>CM077247.1:26555387-27872887 GCA_039654775.1 Spinibarbus caldwelli | reverse complement strand
TTTGTTGTCATTGAAAGGATGGTGTGCAGCATTTATTTACATATTCATCTAAGCAGCGTGGGCGGTGTCGTAATGTTCACAAACAGTATATTGTTGTTCAGCCATTTCAAACTTGCGAAGAACAAAGATGGACTTCGCCAAGAGTATATTCTGGCTTTTCAAATTTGCATGAAATAAAAATTCATCCTATCAAGTTTCTAAATGCATGTTGCAGACCTTATTGTGATTTATGCTTATGCATATGCTTCATTTAAAAAAAAAATGTTTTGAATTTATAATGTTTAACCAAAATGTTACCTCATTGGTAAAAACAACAGACTTCTGTTGTTCTTCTGTTGATCTGCCCCCATTTTTGAATGCAACCCCTACATCTCAATGTCCAATCAACATTTGATGCACAGAATCAAGCCCCACCCTACATTCATTTTTTGTCAATTATTACATTCGGATGTACATCACAATACGGAAGAAAAGGTCTTTCGCTATATCATGATTTATAGCGATTTCAACCTAAGTATTAAACTTTGGCATGCAACTTGTCTCACACTGTGCTATGTACCTGAATGATATTTCAAATCATTTGGTTTGTTTAGTTGAGGTGTGCTATTATTATTTTTAAGTGACTGGATGATTTTCACCAGTTGTGTGAAAAAACAGGTGAAAAAAAATCTCTGAGACATTTCTAAGGGTTTAGAGAAAATCATAAAAATGTAGTATTACCGACAATGTTAAGTGTTCTCTGTAATCTAATGTTCTCTGCTGTTTTTGCCTGCTGTGGTGACTCTGTAGATCCTCAGATTCAGCTGTTTGCAATGGTGTCTCCTGCATGAGACCCGTTATTAAAGAGCGTTCACTTCCTTGCATGCATTTTTGATTTTGGCAGCAACTGGACTATTGAGCATGCCCATAATAATCCACTGATCCCCAACCAAATCTACAGCATCAATAAAATCTAGAAATATAGTACCACAATAATTCTTCTGTGGGCATTTTACAAAATAGAAAATAGATATGTTACTCTTGACTCTTGATGTTTTTATGATGTGTCAATGTCAAAGAATTCTGTAACATACTGTAAGTATGTGTGTATAGCAGGTTGTTTAACACTTAATCCTTATCAGGTATATAAGTGGTTGCTTACTAGCTTAAGTCCCAAGTCTTAACTCTCTATGATATTGTGGTCTCCAGATATGACTCAGTTTGAGGCATCATTCTTTTTTGCAAATGGTCATGCTTATAGCACAAATAATACAGAGTTACTACTTGGGCTTTTTGGGGTCTGTGCAAAACCCACTAATAAAACCTTTCCTTATGACTTCATGCTGAAATTATGTTGCTCTCAGGGTCTTGGGAATGTGTCCTCCTCCCAATTTTTGTTTTATCAGCTTTCTACAGGCGCTTTCATACTGTCCTTATAATGGATAACCCTCAAGCAAAGATGGAGGGATTATACTTGACACTGTAAACCATTTTCGCCCCTCAATACAACAACCATTTCATTGTTGTGTAAAAATTTCGGCTTTAGCATAGATTATTTAAAAAGCACAGTGGCCTGTTCTCCTCTCATTATGATATTGTTTACACCACAGATAATTTAACTTGTTCATTAGCGCTAGACTCACAGTCAATTAAAGGTCATAGCTATAACTCAGCCATCATGCTTTAACTTGACAAATCACATTATATCTGAGCTCATTGTGCCAAACAGTTATTGGAGGAGGAAGAAAAAATTAAGCAAAACCACAGCGGCTGCAAGCTACAAGTTCTTAAATATCAGGTGCTCTGTGTTTGATTCATGCCTGTAGCCTCTAATTAATGTACATGTCAGGCGGTCTACTCATTTTAAAGCCTCATACTTTGCGGTCAGATTTTGTTTGCCTGAACAACAAAGGTATGTGGAAAAAGGCAGCCTTTTAAATTCAAGCTTTTTCTGAAGTCCACATACTTTTTACTGCTTTAGAATGGGAAACTGTGATGTTTCTTGTAGATTCACAAGTTGTAATGTACATTTGCCTCAAGCAGTTGTTCAAGCATTTAAGTGTGTCTAGACTCCTAAGACATCTTAAGCTGAATATTTTTGATTGATGTCTGTAAAGCATGTGCTTTCTCTGTAACTGTGTACAAAATTCAGAACAAATTCTTCTACGACTCCATGATTTACAGTATATACTGTATGAAGAACATTTATGGCATTCTCCATAGTTAGGGTACAAATTAAAAATACAAGCTTATTAGTAACTACAAATCAGTATTTGGTCTCAAACTGTCAAACCTATTCTTCTCTTATTTTTAATTAGATTCTTTGGTCACACTTTATTTTAAGATCCATTCTTACTATCAACAAACCATTAACTATGACTTTTGCCTCAATAAACAACTAATTTTCTGCTTATTAATAGTTAGTAATGTATTTGTTAAGTTTAGGTGTTGGGTAGGATTAGGGACGTAGAATATGGTCATGCAGAATATGTGCTTTATAAGTGCTAATAAACAGCCAATATGTTATTATGCTAATAAGCAATTAGTTAATAGTGAGAACTGGCCCCTATACTAAAGTGTTACAGATTCTTTTAATTTGTTTTGTTTATTGTAGTGTTGTTAATAACATAATGGAATCATTCACATCAGGGCTTTGTACTGTCTTCAAATCACACCAGTGCTGTGTAACAGGGTTGAAAATTTTTTTCTCAGGGTTGAAAACTCATGTAAAGAAATGCATGTACATAAAAACAATAGGTGCATCCCAATTTTGCGTACTTATGCACTATACTATACCATTTTGTATAATAGTGTGTTCACACTGAAAATTCCAAAACTAAAATGTGCACTATAAAACTATCTATCAGACCCTAATTATGAATGACAAAATAACCTTATAAAATCCATACACTACACAGTTGAATACATGTATAGTGTGTCATTTGGGATGCAACTTATGTATGGTCCAATGATGAAACCGAGAACTGTAGATATTTAGTCCAGCTAAAAACACTTGTTCAGTGAGTGTCAGGAGTTAAAATATTCTTAGTCATCTCCTAACAGGATCCTGATTGACAGTCTGATCCTCCTCTACTACACCTTCCACCCCTGGACAACACTTACATCATGGTGTCAGAGATGTAATTGTGGGTGTATACCCTCCAAGCTGCATAACTTGTCTCCACCCAATCGTAATGGCTGTATTACAATCATTTGCCACTCCTCTACCTCAGGGAAAACTGTTAGGGCATCAAATTTGTCAGGTTTAGATAAGAACGTGTTATGCCAAAACATTTGATTGAGATCTTTGCAAATGCAGAGTTGCATAACCATGCATTAAACACTGATCTTTTGACATAACTTCAGTCAGAGAAAGATTGCAAACTGCACTGCAACTCTCTTTTTGTCTGCATCTCGGTTGTTTTTGTGAGACGCTCTTTTGGTCACAGATTTGTCTTTCTGTGAGGTTGAGAAATGCTGTCTGTTTCACTTGATGTGCTTTCAAAAAAAATCCTGGCTTTGCCACGTATCATTTCAAACAGTGTGACGGGTGACCTGCAGTGAAAGCCCAGAGAGATGTGTAGTCTGTTCAGACAGAATTACAAGTGCTGACTAGAGCTTTCAGCGTGTCTGTTGACACCACCGTAGAAGTTTCCTGAGTGATCAATGCTGTTTCATTATGTTCTTAAATCATTTCAGGCAAGTTTAAGAAGAGAGTGGGTAAAAGGTTCCTTTCCGAAAGAAAAAATACCAGTTTATTCTGTGCAGGGTTTGTTCTGCTTCTTCAAAAGAAGGTAAATAATAGTATACCTGCCATTCCAAGACTCCACATGTAACCTCTTTAATGTCGGTGGCATCAAGGCTGACGTGCTTGGCCGACGAACTGATGTTCTCCTCCAATTATCCACTTATTAAAGCCATACATGTCTTCAAAAATGATTTGATAATGATTTCAGAAGCACATTAGCTGATGTAAGCACCACTGTATTCTGTTTCCTCCATCATGCAGCAGGAGTCATGGCATATTTGATCCATGTCCAATCACAGCCAAACAAGCCAACGCTGTGTCTCATTCCCATCAGAAAGTCATTCACTTTGCTTCTCTTCCAGACAAATGATCAGTACCCTTACCCTCGGCCCCCCTCTTCAATGCAGTTACATAACCGGCCCACCTTGCAAGGCAAGAGCACAAGGGGAACAATGTGTTCAGTCAGTGGCTCATCCCAGTACTGCCTGAGTGCAGAAATCACCCTGTTCATTTGCCCAAGGACAATACTGTCCTGTTTAATCGGTTCAGCCGCTAATTATTTTCTCTTATCACGTTGTTTGTTAGCAGTTTTGGAGTGTCACAAGTATTGTAAGAGGTGCCCTACTTCACCAGCTCCATTCATGAACTTTGAGAGTTTGAGAAACACATTTTTTCTTCTGACTGACGCGCTTGCAGTGGCTTTCTCTCTCAGCAGCTGATGCGCTGATTTGTTTGCAATAGATGTAACACATGTAAGCAATTATTTGAATTGGATTGCAAAGTTTAGAGTACATATAAAGATTACTTTCCTATTCTGCAATCAGATTGGATTCATCTAGACAAATGAAAATCTGTGCATGTTAACATACCTGCCGCTGTTTACTGTATAACAATGTAACTCACTTAACTAAGCAAATGGCTTTGCTGTACAATGCATTTCTGGTCGAATAAACTTATTCATGAATGTTTCTCGAAACCATAGTAACTTAGTCACCAGTGCTGAGGGTAACGCATTACAACTAACGTGAGTTACGTAATCAGATTACTTTTTTAAAGTTACTAGTAAAGTAACACACTTTACTTTTAAATTTACATGGAAATATCTGAGTTACTTTTTCAAATAAGTAATGCCAGTTACTTTGTTTTCCCATGTATTGCCTGACAGCTCTCGTGTTGCCATGTTGAGAGAAATTGGGAGTAAGTGCAGAGGCGTTGTGTCAACATGATGTTACTGTCTTTCTAGACTAAATGTGAACATGCATTTACTCATCTCACCTGTACAAAAACAGATTCAGTATTCTTCGAAACGAATAAAAACTGTAAAATGCAAACTCAGAATATTATACAATTATACCTGCAATAATTAAATATTTTAAATATACTTTATGTAATCCAATTTTATTAACCAATGTCTTCGCTGCTGACTTTTGTTGATCCAGTTCAAACATACGAATAAGCAAAAATGACTTTCGATAAACATAACATTTGGGTTTAATTTTTTATTGATGAAGAGTGTTGAACTTTCTTCTCCTGCATTCTACTGAACAGATGTGAATGTACATTTCCATCAGCCTCAGGCTTATTCATTTAACTTTTGGTGTGAAAGGGCTTTTACATCTGCCAAAAATAGAACTTTATATATTAAAAACAAACAAGCAAGCCCCGCCCAGGTTTAATAAGTAATGCAAAAGTAATGCATTACTTTCCATAAAAGGTAACAAAATAATGCAATTAGTTACTTTTTTAGGGAGTAACGCAATATTGTAATACATTAAAAGTAACTTTCCCCAACACTGTTAGTCACACATCTGTCGTTTGAATCCTGTTATCAATAGAGAACTGCTTTTAATGACATCATGTCGCATCTGAGGACTTATATTTTTTGCCATCCATTGTTTTGCTTTATTTAGATGTTTGATTTAATTGCAGGTTCCCTCTTACAACATACTCCTGGATTCCCCAGGGTACTAGATTCAAAAACTGTGCTTTTGTTCTATAAACTAGAAAACGTAGAATGAAATTTATATAGATTGAAATGAAAGATAAATATTTTATTTAAGTGCATCTATTTCAAATATCTAAGTCCAGATATCAAACTAACAAGAAACTATATGCTTGTAACCACAGTTCGAGGAAACATTGCATTTACATTTAATCATTTAGCAGATGTTTTTATCCAAAGCAACTTACAAATGAGGACAATCAAAAGCAATCAAAACCATCAAAAGAGCAATAATTTGTAAGTGCTTTGACAATTCTCAGTTAGTCTAATGCAGTACACATAGCAAGGTTTTTTTTTTTTTTAGTCAAGTAGACTAGTCAAGCAGATAAAATAGAAAAAGAATAGAGAACACTAGTGTTAGAGGGTAATTTTATTATAAATAAATAAAAAACAAGTAGATAGAATAGAAAAAGATAGAGAACGTTTAACATTGCATCATTAAATCATGTTGCTAATGACATACATGTATGGCAATACTTTTGGGGAAAAAAACCCCAGAAAACCTTAAACCCCATTAGTTATGTCCACAACATCCTAAAAATCACATTTTGCATAAGCAAGCTCCATTCACCTTTTTAAATGTGAAAATGTAGTTCAGACAATCTGAAATTTTAACACGTAATGCTGAGTAAGTTCACTGTCATGGATGATATAGTTGTGGTCCAGCCCTTTTCCTCCTTAGGTAGGCTATCCTGTTTATGTTCCACAACTTTGTAGAAACATTAGGAAATAGGGTCAGATTTACAAAAGCCAATAGAGGCAGTAATCTGTTGTCAGCAGGTGAAACATTGATGGACCAAGTCCATTTTAATTATGGGTCAAGAAACTGAAAGCAGAGTTTATCATCACAATAGTGTGACCAGTGTCAGTTTCCTTCTAAGGATTGTCCTTGAGTCTATGTGCTGTCCGACTGATGTTCTGTGTGTGTTGCCTACGTTCACAGCGCAACTGTGGCCTGGATTCTTGCGCCTGTGAGAACAGAAGAGAGAGGAAATCGGGTTGGCTGAAAGCAACTGTGGAAGTGCCTAGAAAGGAAGCCAGAGGAAAGGGCGTTATAACAGCCCGTCTGGCAACAGCTCCATCACAGAGTACAATTAAAACCACAGGCAGGTTCATATTCCCTCATAAATCTGCCAAACACTTATCTTTAGTCATCACTAGTACATGATTTTACAGAAGTATGCCTTAGACTGTGCAATAAAACAAAATGTAGTTGATTGTGCATAAAATCTATTATACAATGCCGCATATATGTATATATATATATATATATATATACATACTGCCGTTCAAAAGTTTGGAATCAGAAAGATTTTTAATGTTTTTTAATAGAGTCTGTTATACTCATCAAGGCTGTAGTTATCTGATCAAAAATACATAAAAAACAGTAATATTGTGAAATATTATTGCAATTTCTAATATTGGTTTCCTATTTTAATATACTTTAAAATATAATTTATTTCTGTAATGCAGCACTGAATTTTCATCAGCCATTACTCCAGGCTTTAGTGGTATGATCCTTCAGAAATCAATCTAATATGTTGATTTATTATCAGTGTTGAAACTGTTGTGCTGCTTCTTTTTTTTTTTTTTTTTTTTTGGAACCTGTGATACTTTTTACTTTGATTCTTGGATTCCTTGACAGCATTTATTCAAAATAGAAATATTTTCTAACCATATAAGTCTTTACTATCACTTTTTATCCATTTAACACATCCTTGCTGAAAGTATTAATTTCGTTGAAAAAAAAAAGAACAAAACAATTTACTGACCCCAAACTTTTTAATAGTAGTGTATATTGTAACACAAAATTTCTATTTTGATTAAACACTGTTCTTTTAAAGTTTTTATTTATCAAAGAATCCTGAAAAAAACTATCACAGGTTATAAAAAAAATATAAAGCAGCACAACAGTTCCAACACTGATATAAATCAGCATATTAGCATATTAGAATGTTTTCTGAAGGATCATGTGACACTGAAGACTGTAATGATGTAATGTAGTAATGATGCTGAGAATTCAGCTTTGCTTCACAAGAATAAATTATATTTTAAAGTATATTAATATAGAAAACTTATTTTAAATTGCAATAATATTTTACAAAATTACAGTTTTTTTCTGTATTTTTGATCAAATAGATACAGCCTTGATGAGCATAAGAAACTGATCCCAAACTTTTGAACGGCAGTGTATTTATGGGGGTTTCTCTTAAGACAGGTGATTGTTCGGGTGGGTAAAAATGGGCGGCTCCCAATAGCTCAGCAGCTGTTAGGGTTAGGGTTAACTTTAGGGTTAAGTTTTGTTAACCCATCACTACAGATCTACTTAAAACTAGTCAGTTTGCTCCTGCTATTTTTATGCATCTTTGAATTCCAACATCACAAGCTGAGTTCTTTTATAAAAGAGTTTTAATATCCCATCACACAAAAAGTGTTTAATTGACCATGTGATCATTTAGACAACTAAGTATGAAAGCAAATATACTGTGATTTATGTGGTTATACTGTTTTTAATCCTGTCTATGAATGCATTTCTACTCTAGGGAGAATAAATAACTTGATTTAGACTTTAAGGTACAAGAAAAGGGATATTTAAGACATTTTGTGTTATTACATAACTGTAAAATTTGAGCTATATTCAAAGTATTTGTGCATTACTCTATTAAGTAAATACTGCACAGTGTGTAAGTGTTTTGAACATTTGTTGAAACAGGATCAAAAGTAGTTATGTAATTGTTTGGGTGGGTGTGAACTTTTTAGGGTGCAGAAAACTGGCAACATTTTACTCTTTTCTGTCATCTCAAGCTGATAGGTGCTTTCCTTTTGGTCTTAATGGGTACTCTCACTACTCTTTAATGATTGCAACATCACAGAGTGTTTACCAATAGACAAAACAACATTAAATCTCTTGCTGTTAATCACGAAACACCGATTAGCCACTGATCTTGATTTTGCATTGTTGGTCTGTGTCCAGAGCTGTGTGACTGATGGGGTCTTTAGAATTTGACCACAGATTTAGGACCAGCGGGGAGCTCATCAGTGGCCGAGCCTGACCCTAAGACTGTCCAGGGCTCAAAGAAGCATTAGCAGGAGGTCATGATCTTCAACTTATCAAGTATCAGTTTAGCAGACAGTGTGTCTGAGCTGTAACAGCCATTCAGCTGTATAATTACTACTCTCCATCTCTTATTCAGTTTCTTTTGTTTTATTTAATCGCAGCTACTTAATCACATCGTTTTACTGTCATCCTATAATAAAAATAATAATGATGTATTTTTTTATTTGTCTTAATGATCCTAAAATAGCATGTATTTAATTGCCATGCTTATGAAGTCATAAAACACTGTAGTGTATAAAAGGAATTATGTAATACTGCAATACTATACCAGTACTGCAATACTGGGTCATTTCCACTTTTTGTCTGTTGTGCATTTCGTTGACATCTGATAAGAACCAGCTGTGTTGTATTCAAACCATGAACCACACTGATACTAAAGCTGTATTAATAATCCATCCAATTTACTGCACTTTACCACGGTACTGGTAAATGACAATTAAATGACAACACTTGTACTACAGTATTTTAGACTGTCCAGATTTCCAGTTCCTGCAATTCAACAAAGCTATACCTGTTCCCAAGAAATACATCAAAGATTGTAAACTATATAATATCTGGAGAATGTGTATGAAATAGCTTATTGCACTGAGCTGTATCTGTAATACCCTAAACTGCAAATGAATTTGTATTGTAGTGAACCGCATTTATATTATGTGGCATGCAAATAGACTACACTGAAGAGCTGCACTGCAGTCAAACTGCAGCAAACTACAAGCACACTTTATATACAGTACTTGTCAAAAGTTTGGAAACATTGTACGATTTTAAAATTTTAATGAAGTCTCTTATGCTCACCAAAGGTGCATTTATTTGATAAAAATACAGTAAAATATTATTACAATTTGAAATAGCTCTTTTATATTTGAATATATTGTAAAATGTAATTTATTCCTATTATGCACTGCTGAATTTTCAGCATCATTACTCGTCTTAAGTGTGCATGATCCTTCAGAAATCATTCTGATATGCTGATTTGCTGCTCAGTGTTTTTCATTTTAAGAGTATTTTTTAGAGTTAGTTTTTAAGTGGCATGCACGTATAACACCACAAAAGTCCAAAATAGAAAGAGACCAAGACCACCCTGCTGAAGTGGACCCTCCTCACTTGCTTTGGTTTAATTGCATGTGCTGGGCTTGTTAAATGAACCTGTCCCATTGGTCCTAGGGGCTGTAGAGAAGGTCTTTGATGTGCACTGAATGAATAAAAATAAAGAGGTCCATCCAGTGAAGTATTCACTGCAAATGTTATTTACCTCATTAATCAACATTAAGTCTGGTTAAAGTTACAGCTGTCTGCAGCTTTTATTAAAGGTCTTGCACAGATAATAAAAAAGGGGCATGAATCTTAGGAGGGAGCTTCTTCCTGTTCCCTGAAAAGCATTGAAAACATCCTGTCACGAGTTAGGTGGCATTAGTTTGACATTTATGTGGTTTAGCTTGCAGAATTGTGAGATTTCTATTGAAAAAGGGACCCAAACCAGATCTAGGAATCAGAATGCCATAGACACTTGAGGGTGGACTAGCAACCTTTTGTAACATCTTAGCAACCAATGTAGTCTTGCACAAGCAAGCACAACTGACATTTACAGAAAATGTATAATAGTTCTTATGTGTTCTTGTTAACAACATGTTAATTAAAGGGCACATATTATGCTTTTGTTTTTTATTGTACCTTTCTTTTAGTGCAATATAACTGTGCATGTAAACGATTTGCAAAGTTACAAAACACAAAGTCCAAACCAAAAGGAGTACAGCTCTCCAACAGAAAACAGCTGCCTGAAATATTTCGTTTGTAGTCTTGCCATCATTTCTGTGACTTAACTTTATCACCATGTTATACATTTGCATAATGCCTACCTCCTGGCTGCTTTGGCCCGCCCTCAAACAACAGTTGTAAGTGATTTTGCTGTGTTGAGGACATTCTATCATTATTGGACTCAGGCTCATACTGGTATGACAATACCGATGGCGTAGTTACCATAGTACTAGCTGCTCATAAAGCCTAAGGAGCTAAAAGCAGCTTATGGTAAGGGCTGTTATGTTTCTGACACATGCTCTAAGCACCAATCAGACTGGGTCAGCTGACCAGCTGAAAATGATGAACTTGTAAATAAGCATAATATGGGCAGTTTGGCTTTCCATCAGCTGTGACCTCTGGAACATCTGCTTTATGTCTTGTGTTTGGTGGCAGATGTGCTGAACAGAGCTGGCAGCCCAGTGATTCTCCTCAACACCACATGCTTCTCATGCATAAAGGTGACGTGGGGTTTGTCCATGTGGAATGGGTTTTCTTTATAGGTTCAGCATGACGATGGTTATGTGCCCATGTACAGTGGCAGCATTCTGTGTTTACTGCAATCTTCAGTTTTTAAAAACTCTCAAATTACCCCTTGAAAGGTTTACAGCCCAGCCAGTGTAGCTTAAACACACTCCATTTAAATCACTGTGTCTATTTTGTGCACATACTATTGTACTTTTTTAAAGGCTGCCAGTTTTTTAGCTGGTGACAATAAAAATCATGCGTAAATTTTGTTATTAGTTTTACAGTGGGAGCTCATCTCTAAAGCTCAAGGGCTTCTTCACTTCAATTCTGACATCACCTACAGTTAATGTTGGTGCTGTATGCACACCAGAGCACTTAGAAATATAATACTCAGGGAAAATCAGGGAAATTATTTCAATAGGTGTATTTAAAGGGTTACTCCACCCCAAAATGAAACTTTTGTCATTAACCCCCATGTCGTTCCAAACCCGTAAAAACTTAATTCGTCTTCGGAACACAAATTAAGAAATTTTTGATGCATTCTGACAGCTCTCTGACCCTCCCATAGACAGTCCAGACACGTAGCAAGGAGATTGCTAAAATAATCCATGTGACATCAGGGGTTCAACCGTAATTTTACGAAGCTACGAAAATACTTTTTGTTACGGAAAGAAAAAAAAATAACAACTTTATTCAACAATTCTTCTCCTCCGTGTCACCGTAGCACCATTTTGAAGAGTATCCACTGTACGCAATCAGTGTATGCTGTTCTGTGTCAGCCGCACCAGATTTCAAAAAATTGACCCTTATGACTGGTTTTGTGGTCTAGGGTCAAATATATAAAAATTATATCAATCAGCAAGTATGCATTAAATTGATCAAAAATGACAGTAAAGACAAATAAATGCTGTTCTTTTGAACTTTCTATTCAAGAATCCTGAGAAGAAAAAAAAATGTATTGCCATTTCCGCAGAAATATTAAGTAGAAGAAACTGTTTTCAGTGTTGATGATAATGAAAAATAATGTTTCTTGAGGAGCAAATCAGCATATTAGAGTGATTTCTGCAGGACCATGTGACACTGAAGACTGGAGTAATGAAAATTAGACTTTGCATCACAGGAATAAACTATTTTTAGAAATGTATTAAAATTGTTGTTTTTAAATTGTAATAATATTTTGCAGTGTTTTACCATATTTTTGATCAAATAAATGCAGCCTTGGTGAGCAGAAGAGACTTCTTTTGTAAACATTAAAAAATAATACCAACCCCAAACTTTTGAACGATGTGTATATTGGTTTATCACTTGTCATCAGGGGTCCTGACCGTTCACATATGACAGTGAGGTGTCAAAAGATAAAAGGGTCAAAGCAGAGACTGAGCTCATAGATCTTGCGTTCAATCTGTGCTCCATGTGAATGAACTCATTAGAGCTGAGATATATGGGGTAATCAAGCATAGCCTGTTTAAACGAACGCCTCAAGAATGACCTCAGTGTCCTATAAGTGCGTCTGTTTGTGGTTGAGTGAAGCTGACCTCAGCTAACCACACAAAGACACTGTTCAGCGCTCACTTCACACGGGCCGAGTGCTGCTGCTCTCATTATCCCAGTCAGCGATCCTGGGACCGTCAATGGGAATATGTGCTGGACACCAGCAAAATGATTTGACCGCACAGTCTCATCAAGCCAATGAAATCGTTTGTCACCTTTATTTTAACTTTATTAAGAGAATACAAATGTTTTGTATTTGAAAAGTTACAAATAACACAAAATAAACAGAAATACTGAACTAGAAAATGAAAGTTTGTTTGTTGGACAATTTAAAATGGTTTGTACATTCAGCTGACAGACCAACTTAGATACTAATATTTATCATCTATTTAATATACAGTCATGGCCAAAAATATCGGCACCCTTGGTAAATATGATCAAAGAAAGCTGTGAAAATTAATCTGCACTGGTAATCCTTTTGATCTTTTATTTAAACAATTCACAAAAATCTAACCTTTCATTGGATAATAAGAATTTAAAATGGGGGGAATTATCATCATCAAAGAATATATTTCTGATGTGCAGAAAAAGATAATTGAGCTTCACAAATTAGTGAAGTGGCTTTAAGAAAAGAGTTAGAGCAGTGAAAATTCCCATTTCCACCATCAGGGCAATAATTAAGAATTTCCAATCAACATAAAAAGTTAGGAAACTGCCTGGAAGAGGACGTGTGTCTATATCGTCCTAATGCACGGTGAGAAGGAGAGTTTGAGTGGATAAAGACTCTCCAAGGACCACAGCTGGAGAATTGCAGAAAAGACTTGAGTCTCGGGTTCAGAAAACCTTAAAAAAAAAAATGTCAGACAGCACCTACATCAGCACATGTTGTTTGGGAGGGTTTCAAGAAAAATTCTCCTAGCTCATCCAAAAACAAACTCCAGCATATTCAGTTATCAGACACGACTGGAACTTCAAATGGGACTGGATTCTATGGTCAGATGAAACTAAAAAATGAGCTTTTTAGCAGCAAACACTCAAGATGGGTTTGGTGAACACAGGGATAAAAAGTACCCCATGTGTACAATGAAATATACTGCTGTATTTTTGATGTTGTGGGCCTATATTTCTGCTGAAGGTCCTGAACATCTTGTTTAGACACATGGCATCATGGATTCTATCAAATACCAACAGATAAAAAATCAATAAGTGACTGACTCTGTTAGAAATCTTATAATGGGCCATGTTTGGATCTTCCAACCGTACAATAATCCAAACACAAACCTCAAAAACAACACAAAAATGGGTCACTGAACACAAAACCAAGCTTCTGCTATGGCCATTCCAGTCCTCTGACCTGAACCCTGTAGAAAATGAGTGGTGAACTGAAGAGAAGAAGCACCAACATGGAGCTGGGAATCTAAAGGGTCTGGAATGATTCTGGTTGAAGGAATGATATCTGATCTCTTGTCAGTTGTTCTCTAACCTCATCAGGCATTATAGTAGAAAATTTAGAGCTGTTAAACTGGCAAATGGAGGTTTCAAAAAGTATTGAATAAAAGGGTGCTGTTAATTGTGGCCAATGTGTATTAGAGAAAAACATTTATTTCATAATGATATTTCCCCCCGTTTTAAATTCTTATTATCCAATGAAAGGTTAGATTTTTGTGAATTTTTTTAAATAAAAGATCAAAAGGATTAACAATGCAGATTAATTTTCACAGCCTTCTTTGATCATATTTACCAAGGGTGCTGATATTTTTGGCCATGACTGTATATTTACAGTACTCTGCAAAAGTCTTACGCCGCTAGTATTTTCACCAACAAAAAAATGGTTTTAAATCAGTTATTTCTATCTTTTGCTGTAGTGTGTCAGTAGGAAATATCAGTTTACATTTCCAAACATTATTTTTGCCATTAATTGTAATAATCCAGTGAGATTTTTGTTTGCACAAGGAGCTGACAACAGCCAGTGCTCCACACAGAGATCTGATCTCATCATCATCCAGTCCGTCTGGAATGACATGAAGAAACAGAACAAACTGAGACAGACTAAATCCAGAAGACCTGTGGCAATGTCTCCAAGACGCTTGAAGAAAAAACCTTCCTGCAAAGCTACCTGAAAAACTGTGCAAGTGTACCTCAGACAAAAGCTGTTTTAAACACAAAGTATGGTCATACCAAATGTTGATTTGATTTAGTTAATACAAGTTAATTGATAAATAAAATCTATTTACGGCATTATTTCTGAAAGCATCCTCATTTTACAGCTTTTTACACAATTGCCTAAAATTTTTAACAGTACTGTAGCTTTGCAGGTAGGTGTCTTGGAGACATTGCCACAGTTCTTCTGGATTCAGTCTATCTCAGTTTGTTCTGTTACTTCATGTCATTCCAGACGGACTGATGATGATCAGATCAGATCTCTGTGTGGAGCAAACAAAAATCTCACTGGATTATTATAATTAATGGCAAAAATAATGTTTGGAAATGTAAACTGATATTTCCAACTGACATGCTACAGCAAAAGATAGAAATAACCGACTTAAAATGATTTTTTTTGTTGGTGAAAATACTAGTGGCCTAAGACTTTTGCACAGTACTGTATATATATACACTACCAGTCAAAAGTTTTTGAACAGTAAGATTTTTAATGTTTTTTAAAGAAGTCTCTTCTGCTCACCAAGCCTGCATTTATTTGATCCAAAGTACAGCAAAAACAGTAAAATTTTTAAATATTTTTACTAATTAAAATAACTGTTTTCTATTTGAATATATTTTAAAATGTAATTTATTCCTGTGATTTCAAAGCTGAATTTTTAGCATCATTACTCCAGTCACATGATCCTTCAGAAATCATTCTAATATTACTCATCGCTTCCTTATACAGTGAATCATTCATTAGGTCTAGTGTAAACAGCCAATGAAACATCAGCTTTACTAATGTCCCACCACTAGATGACCCAAAAACAACAGACAGGTGTGGACCATCAACAACAGGATGACAGGCCTCAACACCTCCATGCTCCCTGCTGATTTCCTACTCCCTATACATCCACAAAACCGCCCACCAGGACAGATGGAGGAGACCCAACCACGTCTGTTTCTGTTTCAAACACACCAGGGCTAATGTTTACATAGCTGCACCCACAGAACCAAGTGCTAACCGTGATCTAAAGTTACCCATGATAACCTAAAGCCTGCAGGCTTAACCTTCATGTTAAGCTTTGGCTCATATGAGAGTGTGAGGCTAGAGAAGAGGCTTTCCAAAGGAATTGTTATTTATTTATTTATTTTTCTTCCTGGCTGGGGGGGTTAAGAGTTGCTGAAAGATGGTCATTTAATCTGCCTATGTTTGAGTTTCGGACCAACTCTGAATTTTCACATCAGATAATCAAGGGAGGATGGTGTGTGTGTGTGTGAGATGTAAACAAGGACACATGACTCAGCTTTAACAGATTTCAGCTAAATCTGTTCACTTAAA
Organism: Spinibarbus caldwelli; assembly: GCA_039654775.1. Classification (NCBI taxonomy): domain Eukaryota; kingdom Metazoa; phylum Chordata; class Actinopteri; order Cypriniformes; family Cyprinidae; genus Spinibarbus; species Spinibarbus caldwelli. The sequence goes on along the minus strand of CM077247.1, from coordinate 27,856,806 downwards.
TCTCTGTATTTGTACATCTTGCCATCACTTATTCTCGCTAACAAATCCTAACACATTTTGTTATTTGAGAGAAGTTTTTTTACCTGATCAGTGTTAAAGCCAAAAGAAGAAAAATGACAGAAACTCAGAGCAAATGAGTTTTCACACTTTGAACCACAAGTAATCTCATTAGATTCAAGATTCCAAAATCTTCAATCAAAAGTCAGAGCTTTTACTATGTACTCAAAAAAAAAAAAAAAAAAAAAACCTTCCAAAAGATGAGAGCCGCTGTCCACATTTATTTTATAACACTGGCATACTCTGTATTAAACCATTTGTGTACTGTTAAAAGATTTAGTGTGAGATTTTCTTTGTAACAAAATCTGCATGTCCCTACTATACATCAATGATGTATCCTGAGATGCAATTGCAACAATATAACAATTTTAAAACACAAACAAACTGGTTATACTGTGAATATAGATTTAATTTAACATGTACAGTTTAATTATATTAAAATAATTATTATAAAATATATATTTTTTGTATTTTAATAAAAAGTTCTCTCCCCCAACTTTATGTTTGTGCAGTTACCACAATGGATGTCACCATTTAAGAAAAGAGAGAATTTGTAACGGAGCCGATGAGACGTGAGGCGTACGGATCCATGTGCAAGCTTTTATTAAACAGTGATGTAGTCAAAAACATAGACAAACACAGGCAGAGTCAAATATCAGCACACAGGTATAGCATGGGTAAAGCACAGAGTATTCCGAGGGCATGCGTGGGTCATCGATCAGCGAACAATATCCAGAGGGCTTGAGAAGAGGGGTAATCTGATAACGAGAGCAATAATCTAGGCGAGGTGTAAACAGAGTCCGAAACAGCAAGCAAAGGGTTAATCCAAGATACGTGGCAAGAATCAGGAACCAGGAAATCAGGCAAGGCAAGACTATGACTAGACTTAGAAAACTATAGCAGGCTCTGTAAAGTAGCTATCAGCTATCACAGTGATAAACGCTAAACAATACTCGGCAACTGAACGAGGAAGTCAATGGCTTATAAAGTATGTCTGATTGGATACAGCTGTGTGTGTATGATCAGGTGAGCGTGTGATTAGTGAGATGGCTGATGGGAAATGCAGTCCATTGTGATGTGTGGTGTGAAAGTCAGTATGATGGAAAGGCGACCTCTTGTGGCAGTCAGACGGAAGGCCGTGAACCAGATTCGTGACAGAGCCCCCCCCCTAAGGAGCAGCTTCCAGACGCTCCAAACTCAGAACAATCTAGGAGGGCGGTGGAGCGGAGGCGGAACAGGGGGAGGGACGGAGGGCCAGGTCCGTGAGGAAGTGAAGAGGCCCGGAACTGAGGCAAAGCCGGCAGAGCAGGGCACCAAGGCGGAGCTGACAGAGCAAGAGCCCACCGTGACGGAGCAGACGGACCAGAAGACTTCCACGGCGGAGCAGAAGCCCACCAGGGTGGAGCAGACAGGGCAGAAGACCTCCACGGCAGAGCAGACAGAGCAGGAGCCCACCAGTGCAGAGCAGACAAGGCAGGACACCTCCACAGTGGAGCAGACAGAGCAGAAGATCTCCACGACGGATCAGGAGAACACCACGGCGGATCAGGGAAGCACCACGACGGATCAGGAATCCACAGCAGAGACTGGGACCTAGGGAAAACTGAGACACAAGAAAAAGAAAGAACATGCACGGACCCAAGGACCGAGGCAGGGAACACAGAAAGCCCATCAATATATTTCCTGGTGGCAACTGAGAGGGCAGACAGTCCATAATCTGACTCATTGACTAGAACCGGATTGGTAGACATTTCAGTGACAGAAACTGGACAGACGGGTGGTTCAACTTCAGACACATTGTCTAGAACAGTAGTGACCAAAAGTTCATTAAACACATTACTTGAAATGAGACAGACAGATGGCTCAACATGAAATTCTTTGAGGGAAACAGGACTGATGGATAATTCAAAGACAGATTCATGGACTGAAACTGGACCAACAGACAGTTCATAATCAAATGCATTGGCTGGAACTGGATTGACAGACAGCTCAAAATCTGGGGCATAGACAGAGACTGAAGCAGACAGTTCATAATCAGGCTCTTTGGTCGAAATGGGACAGACAGATAGTTCGGGAGTAAACACATTAACTGTAAGGGGACAGACAGACTGTACACTAATGGTTTCTTTGGCAATGACAGGGTTAACAGGACAGATCTGGGGTGCATTTATAGTTTCTGAGCTCAAGCCAGACAGTTCAGGTTTAGATTCCTTGACCGAGTCAGGCAAGACAGAGAGTTCGAAATCAGACACATTAGTTAAGACGAGACGGACAGACAGTTCACAATCAGGCACCATGGCTGGTTCAGAACAGGGCGAGAGTTCAAAAGCGGTCTCAGTGGCCGCGACAGGACAGGATGAGGATTTGCAGACGGCCTTCATAACCGTAACAGGGCAAGATGAGGAATCACAAACGGCCTCCATAGCCGTGACAGGACAGGACGAGGATTTGCAGACGGCCTCCATGGCCGTGACAGGACAGGACGAGGGTTCATAGTCGGATACCGCTGACACCTCTGGAGGTTCTGCAGTGGTTGCCTCCACCTCTGGAGGTTCTACAGTGGTAAACTCAGGACACAGGGACCTTCGACCGCAACACAACAGGCTGAGAGTACATTACATTTACATTACATTTACATTTATGCATTTAGCAGACGCTTTTATCCAAAGCGACTTACATAGCATTCAAACTAGTTTTTACATTTGATGAGCTCTTGCTTTCCCTGGGAATCGAACCCATGATCTTGGCGTTGCTAGCGCCATGCTCTACTATTTGAGCTACAGGAAAGCTCATTACATTACATTACTGGGCGCCACCACCATACAAGGAGCTGAAGTGAGCACCGCCGCTTCGGGAGGTTCTGCAGCATGTACCGCCACCTCTGGTGAAACTGCAGCAGGCACCATCACTTCAGGGAACACAGCAGCGAGCGCTACTACCTCAGGAGGTTCTGCAGCATCAGTCGCCACCTCTAGAGACATCATAGAGGACGCCGCCACCTCTGGGAGTTTTGTGGTGGTGTATGCAGCCCAAACACACCAAAATACGATCCCCATCATGGGAATCACTTCAGACAGGGGAATCAGTTCAGGAACAGGAGGGCTAGAGTGAGTGGGTTTGGGGATACCAGCTGCGCGTGCAGACACCAGCGGTGCATCCCTCACACTGGATACCAGACTAGGATAGTGAAGAACTGACCTTGAATCTCTGGGTGTGGCAGACAGGACGTGGGGTGACTCTGGCAGATCAGCTGCGACGTGAGGTGACTCTGGCAGATCAGCTGCAACGTGACGAGACTGGCAGATCAGCTGAGACGTGACGAGACTCTGGCAGAACAGCTGTGACATGACGAGACTCTGGATGATGAGCTGAGACCTGACTTGACTCATGACGTCACTCTGGATCAGTAGCCATGATGGGACGAAATCCTGATAGGCCAGTCTTGGCATGGCGAGGCTCAGGCGTGGCAGGCTTGTCGTGAGGAGGCTCTGGAAAATCAACTGAGATATGGTGAGACTCTAGAACGGCGGCCATTTTACAAAGGGACTCTTGAGTAGTAGTTATCTTGTACTGAAGCTCTTGAATAGCGGCCATGTTGTGAAGGAGCTCTTGAATGGCTGGCATGACATGAGCAGATTCTGGAGTAGCTTGTGTGACTTGACTTGACTTGACTTGACTTACGAAGATCAACCGTGACTTGACTTAGCTCATGAAGATCAGCGGTGACTTGACTTGACTCACGAAGATCAACCGTGTCCTGACTTGACTCATGACAATCAACTGAGAAATGATGGTGCATTGTTGTGGCCGCCATTTTGTGAGTGCGCTCAGGTGCGTCCGCCATTTCAGTCACAGACGCGGTGTCGCGTTCCTCCTCTGCGACACCCACAGTGAATGAGGAGCCAACACACAACAAAGCATAGTCCATAAACTGCGCGAGTGATGCGCGCGGACCCTCGCGTCTAAGTTCAGACTGTAAAGGCTTATTTATCCCATCGCAGAAAATCTCTATCAAGACACAGTCCGGCAGATCAGAATAAAAAGAAATGTTCAAATACGCTTGAATATAATCCTCGAGTGATCGTGTGCCTTGTTCGAGGGCTAATAACAGTTTTGTAGTGTCCGTACCTGGCCAGTGTCCACTTGAAAAGCTGCTGGATCCTTGTGATCCTTGTATTCTGTAACCGAGCCGACGAGACGTGAGGTGTACGGATCCATGTGCAAGCCTTTATTAAACAGTGATGTAGTCAAAAACATAGACAAACACAGGCAGAGTCAAATATCAGCAAACAGGTATAGCATGGGTAAGGCACAGAATATTCCGAGGGCATGCGTGGGTCATCGATCAGTGAACAATATCCAGAGGGCTTGACAAGAGAGGTAATCCGATAACGAGAGCAATAATCTAGGCGAGGTGCAAACAGAGTCCGAAACAGCAAGCAAAGGGTTGTGGCAAGAATCAGGAACCAGGAAATCAGGCAAGGCAAGACTATGACTATGACTAGACTTAGAAAACTATAGCAGGCTCCGTAAAGTAGCTATCAGCTATCACAGTGATAAACGCTAAACAATACTCGGCAACTGAACAAGGAAGTCAATGGCTTATAAAGTATGTCTGATTGGATACAGCTGTGTGCGTATGATCAGGTGAGCATGTGATTAGTGAGATGGCTGATGGGAAATGCAGTCCATTGTGATGTGCGGTGTGAAAGTCAATATGATGGAAAGGCGACCTCTTGTGGCAGTCGGACAGAAGGCCGTGAACCAGATTCGTGACAGAATTCTATTTGGAATACTGTTTGTGTGTAGAGGTTATTGTAGGTATTGGTTGATATGAGGGGTGCATGTGAATTCTTTTTCTTATTAATTTTCATATGTTCTGCTAAATTTCTGACAATTTCTTGCATTACACTTAATTAGAGTCTGTGGTGTTATGCAGATTTGACATATTGAAATCAAAATTATGATTATTATTTGATTTCCAAAACATCCCGATCTTGAAACTATAGCCCCTATTTTTAGAAAAGTCCAGATTTGTGTTAATTTGTCGGGTTTTTTTTTATTATTTTATTTTTTTACTGTCACCCTTGACAGAAATAGTGGTCACACCACAGACACACTATAAGTAGTTAGCACCGGTTATTATTAGCATATGTACTTGTATTTGACTGATTCCTTAAAACTCAAAATGTCCTTAAGCTTTCATTTTACTAAAAATAATATATTAAATCAATTTTAAGTACAAAGCAATAAATGCTATTGCCAGTGTTGGGGAGTAACTTACATGTAACTAAATTACATAATTTAATCACAAAATAAAAACTGATAAAATTGATTAAAAAAAGGTGTAATTAAATTACAGTTACTTATGAAAATGTTAATGATTACAAAAGGGGTTATATCTGAATTTTTAAAAACATTAAAACATTAGAAATTTAGAAAAGTAATCAAATGTAATCAGGTACATTACTTTATTAAATTAATTGAAATAGTTGCACTACTAATTACATTTTAGATAGGGTAACTTGTAATCTGTAATCTATTACATTTCCAAAGTAAATTTTCCCAACACTGGTTATTGCCTAAAAACTGCAGCTTGAAGAATGGCCCTTTTCTTTCATTGCGGCTGAAGAGTTTCAGGAGAAACACCTGAGGCAAAGTTAATGAGTCAGCCTCTGCAACCTGTTAGCAATAAAATGTTCCTCTGGGTGAACAACATGCCCCTACAATAAAGAAGTGCACTAAAGGGTCAAGTGGATTGGGCAAAAACACAGGGATAGTGGACAGAGGAAGTGTTGAATTGTTTTTATTGGCTCCATCCTGCAGGGGTTTGGTCAAGGTCTCCTCATTTTAGCACATTTTCCACCATCAGAGGCTAATTAGCATTAATTGCTGTCTTTACTGTCTAAAGGGCTTTACTGCTTCCAACTAGAGCTTAGTCTCTTCTGTGTGCTTAGCCTAACAAAACAAGTTGGCAATAATAAATTGAGTTTCCCCTCATTTCTGTGCAGACCACCCTTCACTGACCATGGCTCCCTTTGTGCTTTTTATATTTTCTCTTTTCCGGCCAAACACACTGCAACTCTTTCTTTCTGTTGGTGAGATAAGTCTACATGCTAGAACAAAGTAGATTGACAGAAACACAGTCTTTTCAAAAAATATTTAATTTTTGGCACCAGTACCATATGACTAAGAATTCACTAAGATTGAATGATTTATGATCAGAAACATCTTTTCAAATAAAATGTTTTTGATGTATTATATAATAATAATCCTAATTTACATAAAAAAGACCCCTGCTGTAAAAAAAAAAAAAAAAAAAAACCAGAAACCTTCACAGAAATTCTAATGGTTTCCACTACAAATACCATTACTGTTACGAATCCTGTGCCTGCCCTTCCGTTCACTCTCCACCAGAGCTCTGTAACAATTACAAACATTACCAACCATCAACTTTTAACCATTAAAACCATTAAAATGGTTTTCTATATTGTGTTATGGGACACATTTCATTATTTCAATATTGAATTTAGTGGTTTTAACAAGCCACCAATAGAAGATGACCAAATAACATGAGAAACCCACAGGGTTCATTACAGTGTCCATTAAAACCAATACAAGTCCCATTATAATCAGTAAAACCATTCCAAATTTTGTGATGGTGTCTATTGTTTTGTTTTTTTTTAGCAGGGAAGGCATGTTTGGCGTGAACAGAATGATATATCATCTATATCATCATTAACTTTAGTCAAATTAGCAAATGCATATGATTTGATGTAAACGATACCAAAATTCTTGAACCCGAACACAACGGGCCAAGTTTGAATATGTGGAAGTGTGCAAGAGCACTTCATTGACAATTAAATTAAAGTTTAGGCTTTTATTCATGTATAAACATTGATCGGTGTGCATATATAGAGCTCATCAGATATGTTAAGCATGGAAGTGATGAAAGAGTATAAAATATCTTTGGGTTTGGATGGAATGACATGGAAGCATGAGTAAATGATGACAATTTCAATTTTCTGGGCAAAATAAACCTTCGAATTTTGCTTTCTTGTGGCTTCAGAGGACTTGGAATACAGTGCAGAAGTTGTATGGACTACTTATATGTGTTTTTGTCTTTTTTTTTAACTGGACAGCCCCGGTCACTGTATGCTTTCATTATTTCCCAAGCTTTTGTGTTTCGCAGAAGAAAAAAGGTTGAGCAAACGATGACGCAATTGTCATTTTTGGGTGAACTATTCCTTTCTAGAGTGAATGCAGGTGAACAGCGGCTCACTTTATTGTTTCGGTGTCATCTGATATCCGCGAAGGTGATGTGTCTGGAAATTCAGGATCAAGCGGAAAGCGGATACCAGTCCGTCAAAGGTGCAACAGCGTCTTGTTTAACCAACATCTTGGCAGTCCACGAAGAAGGTAGGCCGCATTGTTATGCGACAGTTTAGTGCTGATGAATAGAAGGCCTCGGGAAAGACTGGCGAAGCGCAGACCCTGGAGGGGTGCATATAATGGAGGGTTAATCCCGAAAGCAGTCCCTCCGATGCCCGCCTCCCAGACCCAGCATGTCTCCCATTCAGTTTTAAACACTGAGGACCTACCCGAGTTGAGACGGGGTAAAAAGGGCCTTCCAGTTTTGTCGAGCTGGGAGGGATGCACTTTCAGATGGGAGCATTAATCTTCAGTGAGCCCCCCTTCTTAAATATACCCTGCTATACGAGGCATCTCGCCAGTGAGGATGACATCATCAGCTGGCATAGCAGAACTGGGAAAGGGGTGTAATGAGGTTGATATGGACACAACAGAGGCTGCACAAATGAATGTGTGTTGCCTGAATAAACAGAGTGTGTCAGCAAGAGTAATAAGGGTTTACACGGCACGAATCACGTACACTCGTTTCCCACCTCAAAAATTAGGAGCTTGTTCTGTTTCTGCTGTTTGTCATGTTGATTGTCTGATCATACGGCGCAGTATGGTACAGAACACACCGATTCACATTCCTAGAGGACTGAAAAGAATTTTAATAGGCCCAACGTGAAAAACGTGCAGGGATTTGAAATACAATATGACAGTGAGTAAATTACATAACTGAGAGTGAATAAATGTAAAAAAAAATAATAATAATAATTTAATTATAAAAAATGTAAATTAAATTAATTTGAAAATAAATATAATAATATCAAAAATGTATTAAATTAATGTAAGATGTAAGGTAATGAGATAACTGAGAGTAAATAAATAAAACAGAATTAAATGATAAAAATGTAATTAAAAATTAATTTGAAAATAAACATAATAATATCCAAAATAAATAAATAAATAAATAAAGTGTAAAATTTACCTAACTATGCTAATGGGACAGCTGAGAGTGAATAATGCCTTTGAATAAATGAATGAATGAATTTATTTATTTATTTATTTATTGATTGATTAATTTGAAAATAAACAAACGAACATCAAACAAGTTAAAGAATTAAAATAACAAAATTTAAGGTAATGAGATAATAATACCTTTACATAAATAAATAGAATTAATTTGAATATAAGCAAACTAACATCAAACAAAGTAAATAATTAAAATAATGTGACATTTACCTAACTAAAGTAATAACTGAGAGTTAATAATACCATGTAAATAAATAATTAAACAAAACAAAATTATTATAAATTATTTTGAAAAGAAACAAACTAATATAAAAAGTAATTAATTAAAAATTGAAAATTTTAAATAATCCTCTAAAAAGAACTGAAATCATCAAATATGCGCAGTCTTGTCAAGAAAATAAGAACACTGGTTCACATTGCACTGTTCAGTGAGTGTTTTTTGATTTGGAGTTTAGAGACTGAAGGACAATGTCTATGCAAATTACTGTCTATACATGATCACCCCTCCACGGTCCTCTCCTGTCCCTGCTGTGTACATCGCCTATTTAGTCATGTCCCTTTGTGTGCCGGCCACGCTTTGTCAGAGACTTTAAAAGACTTCCTTTACGAGGTACTGGTCTTTGAATATTAACTGTGTGATCACTGTTGCCACACAAGGAGCATTCTTCAAACTAAAAAACAGGTGGGAGTCAGGCACCACTCACTGAAGCCCCTGCGCTTAATTATACACAGACCCTTGAATTTGCCCACAGGTTCAGAGCTAATGATTTCACATTTTAAATGACATACAGGGTGATAATGACTTCTTCCCTAGTGGACAATGAAAATCAACCATTACCATAAACTTACATTGATAGAGGCCTCTAGCAATGCCCTGACGACCACTCAGATTTACATTTACATTTAGTCATTAAGCAGACGCTTTTAATCAAAGCGACTTACAAATGAGGACAATAGAAGCAATCAAAATCAACAAAAGAGCAATAATATGCAAGTATATATATATATATATATATATATATATAATTAATAAAAAGAAAACAAGTAGATAGAATAGAAAAAGAATAGAGAAAGCTAGTGTTAGAGGCCTTTTTTTAAAGAAAACAAGCAGTTAGAAAACAAATAGAGTGGAAGTGTTAGAGGGTCAAGTGTTTATTTTATTTTTATTTTTTTATAAATAAAAAAGAAAACAAATAGATAAAATAGAATTAGACTAGAGACTACTAGTGTTAGAGGGTCAAAAAAAGAAAAAATATGTGTTTTTAGCCATTTCTTGAAGCTGCTCGGATTGAGTTGGGCAGGTCGTTCCACCAGGAGGGAACAGTTAATGTAAAAGTCTGTGAAAGTGATTTTCTGCCTCTTTGGGGTGGCACAATAATGTGTCATTCACTTGTGGAACGCAAGCTCCTAGAGGGCACATAAGTCTGATGTGTGAATGAGAGAACCTAGTGATGCCATGTAGACAGAGAAGAGAAGTGGCCCAAAAACTGAGCCCTGAGGCACCCCAGTAGTTAGATGTTGCGACTTGGACACCTCGCCCCTCCAAGAAAATAAGATTTACATTTATTAAAGGAACAGCTCATCCAAAAATGAAAATTCTGTCATAATTTACTCACCCTCTTGCCATTCTTAACCTGTTAGATTTTTTTTCTGCAGAACACAAAAGATGTTTTGAGAAATGTCTCAGTTGAGTTTTTTATTTGTCTATATATGGTGATGGAATCAAATATGAGATATAAGGAAAAATTCAAAGTCAATACTTTTGCATTTGCTTTCAAAACTTCTTTGTGTTCTCTCACAAAACTATTGCATTCCCCCCAAAATGTTGCGCTCTCTCGCAAAACTTTTAAATTCTCCAAAACTTTGCATTCACTCAAAAAAGCACTGAAATATAGTTTGTACCTCATATTATTTTGATCACAAAAGTTTTGCGAACAACTGCAAAGTTTCTTGAGGGAATGAGAGAAGTTGTGTGAGCAAACGCAAAAACATTAAAATATAAAAAACTTTCTCCCCATCAGAATAGAGTCTGTACTATCTATAAATCTGGTTCTTCATGTATTTATGCACTTAGATAAAGGTGCAATTAAATTGAGACCAGGTAATTGTGTACATGGGTGTGATCTAAAATCATGGTGTGGTACAAAGCCATGACTGAGCTGGGAACAAGGAGAATTTAACAGGTGTGTGTACAGCAATAATCCCTTTCATTACATTAAAGAAATCCAACGTGGACTTGCAATAGTGTTATTTCATCAGATGTACAAGCACCAATAATGTGTGTCTGCACATGAATAATTAGTCCATGCAGATCAATTCACTGCAGCATATTCACACCCAAGCACCATGAAGACAAAAATATTGCCTGTCAAAATTAATGTGTCTTTGTTTCAGCTGGTCTGCAATCATAATTTTAGTTTTGCTATCTGAGAGCAACAAGAACACACTTGTTCTGGCAATACACTGATCAGGATCTCACAATGGGTCTGACGATTCACTTTTTTATGTGGGAAATGCGGGATACAATGCCCTCACAATGGAGAGGAGAATAGGAACTCTCTCTTTATCAGCTTCCAATTCCCGGGCTTCAGGCCAAGAACAGCTTATTCAAACAGCAGTGTAAAAAAAAGACGATAAATGAACTTGCTAGACTAACTTTGAATCTTCAGCTTATATTTTAGCTCTTTGGTGGTGTTTTTTACCAATGGTCTGGGCTCTAACTTGTGAATTTGTCTTTAAGTTTCACTGTTTTTGCTTGAATGATGTTCCTCTAGCTCAATGCATATCAACTGTTTAATTGTGCGCCCATGTTCGCTGGTTCTTTGTCTCATTTTTGCATGAATGCTGCCGCTGGCTTCCTATAGGGCCACCTGGCTTCCATTAAAATCCAAGAGCCTCTGTCTGTGATCAAATGCAGGTGTGTCTAAGCATACAACTGGCCATTTCACCCATCTTCAAACGCTTCCAAGAAAACACACTAGATGCAGTCACCAAATTCTCAATAGCTTACACAAATAATCAATGCTGTACCAGTTGTACAACATTGACTTTTTATAGATCTTGCCATTTGCAGTTAGTATTGCATGTTGGTTTTTAAAAGGATATGTTTGTGTCAGCGACTTACACATCACTAACAGACAATACATTCTTAGTATGTTTTCTTTTTGTTTTGTTGTTGGGCCATTTGCCAGAGAGGGACAAAATGAAACGGGATACTTTTCAAGTAATGACACAGAGGACTAGTTTGTACAGTTATAGTCTCAGACAGCACGCCCACGGACCATTCACACAGTGCCTGCTGCGTATTGCATGCAAAAATACAATCTGATTGGATGGCTGCTATGCAGTTTCCAGGAGTGAAGGTGCATCAGGGTTTTATCAGTCCACCAAAATGGCACACTTTATGTGGACTGGCAACACTGTGGTTTGTTTCCATTACATGAAGTCATCAAGACTATAAATTGTTCCATTAGTCATTTTGTAATTCAGACTGTACAAGAGACTACTAACCATAGTGGCAGTACTGTATATCACCAAATGATGAACTCAAAAGATGAATCTTTTACATACATAAGGCACTTACTTTAGAGATAGTCCAAAACGCCAGCAGGCACTGGATGTCAATATATCGTCAGGATGACGTTGGACCCCAACGTCGGACAGATGTTGCATTTTGGTTGAGAATGAAAATCAGGTTGATGTCAGTATTTGATGTGAATTTGACATTGACTTAATGTTGGACTTTGGTTACACAACCAAAAAACAACAAAATATCAGTGTCAGCTGGCGTCAGAATTGGACATCAAATTAACGTTAAACGTTGAACTAACATTGAATTTTGGTCACCCGACGTCACAACCAAAATTTAACCAAATATCATGTCTTATGATATTGTGTGCCTTGGACAGAACAGTATATTCTGCTTTCTTTTCACAGTTTCATTATCAAAGGTTTTGGGTTAGAATGATTTTTTTTTTTTTTTAAGTAATTAATACTTTTATTTAGCAAGGATACATTAAAGTCTTTCAACAGATTTCTATTTCAAATTCTGTTCTTCTGTACTTTGTCTTCATCAGAGAATCATGGAAAAATGCATTGCAGTTTGCACAAAAATATTAAGAAACAACTTAAGCAAAAACTGTTTTCAACATTGATAATACATTAATAAGTTTTTCTTGAACAGCATGTTAGAATGATTTCTGAAGGATCATGTGACACTAAAGACTGGAGTAATGATGCTGAAAATTCAGCTTTACCATCATCAGAGTAAATTACAATTTAACAGAAAACAGCTGTTTTAAAGTGCAATAATATTTCACAATATTACTGTATTTTTGATCAAATAAATGCAGCCTTGGTGAGCATTGCAATCTACTTTCAAAATTCTTCTTTCAAAAAATCATGACCCCAAATCTTTGAACAATAGTTATGCCCATGAAATTGTTGATATTTATTACTTTTGGAAATTTTGCACATATTTTACAGTACATTCTTTTAATGAGGGCTAATTTAGTTTTAGTCTATTTTTGTGGCATACACAATGATTGCAGAATAAACATCATGTAAAACTCTAACCGTGGTTGGTTACTTTACATATCAATTGAATAGAGGATTTTTCATCAAAGTGGGTGGTTCTTAAAATGCACCAATGTGGAGCAGACTTTGCTGTTAATCTTACTTAGTGAGGCTAGTTCATTTACAGTGGTTAATTTATGATTATGATATGTCTTTTAATTTATGTAACCACCCCAGTACATCAAAGCAAAGCTAAAACGCACTGCGTGCGTATCATCGTGGTATCTTGGTAGCATTTTTTTTTTTTTTTTTTTAATGAATTCTGAATAAAAAGGGCTGAGATAAGAGCAAAATTTCCAGATACAAAGATACTATTCTGGCACAGCAGCTCCCCGGCGGTGCTGAGGGATCTAGGGGCATAACCTCACAAAAGCCTGTTCTGATGAGCTGTGCCTTTCAGCATGCTGTAAACTTGAGTTCATCTGGGAGAAAAGCTGTAGATGTAGAGGTAATGGGACTCAACACTCGCTCTGTCACCTGATATCCTCTCATTTCCATGTTTCTCCTGATTTTGGGGATTCTGTTTTTCCTTTCAGGTGCTGGCCAAAGCTCCAAAGCTCATTGTGCTGTTTCCCATGACCAGTTCTCAGCTCACTTCATCTTGGCTTCTCATCACCAGAACTGATCAAAGCCTTCTGCAACGCACAGGAAGATTGCAGCGACTGGCCGTACCTTGATAATGGAACTGACAAGAAGATCAGAGGCTGCCCATATATGAGAAATGATCCTCAGTCAATTTTGCCTTTTGTGTCTAAAATGATGGTATTTTTAACCAAGGATGAAACTGACTTGAGATCAGTGCTGTTACACTGTTTCTCGGGACACACTCAGGTCTCCTGTTCTGTTCACTGCTTAATTAAAAAGATGCAGATTACATTTAGTGATAATAGGAAAATTAGTCCTGTGGTTATGTCTAATTTGTTAGCGTGAAAGAATGTGTATTGAGACAACTATCAGGGAATACCATTATGTGTACATGTATCTATAAAACGTGTATATATACACAAAATATTTTAATAGCTTAATTTCAGTATTGGGGGTAACGCATTACAAGTAACACAAGTAATGTAATCAGATTACTTTTCTCAAGTAACTAGTAAAGTAACACATTACTTTTAAATGTGCAAGAAAATATCTGAGTAACTTTTTCAAATGAGTAATGCAAGTTACTTTGTTTTCCCATTAATTGACTGACAGCTCTCCTGTCCTCATGTTGAGAGAAATCACAAGTGAGGTGCAGAGACGCTTCCTTCAGTCTGAGGCTTATTCATTTCACTTTTGGTGTGAAAAAGCCTTTACAGTTGCCAAAAATATAACTTTGGGGTTAAAAACAAATAAAAAAGCCTAGATCAGGTGACAAAAAAGTAATGCAAAAGTAAGGTAATGCATTACTTTCCATAAAAAGTAACGAAATTATTATTATTTTTTTTAATTGAGTAATGCAATATTGTAATGCATTATTTTTTTAAAGTAACTTTCCCCAACACTGCTAGAAAAAAATTTCTTGGTAGTACTATGGAGAAGGCCTAGCGCATGAATATTAATTAGGTCACGTTGAAGTTGCTGAGGAACTTTCCTAGAGCGTTTAGTAACGCCATTTAAAACTAAATATTTGTAATAATGTAGTAATTTTCACGATTTTGTAACACTATCCACTACTTACCAGTGTGCAATTCTGCTAAATCAGCTAAGCGAGCGGCAAGTTACGTAATTAATATTCATGAGATAATCCTTGCTCGTAGTAGGATTGGTAAATTCCCGCGGGGGAAGCCCACAGAGCGCGTCAGCTGCTGCTGCGCATGCGCAGGCGAGAGAGCGTAAACTTGGGGAGTTTTACTTCAGTAACGTTAGACTGAGTGTATTAATGGGACGCACCGGCGTTCATTGAGTGTTTGCCGTTGTTTTATGCTCACAGACACGCGTGAGGATTTCTCACAGTGGACGGGGAATTCTTTTATTGCTTCTTTATTTAATTCTAAATCGGATTACATGCGTAATGATACGAAGTAAAACGTAAGTACTGTTTTATTTTGTGCTTCTCTCGTTCCGCTGCACCACCAAACCTCTCTGAATTGAATTTAGGTATAGAGTTTGTATTTTTACTGGCATTATCGAACAGTATTTCCATTGTATTTAGTGTCTCTGCCGTTTTTAATCGCACAGTTATTTATTTTAAGGCAGCTCGACACTCACAATCTTCCTATATTTGGGAAATACGCGTTTCAGTTCTACTCATTTCTACTGGAGTTGTTTGTTTCTAGAATATTTAAAAATAGAGTGTTTAATAAGCAAATTGTTGCTGCAACTGCAAGAGACGTAAGTTACTCAAAAAGCTTTATCAGTGTGTATTAAACTAAACGGTCTGAGAAGAAAATGTGACGTGAGGCATTATTTTGACTTGGCGTTTTTATCATCTGTTTTTTTTTTTTTTTCACCAAAATGTTTTATGTAACAAAGGTTGGTAGAGCGCGCTCAGGTGGCATTGAAAAGAATTAACGAGTTCAGTCTGCAGTCCGGTGCGCGCTCACGTTTTTAATGTCTGCAGCCACGAAAGTCCTGTTTTTAACTCCATGTCTCGCAGTTTCACTTCATTTGTCAGCTCCATTCTGTTTCTGTTTCACCCACATTATAAAGTCAGTGATAGACCGGTATATGGGCCAGTTGTGGGACTTTTTAAGGTGATCAGTTGATAGGTTAGACTGTGCGGGCTCTTTAATAAACATCTGGCGATACTAGAAATGTTCTTTTTTAAAATGTACATATACACATCCAGCATACATGTGAACTTCCAGGTGAAAAAAAGTGCACTTCCATACTTAAAGTGCTCTGTTCACATGCTAATTTTGTACTTAATACACTAAAAATGATTCTTTAGTACTTCTTAAGATAAATTTAAGATCATTGAAGTGTACTCAACTGTGCTATTTTGGGACACCATGAATATGAACTAAAATGTGCCTTTAATATACTATAAAAATGTATTTAGTTACCACTTGTAGTCCACTTGAACCCATACATTTTTTTAATACCGAGGTAGTATGTTAAAAACACATTTGTGACTCTGAACCACAAAAGCAGTCATAAGGGTCAATTTTTTTTTTAAATTGAGATTTATACATTAATAAATAAGCTTTCCATTGATGTATGGTTTGTTAGTATAGGACAATATTTGGCTGAGATACAACTATTTGAAAATTTGGAATCTGAGGGTGCAAAAAAATCTAAATATTGAGAAAATCACCTTTAAAGTTGTCCAAATGAAGTTCTTTGCAATGCATATTACTAATCAAATTAATTTTTGATATTTACAGTAGGAAATTAACAGAATATCTTCATGGAACATGATGATCTTATCCTAATAATTTTTGTCATAAAAGAAAAATCGATAATTTTGACCCATACAATGTATTTTTGGCTATTGCTACAAATATACCCCAGCGACTTAAGACTGCTTTTGTGCTCCAGGGTCACATTTTAGTTCATATTCATGGTGTCCCAAAATAGCACAGTTGAGTACACTTTGATCTTAAGTTTATCTTAAGAAGTACTAAAGAATCATTTTTAGTATATTAAGTACAAAATTATTGTGTTAAAATAGAGCACGTTAAGTACCTTATGAATATGCACTTTTTTTCACCTGGGCTCCTTCAATACCATTTAAAAGCATCCCAAGATGCACCTCATTGATGGTTGAGAGAAGGAACAATGTGAGAAGAGCTGAAGTCTAGACACAATTCACAGCACACAATTCCCATACTTTTATTCAACATTCTTTCATTTTGATTATTATTGTCCCAGAAGTGGAAAATGGTGCAGGCTGTAGTATTTGGAAATGCACGTACACATGGATTCCAGTTACAGCATACTCATGTTTTTGGCAGCACGGCCTCTTGTTTGCTCTGCCAGTAATCCAGAATCTGTGTCAGCTTCACTTTTTCCCTTTTTTCTGTCATTGTCCTGTGGCCTCATTCATTAACTGGACTGGAGGAAGGAGCATCACGTAGGGTGTGTAGATGCTCAGAGCAGGGCACATGTGGCAGGAGTTTCTCTGAGGAGGAAGGAAGCGCTCTCACGTTCTGGGAAATCTCAACACCTTGGACCCTTTTGAAAGTGTAACCTCAGGTTAAACTCTTCACTGGCAGCAGCACAAGAACAGAGGGGAAGCACACACTCATTACAGACACCCTCATGTTAATTGGGCGACAAGAGCTGCCAGGTGCCTGACCCCATAGGCTCACTTGCTGTAAACAACCTCATTGTTTGTTGATGGGGGCTCGTGTGCTTAAAGCACGCAAGTGAGGATGAATTGTATGATGTCATCTGGCCTTGCTATAGGAGTTGTGATCAGCTGGGCTCTTGGTGTTAAACGGGAAGTTTTGCTTTTGGAGTTGTGACTTTTTGCATCAAAGCAAAATGATTTCTGGGTAGTTATTTTTAGGTTAAAATGTATACCGTGTGTGTATACAATAACGGTCAAAAGTTTGGAAAATTACGAGTTTTTTATGTTTTGAGAGAAATCAATCAATGTTAAAGTTTTTTTTTTTTTTCTGCTTAATAGTTTGTGAAAACTGATACTTGATTAATTGAATAAAATGTTTAAAAGAGCTGCAATTATTTGAAATAGAAATCTTTTGTAACATGAATGCCTAAACTGCCACATTTGTTCAACTGATAATAAGAAATATTTGAGAACCAAATCAGCATATGATTTCTGAAGGATCATGTGACACTGAAGACTGAAGTAATGATGCTGAAAATTCAGCTTTATCATCACAGCAAAAATTATATTTTGAATATATTAAAATAGAGAACAGTTATTTTCATTTGTTGCTATAATTTTAACTTGTATACTGTATCAACATAAAAACAAGTACTAGTTTAGAAACAAGTACTGTTTTTATGTTGATTAAATAAAATCAGCATTTGTGAACATAAGAGACTTTTCAAAAATATGTAAAAAATTAAAACTTTTGAATGATAGTGTATATATAAAATTACAACTATTCATTGTAGTTTCACAACTGATGATATCGTCAACTTGATTGCACAGATACTATCGCTGAATCAATGATGAACTGACTTCAACTGAAAATTGAGTGTTTACTGTTTTTCCTGTTTAATACTGTAAAGCTGCTTTGACACAATCTGTATTGTTAAAAGCACTAAATAAATAAAGGTGACTTGACTAATTACAGAGTAGTCACAAGCTATTTAGCAAAGCTGGCTAGATTATCTATTTTTGTTCTCATACTTTTCTAGTGATAATTTGCATGTTTTACCTGTTAGACGGTTTGCAGTGTAAAGTTGTTGTTGTTTAAGTCTAATAATCTTGTTTCCCACTGTAGATACACATCACAGCCGTGAGGAGCGTGGACAGCGTCTTTCTTGTGGACTTTTCACCTGTGGTATATCATTTGTCTGAAAACTCTGACTTTTCATGGATCATACTTTGATGACACCCAAGAACAGAAAGTGAAATTCATGGCCACCATCCCCGTCCCGCCGCCTCCTCCTCCTCCTCCTCCTCCACCTCCTCCACCTCCTCCGGCGGTCTCAGCCGGTCTGACCCAAGTCGACTCGGGCCGCAAACACCGGCTTCGCAACCTCAACTGGGAGCGGATCCCCAAAGAGCGCGTGGAGGGCCGTCAGAGTGTGTGGAGCGGCTCTCTGGATGAGGACTGTGAGCTCTCTATTGACCTGAACTCTCTGGATGAGCTCTTTGGGCAAAAAGAGGGTGACAGGCCAGACCGGGCCAGCGGCTTTCGGCGGAGTTTACGGCGGTGCGGCTCTCCACAAGAGACGAGTGTGGACAAAGTAAGAGCAAGTTTCATTATCTACCACATAGATGAAGCTAAGGATGCACAAAATTAAAATTTTTTTCAACATGAAAATAATTGCTCTTATGAAAGCACTGTGTTGTTGGTTTAAAGTCATAACCATCAACTTTTAGACACAGGACGGTTTTGTGTTCATAAACAGCTGAATGGAGCACAACAATGGAGTAGATAAGAGTTTTATAAAAGTTTAACATTTTAATTTCACAGGCTCACAGCTCAAGATGTTGGAAAAACAAGATGCAGTGACAAAGACCTCCATCTGCATTTGTTCAATGAAAAAATATTTGCAGTAATTGTCTTAATTTATTGTTAAAGGCAATGGACAATTTTAAATAAATGTATAAACTGCATCATAATCAATGTTTTTTTCCCCCAATATTTACAGCATAGTTAGTGAAGACTTTTAGGCCCGGTTTCACAGACAGGGCTTAGACTAAGCTAGGATTAAGCCATAGTTCAATTAGGACATTTAAGTAATTTTTATAAACATGCTTAGAAAAAACATTACTGGTGTGCATTTTGAGACAAAACAAAGGCACTGATATTTGATGATCAGTCAGTGCAAGTTTATTTCAGTTGAAACAGCTCAGACTTTTATTTTAGTCTAGGACTAGACTTAAGCCTTGTCTGTGAAACCGGGGGTTAAACAACTTATATTGTTTAATTTAAACTAAGCAGTCACTTTTAAAACTTGTCTTGAGTTTGTGCTGATTACCTTAATTTGTATTTGCAGGTTACGCTGCTTGACTCAAAACGCAGCATGAATGTTGGGATATTTCTGCGGCAGTTGAAAATGTAAGTTTTGATTCATTTTAACTAGTTACATTTACATTTACATTTATGCATTTATCAGACGCTTTTATCCAAAGCGACTTACATTGCATTCAAGTTACAGTTTTTTTTACATTTTATCAGCTCTTGCTTTCCCTGGGAATCGAACCCATGATCTTGGCATTGCTAGCGCCCTGCTCTACTATTTGAGCTACAGGAAAGTTATGAACAGTATATCTTAGCCAGGCCAATTGAAAAGACCATATTTGCACATTTATATGTAAAAATGGAGTAAACACCATAACATATACTATATTGGCCACCTTGCTCTATAGACAGCTGAATTGGTTGTTTTAAAAATGGGGGCAGTGATATAGTCCCATTTGTTACAAACAGGAATTGAAGGTGTCCTAGAGAACGTGTCTTAACACTTCAGATAGGCAGTAGCTGCAGGTTATGTTTATTTTGGAGCCATTGATTGCTGTCCAGTCAGAACAGCTGGGTTTGACGGTCAGTGAATGTGGTCAAAGGTCACACCTGCTTTTTGGCCAAATGAGCTTTGATGAGAAATGGAACCTGATCTCTGCAGTGGCTTTATGTAATTTGCACTGAGATTAAATGTCAATTTTGATTCAGGTGTTTCCAATGAAATGTTAATATGAGTGAAGCCGCTCATACAGGAAATCATAAGCCTTAAATCATTATTCATCCCTTTCAATTCAGTTGTCTTTGTTTTATGAAAAAGGGTTGTTTTTTCATGTCAGCACTTGCTTGCTGAGTAAATATATATGGGTGCAGCAGTGCCCATTTGAGTTTGAAAAGCTCTTCCGTGGGACTGATATCTGTCAGAACATGTGGAGGAATTACTGAGAAGTGCTTATGCAGGCAAACACATTTCCCTGTGTGTGTAAGCACACACTTTTGAAGTGTACTAGTATGAATTATACTCAGCCGTGGCCAAAGCGAGTCTTTGTTGCCGTAGACCCACGTACCTTTTTTCATTTTGCATGAAACCGCAATAGCCTACAGTACTTTCTGACAGGAACAATTAGGTCAGAAAAATAAAAGAATATATACCAGTGTGGTCTTGTTAAACCTCTTTTGATGTAAGCAAAAGAACCAGCTGTGGGCTTGACACGTGTGTGTCCTTCCTTTCCTCTGGCCTGAGGAACCAAGTGAAAGCAACTGTGGCCTCATTTAGGTCAATGGGACAAATTTAAAAACTCTGTCCAGATACAAGATTCCTGTAGCCGAATACCACAGAAAGTGATTTTTTTTTTTTTTTTTTCATAGATTTGCTCAAAGAAAAATCATGTTTACAGAAATGCATTTAAAAAAAAAAAAAAAAGAAAGTCTGGGGCAAGCGCTGCACTGTAGGAGTGTTAAAAAGCACAGTATTTTACAAGTATTACAACAAAATGTAAACAATATGAATGTTAATGTGTGCTAAAAATCAATCACTGACCTTTCTCTGTCCATCTATAATGCGTACTGTTTGTTTTCAAATGAGATCCCTATAGACACCAAAAAGAGACTGTTTACACAGAAAGGAACACTTGCTCCATAGACTTCCATTGTAATTGCATATATCTATACCAGGATTATTATCATTAACTAAAACTGTAAAACACTTTCATTTCTAGAAATTAAAAAATAAATAAATAATAAAACAAAATAAAACTTAAAGCTTAATTTTTCAGCTAGATGTCAAAGCAGCAATTCTCATTTTGGTTTAGTTTAAATTAAAATGTACTAAAATGTAAATAACTAAAACTAAAACACTTTTTTTTAAACTGAGGGACAAAGTAATTTCTGTTGAAACAGCTTTTTTATTATTATTATTATTATTTGAGATAGGATAAAAGAAGAACCCCTGACTCTTATTCCTGATACAGCTGAACCAGAGATTTGTACTGTAGATAGACAGAGAAGATGCTTGGAAGTGATGTAATTTTCACAGTGTTTCCTCTCCCCTCAGTGCTGCTAGGGAGATTGTGGAGGATGTGCGGCGAGGGATTGGAGAGCGTTACGGAGCTGAGAAACTGGCAGAACTCTGCAAACTGCTGCCTGATAATGAAGAGGTATTGTATACTCTCTGACATGCCACACTTCACAGAAACAGACACGTCTGTCCTTCCACGCTTCAGTTTGTTTCATTTTAAATGGAATTAGACAAGATGCTGCTTGTTTGAAATCATCTGTTTACTCCGCATGATCTCCTGTTACAGTTTCTGATTATTAGAAATGTAATACTTTTGACCAAGAAAAATCTTGCTGGGCTTATAAAGGGGTGAAATGCCCTAGAAAGAATTTCCTCAAAGAGAAAATTGAGACAGTTCATAATGAAGGCCATAATATGCTTCAAGTGAAATCAAAGAACGTACAGGTGTGATGGCTTTTTGAAGTAAATCTGGTCAAAGGGAAGTTTGTGGAGTTTGTTTTGGTGAAACCGCTTACCAGCGCAAACTTTCTGTAAAAACTTCACTCCAGCTGTTAAAGACTGTAAACTGATGTGGAACTGCTACTGGTCTGTGACTATTATGCATTATCAAACATGAATTAAATTTACACAAAATAAAATGAGATTTGCAAATAAAAAATTCACATATCTTTGTCACAAACACAACTTCATTTGTGGCATTCATTTGTGAATCTTGTCCTGTGCATTTGTAATTCGCTGCACGCATTTGTGGATTGGTCACTGTGCTTTTGTGGATGGCTGCAAGCATTTGTGAAACATTTTGAAACATTTCTAGCATCAAGATGCTGACAATTCACAAATGCATGGACTCCACCCACTGTCTACTCAAGCCAATCAGATAACAGCATCACTCCGCTGACCAATCATAGCACGTTCTCGCTATAGCCAATCACGTTTCGCCTTACAATCAGGGTGGTCTCGCCCTGAAATAACTTCATCTGCATTGGCTCAAACAGAAAATATAAAAGCCATAAAAACTGGTACAGAAAAAGATGTTTAAAATTGGATTTCGTTAGACCATTAGACTGTGTATCAAGCCAAGCCACAGTATTATATTTTACGTGCCATTGAAAATGCCAGAGAAACAGCTTTAAATCACGGCTATGGGAACAACACTATACAGGATACAATGCGTTATGGAAGCGTCATGTTATTCAAGATGTAAAGAAAAGCATTAATAGGTAACTGACTAATAAATAACTGGATTCAACCTAAACATATGAGTTTGTGAAATAGGTTAAATTGCCATCACTCAACAGCCAACAGCGTTTCTCAGTTTTTCAGTCAAGCTGTTTAACACTTAAATCGCCAGAGGTCGCTGTATACCTAAAAGTGCCAGCGGGTAAAATTTACCCATGCACATGGCTACTGTTTTGATATGGCTAAAAACGTATGTCACTGTATTGTGCCACTGCCTTCACAAAGTAATGCCTAGATTCATAAAATGATTATTTTTAGTCAGCAACTATGTTTTTGTCGTGTTGTTTTAAGTTTAAGCAGGCTACACTATAATCACTTTTCTCAATGATGAATATAAACCACCCTGCAATGACAATGAGAATTACAAGGAAATACATATTTGGGTGGTGTACTGTTATAATAAAATGTTTTAAGATAACATGTTATTTAAATTACTAAAATACCCTAAATAATGAGCAATAATAATTCACTGCTTGCACTGCATAGGATGATACAACAACAAATTAAAGCACACGGTTTTACCTAATTAATCATTCATTTTAGTTATATAATTTATAATTTGAATAAGAGAACAGCACCAACTTGAAGTAATCATAAAATTGTTTTATTAATTATCATTCAGATTTCTTTTTCAGGAAATAGGCAAACTAGAATAAACAGCAACACAGTAGCTAACAATGATAAAAAAATTAAAAAAAAATTGCAAAACAAAAATTAATAATTAATTTAGGTCCAAATATTTTTTTTAACAACAGGGGATTGTAAAAAACACCATTTTAGCAAAAGTCAATGACTGGGAGACTTGGATATTTTATTGAAAATCTATGTAGCCTACATTTGAAAAACAGTTGTAGTGTAGAGTAGACAGTATCGCTGATTATTCTATTTGCTTTGGACGCATCGCGAGGGTATTACTGATGATAATCGGGATCTATGAATGAACTTGATGGAAATATAAAGAAGCCTTACACTTCAACAATATTTTGGAAACAGGATTTTTTTTACCACACAAACAGCACCTCAGCTCAATTTGAACGAAGAACGCAGTTCCTTGCAAAATAAATCCGCCCCTGATTGTAAGGCGAAAAATGATTGGCAATAGCAGGGAATGTGCTACGATTGGTCAGCGGAGTGATGCTGTTATCTGATTGGCTTGAGTAGACAGTGGGTGGAGTCCACGCATTTGTGGATTGTCAGCATCTTGATGCTAGAAATGTTTCAAAATGCACAAATGCTTGCAGCCATCCACAAAAGCACAGCGACCAATCCACAAATGCGTGCAGCGATTTACAAATGCACAGGACACGATTCACAAATGAATGCCAGGCAAAGTTGTGTTTGTGACATATAAAGATTTTTGTGACTGTTTTTTTTATTTGCAAATCTCATTTTATTTTTTGTGTGTTTAATTCATGTTTGTGAAACTCTAAGATTTATTTGTGGATCTCATTCTATTTATTTGTCAGTATGTTTAACTTTTGTTAATCTCTTTACATTTTTTTTGTGGATCGTAATCTATTTATTTGGAATTATGCAACAATTCTACCCCACAATTTCTTCATTCAGCCCAACACACTACAGCTCCTTCAAACATATTCAACATTCCAGCACATTGCATGGAATCCTGTGTCCCAGAATGCTGTGTGCTTTAGAGAAGTCTAGAGGAATGTTTACAGTTTGACTAAAATTAGATGAAAGATTAAAAAAATTGTTTCTAGAATTATAACTGGATGTTTAACTTACAATTGGAAAAAAGTGCCGTTATATATTTTATACACTTGTGTTGACATGACACCAAAGTGTCGTGGTACCACACAATAGTGTTAAATCATAATTCAAATATTCAATACATACTCAAATTAAACCACATTTACGGAAATCCATATACTCAGCAACATTCTCTCGCATTGAACTTTTCTTTCCAGCGAATTTCTTATCATGTGTAAATGTTTTTTTAACACAAACCACAGAGACAAACTGAACAAGTTTCACAAGAATGTGACAAACAGAAATGGAATAACGAGTTCCTTAACAAAGGAAAAATATAAAAATTCGCAGTGAGTATCTTTTGTGTTCACCTGCTGCTTTCAGTGCTACGGTGCGTCTCATCCTCGTGAACTGCACCAGATTTGCCAGTTTTTGCTGTGAGATGTTTTTCTACTCTTTCATCAAGACATTTGCAAGTTCTCAAACACATCTGGGTTGACACGTGGTTACTTAGTTTGCCACTGCAAGGACAATCAGAGACCTTCCTGTCTCCCTGTAGCACTGTCTTGGACATCTTACATTATAGATATTGCAGTTTATTCAGTTCAATTTCAATTCATGTTTATTTGTATAGCGCTTTTCATGATACAATTTGTTGCAAAGCAGCTTCACAGAAGCATTTTGTAGCTTTGGCCACATCTGCAATCCTCATTCCTCCTGCAGTAGGACTATGGCATGTTCACTCTGGATCTTGGGCATCTTCTAGTGTTTTTTTTAGTAGAGAGCTCTCTTTAAAGACCTGATGATTAAGATATTACTGTCATCTTAATTGTCTGCCGCCTATAAACCACAAGTGTCTCATGAACTGTTCCACAGGTGCATGTGCAATATTTTTTCATGGCTCAAGTATGAAAAAATATTGTTTAAACCCTTTCCAATAAAGATCTCTAAAGCTTATTTGGATTTTACGAAATTCTTTAAAATACAGTATCCTGAATAGAGATGTTTCTCTTTTGTTTATATAAATGAAAGCTGACCCAATTTTCCTCAAAAAACAATTTTCCTCTGAATACTCAGATGCACTGGCCACTCTGGTGGATAAGTGTCAATTAGTTGAATATGTGAGCTGTGGCAGAAGCAATCTCTGTCATTAATGCAATTTACAGTAAAGAAAACGCCTCTTTGTATATTAAAAGCATATAACTTGAATTACTCTTCTAGGCATGTTTACATTTTGCTAAATAGTTTGTCATAACAGCAAGGGATTGGCCTTTAAATTCAAAGACATGCATGAAACAGACGCAGCTCAAAAGAGAAATAGGTGCAGTAATTGAGAGAGTTTTTATAATTAAAACTGTAATTGGATTTTGATTAAGAAAATGAGTAAATATAGTATTAATGAAATTAAAAATGAATTTGATTTGATTGATTTTGAATCCTGTTGGAACCTCAAATAGTGGTGTGTGATTGATTTAGTCCATGTCATCAAAATCTCACTCCAATCTAGCAACCAAAGTTGACAACCCTTGTTCTAATCAGTGAATCTAATACTTTAGTATCATTATAATACCATAGTAGTAGTATACTGTGCAACCCTAGTACACACCGTGCAGTATTCGTCATCACATATAAATCTACTTTGTGTTTCTTTTTGTCCAGGAGGCCAGATTGAAAAAGTTCAGCGGTGACCGTAGTTTATTGGCAGAGCCGGATCTCTTCATTCTCTCACTGGTGGAGTTACCCAGGTAAGAGTTCAGGACTAAATGCTCCACGTCATTGGGCCAGTTTTACTAACAGCTTGCGCCAGCGCAAACGTCTTTTGGCATTAAAATTGTACTGTCAGCTTTTACTAAAGACGCGCAGTGACGAATTGGCGCTGAAAAGGCGTGGACAGTTATTTTTGCGCCTGACCTTATTGAATATGCATTTGTAGGAGTTTCCCTTTCAGACGCAAAATTTATGGGAGGAGAGTATTCAAATGAAACAAGCAATGCGATTTACTAATGTTTGCGCTTGTCGAATTACTGGTATTTGCACCGTTATTTTACGCCCAAAAAAAGCATGTCTGGCTGCAAATATTGTTGCTAGAGGAGGCGCCGCAGAGAACAGAAAGCGTGTGGTAGAAGGGAAAGGATTTTTTCCATGTGTATTAATTTATTTGGAATTCCAGAAGAATGCATTATCTGAACATATCGTTTGCCAAGCCATGTTGTTTTTAATTTGCTTCAGGAAATAAAAGACGACTTAGAATCGTCAACTAGGAGTCACGCAATACCAGGTCTATCAAAACTTCTTGCAACCCTTCATTTTTTGGCCTCCGGTACTTTTCAGTGCACTATGGCTTCTTTATTTCTTTATTCTTCATTTGCGACTACGCTAATTTGCGCTGCGCTTGGTATACAGCGTTGGTCGATATGTAAATGAGATGTTGCATCTGTGTTCTTTAATTTGCGTGTTGTTAGTAAATCACCTGCAGAAATTTCCACGCCCGTCGGCGCTGTTTTGGAATTACGCTCTCACGCTAATTTGCCCTGTTTAGTAAAACTGGCCCATAGTTTCTTTCACTGTTCACTCATTAATCTGCTCTTCCGCTCATCATCTCTAGCTTTCGCATGCGTCTGGACGTCATGATCCTCCAGCAGGAGTTTGACCCTGCGGTGACCTCTCTCTGTGTGGCGGCCAGATGTCTGCGGGAGGCAGCTCGAGGTAAAAACTTCCTCTCTCTTGATTTGTTTGGACCTGTTGCAGCTCTGAAAGCTTTAGCTCACCTTCTAAATGAAGTTCACGTGCGAGTCACAGAGTATCAGAGATCTTGTGCTCGGCCTTTTGTGGCGTTTTGTTCTGGTATTTGATGGTGTAAGTGGATCCTGATGGAGGGTTTCATTGATGTGGTTGACGCTCATGTGTTGTTTGTGCAGAGCTGCTGAGCTGCCCAGAGCTTCACTACATCCTGCGACTGGTGCTCAAGGCGGGAAACTACATGAACGCTGTGAGTGTTTTATCTGACGCTTATGCATCAACACGAATCTCCTGGTGTGAAGTCAGTCTGAGGTCTCTTGTGCTCTCAGGGTGGTTATGCTGGGAATGCTGCTGGATTCAGGATTTCCTCTTTACTCAAATTGGCCGACACCAAAGCCAACAAGCCAGGCATGAACCTCCTCCATTTTGTCGCAATGGTAAGTGTCAAACATGTAATAAGCCACACTTTCACAGATAAAAATAAAGTAATCAAAGCTGCCGGGGTCATCGTTGTGATAGAATGGAATCAGTAGGACAGGATTCTGGATCAAATTCAGTCTGAGTGTTTTTTTTTTTTTTTTTTTTTTTTTTTTTTTTTTTTTTTCCTCTCTTTCAGGAGGCTGTGAAGAAGGATAAAGACTTGCTGATGTTTCCCAGCCGCTTGAGTCACGTCGGTCCAGCTTCAAGGTCAGGATACAAACAAACTTTTAACAGTGTTACAGTTCCCAATCCAGCAGAATAACAATGGATTCGTCTTGCAAAACCTATCAAGAACATGTCTGGGTCACATTTCATCCCAAAATCAAAATACTTTACATTAATGAAGAAAATCTAGAGAAATGTAGAAAGTAATGGTTTAAAAATAGGCTTTTTTGTGTGTCTGACATCATTTTCATTTTAATTATGCACATTTTTACTTGACTTCTCATTTTAATACTAAAAAATGCCCTAATGAGAAAACAGCGATAAGAAAAAAAATTGGTCACTTACGTTGGGGGACCTGTTCTCACTATTAACTAACTAGTGTCTAAGACAGTTGCCTCAATAAACTCCTAATTTGCTGCTTATTAAAAGTTTGTAAGGTAGTTGTTAAGTTTAGGTTTGGGGTCGGATTAAGGGATCTAAAATATGGTCATGCAGAATAAAGCATTAATATGTGCTTTATAAGTACTAATAAACAGTCTAGTAATATGCATGCTAATAAGCAACTAGTTAATAGTGAGAATTGGTTCCTATACTAAAGTGTTACCAAAAAAATTCTTTTAAGTATTTAACATCAGTGCCCGGTTGCATAAAGCACCTTAAGTTTTCCCCTTAAGTATGACACTTAAGACTTTTTTGTTGTTCTTTATTTTTATGTTGGAGTGAAATGTGACCCAGTTTTCATAAGTTTTGCAAAATTAGCATTTTTTAAAATATATTTCACAAATGTTGTTTTTTTAAAATATTGTTTTTTTTTTTTTTTGTTTTTTTTTGTTTGTTTGTTTTTCTGGTCAGGTTGTCAGAAGAGTCTGTGGTGGAGGATCTTTCTCGACTTCAAAGCAGAGTCGCTGAACTCCGAGTCAGAGCTCAGGATGATGCTGAAATCGAGCAGCAGACGAGAACATTTCTAGAGGTTCGTTCACATCGATGTTGAGGTCATATTCATGTTGATGTGTCTGTTCAGCATCCAAGTTCATAATTTCTTCATTCAGGTTGCGGACGTGAGGCTGCAGGAAGCTCAGCATGAGCTGGAAAGCTTACAGAAGACCAGTAAGGCCCTTGTGGATTTCTTCTGTGAAGATGACAAGTCCTTCAAACTGGAGGAGGCCTGTCATATCTTCCACTGCTTCTGCCATCGGTTCCAACGAGCCGTTCAGGTGAGCAGCATTGTTGAATGAACTGTCTCTTTAAATTACAACAACCTAATAAAGTTTAAAATGTCCAAAGTACCTAGACCTGTAAAAATCTGAATCTGAAAGTATTTTATTACAAAGACACAAAGTTTAACTTGATATTTTTTCATGTAAATGTGAGTCATAGCACCCACTTAACTGATGTTTAATTGGTTAGATGGCTTGGTAATGTTATTGATAATGTAAATTTTCTCTATTAAAAAAAAAACAGGAAAACATCAACATGAATCCCAGTCATACTGAAAGAGATTTTTTCCAATCATCATTTCAAAGTCATCCAAACATTTTTAATGTATAGTTTTTTTGCAATGTAAGGAAAAAAGCTAGTTACAGATTATGCCAATAAAAAGCAAATAGGCAAAAATAAAGGTGATTTTCATGTAATAAATGTAGACATTTTTATTAATATCCAACAACTGTATGTGGTAATATACACTGTCAAATGTTTTTGAACGGTAAGGTTTTTTTTAAAGAAGTCTCTTCTGCTCACCAAGCCTGCATTTATTTGATCCAAAGTACAGCAAAAACTGTAAAATTTTAAAATATTTTACTATTTAAAATAACTGTGTTCTGTTTAAATATTTTTTAAAATGTAATTTATTCCTGCGATCAAAGCTAAATTTTCAGCATCATTACTCCAGTCTTCAGTGTCACATGATCCTTCAGAAATCATTCTATGTTGATTTGCAGTTCAAGAAAATTAATTATTATTATTATTATTATTATTATTATTATTATTATTATTATTATTATTATCATCAATATTTAAAACATTTTTAATAAAAAAATATTTTTTTTTTTTGGAGGGGGAGGATTATAGATATTTTTATGTAATACTTTTATTTAGCAAGGATGCTTTAAATTGATCAAAAGTGATGATTTTATAATGTTACAAAAGATTTTCATTTCAGATAAATGCTGTTCTTCTGAACTTTCTATTCATCAAAGAAACCTGAAAAAAAACCTACTCAGCTGTTTTCAACATAATAAAAATGTGTTTTTTGAGCAGCAAATCAGAATATTAGAATGATTTCTGAAGGATCATGTGACTGAAGTAATGATGCTAAAAATTCAGCTTTGAAATCACAAGAATAAATTACATTTTAAAATATATTCAAATAGAAAAGTTATTTTAAATAAACTAAAAATATTTTTTGCTGTATTTGGTTCAAATAAATGCAGGCTTGGTGAGCAGAAGAGACTTCCTAAAAAACAAAAATCTTACTGTTCAAAAACTTTTAACTGGTAGTGTACACTATATTTACCAGCATGTATTTTTTTTTTAATAAATGAAAAATGTCCAGTGGCTTCCATGAAATTTTGACTGATGACACATATCTGTGAATCAGTTCTGAATCATTTCATTGAAATGGTCGGTTTAAACAGATTTATGGAAATAAAGTTCAGAATCTCAAACATGATGTGTTCATATTTGCTGCCAACAGGAGAACACAGAGAGGGAATTACAAGAGCAGCGGCGTTTGGCGCGTGAGCGTGAGAATGTGGAAAAGCGTCGCTCTCTGGCTCTGTGCACCGGACTGGAAGCGGAGCAGGACTCTTCAGACCTGGAGCACGCGCTGCAGAGGAGTCTGAGTTACACAGGGAGCCGCCGCAGCCTGCGCAGGCTCTCGCAGTACTTCCTTCGCTCCGACGAGAGAAACATGAAATCTGACCAGCAGCACCACCAATCAGAGACCAGAGACCTTCACGCTCTCAATCCCAGCAGAGACTCAGAGCTTAGACAGAAGAATGATGCCGACACTGAGGAGACCAAACAAGGGATAAATCAAGTCAAAGCTCAGCGTGTAAGCACAGATTCAACATGTAACCTGCAGCGAGATGCAGTGGCTTCCCCAAACGCTACGAAAAGCCTTTCCAGGTTGAATACAAGGACAGTCCCCAGTGATAACGCTTTTGTTGCTTTGGGAAAAACAAGTATCGCGTCACATCAGCAGGGGGCAGTGAATGTCTTGCCGCTCACAGGACTATCCCCTAACAAAGTTTTGAAAGTTGAGAAACCGGTTCAAGACACCTCTGAAAGGCTGATAGAAACCGATACCTTGAAGGATGCTAAGAATAAAAATGGCAAAGGGTCTCCTTCTGAAAAGGGAGTAACACCACAGAGAGAACCCAAAACGGCCACTAATCTGTTGAGAGAGATGTCTTCAAGAGCATCTTCTCCTCCTAAAGATACTCCTTCTCTATCCCAGGAGCCCTGTAGCCCAGAAAGAGAGCATGTTTATCCAGGAATCGGAGAGACGCTGGAGTGCCACACACTAGTGAGGGCCCTACGCTCCTACGAAAGCCTTTCGCCAACTGTGACGCGGCCGACCGCCAATCACTGCTCCAAATGGAAGAAAGAGCAGGAAGCGGTAGAGCGAGACGGCACAAGCTCACCGCATGCTAAAGATGATTCCCGTCTGGTAAAGACGCCAACTCGAGGGCCAACCAAAAGACTGCTGGTGCAACGAGGAGGGCCCTCAAACAGCAGCGGGATCCCTAGAGTGCGCACTAAGGCAGAACCGGCTGCTGCTGACGGTTTGTCAGCTAGTCAGGTATCACGCTCTTCCCCTACTCGCCACATTCGCACATCGCTAGTGACGCGTTTCACTGCCGTTCAGAATGAACTCAAACGCAACGGTAAGAAAGTAAACACCCCGTCAGATACGGGGAAACAAAAAGGTAACGCTACTGAGAAGTTGAACCAGGATAAAGACAAGGGTCGCGAGCCGTTTGTAAGAGGCTCACCGCTTCGCGTGTCCAAACGCCTCGCGCCCAACTCTGAATCCCAGACTCCACACACTATACACTCTCCCACCGCTGCTACGACTGCAAAGACAATCCGCACGGCCATCATAAGTGCAGCCAAAGCAAGGACAACTAAGACTCCTGGCACCAGAATCCCAAGCCCTAAAATTCCCAAACCTGCTGCCCAACCCATGTGGAGATGATATCTGGCGGCTTGAACTCTGATGAGTAGCAGTGGGTGGATGTTATCTGTGCGCTTGTCATAACATGTGTAAGGAACTAAATTAATTAGTACTGGGCAACGATTAATCGCATCCAAAATGGAAGTTTTTGTTTATATACTATATGTGTGTACTGTGTATATTTATTACGTGTATATATAAAGACACACACATACAGCAGTATATATTTTGAAAGTATTTACATGTGTATATATTTATATTCATATAATTTATATTGTATAAATATATTTAGTATATAAACATATTTTTCTTAAATATATACATGCATGTGTGTGTTTGTATATACATAATAAATATACACAGTACACACATATATTATGCACACAAAAACTTAAACTTAAATCGTTGCCCAGCACTAAAATTAATGGTTTTCTTTGGTTTTTGTGTGAACGGTCAACTCAAACTGCAGAATGCCGGTAAATAAAGGAGCCATTCATTGAGTCGGCCCAGAATGGACAGTCCGCAAGGCACTGTAATGGATCTTTCTGAGCTCTCCGCTGATTCAGGTCACAGCGAGTTTGGCCTCTCATTTCAGGACTTTGATGGAAACTGTCAGGAGAGTCTCGTCCAGCACTGTCTTTAGCTCTACCTCTGAAAACTCGAGTGCTCTGTGCAGGTAACAGCGCACATCAGAAGGGTTCCTGCCAGAACCTTCTTTCAATATGTGTTTTTTTTTTTTTTTTTGCGATGTTAGAATGGAGCTGCCATAGTCAATCAGACCACAGTAGTGAATGCTCATGTCATGTGGGATATTGATTTTAACTTGGCCTTTGATTCAGGTCAAATTGACTGTTTACTTGAGTTACAGGTACAAAATAATGACGTAAAACTTCAGTTATAATCATGTATGTAATAATTCAAGATCCCAAAGCAAATATGTTGAAGTACATTGTGTGTGAGGCGTGTGTCCATTTGTACATGTTGGGTTCCTTCAACTCTGATGCACTTTATAGATGAAAGAGAGATTTAATGCTGGCAGAAACTGTCTTTTTGGTAATCTGCTGTATTTGTGTGTTTTGTTTATATGGAATGTTAAATTAACATAATCCAAAACACAACTGCCATTTGTAATATTTGTATTTGTAAATAATGAGTATTTGAAATAAAAAGTGAATTTACTGTTATTCTTTCTGCAAGTCTGTATTCAGATATTCTGACGTTTTAATGCTAGTAGTGTTTTTAGCCTTGCAAACAGTTATTTAAAAATGAATTAATGCTGGTTAATATAAAAAAAAAAGTTGGTGCAATAATTGCAAATAAGGATAGATTTGAAACAAAAAGTATTAGACCTTTACCCTTCATATCCCAGTCAACAAGCTTCTTCAAAAGTTGATGCTCAAGTAAGAATGAGGACTTTAAAGGTGCACTAGTTTCAGACTTCATACAGACACCTGTGATTATGAGTGAGTGATTAGGAGTGGTACCGCTGGTCATGTGATCTCAAAATGGCAGCTACATCATGAGGCACCCTTGTTTGTGTCCAAAACCTGAATAATGCTGTCTTCACAGGCAGTGTTGGGGAAAGTTACTTTTAAAGGTAATGCATTACAATATTGTGTTACTCCCTAAAAAAAAGGTAAACTGGCGTTACTTTTTTGAAAATATTTTCTTGTAAATTAAAAAGTAATGCGTTGCTTGAAAAAAGTAATCTGATTATGTAACTCGCGTTACTTGTAATGTGTTACCCCCAACACGGTTCACAGGTAATCTACAGAGGTAGGAAGGTAACAACACCCATGCAATATTTGCATTACGTCGGATATACAAAGATGCCTCCGTCTGGACAGATTTTCAGCCTTAGGTTTTGATCACATCTCTTAAGTACAACAAACAGCTAAACCTTCATCTTATGTGAGTAAACATTTTAAACAGATTTGTCTAAAACATCATTCATTTCTTTAGTTGGAAAATGAACACAGGTCAAGAAGATTACTTACAACACATATAAGCAACTAAGCATCTAAACATGATAAGAGATGAGATCCAGTGTTGGGGAGTAACTAATTACATGTAACGGAGTTACGTAATTTAATTACAAAATAAATGTAACTCTAATCGGTTACAGTTACTGGAAAAAAACTTGAAATTAAGTTACAGTTATTTAAGAAAATGTTAATGATTACAAAGGGGGTTACATCTGATTATTTTCACACACATACAGATTTGATTGATTTCTTTCCCAAACTGTAGTGACTGCTCTAAAATATGAGACACCAATGTTTCAGGAGTTTAGGACACAGAATTATTCAATAACAGTAATAATAATAATAATAAAATATTTCCTATTTGGATTTATGTTTACGCTTTATTTTTTAAGATTAACTGTTGTTGTTTTTTTTGTTTTTTTTTTTAGATGCCAGAGTTTTCTGTCATAGGTATTAAATGGTTTCTTGTTATGATTTTAAATCTGAATTTAACCTCAGGATGATCTCAAAGTAAAATGGGGTGCTAAAGATTTTGTGTCGGCTGTGCTTCAAAATTAAACAATTATAGTCTTAATTCAAGTGAAGAAGGATTTTGAAAGTCTAACAGTAATCAGTGTAGAGTACTATGGTTAACCCTGCCTGCTTTAAATGTTTCAAAAGGATTAAGTTAAAAGTTGAGTAAAAAATTTAGAAAAGTAATCAAAAAGTCATCAAATATAATCAGTTTACTTTAATAAAGTAATTGAAATAGTTCGACTACTTACTGCATTTTAAATAATCTGTACCCTATTACATTTCCAAAGTAACCTTCCCAGCACTGATGAGATCATACAGCAGGAGAACGCATTTGGAAAGAAAGCACATATATTAAAATTCAAATTTTGTAAAGTTTAATGGTGGTGGTAATCAGTGCTGAGTAAAGTTACTTTTAAAAGTAATGCATTGTGATCTTGCGTTATTCCATAAAAAAGTAACTGGGTTTCTTAGTTATATAGGGCAGCTAGATTTTAGGTTCTATCAATGACTTATGTCAAAATTATAAGGTCAGAGTGGGCAAATGAACCAGAAGGTCCTGAAACGTCCTCTTATTTTGCAGTCCTCATTAACAGCTCATTGTTTTGTGGCCCTCGGTTGCACTCAAAGGCCCCTGAACTCTCATCCCCTTCTCTTGACACAGTCACTCCCAACTTGTAAACGTTGCCATGGTGATGCTTCAGGCATGGTCAAGAATCCCCAGCTGAACAGTGGGAGACGGGAGAGGAAAAGATGCTAGACTTGGGGTCTCAGTGGGAACGACCCTTTTATAGCACATAATGACGCCAGAACTCTTGGGAAAGGCAATAAACGACCGCTGTCTGTCTGTGTATCCATGTGCACACATGTCATTCAGTGCCTTGCTGGTTTGATCAATCATTATTCTGTGGGAAATGCAATGAAACTTCTGGAAATGTCAAAAGAAGTGTATAATAGGCCTGTTAGAGGCATTAGACCTCTCTGAACTCGAATACAATTTCTTCATGATATTTAAGATATACTTGCATTACACTCTTAAAAATTAAGGTTTTTTATTGGCATCTATGGTTCCACAAAGAACCTTTACCACCCATGGAACCTCTTCATTCCATAAACGGTTCTTTACAGTGGAAAAAGGTTATTTAGATTATTAAAATGTTCTTCAAAATGGTTCTTGTAAGAACCGTTCACTGAAAGGTTCTTTGGGGAACCAAAGTTCTTCTATGGCATCGCTGTGAAATCCCCCTTTTGGAACCTTTAAGAGTGTATGCAAGCAAGTACTTGTTTCATTTTTTGTTTCAAATGTTTCTCAGGGTGTCAGTTAAAAAAAATATAAAATGCCATTTCATGGTGACTAATAGCAGTCACATTACTGTGTATTTCAGACATTTTTTACGCACACATCCACACATCTTAATCATTCATTCACTCAAAATTGTTTTGACCTGCAAAAAATTGTGAAGTTACTGGCTTCTGTAAACCAGCGTCCCAGATTTCAAACTGAACTGTTCTAGATTATCAAAAGCAATCAAGATGTGTGTATTGCAAGGGTATTCTGGCTGGTTCCTAGGCAGTTGCTATAGTATGTTGTGGGTGCTTGCTTAGAAGTTGCTATGCAGTTTCTAGAGTTTTGATCATTTTGTTGTTTGGTGGTTGTATCTTAAAATCTTGGCGTTATACCCTTCAGTTTCACAGACAAGGCTTAAACCTATTCCCAGACTAAAATGCATGTCTGAGCTGTTTTAACTGAAAGAAACTTGCATTGGCATCTTATAATACACCAGTGCTGCTGCTATTGTCTCAAGATGCACAACGGTAGTAATGTAATTTATAATGCACGTTTATAAAAGATACTTAAATGTCTTAATTGAACTATGGCCTAATCCTGGCTTAATCTAAGCCAAGTCAGTACTTAGTCTATAATTTAAATTTAAGTTTAAATAGAATATAACAGCATGTTAGCTTTCTCAAGCAAACATGTACGCTAATATTCCTAATAATAACATTAAAAGATGCGTTTAGCGTGTAAAATTGCTCTACCTGTAGGTGAGAATGCAAAAAAAAAAGGATTTCAAGAACAGAACGACGCTTATAAAGTTGGCACAGAAGCATAATGTACAGTAAGAGTTTGAAATTTTTAATACATTTCAATTATTTTCAAGTTCATGAAAGGTAACTGATGCAGAGGCCGTGCGTGCGTAACTGAAAACGAGCGAAGAACTATTTGTTTATTACACAAACTATCAAAGTATTTCAGCAACGGTTCTTAAAGGTTCTTATTCTCTCGGTTTTATAGCGGGTTCGAACAAGAGAGAGCAACAAGCGCTTTGCGAATCGACTCGAATGAATCATTTAAAAGAATCTGTTCATTTTTAGTTTTATTTATTTATTTTTTATTGAATGCTTGAAAAAAAAAACAATAACAATTGTCATCATTGTCAAATCATAACAATACAACAACAGTTCAGGGTCATTCAGTCTTTCAGTCCTGAGGAAGTGCCAAGTCCTTTAGCAAAGCCATTGTTCTTATTGCTTTTAAGTTCGCAGAGAACTCAATAGATTCAAAATACATTTTCATTTCAAGTTTGAATCTTAAAAAAAGAGGTTTAAAAAAGAATATTTACATTTATGAATATGATATTTAGCTAACAAGAAAATAAGGTTCATGAAATAAGTATCACCTTTTTTTTCTACATTCATGAAAGCCAAAAATTACATTTCTATAAGTAAACTCAAAATTAGGATTCAAAAGAATCGGTTCATATGAGCGATACGCTCGCGAATCAGACGTCACCATGTGATGTCACGCTCTCTCTTCTTCGATGGTATGCAGCAGCGCTATAAATACCGGCGCGCTAGTATCAGCGCTCTCTCACTTCTGCGATGTTGCAGTGGAAGGACGTCAGAGTAAATAAAAATGAGAAACTCAGGCTGCTATGGGAAGGTAAGTTTAACTAAAACACATTGTTGTGTGCAGTTTGTGGAATTATGTAAGTATTCCAACTAGGTAAAAAAATCCAAGACGTCTGAAGACGTCTTCGAAACGGTTGATGCTAACTCGTGCGCGTGGGTTTGGCACGTGGCTGTTTCCTTGACAGTTTGGTTGTTTTTGTGAAACTAAACCACTTTAAAACAAACTTTTACAAGTCACACTTCTCCCGTAGTCCGAATCAGGAACCTCTATTATCCTATATTTGTAGTTGAAATGCCCATATGCACATTACACAAACGGCACAGTTGACGCTGTAGTGTAGTATTTATATGGGATGATCTTTTATTTTAGGTGGCTGAATGTGTTCTGAATGTACTCCAGATGAAGACTCTCCAGCTGCTGCAGCTCTGATGTAAGTATGGTCTCTTCTACCCGTTTTGAGACCCCAGCGGTAGTCAGCTGTGCAGGCCAGTCCATGCCTGAGCTAGTGTTACTCTGCTGGAAGAGAAAGCTGCTGCCGTTTGTGCTCCATCAGGTTTGGCTGTTTTAGTGAATCCTGCTGTGCAGCACAGGTCATGCTGTGCCTTCTGAGAGTGGCCTGTGCTCACAAAATGAGGCAGGCCTAGTATGAGGGCGAACACTCAAATAAAATGTGATTCTTGAAGTTGCAAGCTTGAGCCAGCGTTTCTAACTAGGACTGTTACAGGTCACAAGACCCAGAAATACCTTGAGCCCAACAGCCAGTTGTTGAAAGGTGAGTATTTAGGGGGGGTTTTCCAATATGTCATGGGTTGTAAATGCAATTTCATGTTGACTGGTATTGGTTAGTGTGATCTAATATTAACTATTTATTTTTATTAACTTACTAGAGGATGAGGTAAATGAAGGTACGAAGACTTGGAAGGTCCATTGAGATCATCTTGTTGGGGGTAAGCTTTAATCATCACTTCTGTGTTGTGATCCAAGATGATGCCATCATAGCAGAACTGTTTCTCTGTGATGTCTTTTTTTAATCTTGGAATAGCATATGCAGGGTTGGCACTGATTTTTGAGACCTTCTGCAAAGATCTGACAAAAGCCTGCTACACTTTTTATTTATTTTTATTTTTTAATTGAATGTCAATTTGTTTGACACCTCTTTCTTTTGTTGTAGGAAAGATGTGAAGATCTTCAGAAATCAAGGTCTCGGTTCCTGCCCTTCTTTTAAAAGTGGGCTGTGCTCACTGTTAAGAGTTCACTTTTTTTTTTTTTTTTTTTTTTTTTTTTTTTTATAAAAAAGAACCCTAACTGTAATTGGGTTTACATTAGATTTGCTTTGTCGTCATAGGTATGGCTTGCAGATCGATGTGAAAATATCAGGGATTTTAACGTAACACTGCAACAAAACATGAAAAATTAAGAGGTTTTGAATGCACCATTTAGGAGGTGTTGGTTCCTGCTCCTGGAGTCTGAAATGGTACAATGTTTCTCATTTGGTTCTGTTATTGTTTTCAAAAACCCGACAATAAAAAATGTTAAATAGAATGCGTTTTAATTTGTCTGAGAACCTCTCCTGTAACACGTCTGCCAGGCCTCAGGTTTGGATGAAGTGAATACTGCGTCTCCCTTTACTGTAATTATTTAGAATTAAACAAAGGAAAAATGGGAGAGGATGCTATGAATGTGTTCATATTTGATCTGCATTAATTACTGCTTTGTGTAGTATGGTTTTCACCTGTCTCTGGGCAGTGAGTCCTCCAGCCTTAACTGTCTATACATGCACAATATACCTGGTGTTTGATCAGCTGGCGTTTAATATTTAATCCTGTAAACTAAAAATAGATTGCTCTAATCAAATTCACTAAACGCAAAGTTATCGTGTTCCGCATAGTGAAGCCTATACTCCTTTGACGTGCACTAGGAAAAAAAAACTGCTTCTGGTCTTCCCTGTGTACAGCAAGTATAGGTCTCCACATTGGGAAATGCTTTTATGAGGCATCTTAGCCAAGTTGAGGCTGCTTTGTCGTATTCAAAATTCTGTGTAAAAATGTAATGCTGTGTTGAAGCCAGACTAAATTAAGGCTCCTCTTAACCCAGAGGATTAAACATACAGTTGTATGTGTAAATGCATTTATGCCACCTCTAAGCAACATCAACCCCCAGTTTCACAGACGAGGCTTAAACTAGTCTCAGACTAAAATGTAAGTCTGAGCTGTTTCAGCTGAAATAAATTTGCACTGATTGATCTTAAAATATATCAGTGCCTTTATTGTCTTAAGATGAACACCAGTAATTTTTTTGTTTTTGTTTTTTTTTTCTCCCTAAGGCTCATTTGTAAAAATTACTTAAATGTCCTAATTGAACTATGGCCTAATCCTGGCTTAGTCTAAGCCCTGTCTGTGAAACCAGGCCTAAACTGGAAAGACACTGAAATGCTACTTCAGAGTGACTTGTATGCTGTCTTTGCGGTGTCTTTGGTGTTGTTCTGCAGAGACGTCTTCCTTGGGCTGTTTTTGCTAACATTGGAGGTTTGCTTTAAAGGCGAAGTTTTGAGTTGGAGGAGGAGGTGTGCACTCCCATGCAACTGAGTCTCTTGGGAAAACCTTATTTAACAGACTAATATTTAAAAAATATACACCAAAAGCATTACCTAAGCTTATCTTAAGAAGATGCGATTTATTCCAATGGATCAAGGTCAAGCTTTACTGTGAGTCAGTGGCACAGGGACATTTATCATACCCATGGAACGACTGAGCTTTATAAGGGAAGTGAGTGCAGTCAAGTTAAGCTTTAGCAGCCTTTTCGTGACCATATCTTAGCTAACACTGTAATTCCAAAGAATGTTTTTTTCTAGTCTACATCCTCTTGGAACATTTTAGGTGGCTCCCAGCTTCGGTAATACTTTGTTAGTTAGAAATGGGGCTAATTAGTGATTGTTTTCATGGTATGTTGTACCCTGTATGTGTTGTCCTTTTTTGTTCCTGTTTGTTTATTGTAAAATGAATTTTAAAAATACAAATAAAAGCTAATGGGATTCTTAAAAATAGGACAGTAATGTTTT
Organism: Spinibarbus caldwelli; assembly: GCA_039654775.1. Taxonomy (NCBI): domain Eukaryota; kingdom Metazoa; phylum Chordata; class Actinopteri; order Cypriniformes; family Cyprinidae; genus Spinibarbus; species Spinibarbus caldwelli. The sequence goes on along the minus strand of CM077247.1, from coordinate 27,816,259 downwards.
TCTCACTTTGGTATATTCAGATACAGAGAGTGTTATAAATATTATTGAAATTTCTTGAGAAATTTGGTTTATTACTTGAGAATTTGCACTTATGTATGTGGGTCAAAGACATTTAAATGTCCGCATTAAAAATAAATTTTACAAAAGTGATTTTATATACGTAGAAAGCACATTAAATGAAAGTAAGGTGTCTGCTTTTAAGGTTTCAAATAGAATAAAATCTCAAAACGTGGGTGAAATAATGTTCAATTGTCATTCAGTGTAACATATTTATGTAAAAATTGAAACAACATACTTATTCTGACCTGTATGTATTAAAATATATAAAATAAGTGAGCATACTAAATTTCATTGCATTTTAAATGAGTAAAGAAATTCTTGCTGACAAATGGCCAAAATGGGATAGTGGCAAAGTAATTTTACATTAATTCTACATTAAAAAAAAATGTAAAACAAAATGAAAAATTACAAATAAGTAGTATTTGGGGTAAAACTAATTAGTCTTTAATATGTCAAGTTAAGTTTAGTATTGTCCTTTTGCATTGTATTGACACACTGTTTTCCTGTTTGATACTGTAAAGCTGCTTTGACACAATTTATGTTGTTAAAAGCGCTATATAAATAAAGGTGACTTGACATGTCATAAACTCATTCTTGTGGTAAATATGCCTGACAAGATTGTTACATTCGACGATACTGGGCTTGAAAATATCGGTATCGGATCGAAAATAAGATTTAATTTACTGTATTTTTGTTTAAATAAGTGCAGCCTTGGTGAGCTTGAAAAATATTACAAAATCTTAATAACCCCAAACTTTTGTATAGATGTAATATTTATTTTAAATAGGCTGGTTTATGCAAGTAAATTTATTTAAACTGATTGTTGAAAGTTCAAATGGATTGTGTTATATTCTGTAATTGCTGTTAATAAATCTGACAGAAAGAAATATGCTAAAAGTTTCACCTTTAGGGGTACAACAGCCTGGCAGCCTTTTACAAAAATTAACCATGGTTTTATTACGGTAACCACAGTTTACCACAGTATTTGTAGTAAAACTGTAGTAACCACAAATTTACCATGGTAATAATAATAATAATACATTTTAGTACTTATGTAACACCATGTTTATTTTTCTTGAGGTACCCTCAAAGGTACACCTTATCTACCCTTAAAACATGCATACTTGTATGGTACTAATATGCTCCCTTTTAAGGGTATAGGTGCACCTTTGAGATTAATGCCCCAGTAAACGGCTAAAATACAATGTTAGTATATTTTATTTCTGACAGTGTAAACAAGCAAACAAAAAAAGGCCTATGAAATGTAAAAAAAAAAAAAAAAATTAATATTGAGTATAATTACTGATTATATTCTTTTAATAATTTAAAAGCTCAGTTTAGTTAAGAGGTATCGGTACCGATATCGACGATACTGGGCTTGAAAATATCGGTATCGGATCGATAATAAAATAAGAGGTATCGCCCATCCCTAACAAAAACAAACATGAGAAAAAACAAACAAACAAATACTTGTACTTGTGGTTTCAGGATTCAGCTTAATGAGCCGCCAGCGCCCCTTAGAGGTACATCAACCTTCTTTAAATTAAATAATTTAATTTCGCAAATCGCACAGAATTTATTACACACAGATAAGACACGATACTAATGTTCATACGAAGTTTAAATTAAAATAGCATAAACAACATGCTGGCTCATAAAAAGACTGGTGGTGGCCGTGAAGTCACGTGATGCGCTGCAATGACGTGACTGTCTAAAGAAACCGGAAGTTCGTGATTCACTCACTACAGCTGCTATAACTTTATTCTTTCAAGAAGACGAGCCGTGCTCTCCGTTAGAAAACACTCATGTCCAGAGGATAAAAGTGAGTCTTTTTCGGTGTCGGTGTTTTATCATCCGGTAAATTTGCAGATAGTTGATGTTTACACTGCTGTTTTCTCTGCTCGTGACATTGTTTGATACGTATACACAACATCACCCTTGTTTTCTTGCTTTCAGCACGATCTGAACTTTAATCTGAATTTGATCAATCACACTCGATCAACCTTTTGCTTAATGTTTTTCGTAAGGCTTTATAGTGTCTGGGAAACGAAAATGAAACTTTATTGTGTTATGTGTTATGCATTATGCAAATTAACAGACAGTCAGAAGTAAGGTGATATCAGATAAAATAATACACACGGAGGATTTTTAACAACTTCCCTCATTAAAATAGTTTTAGATTTTGTGCAATTATGTGTCTATCTGCTAGTAATTAGCTGTCAAAACCTGTGATGATGCATGTGATCTAAATGAGATCACGTGGTCTAGATGTCACAATCAAAGATGAACCATCAGGTGTTTTTGAAATACGAATATATATATTGAATATATGAACAGTGCATTGATTTTCTGTTTGACAAGTGTGGCCCAAATGTAGAAACTGGGTAGTTGACAAATACCTCCTTTTTTACAGTCAACCTCAATTTTCCATAGATGGAAAATTTACATGAATCATGTATAAAGGACAGTGTATGTTTTACATGCTGTAACAGGTTAACTTTTCTTTTAAATTTTTCTCGATTTCACAATAACCTTTTAGCCTTTTACGTTCACTTAAATGGTTCTGTGGCATCATGGATTCATTTATTGAAAGGGCAGATATTTCATGTAGTCTCTCAGTTACAAGGAGCTCAGCATAACTACATAATTATACAAAAAATGATGTATTGTTTAAAATATATTGTTAATATATTAAATATATTTTAAAAAATGTTAAAAATATTGATGTAGTTTGACATTCCCCATGTAACCCTGTGATTTTACAGTCATTTTCTATATTGTTAATGTTAAATATATTAAAATAAAATGTTAAAAATATTGATGTAGTTTGGCATTGCCCATGTAACTCGTGATTTTCTGCTGTACTGCAGGTGACATATGAAACCTGAAAAAGTCCTCAGAGAGGAAGTGCTATGTCTATTCACACAAGACATGAGTTGTCCAAGTGCGCCTGACACAAAAGAACCCATTCTTGCTGTTTGATTGTGTTTCAGGTCATGGGCTCTCTGTTCCGCAGTGAAGAGGTCTGTCTGGTACAGCTCTTCCTCCAGTCGGGATCAGCTTACAACTGTGTCAGTGAACTGGGAGAGCTGGGAATAGTGGAGTTCAGAGATGTGAGAGAATGAATGCTTGCTGTGTTCTTGAGAAACCCTTTGCTTTGTTTGCGTGTTTTATAAAGTGTCTTTACCTTACACTGACTTGCCGATAATCGTGCATCTTCTTTGTTTGAAATCTTAATCTCAGCTGAATCCAAATGTGAACGCGTTCCAGAGGAAGTTTGTGAACGAGGTGAGGAGGTGTGAGGAACTGGAGAAAACCTTCGGTGAGTCTGTCACTCCTCAGCTCCCATGATCCTGCATTCCTCCTTTCTGTTCACCCCGTTTCATTATTTCACACATGTTCCTGGTGCTATTGTGCATGAGTCATCAGTACACTTTATTCTAAAGAGAACAGTGATTGTCTTTGGAGAACATTCATTTAAATGTAACAGCTTCCTGCTTTGGAGCAATTTGTTATCAGCTGATGTTATTTAGGGCATGCATCTTTAAAAACAAATGTTAAGCAATAGCCGAATATCTGTGTAGTTTGCTGCCAGCAAAGCAACTTTTCTAAAATTTTTATGAGTAGGTAATGCAGTAATTTATTGCTGATTAATGTTAGTGAAAATAAAATCCCACCACTAATAGCAAAACTTACAGATTTGGGGAAAAAGCCTTCTTATGTCAAGATTAGTGCTGGCACATTTTAAAATATATTAAAATAATAATAATAATAAAAAAACAGTTACTTTAAATGATAATATTTCACAATGTTACTGTCTTTACTGTATTTCTGAGCAAATAAATGCCACCTTGGTGAGAATAAGATGCTTATTATAGGGACAGTTCACCCAAAAATGAAAATTTGCTGTTAATTTACTAACAAGTTTTAGGTTTTTTCTTCAGTAGAACAGTAAAGAAGATTTTTTCTTGAAACTGTGTTCAGCGGCTACAGTTTTTGAGAATAAAAAAGCATTTCACAGAACACCAAATTAATGCACATGGCTCCTTCTGACAATATATAGAGGTTTTATGAAGTGAAACGATTGGTCTGTGCAGGAAACTGAACATTATTTATAACATAATTACCTGTAATCCAGAGCCTCAGGCAACGGGGAAATCCCGATTCTTTTCCTTTCCGCGAACTGGTTCTTTTGGACAGTTTGTTTACATAATCTCGCAATGACATCACGAATACACAATTACATTATTAAAGCACCCATTAATGATGTGACACATGGATGTTTTACATGTCTTAAGCATATAAAGTGAATAAACCTTCATTAGCTCACCTTTTTACATAAACAATGCCATTTTATGTTGAGTTGAAGGTTTTTAAACAGTAAGATTCTTTGTTCCAGTGTTTTTGGAGCAGGAGATTATCCGCAGTCTCTCTCAGAAACTGCAGCCCCCCATCCCGACCCCTCCGGCCCCTCAGCCCAGAGAGCTCCTCACCATCGAGGAGGAGAGTGAGCGCTTGGCCCGAGAGCTCAGGGAGGTTTGTAACTTTGTGTGTTGTTTCTATGCAAATGTGTTTTATATCTGCTTTTTGTTTAAAACATGAAATCAAAACTGACCCTATTTGGTTTCTTGTTCTTAATTTGCTTTCTTAAAGGGATAGTTCATCCAAAATTTAAAATCCTGTCAGATGTTTCTCCAAACCTGTATAAAATTATTTCATCTGCTGAACACAGAAGAAGATATTTTGAATAATGTGAGCAATCAAACAGTTGTTGGTCTCCATTGACTTCCATAGTATAGAAAAAATACTATGGAAGTCAATGGGGACCAGAAACGGTTTGGCTACCAACATTCTTCAAAATAATTTCTATTCAATGGAAGGAAGAGACAAAGGTTTAATTTTGGGTGAAAATCCCTTTAACTGTAAATGCTTTTTGAGTGCTTTCTTGTACCAATGTCTAGTCACATTTCCAGTGTCATAATTTCCCTGTTAACGCATCACATTAGTGATGTTTTTTGAAAGATTTTTCATATTGTCATACATATATGTAATGCTATCAGTTTGTGATTGTACACGTGTGCAGGTGTCCAGGAACAGAGACAGTCTGCGGTCTCAGTATACTCACCTGTGTCAGTACAGAGGGGTTTTGAAACAGACACATTCGCTCACAGCCTCACAGGTAGGAACTGCACAGTACATCCACTTCCTTCTTTTCCACATGAGCGTCGATCAGTCATGTGTTTATGCGTCATAGGCCCCGCTGGTCTCCTTCGAGCCGATGGGTCTGGCAGAGAACCGGCAGGACGTCAGGCTGAGCTTTGTGGCTGGCGTGGTTCATCCGTGGAAAGTGCCCGCCTTTGAGAGGCTGCTGTGGCGTGCTTGTCGTGGTTACATCATTGTGGACTTTCATGAGATGGAAGAAAAACTTGAACATCCTGATTCTGTGAGACCTAAATCATTAATAAATATTTTTAGATTTTTCTATTACCAGATGTTGATGTACGTGTAAATTAAGTTGAATATACAATGTATAAGGTTATAGTGTTTTTCTAAGATTGTAGGAACTTTTTTGAAAGTTGAGACATTTCAGTTGTTTTTCCTCAGGGTGAGGAGGTGCAATGGACCGTGTTTTTAATCTCGTTCTGGGGAGATCAGATCGGTCAGAAAGTGAAGAAGATCTGTGACTGGTAGGTGATCTGGATTTGGTGGTTTTGAAGGAAGATCAAGGGTCAGGGTTCCCACAGTCCTGAAAAACCTGGACATTTACCAATGGATTTAATTTCATTTTAATTTGTGATTTCTATACAAAGAATCCCAGAAATGTCATGGAAATTAATAAGTTCTTGAAAAGGTCATGGGAAATTCAGTGCTGAAGTATTTCTTTGGTTACGCATTCTTCTCTTCTCTCATAAACTGATCTCTATAAAATACTATTTAAAATTCCTTATCCAGTCATCTGGAACCAGAAAAAAAAAACATTGAATATTTATAAACCTTGTGGGAAAAAACATTGAATATTTATAAACCTTGTGGGAACCTTGTCCTGATGTGTTGTGGGAAATTATGAATGTTTGATGAGTATTTTCCCCCTTTTTTATCAGATCATTCACATTTTAAGTGTTTATTAGAGGTAACAATCCATTCTTTTTAAATGCTTTAAAATGAATTGAGTAAATATTGTAATTAATGCTCATTTCATTTAAAAAATTTGTATTAAGTTAATTTGTTTATTAGTTAGGGATGTCAGTTTAACATGTTAATTTAGTACAATTAATTTTATACAAATAAATGCATTAAAAAATGGCAACACATTTAATAATGACTTATACTTGCAAGTAGGGCTGGGTGATATGGCAAAAAATTAAAATCTCGATTTTTTTATTTATTTATTTTTTTTCAGAATGTTTGAATATTCTATTCCAAGTGCTGCACACATGAAGTTGTCAACATGATGTAAACGTTAAACAAATCACTTGTTAAATATTTTTGCGGGTAATATGAAGAAAATGCTTTAAAAAATGTAATTCAAATTCAAAATGACTGAAGGTATAACACCAGTATAATATTATTAGCTATAAATGTTCTGTAAAAACAATGAACAGCAGGTTTCAGCCTGTCACCATGATGCAAACATGAAATATCAGGCATACAGTAGTAGTTCTTTACAGGTTTTTTTATTTGTTTGCGCTGCTTTTCCATTGTTTTTTCTATGTAAACATGGATGCGTTTGACTGTTGCGCGCACGTCTCTTGGAGCGTCTCATGCATGAAACGGCATTCTAATTGTCAAAGTGTCTAATTCTAACATTTGGTAATATTTCTATTCAAATAATCAATTCCTCGATTTCTAAAAAATAAAATCATGGCAAAAGATTAAATTTGAATTAATCGATAAAATCTGACAAATCGCCCCGCACCAATTTGCAAGTTCATTCCAAAAAGGTGGTATTAAAAGTTTGGTGAATATCTTTTTATGTTTTTAAGAGTTCACAATCAGCACAGCCCTATCTGCTACTACAGACAGCGCATCTGGCCAAATCACAATTAACAAGAGCAAGGCGCAAAATATATAGCAACAATTTAAAAAAAAAACTCGTATCGATCAACCCATTGGTTAATTTTGATACAACATTTTCTGTGTAGGGGTAGTAAAAATATGCTGGACTGTTGTATCATGCAAAAATGAATTTGTGAACAGGTGCAATGTACTACTTCTTTTTATTAATTTTTCTGGTATGTTGCACATACACACAGCTTTCACACACAAACATTCCCCTACCCTGAGAGCCAGGCAGAAAGAGAGGAGACTCTTAATGGACTCAGAGGAAGAATCGAGGACATCAAATCAGTAAGTGCAGTATTAATCACAGTCAACACATCTTTCATTTTTCACTTCCGTGTGAAATGTACAGTTAGAACACAATAGTGAGTCTGTGTTGTTTATGATTCTATTTTATTACCCCGACAGTTGCTTTGTAACTTGATTTGACCAGATCGATAGAATAAACAGCTGTCAATCGTGTTACTGTTTGTTTCTGTAGACAAACAGCCATACAGTCTCTGAGCTTCCTCACCATCTGTCTGTGTTCCTCCATGGCTGTAGGTCATGGGTGAGACGGAGCAGTACATGCAGCAGTTGCTGGTGCGAGCGCTGGCCCGTCTGCCCGAGTGGATTGTGCAGGTTCAGAAGTGTAAGGCTGTGCAGACAGTGTTGAATCTCTGTAGCCCATCCGTCACTGATAAGTGTCTGATCGCAGAGGCCTGGTGCCCCGTCAGCCAGCTGCCCGCCCTGCAGAGCGCCCTGAGAGAAGGAGGGGTGAGCGTCCACTTTCACTACACATCTGTCAGGATGAGGTTATAGCTCTACTAATGAATATGCTTGAAATGGAATATTAGTGCACTGCATACTGCACAATACAGGTGCATCTCAATAAATTAGAATGTCATGGAAAAGTTCATTTATTTCAGTAATTCAGCTCAAATTGTGAAACTCGTGTATTAAATAAATTCAGTGCACACAGACTGAAGTAGTTTAAGTCTTTGGTTCATTTAATTGTGATGATTTTGGCTCACATTTAACAAAAACCCACCAATTCACTATCTCAACAAATTAGAATACTTCATAAGACCAATAATAAAAAAAACATTTTTAGTGAATTGTTGGCCTTCTGGAAAGTATGTTCATTTACTGTATATGTACTCAATACTTGGTAGGGGCTCCTTTTGCTTTAATTACTGCCTCAATTCGGCGTGGCATGGAGGTGATCAGTTTGTGGCACTGCTGAGGTGGTATGGAAGCCCAGGTTTCTTTGACAGTGGCCTTCAGCTTATCTGCATTTTTTGGTCTCTTGTTTCTCATTTTCCTCTTGACAATACCCCATAGATTCTCTATGGGGTTCAGGTCTGGTGAGTTTGCTGGCCAGTCAAGCACACCAACACCATGGTCATTTAATCAACTTTTGGTGCTTTTGGCAGTGTGGGCAGGTGCCAAATCCTGCTGGAAAATGAAATCAGCATCTTTAAAAAGCTGGTCAGCAGAAGGAAGCATGAAGTGCTCCAAAATTTCTTGGTAAACGGGTGCAGTGACTTTGGTTTTCAAAAAAACACAATGGACCAACACCAGCAGATGACATTGCACCCCAAATCATCACAGACTGTGGAAACTTAACACTGGACTTCAAGCAACTTGGGCTATGAGCTTCTCCACCCTTCCTCCAGACTCTAGGACCTTGGTTTCCAAATGAAATACAAAACTTGCTCTCATCTGAAAAGAGGACTTTGGACCACTGGGCAACAGTCCAGTTCTTCTTCTCCTTAGCCCAGGTAAGACACCTCTGACGTTGTCTGTGGTTCAGGAGTGGCTTAACAAGAGGAATACGACAACTGTAGCCAAATTCCTTGACACGTCTGTGTGTGGTGGCTCTTGATGCCTTGACCCCAGCCTCAGTCCATTCCTTGTGAAGTTCACTCAAATTCTTGAATCAATTTTGCTTGACAATCCTCATAAGGCTGCGGTTCTCTCGGTTGGTTGTGCATCTTTTTCTTCCACACTTTTTCCTTCCACTCAACTTTCTGTTAACATGCTTGGATACAGCACTCTGTGAACAGCCAGCTTCTTTGGCAGTGAATGTTTGTGGCTTACCCTCCTTGTGAAGGGTGTCAATGATTGTCTTCTGGACAACTGTCAGATCAGCAGTCTTCCCCATGATTGTGTAGCCTAGTGAACCAAACTGAGAGCCCATTTTGAAGGCTCAGGAAACCTTTGCAGGTGTTTTGAGTTGATTAGCTGATTGGCATGTCACCATATTCTAATTTGTTGAGATAGTGAATTGGTGGGTTTTTGTTAAATGTGAGCCAAAATCATCACAATTAAAAGAACTAAAGACTTAAACTACTTCAGTCTGTGTGCATTGAATTTATTTAATACATGAGTTTCACAATTTGAGTTGAAATACTGAAATAAATGAACTTTTCCACGACATTCTAATTTATTGAGATGCACCTGTATGTTCTGCATACTGCAAGGTCAGGTTGAACACATTGTATTGTGGAATACATTAATGCACACACTGTGCTTTACAGTGTTGGGGAGTAACTGGTTACATGTAACAGAATTACGTAATTTGTTGTAATCTGTAATCTGTTACAGTTACTGAGAAACAATGTGTAATTAAATTACAGTTACTTATGAAAATGTTAAGGATTACAAAGGGGGTTACATCTGAATGTTTTCTTCCCACACATACAGATTTGATTTCTTTCCGAAATTGCATTGCCTGCTCTAAAACATGAGACACCAATGTTTAGGACACAGAATAGGACACATGCTTATTTAATAACCGTTTTATTTTCTATTTGGTTTTATGTGTATGCTTTATTTATTAATTTTTTTTTAAGCTTAAATGTTTTTTCCAAGCCATTGTTAGATGCCAGTGTTTCCTGTCATAGCTATGCAAAGATTGGACTTCAAAAACAGTATCATAGCTTTTCAACTATATCTTATGATTTTAAATCAGTATTTAACCTCAGAGCGATCTCAAGGTAAAAAGCAGTGCTAAAGTCTGATTTTGTGGTGATTGCGCTCTAAAATTAAATTATTATAATCTTAATTTGAGTGAAGAAAGATTTTGAAAGTCTGACAGTAATCAGTGTTGAGTCCTACTGTAAGGTTACCCTGCCTGCTTGAAATGTTTCAGAATGATTAACAGTTGAAAACATTTGCTAGAAATGTAGAAAAGTAATCAAAAAGTAATCAAATGTAAGCAGTTACTTTACTTTAAAAAAGTAATTGAAATAGTTACACTACTTATTACATTTTAAATAGGCTAACTTGTAATCTGTAACCTATTACATTTCCAAAGTAACCTTCCCAACACTGGTGCTTTATTGCGTATTGCAAATGTAATGGATACTGAGTAACACTTACAATACTATTACAATACTACTACTACTGCATTCATACACATGCAAATGTCTTTTTTAATATCATATAACAGACCTGAACTAACATTAGTTGTATTTTTAGTAACAAACATTAACATGGATTAATAAACACTGTAACAAATGTATTGCTCATTGTTAGTTGATGTTAGTTAATGCATTAACTAAAATTAACTAATGAGACCTTATTGTGAAGTATTACTGGATACTTCGTTTTTTAATCTCAGAATTAATTTTGATAATTTTTGAAGGATATAAAAATCAAAGATGTCAGAACTGTCCTCCTAATGTCTCAAAGAAGGAAATATTTCTTGAGAAGAATAATTTTTTAAAAAGAAAACCTTAAGAAGTTTGGCATAATATTGTATTATAATTTCATTTAAATTTGTTTGGTTACACTTTTTTTTTTTTTTTTTTTTTTTTTTTTTTTTTTTTTTTAAGGTGTCCTTGTTACGGTGTAATTATAGATTTAAGCAGGGTGTGATTTGTGAACAAACCAGAGGGGAGGATGTTTTGAACAATGGGGTAAGAAAAATAATCTTGTTTTCTGTTTGAAATAAGATTATTTTTCTTACCCCATTGGCAGATTATTTTGCTTGTTTCAAGCAAAATATCACTTAATTTCGACTTGTTTTTTCTGAAAACAAGACAGTCATTTTTACTTGTCTAGAAAATCCTTCTTGATTTAAGAATTTTTAGATATTTGGCTGGAAACAAGACAAAAAATCTAAGAAAAGGATTTTTTGCAGTGTATGTACTATGTTGATAGGGTTAGGATTAGGGTTACTTGCATGTAATTATGCATAATTTATTGTTATTGTAATAGTAAGTACATGTATCATGTGTAACAAGGACACCTTAAAATAAAGTGTTACCATTTGTTTGTTTTTGTAAAAAAAATAAAATAAAATAAATGTAAATAATAAATATAAATATATAAATATAAATAAATAAATATAAATATATATGTATAACTCCACACAGGAAGGCCTCTTATCTCAGTATTATGTGAAACAGTATTGTGTCTTTCTCTCTCAGAGGAAGAGCGGCAGTAGTGTGGACTCCTTCTACAACCGCTTGCCGGCCAGCATGTCCCCCCCCACACTCTTCCCCACCAACGCCTTCACTGCAGGATTCCAGAACATAGTCGATGCGTATGGAGTGGCGAGCTACAGGGAGGTGAACCCAGGTGACGCACACTCACAACACACACCACTAGTTTAAAAGAAGCTGAACTCCATTCTCAAGCATCTTCATCTGTCTATTTTCACACATCTATAGCTGTCTACACCATTATCACGTTTCCCTTCCTGTTTGCTGTCATGTTCGGGGACATTGGACACGGTCTTCTGATGACACTGGCGGCTCTCTGGATGGTTCTGGAGGAGAAGGATCCAAAAATGAGGAAAAATACTAATGAAGTAAAAATAAGACACATGCACACATGCTATTTGTTTTTTTCCAACACTCTAACAACTACTGTTTTCAATACTTTGATACATTGAATTTTTAACTTTGAAACAGTACCTTATATAATAAAAATATTAATATTCGATAACACAATGAAAAACTGTCACAACTTTAAGGGCGTATAATTTGAATAGTGTCTAAGTCAGTATTGCTCTGAAGAGGAATATATAATAATCATAATAATAATAATGTTCTTCATATTTTTCTTATTTTAGGAAAAACAAGAACATTGTTATTATTATTGTAATACTGATTACTTCAATATTAAATTGAAAAAAAAAAATCATTTACTTAACACTGCAGCAGTAAAATTATAATACTTATGACTTAATTTCTTCACTTACAAGAGTTTAACCCTCAAGTGGAAAACTGCAAAGAGACCTTTAGGTCAGGGGTTTGTCCAGTCCTGCTCCTGGAGAACCTTTACAGCAGAGTTTAGCTCTAGTCCTAATTAACCTCACCTGACCCAGCTAATCAAGTCTTTGGGATCTCTAGGGGTGTGTTCCACTTTACATTTAGACACACACTCGCATACTTCCCTAAGCACTTCCCCTCGGGGAAATCCCTGCCACCATTTTGAAGTGCATTCCACTTCGTGAATTGGACAAGGGAAGTTTATATGGACAGACCCTCGAGTCCACCCCTCGATGTTGATACTTCTTATGTATATTTCTTTTTTTTCCCCTTTATTTTTATTCCAAAGACAGATGCTATTATTTGTACAAAAACTGTATTTTTACATTCTTAAACCCTCCCCAACCAACCCGGAACAAACTGCCTATAATAAATAATGACAATAATAATAATAATTATTATTATAATAGTGATAACAGTAATGATAATAGAAACCAAAATAAAACAAAGATAAAATGGTGTAATAGTTAAAAAAATGATTAAAAGATAAAATAGTAAAAATAAATAAATAAATAAACAAATAAATAAATAATAATAATAATAATAAGGTAATTGGATACCACAATCAGGTATTATACACTGTCACTTCACTTTAAAGAACAACATATACCCTGAGACAGGTGGGAAGAAGAAAAAAAATAAAATAAAATAAAAATAAGAAAGAACTACTTTAAACTGTATTGAACTCAATCGGGCACAAGAGGTACTACCATTCACTTTACGGAGGGCATTACTCCAAAATTCCTCTGAAAATACTACTCTGAGCTCCTTCTCCCATCTGCTTCTAATCTTTTCTGTTCCTACACTCTTTAAAGACATAAGAATTGTGTATATTCTTGAAACAAGGCCTTGTAAATGGAAGGGTACTTCTAACAGAGAGTCAACAGGTGACTTTGAGGGGAATGTTTGGAAATGATGAGCTTTGGGCATTCACAAAATGACGTACCTGAAAATAACGGAAAAGTTCAGATGAATTAAGATTGAATTTGGAAAACAAATCATTAAAGCTTGCAAAAATACCATCAAACTGAGCAATGCCCTTATCTTGCCAATGTTTAAATGCAGAGTCTAATTTTGCAGGGAGGAATGCGTGATTATTGCATATTGGACTCTGAGACGAGTGCTTGTCTTAACTTCAAATGCTGACGTAGCTGAGTCCATATTTTAAGAGTGACATTGTATCAGCAAATGCACAAGCAGAGATGGAGACCATTCCAGTTTTTACAGTATTTTTATGCATGTACTGATTTCTTGGGGTCTCTTGTGTGTCAGATCTGGCAGATGATGTTTGGAGGCCGATATCTCATTCTATTGATGGGGTTGTTTTCTATCTATACCGGAGCCATTTACAACGAGTGTTTCAGCCGGGGCCTCAGCATCTTCTCCTCAGGATGGCACGTCCGGCCCAATGCAGAATACTACAACTGGACGTATGACACACTCACACACATATATATCCATCATAAGACCAAAGATATTGCATTTGAAGTCCTGAAAGTCTCTGTCTGTCTCTGTGCGTAGTGAGGAGACTTTCAGAAGTTATCAGTATCTGGTGCTTGACCCCAAGGTCCCAGACGTTTTCACTGGTCCTTATCCTTTTGGAATTGATCCTGTAAGTCAAGCAAATTATTGTGGAAATGACTTTTCAGTACCCTTTTCTGCTGTTTGTTTTGATAGTTCAACCCAAGAGTAATACTCTTCCTTCACTGTGGTGTTATAAGAATTCCTGAATGAAAAAAACTAATTCTTTATCTCCCTCAGATTTGGGGTCTGGCCAATAATCATCTGACGTTCCTCAACAGCTACAAGATGAAGATGTCTGTCATTATTGGCGTCATCCATATGACCTTTGGTGTGTGTTTATCCTTTTTCAACTACATGTAAGTATGTTTTTCTTTGCTGTTCTTGAGGATTTCTGCTTGTTTTCTGCAATTTGGTTACTTTTTTATCATTTTAAATGGATCTTCATGAACTACATTTTTATTCCATAATGTTTCTTGAGGTGTACTTAGATTTAATTTAGAAATAAAAGGCCATTTTTACTGATTTTAGCCCTCTGACATTATAACACTCTGAATTGACACAGTTACTTACATTTTGTGGCATTACTGTTGGGCCCAACAAACAAACAAACAAACAAACAAACAAACAAACAAATAATGTTGTAGTGAGACAATCGCATAGTTGAAACCATTAGACATTAGGATCCTTTGGAAGGTGATGTTATTTTTAGTCCAGTGTTCTTGTTGTTCTCCTGCTTGCCGTATAACACATGAGTGGGCCGGGATAAAGAGACATTGATGAAGTAGTACCTCTTATATCTCGATGACCTCTTGTATCTCAAAAGTTCAAAGTGAAATTTGATTTCTCAATTCATGGCCCCTTTAAAAGTAAATATTTATGTGCAGAGTTCAAAGTGACCGTTTTCCACGTCCTAACGGCAGGTGAACTGAGAACATTTACTAGCCATAAATTATTATATTATAAGCATTATATTATTTTATTCCCATTTGAACCATGGATCATTTAACTCCACTATGTATCCACTTACTTGCTCTTTTTCTCCTGCTGTGTAGACACTTCAAAGATATCAGCAGTGTGTTTCTGGTGCTGATCCCGGAGTTGTGTTTCATGCTGTGTCTGTTTGGATACCTGATCTTCATGGTGATCTATAAGTGGGTGGTGTATGGCCCCATGAACTCTGACTCCGCTCCCAGCATCCTCATCCACTTCATAGACATGTTCCTGTTTACTGAGAATAAGGACAACAAACCTCTCTATACGGGACAGGTGTGTACTTGTTAAGTCATCTTTGGATTAGTGTCATTTGACTCTCAGAATAAAGTGTTTTCCACTTTACAGCTTGTTAGGCTACATCTGAAAATGGCGAGATAACAATAACAGACTGCTTTGTTTATGATTTGTCTCAATACGGTTTATTAAACAGAAGTGAGACCTGGGTATGACAGTTTGTTTGCATCTTGCAGCATTTCAATAAACAAGTTTTCAGTTCTCCCCCAGGCGTTATTAATCAGACTCAGCATAAAATGATGGTTGTGTCTGTAGATGGTCGTGCAGAAGGTTCTGGTGATTGTGGCTGTGTTGTCTGTTCCTGTGCTGCTCCTGGGGAAGCCAATACAAGAATACATCACACACAGGAGGAAGAGAACTCAGCTTTCAGTGAGCAATCCTTCTGAATTCATGTACTTAAGTGGTTGGGAATGGACCCGCATACATTTTTTTTGAGTTGTGTATGTTTGTATCATCTTCCGTAGGGAGACAGACGTCCTCTGCTAGCAGAAAGCGGCTCTATAAATGCTCACCAGGGAGAGGTGGATGCAAGAGGAGGAGGAGGAGAGGAGGTAAGAGGGAAATAGGGAAGAATTAGACGGGTGAGGTGGTGTAATGAACTGGTTCTTTTTAATGGCTCATTCAAAGGATTAGTTAATGATGCGTAAACGCTTTGGAAACGTCTGCCAGAGCACTTGACGATTATGAATGTGCATTGATTTTCATTTTGAGGGTGTGGTGAGAGCTGGGTTTGGGTAGTGAATTGGGAGTTGTCAGCACTACCAGACACACCTGTCTGATTTTCTCAATAGATGCACTCAGCTTTTGGTCACATGGCAGATTGTCACATTATTCCTTTATTTGCAGGGTTCTTTGACATAGTTAACACTGTAGTGTGAAGGCAGTTCAGAAAACTTTTTTTTCCAGAAAAAAAAAACCCATTGCCCTGTTGGGTTACGAGACTATTTTATTTTTTTTGGAGGATTTACTAAAATGAATTACCTGAACAAATGGATTAACTAAAATAAAATGACTTCCTGAATTCTCAATGAATTCTCTGAAACCTTAAATGAAATTTAAAGGATTTGTTGTGGCGTGTGAGGAAACTAAAATACATGTTTATAGTGTTTATAAATGTTCATTTGGTCACACTTTAGTTTAGGGACCAGTTCTATTAACTAACTATTAGGTACAACTTTTGCCTCAAAATGAACTCCTAATTTGCTGCTTATTAATAGTTTAGGTATGGGGTTGGATTAAGCAATGTAAAATATAGTCATGCAGAATAAAGCATTAATATGTCCTTTGTAAGTACTAATAATAGTCTAGTAATATGCATGCTAATAAGCAACTAGTTAATAGTGAGAATTGGTCCCTAAAATAAAGTGTTACCATTCGTTTTATATACTGGCTTTTTACATTATTTTTGAATGTAACAATTAAGTGTGACTTACTGAGTCAACTTGCCTGTTTTTTTTTTTTTTTTTTTTTTTCCTTCTTCCTCTCAACAATGCAATTTTGACCAGGATTAATTTATTGTATTTTCTGGAAGTTACAATGAATGCGAACTTGATGTTTTGAAGCTTCACATTTAAAAAGGGCACAAAGTAAGTGCGTATATACAGTACTGTGCAAAAGTTTTAGGCCACTAGTATTTTCACCAGTTAAAAAATGGTTTTGAGTCAGTTATTTCTATCTTTTGCTGTAGTGTGTCAGTGTATCAGTTTACATTTCCAATTAATTGTAATAATCCGGTGAGATTTTTGTTTGCTCCACACAGAGATCTGATCTGATCATCATCCAGTCTGTCTGGAATGACATGAAGAAACAGAACAAACCGATACAGACTAAATCCAGAAGAACTGTGGCAATGTCTCCAAGATGCTTCAAGAAACCTACCTGCAAAGCTACAGTACTGTGAAAAGTGTAAAAATGCTGTAAAATAAGGATGCTGTCAAAAATAATGTCATAAATAGATTTACTTTACCTATTAACATCTATTGACTAAATGAAATCAACATTTGATGTGAGCATCCTTTGCGTTTAAAGCAGCTTTTGCCCTCGGTGCACTTGCGCATAGTTTTTTTAGGTAGCTTTGCAGGTAGGTTTCTTGAAGCAGTTCTTATGGATTTAGTCCGTCTCAGTTTGTTCTGTTTCTTCATGTCATTCCAGACAGACTGGATGATGATCAGATTAGATCTCTGTGTGGAGCACTGGCTATTGTCAGACTAACATCTCACTGGATTATTACAATTAATGACAAAATGAATGTTTGGAAATGTAAACTGATATTTCCTTCTGACACACTACAGCAAAAGATAGAAATAACTATCTTAAAACTATTTTTAGCTGCTGAAAATACTAGTGGCCTAAAACTTTTGCACAGTACTGTGCATTGCATTCAATCAAGGTACATATTTTATCAGTTCTTTCCTTGGGAATCAAACCCATGACGTTGCCATTGCTAGCATGCTGTACTATTCCAGGTCTTCTGAAGTCGTACGGTAGCTCTGTGGCACAAACCGTGCCGATATAGGTTTTGGAACCACATGAGAATGAGTGCATGATGACACAATGGAGGTGAACAGTTTCTTGGATTTGCCATTTTTATGATATCATCTTCTTTCCATCTGCCATTGTCTGTAAGGAGTTTGATACAGCGAACGTGTTCATGCACCAGGCCATCCACACCATCGAGTATTGTCTGGGCTGCATCTCTAACACCGCCTCATACCTGCGGCTCTGGGCCCTCAGCCTGGCTCACGCCCGTAAGTGCTGTCTCTCGCGTGAGTTTCATTGCTGCTGTCGTTACTGAGGAGCATCTTGTCATGCTGCGTGTGTGTGTGTGTGTGTGTTTTTCAGAGTTATCCGAGGTGCTCTGGTTAATGGTGATGCGGATCTCCTTCCAGCAGCTCAGTTATGTGGGCTCTGTCATCATGGTGGTTATATTTGCTGCCTTCGCTGTGCTAACCGTATCTATCCTGCTCGTCATGGAAGGCCTGTCTGCTTTCCTACATGCACTTCGACTTCACTGGTGAGAGAAACATGTGCTCAATATCCCGTTGAGTCTTAAACTAAGCTGCAATGTAATCCTTGCCCGTATATACTACCATATATACTCCAAAAATTTTTAGACCTAAATTTAAGATTTATGTACTTGAATTTCATATACATTGTCAATTCTTTTGGATTACACAGTTTTAACATAGATAAATTAAACAAAATGTAATACATATTTGTCAGTCATATATAAATGGAATGGGGTAGGATTTCTGGAATGGCACTAATAAAAACAAATTGATGCTAATTCAAAGAAATTTTAATAAATGCATTTTGAAAATATTATTATTTAAATCAAATATATCCAAATATTTAAGAAACTAGTGCATGAAATCTTACCTGTTTTATTTTTGTATGACTGACAAAAATGCTAATTATATTAGGTTTATTAGTTTACGTTAAAACTGTAATCCAAGATACATGGAAATTTAGGCCTGTCAAAATAATTTAATGAATTAATAACTGTTATATGTGGCCCCAAAACATATTTTTGGACACTTGAGGCACACTTGAACAGGTCTGAACTTCACTACAGGTGTAGTTCATTACATTAACAAATAAACATGTTTCACAAAGTTGAAATAAAAGGCCAGAAAGTGTCCAAGACATTTTGTCTTCATTTGAAAGTTAAATATATTTTAAAAACTAACAAACTTTATTTTGTGAAATGTTTTGATTCCAGTGTATGCTTGTGCCATATTTAAAAAAAAAAACACCCTCTGTTTTGATATTTTGTTAGAAAAATTCAAAGATATTTATTCTTATTTTTTTTTCTTTTCTTTTCTTTTTTTTTTTAAATTATAACTTAAGTGTCCAAATGCATTTCGGGCCACTGTATACACATAAATTTGATGAAAAAGCCTATATACAATAATGTAATGTCTTTGAAATATCTTTTTAAAATTCCTCACAACTCTTTGCTGTGTTAAATAAATAAAAGCATGGTTTATTGAAACTTTACACAAAATCTAATAAAAATTCTAAAAAGATGAAATTCTGATTATCTTTATAACAATATAGCAGACTACTTACATAAATGCATATAAATATTAGTTATCACTCTGTATCTCCCAATAATGTCTTAGTAAAAAATAAATTTGTGTACCACGACCTGAAGGTGGACGTTTTTACTATTATACTAATAAGCCTTTTTTCTTGATAAAGTATCTAAAAAAACAAAAGAAAATCCCGCACACTACCAATACTTGCAGAAGTATCAAAAACATTAATTTATTGTAGGTGTGCAATAATTGATTGTTAATTGACTTCTTGATAAAGTATAAACTATAAATCCGATGGCAGAAGGAATGTATTTAATTGTGTACAGCATGTTTTGAAGCACTGATTTGATGATTATAGGCCTTAGAAATTTGCTTATCAAACATTATACAGTAGGCTTTATATACTTAACCAGAGTGTCTATTTACACAAATTTATTTGGATTCATCAAACTCTGCTTTTATTTTCAGATTACTGATTTCTTTCTCTCTTTGTGTCTCAGGGTGGAGTTTCAGAATAAATTCTACAGTGGAACAGGCTACAAGCTCACTCCGTTTGCCTTCACATCAGAAATCGGAGCTTTGTCTCTAAAGTGACCCATGATCCTCCTCTAATAGTCATGGGACTGAAAAGAATAATGGAATTATTTTGCTGGGGGCACAAAGCATGTTTTAAAATGTATCATGGAAGCATCTTTTGTTTTCTTTTATATTTTAGCTTGACTGCTGCTGGACCTGAAAAATCAAACATGAAAAGTGTTTTAGCACCCTATTATATATCCACATCCATATCTTTGACACTATGCAACATTATCTCTGAAACTATATCTGAGTACATGGCACGCACATGTGAGTCTTTTAGTTGAATGAACATGATTTTTTTTAATTGAAGTCTTGAGTCCACACGAAATAAAGTTCTTTTAACTAATGCTCCATAATCAGGTGTATTTGTGATCAGTCTGTCATCATGATGACAGCCATCTAATTATGGTTTAATGCTGCAAGTACAAACCGTTTGTACAATTATGAAATAATTTGGCAATTAATTACAAGAACTGCAAGAATATGTACACTTTAAATGAAATAAAGTACATTTAGAATGTTTTCCCACAATGACCTCCCAACATATGAAAATCAGTTTTAAAATGAGTTTGCTAATTTTCAGCTTGTTAATAGATTGAATCGTTTTGATTTACAGCATTTTTCAAAGGGAATAATCTTCCATCCAGGTGTTCTTTTATTGTTGCTTTTGTACTATCACAATGAAACGTTGTTTTAATTATGGAGCTGAATGTCAAGCCTCACAGTTGTATTGTCTGATCAGTAAAGACCAAAAGCTTTTCAATACTGAAAAAAAAAAACGTTTGCCTGCGTTTGATTGTATTATTCACTGCGGATTGCAAAAATATATTTTACACAGAAGAGTGAGCAATTGTGCACATTATTTAGATTTTTTTATTGCATAACAAGAACAGTAACACAACATAACATACATACACTCTTAAAAATAAAGGTGCTTCAAAAGGTTCTTCAAGCGATGCCATAGAAGAACCATTCAGTCAAAGGTTCTTTAAAGAACCATCTCTTTCTTACCTTTTTATAATCGGAAGAACTGTCTTTCGCCACAAAGAACCTTTTGTGAAACGGAAAGGTTCTTCAGATGTTAAAGGTTCTTTATGGAACCATTTAGACAAAAAGGTTCTTGTATGGCATCGTGAAGCACCTTTATTTTTAAGACATGGAGGATCACAGTGTATTCAACTGTTAACAATTACATTCATAATAGTATCAGTGGAACCAACAGAAAAAAAATTATACAGGGAAAAACAATAAATTTCCAAAAGAAAAGGATTCAAAAATTCTATACACCCTTTTTGCTTTTTTTATTTCTTAGATCTTTTAAGGCTTCAATGTAATGCTTGTTAAATTTTAAATAATGTAATGTTAGGTTTATTATTAGTCCATTTTTGTTTGTGTATGTGTTATTTCCTATACATTAAATAATTACCAAATTTTGCTCCAAACTCTTATTTTTATACAACAAAACTATATCTTTACCAAAGAGTTGAATCTTTAATTTTGTAAATGTAAATATTAGACATTAGACTTAAAGAAAAACAGTCTCTTCCTTTGGTTTGATGCTGTGGTTATTCCAACATTCCAGAGTGTATTGTCTCCAACCTCCACATCCCAGCAGTGTGTTCCTGAGTTAAATCCCTCAGATCCCAGAACACATGGACACGCGTCAATCCTCTCTGGATTACTGTATGACACAATGGTCAGATCAGTAGAGAGCGTGAGCCAATGAGCTGCTGTGTTTGGATCTAGAGTCAATGGAGCTGCAAAGAAAATAAAATCAGATTTGACGACAAAATATGATGGTATTGGAAATGTAAACCTAATACATAAACATACACCATGAGGAACAGACTGTGTTTTGTAGTCATTATGAGTTTGCTGTATAATCTGATGATCAGTTCAAATTCACTTAAACTCCACTTTTGCTCCAAATTCTTATTTTTATACAACAAAACTATATCTTTACCGGAGAGTTGAATCTTTAATTTTGTAAATGTAAATATTAGATATTCAATATCAATCCAAAACATTTGGGTAGATACACATTCATAAAATGTCATAAGAAGCATGTAGTTTCCATGCCTCTAAAAACTTTTTGCGACTATTAATCTCACTGGGTCAATCGAATGACTTTATAAGTAACTTCTTTAACTTTATTGGTGAGACTAGGTTAACTCCAGGCCTCTTTCCATTCAATCTGATTATAATGAATTTCCAAAAAGGTATGCATTATGGGAATCAGTTGCACTCATCCTTCCACCAATGTTAGATTTTGATATTTTTGGTACCCAAAGCACACTGATGCACAATATCTGCGCACAATTCAGCAATATTAATGAATACAGGGAATTTTTAGATCTATATGAGTTTGATTAGTAAAAGTTTAAAGATGTATAGGCCTCCAGAAAATACTGGCTGTGTCTGAAAGCTTCGCTGCCCTATTAGGTAATGATTTTGCAAGCAACGGTTGCACAAAAGTACCTCACATGATTTCGGACAAACTGCATAAAGGCAGCATAAAGGTTTAATGATCTACAACAAAATAGAGCTTTGGTGTTACTAAGCAAATACTTAATTACTACAATATCGATTTCTCACTTGAAATGACATCAAAAATGGAAAACAAATGTCAAAAATGTACAATGACACACAAACTGACCACCAACCGCAGTTTTATTTATTTATTTATTTATTTTCAGGTGTGTTGGAGCAGGGCTTTTGATCTGATTCTGTTTGGATAATCTAATCAGTTGTCACTCCCCTACGTTACAATCATATTCATGTTTGAGTGTAACACCAATCAAAATCAATCAAATCCAAAAATCAATCAAAATCCAGGTCAACCATGTATGAATAGAACCAAGACCTGCCCGACATTTTTTCTTTTTCGATAATACAATGAAAAAATGTAGGGCAGGGCAGGTCAATATATGTAAAAAGAAAATAGGTTTAGGGTTTTTTACCTTTTTTACCTTAAAAACTTAAAAAATATAATTTCATAGATATTCAGATATGTATTGTTTAATATCCATTAGTTACCCTAATACAGAATATCCATAAGAAATGTGAAAAATGTTTTAGAGTAGTTTGAACAACAGTTTGAGTAGATTTTTTTTTTATCAATGAATGAGAACCCTTTTCCATTGATTATAGTGTTGTTATTGAACCATAAAAATTGAAATTGAAATTGAAAAATTCTTGTACCTTAATTTATGTGAACGCAGAATGAGATTTAACTGTGATTTTCTGTTGTTACAATCAGTTTAACTGGTAAGATCCTCAGAGGGGAAGCTGTGCAGCGATTATATAAGAATGGAAAGACAGTCTCTGTGAAGGTTGTTGTGAATGAGCACAGAGAGTGTTTAGATAGAGGATCAGAGAAAAACACCTTTCCTCTGTCACAGTCCAGCTGAACTCTCACACGCTGCAGCTTCTCTTTAACAGTCAGGTCAGTCAAAGGTTGATCTGGAGATTGTGAGCTGTATTCGCTGTCTGTGCACTGTACATGCCAGACATTAGATTTAAAGAAAACCTCTCCCTTCCTTTGGTTTGATGCTGTGGTTATTCCAACATTCCATTGTGTATTGTCTCCAACCTCCGCATCCCAGCAGTGTGTTCCTGAGTTAAATCCCACAGAACCCAGAACACATGGATACCTGTCAAACCTCTCCAGACTACCAGGAAGATTTTGACCTACATTACTGTATGACACACTGGTCAGATCAGTAGAGAGCGTGAGCCAATGAGCTGCTGTGTTTGGATCTAGAGTCAATGGAGCTGCAAAGAAAATAAAATCAGATTAGACGACAAAATATGATGGTATTGGAAATGTAAACCTAATACATAAACATACACCATGAGGAACAGATTGTGTTTTGTAGTCATTATGAGTTTGCTGTATGATCTGATGATCTTATGAAATGCAGTTCAAATTCACTTAAACTTCATAGAACTTCAAGTCATTATTGGAAGTATTTCTATCACGTATGTTAATCTGTGTTTGTTTATATCTGAACTATTTAATCTTTTGCACTGGTGTCTACTGAAGTCAGACTGAAGTCTCACTGTGTTTGAGAGTTTCCTGCATCTTCTTCCAGACTCTGAACCGCAGGTTACTCAAGTAATGTGTTACATGAATCAAAGCTCCAGAACTCATCTGTGGATCCGGCTGTGAGATCTGGACTCTGGAAGAACATTAAGAGTCAGAACTGCAGTGGATTTGAGTTCAGATCCACTGAGAGAAGAAACACCAGCAGCTCAACTCACCTTTCCATCGTGATGTTAAATTTCTGGAAAATTCAGAGTTTGAAAAACATTTAATATCTTATCAAATGCTCGAAACAGTTCGTTGTCTCATTGTTAAAGAGCATCTCTATACAAATGAAGCTAAATTCAGCTGTCACCTTCAGAAAGCAGACATCATTGGCTTTCATCATCTCCTCCGTGTCTTTGATTGTGTGTGAAAGAGCTGAGATGTGTCTGTTCATCTCCTCCAGCTTCTCCTTCATCATCTGCTGCTTCTGCTCCTCTTCCTCTCTCAGTGCAGTGATTGTAGCTTCTTCTTCATCTCTGAGAAACTGATGAAGCTTCTCAAACTCCTCTTTAATCTGTCGCTCTGTGTGCTCAGCTTGAGACTGAAATCACATCACATTCACTTCAGTCAGCTCTGCTTTAACACTCACTCCACTCATGTCCATCATAAACTCTGTGAACGTCTGACTCTTTACTCCATATCCTCACCTTGATGTGTTGAACTGTTTTATCACACTCTGCTCTCACTTCTTCTGCATGTTTGAACTTGTTTTGTAAAGATGTCAGTGCTGTATTCAGCTCCTCCTATAAAGTTAAGATGAAAATCTGTTAAACTTATGTAGCTAAGAGCTTTAGTTTGTTTGGAAGTTTTCATAGTTATTGTCAATTGTGTGACGTATGGTCATTCTCATGAAGTAGTCCCATTTGTGCCTGAAATTTGCAGGACATATATTTTTAAATTATTTAAGTTAAGGATAAACATATACAAATATTACTAGCAAAGCCCTGTGCTTGGTATATGAAATAAGAGAAATTTGTCTTACCTTATGAGATGAAATCACTTCACTGATGGGTCTGAATGTGTGATTGACATGTTTCTCTGAGTCTCTGCACACTAAACACACCGGCTGTTTGTCCTCCAGACAGAAGAGCTTGAGTTTCTCACTGTGTAAACTGCAGATCTCCTCAGATCCTGATGAACGCCTCTCATTTTGCTCCTTTATCAGTGAATCACACAAGTTTTTTAATGCTAGATTGCATGGAGGCTGGTCTTTTGAGGATCTTCTCCTGCAGACAGGACACTCCTGAGTTTTCTTGGTTTTCCAGAACTGTTGAAGACACTCTTTACAAATACTGTGACTACAGGACAGAATAACAGGATTCTTGAAGATTTCACAGCACACGGGACAAGAAAGCTCCTCCACAGATTTTGAATCCATTTCCTCTTTTTCTGCAACAATCTACAATTTACTTTCACTTTCTGAACTTTGCTTTGAAAAGTAAAAAACGATTACAATCAAAATCAAACCTATTCTGTTCAATACTCTTCTCCAAAATCCTCGTTTATAGTATCCTCCTGTGATCTCCACAACAGTCTTTTTAGCTTTCAGTATGATACGGGAGAAATCATAAGACTAGTCACTTCCTGGTAGGGTAAAGGTTAAAGGTAAAGAAGGGTGGAGTTTTTGATGTTTTTTGGGCTTCTGAACAGAGACTGAATGTAGTTGAAAACTCCCCAATGTGTCAAAAATGAACTCAATTTTGCCTTTAGACTGCAGGTAGTTTTTTAATCCATTTTTTTCTTAAATACACAATTAGCAGTATTAAAGTCAAGTACATTAACCACCATCTTCAGTTGGAAAAAGACAAGAGACAAGACTTTTTTTAAGTAATGTGGTCTGTTCTTCCAGATGAATTGCACAAAAAGTATCCACCTCTGTTATGATTGTGGAACGTCTAATGCAAGAGCTGTAGGCCTGCATACTAAACATGACAACCCTTCAGTTTTGGATAATAATATTCTTCCTTTTAGTGACAGATCTCTTTTTGACCATGAATTTATTTTTTGTTTAATTTTCTTAAAAACTGAATGCACATTATTTTGATTTGTAGGCGTGATGACATATGAAGTGGTCCTCAAAGACTCATAATTCAGATAAAAGCTGTTTTTTTGTTTTTTTTTAAAGCTGAATTTGTCAAATTTGCTAATTCCCTCAGTCACACACAGATGTTTTTATTAAACATAAATATATGAGCTTGTGTTTTTCACATGAGTGACATCAATTTACTTTTATTCTTCGGACTTTAAAAACAACCCAACATGGTTCAAGAATTTCATGTACTGAGATGTTTTTCCTGTCAAACATTTCAAATACAGCAGATAACTTTAACTGTTTCTCATATCCATTTAGTTCAGAATTAAACCTTTTGTTGCTGTTGTTGTACGTTAGATGCTAAATCACAAACGCTTGACATAAATCACTCAGCTCTTAGTAATTTACTTAACGTTACTTAAAATGAATGTCACCTTCTCCTCTCCCTCGTATTCAGATTGTCTAAATATTAGGTTTGGATTGACAATATAGATTAATCCATTTTAATTCATCTTCATTTTGTTGAACCGAGATTTGGCTTATGCTGTTTTCAGTTGATGCGTGAACAAAACCTCAGTAAATGTTATTTGTATCACATCACCATCTAATTATTCCAATAAGCCTGTGTTACTTTTGAAAAATTTACGTTTACTGTACCTAATATCCAAATGAATGTCGAATCGAATCAAAAGCTTGTGAATTAGAGTCAAATCGATTCTTTTTCTCCTCTAGGTGAAGAAGAGTAAGAAATGGACATGTAAAGTGTGCGGCGAGAAGCAGTCATTGATGAAGGTGAAACTGAATCAGCAAAACTTGTCATGACACACACATTTGATATTCAGATTTCTTTTGGCTATAAATACGCAGTGCGCTGTCATAGACACTTGTACTGAACTGATAGGGGTGTAACGATTCACTCGTTTTCTCGATGCATCGATTATAAACCCTGACGATGCATATGCATCGATCTTGAAACATGGATTTTTGAATCGTGAATCGTCGATTTCGGACAGTAATCGATTTAAAACGGTAAGAATCGAATGAATCGCGATTTCTATAGCGATTCAATGTTTTCAAAATATATACACCTTAAATTACTACAAGCACGAATTAATGGAGACCTTGAACAGCGTTCGTGCCTCACATCTCTCCTTCACGCGCTCCACTATATTTACTGCCTGTCACAGGATTGCGCTCGCGCTCCGTTCCTCTCACGGACACATTTTTTTGAGCAGCTGATGTGTGATCTCTCCTTAGTACTCGTGGCCAGTACTGCTAAAGTGAAGTAGTTTAGTTTTCTGTAGTTTTTCAATGGCTCTCGGTCATATCGTCGATATTACCTGAGCAGTCGTAGGCTGCGCATTTATTGCATGGATGGAGCAAAAATGTAAGTGTCTAAAGCAGACGCGCAGTTCTATTGAATGATTAATGTGTTTTACAATGTGTTGAACCGAATGTATGAAGAAAACTGTTAAAATAACCACAGCATTAACAACAACCTTGAAATAAGAGCGCGAGGTTTATCTGTTAATCAGATGCACAAGTAGCATTAGTTGCTATAGGAAACAAACATCGGGCGCTTTTTCTCTCAGAATCATCATTCACCGATGGAGAGGAAAAGTTAAATACCATAGCATTTTATTTTATGAAAATGAGATAAAGAAATTTTTGCACTGAAATATAAGTGATCTAGGCTTGTAGAACTTAAGACGTGCCAGGAAATGCCTGATATGGACAAAGGCAGCTGCAGCTAAGCTGAATAAAATGAACTGGTGAAACATTAAGACAATAAACACAATAAATAAATAAAATTCATGAATGATGCTGTGCTAATTGACATATCATTTATTACAGTACAGAAACGATAAAGTTTTCTACCTTATTCTGTGCGGGAAATTGAAATAATTGTTTGTAGTATATAAAACAATCATGAAATTGCCATTAGGAAAAATGATAGATTACAAATGATTTATTATTGTCCAGCAGTGTATTTGATTTCTTTATAGCAAATTCAAAGTAAGAGATAAGAAATTTCTTGTAAAAAAAATAAAAATAAATAAAAAATAATACATACATAAAATTATTGTATTTGACATTTCTGTCACTTCTGAAATGATGGCTACACACCTGGTGTGACAAAATGTTAGCCTATACATAATACTTTTAAAGCTCTTTTTTAAAATCTTGGTGTACATAAATTTCTACATATGCCATGTCACACCATAACATCATTAAACTAGCATCTAACAATGGACAAAAGTGTTTTTTTTTTCTCTAACCTATGGTTCCATAAAGGCTGCTGTGTAATTTGCCCTCTTGACTAAGCATTTAAAGAATTTAGGGGAAGCATTTACATAATCCTGTGAATGCACTGAAAGAATGCAGTTGAATCATTAATCGAATCGAATCAAATTTAATTGTGAATTGAATCGAATTGAATCGTTTTGAATTTGCAAAAATCGTTCTTGAATCAAATCGAAAACCTATGAATCGTGAATCGAATCGATTCGCTGTCTACCCAAAGATTCACAGCCCTAAACTGTGATGTTAGTGAATCAGGGAAGGGTCAGCTGACCCGTACTGAACTGTGAAAGTTTTCACAGATCAGAATAGTGATGTTACTGACTCATGGAAAGAGTTAAATGACCATAACTGCACTCTGATGTTGTGTTTTTTTCTTTTTCTTTTCTCAAATAAGAATAGTTAAGGGCTCAGGAAAGAGTAAACTGACAAAAATCAAAAACTGTCAGAAACCTTTAGCAAGTATTGAATATTGAAGCAAGAACTCAAGGAAAGGTACAACAACCAAAACTTTATTGTGAGAGATTACACAAATCACAATAGTCTATTAGAGCCGTGTATAAGCTGATTTACCTAATGGCTTGGAACACTCCCATACAGCAAAAAAATATATTTTCAAATGTATTTTTAAATATATTTCAAAATAAATAAAAAATGGCCAAAAAATATATTTCAAAAACATATTTATGTACATGTAATTTGTACAAATGTTTTGGCAATTTTTGTATATTT
Organism: Spinibarbus caldwelli; assembly: GCA_039654775.1. Lineage (NCBI taxonomy): Eukaryota > Metazoa > Chordata > Actinopteri > Cypriniformes > Cyprinidae > Spinibarbus > Spinibarbus caldwelli. The sequence continues at coordinate 27,787,291 of CM077247.1, read as the reverse complement.
TTGAAAATATATTTAGTACATTTAAAAAAACATAAAACAAATGGCCAAAAAATATATTTGCTAAAATGTATTTTCTACCAATACATTTTGGGCCATTTTTTGTAGGCTATATTTTTGAAAATATATTTTAAATATAGAAATATATATTTTTAAAAGCATTTAAAAATATATATTTGACATCTATATATTTCAGTCCAAGAAAATGCATTTTCTTGCCCCAGTAATACATTTAGAAATATACTTTGGTATATGAAGGTTGAAACTAAATATATTTCCTATATTTCAAAAATATATTTCATTGAGCTTCCCTGTTTACAACATATATTTAGCATATATTTCAAATATATTTTGGCCAAAAAAAAAAAAAAAAAATGCCATATGGGCCGTTATTCACTGGAACAGCACCGTATGACATTATTATTCAAGAAAAAGGGGGCAGAGCAAAGAGAAATGCGATAAAATGTGATTGTGAAAGTTTTCAAAAATCGAGCTCGATCTAAAACAATGATTTTGTATTTCAGCAGCCTGCATGTTTATTGGTAATAGACGTTAAACATGAAGAATGCCTATCTTTCACATTCCTTATAGCGGACTTATCAAGGGGTTTACAGACAAGAGCTTGCTGTGAAAAAATTCACAGATCAAGCTGGTGAAGATGACACCGGTTTCATTCCTTTAAGTGTCCAACTTTTGGAGCAGTAGGCATTATAAAATTAAAGAGTCGCTACGTAAAAAAAACAAACAATTTCAGCCCAGAGGACAGCGTCATCTGAATTCACAAATCATGGAGAATGACATTAGGTATTATTTGCATGTCTATGACAGCGCACTGCGTATTCATAGCCAAAAGAAATCTGAATATCAAACCGCAAACTTTTGTTGCTAAATGTAGCAACTTTTCAGACTACCCTAGCAACTTTTTCTTCCAAAAGCACAACAAATTTAGCTATTTTTTAAATTTATTTGGCAACTTTTGATAAGTGAATCAAATGATATAAAAGGAACATTTACCATTTAAATTACACAAAAAGAGAAAAATAAAGATGCTTAGTAGTACACATATCACGTGAATTAAGTTAGCTGCTATTTGCAGTTGTTTCATTTAATAATAATAATAGTAAAAATTTATTTCGTAATTTAATAATTGTTCATTTCTGATACACTTTGTTAGTAGCTTGTACTTGCGATTGTTGAGCAATTGGTACACTGTAAGAAAAATATCTAGAAAAATGGAAAAGGTGTTAGTAATTTTCCAGGACATTATCCATTATCCATTATCTGCTGTAACCCGAAAACACAAAATACAATGCGTAATTAAAAATGCAGGTAAAAAAAAACCTGTGGAAAAATCAATACAGAAAATTCTTTCATATTAATATAGTAGATTGTGCCCTATTTTACAGACTTTTCTTGGAGTGTAGCGCACTAACTATTAATACACTGCTTAAAACTATAACTGTTTTACTTGTTTATTAGCTAATAAAAAAAAAAACTTAAATTGTTATCGTTCAAAAATGCATTGAAGTTTTTCATGAAGTTTTAAAAAATTTAATGTATTTAAAAACAGTTATTTACATTTTAATATTATATTATGCATTTATATTATTTTACCAGCAAATCTAAACTAAATTAACATATAAAATGTATTTTTTGCTTAGATTTGATGCAGTGACGCAATTTTGCATCGTGATTACATAATGACATCATCGCACAGTGACGTCACAACGTCATTTAGCAACTTTTAGCAACAAATCAACCTTCCTTTAGCAGCTTCTCCTGAAAAATAGTTGGCAGCACTGGTAGTCACGGCTGTTTGGTGTGTTGTGTGCAGGAGTTTGGTCGAGGTGCCGCAGCTGACTGCAGAAGGCACGTCCAGAAGCTGAATGCTCTGCGTGGACAGATGCTGGAGGTCAACAGTGAAGAGCTGGTATCACAGCAGTGAGCAGACCCTCAGGAGCGCCACAATCTCTATAAGTTACAAAAAGTCCTCAAACCTTAACCCTAAAAGAGGTGATGTATCCTGGGGATACAAACATTTGAGAAGCTTTGGGGAGAAGCAGTGTAATTGTAGGTCTTATTTCTTGGTTTCAATTTGATTTGTTGTGAACATTTAGATGAGGTGCATGACTTTTTTTTCTACATCCTTTGTTTAGCTCACAGGAAGCATTTAAACCTGCATGGCCGTCTGTAGTGGGAAATCTACTCACCCTTCAATAAAAGTTGATCTAGTTCACATATTTACACATGTTGGAGGGGACTTGTTTAAAAAGCTGTTGTTCAGCATTAGTTTATTGGGTTTACATTGAAATTATATGAATTAAATGCTTACATTTTTGTAATCTGTCTTTAAATGTTTGTATCTCAGGGGATACATTGCCCTTTTAGGGGTATAAATCAAGATATAAAAACACATAGACTGTGATTTTGTGGCTTGTGTTTTAGAAAATCACATCTTTTTGTAATCTTGACAAAACACATATCGTTGGAAAGATCTGACAGTCAAGGTTCCATATTTGGTGACTTTTTTTGTAATAGAAGTGATATTGTGACAGAAAATGTTAACCCAGTGGTTATTTTTGGTATAGTGCCCAAACAAAATCTCAACTTCAAATTTGGAACATAACTTGGTTAGACACATGGCTTTGACTTTTTAGCAATTTTAGAGTGCAACATATTTTATAAAACATTTACTTTATATAAAATAAAAACAAATTAGTATACTACATTTTTTTTTTTTTACTTAAACTTCTATAACTTTTTTATACTTTGTTTTTTTTTGTTTTTTTTTTTTTAAATGCTTTCACTTTAGCAATAATCTGTTATGTATCTTCTTTTAAAAGAGACCAACCTTAGGTCTGTATCCCAAAGCATTTAGAAAAACAGAGTCAAGTTTTGAAAAAAATTATGAAATTGTTTTGAGTCCCAATAAGATGGAAAATAGCAATAAATTAATTTTTTGATGTCTCTTTATGATTTTGCCCTTTTTAGGTTTAAATATGTACATAGCCTAATGGTTATATTTGTAAAATTTGCGTAAACAACTTGCACAACATTTTTTTTAAAGAATTGAATAATTTTATGAAATCAGCATAGCTGTATCACCGACATTTTTAATTTGTCACCCCAAAAATATAAAACTGAATTTTAATACAGAAATTCATAGACATATATTCAAGTCACTGCATGTATGAATTGCATTTTTATGCAATGTATTTTGAGTAAATTAATACGTTGCAAAAAGTGAGCATCATGTCATTGACCCTTTGACTAACAATGTTTTAAAGGGAACTGCATGAAAACAATGAAAACGAAGATGTTTATGAAAGTCTGGATCAAAATCCTGAATCAGAGGTAAAGCACCGATGTCCATTCAGTCCTTTTGTCTGCTCAGTTAAATGGTTATCATGCAGAGTGAAACCGAGAAGTCACATGTAGATCAGTTGAGAATCAATACGTTTGCCAACAGCACTGGCCTTATAAGCGTCCTCTCCTTGTAGCAGGAAGTGGATCAAGTCAGCCGCTGGAGTAAATACACTGATCTAACAGCTGAGGGTACAAATGGACATGAAGATGAGGAAGATGAGAATGTTTATACAGAAAGACAGATTCAGAAGCCAAGGAACCAAGTACCTTGTCAATAAAAGCTTTTAATCTGTTGAGGCAAAATACTATGGCTATTAAAGACAATTTTAATCATTAATAAATAAAAACCAAAGAATCTTAGCACAAACGATCATGAAAAAATTGTCTTGTATTTTCAGACTACCAAAAATCTTTATTATTAAGCATGTGAACAAATACCAATGTAACATCATTTTACAGGAAAAGGAAGAAAATCTCCACTTCAAAGTCTTTTGGTGGCCCTTATGATAACTGTGAGGATGAGGAGTCATGGACTGGTTGTTCTGGGTTTAAGAGACGGCCGTATCTGGTAAACCACAAAACGCACTTTAACACATCTGCAACAGTATAAAGACTCACGTGCTAAGATACTGAAAATGCCCTGTTTAAAAACACCATTTCAACACAAACACTTCTTGTATCTGTTGCAGCCACTGCAGCGTGACAGGAGGTTCAATTCATCATGGAATAAAGGATTTGCTTCCAAATATTCCTCCTGTGGCAGGTCAGGTGACATGGAGCTGTGCACTAGCACAAATCTCCCATCATCTCATCAGGCTGTTTGTTATCCTACAGCCTCCTCCAGCTCCACATACACAGCAGAAAGCTCTGGTGAAAATAAACAGCAGTGTAACTCTTCACATAAGCCACCAGCAGTTGCGATAACCAAAGGTCTTCTCCTGCACAGCAAAACTCCTTCTCCTCCTTCTCGTCAGAAGGTTGGTGAATCTAAGATTGAAAATAAGGACTCCAAATGGAATAAGTTCCTCACCTTTGTCCCTAATCAGCAGGACGAGGAAGAGTATGACTATGAAGCTCATGATTCCTCTAACTACAGTGATAACACAGCGGTGCCTTATTTCACAGAAGCACTTACAGACATGGGTGTGGATTCTGAAGTGTGCAGAGATCCACTGGATGGAAAGACGGACAGTGGTGCTCTAGGGAGGCAGAAGTCTGTTGGTGATATTTGTGTGGATGGATATTTATCCAGTCCAACCAACCAACAGCTCAAAGCCAGCTGGTTTTGAAAACGCTGTCTGTAAACAGCCTTCACTAACCAAGATGGCATGTTCAAGGCTTTCCATAAACTCCCTGTTCTTTACTGATGAAGACTTTGATGACACATTTTGGGAATAAGTTGCATTCTATTCAAAAATTAAAGTTGTATGATGTTATCATATCTTCAATAAAAACAAAAATGCAATGGTAGTTTAACCATTCTCTACAGTTTTGCACATTTAAGAAAATACAAACAATTTTTTTTTTTTCACATTTTATTGTGGATGGAAAGAACAGGAATTTTAGAAGACCTACAGTAACATTAACCTGATTCCATCTGTTTATTCAAACTAACTATAAAAATACCCCCAGGTTTCTGCTTTGTCTATAAACTCTTCTTATTGGTTATGTAAATGCAAATAGAAAAATCACTCAAATATATACCTCTACTTATATATGTAATATGCATATACAACGATAATGATCTTTATAAAATTAAGTGTAATGTTAATGACAGAAATGCTGAATATATCTGTTTTGCATAAAAGCCCAATAATAAACTTAACTATGTGCCAGTCACCTGAGTAACTGATATTGTTGATAACATTTACGTAAATAATTTGTCATTGAAAAAGTATGAAAAGATTTGTTAATAGAAAATAGGCCAGAAGTTTCAAACATCATTAGTTGTGGCCCAGGTCTTCTTTATTCCTGTGCTTCTTCCCTATTTCTGTGAGCCGGGTTTGGAGTACTGGATGGTATCCAGAGCAGCTCCGATGTCGAAATCCTTGGTGTGGAGCAGTCTGGTCAACCATCCACCCTCATCGGTGAAGCCCATGGAGAGCATCTGAGAAAGAGATTCCACCAGCCTGGGGTCTGCATCTGAGGGAGGAGACATTAAAATTAGGATCCATGATATGAAGTGGACTGGAATTTGCTACGGAGCGTTGACCCAATAACGATGCATTGTACCTTGAGGAAGGTGTGGGTAGAGAGCTGCCTCGCGCAGACCAGTGGGACCCTGTGAGACGCTTGAGCTGGAGTCGGTACTTAGTGGGGCTGGACGATCTTTCCCGTCCTGCTCCATCCTGAGGGACTGCAGCTCTCCTGTGGAGGGGTCCACCTCTTTAGAGGTGAGATGAGTCCATTCCTCATCACTGGCTTGGTCTTTCTGCCCCTAGGATAGAAGGGATGAATGTCAGCAGAATGTAGCTTCTAGGCCTTTAATATCTAAGGGCCTGTTTACACCTGGTCACTTCATGCGTTTTCTCTGATCGCATAGCTATCCGATCGTGAAAAGACCAGGTGTAAATGCTCTCCGAAATGCTTTCGAGATGGATTTAAATCCGATTGCTTAAACCACTTCAGGAGGTGGTCTGGGCCACATTCCAGACGAAACTGGACAAGTGTAAATGCATCTGGTTGATGAAACCACATATGTAAATTTTACTCCTCTCAAAATGGTAAAACAATAAACGCGTGAGAGCATGTTATAGGCTATATGATGTGTTATAGTCACATATGACAACGCTGACGAGTAGCTATCGATATCTCTTTAGCAAGATGACGTGCAAACTGCCGCAAATGAAACTGAAATTAAGACGCAGATGCTCAACACAATCATCATTAAAAGTAGTGAGACTAACTTATGAGTGCTTATGTCGCTCTCTCTCTCCTGTTGCAGTCTTCGATCTTGAAATTAGCTGATGAATAAAATGCAGTGCTTATGTTGCTTCCGTTGACGTGAACTCCGTTAAATTTGCATATATCATGGTAACTGAAAATTGGATTTATATCCCTTTTGTGAAGACATTTATGTGGCCTAGTGTAAATGGAAACATTTTTTATCAAATCAGATAGATATCCAATCAGCAAAAATGCATAAAGGTCTAAACAGGCCCTAACTTCTGAACTTGTGCCTTTTTTGGCTTTGAAAACTCGAGTTATCACAATCCTGTATACTATCAGGCATTGTAGAACTGCTTGGATATTGATTTACCTTTGTTCCCTCACTGATGCTCTCTTCAGTGGCCTGACTTCCTGGACCAGACCCTCTGGAGAGAAGCCCTATGGAGCCACTCTCAGTCCGAGCACTAGGTGGCCCACTGGAGGCAGGAGGAGTTGGTGTAACTTTGGTCCGCTTCCCTTCATGCTCAACGTCGATGTCCACATCTATGCCTGAAAAGGAAGAAGCCTTTTTATTTCGGAGTGTCTATTTACACTAAGTGCAAATACCCTGACTTGTTGGCAGAGGCTATTTACACTAACTCCACCCAACAAGGTGTGACTGGGGTAGTCAACAATACAAAAGATTATTGTTAAACAAGAGCTTCAGTGGCGTAGATGGTAAAGCGCAGACCGTAGTGTTTTTGATGCAACTGATCCCAGTTCAAATCTGCCTTTTGCCGAACCTTTTTTTCTCCCTTTTTAAATCTCTTATCTTGTCGGAAAGGCATTTATTTTGAATAAAAATGAAGGAAATAATCAAAAAGTTGAAAAGAAAGTATCGGGGTAAGGTTAGGGTATGAGCTTTATTGTCCCAATAAGGTAGCATCTGCCTAATTTGAATTAAAATTATAATTTGCACTCAATACGTTAATCACATACTGTTTTATAATGTACTACAATACTGAGGTGCAGATAATTGACCACTATTTGCAATAAGTAGTATAAACATCAGAAAATCCTGCTATTTTGACAGTGTAAATAGCATCTAATTGCCATTTACACAGTGTTAATCGCATCAATCCTTCATTTTGAAGGGTTAGGTAACATGCCAGTCAAAGAAGCAGCCAGCTGGTATGTTAGAACCAAAAATGTTTGGGAAAGGCCAAAAGTATCAATAATAAACCCAAGAATGGACCTTACCAAGGGGGCTCAGCATTGCTGCCACTCCCTCTCCGATGTTCTTCAGGTACTCCATATTAGCCTGGGAAGAGTCTGTAGCACCTGTGGATGATAATACAGTTTCTGTCAGGGAAGTGCTGGTCTACAGCCTTGTAACAAATTATTCTAAGCCCAGATTTCATAAATATGTCAACCAGACCAAAGTGGTCTATAAATGGGACAATGCATCCGAAAGCTTAGGCAGCTGACTTGTTTGTGCACAAACTGACCAGCAATTACTGTTTATTACAACCCGAATTAGGGCTGCACGATTAATTGCATGCTATTGTCATGCGCATCTCGTCAGTGAAACCGGTTCTGTGATTAGCAGTAAATCTCCATCACCTGCTTTCAGATGGAGCGGCATTTAATACACGGTGCCGTAGTTCGCTGACAAGCAATGATTAATCGTGCAGCCCTAATTCGAATTTTACTGCGTGTTGTTTAGCTGGCTGTAAATGTAATGACTAAATGCACTGGGTGGCGCTGTGGAGCTTGTTAACAAGTTGATAGTATTTGATCACAGAATGTCATCTGCCTTGCAAAGTTTGGAATTACTTTGATCAAAATGGAATTACTTCTGATCATATCAATCAGTGAAACTGAGTTATCACAATATCATCACCACCACAATGAGAAATCTATACAAGTGCAGCTGTACCACTTATCTGATAGAGAAATTATCTTGAGACATATACTTCCTTTAAGTTTCCTCAAAGGAGAGGGGTTTAAGAACAGAAAACACAAAGCGCTGTAAGAAACCTTGCTTAGCACACTGTTATCTCTGTGTCTCTGGAACGTCTGTGTCGGCGCACATTCTTATTATCAGACTGAGGAGCCAACTTTCACCCAAGCATGTGGATATTATTGTTTTTCTCAACATTAACATGTGAAACAATATAAACACGATAAACATAAGCCGACTCGAGTGTATGTATGTTCTGTACTGTAATTGGCACGGTCTGCTTTATTTTTTCAGTTTGCTCTGCTTGAGCTTGAATGCTTTTATATATATTTGTTTACGTTTTCAACTAAAAGAAAACTTTGATATAACAACGTTGTTGTAGAGCATTGTGTATAATGCCTAATTGTGAGCTTGTTCAGAAATGGTGACAAAAACTTGATTAAAAACTAACGTCTTTCTCGTTAAACATCTTTTAAATAAACAAATATTGGAATATTCATTTTTCATGAGCCCAAATATTAAATACAGTATTTTTGAAAAATGCCCATCCCTATTTTTTTTTAACTCATGCGCACAAGACTTGTTGCGTTCCTACTTCTTGGCAGGCAGAATTTTTCAGCTTTCGTACACAGTCTTTGTTTTATATTAGACCACTTGATTTTTTTTTTTCTCCATTCTGTCACAGAGGGAGTTTTGGTTCCTTGCCGCTGTCACCTCTGGCATGCTCAGTTGGGGACACTTAATTTCTAACGATTATCGTCAATTTGATTTCATAGATACTATTTAAACTAAACTGAGCTAGACAATGACATCTCTGAATTCAATAATGAAATGCCTTTAACTGAAAATTGAGTGTTTAATCTTATTATACATTACTGACACTCTATCCTCCAATTTGATACTGTTAAGTGCTTTGACACAATCTGTATTGTTAAAAGCACTATATAAATAAAGGTGACTTGACTTGACTTGATGGTGTCTCACCGTTCTCTCTCATGTTTTCAGAAGCATCCTGGTTTTGCTGGTCTCCAGATGGACCTGGCTGAGCCTGGTTTTGGGCCTGGGCTTGAGCCTGAGCCTGAGCCTGAGCCTGAGCCTGGGTATTTGCCCACATGCAGTGTCTCATCTTACGCCAAAACTTCCCACGAGGGAACCACTGCACACAAAAGATTTACTTTAATCAGTATGTTCAGATCATTTGGAGACCAAAATGTGTTGTATGTAGTACAATACACACAGACACAAAAGTATTAAAACAGGCATTCACCTCAAACATGTTGGCCATCGGGTGAAAGATGGGCAGGAGAGCATGCTCTTTGTGGAGGCCTTTGCCCTGGCAGGAGGAGCACAAGTCATAATCGGGGCAAACGGTGCACTTGAAACGTGTTCCAGCCACTGGCCCTTCGCACCCGTCACAGGTCACCCCTTGGTGCAGCATTGGAGGGTAATGAGGAGGAGGAGGGTGATGGTGAGGAGGGTGCCCCATTGGAGGTGGACCCATAGGATTCGGTCCAGGGGGGCTGAAGTGGGGGCCTCCATGAGGCAGGTTGAATGAGAACCCAGGGACCCCATGAGGTGAGGGATCACGTTTGTGCTCCTTTCTTTCTGAAAAGGGAAGAAATATGAGAGAGTTGCTGTTAATTGGAGATGTTTGTGTTCACTGGAGACATTTAAAAGATTCAAAGGTCTGGTATCATCAAACACCTCTTGTAAGAATCTATTCACATTCTTTGAATATATTGTCATCGTCATACATTTTTCCCACCAGAAGAGCTTAAAATATAATTGGCTTTTACCAGGCTGGATAGCAGGGAATACAGATTTTTGTAGTATTCTAGGTCATAAAATGCCAAGAATGAACTAAGAACGAATAAATTAATGTCAAGAGTAATTGCAAAAACACTGAACATCTTAATTATGTCAACTATGGCCAGGCTGCTACTTTACAATCATGGTGTCAAAGTGCCTTGTTCTTAGAAATGTAATCTTTATACTCTTGCTGATTTCATCCACATATGAAAGAGTTTATACAGTATTTTAATTAACAAAAAAGTAAAGCCTAAAAAGTCAAGTAGTGTAATCATCAAGTTAAAAAGGAAGTATTTTTCTTGTATACACTTGACTTGTGTAAACATTGTTTTAAATATTTTTTCCCCAAACACATTTTTGGAATCATGCATATAAAGTTTATTGAAGTTACTCCATTTGACTTGAACTAACCCAGCCTTTTCATAAAAAGCTCACAATATTTTTAAAACCTACTGACTTTGATTTCTGAACAGAGCAGCATGTCAGAAGCACAGCATTCATAAAACAGTGGGCAAAAGGTACACAGATGACCTACTGTGTCAAGCGAGATTCTGAAGTGTGCATCCAATAGACACATTATTGCACATATTGAAATGTATTTTATTGTAAATTTGAGTAGCTTAATAGATCTGAAAAAAAAAAGACAACCATGACTCTTATAAGGTGTGCCTTTTCTGTTGCTGTCTCCGGTGGAGGGCCACAGTAACTACAACCTCTAAGAAGTTTTGTTGCTGTTGTTATTTTTTTTATTTTAATCAAATATGATTTTGTTGTGGATTTTTCAGAACTGTTGTCTGTCTTCTGTCTAAAAGCCACATGGTAAATTCATGCACTATGATATAAATTTTGCAACAGATAAATTGCAGAAGCAGATGATGAAGTGTAATAAATTTGTATGTTGATTTTTTTTTTTTTCTGTGGAGCAAATACCACTAAAAATCTATGTAAATAGATATACAGTATGTTGCAATAATCTAAAACCTTGGTCTCACTAAGAAGTAGTTGTATCTGTATGTTACTTACGCTTGATGTAGAGACGGAAAGTGTCATCCTTCACAAGAGTCAAACCCATCATTAGCTCATCGTCAGAGGAGAAAGCAATCATGTCACCATCGTCATCTAGAGACAAAGTCCAGAAAACAGAGAATGGTATTTCTACTGGTTAAAAATATTGTCCTTATATTTTGGCTAATTTATTGAATGTAGATTCTGCGGATGTCCTTTCCTTCAGTTCTCTGTACTTTACAAACACTAGATATAACATTTATTTCACGACATGGTAATTTAATACCACAGCGCTCATGGAACTTTGTACACTGGGGTGTATCAATGTAACAGTCGTCAATATTCTATTTTATTTTCAAGAGGTTTATTTTCTTACATTTGCCCAAATTGTATGTCTAATGTCTCTTTGTTGAATCTCATTTTAAATTCAGGTAGTTAAATTAAACATAGTATTAACAATAAGTAACGCCAATTATTGTACGTTTGCAGGTGCAATAGGCTACATATATTTTAGAATTAAAAACTGACTTACCTTTATAGGACATTTGAAAGGGTGCAGTCCCGAGACCGACGAAAACATCGACCACTTTTCTCTTCAAATACTCAAAACTTGTTGAGACATCCTGATCCACGGCGAAGCGGCGGATCTCCTTGTTGCAGTCGTCCTTACCGATAAGGTAAGCTTTCACTGTCATCGACATTGTAGCGAAAAATAGCGTCTGAGAGCGAGCCTCTGAATGTGTTGCGCAGCAGAAAATGCGTGTGTTGAACACGGGACTGTGCGCTGAGTGCGTGAGAGTGCGTTTCCTACTTCAGCCCACAGATCCGTATATAAGCCTGAGCGTCATATGCAAATACCGCAGCGGATCAGCCAATAGCTGAAGCGAGCGCTGTTCTTGGAAGAAGGGGATGTCCACACTGAAGGAACAGAGTTCATGTTGTCTCTGGTCATGTGAGTCTCATTTCAAAACAGAATCTTCGAAGATCTGAGCAATGACAAGGCAATATGAGAGGGGAAATTCCCTCTGAACTCACCCTCTGGATCACTGCCAAAGAGCAGTTGCTTCTTTCTTGCTTCTGCTATGTAACATTGTTTATGTATCCATTTATTTAAATATGTAGCCTACCCTGCTGAAAAAAAACAACAAAAAAACAAAAAACAAAAAACAGCTAAAACCAGCCTAAACTGGTTGGCTGGTTTTAGCTGGTCATCCAGCCTGGGCTTAGCTGGTCAAAGCTGGTCAGCAGGCTGGTTTTAGAGGGGTTTTGGCCACTTCCTTAGCTGGTCAGGCTGGGAGACCAGCTAAAACCAGCTACTTCCAGCTTAGACCAGCCAACCAGCTTAGGCTGGTTTTAGCTGTTTTGTTTTTTGTTTTTTGTTTTTCCAGCAGGGATATACATTATTTTGATAGAATCTTTGTTTTACTACAGCTGGATCAGTAACTGTAAGCAGGGATGGGCAGTATTTTTGATATCAAATACGTATTTCAAATATAAAATAGGATTTTGTCATTTGTATTTGATAGGGTTGATGGAAATGGCTGAAAATATTTTGTATCAAAATACTTTAGTGTTTTGTATTTTTTAAAATACTGTAAAATGATGACATCATAAAAATGCAGCCTCTGATTGGTGCCTACTCAGTAGTTTGCCAGACTTGTTACTACACTATTAATGTGTATGTGTCCTTTATGTGGTTGGAGTTGGGTTAATACTCCTTGACAAGTTCTGTTGCTACTTTCTGATTCTGGCTACATAAAACATATTGATCATTTAATAATTGTTGAAATGCTAAAATGTTTGTTTTCAACTTCCAAAAGGGGTCCAGTGGTTGATAAATAAATATTTGATTGCTGAATATCGTACCCTAATTGAAGTAGCTGTTTAGTAGGATCATAATTTTGCATACTTCTGCATGAATGACACATAATATATTAATATATTTATGATTAACAATCAAATGACTAACCTTCATCTGGGAGATCACAGGGATATGTGAATATTTGATCTGTTAACTGGTTGCATGTCAGATATCAAACATTGTTTACTTAATCAACTGAGTCAGTGTAATGATGAAGGGATAGATCAAACAGGCCAACTGATGGAAGGTTTGCAAAGAAATTTCATGCTCCCTTGTAAAAGTATTTTTTTAGTATTTTTAAAATACAAAAATACAGTAGTTTATAGTGGCTGCTGTATTTTGTAGTTTATTTTGATGCACTTAAAATGAAAGTATTTGGTATTTTATTTTAAAATACATTTCCCAACCCTGACTGTAAGCTTGAAATCTGGATATCGATTATCCAAGCTCTACTAACCCACTAAAGTCAGATATGGTTGGTGGGAGGGTGTTTTATTTCTTCTACAGATGTTACCTACATAAAGTGCTGTGTCATCATGAATGAGGGTTAGCAGATGCCTTTTTAACATGGCTTCCTGAAAAAACACATTTTGTAAACTATATGTACTGAACAAACTTTAAACTTAAGAATTCTTTAAGTATTCTCCATCATCATTTCAAAATCATGTATAAAAAACTTAAGAAATATATTTGGTATGTTTGCATATACACCCCAATACTAGAAATGTCTGTGGACGGATGAAGAATATTAATATTAATAACAATTCACAATTGTATTCATGTATTAATTACCATTTATTGTTTTATAACTACAAATTAATTTGATTAATATTTAATATAACATTTTACTACTACTAATACTGCTACTAATAATAATTGTTATTATTAATAATAATACATAAATAATAAAATGTAAATATACTGTGTCATCATGAATGAGGGTTAGCAGTCGACCTTTCAATATTTGTTCCTTAAAAACCACATTAAAGGCAGGAATCTTTGTGTTTAATATTTAATATAGTTGACCAATTAAACATTAAAACTCTGAATGACTTTCATTCATTTATCTTTATTATTGTGCTTTCAATTTTAAGTAATATGTGAACATCTAAGAGTGTTTCTAAATGATAGGGTCTGGCTATTTATGGCACTGTTAAAAGTTATGGATTGTTCGAGCGAATATGAGCTCATTATCAGTGTTATTCGATGTGGAGATGTTGCTTGTAAACAAAGGTAATCATATGACGCGCGTGAGTCAGAGTCAGGTGACAGAGCCACGCCCCGCGCCTCCAGAATGACTGCATTCTTTCCGATCTCTGACTCTTCAGGACGCTTCTAGAATAAAGAGTCACTGTGTGGAACGTTTTCAAAAATGTAAGTAAGGGAAGAGTCAAGAACTTCTGACATCATGGTTACACCAAAACTTTAGAAATGAAATGTCAAATGTAACACAAGGTTAAATGGTGGCTGAAATGATTTTTTTTTTTTTTAATATATATATATATATATATATATATATATATATATATATAGGCTATAAAATATATACAGCTGTGAACATTTTGTTGTTGTTGTTATATACACAAAATATATAACTTTAAGTCATTACATATGATTTTGAAATCATGATGGACATGCATTATTAGGTTTAAAGATTGTTCAGTAAGTTACATACAGTATAGGCCTATAGTTTCCTTAACTAGCCTATATGTTTACTGCTTAAATTAAACTGTAGAGTTTAATAATTGTTCATACATTACCTTGTGTCAGTTTTTTTTTTTTTTTTTTTTTTTTTTGCATATAAGTGTGTTTTAACAGGTGTTAAAGAAGTTTAACCTACAGTACGATATCGACTGTCATATCACACATGATCAAACGCCATCTGCTGTTAGGACTCACAATAGTGGCTAGATGGCGCCATTGTCTGATATGTCAGCTCGATATTGTTTCTGTAGGAGTGGGCCAGAAAATAGACCAACACTAAATGCATGTTAAATACAGATGTGTTTGGAGAGTTTAAACTTTAAAGTAGGCTTAAAATAAATGTAAACAGTTTAAAGTAAATGTAACTTAAATGACAATAATTTCAGGTGCAATATGTTAATGGTTAGTTATACATTATACTGATTATATATTCCTGAGGCAGCATTTTATTTCGTCAGATTGCTGCCACACTAATGCTCTGGAAATCCTCTCGATGATGACATCTGATGGGGCCTTAAATGTGCTTGTGTGTACTCAAGGAACTTAAATCAGTATTTCAAGTGCCATAAAACGTTCTTGTTGATGTGTTACTGCAAGAGAGACATTGACGGTCTTAAGTTCCTGCAAGAATATTTGGGCCTATTATAGGTTGCTCTTTGAACAGGCATTTTAGAAATGTGCCTAGAGGTTCTCCAGAGGTTTTCACAAGTCTATCAGCAGTTTGATGTGCAAAAAAAAACAAAAAAAAAACATAAAAAATAAAACAACCAATAATTAGTATCTGGACAGAAACTACTTTTTCTTTTGTTAATATGCACTGTGGAAACTGGCACATTGCTCTGCAAAATTAAGTTGGCCACTCAAACATGAGCAGTTTGGCAGAACTTCAACAGTCAAAGCGCTAGAAGAAATGAAACTGGGCAATCAGAGCCCTGATTCATTTCTAGAGCATTAGATGAAACGATGACTGGCTGAAACATCACAGAGATGTGATTAATTATCTACAGGCATGAGTGCAGCATAACTGGAAATTAACTGATCCTGTAATAAATATATTCACATCTGTCAATCACAATAGCAATAATAACCTTCAATAGAGCTATATAAAATTTTAGATAAGCATTTGTCTATCCGTCCATCCATTCATCCATCCATCCATCCATCCATCCATCCATCCAGTGTGTATCTTAATAATTATTTATCCATATATGTCAGTTTTGGGGAGAGTTACTTTTAAAAGTAATGTATTACAATATTGTGTTACTCCATGAAAGGTAACTAATTGTGTTACTTTTACTGGAAAGTAATGCATTATGTTAATTTTTTTTTTTTTTCATCACTTTTTGTCACCTGAGCTGGGCTTGCTTATTTGTTTTTTAAAAACCCAAAAGTTATATTTTTGGCAACTGTAAAGGCCTTTTCACACCAAAAGAGAAATTAATATGCCTCAGGGTGAGTGAAGTGCCTCTGCGAGTAATTTGCGTTACTTATTTGAAAAAGTAACTCAGATATCTCATTGTAAATTTAAAAGTAGTGTGTTACTTTACTAGTTACTTGAAAAAAGTAATCTGATTACGTAACTAGCGTTGCTTGTAATGCATTACCCCCACTTACATTGTTTACTGTAATACTAATCCATGCAGCATGTTTACATTACATTTATTTGCATCTATGCGTTTAGCAGATGCTTTCCAATACAACCTACAAAAGAGGAACAAAAGCAATTCTTCTATGAGCCAATAATATAATGGCTTTATATGACATGATATTGTTTACAGGCTTCAAGCTATAGTAAGCTGTGTGCCAATTCAAAGACTGCATCCTTCGGAGGACGGATCCTTCGAAGGATGCGGCTAACGTGGCCTTCCAAGGCCACTCCGAGTCTAGCCTTCGAAGGATTTCCTGATTGCACCAGCAGGTGCTCCCGATCGCTGCTTCTGTCGCGTAGCAACGGTGCGAGAAGAGAGCTGCCATGGATGTTATTTGTTAATGAAAATGAAAATAACTATGGAGACTGAATTGTTAGTTTTTGACTTTTAATTACCGAATTACAATTTACATGTAAGTATTGGTTTTCGACTTACTTGAATATTGCAATGACATGAAAAAATACAAAAAATAAAGCGGTTTAAGGTTGACTTATATCTTACCAAAATGTGATTTTATGTTGTTTATTTTATTATTGATTATTATGTACATAAATGGACCATGGTGAACATATTTAAACAGATTTTCAACCCTGTTTAGTTTTATGCAGCTGAATATAAAAAGTCCACTTACAAACGTTGCTGCAGCTCGTCAAAGACAGCTGTCACAGTTGCTAGGCAACATGTCCTCCGTAGGCTGGACCGGTCGGAGTCCTCAGAAGCAGCTTTCGTTATCGGACGCAGTTGTAATCAGCAACTATTTTTAAAATTATATCAATAAACTTTGATCCTTTCATTTGCAAAATAATGTGGTGGAGTGTAACGAAATAAATTCCTTGTATTCACATAGCCTACAGATCAGTGAGTTTTTTTTTCCCCCTCACAGGACAGCAACACTACAAAAACATTGTCTTTTACAATATGATGCACTGTTGTACATTGAACTGCCCAACGGTTACCTATATAACCAATGACCAAGATGGCGGCGCGGTCAGACGCTGCGGCCTCTCCAGGTCCCAAAGACGGTGCTTTTATGTCTTTTAATGTCGTCTGTTCGTCTCCAAATAGTGTCGATTTACCGTTAATTCATCGGGAGATCACTCCGAGATACATATACGATCGCCAAAGTCTTTTGGATATCGACAAGACATACAAACTCAAACTCTCGCCGGCGGCTACTGAGAAGCTACGAGGCCTTTGTTTACTGCTGGAGCCGGACCTCGAGACCGCGGCCTCGCCTACTGACGCTACCCGCACAAGGCGGCGTCGCAAGCGGTGTGAGAGAGGACGGAAGCGCGGTAAGCGCGGAGGTATACGAGCTAGGCTGAGGGCTAACCCCACAAGACCGGCTCTTCCAACACTCATGCTCTCAAACGTTCGCTCTCTGGAAAACAAACTGGACTTAATTCAACTCAGTCGATCTACACAGCATGAGGAAAGGGATTGTTGTGTGTTTGTTTTCACTGAAACATGGCTAAACGACAACATCCCGGACTCCGCCATTCAGCTGCATGGACTAACTTGCTACCGAGCGGACAGAAATTCATCACTGTCTGGTAAGACTCGCGGGGGTGGCTTGTGTGTGTATATCAACAAAGAATGGTGTAACAATGCTGCGGTAGTGACAAAACACTGTTCATCACTGGTGGAGTTTATGTTTGTGAAGTGTCGACCGTTCTATCTGCCGCGGGAGTTCACGGCCATTGTTATTGTCGCGGTTTACATTCCTCCGTGTGCAAACGCAAAGGACGCGCTTCGCGAGCTGTACAGCGCCATCAGCGAACAACAAACAAATAACCCTGACGGCTTTTTCATCATAGCCGGTGACTTCAACCACGCAAACTTAAAGACAGTTTTGCCAAAGTTCTACCAACATGTGAACTTTGCAACAAGGGGAAACAACACGCTGGACTTTGTTTACACAACAGTTAAGAACGCATACAAAGCCGAACCCCGCCCCCACCTCGGGTACTCAGACCACATCTCTGTTATGCTAATCCCAGCATATAGCCCACTTCTCAAACTCACCAAACCGGTTCAAAAGCAGATCACAGTATGGCCAGACAATGCCACCTCAGCACTGCAGGACTGCTTCCAGGACACAGACTGGAACATGTTTAAAGAGGCGGCCACCTACAACAACCACACAGACCTGCAGGAGTACACCGAAACTGTGACTGCTTACATCAAAAAGTGCATAGATGATGTGACAGTCACCAAAACCATCACCACACGTGCCAACCAGAAGCCATGGATGACAGCAGAGGTTCGTGGGCTGCTAAAGACCAGAGATGAAGCATTCAGATCAGGAGATAAAGCAGCCCTCAAAACAGCAAGAACCAATCTGTCTCATGGCATCAAGAAGGCAAAACATCAGTATGCTAAAAAAATCAACAATCACTTCACAGACAGCAGAGACACTCGGACCCTATGGCAAGCCATTCAGACCATCACTGACTACAAGCCCCTGCCACAGGCCAGTGATGATGACACATCTTTACCAGAGGCACTCAACCACTTCTACTCACGATTTGAGATACAGAACGACACACCTGCACAGAAACTACTCACATCTCCAAACGACCAGGTACTCTGTCTCTCTCCAGTCGACGTAAGGAAGACCCTATCCAGGATTAACCCACGAAAGGCTGCGGGCCCTGACAACATACCTGGACGTGTACTGAAAGACTGTGCTGCACAGCTGACGGATGTCCTAACAGACATCTTCAACATCTCGCTGAGCCAGGCAGTCGTCCCCACGTGTCTCAAATCCACCTCCATAATTCCAGTACCAAAGAAGTCACCTGTGTCCTGTCTGAATGACTATCGTCCCATAGCACTGACCCCAATCATGATGAAGTGCTTTGAGAGGTTAGTCATGCAGCACATCAAGTCCAGTCTTCCAAACACGCTGGACCCACTCCAGTTTGCATACCGTCCAAACCGTTCCACGGACGATGCAATATCCACCACTCTCCACCTAGCTCTTACCCATCTGGAACAGAAAGACTCTTATGTAAGAATGCTGTTCATTGACTTCAGCTCAGCATTCAACACAATAATCCCACAACAGCTCATCCACAAACTAAACCTGCTGGGCCTTAACACCTCCCTCTGTAATTGGATCCTGGACTTTTTAACTGCAAGACCTCAGTCAGTCCGTGTCGGCCGCAACACCTCCAGCACTACCACACTGAGGACAGGTGCCCCACAAGGCTGTGTGCTCAGCCCGCTGCTCTTCACGCTGCTGACCCACGACTGCACTGCCAAGTCCAGCTCCAACCACATCATCAAGTTTGCTGATGACACAACTGTGGTAGGCCTCATCAGCAACAACGATGAAACGCACTACAGAGAGGAAGTGGCACAGCTGGCTGAATGGTGTGGTGCTAACAACCTGTCCCTCAATGTGGGTAAGACGAAAGAGGTTGTGATGGACTTCAGGAGAAACTCTGTTGACCACCCCCCGCTGACCATCGACGGCTCAACCGTGGAGAGAGTCGGCAGCACTAAATTCCTGGGAGTGCACATCACAGAGGATCTCACCTGGACCACCAACGTCACGTCACTCAACAAGAAGGGACAACAGCGCCTCCACTTTCTCCGCCGGCTGAAAAGGGCAAGTCTCCCTCCACCCATCCTCACCACTTTTTACAGGGGCACCATTGAGAGTGTGCTGACTACCTGCATCACTGTCTGGTATGGGAACTGCAGTGCTGCTGACCGCAAGACCCTACAACGGACAGTGAACACTGCCGCAAAGATCATTGGTGCCCCTCTCCCCTCCATCCTGGACATTTTCCTTTCACGATGCTCCAACAAGGCCACCAGCATCGTGAAGGACCCCACCCACCCCTCTCACAACCTCTTCCAGCTCCTGCCATCAGGTAGAAGGTACCGGAGCATCAGAGCTCGCTCTGTCAGATTGCTCAACAGCTTTTTTCCCCAGGCTGTAAGAGCTCTTAACTCCAATCCCCCTGTCCCCCTCTGAAACCATGAACACCTCAGCCCTCCCACCCCCCAACTCATTAAAAACTGTTGACAATATTACTAAGTGCAATTCTGGACCAAACCCCTGAATGTGCTACACACAGGTGAGTGGGCTATACAAACCACCTGTAGTAACGCACTCATCCCACTATATGCACACTAGACACTTTCTACAAACACTCCCTGCCACAAAGACTCTTAAGAAAATATATGTCTACTTGAACATTGCACTACAAAATAATACGTTTACTTGAGCATTGCACTACAAAATCTTTTTGCACTATGCACTGTCTCCCACAAAATCTGCACAATAATGTACAAAATATATATTTTTTCTGCACAATTTCATGTACATATATCTCTTTTGCACAATTTCATGTACAGTATTTATGTAAAGTTTTTTTGTACAGTCTCAGTTTGTGTATGTGTGGACAACTAGGTATAGCAGTTATAGTATTTTTAGTATATGTATAGTCAGATAGTTAACTGTTGTATAGCTCTATTGCTTTTCCTATACTTGCATTGTTGTATGTTTATCTTATGTTTAACTAGTATGTAGCACCGTGGTCCTGCGAGACACGAAATTTCGTTCCACTATATGTCCACACATGTAGCAGAATGACAATAAAGCTCGACTTGACTTGACTTGATAAAGTATTTTAAATGTAACAACCTTGAACAAATTCAGAAATAAAATGCAACATACACAGTATAGTGCAACAATAATATTAAAGCAAGACCATCATATATACTATAGCTAGAAGCCTCAAGATCTGTGAAGATGATGTAAGCAAAGTCTTCAGGAGACAGAAGATAAGGAAAGCCAAAGGCCCAGACGGTGTCTTGCCAGCCTGCCTCAAAGCCTGTGCTGTCCAGCTGTCATCCATCTTCACATTGATCTTCAACAGATCCCTGGAGCTGTGTGAAGTCCCCTCCTGCTTCAAACGCTCCACCATCATCCCTGTCCCCAAGAAACCAAAAATCACAGGACTTAATGACTACAGACCTGTTGCTTTAACATCTGTGGTGATGAAGTCATTTGAGAGACTGGTGTTGGCCCACCTGAAGGACATTACTGGACCCTTGCTGGACCCCCTGCAGTTTGCTTACCGAGCAAACAGGTCTGTGGATGATGCAGTCAATATGGGATTGCACTACATCCTCCAACATCTGGATAAACCAGGGACTTATGCAAGGATCTTGTTTGTGGACTTCAGCTCCGCTTTCAACACCATCATCCCGGACACCCTTCAGAATAAACCGACACAGCTCTCTGTACCCACCTCCATCTGTCAGTGGATCACCAGCTTCCTGACAGACAGACAGCAGCTAGTGAGGCTGGGAAAACTCACATCCAACACCCGCACCATCAGGACTGGAGCTCCTCAGGGCTGCGTTCTCTCCCCACTGCTTTTCTCCCTCTACACAAACAACTGCACCTCTGTCAAGCTCCTGAAGTTTGCAGACGACACCACTGTCATCGGCCTCATCCAGGAAGGAGACGAGTCTGCTTACAGACAGGAGGTTAAGGAGCTGGCTGTCTGTTGCAGTCACAACAACCTGGAGCTGAACACGCTCAAAACTGTGGAGATGATAGTGGACTTCAGGAAACCCCCTCCCGGGTAACATCATCTGTTTACCCCTCTCACCCCGGCCACAACCTGTTTGCACTTCTCCCTTCAGGCAGACGGTTCAGATCTCTGTGCACTAAAACATCTAGGCATAAAAACAGTTTTTTCCCCTCCAGCTTAAACAGCTAACACATGAAGAATTACCTGTGTTCTGTAATTCATTTCTGTAATTCATTCTACATCTTTAATTATTGCCTCTCTCTCAAGTACTATGTAAATACATATGCATATCTCTTATATATACAGCTGTATATAGAGTAAATAATGCACAAATCTGTACATAAATCTACTGTTCCAGATTCATACACATTATTATTATTTATTGTTAAGTCTTACTATTTAACTGTTTTTTTCTGTTCTCATGTCAGATGTGTATGTATGTATGTATGTATGTATGTATGTATGTACCAGGAGCACCTTAAAAAACCACAACAAATTCCTCGTGTGTTTGTGCACAGCTAGCAAATAAAGCTAATTCTGATTCTGATAAAGTTTTTTTTTTCTGCAGAATATACCTTTACTTTTACTCTTCATACCTTAAGCACATTACAGTAAAGATACTACTTTTAATTAAGGTTTTAAATGCATGCAGTTTTTCCTCAATCCACTATTAGTAGTTACTGAAAGTACTTTACTAAAGTAACTTAATATTTCTTCCACCAATTACTTTGTCATAGCTCTACACAATTAGTCCTTTCATCCTTAAATCAGACCAGACCCCTGTACTGCAGGATAAACCTGAACGTCCCAGTGCTGGACAGTGGAAATATGCACTCAAACACTCTGGAGACGATCCCAGATGATGTCCCACTGGCAGAGGCTGCACCAGGCTCTCTATGAGCAGCCCATCCAGGTCCAGACTCCACCAGGGTCTCCCTGCTCAGCTGAATGAAAGTGTACATAGGCCTACAATCTTTTTTTTTCCAATCTGTTTTATGTACTGTTAATTTATTTTGATGTTGTTTTTCTGATGCTGAATTGATGTTATTTTGTAATTAGTTGTAAAAAAGTACTTTTAAGTACAGGCCAATTTATTGCTTTTTGCTTTGCAAAAATAAACAATTTCCAGAACGGCTTCTTGTCTTTTATTTCTAAGTTTCAACTTATAACACAAAAGTAAAACAATGCACAGAAATTACTTTGCTTCATTTACAAACAGGCTAACTTAAATTACAAAAGTAATGTACAGAACAGCTTCATTCATTATACTTTTATGTTTCCAAGCAGCCCCATTTTCTCCAGAACTGTCCTAAAAGAAGAGAAAAAGGAAAGACTTATGAAAATGATTAAGACAGGGCTGCAATCTTAAGGTTAGAAAATATGAAACAGATGCATAAAAAATAGTCTACTCCAGAAATCATGTTTCTGGATCATCAAGTTTGCCTAAAACATTTGTGGATATATCTAGCATGACAGCACTACTACTTAACTTACTTAATTACTAAATAAATAAATAACAATTGAAAGACTTATAGAATAATTAAGTAGCCTTATCTACTTCTTGTCTTATTGTTGTGGACTGGCAGAGTTTTTGTCCCCAGTAAAGAATTTATTCAGCCCTCAATTTAATAAATACAAGAACTTGTGCCTCAGACCACCTAACAAAGGAATCTGTGCAGTGCTATTGTTAGTTTAAGTTCACATTTTTTAATACCTGATTTTTAACAGTTGTTTCGCTAGTTATTTGAGTAAATTAAAACACAATATTTACATTTAGAAGTGCATTCGTCGGCCGCCATAGAACCATCACCAGCTATTTTGTTTGAATAAAAGTCCCGTCGCCACCGGCGCGCTGTGAATTCTGGGATAGGGTAGACTGTGAAGGATCCATCTGATGTATCCCGGTGCGTTCCAAATGGGATATATCACCCTCCAAAGGGCACTTCGGAGTGAAAACAATCATGGCCGCCATATTCAAACCGAAGTGCTCAAAACTAGCCACTTCAAAGGGCCCTTCGGAATGAAGGATTTCGAAGGGTACAACTGACGGACACTTCGGGCTCCCATGATCCTTTGCACAGATTCTTTGCATGATGACGGCGCTTCCGTATGATGACGCAGAAGGGCACTTCAAGAAACAGTTGTTTGGTCCCCTACATCCTTCAACCCTTCGAAGCTCTCACTCTGGAGGGTAAACCCCTTTGAAGGGGTTAGGGCACAGGGATTTTTTTTTGGTGAATGCCATATATAGAATGTATACAGCTACAAGAAAAAGTGAACTATTTTCAGTTTCCTGGTTTTCTGCTTAAATTGGTGGCAAAATGTGATCTGATCTTCACCAAAGTCACAAATATCAACGAGAACAATATTTAAAACACCAACAGCCAAGATCTTTCATGTCTTTATGGAACACACCCATTAAATATACAAAGTGATGGTGGAAAAGGTAAATGAAACAGTGCTTTAATAACTGGTTGAACCACTTTTGGCAGCAATAACCTCAAGTAAGCACTTCCTGTGCTGTGTATTAGACCTGCGCAATGTCCAGGAGTAATTTTGGACCATTCTTCCTTACAGAACTGCTCACCAGCTCACCCATATTCTTAGGAAATCTGGTCTGAATGGCTCTCTTGAGGTCATTCCACAGCATCTCAATTGGACTGAGGTCTGGGCTTGACTGGGCCACTCCAAAAGGTGGTTTTTATGTCTCTAAAGCCATTCTGTAGTAGATTTACTTCAATGTTTAGCGTTATTATCCTTCTGCATCACCCAGCTTCTTCTGAGTTTAAGCTTTTGGACAGCCACCTTGAGATTATTCTGTAGGATATCCTGATAAACTTGGGAATTCATTTTCCCTCCACAATGGGAATGATGCTCCCTCCTCCATACTTCACTGTTGGGATGAAATGTTAGTATGCTGTTTTCTTTTTACGCCATGCATAGCTCTGCATATTCTTCCCAAACAATTATATTTGTCCACAAGACATTTTCCCAGTAGCGTTGTGGAGTGTCAATGTGGTCTTTGGCAAACTTTAGGAGTGATGCAATGTTTTGTTTGGAGAGCAGTGGCTTCCTTCAAGGTGTCCTTCCAAGGATACCATGCCTGTTCAATGGTTTACATATGGTTGACCCACGAACAGAGATGTTAACCAGCTTCAATTAATCCGTCAAGTTTTTAAGCTGTTATTCTAGGGTTCTTTTTCACCTCATTGAGCATTCTGCAGAGTATACACAGTATGTTAGTCTAACTGTGGACTGATGAATATCTAAAGTCTTTGAGATTATTCTGTAACCCTTTCCAGCTACATGCATATCAACAACTCTTGATCATAGGTCTTCTGAGAACCCTTTTTTTTTTTTTTGTGAGGCATGGCTCACATCAGCTAATGCTGCTTGTGAATAGCACACCGACACTGTTTTGGTGCTTATAGAAGTAAATTTAGCTCTAAACCACACCTTTATTCTCATTTCATTGATCTGACTCCAATTTGCATTTAGTGACACCAGAAGCCTAGGGTTTCACTTACTTTTTCCACCATCACTTTGTATGTTTAATGAGTGTGCTCAAAGATGTGAAAGATGATGATTGTGACGGCCCGAGTGGTGGCCGCACAAGAGTGGTAATATGGATGCATCATCAACACACAGACCCCCGTGTATATTTAAAGTTAATCTTAATTTAAATTTCCTGTTTTGTCATTTGCATTCATTTGGTTTCAGTTTATAATAACCACGCGACACAAGCAATACTCATTAATTCTTTATTGTTAGGTTTGCATACGTTTACATCTACAACTCATCTTTATATACATTGTTACTGATTTGGAGTGCACACAAATTAGTTACCTTGTATCGGTTACTTACATTTGTTTCTATTTTGAGTTTAAGTTTACCGGTGATGTGTGGCGAAGATCTTCAGACATGGTCCGCTGCAGCCGCATACTGGTGTGACGAAAATTAGGGTCCGGGCAGGAACAGCGAATTTAAGCATTAGTGGTTCTGCCCGGACATACCATTCACTGAGATTGCCCGGGGAAGGAGGAAAAGTTGATTTCTTTATTAATTGATTTATTTAGTTGTATATTTATGATATATAATTACATTTTGTTTTTATTTGTCTTGACTTAATATATTTCTCTGTTTGATTTGATTTTGATTTATTTAATGTTGAATGTAAAGTTTGGTTACTTTCCCTCTTAATTTGCAATGGGCCCATCTTCCTCTTTATAAGCTGTTGTTTTGTTTGTTTGAGAGGTCAGTTTTTTTTTTAGTTGTTGGTTTGTTTCTGTCTGAATGGTTTGACATAATTTTCTTTTTTGTTTGTTGGTTTATTTTGTTGTTTATGAGTTTGTAAAGTTTTTTTGGGTTTGAATAAAGACCCATTTTTCAGTGGAAAGCATGTGTTCCTTGTTCCTGACTTCTTGGTCCCTCACATATGGTGGCAGCGGTGGGATGTTTCAGTGAGTCAAGGACACTAAGCTGGTTTGTTTTCCTTTTTGCCCCTCGTGGCAGTGTTTTTTTTCCCCCTGTTGTTATGAGTCGTGCCTTAAAGAAAGGTATGCCTAAAGCTCCACCCTTGCAGCAAGAGGAAGAAAGGGGTGAGGAGGACCAGGAAGTGGCAGAAGGTGCTGAAGGGGGCAAGGCAACAGAAGACAGGGAAATTTCAGTGACCGAGTTGACAAATCTGCTTCAAGCCCATATGGCCAGGACAGACAGCCGGGAGACAACAAGAAAGCAGGAGCAGGCAGATCAGGCGTGGCGGTTTAAAGCTCTCCAGCACCAGTTCGGTCTTTTGCAATTGGAGGTCCATGCACGCACCTCTCCTAATCCTCACGTACCTGATGTAGGCCCGGGGAAGGCCCGATATGGATCCTTCAGATTCTGACGGAGACTCCGTGGTTTCAGCTCATCAGCAAGGGGTTAATCAAGTTGGGGACAATATAGGCCCGCCATTATCTCAGATACCTCGATTGGAGAAGCTGAGTGACACTGACGTAGAGCACTTCCTTGTTACTTTTGAAAGGATTGCCGTTGCTTGTAGGTGGCCTAAAACTGAATGGATTAATTCCTTTGCTGACTGGTAAAGCAAGAGCAGCTTATGTCAATATGGATCTGAACGACTCTACTGACTACGATAAAGTGAAGTATGCTATTTTAAAGAAATATGACGTTAATGCTGAAACTTACTGACAAGTTCCGTTCCTTAACAGTAGATCCAACTGAGAGTCCGAAGGAGCTTTACAACCGGCTCAGAGAACTCTTTGGAAAGTGGATCCAGCCTAAGAGGAAAACTGTGGAGGAGGTTAGTGAAATCATCATTTTGGAGCAATATCTTAAAATGCTGTCTCCTAAACTCCAGGTGTGGATTCGAGAAAGAGATCCCAAAACAGCAGCGGAAGCAGCGTCTTTGGCGGATGTTTGTTGCAGCCAGAGGAAAGAATAAGCAGTAGGCTTGGAAACCGGTTAATGATCGCCGTCCCCCTGATTTGCCTCACTTTCAGCAAAGGAAGGTGGAGGGGTCTGGTAAGCCTTACATGGGAAAATCTACTACAGCCAAATTAAATTTTGCTCTTAAACGACCTCCCATATGTTATCTGTGTGGTCAAGAAGGACACACTAAACCAAATTGTCCAAAGGTATCAGCTCAGCTTGCACAGCTATGTTTTGTACCCAGGAGGGATCTAACCAAATCTCCAAGTTCTGTGAGGACTGCAAATGTAGAGATAAATGTTGAGAAACTGACTGCTTTGATTGACACCGGCAGTGACCAGACTCTGGTAAGAAGAGAATTTATATCTCCCTCTTTGATCAGCACAGTGAATAAACTACCTATTTGCTGTGTACATGGGGATGAAAAATTGTTACCTACCGCCAATATTTATGTCAAGATAGAAGATCAGACTTATCTGGTAGAGGTTGGGGTGACTGATAACTTGTCTTTCCCTGTGATTCTGGGTCGAGATATACCAGTGTTGCTGGAGCTGTTGCACCTGACGCAACGGTGCCACATGGTGGTGACCAGAGCAAAGGCGAACCAGTCAGAGGAGATTGAACACACCCTAAGTACTTTACCTTTCTTCAATGCAGAGATTGAGGCCGGGGCGCCGAAGAGGAGGAAGACTAGAAGAGAAAAGAGACTAGGAAAGGTAAAATGGGCTGCTCATACAGTGTCTGAAAATATGACCTCTAACTTACCTGTGAACTTCCAGATGCCCACCAATATCATTCAGATGCAGCAGGAAGATGCTAGTCTCACGAAGTGTTTTGCTAGAGCTACAGAGGTAAGAGAAGCCTCTAAATGTCAGTACAGCCAGATATGTGCTAACGAAGGGACTACTCTATCGAGAGATCGGGGCCCAGAAACAACTGGTGGTTCCACAGTGTTCGAGAGATGGTGTTACATCTGAGTCACTCGATTCCTTGGGCTGGCCACCTGGGGAAAAATAAGACCACTGCAAGAATCAAAAAGTGTTTTTTTTTCTGGCCTGGTTTGAAAGTAGATGTGGCCCAATTTTGTAAAAGCTGTCCTGTTTGTCAGAAGGTTTCCCTCAGACGTCTGTTAAGAGCACCACTTCAACCACTTCCTATAATTGCTACTCCGTTTGAGAGACTTGGCATGGATGTCGTTGGTCCTGTGGAGAGGAGTCGTTCAGGGAATTGTTTCATGTTGGTGATAACAGACTATGCCACCAGATACCCAGAGGTATTTCCACTAAGATCTGTGAAAGCAAAACCTGTAGCGACTTCCTTGGTCCAGTTATTTTCCAGGGTCGGATTTCCCTCAGAAATTCTAACCGACCAGGGCACAAATTTCATGTCTACTTTGTTGAAACAGGTCTACCAGCTCTTGGGAATTAAGAGTCTGCGTACCACCCCCTATCATCCCCAAACGGATGGGTTGACGGAGCGATTTAACCAGACTTTAAAACAGATGCTACGAAAGTTTGTCAGTGAGACTGGGATCAGTGGTTGCCCTATCTTCTATTCGCATATCGAGAAGTCCCTCAGGCTTCCACAGGCTTCTCTCCCTTTGAGCTGTTGTATGGGTGTAATGTCAGGAGCCCATTGGCTCTGCTCCAGAAGATGTGGGAAGGAAGCCCTGAAAGAGAAGAGCCTACCAATGTTGTCTCTTATGTTCTACAAATGAGGGAACCGTTGCAGAAGATGACAACTTTGGCTCAGAATCAGTTGGTGGAAGCCAGGGAACAGCAGAAGACCTGGTATGACCCTCTGGCTCGGGAAAGAAATCTGGAGGTCGGGAAAAAGGTACTTGTCATGTTGCCCAGTCAAGAGAGTAAACCAAATGGCAGGGTCCTTATGAAGTTAAGAAATGCCTGGGTCCTACGACTTATGAGATCAGTATGCCTGGTCAAGATCGTTCCAGTCGAATTTTGCACGTTAACCTGTTGAAGGAGTGGGTACCCCGTCCGGAGAAGTTGCAGTCACTGATGATTTGCTGTGCTGAAGAGGAAGAATCCGATGAGCAGTACCTGCCACAGCCAGTTCCGGGGAACCTTGGGCTGGATCATCTGACGGATTCCCAGCGATCACAGGTGCAAGCTCTCTTTACTTCAAAGGTATTTTCTGAATATCCTGGGTTTACCAACCTGATTGAGCATGATGTAGTATTGAAACCTGATGCTGTTGTGAAATGCCAGAGCTATAGAATACCTGAGCAATTCCAGGTGACTTTGCAGGAAGAGGTAGACCTTATGCTCCGCTTGGACACTGAGTCATCAAATAGTGAGTGGTGTCATCCCATAGTCCTCGTGCCAATGAAGGATGGGAGTATTAGGTTTTGTATTGATTTTCTGAACTCCGTATCTCAGTTTGATTCCTACCCTACCCCTCGCATAAGTGACCTAATTGATCGTTTGGGCCAATCCAAATATCTGACAATGGACCTTTCTAAAGGGTATTGGCAAATTCCACTGACTCAATCTTCTCGACCCTTGACTGCATTCAGAACACCAGGGGGGCTCTTCCACTTTAAGGTGTTACCCTTCGGCCTTCATGGGGCTGTGGCGACGTTTCAGAGGTTGATAGATCAAGTATTACGTGGTTTACCTTTTGCTGCTGCGTATCTTGATGATATTGTCGTTTACAGTAATACCTGGGAGGAACATGTGCAGCATATCCGGGAAGTCTTACAGCATCTTCAGAGGCCCAGCCTCACTGTCAACCCCAATAAATGTGCTGTAGCTAAACAAGAGACTGAATATCTGGGCTATGTCATTGGCCAGGGTGTTGTGCGACCACAGGTGAAGAAAGTACAAGCCTTGGAGAAGTGTGCGGCACCTCCGACATGGAAGGACCTGCGATCTTTTCTGGGTATGGCTGGATTTTACCATCGCTTTGTCCCTAACTTTTCCAGCCGGGCTGCTCCACTAACGGACATGGTGGGGGCATGTTGCCCGAACCAACTGGAGTGGACTGAGGAGAGATTGGAAGTCTTCCGGGACATCCAGGGAGCTTTGACAACTGACACTGTGCTACACAATCCTGACTTTAGTCGACCCTTCGTTGTACAGACTGATGCCTCTGAGCGGGGAGTAGGAGCCGTCCTGTTGCAGGGACCACCAGAGAGCCGACGGCCAGTGGCCTATATCAGTCGTAAACTGTTTCCAAGAGAGGTAGATTATTCAACAGTAGAAAAGGAGTGTTTGGCCATAAAGTGGGCCTTGGATTCCATGCGACATTATCTATTAGGCCGTGAATTTACCCTGGAGACTGATCACAAAGCATTGCAGTGGCTGGAGAAAATGAAGGATTCTAATGGAAGGATTAGGAGATAGTATCTCGCCCTACAGCCCTTTAGATTCAAGATTCAACATGTGTCTGGTAAAGTCAATGTTACAGCTGATTATCTCTCCCGCTCTACTGGTGAGATTCCTGAAGAGGGGGGAAATGTGACGGCCCGAGTGGTGGCCGCACAAGAGTGGTAATATGGATGCATCAACACACACACACCCCCGTGTATATTTAAAGTTAATCTTAATTTAAATTTCCTGTTTTGTCATTTGCATTCATTTGGTTTCAGTTTATAATAACCACACGAAACAAGCAATACTCATTAATTCTTTATTGTTAGGTTTGCATACATTTACATCTACAACTCATCTTTATATACATTGTTACTGATTTGGAGTGCGCACAAATTAGTTACCTTGTATCTGTTACTTACATTTGTTTCTATTTTGAGTTTAAGTTGTTGAGTTATGTGTGGCCACGATCTTCAGACATGGTCTGCTGCAGTCGCATACTGGTGCGACGAAAATTAGAGTCCGGGCAGGAACAGCGAATTTAAGCATTAGTGGTTCTGCCTGGACATACCATTCACTGAGATTGCCCGGGGAAGGAGGAAAAGTTGATTTCTTTATTAATTGATTTATTTAGTTGTATATTTATGATATATAATTACATTTTTTGTTTTTCTTTATCTTGATTTAATATATTTCTCTGTTTGATTTGATTTTGACTTATTTAATGTTATGTTGAATGTAAAGTTTTGTTGCTTTCCCTCTTAATTTGTAATGGGCCCATCTTCTTTATAAGCTGTTGTTTTGTTCTTTTGAGAGGTGTGTTTTTTTTTTTTTGTTTTTTTTTTGAATATTTTATTTATATAAAATAAATATAAATATAAATATAAATATAAATATAAATATATATATATATATATATATATATATATATATATATATATATATATATATATATATATATATATATATATATATATATATATATATATATATATAATATATAAATATATATATATATAAATATATATATATATATATAAATAACATTGATAAGATATTTAAAATGGCAATGAGGAAATATAAGTAAAATTTAAAAGCATTTTGGCTATTTATATATACAAATAAATATTCTAGCACAATGTTGATTACAGTGTTTTTAAAGTTTAAATTGAGGTACTTAAGGAATTGAACAGGGTCAGTGTGAAGGGTGGTTATGATTAGAGATCGACTGATATATCGATTTACCGATATTTTTCCCGATATTTAAGCATTTTACCATAATCGGATATCGGTTTTGTAATATCGGATTCACCGATAAACGGCGCCATCTTCTGGGTGTTTTGAGAATTGCGCGCAGGATCGCCATTGCAGGGCGTCTGAGGGAGACAACAACAACGGTGTGCACAGGTACTTGATTTGCTGTAGTTAGTAAACTTTATTTAACATAGCCATTAATGCACAAATTAGATGTATTACATAAATGTCTGATATGCAGTTTATATGGCTTGGGTCTAAAAAATAGAGACGAACTCACGGAGTCACGTAAAATAATCCGTCAGTCTGTCCCAATAACGACATAACTTTGCCTGATTTAAACAATATGCAGCCACGAATGAGCGCATGTTGTGCTGAATTTAATTCTCTCTCTGCTGTCTATGCTCATCATTAGTCTCGTGAAGTCGGAGTCACTAGGCTAATTCGTCAAGTCCTCTCCAAATAAAAACGTAACTTTGCATGAATTAAATAATACAGCCATGAATGAGCGCATGTTGGAAATACAAGCGCTGAATTTAATTCTCTTTCTGTTGTATATGGTCATCATTAGTCTCGTGAAGCCGCTTTCATTTTGCTGTTCACTCAGCGGTTGATGCTCAGGAAATGCTCCAGCACGGCCACCGCATGTTACTTTTAACAAGATTCACTTGTTTAAAACACGCTAAATTATATTAACATTTACCATATAACCATTATTTCGTTAATAAACATCTAAATAAATACATCGCTATGGAAATTAATTATTTATTATCTCCGCGAGCGATCGCAATTTGAGTAGGCTATAGTTCTGTGTAAATGCATAGACAAACCGCACTGTCAGCAGGCATTTCATAATCTAGAATGACAAAAACATATTAATAATTCTGATATAACATACCAGTTGAGAAATGCAATAAAACACGATGTTTTGTTTGTTATATTTCAATATTCCAGAGAATATTATTCAGTGAATTAACATTATCCAGTGAATTATTCTTCCCTCTTTAGCCTATTAAACAGCTTATAAACCTAAAACTGTAGTTTAAAATGAAGTTATGACTCCTGTCCTTTATTTATTTTCTCCATTTGAAAATGAGACATTCTACATTTATTTTGCTTATTGTTAAAATCAGTGTTGCCGCTGAAGCTTGTTATAAATAAAATGTTTTTATTGTTGTAATATGATTAAATTTACAACAAATATTAAGATTAAATTTAACATGAAAGACTGTTAATTTTCAACCTTTTTTATTAAATTTTATTTTATTTTTTTAAGATGACTGAGAGGAGGAAAAACCAAAGTGAAGTATG
This sequence comes from Spinibarbus caldwelli, assembly GCA_039654775.1. NCBI lineage: Eukaryota > Metazoa > Chordata > Actinopteri > Cypriniformes > Cyprinidae > Spinibarbus > Spinibarbus caldwelli. Next base: position 27,754,184 of record CM077247.1, on the reverse strand, counting down.
GACTTACTTCACTTAGTTATTTATTTAGCTACTTTATAACAGTAAATAAATATCGGTTCTGCGTATCGGTTATCGGACACATAAACATGCAAATAATTATGAATGATGCATTTATATAGCGCTTTTATGTGTATTGCTGTACACCCAAAGCGCTTTACAATCATGTAATTAGTATCGGTATCGGTTATAAAAAATCAATATCGGTCGATCACTAGTTATGATCTTATAAAACATTAATTTTTGTAAGAGTTTTGCATTATTTGAGCTTTAGACATTTGAAGGTTACTTTGGAAATGTAATACAGATTACAGATTACAAGTTAGCCTATTTAAAATGTAATAAGTAGTGTAACTATTTCAATTACTTTATTAAAGTAATATAACTGATTACCTACTGTTCTGTCGATTTGTGCTACCCTGTCAGATTTTGCTACCTCCCATTAAAACAGTAGGTACAATTTCGACAACAAAAAATGCTAATTTACCTGTCAGATTATGTTTTATTAATGTCTACACCTACCACAACCCTAAACCTACCCTTACAGTAATGCAAATACAGTAATTACGTGTTATATTCACGGTTGTGGCTAGAAGGGATACAGCTACTGGAAACCACCAATAAATTGTGTTTTATTCACGTCTACACCTACCCCAACCCTAAACCTAAACTTACAGTAATGCAGATACATTAAATATTGTTGTTCAGCGTGAGAAAAAGGATGCAATATTGATGTGCGCATGCGCAGTAAGCCCTGGTAGGAAAATCTAATGGGTAGGATAAAATGTCAGGACACCTCGGCATCTACACTGGCATCTAACAATGCTTTGGAAAAAGAAAAACAGTCAATCTTAAAAAATGAACCATATATATAAACCCAAAAAAATAAATAAATAAAACAGTTATCAAATAAACTCCTGAAACATTGGTGTCTCATATTTTAGAGCAGTCAGTGCAATTTGAGAAAGAAATCAATCATCTGTATGTGAGAAAATATTCAGATGTAAAGCCCTTTGTAATCGTTAACATTTTCTTAAGTAACTATAATTTAATTACACTTTTTTTCTCAGTAACTGTAACAGATTAGTTAAATTTATTTATTTGTAATTAAATTACGTAATTCCGTTACATGTATCTAGTTACTCCCCAACACTGTGTGTATATACATATATCAGGCTGCACGCCTTTAAACAAAACGCCTTCCAGCAAAGCACGTGGTGATATGAAGATACACCAGGAGGCTGTTTCATAAAACTAGTTTACCAAATAAGCCAGGCTTATTTCAGTTAGTCTGACTTATTTTGAACCAAATCAAGTGACAAGAAGTCAGACTAACTGAAATAAACCTGGCTTATTTGGTAACCTTGTTTTATGAAACAGCCCCCTGGACCACAAACAATAAACAATGTATGCTTTCTGGGATATTATTCAAAACACAAGTCTACTACAGTGTGCAACTGTTTCAAAAATAGAGAGTGTGTTTCTTTTTTGACCGCGCGGAGGAGCAGCTGCACCGCATACAATCCCGTCCTACAAAACACCGCGCACCGAACACACACACTCCTTCTCTCTCTCCTTCTCTCTCTCTCTCTCTCTCTCTCTCTCTCTCTCTCTCTCTCTCTCTCTCTCTCTCTCTCTCTCTCTCTCTCTCTCTCTCACACACACACCCCCTCTCCTGTATAAACGACAGTCTCCAGCATTCTCGCCTTGCCTCTCATCTCTGATGTACACACGCTGTCATTAACGCACGCACGAATCGCGGCAGCAGCGCACGCCAGACGCGCTCGAACTCACGGTTCGGTTCGGTTCGGACATGAGACCGGCGCGGACCCGGAGATGAGGCTCAGAAATGGCACCTTCCTAACAGTCGTACTATTCGGGTTATGTGGGCTTATATCGTTATCCTGGTACACCGCGTTCAGCTCCAAAGGTAAGATCCTGCGGGCTGGAGACGCGTTTACGCTTTTGCTCTCTGACCGAACGCATCATCCGTGGAAACCAAATGCTTCTCTTGCATTCTGTCATGCATTCAAATGCGGCACTGAAGCGCTGGAGCTGCAGAACACTGAACAGCTGTTCGATGCAACGCTGCTGCTGCTGCTGCTGCTGGGCTTGTCTGTGTTTGCGCACCTTCTGTCTCCAACTGCTCCTCAAACTATCAAAGAGGCCTGTTGATGTTTACTGAATTACAAAGGCAACACTATATACGTTCTGATTAGGTAAATTTAAAAGCATATCTACCCAAATGATCATTTTCTGCTGAGAGGCTGCTTTCTTTGGTTTGACGGGTTTTGCATCTGCACTTTACAAACAAGGAACCTAAACCTCTTATCTGATGCTGTTTCAACATGTTTTCTTTTGTCTAGCAAATGTTTCGAACGCAGTCATCGCTTCCTGGGGTGCTTGAAGGTTCCTGAGAGGTTCCTTTGAGTCTGAGCATGCTTGTAACAATCTTCTGTTGTTGAACATGTTTGAATGTAGTTGATATGTTGAGGCAGGATAGATGCGATTTAAATCTTGACATTTGCTTTCTTGCTCGAATGTGATGGATCTTGGTGATTGATATCTCACAAGGTTCTGTAGAAGCCAGCTCATAACTTAAAGAAAGCATGTGACATTTGTGAACTATGAGAAATGGGAATGAAATCCCATAAAACTTGCTTCCAGTTTTAAATCCTAATTATATCAAGCTCTATATATGCCCACATTTGCTCTCAATCCATATTCATTAATTAAGCCTCATAGTTACACCTGTGTGCACATAATACAATGAGTTTTTTTAATATGTGAGTGCAGACTCTATTAGAGCAGGTGTGAAAAAAGGACTATTTTTCTAGTTTCTCTCTCCATCACACCATTTTATCTTTTCTTTTTCTCTTCTGTCTGACTCTTTAGGAGTAGTTGAGCTGGTCACAAATCAAAGCAGATGTACTCAGGCTAATTGCTATTGCTTTATCAAGTGCAATGCAGGGAAAAGTTCTATATCTGTTTATGATACAAACCTTTCATTTGAATTTGTTTAACTGGAATTTGTCCTGCCTCTTGTTTTTTTTTGTTTTTTTTCACTCCAGCACTTGAACATGTCCGTAACTTCCTGCGCTCTTGTCATTATGAACATCTGCTTTTGCTCATCTTATCTGTAGACGATAAGCATCTTGTTGTCTTCCAAAACATTATTCAAGTGTAGAGTGTATTTTAGTTGTTTCTTGTTATTTACTTTGTTTCTGTGAAAAACCCATACACATGCTGTACTGTATAACATGCATCTGAAAATGAGCTTGTACAGTAATAGATGGTTTGACTGTATCAGAGTTTGAGATTGTTTTGATAGCTTCTGAGTTTGTCCACTCTTTTTTTCCAGTTGAAATGATTTGGACTTTATTTATTATGCTAGAAGAACCTTCAGCAAACGTGTGTGTGTGTGTGTGTGTGTGTGCGCGCGCGCGTGTGTGTGCGCATCTGATGTAGTCCATATCATGTTGGTCATATTTCTACCCTAAACCATTCAACCTCTGAGTATGTTTTTTTTTTATCTCTGAATGGGCTCATCACAAATGGTGACCTCTAAGGTTTTCAGTTACAATACACACACAACAGAATGTGAACTTCTTACATTCAGGTGAAACAACTGTCAAGAAATATCAGTCATATATTACCTTTGAAAAACTAGTTAATTTTTTTTTTTTTTTTTTTTAAATATTTTAAAATTAAAATTAGCCATTTAAGGTCTACTCAAGTCAAGTCAAGTCAAGTCACCTTTATTTATATAGCGCTATTAACAATACAGATTGTGTCAAAGCACTTAACAGTATCAAATTGGAGGATAGAGTGTCAGTTATGTATAATAATAAGATTAAATACTCAATTTTCAGTTAAAGGCATTTCATTATTGAATTCAGAGATGTCATTCTCTAGCTCAGTTTAGTTTAAATAGTATCTATGAAATCAAATTGATGATAATCGTTAGAAATTAAGTCTACTCTACTGCAAGGCAATGCAAATAAATAAAATATTGTACATAATGAAAAAACGTTTTGTAGTATTTGTTTTGGATTTAATTCCCAGCAGGCACCAGACGTCTATGTAACGTCAGGTTGACGTTGGACATGACGTCGGACAGACATTGCATTTTGGTTGAAAATGAAAATCGGGTTGACGTCAATATTTGACGTCAATTTGACGTTGACTTAACGTTGGATTTTGGTTGCACAACCTACAACCAATAAAATCTCAACGTCAGCTGACGTCGGTATTGGACATCAATTTAACATTGACATTAGACGTTGAATTTACGTTGAATTTTGGTCACCCGACGTCGCAACCAAAATTTAACCAAATATCAACGTCTTATGACGTTGTGTGCTTGTTTTGTGCCTGCTGGGATAGTACTGATTTTGTATAATCACAAAACAGCATTGCGTTCTTACAGGATGATTTTCATTAAATAATGAAAATAGAAGGGTAAATGTTTAATCACAATGGCAAAAAATATAAAATAAATGAATAAAAATAAAAACCATAATGGTTATAAAAATAGACTTTATTTTCTTTGTAAAGTATATATTTTTTATTTTAATTTGCAAAGGTGGAATAACTAAGAAATTATTTTTTAAAAATAATTTTTTTTTTTTCAACATAGATTTATCGGCATTTGATTGAACATTAGAACAGAACAAAAATAAAACACACACTCACAGAGTTCTTAACGATCCCTTTAAGCCTGGAGTTTTTGGGAAGAGGTTGAGTTGACTGCTAGTGAGAGTGATCTGTACTCTCCAGGTGAAAGCTCTTCCAGAGAGATGGAGATAAAGCTCTTATTATCTGCATCCTGAAAGAGATAAAGATCTGGCTTGATCTCTTGATCCTTCCCATTTACTTCTTGTTTAGTCTCTTTTCTTTCTCCTGGTTGCTCACTAGAGGAGTGAAGCCCAGCAGGTATCATGTTGCTTTTCATTCCAGCTTAAGCTGATGTGATATCTCAGTGACACTCCCCAGTTACCCAGAATCCTCCCAGCAGAGATGAGGCAAGGAATCTGAGCAACCTTGTATTGATTTAGTCTTTTGAGGAAAAAGCTGGAAGAGTAACTAAAGACATTGTAGTCTTGGAAGAATTGGTGTAATTTACCAGTTTGTCCAAGGCTTTAGTTGCTACTGAAGTTCTAGTTTCTCTGCCAGTGTTTCTACAAATACAGATCTCAAACTCTGATAATAGATGCAGTTTTCAGTTTTATTGCTATATTGGTCTGTTTTTTGTTTTGTTTTATAGTTCTTGTATACTCAGTTGAACTGAAACCATATGGAGATGCACTGGTTATTACAAAAGTAAAAAAAAAAAAATCCTTCAAATCAAACATTAAATATGTGACGTGAAAAATGACAAGGCATGCTCAATTTGTCAGACATTGTTTTGTAAGCACAATAGTACACACTCCTCAACTGTTGACTAGCTAAAGTTACATGAACAGCAACAACATAACTATACATGTTCCTTTACTGTCATGTTAATGCACAGTGAGTATCTACAGCTGGATCACATGCTTGCAGTGTGTTAGCCAAACATTTCCACCTGCAATTGCACACTATTCAGGCCTTAAATGTCCCCCATTTTCTTTTAAAAAAAACCACAAATGGTTTTTGAGGTTTAGTTCCACACGGCCTTCCTGAGGCAAGTCTAATTTGGTAAAAATCACATCTCATTGGGTTTGTCTTTCCCACCTGCAGTATTTAATGCATGTGACAAAATTGAGGGTGGATAAATCAAAAGTAGGGCTGTTCAATTACTCAAATTGTGATATGGACAAGTGGCAATGAATTTTAGTGTAAAAGTCTACACGTTCTGCATGTTTCTGTGTGTATGAGTGGCGCAGTTTTGTCTAATACTGAAGCGCTCTTGATGCTCGTGGTGTTTTCAGCATCTGCCGTCTCCATATATGAGGACATGAACACATGAACTTCATCTTGTTCTGCTCTGAGAGTCACTTCACCAGCAAACTATTTGCAGATACACAGAAACTCAAAGGTCTTCTTTACAACCTGCATTTTTATTAAATCATAATGCAATTAAAAATTAAAACAGAAAACATTGGGGGAAAAAATGGAATTTGGGAAATAGTAAAATTGACTTCATAGGGCCCTAATTTCAACCAGCCATGTCTCAGAGGAGTCATTATTTCAGTGGAGGAGAGGAATAGATTGCACACTTTATCAACTGAATTTATCAAGGCAAAAGCAAAGCTTGGAGTGTTTAAGGAAATGCCATTCAACGAGGTGTTTGGTCTAATGTTAAGGTGGTAAATTTGTCTGTCTTAAGTGCATGTTGAAGCACATCTCAGCACGATTGTGTGCTGGCGTGAGTTTTCACTCATGTTAATGTATGTAATATTGTGTAATATCCTCTGGGTGCTGCTCTGTTATCCATGTGCATCAGTCCAGCCAAAAAAGGCTGAACTTGTCTGAGAGACTGTTTCGATGATGAAAGCTGTTTATGTTATTTATGGCCAGGATCTGTTCCTCTGCTGCTTATCAGCCTGTTTGGGACGTTTCAACACATCAACTACATTTGAGTCATGATTCATTTTCTTAGCGATTGGACTAATCGTCTAGTTGTCTAATATTGACCAACCCATGAGTGAGGTTGAGTTAGTGTCTTGTATTTTTTTTTAAAATTTTTAATATTTTCATTAGGCTTTACAGGAGATGCATTAGAGACTTCATCCCCTGTAAATATCAGATGTTTTTTTTTTTTAGAATGCTGGACTGTGTTAACTGTTGGACTGTCAGCACCTTAAAATCATTATAAATCCTATTTTATATATATATATATATATAAATAAATATATGATTATTATTATTATATATTTTTTTGCATGTTGGTCACAGATTTTTTTTCAAATATCAACATGCAGTGAAGCTAGTTTGTTAAAATATACAGCATGTAATTTTTCTAAGAAATAATACTAAAAGCCATGGTGGCATTTTACCACCAATATGTGTTGCATCATGGGTAATGTAGTTCTTCAATAGGATCAACAGGAATTCCAGATGATTCTTTGAAAAATATGTTGAAATAATGTAGGCTGATGGCTTCAGCAAAATCATAAATGATCGACTTACAAAAAATAATTATAAAAAAAAAAAAAAAAATTCTTATGGAGAAAATGAATGTGATATTTAATTATGGAACCCAACTGTTGCACTCTATATTGCTGTATGCAGGTATGACTGATCAGTGTTGGGGGTAACGCATTACAAGTAATGTGAGTAACGTAATCAGATTACTTTTTTCAAGTAACTAAGTAACGCATTACTTTTTAATTTACAAGAAAATATCTGAGTTACTTTTTTTAAGTAAGTAACTCCAGTTACTTTTTTCCCATTTATTAATTGAGAGCTCTCCTGTCCCCATGTTGAGAGAAATCGGGAGTAAGATGTTACTGTAGTTCTAGAATAAATGTGAACATGCGTTAATTAATCACACTCAAAAAAAAAAAAAACAACAGATTCAGCATTCCTCAAAATGAATAAAATCAGTGAAATGCAACTCAGAATATGACGCAAACCTGCAATAATTAAACTTTAAATAACACAAATATCATTTATGTATTTAATCCCATTTTATTAACCAATGTCTTTGCTGCTGACCTTCAATGATCCAGTTCAACCATACTAATAAGCAAAAATTACTCTAGATAAACATTTTATGCTTCTTTTTTTATTGCTGAATTGTGTTGAACTTATTGTACAGACGTGAATTTACTTTCCCTTCAGCCTGAGGCTTATTCATTTCACTTTTGGTGTGAAAGGGCTTATATGTTTTCCAAAAATACAAATTTTTTATATTAAAAACAAACAAGCAAGCCCAGCCGAGATTTAAAAAGTAACGCAAAAGTAACGTAACGCATTACTTTCCATAAAAAGTAACAAAGTAACATAATTAGTTACTTTTTGAGGGAGTAGCGCAATATTGTGATGCATTACTTTTAAAAGTAACTTTCCCCAACACTGTGACTGATGTATTGTTTTTATTTAATTTTTCCTATTTATTCAAAATGTTCACAAAATAGTTAACTATATCATTAAATATCTGATATTCTGATTCTTAAATATGTTTGAGTGAATATTTTTTTGTCATTTAAACACCTTTTATGCCATGTTTACACTGTATTTCAGAGAATCAGAGCTGTCAGATTTACAGCATGTGAATTCAGTCACTTCTCCATACTTTCTACATGAATAGAGTAAGAAGTACATTTTAATAGCATCCTAAACAATGTGTTTCTGATGTGAATAAAACACGTCATCAATTTATATTTGAAAGGTTTATTATGGCCGCTTCCATAGAAATAGACACGCACTGAATGTTCTTATCACCCTGGTGTGATTGTTTGCTTCAAAGGGTTAAAAATTCATCCTGGGACCCTGGCATTCTGTTTCTGCTTCTAGTGTTCCTGCACTAGTAAAATTGAAATATGTCATTTTGTAGATCCCTTAGTGTCGGAGGGGTACTTGCCAGTGTGTGAAATCTGCTGTCATGCTACTGTTTAGAGGCAAAAAATCCACTCTTCAGTCTCTGATATCCTGGTCTTTAGTTTAAGTCTTATTTGTTCATTTTTGCCTGTACTGTCATCCCTCAGAAAAATTGTAAGACCATAGCATGAACACAGGTCAAGTTACGCATCAAAGTTTACTATTTGTTTAAACGTATGCTGTCTTTTCACTGCGTACTGTTGCTTAGAGACTTTTGTCATAGTAGCGGCCCCAGACAGGGGCCCCAAGGGCTTAAGACTCTATCCTGTTGCCAGAGTAAGTGTAACAAACAAAATAGCCATGTGATGGTCGGCAAGAGCAGTTTGTTTAAAGGTCTGCTGTCCTTGAAGTAGTTACTTAGTAGACTTTTATGGTAATAGATTAACACAATAAGTGACCAATAAAGAAAATATGCTCTTGATTTTAGTTTTCTTATCAGTGTTTATAATTTGTCAACTAGAGTGCTAAAATTGTTTCATTGTTATATTGCTTGTGCTCAATCCAGATTTGCTGTGTGTGTGTGTGTGTTTGTTCTGGTGTGAGTCTTGCACCTTTGGAAAGACTTGAATTATTTAGGGCTGGATTGGCTCTAGACCACTTGAAACCCTCCCTCAATAGAGGCCCGGCTGAAAAGAGAGCCAGTGCTCAATCCAGCTGACTGAAGCCCATCTAAATTTTTAATTCATCCAAGGCCACAAATTCTGAAAAAGTACTGATCAGTTTGCTATGAATGCTAATGAAGGTTTAGATTTAGAACGTAGTTCAACCTGAGACAGACAATTAGGAACAGCCTCTGGAATAAAAAAGAAACATATTGTCTCTATGTACTATTAGTGGTCAACTCTTTTTTTAATTTTTTTATTATTTTTTTTCCCGAAGTCTCTTATGCTCACCAATGCTGCATTGATTTGAATAAAAATATAGTAAAACAGTAATAATGTGAAATATTATTACAATTCAATATAACTGTTTTCTATGGTAATGGATTTTTAATTGTAATTTATTGCTGTGACCAAAGCTGAATTTTCAGAATCAATACTTCAGTCTTCAGTGTCACATGATCCTTCAGAAATCGTTCTAATATGCTGATTTGCTGCTCAAGAAACATTTCTTCTTCTTCTTCTTATTATTATTATTATCATTAATGTTGAAAACTGCTTAATATTTGTGTGGAAATTGTGATGCATTTGTTAAAAAAAGCATTTATTTGAAACAGAAATCTTTTGTAACGTTTTTTTTTTTTACTGTGACTTTTGATTGGTTGAATGCATCCTTGCTAAGTAAGTATTAATTTCTTTCAAGAAAAATTTTCATGACCACAAACTTTTGAATAGTAATGTATATTAACACTTATTCTAAACCATTTTTACGCAAAATTCACAAAAAAAAAAAAAAAAAAAAAAAAGGCTATTCACTAGGGATGTAATGATTAATTGCGAGCCGGTTGAAAATCGATTCAAATATTTGACGATTCAAATCGGTTGAGATGCTAAACAAATCGCGATTCAATTAGAGGTAGGAGTTTATATGAATGTATGTCTGAGGGGAACTTACTATCTTTAGAAAAGTTTAAATGGTATTTTTTCTTTTCATCTTGCCTCAGTATAATGCATATTAAAGTTCGTAAGTGCAGCGCTGCTTTGTTTACAGCGGAAACCAAGGAAACGCTTTAAGCGCCACCTGCTGGCAGAGAGCGAATCTGCGTCTCATTCAGCTCGTCTGCTGTTTCTGTTTCATACAGATATTTTTTATATATAGTTTCACAAAACTGAAGTCAGACCATTCTGTTTTTGCTTCAGATTTCGAAATTATACAATCTAATGTAGATTAAAAACTGCTCATGTTGAATGTATGCAGCATCTTTGTTTGGATCATGATTAAAATGCAGTGGTTGCCTCTAATTTTAAATGGAAAGAGCACAGACAAAGCCTTATTTTGTTTATATGAAGAGATTTCTTTTATTTGTGTTATTTATTTGATTTGGGGTTCCTTTTAAAATTTCAATTTAGTTTTGATATTTACATTTACATTATATTTACATTTTGTTATTTAGAAGACGCTTTTATCCAAAGCGACTTACAAATGAGGACAATAGTAGCAATCAAAACCAACAAAAGAGCAATGATATGCAAGTGCTATATTAGTATATTATTATAGTGTTATATTTCAGTTTCACAAAGAAATGTGCAGCATTTTGTTCAAGCAATAATAAAAGGACACATTTCGTTTATAATTTGTTTTAAATCTCATTTTGTAAAAAAAAAAGAAAAAAAGAAAAGTGAATCGAATCGAATCGTGAAATCAAAATCGTGAATCGAATCGAATCGTGAGTTGAGTGAATCGTTACATCCCTACTATTCACAGAAAATACAAGAACCGATACATTTCTGTTTATTGATGCATGGCTAGAAGTCAATGTTGATAATCATAAAAATAGCTATATATAGACTGATAATAATTGGCCAGGTTATAGCTTTCTCTAGATCAACCTATGGATTAAATAGAAATACTCAAATATATCTAGCACTAGTGCTCAATCAATATGGATGATTCAATGATACCAATGCTCTATCTACATAACATACATAGCATATAATATAATAAATCAGAACATATACTGCCAATATATACAAATGTTTGACTATTGTATTATGAAATACTAAAATATGCTATATAACAATGTAGACTATAGATGGAGAAGCCAAACATAAAGTTCTGTTGAAAAGTGGGTTAGTTATTGTAGTGTGCAGACAAACTGCTTGTGGTTAGTGTGTTATTTATTTATATTATATATTTTTTTGCTCCGTGTAACAGTTTTATTTTGACCTGTTTCAGTCAAAGAGGGGTTTATCTACACTGTATCACACAGTCTGTGTGTTGTGACGTCATGATGAGCCGTGCAGGCATCTGCACTGTGTGTGTGTGTGTGTGTGTGTGTATCAGGGGATGTGCCTGTAGGCAGGAACAGTCTTGTCTGTCTTAATTTAGCCCCAGTGATGCAGCTCATGTAGCCCTTTTCTTTCACTCATTATATGATGTGGCACTCTGCCAAAGGCTACATTATGCAAGCCACCCTCCCTCCTGACAGCACCCACTTGCACACACACACACACAACCACACAGAGAAAGAGAGACTGGATTGAGAATGCAGGTTAGCAGGTGGCATCATTTATAATGAAAGTGACTTGTGATTTCCATATGGAGAAACGCAGGTGTGTGAACCCCATGTGTGTTCAACGTTTACTTCTATTTCACTGTGGAACAAATCTGTCTTGTGAATGTTTACAAGACATCCACCATCCTGCAACATTTAGGAGTAACAATGCAAAACTAGAAGTCTCCTGTTATTATCGACGCAGCTGACTACTTCAGTGTCACAATTTTGTTATCTATGACATGCAGTATGGATGCAAAATACTGTATATTATAAATAATTGTGAATGTATTAGTTAACAATTGCATGCCTCAATCCTAAAGTGTAAAAATGTGACCCTATTCTATATTACATGTCTTCTGTAGATATGTGATAGCTGTTTGAGGAACAGAGAGAAATTTAAAGGAATAGTTCACTAAAAAATGAAAATTCTGTCATCATTTACTCACCCTCAGGTTGTTACAAACCTGTATGAGTTTCTTTCTTCTGTTGAGCACAAATGATAATATTTTGAATAATGTTGGTAGCCAAACAGTTGACGGTAGGCGTTGATTCCATAGTATGGAAAAGAATACCATGAAAGTCAATGGGGAACCAGAAACAGTTTGATTATCAACATTATTCTAAATCATCTTTTGTGTTCAACAGAAAAAAGAAACTTAAAACTTTTAACTAACCACATTGATCAGATCATTGAGAGATTAGAGCTGGTGAATTGTTAATTCTATATATTATATATAACACATATATGAATTGTCCAAACAAACTGATGCACTAGAATTAATCTTTTTTTCTTAAAGTGTCTGTTCAGCCAAAATGAAAAATTGTCATCGTTTTGTATGATGAACAAATGTAAGTTTTTATTTGCATATATAAACACAGGTCAATGCACATACATTGAGCACATCAAATATAGTAAATGGAAGCTCAGCCATGTATGCTTGATCGCCAGAACCAATGAGGTTTGTTCTTGCCTGTCACACAAGCACAGCTGAACTGCCTTTGACCATATTTGATGTACAATAAAAGCCCAAATTAAATCAGTCTTTTCAGTTTGGTTGCACTGACTTTCAGTTGATGGACAAAAAGGATGAAGGAATATTAAAAATAATTTGTGTTCTGAAAAATTAATGACGAGTGTGAGAGTGATTTTTATTTTATTTTATTTATTATTATTATTATTTTTTTTTAGTGAACTATCACTTTAACAGCTGTGATATACTGTACTGTAATTGAATGGAAAAAAAGATGATATTTTTCCTCAAAAATTCTCCTTTTGCTTTCTACTGAAAAAAATATGATTTTCTTTTCTTTTTTTTTTTTTTTTAGTGAACTAATTCTTATATATTTGAGAAAGAAATGTTTTGTGCTCATTCAGGCACACAGATTAATTGTCCTGCTTATGGGTCAGAGCATTAAGAGAGCAATATGCCAGTGTACTTTGCATGTGCAAAATCACCCTCTCTCTGTCGTATTTAAACACGCTTCATACCCTGCAGAGTACCATGATGGAGAGAATTTAGACAGAACATGACAGCCCGTTACTGATGTACTGAAGGCATTTACTCTTTGCACTCAGCAGAATAGCTGGGTATTTCATCATCACTGCCCATCTAAAAAACTGTCATTTTAAAAGGTTTTGTTTTGGGTTAGAGTCTTTCTATAGTAATTATTATAGCCAATATAAAACAATAGAAGCCTATAGTGTGATTAGCTGGACAAGTGTGTGTGTAGTCCTCTCAGTCATTAGTTAGTTATCAGGAGAATAGCATGTGACTAGAAGAGACCATGTGGGCATTGCATGTGATGTCTCACACACGTTCAGACGGCAGTGTTAAGCCGCGGTCACACTGGACTTTGAGCATGTGAAATTACTTCAGACCCACAGCAATGCAAACCATGCAGCTTTACGTTTGTTCTTTGAATCAATCTGTGATGCTTAAATCCTCTATTGGTCAAATAGATCCTCTATTGGTGTTTGCACTTTGCAAATTTACAGGTCATAGTTCACCAAACTGAACTTCAGTACACAGTGTAAGACAAAAGTTGTGCTTTTGAGGAGTGTGTGATTTGTGCATACATGCTCTCTCTGTCTGTCTCTTTGATTGATTACATTATGTATACTTAGTAAAATGTAACTTTATGCAACCTCAGTCATTGACATGACACTATTTTTTTTTTGTTTGTTCTGTCGATTAGTGTGTCAAAAATACACTACCATTCAAAAGATTGGGGTCAGTAAGTGTTTTTTCTTAAATAAAATTAATGCTTCGATTCCGTAAGGACTCAATAAATTGTAACAGTAAATACATTTACAATGTATTTACAATTTCTATTTCATATTCTATTCTATTCTATTCTATTCTATTTTTGTTTTTGTTTTTGTTTTTGTTTTTTATTCATCAAAGGATCATGAGAAAATCTGTCACAGTTTAAACAAAAATATTGAGCATCACAAACTCAATCATGTGACATTGAAGACTGGAGTATTGATGCTGAAAATTCAGCTTTGCTGTCATAGTAATAAATTACATTTTAAAATATATTCAAATAGAAATCAGCTATTTTGAATTGTAATAATGTTTCATAATATAACTGTTTTTACTGTATTTTTAATCAAATAAGTACATCATGGTGATGCATAAGAGACTTATGTATGGAAAAAAATGTGAGTCATACCCACTATTATTTACATGTCTTCTATGAATGTTTTACTTTCTGAATTACAGTTAATTTAAGTAGCTTAAAGTAGTTCACGCTGCAAAAGGTCATGTGGTGTAACTCCACCAAAAACTGAATTGAATTGAATTTATGTATTATTTATTATATGCAATTACATTTATAGCTTTAATACTATTTTTAGAAAAAATATATATTTTATTTATTATACATTTTTTTAAAATTATATTTAATAAAAAAATTATATTTTTAAAAAACATTTGATAATGATTAGGATGTCTTCACTCAGGTGTAAGGAAAATGTTTTTTGTACTTGCACCACTTTAAGCCAGAAAATTGAAACTTTTGAAAATTTTACATTTCTTTGTAGAATTTTTTTATGAAACTGGCAAAAATAAAAAGTGTATATTTCAGCCACTCTTCCTCTGTCTCCTCTAAATCTTAAATTTTGTCAGTATTCCTATACATTTCACCTCAGCTCTGTGTGCTCTACTCGATCGATTCCCGTTTGTGTGACCTCTGTGAACGGTCTATATATTGCTGTTTCATGAAGAGATGGTGTCTGCACTTCTTGTGTCTTCAGAGCACCATTTATCACATTTTCTTTAGAGATGTGATATTGCCGGTTTGCGTGGATGTGACCATCTGATTCAACCTAGAGTTTAACCTCTCATGGAGGCCATTGTGCTTACTTGTGAGTGTTTTTTTATCCCTATCTGTCATCCCTATCTATCTCATTTGTTTGCTTGCTTTTCATGCTTGAGGTCTGTCAGGAGAGGTCATGTTTACCCAGAGCTCACTAAAGCAAGGAAGGACAGATTTTCCCATAAGGCATTGCTCCCGCGACCCTTTCAGAGTTCACTCTCAATTTTTCTGTCATACCCCATTAGAGCCCCAGACCTTTGATACAGGCCCTGACACCCACACAACCCTGCGCTGAAACTGAGAAATACACTCGCCCAGAGAAACAGGAATGCTCATACTGATCCCTGTTAACAGAAAAACCTTTAGACGTGAGGAAGGAGACTGCTGAACATTGCTGAAATTCAGTGTAAATGCCCATTCACATTAAGAATAACAACTATAACGATAACTTTATTAGTGTCCACACCAATAGACCATAATGGTCTGTGTATAAAAAGTGTGCACTGCAGATTTGTCATCTGCCGCGTTAAAGTCAGATGTATACTGATTGGTTGGTTTTTTATCATTCATCAGCTGGAAAAAATGATCTAGTTCCTCTGTGTCATTAGCGTAATTGTGGTTTTTGGCTATGATTCATAATTATTTTCACAAGGATATCTATAAGACCTGGGGAATACTGTCCGCTGTCCATTTCCATTCATCTCAATGACAGTTGTTCAGCTAGTACAGGTCCCCTGAAGTATGAAACCTGCTTGCTGTCATCATTGCTCGTGAAAAAAAAAAGAAAATCATAGAGAGGGGCCCTGAGGACCCTCATGACTGTGTGTCAAGGTCAATATGTCTATAAAATATCAGATCATTTGACAAATGCAAGGTTAGTTCTGGTTGTAAAATGTCATCTGGTGTGAGTTCTTAAGAACTTAATGATATTTATGAATTGATAATTTATGATATTTGCAAAATAGTGTGCCATAAAGTGTCATTAAATGTAAACCTTTTTTTTTTAAATAGTAGTTTTTCCAAGTATGAAACCACTGTGGATTTTATTCATGTGAAACCAACATGAATTTCTAAGAACATGGTACTTTTTTAAAAAATGATTTAAAATTGTATTTTTTTCTTGGACACTTTTATTTGTCACGTATCCTAAAATGTCTAATGATTACTTCATATAATTTTTCAAAATTATGATTTTTGTTTAAACATATCTCTCATCAACAAACCGATATTTGTCCTCATGCGCTCTCATAGATTTTATTGGTCATTTCATAACCGCACATCCGGATCAATAGAGCTGATTAGCATTTGCCACAGCTCACTGACCTGTATGAGTGTTTGTCCTAGTTTATGATGAGCAGGCTCCAAATTAACACTTGCCAAGGGCATTTACTTACAGTTTGTGGTGTGGCTGCTGTCAGATACAGTACAGTTGGCCACTTCATCTTTCAGCAAAAGTTTCTTTGCAAACTCTCCATTAACCCTGTGGCTTGTTTACAAAACAATATGCAGTCAAATGCTCTGAACAAACATATAATGCATTTATATATATCTTCTATACATCCTGTTGTTGAGTATCTCAATCGCTTGGAGTATATCAGAAATTAGCTTGGGAACTGTATACTGTATCCAGTGCAGACAGTCTCAGTAGCCAGGTTTCCATCCAAAGTTGCGAATTTAACTTATGCGTAAAAAATTGGAATATCGCATAAAACATTTGCGAATAAGCACCGTTTCCATCCACCAAGTCATAAATCATCACTTCCTGATAAAATGTCACTATATATCACTAAGAAAAGTAGGAGGAGCCACTGAATATAATAATTTGCATATATAATAAATTACTTGCGTGAGCAGATGAAACACAGTGAATGCGGTTATTGCTTTTATGGATGCTTGCTGTTTGGAAACGCAGTCGTGTAAGACAGTTCTGGGAGGCAATTATACAGAAATACTTTGATGACAGACTTTGCTCGGGCATTTCAGAATGATCATAACAACATTTCAGATGCTGTGGAACATGATCGGTCCACTGGTTAGTCAGCTTTTGCCCTCCCATAGCGCAAAGTCACATGACTTTTTTTTATGCGCATGGAAGAATTTATGTGTTTCCATCTCCCATTATTCGCATTAACCCTTTTTCGCACAAGTCAAAAACCACCTCAAGCGAGCGTAAAAACTTTTTGGTGAATTAAGGGATTTTTATCCGAAATTTGGCATTTCCATCACTCGTTTCTGATGCGATACTTCAAAATGCGCATAAAAACAGGGTGATGGAAACATAGCTAGTGACATGACATTCATGTTCAGTGTAGACGGGTATCAGTCGTTAAGTGATGGCAGTGGGTGCAATGATGTAAAACTATTCCTTTGGTGTCTGTAGAGGCAGTCACATGCAAATGTATTTTGCCTGTGTGATTTGTCAGTGTGACAAATGTATTTTGCCCAAACAAGCCATTTTTGGAGCTTGGTTAAATAAATGCTTTGTTTATAAAGAGGATGACATTTTATTCTATGAAACTTGCAAGATGCTTTAATGGTGCAAAGACCTTTTAAATGTCATAAGATCAAGGAAAATTGGATTTCTCATGTCATGATGCCTTTAAAAACTGTCTATAAAATCCCATTGCCTTAGGGACAAACACATATATTTGTAAGTAATGAACAGTAAGAGTTTTGTGGCCGGTAGCCTGCCATTTTCTTACTTCACTACACCCACCATGTGCAGTTGTAGCATAAAAGTAATTACTAATTTTAGTGATTTAATAATTGTATGTGAGAGATGCTTGGATGAGATGCTGGTGGAAGAAATGATATGATGAAACACAGTAGTGAAGATACAAGATACAATTAAATAGCAGGGGGCGACCTTTAGGGTCGGCTTCAGTGAGGAAGATGCAGTGGAGCGTGTTTATGTGCGCTGCATGTCTGAGATTGTGTTCATAATCTATAGATAGTTTGATTCCTGCAGTGCTGGCCATCTGTGCCTTCAAGAGTTAGCGCATTTTTATGTTTGTGTCAGATTCACACATACACACCTATAAAAAATATTAATCATTTTAATACAATGATTAATTGGTTGACCCGTTACCCTACAATATACAGTGAAAAAAAAAATCAGTTTCATAAGACATTTAATGTACAAGTGATTTTACTTAAAAATATATATTTTTTTCCACGCAGGTTTGGGGTGAATTAAAATTCATGTTGAAACTAATTCAGGTTGTAAAATGACATTCCCATTCCCCAAAAACGTATATAAATACTTATAATTTTATATAAGAAATGATATATAAATTTATATATTTATGATTTTAATACTATTTATAGAAAAAAACTTTTATATTTTTTAAATGTTTGATAATGATTAGGATGTGTACACTCACATGTATTGAAGATGTAAAGAAAATGTTGTTTGTTTATAAACCGCTTGAGATTTCAAGTGATACAATTTATAATTTTCTTGAAAATGATATGGACATTTTTATGAAGCGAACATGAATAAAAGGGGTGCATTTTTTTATCATGGACACTCTTAAATATCATTGACCCATATAGTGCAGATAAATTGTTAGATTTATGCTGAACAATTCTGTGTCATAGTAAATGACAATAGCTTACAGTGTCATAGTAAATAATGACAATTTTCATTTTTGGATAAACTATTACTTCAGTGACATATCAGTTTTTGATATACATTATGCATTTCTGAACATATATAATGCAGACAGAAAAATTCCATCCTGTAATTTCTGAAATGTCATTACTCTTTCATTTCTGTCCATTTCAGTATTTTTCATTGTAATCTAGCTGGTGTGTTTTACTCTGTTTAAGGGCTGATCAGTAAGACTTTACTGTGGTTTTGTCAAGCACAGCTCACCCGACCCGCTTGGCTTGTTCATTCTCGCCAGCCATCTGCCAGCGTAGCGCTTCCCGTGCTGACAGTTCAGCGGGCACAGATCCATCTAAGGGTATGCTGAGGGTAGGAGGGACCTGCCTGATTCACTGATGTGAGCTCAAATGTGTTTTAAATGAATTCTAGGCTGCTCGCCCACACACTAAGTATGCCACATAACAAACATGTGCACAAACGTACACAACGACAATGTGTTCTGTCTCCACCTTGTAGTCAAATACACAGCCAAATGGAAACACAAATTTGCACCTCTTGATAAAAAAGGCTTGAGCAGACAGAAGGTGGTTGCTGTGGTTTCACACTCTGTGATGGAAGTTTGGCAGTTAATGTATAATGTTGCCAGCTTAGACAACTTTCTGTTAATGCTAAATGTTATGTGAACAAGATTTCTCAATAGAGTTCTGTAGGAAGTTAGCATTTTACCTCTTCCGGTACCATCATCACGGAGTCAGTGGATGTTTTTAATAGGTGAAAATATCCACAATATATAAAAATCCACAGACAGGTCCACAAAAGGTTGCCACAAAACTCTCTGTGAGTGAAAATCAGGGCTAAAACCGTGCAGTGTGTACCTGGCATAAAGAGACATGCGCATAAAAATCCAAAGTGTACTTTGGGCTTAACATGTGGCTAAATGTGGTATTCAGGGACATTAAATGTCATCATGATGAACAGGAAGACTCATCTACTCACTAGTCTGGTTTCACAGCCTCGTTGTGTTTATATTTGGGTTCTTGCAAACTATACTAATCAAACTTTCCGGCTTGTAGATTTTAAATCGAGATCGAAAGAGTTGTGGGAAGCTTAGTGGTGGTGATGTTGAGGTCATGCTTCCGTGGTGCAGTTTATTTATATTCTAACGTTAGCTTTTTACTTTACTAGACTTCAAGAAGTCTATAAGTTGTGTTCATGTGTGAAGATTATCTTGATGAACAAAAAGTGTAGAATCATAAACCTTTGTTGGTCTCTGAGCATATTTTCTGCAATAATCCAATGGTAAAATCCTACTGGCTTTTTACTGGCAGTATTCAGAAAGGGCAATTTTTGTAATTACCTTTTTAATTTTATCTGTGTCATCTTTAATGTCAAATACATAAATTTAACCAATTACTTCTATCAGTCAGAATACTTTAAACTGTTACTAATAACAACAATCTGTTTAAAATTTTTAATAGATTATATTTTGTAGTCAAATACACAGTCAAACAGAAACAAATTTGCACCTCATGATAAAAAAGGCTTGAGCAATATAAAGTGGCTGCTGTGGTTTCACACTCTGACGGAAGTTTGTCAGTTAATATACTGCTGTCGACCTGGTTAATGCTAAATGTTTCGTCAGTGAACATGTTTTCTCAATAGAGTTCTACAGAAATGTGCTCTAAAACATTGTCTATTATTGCTCTGGATATTCCAATAGTGACTATTAATGTCGATTAACAGAATATGTAGAAATGTTTTTGAGGAAACGTCCTGTATATTCTAGACAAACATGTTGGTTTGTGACGTTAGTCTAGTTTAGTGCCAGATATGCAAAAACTCTTGTTATAACCACTAAAGCTGCTAAACGAATCTGTTAATTGCATCTTTTTTGCATTTCATTCTTTAAGATGAGAGAATTTGTGCACACTCAACAGAACTCCAGCGCTGACTCATCTAAACGCCTCCGAACGGCCATGGCATTCATAAACTCAACAGAAACTTGTGATTGATTATAATGCTCAATGCTGCAAAAAACAACATGTAAAAGGCAATCTGATGCAACGTACACAGATCTTAATGTAATTTCGCGAATTCACACTTTTCATTCATTTTCACACTTCATTTTAAATGCAACAGCCATAATAGAATCAATTTAACTGTGCAGGGGGAATTTTTGTCTTTAATTTGAATTTATCTTGAATTTGTTGGGCAGTTTTGTTGATTTTGGGGGCATTTTTTTGTCACAAGCCCCCATTAATTTCTGACCCTGAACCAGGGTGATGTTAACATCTGGCCTGCAAAACTGCATCATCCCTGTAGCTCTCTGTTTATCTTTTTACTTCATGTACTTCAGGGTTACAGCAGGACTAGACAGTGGGCTGCATCCATTCATCATGTAATAGAGTGAATAATGAAGACATTTTTGGACATGTTTGTTGAAATTGTGGTCACTTTTCTTCTATGCAATAAGCACTTAATTTTAACATTTTAAATCAACTACTACTTGCACAGGAATGATAGTTGTGGGAAACCATGCATCATACACAGTTTTGTGCAAGGAACAAACCAAATGTCTCATATGGTTCATGAAAATGCTTGTAATATAGGAACAAGTCATATTCTGTGATGACTGCTTTGGCAATCATTTTGTGGTGCTTTTAGTCAAGTTGGAGGAGCTTAATAGCACCTAAAGAAGTAAATGGCCCTTTTTACGAGATCAGAATCAAGAAAGGTTCCTTTTTTTTTTTTTTTTTTTTTTGCAGGGATACAGTAAAATTCACCTGGATTATTGGTTCAGTGTGTTTATGCCCCTGAAGCCACCATGAACGCACAGCTTTTATAGTCTTTTCTGACTGATCAAGCCATTAGCTTACTCTGCATTTTCACTTTCATTTATCACAATAAACTAGCGTCACAAGAAGCAGATGAATCAATCGGCAGGAATACCTACTTAACTACCCCCTCTTGTTCTCTCTTTCTCCATTACACTCTACATTTATCTCTCTCCCCCTCTGGTCGAGCTCTATCAGCCTCATCTCTTTCCTTCATTTCCCTGCTCAAGAAACCAATTGATTGGAATTGGTCTCGCTGCTGATTGTGATGGTTTTTTAAAACCTTTGTGCACTCTTTCTTCCTGCCACACAGACGGCTCTCGTAATGGAAGCGCTGGGGTTTTCTGTCCAGACCTGAGAACAGGGACAGGGAACCATTTAAAATGATTAAGGAAAACCTCAGGGTGGCTTTACATCTCCTTGACCTGCAGCTCAAAAGCTGGGACGTCTGCGTGGAGATGGACCTGTTTCATTATGCAGCAGCGTGTGGTGGAGGGATACAGAGGTTAATGGTGTTGTGTGGCGTCCAGCTGTCATGTGAAGGACACTGTTTCATTGGTCTTCGCTGTTCAGAGCTTCCTTCATTTTAGCTACCAGATATATTGTTGGATTAGGCTATGCAGTATAATGCTACAGTTCATTGTCTGGCTTGTTTTTGTCTTTATAAGCCAAACAGTCTCATAAATAATGTGGGTAATGACTTTTGTTGTTTGGTCATTAAACTGTTGTTCAGGTGTAATTTTGTGTGTTGTTGTTGTTGTTGTTGTTGTTGTTAGATTTTTGAATGCTTTCATGTTAGAAAGTTTCCACCAAATGTTAGTTTATCAAATGTCTAATTGGTTTTAAAGGCTCAATGTGCTGCTATACTAGGGTTATATTCCGGTAATATGAGTTGGGATGGAACTCATTAGGAATGTATTCCATTAATGATTCTCTATTTTTTTTTTTTTTTTTAAACAAACTTACATTCATTCAAGCCTTCTTCTTTTTTTTACCTAAATAATATATAAACAAGTCTCATGAGGCTTAAGACAAAAAAAAAAAAAAATGTATTGAAAAATGTGCCAGTGTGATTTATTGTGTATTCCATTAAATGAAAGTCAATATAGGATCCAAAACAGTATTGATTGGATCACATTGACTTTGACACAAGGCTTTTTAGGTGCTTTTTTCACCCACAATATCTGTTTTTTTTTTTGTTTTTTTTTTTAATAAAGAAAGTAATACAAGTTTGGAATTATTAGAACTAGCTTAAAAGAGTAATCTGTTTGTGAATCAGACTACACTTATATTTTGTTGTTGCGTGAAACGAACTCAATAGAAAGATTGTTGTCCGTTTACTGTCTTTGTATTGTTTCGAGGTGCCTGTTCTTTCTCTTTCATTACAATCAATTTAGACTGCAAGCTTACAGCTCTGCTAAATATTTTTTCTTTTGCTGTGGTGCTGTAGACACCCCTGTGGAGCGGGAAACACTGCTGGAGCATTTAAGTATGATGTTGCATCTACATCAGTGGCAGAATGCAGGCTGTGAACTGAACGTCATGAACATCATTTATGCACAACAGGCTGTGGTAATATCAACTGGAGAAGAATGCACATGTACACACTTTAGAAATCCACCAGAAATACTAGACCATCTGTGCAGCTTTAAAATACTTTTTTTTTGTAAAAGGATTTGATATGATTCTGCTCACAATAAAAGCCCTAATATCCTCTTGTCAAAGTTCAGAATAGGGAGCAATGCTATACTGATGAGTATGAGTAATTAAATATGTGCTGCATGCTATCCTCTCATTAACACAACAAACACACAACTCATGTCAACGGTGTAGAAATGAACCTGAAAAAATGTCCATGTCAAAGAAAGAAGATCTATCTATTACATATTCGCCACAGCAGTTTAAAGGTGTTCAACAGCTGGCGTAAAGTTTTGTGGAAAGAATGCTGGTAAGCTGTTTTAAACCACCAAAACAAACTCCAAATGTACTTTGTTCTGGACAGATTTTGTTCAAAATGATGTCACATTAATGTCTTTGTCGATTTCTCTTGTTGTGGCCTTAATTCTAATCTTGCATAATCTTGCATGGATCGCATTGGACATGGAGGGAGCTATTGTTAGCCTTTTTAAGAGAATTCTCTTTCTGCATGCAGATTAGCATCTCTATCCTGTTTGGCTTCATTTAGTGACTTTGTACATATGACATCTGATTGGTTGCTTGTTGATAAGCATCTCTGCATCCTTCAAAGTGATTCACTGTCCTGCAGGTGTATCGGTATCATCGTAGTAACAAAGACGCCCCTGTCTCAATCTGTCCTTGAAAGAGCTCTATTGGCCAGTCAAAGAATCTCAGTTCACTTTCACTCATGGGAGTCGCTTTACTTTCTCTTTACCGATGTGCAGCATAGAAATGCACATATAATAATTCCCTTAATGTCTCAGAGCACATACTTGTAGTATTACATCAATCCAAATTAAGTCCCAGCAGAAGAAAAACAAATACATGTCAGAATAATAGATGATCAGTCTAAAAGTAGAACTGAGAATGCCTTCAGTGTTTTCAGCTCAGAATCATGGGAAACAAATGCTAGAGAGGATTTCACAGAGCATGTGTTGTGCTTTTAGTACAAGTGACCATATAAAGTTATGGCATTTATTTCAGTTTAGGCGGGTTCATTTGCCAGTTGAGATGAGGTCACAAGTGTCACAATCTGCTGTCAGATATTTTTTTAAGTGAGTATCGAGACAAATTGTGCAAAAGATGGTTTGATTTATTGTTGCAGTCATTAAATTGTATTACTGAATATGTCATTATATATTTATTAGAATTCCTTCAGTTGAAATAGAACATACTTTTCCTGAGTCAGATAAGCTTACAGTTTCTCATTTGAAGACATTTGAGTTACACAGCAAGTTTTAAAAGACTAAATAGCCTAGTATTTAGCTGAAAATATGAATGGAAACAATTATTATTAACTTAATTTTTTTACACTGTATTTGAAAAATTGTTGGAGTCTAGATGTGATTATAGCAATACCAACCCTAGTAAAAAAGTTATGTTCTCACTGACAGTTCAAGTCACCTTAAAGTCTTTAAACGTTACACAGGCGACAGAGTGCATGTGCCTTTTAAAAGCACAAACATAATTCATATTTTATTAGATATAAATTTATTAACAAAAATTACAAAATGTAGTAAAAAAAAGTTGTTAAATACAACCAGCAACCTTAAGTACAAATATTTTATGTATCTTCTTGTAATATTATATATAATAATATATGATACAAAGTGTCATTTATTTGAAAGAAATGTAGCACACATAGACTTTTCAAGCAAAATGTTTAGGTATACAATAAATATAATGTTCTAAAGAAATACCAGCTGATTATTAAAGGTTATTGAAAAGGGGAAAACATGCAATAATTGTAAAAGGAGCAGAATTTCTATTATTTTTTATTAGAGCCACTGCATATTGAAATTTAAAGTTATACTTCAAGGGTTTTCATAGATTCTCTTCTTTCACACAAACACTTTTGTTGTCCTTGTCTGTTACTTTGTCTTTCTGCTTAATTTATTTCAACTGTCCATGGTTTACAAGCATCTGGATGTTAAGGTTTGTTTAATTGTTTGAATGAAGCGGGTCGCTGGTGAGATTAATTAGCAAGAAGCTGCCAGATGGAGGACAGCAAACAGTATCACTCTGAGATCACCCAAACAAACACTCTCTCCCTTCACACACACACACACACACACACACACACACACACACACACACACACACACACACACGCGCGCGTGTCTATCAGGATGATTAATCAAGGCCTGCACACTTGCCTCAACAATCTACACCAGACCGTTTCATTTCGTCTGTTTAATGTTCTGTCATATACATCTGCTTATGGCTGCTTTAGAGAGCAAATGTTTATCCTGTCTTATCTGCCAATTCAGAAAATGCCATGAGGCAGTAATATGATATCAAACAACATTAATCTCACACATTGTGATGCTCACCTCTCATTTGATAACCACTAAACCTCAGGACAATATTGAATTCGGTCATGACAGATAACCCCTTTCCCCATTTCTTATTTTGACATAGTTAAGAAATTGCTTTTTCCTCTTAAGGAGCAGGGAAGCCTTACTACTCTATTAAATCATTCAGTTTGCTTTACGATAAAAAATGAAACAATTTCAAATTTGGCTCGAATGAATGTAACTACTTGAACAGTTTTAATGTCAACATTACATTTCCCCTCAGGTGGTTTTTAGGTGGATTTGTTGTACTCGTTCCCCTGCTTATGTTTCCAAGCACGTCAGAAATGTTTTTTTATTGTTTATGTTTGTTCTTCTGTGCTTGTATTAGGACAGTATAAATTCACTCCAGTTACCATCAACTGATCAAGTTTAACATTTATACAAGAAGTGTACATGTATGGTGTGTGATAGCTTCCATATTAAGCCCAAGCTCATTGGAAAAAACATGCCTATGGCGACATTTCTGCATAAAAAGTTTCACAGAACTTTCAAAGTGAAATGTCCAGTGAGTGGTGCAAAAGCTGCATTCAGTTTTATCTAAAACAGATGAATGTGAATCTGTCAGTGTTCGTTAATGCTTGATCATGTTTGAAAATAATGCACCACCTATGCTAAACCCGACCTTAACCATTAATGTTAACAAATGTGCAAACGTGAAATAAAAAAAACACCTCTGCAGAAGCAGCCATGCCATTTTAGCTTGTCTTTGAGACCTTTCATTGTGACTCGTGTTTCAAGGGGCTTATTCTCTGTGTTGCAAGTGCTGTATCAGGTGAGCTACAGAGCAAGTTTACTACAGTAGAAAAGCCATACATATGGAGCTGATTGTGTAATGCACACATCAAAATGTATTAGTCTGCAGATCATGCACTATGGTAAAAAAATTTTTGAGGTCATAACATAGTTTTAATGCAAGGTACCACACAGTAAACTTTATTAATTGATAATCTGCCTCTGTAATCACAATTTGTGTGAAAAGGAATACAAGTTGTTGGTGTTTTACTAGTGTTTATTTCAGCTGGAAACTGCAGTGAATTGTATGTATAGGTAAGTTTTTTTTTTTGTTTTTTTTTCCAGTGTGCCTGGGTTGCCCATATTCATGCTAAAGGAAGCTTGTCAGTGTTTATGTTCACATATGAAGAAAGGACTCCCACCTGCAACTTTTTGATCAGCATCTGTCTTGCTGAAAACTCATTGAGGCTGTATATATGCTCTGTATAATGTAGAAGCTCTAGGGTTGGTGTTAAATTCTTAATTAAACAATACTGCTTATTTGTAGACCTTAATTAGAAGTTACTGAATGAATGTTTTGTATATACCCACTATATCTACCCACTAATTTGATCTGTTGCCTGATTTAGCCTACTGCTTCATGCCAACAATGGAAAATACAAATAAATACAAATTAGTTGTATTTTTGGGTAAATGATTATACCATTTGAGTTATAATATGACCACTGTAATGTAAAATTTCATACAAAGCTGCAATACAAAACTGAACTCATGTCTTTCAAAGGCTTTTTATTTTTTCTTTCTCATTGTGTTTGTTTTGAATTTTTTTTCTTCAAAATTCTAAAAGTTTATTTTGATTTAAATTGGATTTTGAATCCCACAAAGTGAACTTTTTATCTATGTGACACCCTGATTATGTAAAAACATGACACATGTACTATAATATAATCTGGTGTGTTTCTGAATGAAAACGCTTTGAGCTTTCACACACACACACACACACACACACTTGTTTCTCTAACCTTGTGGGGACATTCATGGGCGTAATGGTTTTTCTACTGTACAGACCGCTTATTCTATTGCCCTACACCAACCCTACACCTAAACTTAGCCCTCACAGGAGACTTTTTGCATTTTTAGATTTTCAAAAAACTTCATTCTGTGTGATTTATAAGCTTTTTCTCAATTTAGGTCCCCATCGTGACACGAGTACCCATGATTCTGTGTGTATTCAGGTTTAAGTCCCACCGGGATATAAAAACAGGTACACACACACACACACACACACACACACACACACACACACACACACACACTGAGAATGTGTTAGACTTGGACACTCCTCCATCATAGCCGCAGAATTTTATCGAGCTAGTACGCTTAAGGTCATCGTGTGGGTCAAGTTTTCTCAGATCTGCCAATCTGACAAACTGCAAATCCGTTAAACTTTGACCTCGTCTGGTTCAAGCTCATTTCAGCATCTCATTCGTTCTGTTAGGGCCTCTTTACCTTCCCATCCATCCATCATGTCTCTCTCTGTCTCTGCCAACCTTCATCGTTTACCTTTTTCTTTCCTACTTAACACCTTCATCAATATTTCAGCCGCAGCACAGCATTGTTCCTTTTGTCTGTGTTCCAGAGTAAACTGTGACTGTCTGAGTGTGTGTACATGGATTCTGCATTCGAAGCTTTTAAATCACATAAATTTATGATCTAGGCCGCATAAATGTTTGTTCACAGCTGAAGTTTGTAATGTCTGCGCAAATAACGTCACCAAACAGAATTGCAAAAGGCTTTTCGGACAGGTTTCCCAAACGTTTTCCCCTCCCATTTTCCATTGGTTAAACCAACAGATAGTCCCGCCCTTAAGCTCATGCCATTGATTGAGCTAATGTTGTTGTTTCAGGATGCTCACGAACACACGTTGCATTTTGAAAATGCCACAGAGACACACTTTCTCAAGGAAAAAACTACAAATTGCTTTAAAAGTGACATGCTTTTCCTTTCATTTGTGAACCTTAACTTTCATTTGAGATTCATATTATTTGAAACCTCCTAAAAATGACATACAGTTGTGACCACTTCCTGTGTTTAGCTTGAGTGAGTTAAGCTGGCCATCCTCCCAACGCTCATCCAGACAGATTCAATTGGTTAAGATGACCTCTGTCTGCAGGCGTTGAGTTTTGATTGGTCCTTCTGTCCCAGACGGGCGTTTGGATTGGTCCCTGAGGGGTTTGCTGAATGCCGTCGTTTGTTGTGGTTTTAAATTAACAGGTTTATGTGTCATAACAGTGGCGTGTGCTGCTGAAGTGGGGGAGTTTATGAATAATGCAAGGAAAATAAATTCATATGTCAGCAGCTATATGTGTTGTGGTGTTGAGCAGGCACATGGTAAATATTAACCCTCTGGCCTTCTTCTGTCAAAAATTTTATATTTTGAAATTTAAAAAATCTTCGCTTCATCGGAATGAGATGATACTCGGTGACTTTTGTCACATTAGCAATATGAACACACAAAAAAAAATCATGGACATGATTCGGATAAGTTAAAGGGTCAAAAAATAAGTAGTCACACTTGACTTCTTCGCGATCAAAAATGACCGACATAGGAAATGAATGGGAAATATGAAAAAATGTGAAAACTCGGTGAATCTTTTGGTGGTACAAACTACAAATCAGCCACTGGTCAGAAAAAAAGTGTGCAGCAATCAAGGGGTGACTCTCTAGAATATCAGGAGTGCAAAATAGACACCCACCCACCCACAAACACACACACGCACGCGCACACACATATACATATATACACAGAAATGAACTGGCAACAGTTAGTTGTTTGTTTGGATAGTTTTGATCTTATTTTAGCCTATGTTCCTGATATCTGTTGCATGTGAAGCAATGCATAAAATAATTACAATTTGTATATATATAGTTAAAATTGTTTATAATTATTTTATTCCTCTTTTTTACATCTACTGATTGATACTGATTGTTTTTGCTGTTGTTAGTTTATTATGCTTCATCATAATTGCTGTTCCCTTCTGAAGTTTTAACATTTATTGAATTACATTGAATAAAATATCAATTAATTGCTAAATGTTTGTATAAAGTGTTTTAATTATCAAATACTGAGTAACAAAAATGCTTTCTATGTGTTCCCTTTCTAACAAGATTTTAATGTTTGACTGTAATCAATGTAAAACCAGATACTTATCTAACCAAAAATATCTAAACCTTGACAAAAAGTAGTCTTTTAGAATGTCTAGATATAGATCTAAATGCAAAACCTAAAAAAAATAAGAAATTATGTCTAAAAAGCAACGGGAATCCAAAAGCCTCTGTATATATCTATATAGGGTGCTAATACAAGAGGTTACGCAACATTACACAAGTGTTTATTTTTTAATATATATATATATATATATATATATATATATATATTAATTCTAATGGAGAAAATAGCTCATTAAAATTGTAGAGACATTTCATAGTATCATAAAATTATCTCAAAATCATAAATAATAATCAAAAATATTATTGAACAAAAATATATTACAATGATTTTCCTGAAAAAACAAAAAGTTACATTTCGAGGCTTCGGTCACTTTTGACCGCGAAGAAGGCAAGTGTGACTCCTAAACGAAGAGTACCAGAGGGTTAAACTGATCTAAACTAACATGACGAAGATCTTTGCTTTCAGCACTGATATTCTTTGTCAAAAGTGTTGAATAATAAAATATTTTGTTTGTTTTGTTTTGTTTTTGAAAGAAGTCTTTTGTGCTCACAAAGATTGCATTTATTTGATCAAAATACAGTAAAACATAATATTGGTTTTATATTATAATATCACTATAAAATAGCTGTTTTCTATATTGTAGAAATACTGTAAAATGTAATTTCTGAATTTTCAGCATCGTTACTCCAGTCTTCAGTGTTACATGATCCTTCAAAGATCATTCTAGTATGCTGATTTGTTGCTCAAGAAACACTTATTATTATCAGTATTGAAAAAAGTTTTACTGCTTCATACTTTTGTGGAACCCATGATACATTTTTCAGGATTCTGTAATGAATAGATAGTTCAAAAGAGCAGCATTAATTTGAAATAGAAATAACATTTTATAACATTAAACAAATGTTGTTAGGGTCCCTTATGATCAATTTAGTGTGCCCTTGCTGAATAAAAGTATTAATTTCTTTAATTAAATAAATTTCTTTGAGTATATGTCCTGGGAAGAACAGGAGGGTGTGTCATTATTGTCTGGCTTAAATCATAACGAAAATTGTTTGTCACATTAATCACATCAATATGTTTATCACATTATCCAGCAAACTTACCACATTTTTCCTCCATATTACATAGCTCATATTATACAGAATCAGTCTTTGTGTTTTGGGGGATTTTACGACAGAGGAGTTTATTTAGGTCATCTAATAAGTGCAAACTCTAGTAAGTGCATTTGTGTTTAAGCAGGAATATATCCAGAGGAGGGTAGAAGTGTTTCATTT
This sequence comes from Spinibarbus caldwelli, assembly GCA_039654775.1. Taxonomy (NCBI): domain Eukaryota; kingdom Metazoa; phylum Chordata; class Actinopteri; order Cypriniformes; family Cyprinidae; genus Spinibarbus; species Spinibarbus caldwelli. Next base: position 27,723,467 of record CM077247.1, on the reverse strand, counting down.
AGTGTGAACTCTGTTTGTCTTTGTGTGAATATTGCTCTGAGGTCCTTTTGTTCTTCTGCTGATGGTGGGAAATCACACCGCCTCTGTGGACAGTGAACGCTCCGTGATGTTTGGGTTATATCACATTCACACATTTGCTGAAACGTCTCTAAAATTCAGAGAAACTTCAGAGCAACAAAGAGGAACTTTCCAAATATGAACAGGCACAAAAGAAACTTACAAACTGACTGCATGGGGGTGAAATTTCATTTCGTAGTTAATGTGTCAGTGATGTCATGCGTATTTATTTATTTATTTATTTTTTCATTTTGGTGTATTTTTTTAATTAAACAGTTAAAATACTAAACATTAAAAATGCAAATAGGACATAAAATCAAATATGCCAACTATCCAAAAGTATTAAATTCTTGAAAAGGAAACATTAAATATAGTAGTTTGGCGTGATTGTTTATTATTATTTCTTAGGAAGAAATCTATTTCAACAAAACCGAGTTACTGATTACTAATATTTGAACATTTTATCTGCTGAATAATTCAATGAATTCAATATGAGATAATTTTACCTTTATATTGAAAGGCAAAATTAATTGAGGTTGTAAAATGTCATGTGGTGCGACTCACAAAAAAGGTATTTATGATATATACACCATGAAAAATACATTTTTTGAAAACATTTAAGAGTTTATCCCATTATAACCTATTATCGCCCACATGTACAGTAAGTGTTTCCTGGGCTTAGCTTGAGGTTGTGTGCATTAGAAATGACTTATTGTACGCATTGTAACAGAACGTGACTCTGAGAAATGAACTGTGTGGTCTCTTGCAAAAGTTTAGACTAATTAGTGTGGGAAAATGAGGTTTATTTGCTAAATGTGACAATTTTCTGTGTGTGTGTTAGTAATTACAGTTAATGTGTGTAGGCATGTGTTGGATGAGACAGCATCACTTATTAATGCTGCTGTTGTAATCAGATACCAGCAAGAGCGACACTCTCTCTGTCTCACACGCACACAGTTAGCTTGTTTATTTAGTGCATACAAAAAAATGAAAGAAATATGTACACAAGATATTTGTAGCCTGAATGAGCTTATTATAATTTGATTAAGCAACAGAAATAATATAATTCTAGTCAGATTCATCAAGGTGGTCCTCAGTCTGTATTTAAAAGCTGTTTTAGACTTGCATTTTGTAGCAAATGTGACTGTATAACTGTAGACTTTGCCGTGTGTGCATGTGTGTTTGTGCATTAGTGATATTGTGTGTCTTTGTAATCCCTCATAAATCATCTCCTTTACATTGCAGTCCTTCCATCAGCTGTGTTTCTCAGAATCCTGTCCATCTGTGCCCTAATGCTCTGCTTGAGCCGATGCAGAGTGAGCAAAACCTGGCTAAACTAGCTATTTCATTTCTCAAACTGAGAGAAAGACCATCCAAAACCATAGGAGGTCCTCTGGAGGGGGAGACGGAAGAGGAGAATAAGTTGAAAGAGTGCTTCTAATGGGTCCTGGTGTACCGCTAACAACCCTCATCCTGATTGACCCTAAAACCTAAAGAGATTAGCTGGCATAGCTGCCATAAACCAGAATTATTGGATCACTTGCATCTGCATATAATGTTGTTTTGCCCTGGCTAATGCCTGTCCATTAGGCTAACCAAAGCCGTTACGCTGTTGGAAATGAATCTCTCATTCATATGGCTACAGATCCTCAATGCTCAGGTTAGTGTGCTCTGAATTAATCTGCGATTCTGATGAAAGAGCCTGTAGTGCAGCAGATTGCAGATGTACAGCGCAACAGGTGACGTCAGGCAGAAAGTTTGAGTGATCATGAACCTGGAAAAGTGAAAATGACACAGAGAGTGCAGTTTGGCCAAGTATCAACATGAAAAAAGCAAGATTATTAAACCACACACACAAATGAATTCCTTCAAATTCCTTTAAATAAAATTTCAGCTAGTTGCCCAAATTTCTCATTTAGTTCAACTTAGATACTGAAAAATACTGATTCTGAGAAATGAACTATGTGATCTCTTGCAAAAGTTTAGACTAATTAGTGTGTGAAAATGAGGTTTATTTGCTAAATGCTAAATGTTTTCATTGTGTGTGTTAGTAATTACAGTTAATGTGTGTAGGCATGTATAATTAATAATTTAATTTTCATTTCAGTAACTTTTGAAAAATAATGACAAAAACATGCAATAAAATTACAAGTGTAACTGAATTTAAAATGAAAATAGAAAATTACAAAATAACTAATTCAAAATATTGATAAAATTTAAAAAAAAAATTAAGCATTACTTTTTTCCAGTGATATTTTAGTATCGAGATACTATGATAAATTAATAAATTGTGATAGTATCTAATCGATACGAACGTAACACTGGAAAAAAATGCTTTGCTGTTTTCAGAATGGTAAAGCTTTTCTAGTAACAAGCTCAGGGAATACACAGAAACATTTTGTAAGTAAAAATCTATTTTAAAGCACATGTCAAGTTCTTAAATTTAAATGTAAGTATCCATGTTGGTTTCAAATGGTTTTGAGAAACGTCTGTAGTTTTCTATAGTCAACAAAGGTTGAAATTTAATGAATCTCAAAGAGAGAGTCAAGTAAAAAGTAAAATCTTTTTTCTTGCACCATGAATGCATGTTGGTTCCTTTTCTTTATTTTTCTCCGTTTTCTTTGTAGTCTTTCCAGTGTGTCAGCATTTTCAATTTTGTATTGCATTTTGTTTTATCTCACTTGTGAAAAAAAATAAATAAATAAAAATGCATGTTTACACATTTGAATCGTTTTCAAATATATTTTTCATGGTAAACAATATTTTTTTTTGCAAATATCATGAATTATTAATTCTTACCTTATTTTTCCCGTAAGAGCAGGCGTGGCCATTTGTAAATTTAATGTGCGAGGCTTCTGGTGTCATTCACTTCCAGCTGTTTTTAGCTGTACAAAACAACTCGTTTTGCTGCTTGATATCGTAAACTAGTGTGTCTTACCATGTTATTTTAATATATTATCTTAATTACAAACACACTGGTTTGTAGTGCAGACAGTTTTACCATTTACTGTTTTCTCGCACATTCACAGAAAATGGCTTACTTCTGCGTTGAAAAATAAGATGGATAAAAACATCAAATTATCTGATGTTTTATCTGATGCCATTTTCTGCATGTTGGTTGCCCCACTTGACTTTGTTGGTTGCAACACATGGCTGAATTGTTTTACTGTGTATTAGTGTATTTCTAAAATGCATTACTGAGATATTTTTTATATTGTAGTGTAAGCTAACTCTAGCCTACTTTTTGAATGAGTAGCGTAGTTGAACTGCTTTAAATTGTGAGAAGCTTGAAGCTTGGCGAGCTAGAGGTTTGAAGTAGTGTCCCAAAATCTGGAGCTGTGTGTATTTCACAGAGGGAGCGGCTCATGTTGTTTGCTATAATCCTGTTATCAGTGGCATTCTGCTGAACTGTAATTTAAAGGTTAGCGTCTGTGTGATCGAGAGAGACAGTTGGTCTAGTCAGAGTGCATTGTGGGAGTCCTCCCTAGACCAAATGAACCATCATGAACTGAGAGGTTTTGAGGTCACTTTATAGCAATTGTTCTGTTTTTCACCTTTATGATCGAAACTGCCTTTATACACACTCCCCAGAGCTCATGTGCTCTATATAAAGATATTATGTATACTTATGGATTGTATTTGTTATGCACAGCTTCAGGATGTTTGGTCATTTATCATTTTAGTGTTTATCTTTATAATGTAAGGGTAATTTACCCCCGAGGAATATACAAACACAAGCAATAAAAGTGAAGGGAAGTCATACTCCCTCTTCCTCTGCTGATGAAGCAAAACAATAAACTAAAAATCATAGGACATGATAAATAAAGGCTGTTTGGAAACTGCTGACAGAGAAAGAAAGCAGGATCGGTAGGAGAAATCTAAAGAGGATTTCTACACGCATACAAATTGCTGGCCAACAGCTAAATTCAGATTTTACCCTGATTACTTGTCTCTTATTTTAGTTATAACTTTGGAACTGTAACTCTTTTCTAAAACCCTGCCTAGACAGCATTTTAAGGCTGCTCCAAAAGGAAAAGCAAAATGATGCTGCCCTCTGAGATCCCAGAATGCATTGCTGAGCAAGCTGAGTGAAAAATCATTGATGACGGTGGCCGAAGAAAATGTAATTCTGGGACAGAGATGGTGGAAATGGTCATGAACAATTAATTATAAAATGTTTTTGGTGCATGAAAAATTTACTAACATGGACTCAATGCAAAATACATGTATGGGATCTGTCTCAGCAGGTGGACTGTTTGTCTGCTTCTTGTCTGCTTTTTTAGATATTTAAATTGAGATCCAGCTATTTTCATTTGCACTCTCTGCTTGAAACATTTTTTTCCCATCTCTTGTTATCAATTATTTTTCCACATACGGTTTTCTTTCCTTTACACACTCTATTTCCCAGTGTCCTCCTCTGGTGTTGCATCCCTCTGTGTGTGAGAACAGAAATAGCTGCCCTTGAGTCAAACGTGTCCTGTTGCTTTCTGTTAACGTGACTTACAGTTGTGAGCAATGACAAGCATCCATTATTGAATTTCTCCAGCTGTGTCGTTCGATTGTTTCAGGTTGTGGATATAAGGTGATTTTGACAACAGAATTTATTAGACGTTCATACAGTTTAGTGACTGCTGATGTAAAACTAGCAACTGCAAACACTCAATCACCATCAGCCTGAAAATATAATCCACGCTTATAGTCATAATCAAACAAAAGTACAGTAGCAACAGATCTTTGAGGTGAGGTTTCCTCATTTGTAAGTAGGGCTGAAACGATTAGTCGACATTATCGACAACGTCGACAATAAAAAATTGTCGACAAATATTTCTGTTGTCGAGTAGTTGTTTGATCCCATATGACCTAATGTAAGAGCCTGCAATACTGCGGTTGGACCAATGTGGCGCTGTAGCGCAAGACTGTAATTCTGATGCAGTTCAAGAGAAGAAGAGAAGAAGAGTGGTTTTCAAACTTGTTCCTGGGGACCCACAGCTCTGCACATTTTGCATGTCTCCCTAATTTACACACCTGATTCAGATCATCAGCTCATTAGGAAAGAGCTCCTTGAACTCAAATGAGTGTGTCAGATAAGGGAGACATGCAAAATGTGCAGAGCAGTGGGTCCCGAGGAACAGGATTGAAAATCACTGCTTTAGAGCACAGTGTTTTCTCAATAACGCAATAAACAACGAACAAAACAACAGTTTAAATAACAAAAACTGACAGCGGTGAGAAAGTGACGTTTGCATAAGCTCTTCAGCTCGGCACTTCAGTAAAGCAGTCACATCACTTTTATTTATATAGTACTTTATGCAAGAGATAAATCAAGCAGTTTAGTTAGTGTCGCTTTGCTTGAGCTAGCTAATGATAAAATCTTTTTATTAGTTGGGGAAATAAATTAATTAAAGTGATAGTTTGGTTTGCAGAGATCAAAGCTTGATCTTGCTCAGGACTGTTTTGATTATCATAACCCTATAAGGTATTTTAAGAGAGATATATGTTGTGAATAAAACAGTTTTATAAAATAAATAAATAAATAAAGCATCTTATCACTTACCTTTATTCTGTTTCTTATCCATATTACTTACAAAATGAGATGTTAGGCAGAATGTGTCATTCAGTTATTTTTTCATATAGCTAATTAAATGGTGATTAAGACAGTTTCTCTGTCTGTCATCTCATTTTGTGTGCCAAATATATCTATTTATATAAATTAATTGGTAAAGCTTTTACAGTAAGGTGTTATAATGTATTACCTAACATGAATGAACAATACATTTATTACACTATTAATCGTTGTTAATGTTATTTAATAAATACAGTCATTCATTGTTAGTTCATATTAATTCACAGTGCATTAACTAATGTAAACAAACACAACTTGTGATTTTAATAATGCATTAGTAAATGCTGAAATTAACATTAAGATTAATAAATGCTGTAGAAGTATTGTTCATTATTAGATCATGTTAACTAATGTAGCCAACTAATGTTAACTAATGAAACTTTATTTTAAAGTGTTAGCAATTTATTGTGTAATAATTTTAATTAATTACATGTGTGTCCCTGGAGCACAAAACCAGTCATAAGTAGCACAGGTATATTTGTAACAATAGCCAACAATACATTGTATGGGTCAAAATGATCAATATTTCTTTTATGCCAAAAATCATTAGGATATTAAGTAAATATCATGTTCCATTGAAGCTTAATTTTTGATTAGTAATACGTATTGCTAAGAACTTCATTTGGACAACTTTAAAGGCGATTTTCTCAATATTGTGATTTTTTTTTTTTTTTGCACCCTCAGATTCCAGATTTTCAAATAGTTGTATCTCAGCCAAATATTGTCCTATCATAACAAACCATACATCAATGGAAAGCTTATTTATTATAAATCTCAATTAAAAAAAATTGACACTTAAGACTGGTTTTGTGGTCCAGAGTCACATATGATTTTCAAAAGCTGAAGTGATTACCTTTTATTTATTTGTTAGAATATGTATAACTCAATATTTTAACTAATTGCAAAAACTGAATAATCAATCAAAGTCTATTGATTAATCAGTGAAATAATCGATGATTAGTCGATTAATCGTTCCAATAATCGTTAGAGTAATCGATTATCAAAATAATCGTTTGTTGCAGCCCTATTTGTAAGTCACTGTGGATAAAAGCGTCTACTAAATGAATAAATGTAAATGTAATTTAAATGTATATCTGAGTTTAACAGGTTATTGAAATTGTAGGACGGGGACAGGGTTTGGGGCATCAGTTGTTGATTGGCTGTTGGATGAGGCTGTCACACTCAAAACGTGCAGCGGATGAATGAGAGCTTGCAGTTTAAGATGAATGGAGAAGTCCTGCATAGAGAAGTCTGTCGTTTAACAGGAAGATCCAGTTGTGAGACTTTGATTAAACATTAGGAGATCAAAACATTTTTAAAAAGAAACAATCACACTTTATTTTAAGGTCCAATTCTCACTATTAACAAACCAATAACTATGACTTTTGCCTTAATAAACTCCTAATTTGCTGCTTATTAATACTTAGTAAGGCTGTTAAGTTTAGGTATTGATTAGGGATGTAGAATCTGGTCATGCAGCTTTATAAAGTACTAATAAAAACAGCCAATATGTTAATAATAGGCATGCTAATAAGCAGCTGATTAATAGTGAGAATTGGTCCCTATACAAAATATTATTTGTAATATAATATAATATAATATAATATAATATTTATATTAATTGTTCACAATAAGATCTATAATGTGCATTTAGACTAAAAATGATAAGAAGAATTTTCATTTCATGCTGACTTTAAAGATTGCAAAATGCTGAGTTGTCCAGTTCCTTTTTGGGGCCACTGTACAAATGTGAGAGATGTTTGCACAACAAACATAGATATGCTTTGTAACAACCTGAACTCCATAAACCAAGCTCGGCATTAATCATCACAAGCTTTATTAATCAAACTTTTGTCTGATTTACAGCAGGGTGACTCCACCAAAATATGGAAAGAAATGAGCTTTACATCTTTACATTTACATTCTTTACATTTCCCATCTAGACAGCATTTCTGGATGTCCTAGACATGCTACAAGTAATCTGAGCTAAAAATGTCCACAGTGCTGTCTAGGTAGGTTTGGAGACGCAGCCTCAGAAGGAGCTGTATTTGTGTGTGTGTGTGTGTGTTTGTGTGGGTTTGCGGTCCTGGTGTTCCTTAAGTTATGTCTCCGCATACCTGTAAATTTTGACCTTGTGGGGACATTTTTTTTTTGTCCCAATGAGGAAAACATCTTATAAATCATACAGAATGAAGTTTTTTTTGAAAATCTAACAATGCCTGTAGTTTTGTGTGAGGGGTAGGTTTAGAGGTAGTGTTAGGGTAAGGGGATAGGAAATACAGTTTGTACAGTATAAAAAAATAACACCTATTGATTGTCCCTATAAAACATGAAAACCCAATGTGCGTGTATGTGAGGTCAGATGGTGTGTTTGTGAACGAGTGGAAAAGTACAGTGTGTTTGTTCAAACCTCTGTGGATCTCTGGGGGCTAATTATGATAGTCATAACAGGAAAAAAATACTGATGCAAAATTATTAAGAGCAGAATACTGTTCTCAAAACATAAAAGCATAGCATTTAATTATGTGGCTCTGTCAGTACATGAAATTCACATGTGAAAGAATCACACACCAGCATAGGCTCCGAGACGTGTTCAGGACACAGCTGCAGTCTGACACGTCCTTTTGAGCATTTGACACATGCCCTGACACCTCTCAAGCAACACTTTACAGCAGTTATGAAGCACAGGAACGTTTTCCTCCTTTTATTTCGCCCATCTGTCTTCATCTCTGCAATGTAGATTGACAGTCAGTCCTGATGACAGAAGTGAATTCACTCAAAACACACACATCTCCTGTTAAAGCCCAACAGAGTGCAATGTTACATCCTAAATTTGTCACTCTTCTCTAGTATAGACTTCACACAGTAGCCGTATATGATTTTAAAAATGTATATGATTTAAAAAACTGTTACACTGATAGTTTGTAATCAAAACTCAGTATTAAATTTGAGAAGAAAGCAAAATAGAAACAGATTCACTAGAATACAATATCCTGGACCTGTACATATCCTGGAACTTCCTTTTTTACATTCAGACAGACTGTGGAAATTCTCCACACTAGTGTTGTCACGATACTGGAACTTCTAACTTTGATATCATATCTTGAAAAATATGATATTCGATCAAATTTTATATATCATGGGGGAAATGGCACAACATTAAAGGCATAAAATTTTAGATTTTTATTCAAATGTACTGTAACAAGGCTAGAACATTGATGTTTTTACATTAATGAAAAAGTCCAAATACAGAAGTAATATAAGGAAATCCCTAATATGGACGAAGGCATCCATGGCTATCCAGGATATCTTTGTCACTGAATAAAAAGAAGGTAGAAACGCTTTGACTGATAAAGCATGAAGATAATAAACACGTGACTGCATTAATGTATAGTCTACCCATGTTCTTCATGCCATCGCAGGTATTTTCATAAGAATAAAGTTTATAATGCAGTGCTAATCGACAGCATTTATTGCATTATATAATATTATAAAATGAAATATTTTCTGCCTCATTCTGTGATTAGAAGCCACATCAGATCACAAAAGCAGTTTATTTCAAACACTTGACTGATGTTATGAAGTGAGTTTGGAGTAAAATCGTGTATTTTATTGGACGACAGGTTTATGCTTCTCCTTACACTGCAGTGTGTGTGAGCTCACTGTTGGAGAGAAGAGAGAAAGCGCAGCTGGTAGTATCGATGTATCGATACTGTGGGGAAAGAGTATTGAATCTGTTTCAGATATTTCAGTATTGATGTGTATTGAAAAATTGATATTTTTCACAACACTACTCCACACGCATTTGTATATTAGAAGTTTCTGGGGCCGGTTGCACAAGCCGTGCTTACTGTTAGATAAAAGTAGTTTTTGGCACTAAGTTACAATTTACAAAATATTTCAGCATTGCACCATTAAACTCAATTGAAACGTAACTATATGTTAACTAAATATTTATGGAAATCTCTGACCGGGAAAAATGGCTGAAATAAAACACCTGACTGATTGAATTGCATCAATAAGCTCATCATTAACCCGACAGACTTAAGTCCTTTTACCGTACATGATGTTGTTGATGTTTACACTTGTTTACATTTTAAGAAAACTGGGCATCATACGCTAAATGACGGAAGATCACATACTACTGCTTCTGATCATAATTTAAATATGTATATAATTGGATCTGAAGACACTGCAGTAATTACAGTGAAAGCTTAAGTAAAGTTTTATTATGAATAATAATATTTATTTTTATTTGGGCTTGAGTTCTGCTGTTTTCCATACATGAAAATGCTGAGTGATCACTGGCAGTCAAGTTCATATGCAGCTTTGCTTGGTGTATTATAAAAATGTATGTTTATACCCTACTTTTTATTGCGTGCCATACTATTTATGTTCTACTATTTATGTTCAAAATATCAAACATGTCTGAAATCCTCTGATTGGAAGGAATTATTGGCTGAAACTGTGCCATTTACTGACCTGCAGACTATCATCACGAGTGGATGGATTAAAAACTTGAATTATTAGTGATGAACCTTAAACTCTCTTATTCTAAAGGCTGCCATTTAGACTTTGGTATATTATCTCCATTGAAGTTACTTATCCCAAAATTAAGCTTCTGTCAGAATGTGTCAGTCCCACTAAAAAGGTTGAAAGACCTCCTGTAATGTGTGTCCTTCTGCTGCTTTCAGATTGTAGAGGTGGATTAAACAGACAGAAGATTAACGTTACAATGGATGTGTTTTATATCTTCTGAGGATTATTTGAACAGATCATATGAAGGGCACATGAAGAGGGTGTGAGACTATGATCAACACTCTCGCTTTCACCAATGACACATTTAGAAGGAATGGTTCCTCAAATAATTTTCATATCTGACATGATAAACAGACTTTGGACATTAAAAACATTCTTGTTCCTCATGTCACTCTCAGCCTTACATTTTTCACTCTTTTCTGTGCGATCACAATGTATCAGGGCTGAGGCTTTCAAGCTTCAAAAAGACTTTAAAGCACCATAAATGTGTTTCAAATAACTTATGCACTATATTTCTAGTCCTGCAGTGTGAAGCTTGGTGCGACAAACAGACCAAAATTGAATCCGCTAGCTACAGTAACTGTCAATTGTTTGGGACCTAATGTTGGTTTGTAGTTACTGATAAACATACATTTCCCATTAATTAATAAAAATAATAATTATCAATAACTTGCAGTAAACACTACAATTTGTGTAAAATTGGAAAAAATTTATTATTTACTTGTCTTCCTTTTTTCAATAGCAAATCTGAACAAAATTAACCACTCCAGTCCTCATTCACTTTGATTACACTGAAATAGTGGCCAGGATATTTATGAAATCTCATTTTGGAAAGCCGTACAGGTTTGGAATCACCTGAGGCTAAATAAATGATTTTTGAGTGAACTATTTCTTTAAAAGTACATACTTTCCCAATGCCAGAGAGTGTGTACTCTTGCACTAAGCATTCTAAGCCTAAACCTGCCTAGGTGTTATTGGTGTTTTCCAGTACTCCCACCAATTTCATGTGGTATAGTGGTAACAGTATGTCCAGCATGTTACATGTTACAAGCTTCTCATTGACTGCAGATACAGTATCTCTATAGAATTCAGGTAAGTACAGTGGATGAGGCTTTCAAAACATTCTTGAATCACACTTTCCATGGCATTTCCTCTTCTCGACAGCTCATTCATCCGTCTGCAGCTTGGTGCTGGTTTACGTATATGTGTGTGTTTGCTTGTGTGTGTTGGAGCAGAGCTTCATGAATGAGGCTTATTCAGTTTCTCCTGGTCTGAAGCTGTTAAACGGGTTTATTAGAGTGGAGATTTCTCTCCGTGACGCAGCACAATGCTGCTTCTGTGAGCGCAAGACAATTGACTCCAGCTAATGACCCGAACACTGAGAAACCAGCTCAAACAATGAGCGTGCCAGAGAGAAAATTACTCACACACGGCAGCTTGTATGAGTTCATCATTCAGATGTGATACTGAATTTTACCCAACCTGTCAACAACACGTCCAGGTCATATTTCACCACATAATTAAAAGGAAAAAAGAAGAAACTATAGTTATGCAGAAAGATGCCTATTTGAAGGGCTGTTAAGATTACTGTGGTGCAAAAAATGATACAAATTAAAAGCACAATTGTAAAGTACAGTTCATCTAAAATGAGGCAAAATTAGCTTTTATTTGTAACTAATAACTGTTGTTTGGTTCTTGATGGTAATAAGAATAAGAATAATTATTATGATCATAATACATGTTTAAATACAATTCACACCAGTAATATTAACCCATATTAGTAACACTTTAGTTTGGGGACCAATTCTCACTATTAACGATTTGCTTATTAGCATGCGTATTACTAGCATATTGGCTGTTTATTATTACTTATAAAGCACATATTAATTTCTTATTCTGCATGACCATATTCTAGATCCCTTAACCCTACCCCATACTAACTACTAATAAGCAGCCAATTAGGAGTTTATTGAGGGAAAAGTCATAGTTAATAGTTAGTTAACAGTAAGAATTGGTCCCCAAACTAAAGTGTGACAACAATATTTTACACCATTTTTAAACCATTAATCAGCAAATCCTATAGGTAAGTCATCAGTGCAAATGTAATAAAGGTGTTAGAGGCAAGGGTGCAGGGTTTTAATGTGACCAAGTTTGCAGTCAGTCACATGATCAGATTCTAAATTCAGACATGACAGAATGTGTTGATGTTCAAAATGGGTTTGGGAGTTGTTTACTTTTCAATTAATCCATCCATTTTCACAAAATTCAGGAATTCCAATTCCCAATTCAGGATTGTTTGTGCACAAGTTTGAATCATGATAGGTAGATATTATTGATTTGACAGTCAACAATCGGCCAATCACTGCAATGTATTTTTTAGGAACACAGGGAAAACACAACAAAATCAAAAGCAGCTGGTGACACTGTTGGACAGTGCACTTAAAAACATACTAAACTGTGTTTTTTACATTCATAAAATGCTAGTACTATTGTGCGAGGGTTAGGGTAAGGGGTAAAAATACAGTTTATACTTTTGCCTATGGAGAGTCCCTGTAAACCACATGTACAAATGTGTGCGTGTGTGTTTTGTCAGGAAAGTCACTGTAACTATCACTATCATATTTTTGCAGTTGTGCATGTACATGCCTGTGGACAAGTGAACACTCTGTGACTGTCAGAGTTATCTATGAAGCCTGTTGTCTGTGTGACATCACTCTGTCCGCTCTTCTTTGTGTGCATAAACCCTCCATCTCCTGTTTCACTTCACGAGAGAGCGAGACAAAGATGAAGAGGGGAAACGTGCAGCAGGGCAAACAAACATCCCCATCTGAGCTCCAGGCCTGCCCAGGGGAATGACCTGCTAATGTGTCCCAGCACTGGATACTCCTCCTGGTGAAGCAAAGGCGGATATCTCCCTGTGCCAGGCTGGAGGGTTTCAGGTTGTGCAGTGAAACAGATCTCTGTCCATTAGTCAATATAAAGTCAATACTGCTTCAGGCTGCACTGCAGAAGCACTTAATACTAAGAGAAGCTGAAAACCAGGCTTTAAAATCACTGTGTACCAGTTTGTATTGTGATATATGTTTGAAATGGCATATTGAATACATGTAAACCATGCACAATATACACATTTTTTTATTATGCATGGAACACCTGGATGATCTACACACATGCGTAATGAGGATATGCCATTAACTTATATTGTTTTTATGTAAATTTTTTATAATGACTATAAAAACACCATCATAATCTTTTTTTTTTTTCTATTCTAATTCCTGATGGTGCTAAAAATCATGTAAGAACCGTAAAAACTTTATAAACAAACCTGACTTTAAAAAAGCACACACATACACGCGCACACACACACACACAAACACACACACACACACACACACACACACACACACACACTCACTCACTCACTTGTTTTGCTATCCTTGTGGGGACTTCCATAGGCGTAATGATTTTTCTACTGTACAGACCGTATATTCTATTGCCCTACACCTAAACTTAGCCCTCACAGAAGACTTTTTGCATTTTTAGATTTTCAAAAAACTTCCCCACCGTGACACGAGTCCCCATGAGTCTGTGTGTATTCAGGTTTAAGTCCCCACCTGAATAGAAAAACAGGTACACACTCACACACACACACACACACACACAAACACAAACTATTTATTTCATTTATAATGATTTTATCATTGAAGATGTTTTTCATTTATCTAACATCATGAGACCATTTTGTCCTGAAAGTATAGCTGAGTAAACGCAGACAAACTGCAGGAAATGAGACTGATAAATGAGACCTCTGGAGCCCAGTGTGTACAACAAGCTGAGAGAGAGAGACATTGATAAAAGTACATTGTTGAAGAGGTGCAGGTCAGAGAAATGGAGAGCTATGAAAGAGGAGTGAAGAGAAACTGATCACAGAAGAAAAGAGGACCAAAGGGGCATGAGCGATCCCTTTAGAGCTCCTAAAGAGTGAGGCTGTTGATGCAGCTGGTCAGGAGTCTGCTGAATAGCTGTGGTTTTCCTGTCTGTACCCGACTCCAGGGGAAAGAGTTTCAGAACCCACCCAGTGTGTCACAAGATCCCATTACAATCATTCTGTCTCTGGTCTGGCAGAGCTGATTGGTTTAAAGCGGTTCAGCTGTAATGGTCGGGGTGGTTGGTATTTCCGGTAGACTAATATAGGTCATTTAACTCAGAGTGCTCTGAAAACACTTTTCTGTGTTAGCAGACAAGCACTTTAACCAAACAAAAAAAATATACATTACACAAACACCACCTTAGCAAAGCAAAAGGCATTGACTGTTGTTAGTGGTGGTTAATAATTCAAGCATTACGCTTTAGCTGCACAACTTTCTAGCCATTGGCATAAGTTTGTCTTAAAAAGGGGTGGAGACAACCTAGTATATTTATCTTTCTTTGTGCTCAGACTCTGATGATTTCTGCAAAAGAACACAATTTAATGGGAATTTTCACAGCCAATCACGTAAGCAGCGCATCCATATTTCTATTTATACCTTAAAAGTATAGAATTGTTAATTGTTATAGAATAATGTAATTTGTGTGCTTAACTCCATTCATGAGAGTGGTATATTTAGTATAAATGTGTAAATTATAAAACATTCTGTTTACTTCAGTATGCACATTTCAGTGTGAGCCTCGCTGCGCACATAATTACGTTGTTATTGTTTATAAATCCTGATATGTGCATGGCAAGGTTTATAGATCAGGCCTGTCTGACTGGTGCAGATGTATTTTCATGAATGAGTTAAATTATGAAGAACAATGATTGGAAATGCTTATATACTTTGCATCGTAAGTCTTCTGCATGGCTATTTTTCAAATGGTTTTCAAAAAGTGGAATGGGACATGTCTCACCCACCTCAAATTACGCCTATGATTCTAGCTTATCGATGTTCTAGCTTCACAGCATTCTAGATTCACATGAAGGTGCTAGAAGGGGGCAGGTGTCCGGCCGGTGATGTGACCCTCGAAGGCAAAGAAATTATGTACATAATGTACAAATTATGTACATTCATGTTCATATAATAAATTCTAAATAGAACACCAATTGGCGTTTTAGAGCACCCTAGTTGCAATTTTGGGAACATGCCATATAGCTTACAGGAACATATTTTGTGATATCATACTTTGAGACCAATGTGGACATCTATATTTTCTGATGAAATAAAATATACTTTTTATGAAATAAAGATATTTTATGGACAATATTTCACTTACACTACACTTGAACAATAACTTTTATTTTAATTTTTAACCGTTGGACTTGGGAAAGGATAATTCTACTCCGGACGTGAGCAGCACATCACACAACGAAACAAAAGCGACGCAACGTGACGAAGTTCTTAACGGGTTCTGTTGTCTTTTGTCATGTCGCATGATCGCATCGCTCGCATGCAGTCAGGGATTGAAATTAACTCACCGGCCAATTTGGCCACTAAATTTTTAAGTTACCGGCCATTCATAACTTCTACTAACCAAAACAAAAACAAAAAAAAACCACAGAAATAAACCAACAGCTTGAGGATGTCTACACTGTACATGACAAAGCGACCGTTGCAAATCATTTTGTGTCACTACCAGGGGTGTGTGATATTGACAAAAAAATAATATCTCAATATTTTCTTGGATTTTATTGATAAAGATAATTAGATGATATTTTGCTGAGTGTGTTATTGTGCTGATATCTTAAGGACTGCCGTGGACTGCTGACTCCTAAACTTTTTGATATTCTTCATATTCTGTGTGGCGATCAGTTCACAGCAGTGGTAGAAATTGATCTTTTTCAATAAGTTTTAATTTATTTTTACCTTTTATTGCCATTTTTACTTTTATAAAGCCATTTTTCTAAAAGTGTGCATCATCTTTCAAGTCAAATTCTTACATTTAATCAGTCAATTATAATAATAATAAATTTAGGCTGTTATTAAACAAATTAAATCAGTATCAAGAAAATTAATCTTCGCAGAAGTTGCATATGAAGTGACATTTAGATGTATTTACACGTTAATTCATGGAATATGGAATATGGGACATGGAATCCTTTAACCCGCAGTTAAAAATGCATAAATAATGTTTTGATATTTTAAACATGGAATGCTGAGTACTGATATTTCAAATTATTTACAAAATGAAAAGATAATTTAAATGTCAAATTAAAATCGCCAGTAGGTGGCAGCAAGTCACGGTTAATAAGTGAGTCATTGTGATTGAACCGAATCATTTAAATGGTTGATTCATTCAGGAACGAAACACAGTCATGTTGCTCAGAGACGCAAAACAGTGTTGTGGCTGTGTTTGGAATGTGTTTGTTGGCGAAATAGAGAAAAAACAGACAATATGGTGTCTAAAACGTGAGTGTCTTGATATTGACTTATTGTTTATTGAACTGTTGCATAAAATCAATATCACATTTGTAACCATGCTGATTTTTAAAGAAAAAACGGCACTCTTCATGTGATATTGATTAACTATATGAATTGATATAAATATATACATTTTCTGCCCCTCATTCTTAATGCATAGGCCCTATTAATAGACCGAATTATGGTCTAAATGCGCACGCGCACTAAGTCTAATTAGGCTTCATCACCAAGACGCGTATGTGTGCACTCTGTTTTTTTGGGTTTTGTTTGGTTTTTGCAATATACTCAATAATGTCATGATGTCTCACGAGATCAGTATTTGTGCTAAACCTGTGCAGACTTGGCTTTGAATAACTTCCCCAAGAAATTAATGAGTGAACATAATTTACGAAAAGTAACTTGCCAAATTGGCTAGTGATTTGACAGCGTTACCCGCCACAGCTGATTTTTACCTGCATTTGACAGGTGTTAATTTCAAACCCTGCATTCAGTGTAACGTTGCGGCGTTACAGTAGGTTAAATCATAACATGGAAATTTCATCGCATGAATCGTGTCATTGTGACATAACACATACTTAAAGTGTGTGTGTTTGAAAAAAAAAGGACGTAATCGTCCTTTGCTTTTTTTCTGGAGTGCATTTTACCCCAGACCTCCAAAGAGCAAAGAAGTGAATGAATGAAATCGCGAGAGCAACGGGAGATTTGAAGCTCATGGCAGACGCACCCAAGAGATGACTCGCCTTGTGATTGGCTGAATGTTAGTTCACTCAAATCAGAGAACATGGGTGGAAATATTGGCGGTGGGTCAAAAAAAGTGCAGGGGACAGAATCACCTGTTTCTAACAGTGCGGGGGACATGTTCCCCCCGTCCCCTGCGGCTGCTACGCCCCTGTTCAGAGCGTTGTATTTTCACATCACTCTAGCTTCCCAATGTTGATGATCATTCTAGCACAACATTCTAGCTTCAAAGCGCTCTAGATTCACATCATTCTAGCACGTTCTAGCTTCACAATGGTCTAGCTACACAGTACTCTAGATTCACATCATTCTAGCACAATGTTCTACCTTCAGAACGTTCTAGCTTTACAACACTCTAACTTCACATCGTTCTAGTTTCACATCTCCATAATGTTCTATCTTCACAACATTCTAACACAATGTTCTAGCTCCACAATGCTGTAACTTCACAAAGCTGTAGTTTCACAGTGCTCCTGTACATATTTGTGCACTCTGGTTTCTGTTTACAAAGGCATACAGGATATTTCTATTTACAGTGTGTTTTTGCAGCACTGAACATTGTAACCAATCACAGACATGTCTGTTGAGCGTATGAATGCAGTGACCAGTCAGAAGTGTTTAAGTTCAGAATCCTCTCAGTACCACTTGCAATGCTGAACCAAAACAAGGAGATTTATTGTCCAGTGTAGACAGCTTCATTGACTATAATGGGAGATTTGTAGTGTAGAACTCTCTAGAGTCTAGACCAGTGGTTCTCAACCACATTCCTGGAGGACCCCCATCACTGCACATTTTGCATGTCTCCTTAATCAAACACACCTGATTCAGGTCACCTGCTCATTAGTAGAGACTCACAGACTTGAAATGGGTGTGTCAGACAAAGGAGACATGCAAAATGTGCAGTGTTGGGGGTCCTCCAGGAACGTGGTTGAGAACCACTGGTCTAGACCATGCTGAAGAGAGAGATAGCACTGAATTTAAGTGACTGAAATTTGTGTCTTCGTCCCTTTCTTTTTTAACTATAATGAGTTTGCATCTGACATTGTATAGGTAATGTAAAGTCTAGGTTCTCTCTGTTTGTCTCTCTATATCTCTCAAGATCATCTGTTTGGCAGAGGGTGGACATTTTCACATCTCACTAACCCTCAATATGTACTTGTCACAACCAATACATCTGTGACTCTGAAATAAACCCTGTGCTAGAAAAAAATACATGAGATCACATTGGAGTTTTGTCTAGGTCAATTGTGATATGCTACGGTGCATGCGGGTGTTTTTATGTGTGAGTGTGTGTGTGTGTGTGTGTGATCACTGATTAATGGCGAATCAAAAAGCAGCCAGGCTTTTTAACGCGCTCTACCTCTTCAATAAAAGCTTTATACTGTGCTGCGATTTGCTCTTTAAAATTACCACAAAACCACAAGAGCATTCAGCAAGAGCTAATGACAGTCAGTCTCACTCTCTCTCTCTCTCTCACACACACACACACACACACACACACAGACATACCGTGGCCCTTCCTATTTACCCAGTGAAATGCAGTACCGTGACTGTGGTTGCAACTCTTACTATTTTTGAAGTATATCTTAAGTGTGCATGAAAGAAAATGTCAAATCACAAGAATATGTCCTTGAGAAGGGTTTTGTATGCATGTGTTTGCTTTGCTTCATTTGGTTTTATTGAACAGCTGCATCATTCTCTTATGTGTGTGTATGCAGCGGGTGGCACAGGTCCATAATTTCTCATGAGCCACCATCACCTTGGCTCAGTGCCACCAAGGTATTTACTAAAATGAAACTGAGATCTGTTTGTTTGTCAGTTTATTCATTTATTTGTTTGTTCTGTTGATGCGATATGACTGAATGGTGTGTGGCACATGTATTGTGATCTGGACCCCACAGGGAGTTGTCAGCTTTATTCTTTAATTCACCTCATGGGAAAAAGGTATTTCAGTCTTGGTCCAGAAAGTAATTTAAAACTGAATTCCATCATTCCAAAGTTTACACTGACAAGAGTGATGACTATAGCAATATTAAAGACACATTTGCCCAAAAAATGAAATGTCTGCTATAAGTCACCAGAGGAGAAGTTTCGTTGAATCCTGATCATTGCCAGCCTGATCTCACGGTAATTCGTACATATTTTACGAGGTGGCTAATTTGTACAAATTCGTATGACCTAACTTGTATAAATTCATATGATTTTTACTAAATTGTACGTATTTTACGAGTTGCACAATTCGTATGAATTTGAACTAATAACCTACACCTAACCATGCCCATAAACCTACCTGTCACTCAAATCGTACAAAATCGTACAAGTGAGGTCGTACGAATTCGTACGAATTAGCCACCTCTTAAAATACGTATGAGGTGGTCATGATATTCCGTAGTTAATGCTGTTCTTTTCCATATGAATTTGAAGTGAATAGGGACCAGGGGGCTGTTGAGCACCAAAAATGACAGCTCTGTAAATGCTGATCATATAACTAATGCACTATATTCCAAATAATGTGACCCAAAAATCTTCATGTTCAAGTATATTCAAATATTGCATTTTAAAATGCATCAGAACCATCTCTGATACCTATTATACCTTTGGCACCATTCATTTAGTTTTGTCATTCATTCTCATATGTCTCATAATCATTTATGATGTGTGCATATTGAGTTTGATTTAATTTTTGGCCTGTTCCTCACACAAATTTGTATTTGACAAAGAAGAAAGTCATAAAGGTTTCGTCATTTGAAGAGAAATGTGTGAAATGCTCAAACTCTTTAAAGTCAGGTGGAATCTGAGTTATGGTAACTTCCCTGTTTTCATAGAATTAGAATGATTATTAAAACTTTATACTTTTCATTATCATTATAGTCATCAACCTTGGTGTGAACTGGCCTTTACATGCCAAAGTTTAATAGTTAGGTTATAGGAATTTCTTTATAATCTAACATTTCCTGTGTGTTATTTTTATGGAGTTTGTGTATGTGTTTATATTTACATGTGTTTAAGATATTTTGGGCTCACTGGACCAGGATCATCTCTTTGTCCCTTTATGGCTCCCTCTGGAGCAGATCATTTGTCTTGTAAAATTCTCCAATCTGCACAACCTGGTAGCTTCGCCCTGCACAGACAATCAGATTTTACGCCACGCTGCTTCTCCCAGCGCCCTCCAACTTGATTTACTGCAGTTTGGTTGTATTTTCTTAATGTAAAAGGGCTGCACTCTGTAGAATTGGGACCTCGGCTAAACACATTTAGAGTTTGTGTTCCGTGACTTGGAGTTCAGTTTAATTGAATTCACTTGCTGTATTGAGTGCAGTCTCAGCTGGGTAAGAGCTTAGCAAAAATATCTGCCAAACTCCGTCTGACATGTGCACCTTGTGCTCAGTTCAGTGTTTATTTGGAAGCAGACGGAGCCTTTTCAGTGCAAGGTGGTGTAGGATGTCCACCTAAGGCTGAAAGTGAGATGGAGGAGGAGATACGGTGATAGATGAAGAATTCTCCATGAGCTCATAACTTTATCATGTGAGTTTCAAAGGGATAGTTCATCCAAAAATAAAAATTCTGATCCTTCACCCCCTCATGTCACCCCAAACCTCATTTCTGAGTGAACCATTCCAATAATAGTCTTTCCACAAACTCATTTTTTCCTGCTCTGTGACTGTTTTAGGTTGCAAAAGTCACATCTGGACAGTGTGAAAGCGAATCAGGTATAAACACACACATACGGAGGACTTCACAAAGCTCTTTTCAAAGCATTGACCTCATGGTCAGACCTCTGAAGAGCAGATCTCAAAACATGTTCCCTTAACGTGAGCCAGCGGTGGGGAATAGGGATGAAAGTATTACCTCAGAACCAGCCAATGGTCATTCTCCATCATCTGCTCCTCAACAATCCCTCTTTATAACTGAGGGCTGTTTTTCCAGCGTGAGGGCCATGTGTTCTTCAGATTAGAGGGATGTGGAGAAATCCTTGAGTTTCCAGGCCCTTTTTCTCACACTATGTCTCCTTCACTCACCTCCTTCACAATTGTTTAATACTAGCTTCTCCCCCTTAGATGAGTGTGCTCCACTACATAGTGATTTGACTGATCTGAAGTCAGTTTTTCCACGCAGTATGTGGCAGCCGGAGGCATTTGGCAGATATGAGATTGAATGTTTGACTGATAGGCACTCAACGGTTTCCAGATCGTAATGCTAACTTCAATTTACCTCCCAGGAGGAGCTCGGCGTCTCAGGGCCATAATATAGAGCAGTACTTCTAAAACTGCTTTTGCTTCAGGACACACAATTTACGTTGGGCATCAAGTGGCGAGTCGACACAGTACCAGAATTGTTTATGTTACAAAACTTTACAAAAACGCATAGTTATTAACATGACACAACAGTTTTCTTTCTAAATGTCCCTCTTCTTTTGATGGTTTCATGGCAATATTTCAGTATATCATACAGTGAAATGGTATTTAATAGAGACTGGGCAGTTTTTCCGCTAATCTTGTATAGTTTTGTTCATGTTTTTTTTTTGTGGATTTTTGAATGTTAAGGAGTCTGTCTTTGTTGACATCTGTCTAATTTGACTACAGGTGACTCACTTTATTTTGGTTGTTATAATTTGTATTTAGCATAATTTTTTCACTTCCTGATTAGAAACCCAGATATAGAATATGTGATTTGTGAAAATTTGTGATATGTTTTTTCTTTCTTTTCTTTTTTTTTTAATCTTCTCAATCTCAAATCTTTTTTAATCTTCTTGGGTATGCAGATTTGCTATTATCACCTGAAGTTAAACTTAAACTGACAGCTGCTCTAAATGCAATTCAACAAAGCAGGAAAAAAATCTGAGAAATTGTTTACATTTGATCTCTTTGTCAGTAATTTTAAAGAGATCAATGGATCCAATGCACTTCAGGCACTTTAATGAGTTTGATTCCTGTGACAATGGAGTGTGTGTGTGTGCGTGTGTGTGTGTGTGTGTGCATGACCATGAGCTTACAATCTTAAAGCTTTCCTGAAAGTGAAATGGGTCATTTGTAAATTAGTGTTGAGATAATTTCTAGTATATTCATATGGTCACAATTTAACGACCAATTTTCACAGTTACCTAACTAACAACTATGACTTTTGCCTCAATAAACTCCTAATGTGCTGCTTATTAATAGTAAGATAGTTGTTAAGTTTAGGAATAAGCCATCATGTGTGCTTTATAAGTACTAAAAAACAGCCAATATGCTAGTAACATGCATGCTAATAAACAACCAGTTAATAGTGAGAATTGGTCCCTAAGCTAAAGTGTTATAGACTGTATGACTCAATGGTGTATACAGAATGAAGGCTTCATATAATGAGAATGTCCATTCCTAGCATTGTGGCAGTTACTTCTGCTCTGCAGCATATGCAAATCATATTCTCTTTAGAAAGTGTATTTTAGTTTGGACTTGCTTATTTTTGTCTTTTGGTCACTGTGTGGGCTGCATGTTTTGTCTGGTTTAATGTTTGTCTTTTGAAAGTTATTGTTATTCTGTTATTGTGTCCCTGTTGCCATAGCAACAATGTTTCTTTAGGATTGAAAGTTTATGTAGAGTAGTTTGGCTGCTGACCTTTCTTTGACACACACACACACACACACACACACACACACACACACACACAGTGTCCTATAAGGATGTGGTCCCATTCTATTTCCTTATTAGTGCAGAAGTGAGTGCATCTTCATTAGATTTGTGTTGATTAACACATGACAGCAATAATAACTCAGAGAGTTATTATATAAGTCAGAGAGCATTAGTAAATCTATACTCATATCCTCATTTCACAGGCATTATGTCCATTAGCAGTGCTATTGTGTTATCTGTATTGTCACAGGGTAAGTGTGTGTTATGATATGTAAAACCAATTGATGGTTATTGATTTTATTGCATACATATGGGAGAGTGCAGATTATTTGTTTCATCAGAAAAGATCAAGACAGAGGTCTAGAATCTAAGGGACTAATTATGGAAAGTGTATGTCGACAGAGGGTGGTGGTGATTAAATATATAATTTTTTTAGGAAAATGAAAAGGTGTTCTCTCTTGTGTCCACTCAATAGTCTACTAAGATGTGCGAGGTCTACACATAAATGCAACAGGATCGCCTGTGTCTGTGGTTGCACGATGTTGACTTTTGCGAATGGCCAGAATACATGAGTTTCCATCATATATAACTGTGTGCGTCCTCACATCACCCAAGAAGTTGCTAAGAATGCTAGTATGGAGCATACAACAGAAATCTGAACAGAAACAGGCACTTTAACAAATCAAATAACATGTCAGTGCTGCATGTACATGTGAGAAATGATCCAGGTTTTCATAAAAACACTGCCTGATATTGATATTTAGCCAGAGATCTTGCATTTATAGTTGATGAGACACATATTGAGTGAAGAGTATCATAACCTCCATCACACACACACACACAATGAATACAAGTGATGCATGAGAATCCAGAAATATGCACACATTCAGTTCACAAATCCACACATCGACAGTTTGTGTCCAGCAGATACTCTCCAAAATGGCGCTACGCTGACTCAGAGGAGATGAATTGTTGAATGACGTCGTAATTCTTTTTCTTTGCGTACAAAAAGTATTCTCGTCGCTTCATAAAATTCGAATTGAACCCCTGAAGTCCTTCATACTTTTCTGGGTCTTGACAATGTAGTTTACCTGGCAGTCAATGGGACAGTCACAAGCCTCCCGGTTTTCATTCAAAATATCTTAAATTGTGTTCTGAAGACGAACAAAGCTTTTACAGGTTTGGAACGACATGGGGGTTAGTGATTAATGACAAAATTTTCATTTTGGGTTGGAGTAACCCTTTAAGATGTAATGTATTTCATTTATACTGTATTAAGAAAATTAGTAAGTGAGAGTATAGAGAATGAATGAAATAATTTGCATTTTATGTTGTCGTTGTACTAAAAAGTTATGATGAAATTATAATTAATATATTATTTGGAAAATATATATTTTTAATTATTGTAAAGTACCTTTAACAATAAATATTGGTCCAAAGCAAGTTATTTTTTCTAATGTAAAAAAATAATATTTAATTAAAAATATAATTGAGAGCTGTCAATTTTAACATTTATTAGACTTTAGAAAATAACTTCTAATCTTCTACCTGTGCCCTTCAGCAAGTAGTAAATATGCAGAAATGGAATTAAGTTATCAAACACTAAATTCTAAATGAAATATAGATGAATCCTTAATGCTACAAAAGTTATTGATTTCCTCTTTTTTTCTTTTGTTCTTTGATGAACAGACATCACAGCAGCTGGGTTATTAGCTTATTTGGCTGCTATTACTTTAAGAGCTGCCACTGCTGAACATGACGCGGATCTGACACGAATGATCATATTTCATTCTCGCTTTAATATGAAATGATACAGGCTACAGCACACGTAGACGTATTTGCGTTAACTACGTTAAACATTTTTACTGCTGTTAAACTGGAAAAATTATTCGCCTGCGTTACGGCGGTAATATTAACAGCACTAATATATGTCTTCAGTTGCTGAACTGAATCTATTGCAGACTTATAAAAATATATTTTATTCTTTTAAAAGGACAAAAAGTGGATTTTTCTCTTTATTTGAACTTTCAGCTATGTTTTTCTTCAGCAGTAGCCACATCTGTTAGAAAAATCAATTGTCATTTCCCCCATTAAAATGACAGATTAACTATTGTAACCAGATTTATCTACCCTCGCACTAAACCCTCCCCCTGTGTGCCATGTGTTGATCATATACAGTCTTGAGTGTGGCCTCAGTGTTTGTCTCTTTCATCCTCCAATATATAACAGAATAAAACCTTACTCAGGGCTTTCCTCCACACTTTCATCTCTCTCTCTTTAAATCAAACACATAACATCTCACTGCTCCAGCACTTGAGAAAGTCTGTGGCTCTCTTGATAAAGCAAAAACATGTCCTACTGTCAAAATGTTGTCTTTCGTACATCACTTGGTTTTGTTCTCCGTTATGTTACTCGCACACACATACAGTATAAAACCCTTGTATCAGCAGCTGAGTCAGTAGTGACCTGCTCTGTTTGAGTGTTCAAAGCTGTAAACGTGGAAGTATCTGACCTTACAGCACTGATATAACCCATTATCAAAGAGCTGATCCCTCTCACTCTTTACTAATCTGATTTCCTTTTCTCCAGTGTCTTAGCTGAATGAATCACTCAGCGAATGTCCAAATGTGCTAAAGAGATAACAATGCCATTACACTCCGTTATACTGGCCCATCACTGAGCCTTCGAGGTATTAAATCCATCTGTGTGGCTGAAAAACTTTTAAAGTTAGAAGTTTGGCATTTTATTGATAACTGATTTTAACTACTGTATGTTATAAATCTTATGTGTTTTTAATTGTTGGGGAAAACAGTTAAAACCCAAGGACCAGGTATGATGAACAAAGACCAGGAGTCAAGAGATGCGATTCAATTGAAGAAATTTACTGAAGAAAATAGTTTGCAGTTTCATCAGCAGAAATCAGGCATCAAACTGTTGTAATATACAATACAATAGATGGACAGATGTGTTGTAGTTTTTGAAACCTAGCAAAGAAAAGTGGAAAAAATAAGACTTGCACCATAAGCTCCAAATCAGTTATTGGCTTACACTGGATCTTTTATTTCTTAGTATCAACATTTTGGATATTTAATGGTTTATTCGTTTTAGGATTTAGATCATTATCTATCTCTAAACTAAAGGGTTAGTGAGAGATTACGGTAAAGAACTATCTCCTACAGAGCTTATCACGCATAAAAATGTGTTAAGCTCATTTCTTAGGGGGAAAAGATACTAGACACTCACAAACTCTCTTGTATAAATCAGTCTTATTCATATCCACAGTTTTTTTTTTTTTTTTTATCTCATTCGAACATGATAAATTACACTTTTATAGCAAAATTTAAAATGCACTGTAAATTAATATTACATTACATTACTGTACTAAAATTTACTGTATTCATCTTCACTGTACATTAAAAATTCACTGTACATTATAATTTTGTGAATATTTATTTCAGTTTTACATATTTTTTCAGTTTAGTTTTTCGCATTTTTAACAGAATAGTAAATTATAGTATCTTCCATTTATTGAAAAGAGACGAAAAGTAAATCCTAGCTTATCGATAGCATCAAGAATGTCAATATCAATACAATATACACTACCATTCAAAAGTTTATATATGTATAAGGTTATATATATATGCCTCGATACCATAGAGCCCCCCCACATAACAAATCTATATATAGGGGTTAAATTGGGATTTGTTATGTGGGAGGCTCTATGGTATCGAGGCATATATATATATATATATATATATATATATTCCATATATGTGGAATATGCATTATGATTGGATGAGATAGAAGCATCCTGATTTGATTAGGGAATAAATGCTGAGTCAGCGTATTTTCTCATTGAAAAAATGCAGCAGCACAATTGTTTCCAATATTGATAATAAATCTGCATATTAGAATGATTTCTGAAGGATGTGACACTGAAGACTGCAGTAATGATGCTGAAAATTCAGCTTTGTATCCAGAGTATATTAAAATTGAAAACCACTATTTTAAATTGCAATAATAAATCAAATAAATGCAGCTTTGATGAGCATAAGAGACTTAAAAATTAATAAATAAAATATCTTACTGATCCCAAACAATTGAATGGCAGTGTATGTGTGTGTATATATGTATATTTGTGCATCTACAGTATATGTATATACACACATATTTTCTGTAAGAAATAAATATATTGGAGTAAGTATGATGGATTGGATTTGTGGTCAAGCAAACTGATCTCTGATCGCTTCTCCTGGGTAAAGTCTCTCTAATGTTAATGGTAATCACCCGTCATTTGTGTGGTGAAAGGCGTCATTGCTCAAGAGCTTCCCGGCAGTGCAACCTACAGGACACACACTCAAGACCTGCCTAGTGGTCTCATTTTACTCCTGTGGTGAGTGTGTGGAGAGATGGCCATAATGGAAC
Organism: Spinibarbus caldwelli; assembly: GCA_039654775.1. Lineage (NCBI taxonomy): Eukaryota > Metazoa > Chordata > Actinopteri > Cypriniformes > Cyprinidae > Spinibarbus > Spinibarbus caldwelli. The sequence goes on along the minus strand of CM077247.1, from coordinate 27,696,078 downwards.
TATAGTCTGTGTGTGTGTGTGTGAGGGCATGAATATGTGTGGAGTAGTGCTGTAATCTGTTATTTATCACTCAGTGGGCTGCTTGTATGTGTGAGGATGTGGGTGTGTGCATATGCACGCAAATAGATATTGATTTAAACCCCTGTAGTGCATGTAAATGCTTAATTTTACACTTTGATATTATTCATATCCAATTTATAGCAATTCTCCATGGCAACTTTTGAGAACAGGCGCTTTAAACGTCTCTCCACACATATTACTACACGCAGGGCTGTGAGATGCGCTGGAAGTACTTTCTGTTGCTGATGTTTTAATAAGATGACTGTAATGTTGCTTCATAACACCTCAGAGTTTACAGCCTCATGAGATGAAACAATGAGCACGGCTTGTTAAAAGTGTGCGAGAGTGATCGTGTGTGTTTGTGTGTGTGAAGAGCAGTTTAGACTGGATTTGAGAGTGATTTGATAGCGGCTCTTTTAGTTGTTTACTAAGCTGGATTAGAGCTGATGGCTTTTATACTACTTAGCTCTGTCTGTGTGTGTGTGTAATGATGTGTAAGGGAGTGTGTTTGTGGTGCATTAGGAAGGTTATTTTCATTTGGAGGATGATAATGTGGAGATGATTGTTCTGCTGAATGTAATATGTTATGCTATTAGATGTGTTAGATCACTGTTTTAACACTCAAGGTTAATGGATGTCTTCTGAGTGTATGCACACATATGTGTGTTAACCCTGTGTGCATGCACATATGTGTAATAAATGTAATTATTTGTTGAACACTGGTGTGTTTATCATATTGCAATTATTGCCAGTTTTATAAATGCTATGAATCCTGCAATCTAAATTGCTTGTGTTTTTCTTCAATTTTCACTGTAAAATGTAATAAGTTGACTTTACTTAGAAAAAGTGAGGAAGCCGATTGCCTTAAAATTTCCAAGTAAAGTAGAGTGTTAATGTTTAGTTGGCATAACTTAACACAATTTGTAGAGACAACTTGTTAAACAAGTATACTTAAGTACTGTTGACTTAAAATCATTATTTGAGTTAACTTTCTATTAGTGTTCACATTACTAGGAAAATATTATGAAACCGATTGCCTTAAAAATTCCAAGTAAGCTAAACTAAAAACAATAAGTTAAGACAAAAAGCAACAACTGAACTTGAGTTTAACAGTTTATTATATATTAACTCTCTTCAGGTAATACAGCGTACCAAACAAAGTCAGATGACCTAACTCTATAAACGTTTTTTTGAATGTAGCATTAACAATTTTTGACAAACAAAAAACACATCGTTACTCACGTTAATCTCCTAAAGCAACTTAAAAGTGCAGTGCAAGTGCAGCTAAAAAAAAAAAGGATCCTGACTGCTCGACAATCTTTGACCTGAAACTGAACAGGTGACCTTTTAAAATAATCAACACTAGCTTAAATCTTAACAGTGCTTACAATATTAAAATAAATAAATAAATAAAAAAAATATGTTTAACAATAACACTGCTCTAAAACTTTTAAGAATATTTTTAAACATTCTTTAACATTTAATTTACTCACACTCATGCTGTCCTAGATTCACATGACTACCTTCAGATGAATCCAAATGAGTAAATTTATAATATAAAAATAACCCATCCCTGAGTTCATATAGAGTTGTATGGATTAATGTAACAATATCTGTTTGTGCTTTTGAGCTTTCACATTGTAGCACCTCTTCACTTTACATTTACATTTAGTCATTTTGCAGACGCTTTTATCCAAAGCGACTTACAATTGGGGAATACATAAAGCGATTCGTCTTGAAGAGGCAATCAGACAGAGGAAGTGCTCATAACAACAAGTCTCAGGCATTGTTCAAATAAGTACAAGCTAGAAAGGAAAGGAATAAATAAAGAGAAAGAATTTTTTTTTTTTTTTTCACTTGCAATAAATGGACTGAGATGGACTAGTATTCAAAAAACTTTTTTTTAAATTGTTGGTGGGAAAAAAACAATACATATCTGGCATGGCATGAGGGTAAGTAAATGAAGTGTTCTTTATATTTTGTGTTATCATGGTGTAATTTAATTATAACTTACCTGTCTTTCTGTGAAAAGTGATGGCCATCTTTGGAGAGTCTCTTTTACTGGAGGCTCCTTCTCTACAATCTCTTTTCTTCTCAAGGAGAAAGTGGAATCCATGTGCTGTGATATCAAGGTGGAACTTGGATGACTTTTCTTCATTTCCTCCACAAGTTGTAAGCGTTTAGAATCCATGCTGCAGTCATCCTCATTAGCAGGACAATTGGGAAGAAAATTGATTTCAAATCGTTTAGGCCTTTTAACACTTCTCACAGGATCTTGGCTTCCCCTTTTTCCTGCATTTATAAGAACATCTGTGCATCCAGCTCAGCGTAGCTTCGTTCTGTAGTTCCCCATTTTAAATTAGAGACTGTTCTTCCAACCGTTCCATCCAGTAGAGGAACCTGGTTCAGTAAGGCAAGGATGTTTTTTGACTAGTGCAGATGCAACATCATTGAAATCGTCATCAGAGGGATATACTTTGAAGTTGTACATAGACTCAGCAAGTTTTTCAAGAATTTCATGCTTCATGTGCCTAGGAACGTGCATATATGTCTGGTCTTTCATGAAGAGAAGATTTCCTTGGCGCAATCTGTACTCAATGTCTACAGGAAAATTTGGGACTTCAAAGGTCTCTGGCCACTGAGCTTGGCGTACATTAGATGAACCTTCTTATGAGGTCAAAGACACAATATCTGTGTCAGCTGTACTTGGTGTAGGAGATGCTGTAGGAGATTCTGCAAGAGCAATCACCTTTAAGGTGGGCCTTTCAGGTAAATCTGCAATGTCTGTGAGGTTAATCAGTGCATTGTTAAAATCAGCATCTTCATACTGAAGATAAAACTTGTATGGAAGACCTAGCTTTTCCTCAAGCTGTTCCATCAATGAAGTCAAAGTTTGTGGTTTCCTATGCAGCGTGATTTTCCTTATGTCATTTTCATTCACTATCACTCTTAAGTATAGTTTTTGTCTCCATTGTGTCCTGTGAACCTAAAAATGAGAAAAATCAATGAAATCAAATGAAATTAAAGGAAAAAGGAAAACAAATATATTTACTCAATAGGAACTGAAACTGTGTTTACCAACATTCTTAAAAATATCTTATTTTGTGTGACTTAGAATGACTATCCTTTTAAAAGCTTAATTTAACACAAGATGAAATGTTTTGCTGTAACAAAAGTCCTGCCCCAAATTTTGTAGGATGCCAGTGGAAAAATGTCATTCAAATCAGAGAGCTTTGTGACAGTCATGTCTGGTACATGACTGCACAATTCGTAGGAACGCAGATGCTCAGTGTACCACGATGTCTGTTTTTTGCATACAAACAAAATATCGGTGTTGATGATGACAATTTTTACAATTTGCCTAAAATCAGGCAGACATGAACTTGCACCAGCAGACAGAACCATATCAGGACTGTACTTGATGCCATCAATACACACTGAAGATGTGACAATGTGACAGTGCTTTGGGTAGGAAAATTCTGCTGAAGCATGTTCTGAACACTCTCAGGAAAAGATGAAATCAGCGTAGACGTCACTTTGCCCATCTGGACAGAAGGTTTAAAAAAGGATGACGAGTCCACATGGTACATTCTTTGGTGTCGGACTGCCAGAGTTCGTGGGACGTTTTTGAAATTTTTTGTCTCACGAATGATTTGTTTTAAGAACTTATGCTTGCCTTCAAACCGCATTATCCAAACATCTTTAAGTGGCCCATATGTCCTAATTAGTTGCGAATAATGTTCAATGTAGTGGTGTTTAGGACGAAGCACAAAATCAGGGAATACTTTCAAAAGCAAACCTCTGTGCTCTGAAATTTTAGCAGCAAGAAAATCAATAGTGTCATCAGTGAATCTGAAGGATGTCGCCAGTTCTAGATTGTCTTTCAAAAACATTAAAATCTCCCATATTGCATCATTTTCTGGGATGTCAAAACCAATCATTAGTGGGAGAAGTCTTAAAAGTGCCCAGTTTTCATGGCCATTTCCACCAATCGTGCCTCTAGAGGCAAACGTAGTTGGAATGACCTGAGGTTGATCGATCTTGTCCATGAATTGGTATGGAAACTGTTTGATCATCCTGTTCACATACTCAAGGGTGATGTACTTTTTGTTAATTAAAGCATTGAGGCAGATTGCCATTTCAATGGGTATGACACCCTCCAAGAGGTCATGTAGGATGTCAGGTGGAAAACCAGTGACAGAGTGAAAATGGTCAAGCTCATTTAAAACACATCTGCCTTTTACACCATACTGTTTTGTCAAATTTGGGTCTTTTAAAACTTCTTCAACTTGCCTGTCATGATTCTGCTTTGTCCTGGGTTCAAATCCTCCTGACAGTACGTCTTTCTGTTGAATTTCACTCCTTTTCACCATGCAAAAGTGGCAAGGGTGTTCCACAACGAAGCTCTCTTGAAATCCTGCCAAGGAATGAGCACCAAGATTATCAGCAGCAACATTGAGAACAGTTCCCTTTACACATTCTCCTAACTGCTCCACATAGACACCATGTTTCTCTAGAGTTTTGAGGTCTTGCACAAGAGGGTGAAGGACTCTCTCATATCCATATTGTTTTACAGCACTATCTTTGCTTAAGAGTGCTAGCTGAATTGCCTGAAGTGAAGACCTGTGTTTAGATGGAAGATTAATAAGAACCCAATACACACTGAACATCTTGTGTTTCTTTTTTGAGGTGCCAAGCGGATTGGCAATCTCAAATTCATCAGTGTATAGGGTAAGCAAAATCCGGAATTTCTCTGTCATCAGAAAAATCTCTGACGATAGTTAGTGCTGTCTATGTAAGAGCTGATCCCATCTGCATTGCCAAAAGGAGAAAGAACTTTCTCAAGAACATCAATTCAGTTTAAAAGCACCTGTAGCATATTCAGAATTGGCACATAAGCAAATGATTGTGAGTCTTTCCCAAGTTTATATTCTATCGCATTACAACTGGAAATTCGTTCTGAAAATATGATGCTCTCTTACTCACTGTTGAGAGTGATTCACCAGAATCGGTCATTTGCAAGATCAGATTATTCTCTGTGACAGCTTTCACAATCTCTTTTAAAACAGAATCACTGTAACTGACCCCATGTTTATCTAGAATCTGTCGTATGGCATTACACAAAAGGGGCTTTGAGAGAAGAAAGATCTGATTAATTTGTTGAACTACTTCTTGTACTGCTGCATCAGAGATATGCAAAATGGTTTGCATCTTAAGAAAGAGCAAGCCTATATTACGTTCTAACTGATTCTGTAAAACATCCAGGTTTTGAGTCTGGTCCTCTTCTTCATGTTCATCTTGGTCAAATTCAGTAGAATCCACCGACTCATGGTGAGACACTGTATTTTGTCTAACATCTTGAGGCAAATCTGCAGCTACATTTTGAGTTTCAACTGCAATGGTGGGTTTTAATTCCCTCTGACTACTTAATTGGTGTTCTTTACATTTGTGAGCATTAAATGTTGAATAAACTCTGCTCTCAAAATTGCACTCATTGTATGGACACTGAACCTTTTCATTCTTTTTTAGATGATGACGCAAGTGGGTGAAGAACTCAGATTCTGAACAAGGTTCCTTAAATTCACAGATTCACAGAACAGTGAAATATTGAAGGAGATTCTTTTGATCCACTTTTTTGTGGTGCATCCACATGTTGGGAATGATTTCGTGTCAAATGTACCTTCAACACATTAAAAGACTTGAATGAACACAAACAGTCTGTGTGAAGGCATGGAATTGGACAAGTTCGAGAGTAGCTTCCATGTTTTATGTGATAATGCTTCAATAGGAGAGATCTCTTTTCACAGGAAAAAAAACAATACTTACACTTCCATTGCATGTCTCATCATCTAGTAAGATCTGCAAGTAAAAGAATATATATTATCATCATACATCTAAAATAACGTTCAAATATGAATCAGAGTACTCAGTAATGTTTTCTTCAGTCACTGCACACATTTGCCCTCATTCTTGAAAGTTTCATGAAAATATAAGAATAAATTTACAGAAAACTGTGCATAAACCAGACATTCACGAAAACGCTCGTCTGGATTTCACAAATGATTTATAAACCACAGATTTGACCATCAAACACGTGTCTGTTAATAAATTACAATCATTAAATAGCGTATGCGTGCCATTCACTCAGCATTATCTTCCTTTCAATAAATTGTCTATATGCAAACTATGTGACAGTGCTTTGGTGGTGCAGCGTTTTTCAGCTGAGATGCTGATATGGATTATCCACAGCTTAATATATTACACCAGCATCTGGTTTTGCATATAGTTCTATCAACAATTACTGGATATACAAATGCAGTCACACAAGCAATATTAACCTCTCCTTTTTTGTTCAGTAGTTGTGAAAGTAGGATGTGACAGTTTAAATATTTTTGCACACAATTTTAACTAAATGCAGTTTGCTTAAAAAAATACAGAACGTTTGTATGTTTCAAGCACAATTTACATGTGCTTGGAAGCAGGTGTAAAACCTACTAACATTTAGAAAACACTTTCATGAACCAAAAATTTACATCAGAACGGAATGAACAACTTACACATTCATTCAGGTGAATTTTCAAGAATGAGGCCATTCAAAACAAAAACTTGATTTAAAAAAATGTTAATTTCAATGAACACAATCCAGCACAATCCAACAATTTGATCAAAAAAATATAACATCCAATGTTGCTATATAACTCTACCTTACTGAATCAGATTATTACATGGTCGATTACTGTATATTAAGCAACTGAAAAATATGACAAACACGAGATGACAAACCTCTCCATGTGCTTCTCTCATCGTCAGATGCACTGCTGCAAATCGACGCCACTTATTGGTGGAACTGTGCATAACCACTCATTTCAAAATACTCATTATTGTAAGTAAAGTTTAATTGTACCTATTTAGTTGAATAACTTTCAGTGCTAAAAAGTTGTCATTACTTTGTTAAACTTAGTAAAGTCAACAAACTTATTCAAAATAAGTTAGAATCACTTACTTTTATTTGTAAGATTAGCAGTTACATTTTACAGTGAAGTCTTTGATATTTAATCAGCTGGCAGACTCTTTTATACAATATTAATGGTAACACTTTACAATATGGTTTGTTAACATTAATTGACATTAATAGAAGTATTTTTCATTGATATCAGTTAATGTTAATGTCAGCATTTTCTAATACATAATGTAAACAAAATGGACCTGAGCTAACATGAGCTATTAACTAATGTAACGGGGCTGACGAGACGAGAGGCGTGCGGATCCATGTGCAAGGCTTTATTGTGAAACATGGTCAAAACACAGGCAGGGTTGGGCAATGGCAAACAGGTATAACACAGGCAAGACACAGAGTAATCCTAGAACAAGCGTGGGTCGATGATCGGCGAACAGTATCCAACAGGGCAAGGCAGAGAGAGTAAATCCAGGTACACAGCAATAATCCAGGCAAGGGAATAAACAGAGTCCGAACAGAGAGACAGGGGTAAATACAGGGAACACAGACTAGAAAACAACAAACAGGTTCCGTATCGCAGCTAACACTAGGGGAGTGGTAAACGCAGGACAATACAGGAACTGAACGGAAACACGGAATGGCACAGTAAGGCAGCTAGCGCTTGAAGAGAGCTATGTGCAGATCAATACTCGGCCGAGACAGAGAGGAAGTCCAAGGCTTATGTAGCGTGTGTGATTGCGAGATGGGTATCAGGTGTGAGCATGTGATTAGGGAAATGGCTGCTGGGAAATGAAGTCCGGGGTAGTGTGTGGTGTGAGAGTCAATGTGATGGCAGGGTGACCTCTGGTGGCGAACAAATGGAGGTCCATGGACCAGATTCATGACATAGCCCCCCCCCAAGGAGCGGCTTCCAGACGCTCCAAACATTACACAATCCAAGAGGGTGGTGGAGCGGAGGCGGAACAGAGGGAGGGACGGAGGGCCAGGGCCACTTGGCAGTGGAGAGGTCGAGGACCGAGGCAGAACAGGGCACCAAGGCGGAGCAGGCGGGACTGGAGCCCTCCAGGGCGGCGCAGACGAGGCTGAATTCCTCCAGGGCGGCGCAGACGAGGCTGAAGCCCTCCGGGGCGGCGCAGACGAGGCTGAAGCCCTCCGGGGCGGCGCAGACGAGGCTGAAGCCCTCCGGGGCGGCGCAGACGAGGCTGAAGCCCTCCGGGGCGGCGCAGACGAGGCTGAAGCCCTCCGGGGCGGCGCAGACGGAGCAGGAGCCCACCAGGGCGGAGCAGACGGAGCAGGAGCCCACCAGGGCGGAGCAGACGGAGCAGGAGCCCACCAGGGTAGCGCAGACAGAACTGGAGCCCACCAGTGCGGAGCAGACGACCTCCACGACGGAGCAGACAGAGCAGAAGACCACCACGGCAGGGCAGATGACCACCAGACCGGAATTGTAGACCACCTCCACGGCGGAGCAGACGGGGCAGAAGACCTCCACGGCGGAGCAGGAGAACAGCATGACGGATCAGGAACCCACAGCAGAGACTGGGACCTAGGGAAAACTGAGACACAAGAGACAGGCAGAGAACATATGGCCTCAAGGACTGAGGCAGGGAACATAAGTTCACTGATCTTTTCCCGGGCTAACAGTTCATTAGTGGGCTCCGTGGCCGTGATAGGGCAGGACGAGAGTTCAGGGACAGCCCTTCTGGCTGTGACAGGACAGGACGAGGATACGCAGACGGCCTCCATAGCTGTGACAGGACAGGATGAGAGTTCAGGGACAGCCTTCATAGCCGTTTCAGGGCAGTACGAGAGTTCACAGACGGCCTCCTTGGCCGTGACAGGAAAGGGCAAGAGCTTACAGACGGCCTCCTTGGCCGTGACAGGACAGGACGAGAGTTCACAGACGGCCTTCATAGCCGTGACAGGACAGGGCATGAGCTCACCGGTGGTTACCACTGACTCCTCCGAAGGTTCTGCAGTGGTAACCGTCTCCTTGACCACGACACGACAGGCTGAGAGTACATTGCTGGGCGCCACCACCATAAAAGGGTCTGAACTAGGCAACAATGCCTCTGGAGACACAGCAGCGAGCGACACTACCCCAAGAGGTTCTGCAGCATCAGCCGCCACCTCTGAAGACATCTCAGTGGACGCCGCCACCTCAGGCAGTTCGGTGGTGGTGTATGCGGCCCAAATGCAACATAAAGCGATCCCCATCATGGGAAGCGCTTCGGACAGGGAACTCAGTTCAGGGACAGGAGGGCTAGAGTGAGTGGGTTTGGGGATACCAGCTGTGCGTGCTGACACCAGCGAAGGATCCTCCACGCTGGATGCCAACCTCTGACGCTTGATGACAGGCTCCCTTGATAGGATGGTGGAGGGTTGCGGTACGACACCCGCAACAGGACGTGGCTCTGGGGCGGCAGACATGACGTAAAATGGCTCTGGAAGATCTGATGAGCAGTGACGAGGCTTTGGCAGATCAGCTGGGATGTGATGAGATTCTGGAAGATCAGCGACGACGTGCTGGGACTCTGGACGATCAGCTGTGACGTGACTTGATTCATGACGACTTTCCTGTAGCTCAAATAGTAGAGCATGGCGCTAGCAACGCCAAGATCATGGGTTCGATTCCCAGGGAAAGCAAGAGCTGATCAAATGTAAAAACTGTAACTTGAATGCTATGTAAGTCGCTTTGGATAAAAGCGTCTGCTAAATGCATGAAAAATGTAAAATGTAAAAAAATGACGAACTGCGACTTGACTTGACTCATGATGATCAGCTGTGACTTGGCTTGATTCGTGAAGATCAACGGTGACTTGACTTGGCTCATGTAGATTGACTGTGACTTGACTTGGCTCATGAATGACAGCTGTGACATGACGGAGCGTCGTTGTGGCCGCCATTTTGTGAACGGGCTCTGCTACGGCCGCCATTTTGTGAACAGACTCTGCTACGGCCGCCATCTCGGTCACAGACACGTTGTCGTGTTCCTCTTCCGCGACACCCACAGTAAACGAAGAGCCAGCACACACCAAAGCATAGTCCATAAAATCCTTTAAACTAACATTAAACTTTCCTTCAGGTAACCATGACTTTACAGGCTCACTTAGTCCAAAACGAAATATGTCTTTTAATACAACCTCATCAAAAGGTACTTTGTTAGATAACTCACAAAACTGAGTGACGTACTCCTCAATGGATAGACTCCCCTGACGCAGGTCAAGCAGCTGATCGAATGGGTCCATACCTGGCAAAGGTCCTGTAGAAAAGCCGCTGGATCCTCGTTTGGCCGAGTATTCTGTAACGGGGCTGACGAGACGAGAGGCGTGCGGATCCATGTGCAAGGCTTTATTGTGAAACATGGTCAAAACACAGGCAGGGTCGGGCAATGGCAAACAGGTATAACACAGGCAAGACACAGAGTAATCCTAGAACAAGTGTGGGTCGATGATCGGCGAACAGTATCCAACAGGGCAAGGCAGAGAGAGTAAATCCAGGTACACAGCAATAATCCAGGCAAGGGAATAAACAGAGTCCGAACAGAGAGACAGGGGTAAATACAGGGAACACAGACTAGAAAACAACAAACAGGTTCCGTATCGCAGCTAACACTAGGGGAGTGGTAAACGCAGGACAATACAGGAACTGAACGGAAACACGGAATAGCACGGTAAGGCAGCTAGCGCTTGAAGAGAGCTATGTGCAGATCAATACTCGGCCGAGACAGAGAGGAAGTCCAAGGCTTATGTAGCGTGTGTGATTGCGAGATGGGTATCAGGTGTGAGCATGTGATTAGGGAAATGGCTGCTGGGAAATGAAGTCCGGGGTAGTGTGTGGCGTGAGAGTCAATGTGATGGCAGGGTGACCTCTGGTGGCGAACAAATGGAGGTCCATGGACCAGATTCATGACAACTAACATCAACAAAGATGAGCAAATATTTTAACAAATGTACTGCTAATTGTTAGTTAACTAATTGTAATGTGTTATCATAGAAAAGCAAGCAGCCACAAGAGACTTTAGATTAAAGTGATTTTACTATGGTTACTATGGCCCTCTGCTTTATATTATTACTAACAACATGCTTGAGTGCTTTATGAGTGTTTTGGGATGACTGATTTATTATGTGCTGTCACTGCTGTGATCACTTATCACTGTCTCATCGTGATATAATGACGTCACACTATATGTTTCATGCTGTCAGATCGATCTGTTGTCTAGCTGTATAATGTATTCCTGGAGAATACCCACTGCTACATGACGCTATGCTACAGAATATCATACTAAATATCATATTCACTACTACAGCACAAAGCCTGATCTTTTGATTTATTTTCTGTTTATTTCAAGGAAATTTGTCTTTTTTTTTTCATGCTGACGTAAGCACGCATATTGTATGTGTTTGTGATTCTGTATGTTATCTGTGATATGATCATATTCACTCAAACACGTATCATCTGTACTCATGTAAATGTGCAGCGGTTACTGTAACTGCACTCGTTTGCATCTCACTCACTCTGTGCTTGTTTTCCTCTTGCATTTAAACCTCAGTGACCTTATAATCTGATACAGCAGCAGCACATGGATGAAGAAGTCATGTTTTATTCAGTTTTTCTTACACATCCGATTCATAAGATTAGTCAGCGCTCTCTCTCTCTCTGTCAGTCATGTAGAGTCTCATTTCATAAAGCACTCAGTGAAGACATGCATGATGAAGACCGAACAGAAGTGTCTTTTTTTATATTTTAAAAACTCCAGCTGCTCTCACTTCACTGTTGTGATGGCATGTAAAAATAACCATCTTGGCAGTGGCGTCTTCAATATGCTGTGTTTCGTTATGCCATGTTGTTATTGTCACGGTTACCTTGCATAATTTCTTTGTTCTTAAAAATTTTGCAAGAGTATTTAGAGGTGGATTAATGTAATAATAAAGTATTTCCCTGGTCATCAGCTTAGTCCCACATCCTGCAAGACATAAGCAATGTCCTGCATTACAATTATGTTTGTATTATACTTTTTTCTCTGAAAGTTTAATAAAGAAAGAAGAAAGCATAATAATAAAAAAAGTGAAGTTTAAAAATCTATTTCCGCAACCATCATGTTCTAGCTAGAGCGTGGTAAATAACCATTGTATTTGTAGGGAGGGTTTTTCTTCCACTGACTTGACGGTGCAAAGGAATACGTGTGGACCTCATCAAATGTTGTTAAATACAGACACATACTGGATAAGAAAATCCCGCTCAAAGCTGCCAGATCCATCAAAAAATACAAGTTCAAGATGCACTGCGATCCGATAAAATGCATTTAATGTTTGCATAGTCTAATGTTTTTAGCTAGTCACCTGAGGTCCATGTGACTAATCACACTTTAGTTTGGGCTCCAGTTCTCACTATTCACTCATTATTAACTACGACTTTTGCCTCAATGAACTCCTAATTACTGCTTAGTGATAATTAGTAATTATCACTAAGCAGTAGTGATAATTAGTAAGGTAGTTGTTAAGTTTAGTTATGGAGTCAGATTAAGAGATATAGAAAATAGTCATGCGGAATAAGACATTAATATATGCTTTAAGTATACAGCCAACATACTAGTAATATGCATGCTAATAAACAATGAGTTAATAGTGAAAATTGGTCCTCAAACTAAAGCGTTACCCTACATAAAATAACATCATGACAGACTGATGCCTAAAGAACAGTTCCACTTGCATAAAATGTATTTTTTCGAAATAAACAGTAACTTTTGAATGAGCGTGAATGAAGAAAGAGGCAGAATGGTGGTAGTTAGTGCATCTCCTGTACCCTGCCATCCTCACAAACCTTGACCCATTGGCCTTGCCATAGAAACAAATTATTTCTGAGTTTCTGAGTTGTTGGACGTGAACTGCTCAGAGCAGTATCTCTGTCGTCTTGTAATTACAATAACCAATGTGGCGTGAACGTAGCAATGCTTCCCCTCTAAATCAAAAGACAAAACAAGACATTTTAATTTTGCATGAAGCAAATTAAGCTTCCCTTGGGACCATCAAGATTTCTTTTGACCTTGACATTATTTTTATGACAATTAAACACATTTCCCAAAGAATTCTCATTTCTCATTAAATTTTAGGTATATACTTTTTTGTACTTGTACATCATGACTGTGTTTTTGTAATTTAATGTAACAAGTAATGTTGATATAATATAAATGAGATCTAATGAGAATCATAATTGAAAACGAGATGATCATCTGTGTATATTAATTTATTGCATGTAGGACTAACCGGTTAAGGAAGCCAAATTAAGTATATGAAGTAATGGTCACACTTTATTTTAAGGTTCAATTCTCGTTATTAACAAACCGTTAATTACGAATTTTGCATCAATAAACTCCTAATTTGCTGCTTATCAATAGTTAGTAAGGTAGTTGTTAAGTTTAGGTATTATGTAGGATTAGGGATAATAATAATAATAATAATTCGTTACATTTATATAGCGCTTTTCTGGGTACTCAAAGCGCTTTACATAGAAGGGGGGAAGAATATGGTCATGCAGAATATGTGCTTTATATGTACTAATAAACATGCTAATAAGCAACTAGTTAATAGTGAGAATTGGTCCCTATACTAAAGTGTTACCAAAGTAATTAGATTACATTTATACCTCATTGTAACGGTTATATTAACCACTCGCGATCCAGGAATAGTGTTAGAAAATACTTTAATAATCCATGAGAAAATAACAGAGGTCAGTACACATCCACATGAAAGTATATGTAAACGAATCCGTAAATGAGTCCAGACAATGGAAGAAAGGAAACTCAGAGCATAAATACACAGGAAAAGTAATCAGGGAAAACAGAAACAGGTGTGTGAGACTAATTAATAGATGAGGAAAGATGGGAACAGAGTAAACACGGAAAAAACTAAACCAAAACAGACAATAGTCTTGACGGTCATTACAGTACTCCCTCTGTTTGATGCGTACATGCTCGTTGGCACTCATTCAGGTGAAGTCTGTGATGTTTAACAGAGACTTGCTTGATGTCAGGACAAACCTTTATGCAAAATGGAAATACCTGTGAATTTCTTTCCTTTACACATCAGGATATAACCATAAAATGTAAATTTTGGACAAGGAAAACATGCATCAGAAACAACATGCGGCACCTGAAAAGACAAGACAAGCCACTATATGCTTTTGAGTTTGTTTGAAGTGCATAATATAAAGCATTCTCATTTTATGGATAACTTGGGTCATGCACTTTTCCCACAGCAACTCACTTTGTGTTGTTTCTAGATGTTTTGTCCATAGAAATGTGTTATTTATTACTGTAAAGTAACTTGTGGACTTGTGGATGTTTTCCATGCACAGACGTGATTAGGTAATAATCAAATTTGTTGTTGATTATTTTCATTTTATCGATTAGTTGTTGCAGCCCTAGTCAAACATTGTTCAAAGCTCAGATAAACAGAACTTCACACATAATGCATTTCTCCTCTTGAGCGCTTGGACAAAATTAAAGCCTTTTTTTTCCTAATCCTAGCCTTTCTTGTGGATGAACCTGAACTGAATTGTTGTTTTTATTATTTGTGGTGGACCTGCCCTCCGAGACTCCCGCACTGCTGCTCTGCCCTGGGAAAATGTCACTGGGTCTGTTTCTGTGTGCTGGATCTGAGCTGACCCGTTGTGCCTGGCCTTTTAAATGCTTTCTGTGTGCGACCTCTCTACTGACACTCAACCGCTACAGCAGTGATTCAACAAGACAAGGACTTTCTGTTTTCACCATTTACTCCTTTATTCTCTTTATGGACCTGTTAAAGATGCTGGTCATTCACACACGGAGTCAGAATTTCCGTATTGTCTCTATAAAGATAGATCATTTATAGGACTAGAGTGCCAGTACAAGGGGATTGTATTTAATACGTCATTGTTCCGCTCAAACGGATGGAATGATCTGGTTTCAGGATCTGTATGGATTTTGCCCATTATGAAAAAGCCAGGCAGGAATCCAAGCCACTTTACGAAATGAATGCAAAGAGAACAGGCCAAATGAAAGACAAAAATATACTCAATAAGATGGAAATTGAGAGACTCAAGGGGATTTCTGACAGCCTCAGGGATACCGCTCAACATTGATACTGTCTAGACTACATTTACACACACTTGCACACACATTCATTTGACTAAATCTAAATGCAACATTCCACATTTCTATTGTTTTTTTTTTGTTGTTGTTTTCTTTGTACAGCTAGTTATATATACAGTAACCTAACCCTAATCCAAACTGAAAACCTTGTAAATATTTGCATTAAAAAACAAATTAGTTTGTTTTTATAAATGAGGACATCTCTAAAAGGAGATTTTGTCTGATTTAGCTCATGCATGGGTGCAAATGTGTTCACAAATATATTCACTATATATCTCTAATCACTATTATTTATCATAAATAATAATAATAATAATAATAATAATAATAATCCAAAGTAAGTAATAATAACAAATTCAAAGGTTTGGGGTGCAAAATATTTTTTAAAATGTTTCTAAAAAAGGTCTCTTATGCTCACCAAGGACTCATTTATTTGATCTAAAATACAAACAGTAATATTGTGAAATATTATTGCAATTAAAAAGAAATGTTGTCTTTTTTATTATTCTGTAAAATTTCTGTAATTCAAAGCTGAATTTGCAGCATCATTGCGCCAGTCTTTAGTGTCACATGATTCTTCAGAAATCACTCTATGCTGATTTGGTGCTTAAGAAACATTTATTATTATTATCAGTGTTGAAGTACCTGTGCAAGTGCCACTTACATCTTCTTCAGATGTAAAAATTTAGTTTCTTTTTCACTGCTGCATGGTGGTATCTTTTAGATTTGTCTCAGATCATTTCAGAAATGTCCAAGCCAACACAATTAAATATTAAGATAATTATAATGATCTAAATGTGCTAATTAAGCATGTGGGAGATTAATCTTGGAGACCGCCCAATGAATGCAGTTTTAATTAGAAGACATTTCAGAGCAGTGAAATTATCACAATTGGAGTATTTTAGTAAAGCCTTTCAAAACGTTCTGGCATCATTGCTCAGGGATTTCTGTTTTTCAGTAATGAATTTCAGGATGAATTATTTTTGACCTGCTAGAGATGCAAGCAGAAGAGAGCGTGAAAATCTGTGAAGTAATTCATTAAGACACTTTGTGAGCTTTAGTAAATTACAGGCAACACTTTCTTTCATGCTTTCATGTCAAGCCCCTTTCTTTTCTTCTCTTCTGCAATAAACCAGAGCATTTCCGTGAAAGAAGTAAACAAAATGATGTTAGAGCAAATCAAGGGCAACTCCATTAGAGGCTGATGGAAGTGTGAGTTTTGACCTCCGTTTGTCTGGTTGTCTCTCACCTCTTCACGCTCACACAAACACACACAGTCTGAAACAGCAGGTCGTCTCGCACCGCCAGGTGTCATAATGGCAATGACTATGCTGTTAAATCATTTTGACGACTAAACCAGCCTAAGCACCCTCACATTTTCACTTTTCTCGTCTGTATTTGTTCACTCTTTTCAGCGTCAGTGTGACAGCAAAGCTTGGCGAGATGTCATAGCTGTCTTAAGACTTCACTTTTAATAAGATGAATGCAGCCACATGCGCTGCGGCAGGGACAAACACACACTGTTTTGTGTCCAATTTACATAGAGACATACTGAGCTTGATCAAAGTCCTTTTTAAGCATGTCAGTACACTTGGCGGCCATCTTCATGACACGCTAATGCAGCTATTTCCAGACAAGTACAGATTCTCAACTTAAATGAAGAGGGCAAATCTCATGAAACCTGTCAAAAACATATATCCTGGACATATTTCACCTGAAAACCGAATGAAAAATAAAAGGAATAATAATAAATTATATTTAGCATAAAGAGAGTTTTTGTTTTAAAATCTTTTTATGTTTTGTTTTGTTGTTTTATTGTTTGTGGTGGTGTTGTTTTGTTTTCTGTGTGTTTTTTTTTTGTTCGTTTGTTTGTTTGTTTTTTGTGGTGTTAGTTTTGTTTTTTGTTGTGTTTTTGTTTCGTGTTGTTTTTTGTTTCGCTTTGCTTTGCTTTGGCTTTATTGTTTTGTGTGTGCACGTTTTTGATGTGTTGTTTTTTTGTTTTTTGTTTGTTTTGTTTTTGTTGTATGTTCGTTTTGTGTTGTTTTTGTTTTGTTTCGCTTTGCTTTGCTTTTGTTTTATTGTTTTGTGTAGGGTAAACGTACCCATTAAGCACACTTCCATTTTTGAGCTCAGATTATAAAAAGAAAAAATTATTTATTATTCTACTTGATGTCTTAACCAATTGATATGTTTGTTACTATACACCTCCTATAATTTCATGTCAATCAGATCATTGAACTCTGAGATATGGGTGTCCATGTGTTCACACTGTCTGGTGGCAATGTGAACTTAAATGTGCATTTTTTTTAGATGTTTAAGCCTTTATTTTGGGTAAGTTTCACTACTTACTGTAAAATTAAGAGATTAATTTTCAGACTTTTGCATATTATAACCTAGAACTTGGATGTGGGAAATAATTACAGTTAGATCCAAAAGATAGTTTTAGCAACATAGCGCAGATGCTACAGAACACAGTTAGCTGACTAGCTGTATAAGACTGTGTGCTATGCTAATATATAACTTCACAGGCATTACTGGTTTGTACTTTTATATTCATAATATTATTGTCAGCCTTGTGTCGTGTGTGTCATGTGTTTCCCTCCATGCCCTTATTTGGTCCTTCCTGTTCCTGTCCTCGTCAAGTATGATTATGTTCCAGCTGTGTTTAGTTAATTATCATGTGTATTTAGTTCCTGCCTGTTCTATTCAGTTTCGTCTGGTCTACTCGTTACTCCCCGGTGTTCCTGTGTGTCCCAGCCTTGCCTTGTCTTGCTCTGTCTGTTTTGGATTTATTAAAGACTGTGTTTTGAGTTCATCCTCGTCTCCTCGCGTGTGTGCACCATGACAATTATAAATTGACAGTTTATTGCTGGTCTGTGGTTTTACAGTGCTGTAATTTTTACAGATTTCATATTTTAAGGTGAGCTTAAAGGGTACACTACAATGAAAATCACACAGCTTCAGTGTGACATCAATAAGAAAAAGTATAATTTCACAGATATTGTTAATAATAGTTGTTCATATTAAAGTATGAACTTAATACATGACCTAGACTATTTATTTAGCAAAATCCTGTCATTTTAATAAATATTACATGACATTTATTAAAAATTGTTGCTGGTCCAATTAAGCTCAGTGTGCTCTCTTTAAGCTATTCCACATTGAATGTCTATGTAAATTCTTCATAAACAAACTTTAAATATTAACTGATGGTTGTCACTTTAAGTTAAGTTAATTGATTTTCTATGGATTCTGTTGACTCAGATCTGCAGACTGGCTCTGACCTTTGGCAACTAGCATCAACTTCTCCAGACTGTAAATCTGTGGAAAATCAGGGCAAAAATCGTGTAGTGTATTCCAGCCCCGAGAGACTATAGATAAGTTGACATCCATTTAAAAAGAGGCTTCACAATGAGGCTAGTTTCTGTGTTCATCCCCATGAATTAAATGTTTTATTGGTTTGTTTTATTTGATTTTTGAATGTGTTACTTAGCTGAACGTGGACTAGTGTAGATGTTGCAATGCGCTTAAATGACCCTTCATTATGAATATATAACTGATTGAATTGAATGCCTTGTTGCTTGATTTTCTGTTTTTTTTTGTGATTGACTTTGTACCTTCAAAAAAATATTTTTCAATTATTCTTTAAAAAGGTTGTTTAAAATAAACAAGAATTTTTAATAAAACATGATGTGAGCTTAATGGGAACAGGAGTGTGCTTAATGGGTATAAAAATGTACCCATTAAGCACAGCCAGACTTTTTGAATTTAACGATTTATATCTTAATTGAAATGCTTTTGTCATTTAACATAATATTTAATATTTTTGTGTGAGAGATTAATATTTTATTTTAACATAACTTTTTGTACTGGAACCAGTATCTTGTGCACTAAAAATGTCTCAATGTAGATTTTGGTGAGCTTAATGGGTACATTTACCCTAACTGTTCTTTTATAGTTAATCTTTTACCATCAGTCTTTGATCTTACAAAAGGCTTCATTTTCTCTCTGCTGTATATTTGATCCTGTACTCTGTCTATTCCAATCCATCTGAATCCATTTCCTTTCGTTTATAATAATAGATACATGCTGTAATACATGTGTTTTAGTGTATATCTGCACACGCTCTTTATAAGGGTGTGCCTCTGACTCTGTCTTTATGAGAGGCCACCATCACTCAGCAGTAATCGAGTGTAGGGATCATAGTGAAGATGTCATCAGTAGATTATCTCACTCTACAGTGTATTATATGTACCTCTCCTCCCCAATCTGAAGTGTGGATTGGATTGCACTTGTGTGGAGTGGTGTAATTTCAGATTACACAAGGGCTTTGGACTCCGATGGCATTACGGGGTGTGTGTGTGTGGGTTGTGTGCTGAGAGTGGGCATTTCTCCCAGAAAAAGCCTGCCTGCTCAGGATTATCCCGCAAAGCATAAATCCTCATGATTCTTTCGTGTCTAGAGTGTGTTGAGAGCAAAGAAAGAACAGAAATGAGCTCAGTCAGATGAGAAAATGAGAAATCTTATATTCCAGCAGTGGTGTCTATACTACACAGGTGAAGTGTGTAATTTTTTTTTTATGTTAAATTACTTTCTTCTGTCTCAGCTAAATAACCAGAGACATTTGTAAGTAAGATATTCATAGGCTGATTCTCACAGTATAAACACTGTGACTCATGTGGAGCTTTCAAATCATCCAGACCAGCTCAACACAGCAACTAATAGCAGGAGTTTAAAGGCATGAATATTTGTTTGTCTGGCCATTGGCAGGCAGATTAAAAGTAGTACTCATTTATGTATTTTATATGGTAATGTTAGACACACATATGCATGTATTTGTTTAAAAAATAAATTAATATAAATGTATTTATTTATTTATTTTTTAAAATGAATATGCTCTTTAAATAATGCTTTAAATTATTATTATTATTATTATTATTATTATACAAAAATAACAGCCAGGATTGAGAAAGCTTGGTTTTACAAAAAGTTCTTGTGCTGTTAGTTTCACATAAAAATACTGAGCATTACATTGGTAACACTTTACAATAAGGTTCCATTTGTTTACTGTATTTATTGCATTAACTAACATTAGCTAACAATGAGCAATTCATTTGTTACAGTATTAATCTTTGTTAATATTAGTTAATAAAAATATAACTTTTTTTTGGTGGTCCTGCTTATTAATAGTTAGTAAGGTAGTTATTAAGTTTAGGTATTGGGTAAGATTAAGGATGTAGAATATGGTCATGCAGAATATGTGCTTTATAATTACTGATAAACAGCCAATATGTTATTAATAGGCATGCTAATAAGTAGTTAATAACTAGTTAATAGTGAGAATTAGTCCCTATACTAAAGTGTTACTGTTTTTATTTCTTTAAATGCTTTAAATTCATTTAAATACACTTCAGAGTTGGATATTTGATCTGTTGAAAGAACAGATTTGTATTTCTAACTGTCTCTAAGTGTTGACCTCTGGGGTCAGGAACATTGATCGGCCCGTTAAGAAAGGTTATGACCCAAGACGTGGAGAAAACAGGCAACCTAACTAAAACACTTGTTTAAATGTCATGAATGACCGGCTGGTTACATGACACCACTTCTATTCTCTCCCTGTCTAAGAAAACTGCAGTGTTTAAATGTAAACGAGTGCAGTTTCAGCCATTTAAAGGGCACAGAGAAGAAGAAAAGGAGAGACTCAAAATATCCTCTCATTTTTTACACTTGTCATCCTTGAAAAACAACCCCGTTAAACATAGGCCTTTGAGAAACATGCTCATGTTCTGTGTTGAATTATTGGCCTTTATTTATTGATGCATAACACAACGGTTCTTTTGACTGGATAATTGAATGCTGTTATAATAAATTATAAAGCAAGAAGTTGATGAAGTGTGTTGAGAAAAAGCAAAAACTGCAGCTTTTCTTTAGAAGTGTGGCACTTTTAAACCACCAATTAGTGTTGTTCTCTCTCTTCTGATTGTAGGTAATGTCGTAGACATTTACCAGCGTGAATTTCTGGCGCTGAGAGACCGTCTGCACTCTGCTGAGCAAGAGAACCTCAAACGCTCCAAAGAGCTCAACCTGGTGCTGGACGAAATCAAGCGAGCCATTGCTGAGAAACAAGCGCTGCGGGACATCAACCGCACCTGGAGCAGCCTGTCAGGTAAGACACAGAACAGCGAGACTAAACAACACCTCAACATCCTGAAACAACAGATGACGATTTTTGTGTCAACCAATCATTGCCCTCTAATTTTAGGGGGAGAATTAAAGGAATACTGCACCTACAATGAAAATTCAGTCATCATTTACTCACCCTCATGTCATTCCAATGTACTTTTTTCTGTGGAACACAAAATAATGTGTTTTAAGAAATGATTAAACTCTTTTTATCTATAAATGAAAGTCTTTAGGGTCCAAAACAACAAAAATATTTCCAAAAGAAAAAAAATCATAATTTTTGTGTTCCACAGGAAAAAAGTCAGTCTTACAGGTTTATGAGTAAATGATGACATAATTTTCATTTTTGGGTAAACTGTCTCTTTCAAGGGGTACAGTATATGACTTTCTTTCTTCAGATGAACACAAATAAACTTTTTTTTTTTTCATTCATTTTTTTTTTCCAAAAAATCCATCTCTGTCATATAATGGAAGTGGATATTGCATAGCTTCAAAAACCACACAAAGTGAACACGATGGTATGTGAGAAAAATACTAATATCTGAAATGTTTTAACCATAAACCATCACTTACGGCCAGCTGTCATACATGCTTTCATGAACTCACGCTTAACATAGGCGACATCACATTATGAAGCTTGTGTGAGAAGCGACGGTCCTCTGGATTTAATTGATATTGATATATTTTGTACATTTTGTGGTCTTCATGCTAAAAACACTGTGTTCATTCAGCTTGTTTTTGGTTAGATTTCTGCTCATTCATTAAGGATCACATCATGCACAGCTGTCAGCTGTGTTTTAAAAAGTTTTTTTTTCTTATGACATGTCTTTTCATAAGGAGTATCATTAAGCTGCCACTTCTATTAGCTAAATTTAGTATAAATGAAAACAGAAGAAATAAGCCTTCAAAGACAAAGTCTGAGCATTGAAGCACAAGCAAGTAAGATTTAATTAATTTGCTTTGTCATCTGCTTTCTTCTCTTTCTTCACTTCCTGTTAATTCATTTTAATGCTCAGAATTTTAAAGACAATAATAATTCATATTTGATCATTTGCTAATAGTTTAAATCAGCTGACTATGACAGATGATTGTCATGTCTTTCAGATGAGACCAAGCTGAAGTTGTGGAACGTGACCAGCAGTAAGAATGTTCTTCAGCTGCCCAGCATCTTCCACCATCTGCCGCACCTTCTGGCCAAAGAGACCAGCCTCCAGCCGGCCGTTCACATCGGCCAGGGCCGCACCGGAGGTCAGTGTGAGCAGCAGAGAAAACTGTAATGAGTTCCTCTCTGTGACGTGTGATATGTTTTGTTGCATTCTCCTCCAGGCCTGCCTAGTTATACGGATTCTGTGTAAAATATGGGTTAGTTCCTCTAGTGACCTGCAGCTGTCAAATGAGATCATGCGATATTGTTGAATCTCTGTGTTCACCGTCTCAGAGGCGAGTGGTGTTGAATGTACTACTAGCATGAAGCGGTCTATGACTAACGCTGAGCACAAAGGAAACACTGAAATAGCAATAACATCAATATCTGTTGAGATGGTGGAGAGATGAGTGAAAAAGTTAGGACACCCTATTGAATTCCATGGTTTTCTGTGTCAGGACATAATAAAAAATATCCGGTCCTTGGCAGGTCTTAAAATTTGGAAAATAAAACCTCAGATGAACAATAACACATTACATATTGCACCATGCCATTATTTATTTAACAAAAATAAAGCCAAAATGAAAAAGTTTGGACACCCTTACTGTTAACATAGGAATTAAGAGGGTAAGTAACAGTCAGGCACTGCTAATCAAATGCCTTTGATTAACTGATCATCAGCAAGAGTGAGCACCTCTGTAAAAGCAGAAGGTTTGCCAGTTTGCTGGTCTGGAGCCTTCAGGTGTGTGTTAACACAATGCCAAGGAGGTAAGACATCAGCAATAACCTTAGAGAAGCAATTGTTGCTGCCGTCAATCTGGAAAGAGTAATATGGCCATTTCCAAACAATTTGAAGTCCATCATTCTATAGTGAGGAAGTTCGTTCACAAGTGGAAAACATTTAAAACAAACACAAATCCTCCCAGGAGTGGACATCCCAGCAAATTCACCCCAAGATCAGACCGTGTAATGCTCAGAGAAATGGCAGACAACCCAAGAACTACACCGCAGACTCTACAGGCCTCAGTTAACATGTTAAATGAAGTTCATGACAATACAATTAGAAAAATATGGGACAAGTATGGCATGTTTGGAAGGCTTGCCAGAAGAAAGCCTCTTCTATCTAAAAACACATGGCGGCACGGTTTAGGTTTGCAAAGTTGCATCTGAACAAACCGTAAGTCTTCTAGAACAATGTCCTTTAAACAGACAAGACCAAAGTGGAAATGTTTGGCTATAATGTACAGCACCATGTTTGGTGAAAACCTAAAGAGCATATCAGCACAAGCACCTCATACCAAAAGTCACACCTGCTGGTGGAGGGCTGATGACTTTGGGCTTGTTTTGTAGCCACAGTACCTGGGCACCTCACAGTCATTGAATCAACCATGAACTCCTCTGTGTACCAAAGTATTCTAGAGTCAAATGTGCGGCCATCTGTCTGACAACTAAAGTTGGGCCAAGATTGGGTGATGCAACAGGACAATGTTCTCGAACACACCAGCAAATCTACAACAGGACAGCTGAAAAGAAAAGAATCAAGGTGTTGCAATAGCCCATTCAAAGTCCAGACATCATCCTTACTGACATGCTGTGGCAAGAGCTGTGCATAAACAAATGCCCACAAACCTCAATAAACTGGAGCAATGTTGTAGAGAAGAGTGGGCCAAAATTCCTCAAGAACATAGTGAGAGACTGTTAAAGTCATACAGAAAATGATTGCTTCAGGTTATTGCTGCTAAAAGTGGATCTACAGGCAGTTGAATCATAGGGTGTCCTAACTTTGTCACACATGGCTTTTTCATTTTGGCTTTATTTTTGTTAAATAAATAATGACACGGTGTAATATGTCATGTGATGTTGTTCATCTGAGGTTTTATTTTATTTTTGAGGTTTTATTATTTATATATATACATATATATATATACTGTATATATTTCAAATAAAAGTGGCACAACTGTTTACAACTTTGATGATAGTAAGAAATGTTTCTTGAGAAGCAAACAAAGCACATTAGAATGATTTCTGAAGGATCATGTGACACTGAAGACTGTAGTAATGATGCTGAAAATTCAGCTTTGCATCACAGGAATAAATTATATTTTAAAATATGTGACCCATGCTGGCAAACGTCGAATTTGAGGTTTTCAAAAAAATGAGTTCATTAAGCCCTCGTCTAGCGATCCCAATGCTCCAAATAGTAATTGAACATCTAAAATGATCTTTATTTTGTATGTTTTCTGCTTGCTTCTTGACGACTGGTGCTTCCCCTCAGCACAAGTTTGGTGTAGTTGTAAAGCACAGCATTCCAGCTTTTTGAATATTCATAGTGAATTCTCGATGGCATGAATCTGAAACGTAAAGTGTGATGTTCAAACCCATGCTGATGTTAGGGATATGCCAGTATCAATTTTTCATGTTGCGATTAATTGCTAATGTTTTTATCACGGTATACGGTATTATCACGATATTGAAATTTAGTTGCAAAAAATGTGCTGTCATATTATAGTATAACAGGTTTAATAACTTTTTTCTTATAAGAAAAATATCTGAACATTTAAATACAATAAAGCAATACACAAAAAAAATTATAAAGTTAAACATTTTACACAGATTAAAGTGCAAAAGAATTAAAAGACTAATAGGTATCACTTTACAGTAAGATCTCATTAGTTAACCTTAGTTAATGCATTAACATTATCAATGAGCAAAAGCTACATTTGCTACAGAAGTTATGCATCTTTGTTAAAAATAATACAACTCTTAGTTCATGTTAGCTTGGGTTCATTTAAAAAAAAAACAGTTTATAACACACAGTTTATAATTTTGATTTTAACAATATGCTATTAAATATTTCAATTACCTAAGATTAATCAACGTTTAGAAGAATTTTTCATTGGGAGTTTATGTTAACTAATTAATTAACTAATGTTAACTAATGAAGCCCTAATGTAAAGTGTGACCGAACAATAAAGAATCAAAACACTTTCAAACAATATCTCTAGGGCATGTTGTAGTCCAGATTAAAATGTAAAAAAGTTAAATATTAAAGTATTTTAATAATACAAAAATCTGAATGGCTATTTAAATCATTTCAATAATTTGTAGAAAGTAGCTGTAGCTGCTTTGTTTACTGGGTTTCCAGGGTAACAGCTGCATTCTGCTGTTCAGCGCCCTCTGCTGTCAGAGAGAGAATGTGCGCTTTCATCCAGAGCGTCTCTCGTGTTCCGCCATGCGCTTCTCATCCGTGCTTGTTTAAATCAGAGTGCACACTGTCTTTCACGCTGCTTACAGCGGTGTTGTGCATTTAGCCAGTTAATGGGAAAAGTATTCTTAAAATGCATTCAAAATTTGGAATAATTTATAATAAATAATTATTTTCGGTATTTTGAAGTGCCCACGATAACAATACCGTGCATACTCATTATCGTGATATATCGCATTACCGAATACCGGCACACGTCTAGCTGATGTAAACAAAATGGTGCGTGATCCCGATATGCACATATACATATGTAATAAAATTACAGTATTTCAAAATATCTGTCTTGGCAGGTATTCACGCAAACATAACCTGTTATGTCTTAAGTTAAGTGAATGTTTGGTTAACTGTTGGGGAAAAACATCTGATGTGTAACATTATATTAGATCCCTGCATTACAGCAGGCGTCATTAATGTTAATCTAACAATAAAAGAAAAGAGGGAATCACTCGCTGCTCTTGAATGAACTGCTTTTGTAGTTTTAATAATCATTTTATTTGTTATGAAAACACAAATGTGATTTTTACATTTGATTAGCCTATTTGTTTTTCTTACTTGAAGGTTTCTGTTTCGATGTAAGATGAAAAAAGTAATGCACTATTTAATTTGTTTCTGTCTTATGTTAGTTCTACTGTTTATTTGCATCTTTGTTCTAATTTTAATTAAAAAAAATAGCTATATTGTGATTCTTAGTATAGTAATTTTTATTTAGAAAAGAAGTGGAGGAAAAGATGCTAAGTTGCAAGGTGATTTTGCTTTGGAACCTTCAGAAAACTGTTCAGATAACAAAAAATTAACTTTTAAAATTGTTTCTGCTGACTCTGTTGACTTCAAACGGGTGTAGCTCAGTCATTTTTTGGTGGATTCCAACATATACATCATTTTGAAGGTTTTTTTTGAATGGAAATTGTGAAAATAAGAAGAATGCATTTTTGAAAATTTGCTCATTGCGACTCATTTTGCGAGCACAGGTCACATGTATTCAAATGAAAAAAAAAATTCACATTGCAGTAATATTTTACTGTATTTTTGATGGATTAAATGCAGTATGGTGAGCATAAGAGACTTCTTTTAGACCTCAAACTTTTGAACATTATTGTACATATTTAGTGTGATTCCTCAGGCGTCTATTATCTGCCTTGCATGAGGATGTCATCATCCTGTAATACCAAATTTAAATGACACACTGATGTGCATTTATGTCCCTTTTGTGAGGTTTTAGAGATATCTAAGCAGGCCAGGAAGAGCGGTTTGAAAAATATGGCCTCATAAAAGTAAAAAATGCAGCTGAAAATAAAAAAGTTAATTTGAGTCTATGAGTCTTTGCGATCCTCTCCCCCCATATCCGCCAAACGCTTATTATATCATCACTCTTAAAATGTATTGTCTCTCTGTCTGACTCATGAAAAGATGTCGTACCTCTCCATCTCCTGTCCTGGCTCTCTGCCCGTCTGTGTCCGGATCTCTGGCTCGTCTGAGTGTACAGTTCTCTGGGGTGCTGTCCAACAGCCTCAGCCCCCGGTGGGGAGGAGACGCTCGCTGTCCCGCAGGCTCAGCGGGGAGCTGCTCTCCATCCAGCTTTAATTAGGACTGAGCTCTTAGAAATGCAAATGCACAGTCAGACAGGACTCTGCGGGCTGAAGTGTGTGTGTGTGTGTGTGTGTGTGTGTGTGTGAATGGTACAGTAAGCTTTAGTGGTGATCTGTCAAAAGTTAATGCACACGGGGCTGATTAGTGACTTTCTCTCTGTCTCTCAGTGTCGATAGTGATGGGGGTGCCCAGCGTGAAGAGAGAGGTGCACTCCTACCTGACGGACACACTGAGCTCGCTGATGTCAGAGCTGAGTCCAGCCGAGAAGGAGGACTGCGTGATTGTCGTCTTCATTGCGGAGGTAAGATCATAACAACAAGAATGTGCCGAATAGATGCATTTTTTTATGAGAATGTAGCATTTTTCTTCATGAGACCCAAAACTGTGATCTGTGTGTGTTGTATAATCATGTATCATATGAAGCGTTGTCTCATAAGTGATGGAAAATCCCGTCAGTGGTGGTAAAGAGTTAAAGGTGCAGTATGTAACTGTAACAATGTGCAAGTTCAGGGAGGAAGAAGGTAGGAACAGGCACACATTTAACATAAACTTTTATTACACTAATAAACAACAAAACGAAAGTAAGCGGCAGCCCCTCAGTCATCACTTCACATTTTAGGACAGGTAGAATCTGCGATACCTGACTCAGTTCGTCTGCTAGTTTCCATGACTGCAGTATGCTGTGTTTTCCACTAACTGGCAACCCTGAGTGTAGAAATACTATTGGGTAAATTGGCAGTGGGCGGAGTCACACAGACCAAAACAATAACAGACATTCCGACACGGAACACACATTTCAAAGCAGAATAACTGGCTGTAGCACTGTTTTTCTGAGAAACAAGCATGTGAACCTAAATATCTGCAATCATATTATGCTATTATTATCCTTTAGTACAGTCAAAAAATTACATACAGCACCTTTAACTGTTGCTCGACCAGAGAGTTCCAAACAAAGTGAAAGATAGGCATAATATTGTGCCTAAAATGTCAGTTACTCAATATTAACTACTTGTTTATTGAATTGTTGTATAAAAGCAAGGTCACACTGGAATTTATGTTTTATGACAGCAATGTTTACCATGCTGTTATTTGGGAACAACAGTACTCTTGTTTGTGTTGTATTGCTTGTCATCTGATTGTTAACATCTGAAGTATTAGTTATTTAAATAGCTTCAGTGTAGTTAGGTACTCTTTGTTACTAGCTTGTTATGTTGTTATGTAAAGACTTTTCCAAACTGGTAGCTTTACTGTAGTTTATCTGCTTAAAGTTGTGAGTAGTCTGTAAATTTTGGAAGCTGTACCGTTTGCAAGTCTATTTCCCCATTGATTATAATACTAGCTCATGGAGCTGCTAGCAGCACTGACCCGTAATAACACATCACTGCCCTTCTGTTCAGTCATTAGTGTCTACACAGCCCAATTAACATAAGATGTGTACTAAATGACATACTGTACACTGTACACTTATACTATGCATTATGTACTCTACTGCCTAGTGTATGAATTTTATAAGATTGTTTTGTCATTTAGTATTGAAGTCTGATAGCCCCTCCCATACTATATAGTAGGCAAGTGAGCATATTTCGACACAGGTAATGAAAACATCCACTTTTTTCCTATGCCCCATTAAACATATTATGGTTCAGAGAGAGCAAACTGTTAATTATAGAATTAATTGTAATTATAGAAATTATAGTGATGAGAGGGCAGTTATATATATATTTTTTTATGTGAAATATATTGTCTGATATTTTTGGATTTGGGGGTGAAATGGACCTGATTCAGAAGTGAGATTTACTGTTATGGGCAGTGTTTTATTTCCTATAACGTTTTTATGAGAGAGCAGTGAAATTAGATTTGTTTTAGATAATCGTATATAAACTGATGTATTATGATAATTGCAGTAAAGCATCATTCTGTGTTTTACCACACTGAGATGATTGTTTCACAAGGACATTGTGCCCTAGACACACTGTACACTGTTGAGTGTGTTTGAGTCATTTCACATTAATTAACATTGACAGTAGTTCATGAGTAACTGCCGGCAATGAAATTCAGAGTGTGTGTGTGTGTTATATCTGGGTTGCATTTTTGCACACCTATTACTTTTCAGATAATTGAAGTAGAAGCTATACATCATTTTATTGTAATAGAGTATGTAATACACACCACAGACTGAAGTCCAGCTCTCTGTTCTCTATTTTCTTGCCTCATCTTTTTCTTTCTGGTTTGCTGTTCGCTGTGCTAAAGGGAAAACTCACCCGAAAATGAAATTTTGTGATCATTTTCTCACCCTCGTGTCATTCCAAACCTGTTTGATTCTCTTCCGTGGAACACAAAAGAAGATTACTGGGCCCAAACTGAGCACAAATATGCAATTTGGTGCAGTTGCCCATATTTATATGGCCAGAAATTCTGGTAGCTTGTAATGTAAATCAGTGAGATCTTTATAACAGTACAACAGACAGCTTACATAAAATGCAAATAAATATCATCTGTCACTCTGTATCTCCCAATATAATGTCTTAGATTTATTCTGTTTTAAAGTAGAATATTATCTTAGTAATAAAATTTCCTCAAAAGCCTGATGGATCATATTTGATACTCACATTTTACTTAGTTAGTTCATAGTTACTTCAGTCCAGTCAGTGTTCATCTTGAAATATTACTAATAATATAAAAGCATGGTAGCACTTTAGTAAAGGGACCAATTCTCACTTTTAACTAGTTGCTTATTAGCATGCCTATTATCAACATATTGACTATTTATTAGTACTTATCAAGCACATATTCTGCATGACCATGTTCTACATCCCTAATTCTACCCAATACTTAAACTTAACAACTACCTTACTAACTATTAATAAGCAGTAAAGTAGGAGTTTATTGAGGCATAAGTTGTAGCTAATCATTTGTTAATGGTGAGAATTGGACCTTAAAATAAAGCGTGACTAAAAAAGCTTTTCTTACATTTACAGTACTTGTCAAAAGTCTGGAAACAATATGATTTTGAATTTTTTTAATGAAGTCTTTTATGCTCACCAAAGCTGCATTTTTATTTGATCAAAAATACAGTAGAAACAGTAATATTGTGAAATATTATTACAGTTTGAAATAACAGTTTTCTATTTGAATATATTTTAAAATGTAGTTTATTCCTGTGATGCAAAGCAGAATTTTTTGCATCATTACTCCAATCTTCAGTGTCACATGATCCTTCAGAAATCATTCTAATATGCTGATTTGCTGCTCAGTTATTATTGGTGCTCAGTTATTATTATCAATGTTAAAAACAGTGTTTGCTGCTTAATATTTTGTGATTTTTTTCCCCAGAATTCTTTGATGAATAGAAAGTTTAGCATTTATTTAAAATATAATCTTTTGTAACATTATAAATGTTTTTACTGTCACTTCTGATGCATATTTTAATGCATATTTGGTGAATAAAAGCATTCACAGTACCACAACCTGAAGGGGACTATTTTGAGAATTATACTAAAAGGCCTTTTACTTGCTAAAAATGTATGACCTATTGATCAGACGACAGAAAGCATAGTCATGTTGATCATTTGGAGGCCTTAGAATTTGCATATCAAATATTGTACAGTATATAGTTAAACGATTAACCATACCCTGAAATTATTGTAAAATGGTTTATATGATTCACATACTATAGTATAGTCCAGTAGTTTTGTGTGAGGGGCAAAATTCACTGAAATGACTGAATATTATTGATATTTATTCACTGAAAATGAATATTCATTATTTATTTTAATTACCTGGAGAAGAGTGACCAGCACAACCTTCACATATTTGTGTTCTTCTGAAGAAAGAAAGTCATTTGGGTTGGGAATGACAGTAGGCTGAGTAAATGATGACTCCTCGTTGTCACATTTCTTTGCTTTCCTCTGAGTGTTTGTCATTTCCACACACCTGCAAATTATTTGGATTCAAGCAGATCCATTTGCATGTACTTTGCATGCACAATTTAGATGCATGCCAGTCAGTTTCATTGATATACAGCATGGTTCGGCTTTCAGTAGATGCAAATGTGTTGAGACAACGTCAGACTGCAGAGAAAGATGTGCTTTGTTGATGTCTCAGAGGAAATCCTTACTGTTCATTTGAGTGTGAGAAACAAAATCACTAGTGGTGTTTGCTAAGGCAGGCTTCACTATAACTATTACTATAGCTCATAACCCTGACTCATAATTCTGCATTAGATCCTACACCGTTGCGTTGTGGGTGTGACTTCTTTGACTAGAGGTAAGCATCCACCTATAACATAATGTATAGCATCAGCAGCAATGCTAAAAACACTCCAAACACACTAGTAACCAAATAGCAGCATGCTGAAAACACTCTGAACGCCCAGCTGAAAAACAATATTCTAAAAAATAAACACTCAGAACACTTTGCTACTGAACACCAGCTTGATAAAAACCATTCAGAACACTCTAGCAACCAGATGGCAACACACTAAAAGTCCTCTTTGAACACTTTAGCAGCCGAATAGCAACAATCTGAAAACCACTCACCCATAGCAGTGCCATTGTGGACATTTTTTTCCCCCCTGGAAAGCACCACTCTCATTTTCATCAGGAAATCTCGTTTCTTAGCTTGAACTGTCTCATGGATACACGAAATTCACATCTCATGGATACATTTTTCTGTCCTTTTTTGAATAGAAGGTTTAAAAGGATTTGTTTTATATGATTTTGGAGGCTTTTAGAGTGTTGTCTTTTTGTTCTATGATTGAACTGAACTGAAGAGTAGCTGATTTTTTTTTAAATTTTTTATCTCATTATAAGTCGCAATCCTCAAGCTTCCTCTTTGTCTCAGAAAGCAACAATTCTCATTTCTCTGGAATCGAAAGATTTGGTGAAAGTTGCTGCAGGTGTTTCCTCATCATCTCTTCCATGTGTCTCAGGAGTCGCTCTGAAAGTTTAAAAAACAATGACTTCATGAGCGGTCTGTGGGAAGTAATGAGGATTTGATGGGTCTGGCAGGTCATGGACACTGACGCAGTGTCTGTATCCTCACATTATGCCCTCATATGCTGTCCTTGAGTTTTACTGCTCTGGCTCCATTTGACACAATAGGGTACATTAATAGTGCTTCAGAACAGCCCTAGAGTATTTGAAGCGGACATGAAACGGAAATTGTGATTGTCTTTTCTCCCCATTATAAAGATTGAACTTGAATTTAAAAATGTGCACGGATAAATCATTCACAATAGACTGCAATATTCCTTAAAAAAATAGAAATTTTGAGTTAAAGTGGCTTTTATTTAAAGACAGCACAAACTTGTAAAGGAAATCCTGGCATAGAAAGTTTTAAATGATAAAGCAATGCATTAACAGTTTAAAAATATAAAGTAAAAAACAAAAAAAAATGATCTTTTCGAAAGAACCAACTGTAATTCTGTTCATTTTAATGACGGCTATAGCGCCCCTTGTGGGAATGCGGTGCATACTTGAGTTGCATTTTGAAGGAAGTGTGAAATTGAATCTGAACACTGAAATCCATCTGCTGTTTTATAGTGGAAAGTGCTTTAGCAGCTCATCACCATTTGCTTCCATTATTGGACAGTTAAAGTTTCTCTCTTGACTACAGAGACTGTATAATCTCTTTAGCAGGAAAGTCAGGAAATCAGAATCGACATTGTACTTAAAACATCCATCCAAAAAACTCCTACAAACACTTGTCTAGCCCAAAGGTGAACATTTATTAAACCATTGATTCTTGCTTTGTTTTGCAGACGGATCAACAATATGCAAATAGTGTTGCTGACAACCTTAAGCGCCTGTGAGTACCCTAGATTTTCATTCCTGTTATGACCACAATCTGCTTGAGTTTCATTGATACATGTGTGTTTATGTGTGTGTGAGAGAGATCATGTGACTACGGACTTTTCCTCACATGCTTCTTGAGGACAATAGCAGAAGAAACAGAAGGGAAAGTCCATCCTCCGGGTATTAGAGTTCCTCTGCTTCGTTCTGCTTGTCCCACATTAGTCATGTGCTTGTGTTTATACTGATTGTTTTTGCACAGACTTACAAAACTGGAACACTATTGTGTGAGAGTGTTTTGATTAGATATTTGCTTTTGTTGGCTCTTATTTCTCCCCTTACTCTTTCTGTCTACTAATGGGTGTGTTAATGTGAGTGCAAAACAGGGTTATTATAGTGAACTAAAACAAAAACTATAAAAAAAAAAACATGTTTCTTGGGAGAAAAAAAAACAACTGAAATAAAATGAAACATTTCTCATTTTAATTTTGTTGATTTACTTGAAAAACTTGATATAATGAAATAACTGAAATTAAAGTAAATATTTTTTTAAAGCAAAAACTACTAAAAATGACGACAACAACAACAAAATTACTAAAACTTTTTGAATTAAATTAAAATTAAAGTAAAAATGGAAAATATAAAAATGAAAACATTCTAAATAATAAAAACTGTAATATTATCTGGTTCAAAAATGTTATTTCTTTTTGGTAACACTTTAGTTTAGGGACCAATTCTCACTTTTAACTAGTTGCTTATTAGCATGAATATTAGCAGCATATTGGCTGTTTATTAGTACTTACAAAACACACATTAATGCCTTATTATGCATGACCCTATTTTTGATCCTTTAATCCTAAGTAATCCTTAATCCGAGTTTGAGACAACATTCGTAGTTAATAGTTAGTTAATAGTGAGAATTGGTCCCCAAACTAAAGTGTGGCCTTCTTTTTTGTGATGTTTAACAGAAATGGCTTTTAAAAACCTTAAAAAAATTTAATGTATAGATGCATCACATTTACATTTACATTACAATTAGTTATTTAGCAGACGCTTTTATCCAAAGCGACTTACAAAAGAGGACAATAGAAGCAATCAAAATCAACAAAAGAGCAACAACATGCAAGCGATATGACAAGTCTCGGTTAGCCTAATCTTTCAGTACACATAGCAAGATTTTTTTTATTTATTTATTTTTTTAAAGAAAACAAGTAGATAGAACATAGAAAAAAAGAAACAGTTTTTTTTTTAAGAAAACAAGTAGATAGAATATAGAAAAAAGAAAGCTACTGTTAATTTTTAAAGAAAATGTAGCAGTTAGAGAATAAATATGCAATTGACAGAGGGTCAAGGGTGTGTGTGTGTTTCAAAAAAAAAAAAAAAGGAAGACAGATCAATAAAATAGAATTAGAATAGAGAGTGATAGAGTTAGAGGGTCAAATAAAGATGGAAGAGATGTGTTTTTAGCCATTTCTTGAAGATGGCTAAGGATTCAGCTTGCTCGGATTGAGTTGGGCAGGTCATTCCACCAGGTGGGAACAGTGAATGAAAAAGTCAGTGAAAGTGATTTTGTGCCTTTTTGAGATGGTACAATAATGCGTCTGTCACGAATCCTGTCCATGCACTTCTGATCGCTCACCACCAGAGGTCACCCGCTCACTACATGGACTCTTGCACTACACTAACTGTTGCACGTCACCCCCAGACTACATTTCCCAGCAGCCATTTCACTAATCACACGCTCACACCTGAGACTGATCATACAGCTGATACCATTACACCCCTTACTTAAGGTATGGACTTCCTCTCCCTCACGGCCGAGTATTGTCTAGCACTTATCGCTCACCTAGTGATAGCTACTCTACGGAGCCAGTTCCCAGTTCTAGTTTCTAATTATTAGTTCAGAGTCTAGTCTAGCCTTGTCTTGTATTTTTCCTGTTTCCTGATCCTTGCCTGGTTTATCTCATCTCGTCTGTCAGCAGCCTGCCCTGGATTTATCGTCTGGTTGGATTAACACTTGTCTTGCCATTTCGGACTCTGTTCACGCCTTGCCTGGATTATTGCTCACGTTTTCGGATTACCTCTCTTGTCAAGCCTCTTTGGATATTGTTCGCTGTTGACTGATTCATGCCAGTTTTGGATGACTCTTTTCCCTGCCTGTGATATACCTGTTTGCCATTGTTCGAACCATGCCTGTCATGACCATGCCTTTAAATAAAAGCTCGCACATGGATCCGTACGTCTCTCGTCTCGTCGGCTCTGTAACAGAGTCATTCACTTGCAGAATGCAAGCTTCTAAAGGACACATAGGTCTGAAGTACTGAATTTAGGTAAAGGGGTGCAGAGCCAGAGGTGGTTTTGTAGGCAAACATTAATGCTTTGAATTTTTTGCGAGCAGCTATTGGTAGCCAGTGCAAATTGATTAACAGAGGTGTGACGTGCATTCTTTTTGGTTCATGAAAGATTAATCTTGCAGCGGCATTTTGGATTAATTGTAGAGGTTTGATGGAATTGGCTGGAAGACCTGCCAAGAGAGCATTGCAAAGGTCAAGTCTGTACAGAACAAGAGCTTGAACAAGGAGTTGTGTTGCATGTTCTGAAAGAAAGGGCCTGATCTTCCTAATATTGTATAAAGCAAATCTGCAGGACCGGGCAGTTTTAGCAATGTGGTCTGAGAAATTCAGCTTATCATCAATCACAACTCCAAGGTTTCTGGCTGTTTTTGAAGGAGTTATGGTTGTTGAGTCTAACTGGAAGGCAAAATTGTGATGAAGTGATGGGTTTGCTGAAATTACAAGCAGTTCTGTCTTAGCTAGGTTGAGTTGAAGGTGACAGTCCTTCATCCAGCAAGAAATGTCTGTTAGACATGCTGAGATGCGAGCAGCTATCGTCGGATCATCAGGATGGAATGAGAGGTAGAGTTGAGTGTCATCAGCATAGCAGTGATACGAAAAGCCATGTTTCTGAATGACAGAACCTAGTGATGTCATGTAAACAGAGAAGAGAAGTGGTCCAAGAACTGAGCCCTGAAGCACCCCAGTAGCTAGATGTTGCGACTTGGATACCTCACTTCTCCAAGGTACCTTGAAGGACCTATCTGAGAGGTAAGACTCAAACCACTGGAGTGCGGTTCCTGAGATCCCTTTCTCAACAGGGTTGACAGAAGGATCTGGTGGTTGACCGTATCAAAAACAGCGGACAGATCCAGCAAGATAAGTAATGAAGACTTGGAAGCTGCTCTGGCAAGTCTTAGGGCTTCAACAACTGAGAGCAAGGTAGTTTCGGTCGAATGTCCACTTCTGAAGCCAGATTGGTTGCTGTCCAGGAGGTTGTTCTGTGTGAGAAAGGCAGAGACTTGGTTGAACACAACTCGTTCAAGTGTTTTTGCAATGAAATGTAGAAGGGAAACTGGTCTATAGTTCCCTAAAAAAGTTGGGTTAAGAGTGGGTTTCTTAAGAAGTGGGGTTATACGAGCCTGTTTAAAAGCTGAGGGAAAAACTCCAGTGTGAAGGGATGTGTACAACTGCAGGAGAAATGGCTTGAAGGAGACGAGAAGGAATAGGATCAAGCGGACAAGTAGTAGGATGGCTGGAAAGGATGAGTTTAGAGACTTCTGCCTCAGAGAGTGGAGAGAAGTATGTGAATGAGTGTATGTTTGCTGGTATCTGTTTGACAGTTTGAGGTGTGGAGAATTGTGCAGTGAGGTTTATAATTTTATTAATGAAGAATGTGGCAAAGTCGTCAGCTGTTAGAGTTGATGAAGGAGTGGGAAGAGGAGGACAATGGAGGGAGGAAAATGTTTTAAAGAGCATGCGAGAGTTAGGAGAATTGTTAATTTTGTCGTGATAGTATGTCCTTTTAGCAGTGCAGACATTAGCAGAGAAGTCAGAGAGGAGTGATCGATATAAATTAAGGTCAGTAGGATTTTGTGATTTGCACCTTACCCTTTCTGCAGCCCTGAGCTTAGAACGATGTTCGCGGAGAACATCAGATAGCCAAGGGGCAGAAGGGGTGGTTCGGGCTGGCCTTGAAGATAAGGGGCAGAAAGTGTCTAAACAAGATGTCAGAGTGGAACAGAAAGTATCAGTAGCACTGTTACCATCAAGAGATGATAACTGTTTAGGGGAAGGAAGCGAAGATGAAACCATAGCAGATAGCCAGGAGGGTGAGACTGAGCGTAAGTTAAGTCGAAAAATGACATGTGGAGGGGTGTGTGTTGTGTCAGGAATCATGTTGAGGTTAAGAGTGAGTAGGAAGTGATCCGAGGTGTGCAGTGGAGTAACCAGCACATGATCAGTGGAGCAGTGTCGTGTGTAAATAAGGTCCAGTTGGTTGCCGTGATTTGTGAGTAGCTGTAGTTAACATTCTCTTGAGATCAAAAGAGGCAAGCAGAATGTGGAAGTCTGCAGCTTGAGGTTTATCGAGGTGGATGTTGAAGTCTCCAAGTATAACTAAGGGAGTACCATCTTCAGGAAAGGTTGAGAGCAACACATCTAATTCTTCCACGAAGTTACCTAGTGGTCCTGGAGGTCGATAAACAACCACAAAATGGATTTTAAGAGGGTAGGTAATAGTAACCGAATGTGATTCAAAGGAGCTGTTGATACCCAGAGATGGTAAAGGAGTAAATTTCCAATTATTAGAGATGAGCAGACCAATACCTCCACCTCTTTCAGTTAAACGGGGGGTGTGGGAAAAGGAGAAATTATTGGAGAGTGCCGCAGGTGTAGCATTGTCCTCTGGTTTGATCCAGGTCTCTGTCAGGGCCATGAGGTTTAGACTTAAATGATTAGTAATGGAAGTAATGAAATGAGCTTTGTTGACAGCAGACTGACAATTCCAGAGACCAATAGAAGAAGAAAGTATTGTATTAGCAGACATAGACAAAGTGTGCAGGTTGTTAGGATTGCGCTGCCTACAGTGTGTGATGCGTGGTTTGCGAGTGGTAGTGATAGTAGTGATCTGGAAACACATAGTAAGAATTGGTTATAAGAAAACTAAAACAGAAGTGAAACAATTAGTAGGAAAGAGGATAAATAAAAAGCAATACTTATGTCCCTGCCCAGTGGAGTCGCACGGTAGAGTCGATGGTCTTTACACTCCTCGGTCTTCACACGAGGGCTGCTGCGACCGCTGCCGCGGTAAACTAACCTTTTTTATACCCGTTTGACAAAACGGAAATTGAATTCAGCTGGACACACTTTCCTGTTTATCACAACAAATAGCCAAGCAAGCACAGACACTGACAAGGTACGCATCACACAAACACACACTCAACTGGAACCAGAGCTGTCCAACTCCGAAAGGGACAAAAACTAAATTAAATCATACAATAGCTTTGTGTGAAAAACAGACTGAAATTTAAGTCATAATTTGCTGAAAATGTTTCTCTGCATATTCAAAACTTGACCTCACTAGTCCACATTCACTTTCAGTGTATGGAAAAGAGCAGCTTGGACATTTCATTAATTTGTGTTTTACAAAAGAAATAAAGTCAAACGGAATGATGTGAATGTAAATGATGACAGAGTTGTGTTAACATACTAACCCATTCACCTGCCCTTCCTCTCTCTGCATGTGTTTCAGGTTTCCAGGGGAGATTCAGTCTGGGCTGTTGGAGATCATCTCTCCCTCCATCCATTTCTATCCAGACTTCTCTCACCTCAAGGAGTCGTTTGGTGACCCTAAAGAGCGGGTCAGGTACACAGACCCTTCTCATCCATGTTTTGTTGTAATTAGCCATGAATCATCAGTGTGAACGCTGAGCTACAACTGCCGCTCTCAGCCATTAGCGCCTCAGACACAGTGACTCTATCTATTTGCACACACAGCGATCACATGTACAGAAAAACAGTTTACATTCGCTGCTTTCGATTCTGCAAGTAACTTACATTATGAATATGTGTATGGATCCATTTTGCAACACTAAATGTGTGAAATTGAGTTAGCTAGAGGCATCTGTGTTCATGTACTAGAGTTTCAGCTCTTATGAAAACGCTCTCTGCTGAGCAGAAAGTTCTGCCTGAACTTAAATGAGCTTTATTTGTGTGTGCGCGTGTTCCCCCGGGGTCAGGCGTCTTTATGCCTTATTCATGAGTGCACACACACACTTCCAGCATCTCTGTTCTGTCAGTTCAGTTTAATTAACACAAATGCACAACTAAACCAAAGAATGCCACTGCGCGCACACACACACACACACACACACAGACAGAGAGAGAGCTTATCTGCAGCCTGTCACATCAGTGCTGTCTCTCACACACCAGAGTGCCACTGTGTGTGCTGAATTCAAAGATGTGACAATTAATTTCATAATTATGAATTATTTGTCTACTGAAGGTTTTTTGGAAAGGTTTCATTGGGTGAACAATTGGCATGTTTCAGTACAATCCCTTGAACATGTGGTACTTCTGTCCCTCACAGCCTTGTTTTCATTCCTGTCAGAAATTCAAGGGTTTCCCAAGCCGGTGTTCATAAGGGAATGGCTAGGGGTTCATGAGTTGATGAAAATCTAATAACTAATTATATTGAATGTAAAATTATATAAATAAATGGGGCTGCATGATAATCCCGATGTAGCTTAGTGCGGTTGTCAGATCAAATTCTGTGATTTAAAGGGATAGTTCACCCAAAAATTTAAATTCTGTCATTAATTATTCACCCTCATGTCGTTCCAAACCTCTAAGACCTTCGTTCATCTTCAGAACACAAATGAAGATATTTTTGATTAAATCCGAGACTCTCTGACCCTGCATAGACAGCAATGTAACTGAAATGTTACCAGGCCCAAAAACATAGTAAGAACATTGTTAAAATAGCCCATGTGACATCAGGGGTTCCACCGTAATTTTATGAAGTTACGAGAATACTTTTTGTGTGCAAAGAAAACAAAAATAATGAATTGATTCAACAATTCTTCTCTTCCGTGTCACCATCCTCCGCCATTATCGGGAGTACCACGACACATCTTAATTTGTGTTCCAAAGAAGATCTTATGGCTTTGGAACGACATGAGGGTGAGTAATTAATGACAGAATTTTCATTTTTGGGTGAACTAACCCTTTAATGAAATAACTGTATAGTCTGACGCACTGCATGTTTCAGAGTGAAGCGCAGCACTGTGTTCATTTACATCCAAGCAGCTCATGATCCTATGTTTTCAGCAGCTCACAGTAAATGCAGCAAAGTCCATCTCTGCATGTAACACTATCACAGCTAAAAAGAGGGTTGAGTCCACTTGAAAGTCCAGCTAAAAAGTCAAAATAAACACTTACTAAAAAAAGATTGTTTTATATATTTACTTT
Organism: Spinibarbus caldwelli; assembly: GCA_039654775.1. Taxonomy (NCBI): domain Eukaryota; kingdom Metazoa; phylum Chordata; class Actinopteri; order Cypriniformes; family Cyprinidae; genus Spinibarbus; species Spinibarbus caldwelli. The sequence goes on along the minus strand of CM077247.1, from coordinate 27,655,654 downwards.
CATATCATGTAACCATTCAGCCTACAATGGAGAATCATGAACATGTGAACGTGTTGTTAAATTCTTTAGATGTTATCTTAAAATCTCAGGGGGGCTTCAAGTAAATATGTTACATCTAAGGGGTTTGGCTGACAAAAACATTAGAGAAACCCTGGTGTGAAAGTGATTGGAGGATCTTCTATGAAAATATAATTACAGAACCATGAGCTTAGCCGTTTACCTGATTGCTGAGAACTCAGACTAAGAACAAACACATTCCAAATTGAAATGTTCCGCACAACCTGATTTTCGTCTGTTTCGCAGTCACATCTCTGTCTAAGGTAAAACAGAAGCGCTCCATTTGGGACAGACACATTCTTTTCACATTCTCCTAAAATAAACAGTCAGGACAGTGGAGACTGATGCAAGTAAATATGTTCATTAACATCTGTTTTTGCTCAAAGCCTGTCGGATCTCATCAGGCCAACCAGATCAACCCAGAGCGCTGATGAGCAGATCAATGCTGGATCAGACAGGCAGATGAATCCATCACCAATCAAGCAGACACACAAATCAATAACCTATCAGCCAAGAAAAATTCTAATCCATTTTAGACCAGATCTATTTCTTTCTAGTAATGTGTTACAAGCGTTTAGCTCAGCAGGTTTTTTTCTTTTTATTTATTATTATTATTTTGTTGTATTTTTTTGTACGGTTTGTTCAGTGTAGTAAAGATATTATTTTTTTAAATGTACTATTGGCCAGGTGGTGTTTATACTTAGAAGATAAATTCCTTAAGTGTTCCACATGTGGACAACTTGCATGTGTTTATTCAAATGCCTCAGCATTTGGTTCATTGTTTGGTGGCACGAGTGCAATTTTCTATTCTACACACATTAAATCAAACTCATTTAATTTTCATTACTATAAATGAAATCCAGTCTTTCAGTGGTTAAATATTTAGACCGGTCTGTAAACAACCAAAATGAGTTTACAAGTCTTAGTGCATTTTAATCTGACATTGCGTGACTGCTCTAGAGTTTGTGTGTGTGCGGTGTGTGATTTGACAAAGTTGGACAGATGTATCCTCGAGAGACCCTGGTCGAATTGGTAGCTATCTCACACATCCGAAAGCAAAGAGAAAAGCTGCCGTCTGTATGTCAGGGATAGTGTCGCTGACCGAATTTCACAGGTTTTTCCAAATAGGGTGCATGTAAGTTTAGCCAACAGGGCACTGAATGCAGCATAGGGAAAAAGTGTACATCAATATATGACTTCACAGGAGGAAGAGAGGAAATCAGGAGATAAAGAGGGTCTCTGCACACCACCTTGAGTGTGTTATAATTATTTACATATTTAAAAATGTCTGTCTGTCTATCTGTCTATCTGTCTGTCTGTCTGTCTGTCTGTCTGTCTGTCTGTCTGTCTGTCTGTCTGTCTATCTGTCTGTCTGTCTCTGTCTGTCTGTCTGTCTTTCTGTCTGTCTGTCTCTCGCTATATTGTTTAACTTCTAAAACTTAAAAGTTAGAAGTTTAGAAGTTAAAAGTCTAAAGACATGAATATTAGTATTGTCATTTTGTTCTGTAAAATAAAATTGTTATTATTAAATACTCATTTTTATTTTACTGTGCAATTGTATCTTTTTACTGTAGTAATGTATTTCTTTATTGGTTTATATTTTACAATTAAATAAAATAAAGAAAATGTAATAATAATAATAAGTTTGAAAGTTTTCCCCTATATCATCATGCTGCTGTATATCCTCATCTTAAAACTGATATTTTGCTAATTTCCTTCCCGGTGGTATGCCAAATCTTTGTCAACTTTTCACCCCTGTTGAGTTTGCATCCCTGCAGTAAACAAGAGCTCTGTTTTCAACTACATCAAAGCTGGAATTGAATGTTGGTCTTTCTTACACCCTGATGGTTACTTCCTTCAGTGTATTTCCATGCTGGAGAAGTGCAGAGACACAGAAAGTGTTTTTGTCAAAAAGATGCCAGAGGGTTAATGTTTTCATCACAAGATCACTGTGTGTGTGTGTGTGTGTGTGTGTTCTGGTATACAGTATATGGTTTATGAGAACACAAATGTGTTTAATGACATGGGTACTACAACGTAAACATGGTTTATGAGGACACCATCTGTGTCCTTTGTGAACCAAATGGCTTAAATACATATTAAATGGTGTTTTTTGAAATTCAAAAAAATACCAGTAGTTTTCTGGGAGGGTTAGGGTTTGTGTGTTGTTGAAACTCTGATGTAAATGTATGTAAATGTACACATATGAAGTCTCTAACAGATAATTTGCATCCTGCAGGGTTTCACAGGAAGTAGGGCAGCTTACCAAAACACTGAATTTGTATGTGTGTGTAAAACACAGAGAGAGGCTTGTGTGTTTATCATTTGACTCCATCTTTTGGCACTCTGCGCATTTGGTGTGGTCACTGCTGTTAAAATTCAGTTACTACACTACACATACTCTTACTAAGGTTGTAAACAGTTATATAGTTCTTAAATGTCAAGTGTGTCATTTTTTGGATGTCCAAATACTTCCTAATATCCTAGTATAATATACATAGACAAAGTAGGCCATTCATAGTTTGATTCCCTGATAAGTGTTACACTGTGTCTCTGAGGGACTTTCAAGCCTTCACTCTGTTTGTTGACCTTCCTGACCAACTGTGCAGATCCAAATGGGTGTTTCCCAGTCTAGTGTGCCTTTTTAAACCTGGATGGTTGTTTTTCAGCCACCGAATCAAGTCCCATAATTACTCATTCATGCCTATAAAGACAATAGGAAAAATATCTGACAGATTTGATTAATTTAACTCCCAAAAAAAGCTGTTTGTTTTTTCACTTCAAACAACATCAGTAACCCTAGCTGCAGTCAGCAACAGAACATATTCACTGGATACATTTAGCAGACGCTTTTATCCAAAGCGACTTACAGTGCATTCAGGCTATACATTTTTTTATCAGTATGTGTGTTCCCTGGGAATTGAACCCAAGACCTTTTGCGCTGCTAACATAATGCTCTACCACTGAGCCACAGAAACATCACACTTTAGACTATACAGTATGGCTCAAACATGTCTATCTTTTACAGAACTCAAAAAAAATATATATATCTATATATATATCACAATGAATGTTTTTCATGTCATGTATCATCTCAAGCAGAGGTGGTAACAAGTCACTGTCTTAATAAGTGAATCATCATTTATTCAACTGATTAAATCGAAACAATCAAAGCACTTGATTCACACAAAAATGCAAAATAATTTAGTGTTGCTCAACTTTACTGTGGATTTGTTTAAAACTATTTTCATTTGCAAAATAGAGCAAAAACAAACAATATTGACAACTTGTGCCTAAAATGTAAGTGACCTGATATTGACTTTTTATTTATTGAACTGTTTTATAAAATCAATATTACATTTGCAATCATGCTGATATTTGGGAAAAACAGGACTCTTGCTCTTGTCATAGGCTATGAAATGAAAATTAAAAACAAAAACTCATACTGGGGCATATTCTGTCCCTATACCTTGAAGTTTGGAGGTATTTTTGCCCCAGTCTCAGTTAATCTTTCCAATTTCCATAAACCATAAGTGGCATTCTTACACATTAAAGTACTAGTGATCAACTGTAATAGGCTTGCGCTTGGGAACTGCCAACCAATGGCTTGAATGTTCCCTGCGTTGTATCTCTCAAATTTTCCTTCAGCTCCCATGTCACATATCAAGACTCATCACTGTTTGACATCAGTGTTGAGACATGCAAGAAACAAAGGCAATTGACATCAAACCCGGTGTGACATTGTGCAATATTTAAATTGAAGAAGTTTTTTTTTAACATTTGTTGTCAATTTTTGAGCTCAGTATTTTAAAAGAATATCCGTTCGGCTCGACAAACAACAGCTGCCAGAAATAATCCATCACTCACTGTCCTCTTATTTGTAAACAGCAGGTCTCTGTTACTATTTATTATCTTCAACCTGTTGGTTTGTGCATGTGTGGCTGCATTTTATTCTTTTTAAAGCATATGCTGATTGTTTTTGCAGATGGCGAACAAAGCAGAATCTGGATTACTGCTTCCTGATGATGTATGCCCAGACTAAAGGGACCTATTACGTACAGGTAAGATTAAATGAAGATTATGAGCAAATTGCAAACTAAACAGATACTCATATTTGGAGAGAACATGAACATAATTATGTTTGAATGGATGGGTCTATGAACTCAGCTGGTTCCACAATGTTTTTTTTTTTTTTTTTCCCATGTATTGATGCATTAAATAAGTGATAATATACTTTCAGCTGGTCAAAATAAACCCTGACAGGTTGTCTTGTATTTCTTTTATGGGAATTGTGGGAAATGGCTTCCAAAGGAAATAGAAAGCTCTTATAAAGACAAGCTGATCTTTGAGGCCACTTTTGCACTTCTTTTGTAGCATGTTCTTTTAAGATCAGATTTTTTTGTGGTGTTTAAGTGTTGTTTAAGTGTTTACTTTCTGCACAACTCACAACACTAGTGTGTATTGTGTAAAGCACAATATATATGCAGTTTACTTGACTTTTTGGTGCAAAAATTTGCTGTTATAAAAATTTTATTTTAATGAATGGCTGTTAATGCATCTATTCAGACAAGTGCTATTTTATGAGACAGGTGTTATTAAATGGAAAATGTTGCTTTGGCAACTAGCTGAAATAAAATACACTCTAAAAAATGCTGGGTTGTTTTAACCCAATTTTGAGTCAAATATGGACTAACCCAACTTTTGGGTTAAAAATTTAATGTAAAAATTTAACCTAACAGCTGAGTTAGTCCATATTTGACCCAAAGTTGGGTTGAAACAACCCAGCATTTTTTAGAGTGTAAGATTACATTTTTTTTTTATATTTTATTTTGTTTTAGTTAACATTTATTTTTTATCAAGTAACAAAATTGTTTTATTTAATGCCATCAATGTGAGCTGTTCCAAACTATTTTCCATTGCACTGTGAACAAAAAAGTGGACAACCAATAAGAGTGGCACTTTTTGTTTCATGTCCAGAACTGCTGTTACATAAAACTTTGACTTGGTGGAGCTCAAGAACATATTATTTATACGGTGAATAGCAGAAAGAGATCCTGGAATCAGCCGACAAGACTGTTGTATTAGTGAAAACAAAAAATCTTAATGACATTTGAAACCGTTTGATTGAATTTCTTCTCCTTTCGCATTAGGCTGAACAGAAAACACACATGAAAATTAGGCCGAATTGTCATACAAACATTCGTGTCAGGAAGTCAACCAATGAAGAGTTTACTTATTGTCATCTCTGCATTAAGATGGGATAAAATAAATTATATTAACTTCTGGAAAATGACACACCTTTAAATCATTTAGCCTTAGATACCCAGAAAAAGAATTGAAGTTCTTGGTGATTATATGCAAATGATTCAGATCCACTTCACAGCTGCTTTGTCTTCATTCAGCATTGTCTCTCTCTCTCTCTCTCATACAGCTAGAGGATGACATTGTTGCACGGCCAAATTACTTCACCACGATGAAGAATTTCGCCCTGCAGCAGCCGTCAGAGGAGTGGATGATTCTTGAATTCTCCCAGCTGGGCTTCATCGGTGAGTCTTACTCAAACTCAGCCTGCAGACTGTCTTACACTGCTGTCGCTGTGTGTTAACATCCCCCTTAGAGCACAGCCAAACTCACACTGAATTCTTCCAAACAGAAAGATCCTTCTCACTGTTACCAGAAGAAAACTGTCATAATAGACGTCAAACCTTATAAACCACTTATAAAGCTGGTTCTGCCCAGCAGGCACAAAACAGGCACACAACGTCATAAGACGTTGATATTTGGTTAAATTTCGGTTGCGACGTCAGGTGACCAAAATTCAACGTAAATTCAACGTCTAATGTCAATGTTAAATTGATGTCCAATACCGACATCAGCTGACGTTGAGATTTTGTTGTTTTTAGGTTGTGCAACCAAAATCCAACGTTAAGTCAACGTCAAATTAACGTCAAATATTGACGTCAACCCGATTTTCATTTTCAACCAAAATGCAACGTCTGTCCGACGTCATGTCCAACGTCAACTTGACATTACATAGACGTCTGGTGCCTGCTGGGTGTCTCCAGAGGTGGATGAACTGTGGAGGTCGGTAATGAAAGAAATGTTTTCAATGCTTCATCTTTGTAAAGGATGAGAAAGTGATTTTTTTTCTCTTTGAAACTTAATTGTCACTACTTCTCATAAAGTTCACATTAGTTTCCACTAGGGGTGTGCGATATACCGTTGTTTGATCGTGGACGATAAAAATGTCTCCACGATCTGCTTTCGGAGAAATAAAGCGCACATTCTATCAGTTGCAGTTCTGGTGCCTCCGTATCAATATACTGTACAACGCCACATACATTCACATCAGTGTTAACTCAGCGGTAGAGTTACTCTCACGGGACACTGCACTTATTTGCAATCACAAAAGTACATAATTTGCGTGTGTTTTAAAGCCTTGCAGGTTAAACGTTTCATTCACGCGCTGGTCTGACGTGCGCTTTTTCTGAGCCCGTACACCTGAAGCGCGCGCACTAAAAGCCTGTCTAACAGCGCCTGATTAGTGAACTAAGTTATCTTTTGCGCTAATACTGTCAAAACACACAAGGTTTATGTATAGACTCTGCTGGTTATGTCTAAAATGAAAGTAAACAGTTCAGACAAACGGATGCGTGCCTTTTATATTAGATGCGTGCAGGTCTTAAAGGGACAGAACTAAACATGCTGCCGATTGTCATTAAAGGGATAATTCACCCTAAATTTTAATTTCTGTCATTATTTACTCACTCGCATGTTGTCCCAAACCTGTATTAATTTCTTTCTTGTGCTGAACACAAAAGAAGATATTTTGAAGAATGTGGGTAACCAAACAGTTGCTGGTCCACATTGAATTTGATAGCAGGAAAAAAAAAATACTATGGAAGTCACTGTGGACCAGCAACCAGTTTGGTTACCCACATTCTTCAAAATAGCATTTATGTTCAGCAGAGGAAAGAAACTCATTCGGGTTTAAAACTCATTTTGAGTGAGTAAATTATGGTATAAATATAAAACACTATGACAGAATCGACAGACAGATGGCAGAATTTTTATTCTTTAATGTTAAAACAAAAAAACGCGAAGAGAAAAAAATAACTCTCTACTCTTGAAAGAAAAAAAACACAAATACAGCTGCTTTAATAGGAATCAATCTATATAGTCTTTTATTTTTGTATTTGTTCATCCAATTTCTTGAATGCTCCTGCTAAATATGCCTATTGTACCTGAAAATAAAGCACTGTTTGTTTTATTTGTATATTATGTGTATTTGTAATGTGTATCTTTGTTCTTATTTTTAATAACAAAGATAAAATAATAACAAAGATTTTTATCTTCGTCCACTTTGGCATAAATATCCACCATTCTTTTTTATATTTTGTTACCTTGAAAGGCTTTGTCTTTATAACAGGGAAATTATTTTGGCTGCACTGCTCAGACAAAATAGTAAAACTAACATGACAAAGAATCGTGATAAAATCGTGAAATCGTGATATTTCTAAAAAAAATCGTGATATGATCTTTTTGCCATATCGCCCACCCCTAGTTTCCACCAAGAGCAATTTCCAAGAGTCGTGGAGAGACAAGAGCCAGACCCAAACCTGTCAGTCCTAGAATCAGACTACACACAGATTAGAGAAAATAATGAATTTTATTATTGAACATTTGTTTTTAATTGATATTGTTTTCATTGTATTTCCAATATGCCAGTTTATCCAAAAACAGAACTGCATCCAAAATCGCATACTGTCTGAGTAGATGCTAAAGTAATGGATTGTAAAGTGTCCATCTGTGTTTCAGAAACTCAGCAGATGTAGTAGGTCATCTGAGTACTTTTCATTTACTGTTTTATGAATACTGTTAAAGGTGCAGGATATAATATTAACAGCTATCGGTTGAAATGGGTACTGCAGTCCAAATTCAAAATATTGGAAAGCTTTGTTTCTCCCACCCCCTCCTCCTCAGACTCAATGCTCACACGGGTTGCCAGATAGAACAGGGAACGAGCACAACTGACAATGTTAGTCAATGAGCATTACAGTGTAAGGTGACGAGTTGTTTTATCCATGTTTAATATTCCTCTGGTCATAGATGCTTTTTAGGTGGATGCCGAAGCCTTTTAGGTCGGGTAGAATCTGCGATCTCTGATTGAGTTCTTCTCAAGATGGCGCCGCGCATGGCAGCCATTGTGCTTAGCTCTCCAGTTGTTTTAGTGTTTTTTGTTAGTTTTTCCTGTTTTTTGTTTGTCAAACACGATCAGTTTCACTAGGGAAGAACTGCTGAACATTCGGCAGAACACACCACAAAATCTCCAACCGGTTTTCGATTATTCGGATGTTTTGCTGGACATAGTAGTCGGCGGAGCGGCGGTGCTGTTTAGACGCTTCAGGACGCGCAGACGGGGGAAGCGAGCTGGCGCGCTCGTGAAGCTCAGACGGCGCAGATTTAGAACGGCGTTGCCTAGCATCCATCTGGCGGATCTCCGCTCTCTACCCAACAAAACGGACGAACTCCTTCTGCTCTCCCGGACAAACAGGGACTTTTCAAACTCTGCTGCTCTGTGTTTCACGGAAACCTGGCTGAACGACGCCATTCCGGACAGCGCGCTTCATCTTCCGAGCTTTCAGCTGATCAGAGCAGATCGTGAGGCAGAATCAACGGGGAAATTGCGCGGCGGCGGAACGTGCTTTTACATCAATGAGAGGTGGTGTACAGATGTAACTGTGTTAAAGAAGATGTGCTGTTCTGATCTAGAAACGCTCTTCATTAACTGCAAGCCTTTCTACTCGCCGCGGGAGATTCACTCGTTCATTCTCATGAGTGTTTACATTCCTCCGCAAGCGCACGTGAGCTCCGCTTTACAGAAACTCGCTGATCAGATCACAGAGACTGAGCAACAACACCCGGACTCTGTTTTAATCATTCTTGGGGACTTTAATAAAGCCAGTCTCTCCCGTGAACTGCCAAAATACAGACAGCACATCACATGTCCCACCAGAGACAGTAATATACTGGATCACTGTTACACAGTAATAAAGGACGCATATCACTCTGTTCCACGAGCAGCTCTAGGACTCTCTGATCACTGTTTGGTTCATCTTATTCCTACCTACAGGCAGAAACTCAAATCAGTTAAACCTGTATTAAGGACTGTAAAGAGATGGAATAATGAGACAGAGCAGGTTTTACAAGCCTGTCTTGACCTTACTGATTGGAGTGTTTTTGAGGCTTCTGCAAATGATCTGGATGAGCTCACAGAGACTGTAACATCATATATCAGTTTCTGTGAGGATATGTGCATTCCCACCAGGACTCATCTAACCTACAATAACGACAAACCATGGTTCACTGCAAAACTCAGACAGCTCTGTCAGGCCAAAGAAGATGCTTACAGAGAGGGGAACAGAGTCTTGCATAAACAGGCCAAATACACACTGGAAAAGGAGATCAGAGTGGCAAAGAGGAATTATTCCGGCAAGCTAAGGAAAAAATTCTCTTCCAGTGATTCTGCTTCAGTGTGGAAAGGTCTGAAAGACATCACCAATTACAAGTCACCATCCCCCAGCACTCTGGAGAATCAACAACTGACAGATGATCTGAACGAGTTCTATTGCAGGTTTGAAAAAACACCCCACACCCGCCCTGAACACCTCTCCACACAACCATTCACACCTCCAGCAACCCCCCTCTCCCCCACACCTGCACTGCAGATAAGAGAAGATGATGTGCGCCAGGTCTTCAAAAAGAACAAAAGAAGGAAGGCACCAGGCCCAGACGGTGTGACCCCAGCCTGTCTGAAATCCTGTGCTGACCAGCTGGCCCCCATCTTCACACAGATCTTCAACAGATCACTGGAGCTGTGCGAAGTCCCCTCATGCTTCAAACGCTCCACCATCATCCCCGTACCAAAGAAACCCAAGATAACAGGACTCAACGACTACAGACCTGTGGCTCTAACATCTGTGGTCATGAAGTCATTTGAAAAACTGGTTTTGGCTAATCTGAAGAACATCACTGGACCCTTACTGGACCCCCTGCAGTTTGCCTACAGAGCAAACAGGTCTGTGGATGATGCAGTCAATATGGGACTGCATTACATACTACAACATCTAGACAGACCAGGGACTTATGTGAGGATCTTGTTTGTGGACTTCAGCTCGGCCTTTAACACAATCATCCCAAACCGCCTCCTGCCCAAACTAACTCAGCTCTCTGTACCCACCTCCGTCTGTCAGTGGATCACCAGCTTCCTGACAGACAGGCAGCAGCTAGTGAGGCTGGCAAAATTCTCATCCAGCACCCGCACCATCAGCACTGGAGCCCCTCAGGGCTGTGTTCTCTCCCCACTGCTCTTCTCCCTCTACACTAACGACTGCACCTCTAAAGACCCCTCTGTCAAGCTCCTGAAGTTTGCAGACAACACCACACTTATCAGCCTCATCCAGGACGGTGATGAGTCTGCTTACAGACAGGAGGTTAAGGAGCTGGCTGTCTGGTGCAGTCTTAACAACCTGGAGCTCAACACGCTCAAAACAGTGGAGATGATCGTGGACTTCAGGAGAAACCCCCCTGCTCTCCCCCCACTCACCATCATGAACAGCACTGTAACGACAGTGGAGTCATTCAGGTTCCTGGGCACCATCATCTCCCAGGACCTGAAGTGGGACAATCACACTGACTCTATTGTCAAAAAGGCCCAGCAGAGGTTGTACTTCCTTCGCCAGCTGAGGAAGTTCAACCTGCCACAGGAGCTGCTGAAACAGTTCTACTCTGCCATCATTGAATCCATTCTCTGCACTTCAATAACTGTCTGGTTCAGCTCAGCTACCAAATCTGACCTCAGAAGACTACAGAGGGTAGTCCGGACTGCTGAGCGAATCATTGGTACAACCCTCCCCAGTCTCCAAGAACTGTACTTATCCAGAGTGAGCAAAAGGGCTGGTAAAATCACTCTGGACCCCTCACATCCAGCACACCCCCTCTTTGAACTGTTGCCGTCTGGTCGACGCTACAGAGCTCTGAGCACCAGAACAACCAGACACAGGAACAGTTTCTTCCCTCAGGCAATCCATCGCATGAACATTTGAACTCTTAACAATAAACAGGAAACACACAACACTATCTACTTTTTATTTTTATTATTTATTTAACACACATACTTATTACATTTCAAATTTGCACCTAACATAGCTGTACATACTGAATTGTCTATTTTTTTGTATATTGTGTTTGTGCTATTTTGCATACTGTCCATTTTGTATATTTGTACATTATTCTTTATTATTATCTGTGTCCTGTCCTGTCGCCGTCATTCTGTCCCACTGTGGAGTTACTGTCACTAAAACAAATTCCTCGTATGTGCAAACATACCTGGCAATAAAGCTGATTCTGATTCTGATTCTGATTCTGATTCTGAGTTTGTTTGCTGGCTTCCATGGATGCAGTATGCTGTGTTTTCCACTAACTGGCAACCCTGAGTGTTGAAATACTATTGGGTAAATTGGCAGTGGGCGGAGTCACACAGACCAAAACAAAAACAGACATTTCGACACGGAACACGTTTCAAAGTAGAAAACTGGCTGTAGCATTGTTTTTCTGAGAAACAAGTGAACTTAGATGTTTAGAAAACAGGCTATGGTATTTTTATGCCATTTTTAGTACAGTCAAAAAATTACATACAGCCACTTTAATTTTGGACATACTATGTAATCCACATACTGTTTTCATCAACTATATGTGTAATGATTCATCACTCAAACTGGGATCCATTTGCAGTTTTATTGGTAACTGAATCAGACAAGCGGAAGTCAAAACACAGATAAGGCAGAATCGTAGTGTTGGCAGAGAGGTAAACATTGAGCAGACCTGAGATTGGGGCAGGTGGCGAACAGACAGAAACTAAGACAGGCATGGGTCAGGGCAGGCGGCAATCCAATAACAATAGTCATAGTCAACAATAGTCAAGAAACAAAGCACAAGTCAAAAGGGCAGGCAGCAATCCGACGAGGAAACGATGGGCAGTCAAGGTATAAACGCAAGGCAGTCCGAAGAAAACAGGAGTAACGCTCAGAAATGTTCACTGGGGTAAAACAAGACTTCGCAAAGGGCCTGGGTAACACGGTTCTATAAATAGTCCAGATAATGGGGAACAGGTGGGGAATGAAAATCAGTGCCAGGTACGGGGCCGATGGGAAATGTAGTGAAAAGGGGAAATTAGTACTCAGGTGATGGAGCCCTCTGATGGCCCGAAGAGGGAGTTACAGAAGCGCTCTCCATACCAATATGTTAGAGACATCCGGATACAGAAATTGTTTTTGTCAAAATAACGTAACGAGAGATTCACGTTAAAGGCGCCTTCTAAATTCAATACATGTTCAGTTCAATCGACAGGTTATTTTGGCAAAATGTTGATTAAAACAACATTGAATTGTCCCTCATTTTCTTAAAAAAGACCAAAATTTTGAATACGGTGATGCACTTACAATGTAAGTGAATGGGGCCCATCTTTAAATATTAAAATGTTCACTGTTTCGATAGTATGTGTTTTCATTTGTAATAATAGTAAGCAAGATTATGTGTGCCATTAATCGAAAAAAGTAACGTACAACAAATTTCCGTGTGAAATACAATTACAATTTTATGGCTTTACAGCTCAAATAAAAGTTTTAACAGAGTAATGAATGTGGGTGCATTTATAAATTATATGCTTACTTTTTTTAAATCTTCAGAAAACATCCATTGTAAGCGCCTTATCTTAACGCTGAATTTTATTATTTTTTCATTTATTTCTTTTTGCGAAAACTAGAGATGAGTCAAAATCATTTTAATTATGCCACAAATGTAGTTAAATGAATGTAACTTGTAATAAACCTGGAATATTCCTTTACAAGGATTTAGCACTTTGCTTGACTTATGCCCATTTCACACCAGAATCATTAACAAAGTGTAAGCAGCCCATGTTAGGAGATTTAAGGATTGTGTAGCAGAGCAGAAGCAGCAGTGTTGCCATTATTTTGGTGCAGTCTTTTTATTTTATTTATTTATTTATTTTGCACTACACCCACTCAATTAAAGTGACAATGGATTCCCCGTGGTCAAAATGGACATGGGTTGACACCAGATATAAAAGCATATGAGTGTTCTATGCTTCAAACTGTCAACTTTCAGCACTGTGTAAAAAAACAAACAAACAAAAAAAAAAAGTATATATGTATTGTCATCACTAAGTGACACTACACAGGATGTTATATGGTTTAACATGTTTTATGGTTATATGATGTGAGTGTGATCACTATTGTCATAAGTCAGGTTTGATCTCTCTTATTTTTCTCAGTCATATTTTCATTCCCCACACTGCCCATGCGCTCATGCTCTGCTGTTTGTGATTGCAATCAGTGCAGTGTGTATTGGTGTACACCTGTTTCCCCTTGCTCTGATTTCTCTGCTATTTATGTCACAGGGGTTTTCAGTTCTTCACCAGATTATTGTTGGTCGTTACCTCCAATGTTTATCCTTAAGTCTAGTAAAAGTCTCACCTTGTCTAGTCTTGTCCTGTCACGTTCGACCAGCAGACTAAGTTAAAATTTTGAGACTTTCAATAAATTACATATTGCATTCTTCAGAATACATCATTTTGTGTTCTACAGAAGAAAGTAAGTTGCACAGAGTTTGCATAACAGAAGTAAATAATTGCAAAACATTTTAGATGAAAAATGTCTTTAATTGCCCAACCCTGTTCTTTTGCTACATTTTGCAATGCTTTATCCATTTCATTCGTAAGCTTAACTTGGCTAACAGCGTCTAAACTCTGAGTAAGTCTTGACAGTCAGTTGGGGTTCAATTAGAGAAACTGGAATCTGAAACTCTTCCCTCTCCAAATCAAACCTGTGAAGCTCATTTTGAAATGGCAGCCAAAATAATTGCTCTCTTATGATCTGTGTTTGATATGAAGGCTAATTATGTTGATGATGGTGATCAGTGCTGTGTCAAGCTGGCTGAGGGCCTCAGGGGATGGCATGGGGAAAAGGATTGATTTTGAGAGCTCTCGGTTTAGAGAAGTGGTTATTCACTGCTGGGCCAACGAGTCTGCAAGTTAGTAGAGAAAATGAAGACGGCATGAACTCTATTATATCTGAACAGCTGTATGAGACAGGAAGCGATTGTTTAAATCAGGTGATGCAAGGATGACATGACTTCAGAGATCTAAAAAAGGTCTACAGCACTTCAGAGGAAAACCCCAGCACTTAGCAAGTGATTCTTGTAAGCATTTTCATTTTGTGGATTTGGCATATGCTTTTATACAAAGGTGTCCAAAGGAATTGAACCCATGACCTTGAACTGTGAGCTAGCAGTAGTACATATTAGAATGCCAAGTGATAAGTATTTAATGCTCCTTGAGTAAAACAGCAAAATCATCCTCTATTTGTACCCGTCCTCACTCTAAGCAAAAGCTCCACTCTTCACTGCAGTGAAAAAGTGTAATCAAAACACTTTTTATATTAAATGCACTATCTAGTCTATATTAAGCACTATCAAGTCTCCCTCTTTTTCCATCTTTTTTAAAAGCAGATAAAATAATACTTTTAGGTCCCATGCAAAATATGCTTTCAGTTACAGTTTCAGTCAGCTTCAAAATTTTCGAGTATTTGATTGGTTTACATTTGCTCTACATAATTTAATCTAGTAGATTGTACATAGAGAATTACATTAATCGTAAGCCAAAAAAATCAAGTTTAAAGGAAAAACTATTTTGTTGTGTAGATCACAAATAATATGGTTGAGTAAATCAAAATAAAAAAAAATAAACACTTGACCCTCTAACACTTAAACTCTCTATTCATTTTCTAACTGCTTGTAAAGAGCTTCTAACACTATCTATTCTATCTACTTGTTTTCTTTTTATTTATTATAAAAAATGACGCTCTAACACTAGCATTCTTTATTCTTTTTCTGCTCTTTTGGACTTGTTTTATTTTTTAATTAAAAAAAAAGACCCTCTAACACTAGCTTTCCCTACTGTTTTTCTATTCTTTCTACTTGTTTTTTTAATTTATTATATATATACAGTCAGGTCCATAAATATTGGGACATCGACACAATTCTAACATTTTTGGCTCTATACACCACCACAATGGATTTCAAATGAAACGAACAAGATGTGCTTTAACTGCAGACTGTCAGCTTTAATTTGAGGGTATTTACATCCAAATCAGGTGAACGGTGTAGGAATTACAACAGTTTGCATATGTGCCTCCCACTTGTTAAGGGACCAAAAGTAATGGGACAGAATAATAATCATAAATCAAACTTTCACTTTTTAATACTTGGTTGCAAATCCTTTGCAGTCAATTACAGCCTGAAGTCTGGAACGCATAGACATCACCAGACGCTGGGTTTCATCCCTGGTGATGCTCTGCCAGGCCTCTACTGCAACCGTCTTCAGTTCCTGCTTGTTCTTGGGGCATTTTCCCTTCAGTTTTGTCTTCAGCAAGTGAAATGCATGCTCAATCGGATTCAGGTCAGGTGATTGACTTGGCCATTGCATAACAATCCACTTCTTTCCCTTCAAAAACTCTTTGGTTGCTTTTGCAGTATGCTTTGGGTCATTGTCCATTTGCACTGTGAAGCGCCGTCCAATGAGTTCTGAAGCATTTGGCTGAATATGAGCAGATAATATTGCCCGAAACACTTCAGAATTCATCCTGCTGCTTTTGTCAGCAGTCACATCATCAATAAATACAAGAGAACCAGTTCCACTGGTAGCCATACATGCCCACCACCACCATGCTTCACTGATGAGGTGGTATGCTTAGGATCATGAGCAGTTCCTTTCCTTCTCCATACTCTTCTCTTCCCATCACTCTGGTACAAGTTGATCTTGGTCTCATCTGTCCATAGGATGTTGTTCCAGAACTGTGAAGTCGTTTGGCAAACTCTAATCTAGCATTCCTGTTTTTGAGGCTCACCAATGGTTTACATCTTGTGGTGAACCCTCTGTATTCACTCTGGTGAAGTCTTCTCTTGATTGTTGACTTTGACACACATACACCTGCCTCCTGGAGAGTGTTCTTGATCTGGCCAACTGTTGTGAAGGGTGTTTTCTTCACCAAGGAAAGAATTCTTCGGTCATCCACCACAGTTGTTTTCCGTGGTCTTCCGGGTCTTTTGGTGTTGCTGAGCTCACCGGTGCGTTCCTTCTTTTTAAGAATGTTCCAAACAGTTGTTTTGGCCACACCTAATGTTTTTGCTATCTCTCTGATGGGTTTGTTTTGTTTTTTCAGCCTAATGATGGCTTGCTTCACTGATAGTGACAGCTCTTGGATCTCATCTTGACAGTTGACAGCAACAGATTCCAAATGCAAATAGCACACTTGAAATGAACTCTGGACCTTTTATCTGCTCATTGTAATTGGGATAATGAGGGAATAACACACACCTGGCCATGGAACAGCTGAAGAAGCCAATTGTCCCATTACTTTTGGTCCCTTAACAAGTGGGAGGCACATATGCAAACTGTTGTAATTCCTACACCGTTCACCTGATTTGGATGTAAATACCCTCAAATTAAAGCTGACAGTCTGCAGTTAAAGCACATCTTGTTCGTTTCATTTGAAATCCATTGTGGTGGTGTATAGAGCCAAAAATGTTAGAATTGTGTCGATGTCCCAATATTTATGGACCTGACTGTATATATATATATATATATATATATATATATATATATATATATATGTGTGTGTGTGTGTGTATATATATATATATATATATATATATACAGGTGCATCTCAATAAATTAGTATGTCGAGGAAAAGTTAATTTATTTCAGTAATTCAACTCAAATTGTGAAACTCGTGTATTAAATAAATTCAATGCACACAGACTGAAGTAGTTTAAGTCTTTGGTTCTTTTAATTGTGATGATTTTGGCTCACATTTAACAAAAACCCACCAATTCACTATCTCAACAAATTAGAATATGGTGACATGCCAATCAGCTAATCAACTCAAAACACCTGCAAAGGTTTCCTGAGCCTTCAAAATGGTCTCTCAGTTTGGTTCACTAGGCTACACAATCATGGGGAAGACTGCTGATCTGACAGTTGTCCAGAAGACAATTACTGACACCCTTCACAAGGAGGGTAAGCCACAAACATTCATTGTCAAAGAAGCTGGCTGTTCACAGAGTGCTGTATCCAACCATGTTAACAGAAAGTTGAGTGGAAGGAAAAATTGTGGAAGAAAAAGATGCACAACCAACCGAGAGAACCGCAGCCTTATGAGGATTGTCAAGCAAAATCGATTCAAGAATTTGGGTGAACTTCACAAGTAATGGACTGAGGCTGGGGTCAAGGCATCAAAAGCCACCACACACAGACGTGTCAAGGAATTTGGCTACAGTTGTCGTATTCCTCTTGTGTGTCTTACCTGGGCTAAGGAGAAGAAGAACTGGACTGTTGCCCAGTGGTCCAAAGTCCTCTTTTCAGATGAGAGCAAGTTTTGTATTTCATTTGGAAACCAAGGTCCTAGAGTCTGGAGGAAGGGTGGAGAAGCTCATAGCCCAAGTTGTTTGAAGTCCAGAGTTAAGTTTCCACAGTCTGTGATGATTTGGGGTGCAATGTCATCTGCTGGTGTTGGTCCATTGTGTTTTTTGAAAACCAAAGTCACTGCACCCGTTTACCAAGAAATTTTGGAGCACTTAATGCTTCCTTCTGCTGACCAGCTTTTCAAAGATGCTGATTTCATTTTCCAAAAGCACCAAAAGTTGGTTAAATGACCATGGTGTTGGTGTGCTTGACTGGCCAGCAAACTCACCAGACCTGAACCCCATAGAGAATCTATGGGGTATTGTCAAGAGGAAAATGTGAAACAAGAGACCAAAAAATGCAGATGAGCTGAAGGCCACTGTCAAAGAAACCTGGGCTTCCATACCACCTCAGCAGTGCCACAAACTGATCACCTCCATGCCACGCCGAATTGAGGCAGTAATTAAAGCAAAAGGAGCCCCTACCAAGTATTGAGTACATATACAGTAAATGAACATACTTTCCAGAAGGCCAACAATTCACTAAAAATGTTTTATTTTATTGGTCTTATGAAGTATTCTAATTTGTTGAGATAGTGAATTGGTGTGTTTTTGTTAAATGTGAGCCAAAATCATCACAATTAAAAGAACCAAAGACTTAAACTACTTCGGTCTGTGTGCATTGAATTTATTTAATACACGAGTTTCACAATTTGAGTTGAATTACTGAAATAAATGAACTTTTCCATGACATTCTAATTTATTGAGATGCACCTGTGTATATATATATATATATATATATATATATATATATATATATATATATATAAAACCTTGCTACGTGTACTGCGATAGGCTAACCGAGACTTGTCATAGCACTTGCTTATTATTGCTCTTTTGTTGATTTTGATTCCTTCTATCGTCCTCATTTTTAATTCACTTTGGATAAAAGCGTCTGCTAAATTACTACATGTAAATGTGAATGTACATTTAAATCGGATAATCTGTGTTTTCCCGTTTCTTCTGTGTATGTTGGTATTAATTAATACATCATGAACTAGCAATAAATAGTAGTATATTTATAAATGAACTTCAATAAATGCTGGGAAATGTTTATGATACCTAAAGCAATATTTATCTGTGTTGCCTTGTTGACTGATGTTGTGTAGGTTTGACAAGTACTACATTTTCAATTGGTAAATACATTTTCAATGGGTATTTTTTACTCCATCACAAGTTCTGACTGCAAACAAACTGTTCATTGTTAGCTGACTAAATTTAAACAAACCGTTCTGACATCAGCCTCGCCATCGCGGCCAAGAGACAAACACAAGTCTGTTTGTGTTGCTTCAGCTGGGATCAGCTACAGTTGGGATCCATTTGCTTTTGATCGGGCTTGAGCTCATGTGTTTTAGTCATGTTCCTCCTCATGACCAGCTCATGTGATTACCAACAAATAAGTCAAAATAACCAGCTCTGCTGGCTTCTAGCTGGTCCAGGCTGGTCTAGATGGTTGGCACTTTGTACTGTCTGCTAGACCTGGACCTGGTTTCTTGCTTGAAGACCGTGTTGGTGAAGCTGGCTAGAGCTGGTAGGACATCTTGAAGCAGCAGCAACACATCTAAACCATGTTAGGCTAGTGTGAACATGTTAGGCTAGTGTGAACATGTTAGGCTAGTGTGAACTAGTGTGAAACTGTTTTGCCGCCTCAGGCCTGCCCGCCCTGACCAAGAGTTCTGATTATTTTTGTAATAATCTAAGCAAGTAGGCTGCCAAGCCAGATGAGGTTGAGAGTAATATGCCCTAAGAGCAGAAAAGAAACAAGTTGACGTGTCAAAGCAAAGATAAATCCCCAGGATGCATCTCACACTCTTGCACTGAACACCAGAGCGTATGACCCAGTCGGTTCTGGGTATTAACACCTTTCCCAAGTCAGCTCATTTCTGTCTCACACACACACACACACACACACGCGCGCGCGCACACACACACACGTGCACACACACACACACACACACACACACACACACACACACACACACTTCTCTAGAGTCTTTCTCTGCTCTTTTACTCTAATAGGTCCCAAAGCAGCACTGAAGCTGTGATTGATGCTGCTCTCTGCCCATATCTCTCTCTCACACACACACACACACACACACACACAATTTCAGTGCACTGTCATTTCAGCCACCCACACACACAATCACACATACAACTCAATTTTTACATATTCTGAAGTAATTGTGAAGAGCTCTTGCCCATACTAAGCTCACCAGCATGCTAGAAGTTTATGGGTAATATTGGAAACCATAGTCGTTCCTACTGTAGGTGATTTCTTGAGCATTTGCTATGGTGTTATGGTTGGTTGCTAATGTATTGCAATGTCAATGCTAAGGTGGTCCCACTTTATATTAGGTGGCCTTAACTACTATGTACTTACATAAAAAAAATAAGTACAATGTACTTATTGTGTTCATATTGTATTGCAAAACACTTCTGCTACTCTTGAGGTGGGATACGGGGTAAGGTTAGGGACAGATTTAGTGGTATGGGCAGGTTTAAGGGTGGGTTAAGGTGTAAGGGGTGGGTTAACAGTGTAATTATAAAAGTAATTACAGATGTAATTACTTGCAGGTATTTTTAAAAATATAAGTACAATGTAAAAACATGTATGTACACGATAAGTGCATTGTAACAAATAATTAATTTAAATGTAAGTACATATTTAAGGCCACCTAATATAAAGTGGGACCAAAATGACAAACGCAGTTCAAAAGCATTGACTGCATGATGAAGCATTTTATAATGTGGTTAGAATGCATCTATAATTCAAGTTATGAAAAAAGATCCCTGTATGGGTTTTTTTTTTTTTTTTATGTTTATAGGATTTGATATAATTAAGTAATATCACACAAGCAACAGTGTCATTTTCCAATGTGATGTTAATTAAGTTGAGTGTGTTACATTTTAGACACAATGCTTTTTTCTGATTAGCCAACGAAACAGTTCCAGACAAATCTAGAGCAGAGTTTTTGTGCATCTCAGAGCAGCACTGCTGTGTTTCGTTCCTAAATCAGTCTGTTTTTGAACAAATCATTTGAGTCAGTGATTCTGTAATCCATTCATAGAATGGTTTAAAGGGGTCATATGACGTTGCTAAAAAGAACATTATTTTGTGTATTCGGTGTAATGCAATGTGTTTATGCGGTTTAAGGTTCAAAAAAACACATTATTTTATAAAAAAAAAAAACACATTATACATACTGTACATTATGACTGCTCCTCTATGCCCCGCCTTTCTGAAATGCGTCGATTTTTACAAAGCTTATCGTTCTGAGAAGCAAGGCGTGCTCTGATTGGCCAGCTATCCAGTGCGTTGTGGGGACATAATTACTGATTATAATGACTTATACTGTCTTTTTACGCGTCGCGTTGCATCGCGCCACGTAAACATTACCATGTCTGCATTTGTGATCGGAGAAACAACAAACAGCAAGCATTACTCTACACAGCTCAAAACTCGCGTTTGAATAGTCAGTGGCAAATTCTTTAAATATGAAAACATACTTACAGGCTGTGAGTCAAAAGTGCCAGACTGTCCTTGCAAAGTTGGAATTGCCCCACTTTATAGAAACAGTCTTTGAGCACAGCTGGCAGGCTACTCCCAGTTTCAGGAAATAGTCCTCTGTAAAATGTGCTGCACACACTTGAATATTTGGGTTGAACTGTTCTGGAACAGTGTTGTAAATACAACTTAACCACTGATTTCTAGTTGTGTCCTCTTTTGTGCATCTTATCTATGCACAAACAGCTTGTAACACTCCAAAGAGAAAGGAAAACTTGAAATCGCATCATATGACCCCTTTAAATGAGTGATTCAATGAATTGGAATACGGAAGTAAATGGCCACTTCTATGATTGGCTAATAGTTGTGTATGTTTGACAGGGTACATTCCTCATAGATGGACACTGCTGTGATTTAGGTTTAAAATGCATAAATACGCATATCAAACAATCTGTAATAACAGACAAAGCAATAGTGATCACATAAAAACAGTACTCACACTTGTGTTGCAACATTACTGTCCCATCCAATATAGACACACAGCATCGTCTTTTAGTTTCAATCTTTCTGAAAATTCCGCTTGAATTGAGGTAAAATGAAGTGAACAAAGGACTAAGTTCTTACTGATGCGGTCTGGATCTTCATTAATAATAAAGTTCATTCATGAACTCATTCATTTCCTAATGTAATGAACTCATTCATTTCCTAATGTTGGGATCAGAAGGAAGGCAACGCAAACACTGTTTTTCCGCAACTTGGCACTGCACAGCGTCTTGTTGTCTTCAGAGCATCTTTATCATTTGGTTTCTGCGTAGACTTGCATTCGCCTCTCTTGTAAACACTACATACATGAATCGGTGGGCGGGTCTAAACAGGCAGTGATGTAGAATCGGTGGGCGGGGCTAAACAGGCAGCGATGTAGAATCAGTGGGCGGGGCTAAACAGGCAGCAATGTAGAAGCAGGCGTTGATCTTCTTCTGTGGAGGCTGTGCTTATCTACACTATTACATCATAGAGTAGAACTTTCCACAAGCTGTCAATTTTGCAGACTGGTTTTTGAGTTCTGAAACATACAGATTGGTTTTATAGCACAATAACCTCTTATATGTCAAAATATCAAGGGAGTTTTAGTTTCTCAGTTCATGACCCCTTTAACCTTAGTGGTTTTATAAAGTCCCTGAGCGTTATGAGTATGAGCAATAGCAGTAGCAAACCCCGCCTAAATACATAAATGCATACGTCATATGTGTTTTTGTCAGTATAGTGGCAAAATTCAGATTTTAATGATTTCCCCTGCTATCACAGTGTGAACGCAAAGATCTTTCCAGCGTGGAGTTGGCCTGTTTTAGCTCAGGGATTGCAGGCGTGACAAATCCGTCTGGATGAATCTCTCTTTTCCTGCTGTCAGTCAGCGTTGCGGCTAGCAGAGCGCTGTTGCTAACAGATTCTCTCTCTTCTGCAGCGGACAGCATCACGCCTCACTCCGCCTGTCTGCACGAGCTGCTAATTGGAGTGGTAGTGGGAAGGCAGCCATGACCGAGCTGTTCGAACATGCGCACACACCGTTGTAAACACACGTCCGCTCTTTACACTGGCGTTACATTTATGTTCCTGGCAGAAACTTTTCTGTGCACATTGCCTGAGTGGCAAGAAAGTGGCAATTACCCCAGCAGCCGGCTAATAATACATGTACCACCTTTCCTGAGCAGAAACGTGTAGATTCTCTGCATGTCACTGCATTGGACTTTGCTGCTGGTTATTTAAAATTATTGGACTGTTTTGTGTTTATACATTGTTTTTTTGTACACACACATATGTGTGTGTATATGTATATATGTGTGTATGTGTGTGCGCATGTATATACATATGTAGTATATACTAATCATGAATATAAATATTTATTCCAAAGTTTGGAATAATTATGATTTTTTTAATGGTTTTGAAAAAAATATCTCATGCTTACCAAGGCTGCATTTATTTGATCAAAATACAGTAAAACAGTAACATTGTGAAATTTTATTATAATTACATTTTTAATTTGAATATATTTTAAAATGTCATTTATTTCTGTGATGCAAAGCTGAATTTTCAGCATCCATCATTCTAATATGTTGATTTGCTGCTCAGTTATTAATAATGGTTCTTATTATTATCAATATTGAAAGCAGTGTTTATTAATATTTTTGTGGAAACCATGATATTGTCACAGTCGTGTCTGTCGTGTGTGTCATGTGTTTCCCTCCTTGCCCTTATTTGGTCCTTCCTGTTCCTGTCCTCGTCTAGTTTGATTGTTTGCCATTTATTTCAGGTGTGTTTAGTTAATCATGTGTATTTTTTTTCCTGCCCGTTCAGTTCATTTTGGTCTGGTCTACTCGTTACTCCCCGGTGTTCCTGTGTGTCCCAGCCTTGCCTTGTCTTACCCTGTCTTGTTTGGATTCATTAAAGACTGTCTTTTGAGTTTACCTTCGTCTCCTCGTTCGTGCACCGTGACAGATATAATGCCATTTAAAAGTTTGAAGTAAGTAAGATTTAAAAAAGAAAGAAAGAAAGAAAGAAAGAAAGAAATATTTTTATTCAAGTGATTAAGACATTGTTACACAATGTTACAAACAAACATTTTTTTTAAATAAATGCTGGGGGGTTTTTTTCATCAAAAATCCTGAAAAAAATGTATCATGGTTTTGATAGAAATATTATACAGCAAAAATTGTTGATAATAATGAATAATAATAATAATAATAAGAGTCAATAAATCAGCATATTAATATTATGGATGCCGGAAATTCTGCTTTACCATACAGGAATAAATTACATTTTGAAATATATTCAAATAAAAAATGTGATATAAATAAAACAGTAATATTAATAATAATAATAGATTAAATAAATGCAGCTTTGGTAAGCATAAGAGTTTGGTTTGAAAAAAAAAAAAAAAAACACACAAATACACCTCCCCCACACACCCCACACACACACACACAAAATATAGCTTGTTTGTGTATTTAAGATTTTAGATTACCTTCAGGCATGTCTTGCATTGCATTTTTCAGATGGAGAGAGATATTCCTTATACAGAAATATGTAGTAGAGGTTCCTGGGTCTTTCATATTTTTTACCATTGTCTTCCTTGTGTAAGTCAAGAGTTTTAACCACAATGTTAACGGAGAGGAGTGTAGTTGTTTGGACATTAAAATACTTTGCACAGTGAACTTACTTATGAGAAAGTCAGCTGTAAGCCATTGGTAGGCCAAATGTGAATTTCATTTAGTACTATAACATGGATACTTTTGAATGAACTTCAATGGAAATGTTTTTTGTCCACATAAGATGTAGTTCATTTAGCTATCAGCAGGGGCAAACCAGACCATAGACCAACTATACCTGAAGCTCTTCTCACATTTCATTGCTAAAATGCTATTTACATCCCATTTTACATTTGTAATATGGAATATGTTCAAGTAAGCAGGTTTGGGACTTCAGCAGCGTAGCTAGTAATATGCATGCTATAATTTAAAGTGTTACCTTTATTATTAATAATAATAGTGCACAAAAAGATCCGCAGCATGTATTAAGTAAATATGATCAGTTTTGATTTCACGTTGACTAAAAATAACAGTGGTCAGAGAAGAATTACACACGGAATTACATTAACATCAGAGGTAAAGAAACTGTTAAGTTACAGTGGGTACGGAAAGTATTCAGACCCCCTTAAATTTTTCACTCTTTGTTATATTGCAGCCATTTGCTAAAATCATTTAAGTTCATTTTTTTTCCTAATTAATGTACACACAGCACCCCATATTGACAGAAAAACACAGAATTGTTGACATTTTTGCAGATTTATTAAAAAATAAAAACTGAAATATCACATGGTCCTAAGTATTCAGACCCTTTGCTCAGTATTTAGTAGAAGCACCCTTTTGATCTAATACAGCCATGAGTCTTTTTGGGAAAGATGCAACAAGTTTTTCACACCTGGATTTGGGGATCCTCTGCCATTCCTCCTTGCAGATCCTCTCCAGTTCTGTCAGGATGGATGGTAAACGTTGGTGGACAGCCATTTTTAGGTCTCTCCAGAGATGCTCAATTGGGTTTAAGTCAGGGCTCTGGCTGGGCCATTCAAGAACAGTCACGGAGTTGTTGTGAAGCCAGTCCTTCGTTATTTCAGCTGTGTGCTTAGGGTCATTGTCTTGTTGGAAGGTAAACCTTCGGCCCAGTCTGAGGTCCTGAGCACT
Organism: Spinibarbus caldwelli; assembly: GCA_039654775.1. Taxonomy (NCBI): domain Eukaryota; kingdom Metazoa; phylum Chordata; class Actinopteri; order Cypriniformes; family Cyprinidae; genus Spinibarbus; species Spinibarbus caldwelli. The sequence goes on along the minus strand of CM077247.1, from coordinate 27,630,259 downwards.
CTGGAGAAGGTTTTCGTCCAGGATATCCCTGTACTTGGCCGCATTCATCTTTCCCTCGATTGCAACCAGTCGTCCTGTCCCTGCAGCTGAAAAACACCCCCACAGCATGATGCTGCCACCACCATGCTTCACTGTTGGGACTGTATTGGACAGGTGATGAGCAGTGCCTGGTTTTCTCCACTCATACCGCTTAGAATTAAGGCCAAAAAGTTCTATCTTGGTCTCATCAGACCAGAGAATCTTATTTCTCACCATCTTGGAGTCCTTCATGTGGGCTTTCATGTGTCTTGCACTGAGGAGAGGCTTCCGTCGGGCCACTCTGCCATAAAGCCCCGACTGGTGGAGGGCTGCAGTGATGGTTGACTTTCTACAACTTTCTCCCATCTCCCGACTGCATCTCTGGAGCTCAGCCACAGTGGTCTTTGGGTTCTTCTTTACCTCTCTCACCAAGGCTCTTCTCCCCCGATAGCGCAGTTTGGCCGGACGGCCAGCTCTAGGAAGGGTTCTGGTCGTCCCAAACGTCTTCCATTTAAGGATTATGGAGGCCACTGTGCTCTTAGGAACCTTAAGTGCAGCAGAATTTTTTTTGTAATCTTGGCCAGATCTGTGCCTTGCCACAATTCTGTCTCTGAGCTCTTCAGGCAGTTCCTTTGACCTCATGATTCTCATTTGCTCTGACATGCACTATGAGCTGTAAGGTCTTATATAGACAGGTGTGTGGCTTTCCTAATCAAGTCCAATCAGTATAATCAAGCACAGCTGGATTCAAATGAAGGTGTAGAATCATCTCAAGGATGATCAGAAGAAATGGACAGCACCTGAGTTAAATATATGAGTGTCACAGCAAAGGGTCTGAATACTTAGGACCATGTGATAGTTCAGTTTTTCTTTTTTAATAAAGCTGCAAAAATGTCAACAATTCTGTGTTTTTCTGTCAATATGGGGTGCTGTGTGTACATTAATGAGGAAAAAAAATGAACTTAAATGATTTTAGCAAATGGCTGCAATATAACAAAGAGTGAAAAATTTAAGGGGGTCTGAATACTTTCGGTACCCACTGTAAAGATACATACACCTGTAATAATGTACTCATTTATTTCGGAAAGACTGAGGGCTGTTTAATCTGTCTCTGAGTAAATTTGGAGGTGAATACTGATTTGACTGTTTCAGATAAGGCTGTTTCCCTGTAGATTTAGCCTTTGTGTGTGTTTGTGTGAGCAGCCACCACACTTCTCAGGATGACATGAAGGTGAACCAGCACATGCTCTCGATACAGAGAATATTTATTACACACACACAACCTTGAATAGCTGCCAAAGTTTTTCAGAAATGGAAAGCTGAAGATATTAGGATTAAGAAATTATAAGGTCTAAAAGCAAAGATGCTTGTAGGGCTGTGTAATCTCTCTATGCCATAAAAGATCTATAAAGAGTTTATTGAAGTGTATACATTTATTTGTTGAAATATTTATTAATTAATTATTCATCTTAATTCATTGTGTCTGGATAGCACTCTGTTTGACTTGTGTTTTCAGTGTTGATTTATTGTGTGTGTGTGTGTGTGTGTACTCAGATCAATACTCCAGCACTAATGGTCAATGTTAGCCTGTGGGCGGGTCATGCACTGATGAGTGATGCTACTGATGATACTAAACTACTCACTAAGCCCTACCAAACCTCTCTACCTTCCCTGTAACCCCTAAACATACACATAGACATACGCTAAACATACGCTTTTAACAATCTGTATTGTTAAAAGCGCTATATAAATAAAGGTGACATAGATGCTTGTTAATTATGAAACATCCATTCAAATCAGCTCTGTATTTCAATTGCAAATAGACTTGGATCTTTTTAATAAGCATTGTAACCATTCCGAGGTCCATAAACAATACATCTGTCTCAGAGTTACCCTGGCAAACACTGGCAATATAACTTCACTGTCTTAGGATCAGTGGTCATTCACATTGAACCAGTGTGTTCAGAATAGACGATCATCAAATTTTTTATACATAATGTAAAGCATATTGTGTACTAGCTACTGTTTTACAAATACTGTATTATATGAAACAGCCTGCAACTTCACACTTATTTATGCGACATGGTCATACTTTTTTCATACTTTATTCAGTGGCTTCAATTTAGAATCTTCTAAATAAACAGTTTTTCATTAAAGCTTAAGTGTGTCAATTCTGAACAGAACTGCAAAAATATCTGTTTTCATGTAGGTTTCCCTGAACGCTCTCCCCATCTTCCATTGGCCAGAAAAACAAATAGTCCTATCTATTGGCTGAGTGTGTTGCCGTGTTAGGCTTGTCAGAATGCTTAAACAAGCGTGCAGTGTTTTGGTAACATCTAGATTTTAACAATTGTTCTTACATTTATTTTTTAATTGCAAATTTGCCTTTCTGAGGATTTTACCGGTTATTTTGTAAATTTGAGATTTGTTCTGAATAAAGGAAAATGTGATGTTTGGTATACATGATAGATGAAACACATGATTTAGCAATTAATATTATTATTATGCTTGAAAATTTATTTTTACATAAGAATACATTCCTGAAATCTGAAGTCACTGAAATTAATATAGAAGAATGGCTTTAATTTCTATCTATCTATCTTTTTATTTTTTATTTTTTTTATTTAATGTTGTCTTATTCTTTTATTCTATACATGATAACTTACTACTGTTCAGTAAAGTTTTTGCATGAATGTGCAAAAATGTTTTAGTAGCACCTCAGAAACACAATATGTATACTTTTCAGGGACATCAGGCTATGAATGGCTTACTTAGTTGTCTCAAACTGCAATTCGAGAAAGTATTTTAACATTTAAAACAAAAATGACACACTTCACCTTACTGTTCTCTGTATACTGCTGGTTTTGGCACACTACCTACTACAGTCTCAGAGTAGTATTATTGTATGCTGTTTGGAACAGAACCACATGCCCATGAAAAGACAGTAAAAACATTGGCGGTGCTAGGGCGGGGCTTGACGGGGCTATAGCCCCATCAGAAACTTGCTTAGCCTTGCACAGCCCCCCCCCCCTTTTAACTCTCGGTGTCACTCTCATTAACACTGAAAAATAAACATTAAAAACCTAAAAAAAGTGCCTAATATATGGCCTATAAACAATAGATATTATGGGACAGGGGCCAAGCAACTCAAGCAAGCAACGCGCAAACTTTGCGCAAGACAGTGAAGGTCAATTCACTATAGAGAAAGTGAAAGTAAAAAAACTGACGGCTAACGCTGCATTAACGGCGCATATTCTCTCTGAGACAACGAGAGACGAATCTACTCTAACATATGCTGATAACGGTATATAACTGTCTTAAATTATTCCCTTAATATTTCTTTTGTGGCTCGTATAGTGAAAAACATTAGAAGAAACGTATTTTGCGTTAAACAGGTTGTTTTTGAAAATCAGTGCCTGAAATAAAGCTGCTCTGAATTGTCATTGATGACTGCAGTGTTAATAATTTTAATTATTGGCCTATAATTCATTGTATAAATTAATAGACCTGTTTTAAAAAATCTTTTTAAAAACATTTTCAATGAGGAGTAAGCTAATAGCCTATTTTATTATCCTCACAGCGCATCATGCGGTGATGCGCTATGAAATTATTGCGGGGCAATAATTTCATGTAATTTAATAATAAAAGTAATCTAATAATAATAATAGGCCCAATAATAAGAAGAATGTAACAGGCCTACATTAATTGGAAATGCTAAATCCTCTTAATATTGCCAATTTTTGATGCTTATCTCTGGCTATCATCGACACATGATACCATGCAAATCAGCACGGGGAGGTTATCACCCGCAATGTGTGCCCGTGTGGAAATAGTTTTATGTACTGTAAAAAAATTGTCGTTTTTATTGAATTGAAAAAAAAGAAAAAAATCCCAACTTTCCCTCTTTTCTATATTCGTTCATAAATTATATTACTTTGTAAGTGTCATATTTGGCAGTTGGCATTAGTATATTGGCATATGAGAAGTTTAATACCACAGAAAAAAGTAAAATATGCCTTTTTCGAAGCTGCTGTATATAAAAACCGATAGCTAAAGCTTAGGCGTTCATTACTTTCTCTCAGTTTAATTAGTTTTTTAGCACCCCCTCTGAACTGATAAGCCCCCCCTTAGCACCCCCAACAAAAAAATCCTGGAGCCGCCACTGCTGGTAAAAACTGATCTGTGGGACGAAATGGATCGGTGGAGGCCGTCAGATCAAAGCTGATGTGTTTTGACATCTGGAGAGGCAGGATGTTTCTGTGTGAGATACAGTCTGGGTGGTTGATGTTGGACAGTAATTCATAATGCATAAAAACAGATGTCTCTTCTATTATAGATGACCCAAAACAAGCTGATTTACTGGCCGAGTGTTCGCCCTAAGCCAGCAGAAATGGCCGAATCAGTTCCTCTGTGACCTAAACAGTTTTGAAAAACTTAATTAGAGGCCAATAAAAATGCTGCTATGGAGAAAAATAACATCCTTCTTCCTGAATCTGATCTAATTTCATTGTATGAATTGAATTAATCTCATGTTTTAAGAAAAATGAACATCTAAAGTTACTTGCTGCACTTCCTTAGTAGAAGAGCTTTGAATCGTTAATATGAAAATGTAATAACTCTCAGAGTGCCCTTTCCTTTTGATTTCATTAAATGTTTTCTGCCCTTCATCGTTCCTCCCCTGAGCTCCTTGTTTAAATGCTTGTTGAAAGTGTAAATCCTTATGAGTTTTGATTTTTCACTCCAGTCCAGCATGCTCACAAAATCTCCCTCGGGGTGAACGAGTTTCAACTGATGTTATTAGTCTCGTTTGGTTGATAGTCATAATTCTGCTTTGCTCGTTTCAGGTAAAATGTTCAAGTCATTGGACTTGCCATTGATTGTGGAGTTTATGCTAATGTTCTACAAAGACAAGCCCATTGATTGGCTGTTGGACCACATCATGTGGGTGAAGGTGTGCAATCCAGAAAAAGATGCGGTAAGAATTACACATCTCTCTTTTTCTATTATTATTATTATTATTATTATTATTATTATTTGTTTCCCCTGTCTCGTTTGTTTCACTCATTCAGTATATGAATCATTATTTTTGTGGCTGTCCTTAACATATGTGTAAAGATTTTAAAAATTATTAGCCGATGCAAGTCATAGCTATGTGTTGTTATTGGCGTTTCTCTTTGAGATATAGTTGCTTATTAGCATACTCTTTATTAACATATTGGCTGTTTATAAGTAGCCTACTTATAAAGCACATATTCTGCATGACCATATTCTACGTCCCTAATCCTAAACAATACCTAAACTTAACAACTACTTTACTAACTATTAATAAGCAGGAAATTAGTTTGAGTTTATTGAGGCAAAAGTTGTAGTTAATGGTTTGTCAATAGCAAGAATTTGACCTTAAAATATGTGTGACCAACAACAAATTCTTTTTTTCTGATGTATAAATATATATAATGTATAAATATTCCAAAAATGGAAGAACCCAATTCGCATCTAAAAAAAACAACAACAATTCACATTAATCCAAAGAGTCTGAACCAAACAGAAAGGAACAACTAGTTATTAAATAGATAATTCACAAAAAAAATAAATAAAATAAATAAAATCCATCATCATTTACTCACCATTATGTCAATCCAAACAGGACTTTTGTTCATCTTTGAAACAAAAATAAAGATATTTTTAATGAAACCTGAGAGATTTCGGCTTCTTCATTGGACGTCCATTAATCCAAAACGTTCTCACTTCAAAAAGTACAAAAAGACACACTGTAAAAGTAATCAATATGAATCAAGTTTTCTGAAGAGAGATGGTTGCTTTATAATCATCATTGATCATCACACATAAATAGAGAACATCAAATATAGTAATCCAAAGTTTAAATGTGCTTGCTTGATGCTTAAGATTTTATGTCTTTATGAACTTTTTGAAGCTTGAAATTTTTGGTATAGTGGATTTTGATTTTGATTGAAAGATATTGAAAAATATTTTCATTCGTGTATAGAAGATGAATGAAACTCTTATGGGTTTGGAATGAAATTAGGTTGAGTAAATGATGACAAAAAATGTTCAGAATGTTCATTGAGATCACTCGTCTGAGGTGCTAGAAAATGACAGAAACAGGTTTGTGCCTCGACTCATTCAGAGATGAAACCATCTCTCTCCGCTGTAGTTGCTCACAGCATCTCTGCAGTTTAAAGGTGTGTGAACATAATTCATATGGCCCAGAGAGATTAAACAATTGACTGTGGTTTAATAAAAATTGTCAGACATTAATGCATCTCCAGTTTTTCATATTTCTTTTTAAATGCACTGTGTATGTGGCCAGAATGATCATTGGATAATTTGTTTCTGATCTGAGACCTCTGTTTAAAGTGTATGTAGTTGTTATATAATGTATATAAATGTTCTTTGTGTCCCACAGAAACATTGTGACAGGCAGAAAGCAAACCTACGCATCCGCTTTAAACCGTCTCTCTTCCAGCACGTTGGAACACACTCTTCCCTCGCTGGAAAGATCCAGAAACTCAAGGTGATTTGTTTTTTTTTAACCAAATGTATTTATTTATGTGTGAGGTTATTTTTTTTTTTTTAATGTGTGTGTGTGTGTGTAATCATTTTCTACATTTGTAACACTCCGGCAGAGTAGTCTGCCTCAGGACTGTTAATTTCTCTTCAGATTGTCCAAATTGCAAATCACAGAAGTCAGAAGGCAGCTGATAAGGGCTCATATCCTAATAAATCAGCATGTGTCCCTGCTCTGTCTTTATTCCCTCCAAATGAAGAGCGCTAGGAATTGCCATGGCGATGAGTGCTCGTATGACCCGCCCGTTCTGTGTCGTATTGATTTTCGTTCTCGGCTGGCGAGCTGGTGAATACATCTGACGGCCCATTTCCTGAGGACCCTGCTCACTGCACTCTTCCCCCTACGTTTATCATAATACCTGCCTCAATCACTGCTGTTATTTTTTTGTCTCTAGTCATTTATTTTCTAGACTTCTTTTATGTATGTTTTTCATATCAACATTTGACGTGTTTCGGCACTGCAGTTTGTGGTTTGAAGTCCATTTACGTTAGATTGCACTCACTCCACATGGTGGAGTTCCTATGGACTCCAGTAAAGTTTGCAATTGTTATGTAAACTGCTTTCTGACATCATTTTGGTGATTCTTTAGGTGGATAGTTAAAAAACAAAATGTAATAATTATTTTTATGTAAGTTTAAATATTTTAGTAATACTTTACTGAAGCTACGTCCACATTCATCCAGATAAAATTGATATTTAATTTTTAATTCTCTATGTAATGCCCCTCCTTCCACACTGAGATGGCTCAGTATAAGTAAATAACGTAACATATAAAGTCTCATTTGTTAACATTAGTTAATGTATTTGTTAACATGAACAAACTATTAGCAATATAGGTAACACTTTATTTTAAGGTGTCCTTGTTACACGTTACATGTACTTACTATTATAATAACAATAAATTATGCATAATTACATGCAAGTAACCCTAAACCAAACACTAACCATATAGTAAGTACATGTAGTTAATTAATATTGCTCAGTACTTAAAATGAAGTGTAACCACAATAAATATTTACAGCATGTATTAACCTTTGTTAATATTAGTTAATAAAAATCGAATTGTTCATTGTTTGTTCATGTTAGTGCATTAACTAATGTTAACAGATAGTTTTGATTTTTAAAATGCATTAGTAAATGTAGAAATTACCATTAACTAAGATTAATAAATGCTGTAGAATTATTGTTTGCCTTTAGTTCATGTTAAGTAATATAGTTCTTCAATCTTCATATTACATTCCTGCAAAGATGACAAATACATTTATCAGCAATTGATGTCCTGTGGCAAAAAAAGAGAGTAATTACTGTTTAGACCATACATAAAGTTATTATTTTGTCATGCAACATGGACGCACCTGTGATATATTTGTTGGTTTAATTAGCAAATGATATAATCATGCTAGAGGAATGGTGAGAGAACCTTATTAAGTCCGGTCTCTTATTATCATCTCACTGAGCTTTTATAATGTTTCACGTTTGTGCAATAAGGTGATTTGAGCCTATACAAATGTTTCATTGTGGACAAGTAACTGTTGTAAATGAAACAGTAAATAAGTGTTTTGAAATGAAAACACCATTTTCAAATTTACTCTGATTAATGTGGATGTAGTCTGGAACAATAAAACAGAACAATATAACAATAAAAAGGCATTTGAAAGGTAGTAAATTAAAATGATGAAGGCATGAAAAATATATCAAGACACTTTTAATGTAACTTTATATAACAACAATAAAAAAGGTTGAAAAAGTGGCTGTATTTGAAGAAATAACCAAACACTGTTTATGTAGTACTTCTGTTTTTTGTTTTGTTTTGGGGTTTTATTTGGTCAGGATAAGGACTTCGGAAAGCAGACGTTGCATAAAGGTCACGCTAACCCGCTAGCTGAGGTCACCACCAGTCTGAAAACATACCAGCATTTCACGCTGGAGAAGGCCTATCTGGGAGAGGATTTCTTCTGGGCGTTCACACCTGTGGCGGGAGACTTCATACGCATCCGCTTCTTCACACCTGTCCGAATAGAGAGGTACATACAGACAGAGATTCTCAGATAATGCCTCATGTTTCTCTCTGCTACACCTTCATGAATACCAAACAGTAGACTGAATGATTATGCTGTCCTCTAAGATCTTTTAGCCAAAAAGGCTGCATTGCATATATCCTTTGCAGAGAAGAATGGGTTGCAACAAGTTCGCTTGAAAAATTCCTCCAATTTAGTTCATTCAGTATTTCTATAAAAAAGCATAAACAACAGTCCAATTTAATCAGAAAATCTAACTCAGTATTTGTGTCTCCCTACTGGAAAATCCATTTTAGGCTGATAACTGTGTTTTGGAAGATGGTAGATGGTTTCCAGCTGGTCTAAATATCATTAGCTGGTGGAAGGTAGCAGACAGGGATTTGTGAGTTGATTGAAAACTAATAAAGAATTATATTGAGGGTAAAATTAAAATAAATAAATGGCACAGCACAATCATTCAGATTATTGCAATTATCAAATCAAATGCTGTGATTTATTTAAATAACTGTAAAGTTACTGACAAGTTACAAGTCACCAATTCCAATACTACTTCAGTAAAAGCTATAGAGTATCTGATTTTAACAGTGTTTAAGTATTTTACTTGCACTGAATATTGACTCAAAGAAGCACCAGTCCACAACACCTCAGCATCAGTATTGATATTAAATAAAATTAATGGGTCAAATCCTATTTGCACTGGACATGTTGTTTCGGCCTCATCACTGCAGTAATGTCATACACTACCAGTCAAAAGTTTTTGAACAGTAAAATTTTTTATGTTTTTTACTATGAAAATTTATATTTGAATATATTTTAAAACGTAATTTATTCCTGTGATTTCAAAGCTTTCAGCAAAGATTTTAGCATCGTTGCTCCAGTCACATGATCCTTCAGAAATCATTCTAATATTCTGATTTGCTGCTTCAAAAACAATTTTTTTATTATGTTGAAAACAGCTTAGAATTTTTTCAGGTTTCTTTGATAAATAGAAAGTTCAGAAGAACAGCATTTATCTGCAAATAAGAATATTAGAATGATTTCTCAAGGATTATGTGACTGGAGTAATGATGCTAGAAATTCAGCTTTGAAATTATTTTTAAAATTACATTTTAAAATATATTCAAATAGAAAACAGTTATTTTAAATAGTAAAAATATTTTAAAATTGTATTGTTTTTGCTGCACTTTGGATCAAATAAATGCAGGCTTGGTGAGCAGAAAAAAAAAATCTTACTGTTAAAAAACTTTTGACTGGTAGTGTATATAAAACACTTGCTGCTAATGCACTCACATTCATTTAAAGTTGCCTCGTTGACAAGTTTGGGTGTGTAAGTGCAAAACGCACAAGATACAGTACCTTCAATAACTGCTGTAGAAAAAGTAAGGGGCCTTCCAAAATGTAGTGGAGTAAAGAGTACATATGATATACTTATTCAAAGATGTCAAGTAGACAGTAAAAGTTGCTATTATCTTTGATACTCAGTCACTATCACAACTAAAAATCTTACTGAAAACGCATTAAATAATTTATTTGTTTACCTGCATGTCATGTGACCAGAGAATTGTGAACGTGAATGTGTTGTTAAATTATAGAAATATTAACTTAAAATCTCAGAGGGAAAAATTTTACACTTAAGGGGTTCGACTGATGAAAACGTTCGGGTGTCAATTATTTGAGGTTATTAAGAGGGTTCATTGCCTTACCTTGGAAGGTTGCTGGCGATGAATGAAGTAGAAAGCATGCTGTCCGTTTTGTAATAGAGCTCGTCTCGCTGTCTTTCCCATTACACTGACTCATACCAGCTAGATAATGCATCAATCATCATGAGGCACAGTCATCCGTACATTTTTAACCCTAATGGAAAGTCCATGCATATTTCAGGCTTAATTGAGAGCTAATAGTGCTCAGTCTGAATGAGAGCGTTTGACGATCGCTCACTGGCTTCCTTCATGCTACAAGAGTCACAGTTTAACAAGCACAGGTGTCCATTTGCACTGTACAGCTGCTCTACATGTGTAATTATAGAGAGAAATCCACCATTGTCTGTGATCGCTCATGTTTCAGTGATCCATAGAAGAGGAAGAAAATTGTTTTTGGACACTTAAATATGTATGAAAGTCATTGCACTAGAGGACATTTTATCAGGTGTCATCTGTGCTCAAATACTACTGGAGTTTTCTCAGAATTAATTTATAGCTGTATTTGTAGATACTTTTAATCAGCTGCTGTTTTGCTGATTTTAATGTAACAACAGAACGAAGATATTGCATGAAGGTTTCTCAACCACAAAGTGTCACAAAGTAAGACACAACATTTGTTGGTTTATTATTTCAAACGTAACAAACATTTTATGAAATGTTTTGGTTGAAAAGTATGTTTTTCATTCTTTAAATTGCCACTTGGTTTGATATTTTCTATAATGCAAAAACAGACTTTTTTTGTGACACTACCATTCAGAAGTGTGGGCTCAGTAAGATTTTTTTTTCATTATTGTTTTTATTTGGCAAGAATGCATTAAATTGATCAGAAGTGACAATTAAAGCATCTAGATTTCTGTTTCAAATAATTGTTGTTCTTCTGAACTTTCTATTCATCAAAGAGTTCTTTAAAAAGTGATGGTTTCCACATTGATAATAATAAGAAGCGTTTCTTGAGCAGCCAATCAGCATATTAGAATGATTTCTGAAGCATCATGTGACACTGAAGACTGCAGTAATGATGCTGAAAATTCAGCTTTGCATCACAGGAATAAATTACGTTGTAAAATATATTACAAAAGAAAAGAAGTATTTTAAATTGTAATATATTTTACAATATTATAGTTTTTACTGTATTTTTGATCAAATAATTTGGTGAATGTAAGAGACTTCTTTCAAAGTGAAAAAAATCATGCCAACCCCAAACTTTTGAAAGATAGTGTAAATGTCTAAATACTTTTTGGGGCCACTGTGTACTGCAGAGTCTATAAATAACTACATGATAAGATGATTTATGAGGAAACATATGCAGTACAGTTCTTTAGCGTTGTTCTCCTTATGGAATTATAAGATTGATAGTTTGGATGATATGTTTGTGTGTGTGTGTGTAGGTATTTCTTTCGCAGTGGAAACATCGAGCACCCTGGAGACAAGCTCTTCAACACTACAGTGGAGGTTCTTCCTTTCGACGTGAGTCCCTGTCATTGTGTGCAGTGTTTGTTGAAGGATCGCTGCTGTTTGATTGTGTGTTTCCCTCTGGGCAGGAGGAGACTGCTTCACTGCAGCCTCTATAAACACCCCATAGATCTGTGCTGAAACACTGTCTCAGCAAGCTCAAGACTTCAGTCAGTGTTGAAAATATAATGCTGTCACAAACACTTTTTGGCATGGTTTCTGTTTAAGCAGATGTCAAGAGCTGAATTTATCGTAGTTGAATTAGAACCTATTTAAATGTGCAGCATCACTATTATTATTGCCCGTACTTAGGGTTAAGGGTTTGTTCAAATCCTACATGACAGACATGCCTGATAGCTCAAATCATGCTTGCAGGTGTACGACATCGTTGCAACCACAGAGAGCACCTCTTGCAAAGTTCTTTTTTGTTCTTTGCTCAAGAGTGAACAGAAGTTAGAAAGAGCAGTGCAATTACTAAAGATTTCTATTTCAAATAAATGTTGTCTATTTAGCAAAAACACCAAAAAACAAAAACAAAGTATCTCAGTTTCAAAAATATTAAGCAAATGTTATGTAATCATCATGGACCAGTGGCAGTTGCGAGGTGTTTAACAGGTGGTGTAAAGTTCTCTGGAAAGTTCATGGTGGCAAGTCATTTCAAACAAACAAAACTGAAACAAACTCCAAACTAACTTTGTTTTGGACTAATTGAATGTATATTAGCAAAATTGTGTGACATTAGCAAAATTAGTTCAAGTGACCAACTTAGTCAAGTCAAGTCACTATTATTTGTATAGCGCTTTTAACAATGCAAATTGTGTCAAAGCAGCTTTACATCAGCTTGATATAAAGCTGGGTGGCTTTACATCAGCTTTACAGTATTTAGATGGGGAAATAGTGTGTCGAAATAGTGTCATTCTCCTCTGGCCAGACAAAATCAGCAGTTTAAATCTAGGCTGCAGCAAAGTCAGATTGTGCAAAGGACTCATCTGGTTCCTGTGGTCTTGTCCCAATGGCCGTCTAGGAGACAGGGTCTTCACTGGGGATCAGTCTCTGGGGCTCATCTAGTTGTCCTCTCCGCTGACGTTCAGGGCTGTAGAGGTCATCTCTAGGTGCTGATCCACCATCTGATCTGGATACGGACTAGATCCGGGTGGCTGCAGTGACCATCTGATCTGGATACAATCTGGATCTGGGTGGCTACGGTGACCTCAGAATAAGAAAGAAACAGACTAATATCATTATTAGCCATTCTTCTAACGATGTAACAAGTACATCGGGTGTTTTGGGAAGTGTTCCCTGTTCTGGTTGACCTAATTAATGCAGTCTAACAATCCTTTAACGGATTTGAATTATAGAAATGCGATAGCGTATTATGTGTAAGCCAGGTTAAAGAGATGGGTCTTTAATCTAGATTTAAACTGACAGAGTGTGTCTGCTTCCCGAACAGTGTTAGGTAGATTGTTCCAGAGTTTGGCCGCTAAATAGGAAAACAATCTCCCGCCCGCAGTTGATTTTGATATTCGAGGTATTATCAAATGGCCAGAGTTTTGAGATCGCAGTGGACGTGAAGGACTATAATGTGATAAGAGCTCACTCAAATACTGAGGTGCCAAACCATTCAGGGCCTTATAGGTAATTAGCAAGATCTTAAAATGTATACAATGTTTAATAGGGAGCCAGTGCAGTGTTGACAGAACCGGGCTAATGTGGTCATACTTCCTGGTTCTAGTAAGAACTCTAGCTGCTGCATTTTGAACCAGCTGGAGTTTGTTGATTAAAAGCGCAGAGTAACCACCCAATAAAGCATTACAATAATCTAGCCTTGAGGTCATGAACGCATGAATTAATGTTTCTGCATTTGACATTGAGAGCATAGGTCATAATTTAGATATATTTTTAAGATGAAAAAATGCAGTTTTACAAATGCTAGAAACATGTTTTTCGAAGGAAAGATTGCTGTCAAAAAGTACGCCTAGGTTTCTAACTGATGATGAAGAATTTACAGAGCAGCCATCAAGTATTAGACAGTGATCTAGTTTATTACATGCAAAAGTTTTTGGTCCAATAATTAACACCTCTGTTTTTTTCAGAATTTAGCAGTAAGAAATTGCTAGTCATCCAGTTTTTGATATCAACTATACATTCCGTTAGTTTTGCAAATTGGTATGTTTCATCGGGTCGTGAAGAAATATAGAGCTGAGTATCATCAGCATAACAGTGAAAGCTAACACCATGTTTCCTAATGATATCTCCCAAGGGTAACATGTAAAGCGTGAAAAGTAAGGGGCCTAGTACTGAGCCTTGAGGTACTACATACTGCACTTGTGATTGGTATGATAACCTCTTCATTTACTGCCACGAATTGATGGCGGTCAGATTATTTATAGATTATAGATTGATGGCAGTTAGATTATTTATAAAGCAGTCTTTTGTGGTTGAGGTGATGGTTCTACCATATTTGTAACAAGGAGTTGGCTTTACAGCTTTAGCTATATGGAATATACACAAAACTAGATAATGATCTGAGATATCATTGCTCTGCTGCAAAATTTCAACGCCACTGACATCAATTCTATGCGACAGTATTAAATCTAGAGTATGATTTTGACAATGAGTAGGTCCTGACACGTGTTGTCTAACCCCAATAGAGTTTAGAATGTCTATAAATGCTGATCCCAACTAATCTTTTTCATTATCAACATGGATATTAAAATCACCAACAATTAGGACTTTATCTGCAGCCAGCACTAACTCAGAAAATCAGCAAATTCTTTAATAAAGTCTGTTTGGTTCCCTGGTGGCCTGTATACATTAGCCAGTACAAACATCACAGGGGAATTATCATTAACACTTGTTTCTTTGGATAAGGTTATATGAAGCACCATTACTTCAAATGAATTATACTTGAAACCAGACCTCTGAGAAATACTGAAATTATTGCTATAAATTGTAGCAACCCCTCCCCCTTTGCCTTTTGGACGCGGCTCATGTTTGTAACAGTAATCTTGGGGGGTAGACTCGTTTAAAGTAATGTAATCATCTGGTTTTAGCCAGGTTTCTGTCAAACAAAGCACATCTAGTTTATGGTCAGTGATCATATAATTTACAAAAAGTGCTTTTGTAGAAAGGGACCTAATGTTGAGTAAACCAAGCTTTATCATTTGTTTATCTGTATTTAATCTGTTTTTATTTGTTGAACATCAATTAAATTGTTACTCTTAATTTGGTTTGGACGTTTTCTGTATTTTCTCGTTCGGGGAACAGACACAGTCTCTATAGTGTGATATCTAGGTGAAAGTCTCTATGTGCTGAGAATGAACTGACTTCTGTGACGTGAGACGGCTAGCAGGCGGTTGGTTTAGCCAGTCTGTCTGCTTCCTGACCTGGGCCCCAGTTAGTCAAGTACGAACTCTAAGACTATGTGCCATATTTCTAGAGAGAAGAGCGGCACCACCCCAGGAGGGATGAAGACCATCTCTTTTCAACAGGTCAGGTCTGCCCCAAAAACTCTTCCAATTGTCTATGAAACCTATGTTATTCTGCGGGCACCCCTTAGACATCCAGCCATTGAGTGACGACAGTCTGCTATGAATCTCATCACCCCGGTAAGCAGGGAGGGGACCAGAGAATATTACAGTGTCTGACATCGTACTTGCAAGTTCACACACCTCTTTAACATTATTTTTAGTGATTTCCGACTGGCGAAGTCGAACATCATTAGCGCCGACATGGATAACAATCTTACTGAATTTACGTCTTAAATTAGCCAGCACTTTTAAATTTGCCAAGATGTCAGGCGCTCTGGCTCCCGGTAAACATTGGACTATGGTGGCTGGTGTCTCTATTTTCACGTTCCGTACAATAGAATCGCCAATAACTAGAGCACTTTCATCAGGTTTCTCAGTGGGTGCGTCACTGAGTGGGGAAAACCTGTTTGATGTTTTGATCGAAACGGAAGAGCGGTGTTTTGACCCGCGACTATGCCACCTCACAGTCACTTAGTTGCCCTGCTGCAGAGGCACTGAAATCGGAACCGAACAATGTATAGGAGTCCCTGAGCTAGTCGCATCCAAAGCAGTATCTACAGCCCTCACATTCTTACTGTCCTCAACTAAAGTTTGGATGCGTGTCTCTAATTCTGAAATCTTCTGAAATCTTCAGATAAACTGTACATGTGGCAAGCGATGCAGGTGGCGATGCAAGGAGAAGTCATTACTCACCGTGATTGTAGAGTAATTCCGACTCACCACAGTAGTTTGATGGACTCGTAAAAAAGGAGCGAGAGAGAAAAGAAACAGAGCGAGAGAGAGAGAAGAAGTGGTAGAAAACATGAATGGAGATGCGATTGACAAGCTAATCGGCTAACGGAATGCTAACGCACTGCTACGTGCAGTGCTCGCAGTTTAGATTAAGAGATTAAAGGCGGATGGCAAAGGCGGTCTTAAATCAGAAATATGGTAAGAATTAAATTATACTTTAGCGATTTAAACAACAGATAGAGTAAGACAGAGATTTCTTCAGATAAACAAAGCTACACAGAGCTACAAACAGCTGCACGGCAGGCAGGAACAGGAAGTGATCTCAACAAGAAGCGATCTCCAACAGGAAGCGCGATCTCCAACATAAGCAACATAAGCAAACTCTGCATGGGTAACTTTTTCTTGTGAAACTCCCAATTGCATGGATTCTTATTAAAATGACTAGATTTTGCCCATGTAATTTTGCTGAGCAGCAGTAAATGTGACTGCACCTTTAGAAGGCCTTTCCCTATGTAGGCACTAGATAGCTGTATGAAAGATACCTTGACTGAAAGTTGAGCAGTTTTTCCTACAGATGAGTCAGGAGCAGTGTTGGGTAAGTTACTCAGAAAAGTAATCCACTACAAATTGCTAATTACTTCTTTAATTGTAATTTGATTACATTACTGATTACTGCATTTAAAAAAGTAATCAGATTACTAATTACTTTACTTTCAAGTTACTTTCTTTTTCAAATTATCAAATCTAAAAAATACACAAAGTGAAACTTATAGTTCTTTCAGTAATTTAGTATTGACTGAAAAATTACATAAGTATCGAAACAGCAACTTCGATCACTTGCATTTTTTCCTGATAACAGCGAAAAGAACTAAAAATGTTTCCTCATCGTACAGATAAGAGTAATACATCATTTGTAACTGTGAAAGGTCTACTTTTATTTGTATACACTCACAATATCAACAAAACATTGTGCTTTTGTAAAATAAAGAAAACAAAATGTAACGCATTACATTACTGCGTTATCAGGAAAAGTAATTAGAATACAGTTACTGTAAAATGCGTTATACCCAACTCTGGTTAGGAGGGTTGATGGTCATCTAGGTATCCAAAAAATGATTAGTCCGTTAGTGAGGTTGACTAGTGAGTCTAAAATTTTTTTAGTTTTAATTTTTCTTGCTTCAAAGGAAATGCAGTTTCTCAGAGAACCACTTTCACCACCTACAGCAGTACATTTCCAGACAATTACTGTCAGACTTGAAATCACCTGCTGTGATCAATGTTCCTGTTATTATGCATGATTCGTAGGCCTCTGTTTATTTGTAAGGACTAGATTAGTGTAACAGCAGATAGTAGTTATTACACTCTCTCTGGAATACCTGGTTCTGATTGGTCAGGCATGACCTTCTGTACTCAGATACTTTTGAATAATGAAGCTAATCTGTATAATGTGTGTCAATTTTGATCTTGAATCACAAAAATGATGTGAACGTAAGCAGGCCTATCACAATTGATTGATTGCAGTTATTTGATCTAATTGCAATTATTTGAATTAACCGCAGTCAGTAATAAGGGAAATATAAGCGTGTAAAGAAAACGCCATCAAATGTGTGCCGTCGTGTCACATTTTGCTGTGTGTTAAGGAGAAGCAGAGGAGTCATAATCTGACAGGGAGTCATATTTCGGCACCACGTCGATCCCATTCCACATGATCCCAGACAGGCTCAGCACAATCTCAAAAGCAAAACTCAAAAGCAAAAGTTTCTATTGTTACTGAAAAAACACTCCAGTTTTATTGTGATTTAACATTCATGTCATGCCAACCCTTCTTTATCCTTAGAGTTTCACACTCAGGTAATGACATGTAGGCACAGGATGAGGAGATGAGTCACTTATTTTGGTTCTGTGCAGCAGGGTTATTATAGTTGTCATGAATCTGGTCCATGGACTTCCATCTGCTTGCCACCAGAGGTCACTTTTCCATCACATTGACTCTCACATTGCACAGACTGTTTCACATTACCCCGGACTACATTTCCCAGAAGCCATTTCATTAATCACACGCTCACACCTGAGACCAATCACACAATCACACACCCTACATAAACCATGGATTTCCTTGTTCAAGTGGCCGAGTATTGTTTAGCGTTTATCGCAGTCATAGGTGATACCTACTTTATGGAGCCACTCCTATTTTCATGGTCTTAGTCTTGCCTAGCCTGTTTACCTGTGTTTTGATTCTTGCTTTTGTATTTTTGGATTGCCCTATCGTCTTGCCGTTTGGACTCTGTTAGCCCCTGCCTGGACTATTGCTCGTGTACTCGGATCACCCCTCTTGTCAAGCCCTTTGGATATTGTTCGCCGATCGACAACCCACGCATGCTCTCGGAATACTCTTGTGTCTTGCCCTCAACATATCTGTTTACTGATGTTTGACCCTGCCTGTGTTTGACTATGTTTCTAAATAAAAGCTTGCACATGGATCCGCACGCCTCACGTCTCGTTCGCCCTGTTACAATAGTTAACTACCACTAAAAACAAAAAACATAAAAAGCATTTCCGTTACATGAAATAAAATATTAACTAAGATACATTTTGGCCACATGTAACGATTATCCACTGAAGTCGAGCGTAGTTTAAGAACCCATGTGCAGCTTTACTTACAAACTTGAAATCCAAAATCCAAACATAATCCAAACAGAGACCTGATTTGAACAGACTTGACCAGACTTGACTTGACTTGAACAGACTTGACTTGAACAGACAGAAATGACAGTCACATGACATGAACAAACCAATCAGAAACAAGACACATGACTTGGACAACCAATCAGAGCATGACACGTACACAAGGCAGAGATACATGAGGGCAAGGGAAACAAGACACTAACAGCATAAAACAAAATTACAAAACAAAAGACATGAGAACATGAACATGAAACAGAACCAAAACAGACTTTATTTTAAGGTCCAATTCTCACTATTAACAAACCATTAACTACAACTTTTGCCTCAATAAACTCCTAATTTGCTGTTTATTAATAGTTAGTAAGGTAGTTAAGTTTAAGTATTGGGCAGGATTAGGGATGCAGAATATGGTCTTACAGAATATGAGCTTTATAAGTACTAATAAACTACTTAATAGTGAGAATTGGTCCCTATTTAGTTCTCTATTTAGTTATTTAGTTTAACTTATAATAACTAAAACTAAAATTGATATAAAAATTTATAAAACTTTGTAGACATAAAAACAATGAAGACTAATAAAAATGTCAGACACTCAACAAAATTACTAAAACTTTAACAAAAAAAATTAAATGAAAGCAATAAATATAAAAATAAAATTTCAAAATATTAACAAAAACTACTGTGGATACAGAAAGAATATAAACAATACTGCTGTAAAGTGTATATAAAGACACTCAAAAGTCTTCCTTTATACGAAATGAAGGCTTGTATGTTATATATTATATTATATTATATTATATTATATTATATTATATTATTATATGTATTATGTCTGAAACTTTGTATTATGAGCACTTTCTGTGTTTATTTGCCTTGTTATGATGAATCGCTTATTGTATTATTCCTCATTTGAAAGTCGCTTTGGATAAAAGCATCTGCGAAATGATTAAATGTAAATGTAAAGGTAAATTCAGGTTTGCTGTGGGTGTGAATGTAAAGGGGACCAAGATTAAAGCTGAACAAAAAGTTCTTTTAAAATATTAAAGAAAATTTTATGGGCCTAATAGTTTCCAAGTAAAATATATTTCTCTAAAATAGGCTTTAAAGTAGGCTTACAATGTAAATTGTTCATCATAAATCACAATTGTTTGTATGAAAATTAATTGTCAGCACAAAATTCATGATCATGACAGGCCTAAACATAAGTGACAGGAGACCAAAGTCTTGTGAAAAACTATTTTGGCAGCAGAAGGGAATCATTTGAACTCACTGGCTTCATTCTCTCTTGATGCAGTTCACTGTATCGCTCCATCACAAACTCGACAGCATCAGACAGTGAGAGTTCAGGGAAAGTAGGAGAAAAGCAAAGCAGTGGAGATAAAGATATACTTCTGTTTTATGAGCTAATGGAACTGTACTGACACACAGTAATAAAATGTGACCTGCTGTGTGTGCGGTCGGTGTGGAGGAAATATTTTCTCCCGAGGGAGAGCAGACGAGGGGCGGCACTGTGATTTAAGATTACAGCCGGAAACGGACGTTCACTGCAAGATTAATAGCGGGATTTTCTAAGAGCGAGAGCCTGTCACCCTGTAATATCTCTCGTCCTCTCACTGCTTTTTGCTTCTCCTCCCTGCTGCTGGGTTGTTATATCTCTCTTTGCTCCTCATTTCCTTCTTTGTAAAGCTCCCTTTAGGGACATTTATGGAATTCTGCCATATATAGGAAATTAGCAGGGAATGCCCTGGAGGAAAGATTATTTGTGGTCTGTTTTATGCTGTTAATGCAGTTTGGGGAAATTAGAGCGACGCTCTGCTGGGGTTTTGAACATATTTGTCTTCTCTTGGGTCATATCACTGAGATTCAGTCCAAGAAGAAGCCTCCGTTTCAGAAGTTACAGTTGCCAGAGATGCAGACACAATATGTACAGCCGATATCTAGTGCTGTTTGCTTACACTGGAACAACTGTTACTGTGCTGTGACATGACTGCTGTAAACGGTGCTTCAGAGCTTCCTCCCTGTAAATGTCAGCTTGTGGCTACAGTCTCCCTGCGTCAGTTTTCTTTAATGCTTCCTTCGCGATTTAATTATTTTTGCTGCCATTTTTATTTTATCTTGACAGAAAGGCAGAAACACATATTGGTTCAATATATCTCTTTCAGAAGATTCTCTGCCAAACTGAAATTTTTAATAATGGAATATCACCTCAGATCTCGCAGAACGCCTACGGTTCCACTCACTTTCATAAACTGTTCGTTCATATAGAGATATTGCATGCAACAAAATAAAAGGCATGTGTTTTCACACAGAATAGCTCAATAATGCTCAGACTAGTTTTGTACATTTGATGAGGAAAAGAGTTGTTTTTGTCCATGCAGAACTCATCATTACAGTTTTAAAATGCTGTGGGTGGTTGATATAGCATTGGATGTTCTGGGTGGTTGCTAGATGGTTTCTTACTGGCCCAAGTCCAAAGAGTTCACTCTTAAGACTCTTTGATAATCTGGTTTCTGGATATAGCTGGGGTCTCTCCTTCAATATGAGACTATGGGAATGGGAATTAACACAATTCAATTGCATAAATAACTATAGACCTAAAGCTGTGTTTACACTGCATAGCTTAATGCAAAGATCTAAATTTTTGACCATATAAGACTTGATTCGTATCCGATATCTGTGTTTGCATTATTCTCTGCCCAAACTAGAATGATTCCAATTGTGGTCACTTTCAGCAACACAGTTGACCTTCGTGTTTTGAATAGCTGTATATAAAAAGAATTTATGTAATTCACGTAAGGTGATTCTTTGACTTAAAGGATTAGTTCACTTACAGAATAAAAATTTCCTGATAATTTACTCACCCCCATGTCATCCAAGATGTACATGTCTTTCTTTCTTCAGTTGAAAAGAAATTAAGGTTTTTGAAGAAAACATTGAACTTTTTCTCTATATAGTGAACTTTAATGGCGGCCAACGGGTTGAAGGTCCAAATTGTGGTTTCAATGCAGCTTCAAAGTGCTCTACATGATCCCAGTTGAGGAAAAATTGTCTTATGTAGTGAAACGTTTGGCCATTTTGTAAAAAAAAAATAAATAAATAAAAATTATATACTTTTTAACCACAAATGCTCATCTTGCACTAGCGCGACCTCACACATTATGTAATTACATTGGAAGGAAGTACCGAAAATCAAATGCCCTTTACAAAAAAAGGGTAAAACAACGATGTTGAATGATTTTGAAGTTGGAGGAGAAAATGAGGAGTTTTTCGCCCTACTCTACCTTTTTGAACCGAAGTACGTCATTACGCATGCGTGAGCGCATCGCAGAGCTAGTGCAAAATGAGCATTTGTGGTTAAAAAGTATATACATTTTTATTTATTTCAGAAAACGACCTATCGTTTCGCTATATAAGATCCTTATTCCTCAGCTGGGATCTTGTAGAGCCCTTTGAAGCCGCGTTGAAACTGCAATTTAGACCTTCAACCTGTTGGCCAACATTGAAGTCCACTATATAGAGAAAAAATTTAATATTTTCCTCAAAAAACGTAATAAATTTTCCAGAAATCATTATTCTGGAAGTGAACTAATCCTTTAAATGCACACCAGATGTGATTATCCTGCTCATACCATGATCACTTGCAGGCATGGACAAGTTAAAGATGTCATTGATGTTTGCAGTGCAAAAAATGTGACCAAAAACATAAAATAATAGTAGTTATTTTACTTACAGTCATTAAACCTACAATTCTGAAATGAAATAAAGATTACATTTATTTGACTGAATTTGAGAAAGAGATTGTGTGTGTGAATTACCAGTGTTTAACTACTTCAGTAACAGTCGAGTTTTCACCTCTTTGATGAAAAATATAGCTTTCAGTAGCAAAATTGAATTTTATTTTACAGGGCAGCAGCTCAGTTTTTTGCCTATATAAAGTTTTCACCTCAATAAAAGAAGCTGTAAGTTTGTACAAGCTTCATAATACGACATTAAGAAAAGATTTCTTTGTGGATAAATGTGTTGCCCTCACCTTGTGATTAGATGATAACTTACCTAACACAAATTTTTACAGCATGTAATATACTCTAATGTATTAAAAAATAATGGCAAACCAAAGCTTATAACACAGATAGCACATAAAAAACACTTATGTCTATTGATTTATAGCTTTTTACCATATTTTGGACTATGGTTATCAAGGACAAATGTATAAGTACTCTAGCAAAGATTTCCAGGCTTGTAAAACAGGAAGTATGTGTATTTTTCTGGCTGAAGAACAGATGTGATGAGTTACTGAAGAGGAAAGAAACACTCCAACACTTTTGTCCCTCTTCATCAGAATATTCAGTCAGAGAAAGAAGCGCTGAAGGAGGGGAGAGAGAAGACGCCGAAGTACCAGCGCACAGAAGACGGCTTTATTAGAATAGGTGAGCCTAAACATACACTGCACCTGCTGTGAAGTACATACCAAATATAGCAGCATGATTCAGCCCAGAAACAACATTCATGCTCGTATGAAGCATGCTCTGGCCTAATAACATAAAGCTGTTTTTTTTTCTCTCTGAAAGATTTCTGATGCACAGATTCACTGGTTATGAATGACCGTTGTCAGCATGTAGTGTTGGATATTTTTTTCTGATGCTATAATTAAACACCTGTCTTGTTTCACCATCTTTTACCCATTTTGTGATATAAATGATATAGAATTGATGCAATATCATATGGCCCTATTAAAACAGCCTCCACAGTGACATTCCTGAAAGAGCGCCAGTGCCGCCCTCTTCTGAAGCTGTTACATGAGAAAGTACACAAGGAGAATTCAGATATTTGTTGTATGAATCATTCACTGCTTTCTGTCATTCTCTCTTACTTTCTTGAGCTCACACTCCAGATCCAATGGGAAAATCCTACAAAAACTGTATTTTGAGATTCTAAAGTCTTTTTGTGGGTGCTGTATCTTGTTTTTTCTCTCTCACTTATAGAGGGTTTCTCATTATTATGTATGGATGTCTGTCTGATTACTGTGCCTCAGGTTTTATTGAAGCCGTCACTCATGACAGAGCGTTAGATATCCCCTCAGTCATTAACATACTGAGAATAATCCAGACAGATGATTTTGAGCACTGCAGGAACATGGACGAGCAGAAAATGTGTATAAGTCATTCAAAATATTTGTCAGCCAAAAATTATATTTTGTCCTGCTCTCCTGTATGTTGGTTTATTTAATGTGCTTTGTGTGTAGTTTGATGAGACATTTCACACAAAAACATGAATTACAGTACTTGCTCACAATGAGAGTGAAAACCTATTAATGGTTGCTTTTCTACTGAATTAATTAAAATATGAAGATTGTGCACGAGCCTTCTACTCTCCACATCTCAAAAGACTTGTGTAAATGTTTATGAAGAGCTTGAGAACTGAAGATGTAGCGTCCAGCCTCTCACAGTCTGTGTTGATGCTGTCCCTCAGGGAAGTTTGAGAACGGGATTGTGGAGGGGGAGGTGGACGCTTCCTTCGGCCCGCTGGAGGCTCTGCGGCTCTCAGTACTGACTGACTCTCCTGTGTGGGTCATTCTCAGCGAGGTACGGCACAACACAACCGTTCACCATCTGTTCCTCACTTATATGGACTTACACCTAGTAGCCAACCCAACCTACATACTGTGTGTGTGTATGAATGTGTGTTTATATATATATTTTTATATTTTAGTATTTCATATATATATATATATATATATATATATATATATATATATATATATATATATATATATATATATTATAATAATAATTATTTGTTGCTTATTTTACTAGATAATTTTATGTTAAAAAGGCAAAACATATTTTATAAAAAAACATACGAAACTTTATTTTAATTTATATTAATGTATAATTTATATGCAATATACACTAGTGTTCAAAAGTTTGGGCTTGGTAAGATTTTTCAATTTTTGAAAGATGTCTCTTGTGCTCCTCCAAGTTTGCATTTATTTGATTGAAAATATAGTAAAAACAGTAATATTGTGAAATATTATTATTATTATAACATATATTTTAAAAATGTACACTACCAGTCAAATGTTTTTGAACAGTAAGAATTTTAATGTTTTCCAAAGAACTCTCTTCTGCTCACCAAGCCTGCATTTATTTGATCTAAAGTACAGCAAAATACAGTAAAATTTTGAAATATTTTTAATATTTAAAATAACTTTTCTGTTTGAATATATTGTAAAATGTAATTTATTTCTGTGATCAAAGCTAAATTTTCAGCATCATTACTCCAGTCTTCAGTGTCACATGATCCTTCAGAAATCATTCTGACATGCTGATTTGCAGCTCAAAAAAACATTTATTATTATTATTTAAATTGATCAAAAGTAGTCATAAAGGCATTCATAATGTTACAAAAGATTTCTATTTCAGATAAATGCTGTTCTTCTGAACTTTCTGTTTATCAAAGAAACCTGAAAAAAAATCTTCTCAGCTGTTTTCAAAATAATAATAATAATAAATGTTTTTTGAGCAGCGAATCAGAATATTAGAATGATTTTTGAAGGATCATACGACTGGAGTAATGATGCTTAAACTTCGGCTTTGAAATCACAGAAATAAATTACATTTTAAAATGTATTCAAATAGAAAACATTTATTTTAAATAGTATTTTACTGTTATTTTAATATTTTACTGTTTTTGCTGTACTTTGGATCAAATAAATGCAGGCTTGTGAGCAGAAGAGACTTCTTTAAAAAACATTAAAAATCTTACTGTTCAAAAACTTTTGACTGGTAGTGTATATGAATATATTTGAAAATGTATTCATGTGATGACAAAGTTGAATTAGCTGCCATTACCACATCCCACATTAATAATATGCTGATTTGCTGCTTAAGAAAATTTTTCTTATTATTGTCAGTGTTGACAACAGTTGTGCTGCTTCATATTTTTGTGAAAACTGTCATTTTTAACATTTGTAACATTACTGTGGAAAAGTCTTCACCAAAAAAATGATTTTAAGCAAGTTATTTCTATCTATCTCTATTTCTAAGACACTTGGAAAAAAAACGTTCCTACAAAGCTACGTGAAAAACTATGCATGTAAGTGTACCTAGGACAAAAGCTGTTTTAAATGCAAAGGGTGGTCCACCAAATGTTGATTTGATTTAGTCCCATTCCAGACAGACTGTGTGGAGCACTGGCTGTTGTCCTTGTGCAAAAAAAACCTCACTAGATTATTACAGTTAATGGCAAAAGGAATGTTTGCAAATGCTGACACACTACAGCAAAAGATAGAAATTGCACAGTACTGTATATAATAGCTTTGTCATGTCAAACAGATCATTATAGTTAAGAAATTCTTGTCAGTTGCACCTTTTCTCTCGACAGATTTTTATCAAGAAAGCAGAGTGACTGATGCTCAACAATACCTCATGACTTCACCGGGTCTCTGGTGCAGAATGGAGTCTGCTCAGCACCTCCACATGAGCTCTTCACACGAGTTTCTTTAGCTTGGTCCCATAGCACCAACTGCTGGCGACAAGCTATTCTAGCAGGGTAGAGAGTGCCAGGCGAGCACTCACTCAAAGACATACAGCTCGAGCTGTCAGATACGCCACAGAAGCTGGCAGATGACTGATGATGCTGTATTTTGTAAACTGTATTTATATGTATATATATGCCCATGGCTGAGTTTATGTAATTACACTGGTCTGTTGTCAAGGGCTTCCTGAACGGTCTCGCCCGTTTCACGATACACTTTGACATTCAACAAATGCTGCTTTTGGAACGGAAGACTCTTCTTAATTTCCTACTCGAGATTCGATTTTCAAAGTTCAATTTGTGTTGTTAATTAGTTGACAAATGATTCTGTTTAGGCTACTCCAAATGGTGTGTATTTATTGTATTTATTATGATACATGAAGAGTACACACAGGCATATGGCCGTAGATGTGTGTTTGTGCACAGGCCTAGCGTGTGTTTCCAAAGTCAGTCCAAAAGATGCGTTATAATGAAAAAGTAACGTTTATTGTAACTACAGTATGCTGCAAAACTGTTTCTTCTAAAAACTGAAATCACTGGACTTTTCTTGATACAATTCAGATGAAATCAATCACAATAAACAAGTAAGGGAAGCCTTCAGAATTAGTTTTTTGTTTTTTACATTTTTTATTATAATTTTTTACTTTACAGTCAGACATATTATTTCTTGCAATATGTTGTTTTTCCTCTTCCTGCCTTAATGTGACGCAGTAGCGTGCTGATGTGGCCGCATTTCACAATAGAGCCGGTACCATAAACAGAACCAGATCTCTATGGGTTATATACAGATAGACCAAAAACCTGCCAGAAACATGTACAACTATGGCTTGAAATCTGTATAGCTCAGTGTGAATCAATGCACTGGTATTTAGATGCTCGGTTTGTGCTCTGATAATAGAAATGATTCATATTTATCAGATGCTACACAAATTTGTCAAGGGTCCTAATATTTTTTCATGCCTTAAAATGATTCACAAATGATTTTGGTATCATAAAACAACACTGATAGTTATAGGTAAAGAGAGCGATCAGCATGTTTGACAAGATCTTGAGCTAGAGCAAAGTAATCTTCAAAGAAAGAAAAAGAGAAAGTATGTGTAGTAAGGTAACACCATCTGGCCTACAACAACGCTGATGCTGTTTTAGAGGAGAGTCACTTCCCTGCACAGGACGAGGAGAAATACAGCGGCATTGACTTTCACTATCCCTTCATTCTTTTCTCTTGATTAGCCCAAATGAACTCAAATGGAAATGTAATGCTCCTGTCAAACAGTTTGAATAAAGACAAAGTCCAAACTTGACTTGTTTATATGTTGTTATGCAGACATGGTTGCAAAGTATTGTTTGTACTATCTTCAAAGTTTTGAGCATGATTATAAATCCAGAAACAAAAGATATATCCTTCTATTATGTTCCACTCTTATGGCAGCTTTGTATTTCTAATAATAAATATAAATATATATATATATATATATATATATATATATATATATAACAAGTGCCTTTGACTTTACCCACCCAATTTCTGAAGACACTTTTTGCAATGTTTTATTGTTTTGAATAATATTCAGTTCTATCCAGTGAATAAATACATCAATCTTCAGCATTATTTATGAGGTCATGAAGACCCCTTGGGGGCATCTTTATAAGCGAGTTTTATAGTAAGAAGGTTAACAAGTTAACCAGCCCTTGACCGCTGCTCTACCTGTCTCACTGCCCTGGAGCCGGGCAGCTGATGTAAATGAGATGATGCCCACCTGAAAAGCAAACAAGATCAGACTTTTAGGGTGTGCCCTAAACACTAAATACTACAATTTAGTTTCACTGGCTTGACAATAACCAGCAATAAAGAATATAGTCACAAATTCACACACTAAAGGATGTGAAACTTAGATTTAACTTAAATGGGCAATTCAGCTTGAAAGGGCACAGGTGGAAATATATAGTATGAGTGCTGCCACACAAGAACCCTTAAAGAGATTAAGATTTTGCATCATTTAGGTACTGACATCATTTACTGACCAATATTCTTCAGAATTTTCATTTTTAGGTGAACTACCCCTTTAACAACGAAGAAAACATTGTGTTTGCCTTGAAGTTAATGATAGGATATTGTCTGTTATATATTATGTATGTACTATATGTAACATTACGTTGTCTTAATTCATAATGTCTCTAAATTTACACATTTAACAAAATTTGTCTTTATGTTTGTTTTTATGGTGATTTTGTACTAAAACTAAGGTAGCTTGGTATTAGACACCCTCAAGACAGTATTATACGTAACAACAAATCTAATTTTAGGCTATTATTTTCAAACATTTAGACAGAAGCATTCATGTCAAAAAAATCGTCAAATGTTTGTCCAAACTGCTATAAAATCTATAGCATTTAATTTATACCACTTTGGCATGCGGACAAAATTGTTGCTAAATAAAAAGTAAGTATTTGACTGTTTCCCAAGTATCCTTCATCTTTCACTTCTACTGTGATGTGGCCAATAAGCGTCTGTTTCCGCGTCCTCGACAGCCAATCAGAGGTGTCCACGAGGTGCAGGTCGGAGGCGGAGACCTCAGTCCATGACAGACGTGAAATCCGTCCAATCACAATCTCGCAATGCCTAAAAGGCGTGTCTACGCTGAGTACAGTATCCAATGGGAAGCGCGTAGAAGGCGGAGCCTCTGATTCTAGCTTCATCGTCCATAGCCACACGTGACGCGCTGGAGTCTCAGGCGGAGTGCTGCATCAGTGAGCACGGGTGAGTACACTAAACCTGCAAATATTAGCTTTACTACACCTGTGTGCCTTTCAGTTCATGTGCAGTATGGTTTGCCGATGTATTACTGTAAGAAAGCGGGATCATATGGTTCAGCTCGAGTGTACTGAGAGTATGTGCGTAGACCTAAAGGCTAGTTGGTCAGTTAGCCGCTTGAGCTAAGCTAACTGATACAGGTGTCATGTCAATAAAATCAGGCGTACAATCAAAACTTATCACAGAAACCTGCTTCGCGTTATTGATCGTGTGATTTTCTTGTCAACGGAGTGAGATGAAAGCTGAAGTGCGGTTCGTGTGGTCTTATCAAATGTTGCGGGGTGGGCAGAGCTGCTGATTTGCGAATTAACTGAATGAAGTTAGTCAAACATGCGGTGACTGATTTAAGTTGGTCTGATCTCTGCACATTAAAATGATTATATACACATATGTAAGTTTTGCATGAACATTATTCACTTGTGTTTAAAACATACACTTGTATGTGAAATTAATGTACAATTTCGTAGGTGTTTCTAATAGTAAATATCTAACACATAGATATGTACAGAGCATGATGTTTATCCCGTACAAAATGAGCAAATATCACTCAACCTAATCTTTTGCTTTCAGTTTGAGTTCATAAATTGTGGTTTGTGGAAAAGCATGGCAGTGTGGGGGATATATTGCGGAAAAGCCAAACCGGCTGAACTAGAGCAGCACATGTCAGTTGAAGCGTCATTTCCTCCCTTTAAGAGGAAAGGTAGAGGTCACGCGAGAGATACTCTTGACATTTGCATGGGTCAGAAACTTAAATGAGGTTTGGTCAGATGAAAACAAAAGAACACGTGGGATAAGACTTTCATATTTGCTTATATTAACAGAATCATGCAGTTCATCTCAGCAAGATAATGATTGTCGAGACCCTCTTGTGGTTTGTTAACATGTAACTACATGTTTTCAGATTCTGGCACTTTGAATGCAGAGCTCAACTTTGACCTTTATGTTTAACCAAAAGATCACTTTCCTGGTGGTAGGAGTTTAACACTTTCCTAACACTGTTATTCAAGTTCCTTCTTGGTATCTATGAACTAGGTCATTTGAATTATCTACGCAGTTTTATCTGTTCACTTTTATGGCCTTTATCCTGCATTGAGTCACACTTCACTCGTGCACTCTGGGAAGGTTGTGTGTAGAAGGTCTGTGGTACCTTCCCCCATCGTCTCAAGCCCAGATCTGTGGCACTCGAGTGTAAAGAGGCTTAACCATGTGTTCTGGAAGTGTATGCATTCACTATTGAGTGCTGAATTGAACGAACTGCCGGTCAGGCCATGTTTGGACATCCACATGTGGCTTAATCACATATAAGTCCGACATAACGAGCGTCTGCTCTGGACAGTCGCTTAACCAGCACTTTGAGTTGTATGAACAACAAATATAACACAATTGACCGGTTATCGCAGAATAAACTGCAGTGTGATGATCAACTATTGTATCAGGCTGAAGATGTTTATAATGAAAAAACAACTGTCTGATATTGTGACGATAATTATCTGAAATAGTGTAGAACATTTTGTTGTTGTTTAACATATGTTTTTTATTAACACAGAGAGCAGTCTATCGTTTCATGGGAAGATCCAGTTATGATATTTTGATTAAAAATGGCAAGGTCCAAAAAATCAATAAATATTTAAACCTATGCACGCATGAATTCTCCCAATAGTGAATTTTCATTGTGAAAATATTTTAACACGCATAAAAGCTTTTTGAGTTGAATGACGTAAACAAATCATTCAGAGTTCAGCTAATAGATTGATTTGCATTGATTCGGACAGTTTGAACTCATTAAAGGAAATGAATTGTCCTTACCAACTTTTCGGTGTTTTTACTGCAGAAATTATAATTTTAGATGCTGTTAAAGTCTTATACTTCTGAGTAGTGGAAAAGGGAAGGATAGCAAAACTAGTGTAATGACAGGATCTTTATGAAAGTTAATGGCCTTATAAAACCATGAAAATCATTGATATTCACAGTGTTGCTTTGGCTTTATATTGCCAGCAAAATGGTGTTTCATTAAATATTGTGCAATATCAGCTTATAGCCTACTACAACATGCTAAATAAGTGAATAAGTGGACACAAAATCTGGGTTTAAATTATTCTGTAATGTGAAAAGAAAGAGCCATGAAACTAGCACAGCTCTGTAGGAAAGTGTTTTATACAGTCTGTCAGTTATTATGCAAACCTGCCTGACCGCAGGACGCTGCAGTGACCAGAGAAGACTGGCTGATCAGAGCTGTTGATATGGTCAGATCGGTCGGAGCCTGTGGGTTTCATCAGTGTGTGCTGTGGCGGGTCTAATGGATCAGTCGTATTTGATCAGCAGAGCAGATCTCTGCTCAAACTGGATTTGAAGCAGCTCACTGTCAGTTAGAACTGCAGTGTTGAATGTCTTCCTCTTTCAGTCCCAATTGTTTGTTTTATAGGGGCAGGATGGAGTCAGGCCAGCCCAGAACTAATGAATCTGCTGTGTGCATTCAGGAACCACTAGACCCCCTCTAATGATCCTTCGTTGAAATAATGACTCTCTTCTGTAGTGATGTATTTCAGTCTAATTAATGGCTGATATTGGCCGATAACTCTGTCTGGTTGGACAATTAACAGAAGTGTTAGTTCCCACTTTGTATGTGTTTTGTATAAATGCTTCTAAATCTACTGGAGGCTTGTAATTTTCTCCATATTAAGTTCGAACTAATGTGAATTTTGAGTAAATATTGTGTGAGAATAGTGCTAATTTAATTAGTCTCAGTCCAAAAATATGGGACCTTCAAATTTTGGGGATTAAATAATCAAATTAATTAAAAATAATCAGGTTTTTGCTTTTATTTGTAGTGAACTAATCATTTTAAAGACTCCCTTTTTAGAAAGAGAACTGTTGTAGTATTTAGGGCTGCAACAACTAATCGATAAAATCGATTATTATCGATAATGAAAATCATCGACAACGATTCTCTTTATCGATTAGTCGGGTCTGCCCACAGTGCGCGTCCAACTTCAGCCGGTCGCGTCAAATTACAGCACTGAGTTACGCATTTCTATGGCCAAAATAGTGGAGGAAACAGAATGAGATGCTGCGGGAGAAGTACATGATCCAAGCTGCACAAAACATGAGAATTCTTTATTTTAAGCTTTAAGTTAATGCATTAGCATAATGGCTTGCCTTGTCAGGCGCTTTGATAGATGCGTGTGCATCCTCAGCCCAAAAACGTTAGTTTACGGTCATATCCTTATCTGTAAATGTCACAAATTCACACGAGCATTTCCATTTTTGCATAAAGTTCCGTCCTGACAGTCTGTGTTAAGTTTAAATCTTTACTGAATGAGCGCGAGCGCGGCGGGCACGCGTCAGAGAGGGATTAATATTGAGCGCAAAAACATTCATTGTGCTGAAATATCTGTTGTTGAACATTAAATTAAGGTTTAAAAGTCAACATGTAGTGCACGTATTTTATGAGAGTAGGAACTGTAAAGGGATAACCGCATATTTGTCTGAATATAAATATCAGACGCATAGCCGCCTTTTACAGGATAAAGAAATTACAGTAAACGTGACTGTGATCAAAAAGTTGGTTAACACTGAGTTTGTGTTTTTATTCGTCTTTATTATCTTTATTATTATCTTAATTTTTGATGAAGAGATTTAAAGTATAAGCCTAAATACAGTGCTTAACAAATTGATTAAAACAAATGTATTAAAGGTTTATAACAAATAATGTAAGCTTTGTGCCACTGCTGCTCTAAACTAACAGTATTGGTGTTTACTAAAATAATTTTTTAGCTGTCTGTATTGGTTAGTCCTCCAATATGCGTAAGCTCTTTAGTAACAGTAGGCTATTTCTAATGCTATTTATTTCTGTTATCTATGAATGAAAGATCTATGAAAGATGTTTTCAGACACCCAATTACAGTCAAAAAGTAGCTAAACAATGCCAGCAAGAATGCATGCTGTTATGAAAGGCAGGAGACTATTTTTTTTTTATGTGAATAAATATTTAGTTGTTTCAGTTTGTTATTTGCCCAATAAATGACAATAACATTTTTAGATTTAAATAATTCTTTGACAGATTCCTAAAATATTTGTTTTCTCTTTATTAATGACAAGTGGTCTAATAAATTGTTAAGCACTGTATGTTTTCATAGCATTCAGTTGGCACGTTTGTTTGAAGGACATTGGGCAGAATGTGGAAGTGTTTTCGTCAATAAAACAAAAAAAGAAGAAAATGTAGCTTTTTTATCTGATTATTAATAATAATAATAATAATAAAAAAAATAATCGGCCAACTAATCGATTATCAAAATAATCGTTAGTTGCAGCCCTAGTAGTATTTGACATTGATTCATTCGATTAGCATGTTGGTCTGAAAGCACGCTGTTGCTAAAACAGTGTTTCAGTCTTTCAAGAAGTTTTATTAGTATTTATTAACCTGTTTTTTTTTTTCTTTTCACAACAGTTTTATATTAGGCACACAATCCTAATGTTCCCCTGATTTTTTTTTTTTTTTTTTAAACCGTGATCTTCATTTAGCAAGTGTTGCATGAGTCTGTGGGTCTCTGCTAAATGCTCTATTTAATTTTGCTGATGTCTTGTGTTGGTTTAGCTCAGATGCTAATGTTAACTGCTGATTAGCTTTAATATTGCTGATGATGGAGTGCTGCTGGCATTGTGTGTTGTCTGTAATCGCTCTACCCCCACACATGATCATTAGTTCACTGAGCAACAGATGGGTCAGGAGCGTATCCTGTGACCCCCACTACAATACAATATACACACACACACACACAAACACATTCCACCCTGTGTAGCCCCAGGGATCCTCAACTCTAGTATCCTGCCTTCTCTTCAGTTCAGATTTCTCTCTTCAGTTCAGTGAGATTTGGTAACACATGCTCTTGTATTTTTCTATAATCTCAATCTTAGCTTGAGTTGGTCTGACTCTGATCTCAGTGCAGTACTAAGTTGATTTTTTGTGTTTATAGTTTAGAACTGCTCAGTAGTGGTTGATCTGGGTGATTTATGGCAGATATCTCATGAGCTGGGCAGCAGATGTCTGATATATAACACTATTAGATGGGGTAAGATGCCCCCGAGGATGAGCTGTCCTCTTCACCTTTAAATGTCTTCTTGACTGTAGACAACTAAATCTCATCTAACCAACACATTTACCGAATGCTTATGCTGTTATTAATTTTGTCTTGATCATATTTATCTAAACATCAATATTTGTGAAATTTATTTCATAAATTCATATGAACAGTCTTTTTAATCTATTTTCTTGTTGTTAACTGTTTGTTAATGTAGAATTTTTGGGCATAGTAATTCATTTAGATGGTAGCAAATTGGTAAATGTAATATTTGTATTTTTGAAGTGGGAAGTAAAAGTTAGACCCTTTTTTAACGAACACCCTTGTTCAGGTGGGTATGAGATGCAAATATGGTCTGATTAATTGATCTGAATGATCTATCACTAGGGCTGGGCGATATGGCCAAAAAAAATTATCACGATAATTATTTTCATATCAGTCGATATCGATAATTATCACAATAAATGTCAAATCTTTATTTTTTTCAAGTTTAAAGCCAGAATTTTGCTTCAAAGTTTTTTCTTTGAGAACATTTTCCTTAAAATAAATATCTAAACAGAAAAATTTATTTCTTAGTTTCTGCATGTTCTAATGAGTGATATTGTTTCAAATCAAGAAACAGGTTTGGGTTGCCTGATAATATTAATAATAATAATAATAATATCACTTTTTTTGTCTCTTAGAAATGCACGTTTGATAGTAGCTTGAGTTAGGATGCAGAAGTAAATTTTTGTTCATTTTTAAAATCAGAAACATCTGTAAAAATTGTACCAACCTCAGTTTTATATGGTTAAATTCATTCTGACCAAGTGTTTTTATTTATTTATTTATTTATTTATTTATTTATTTTTTTAAATTAAGCATTGGTCTCCCATAGTAGCATACATTTAAATCATGATAAACACAGTTAAAACCACAACTATTGCACCTCAATAGCATGGTAAAAATATAAATGTTTTTTAGGTAAGTTAGCCTATTTGTATAGAAAACAATAGTCTAAAAACATTCAGTATAAATGCACACATGCTATAGCTTAATCACAAATACATACACTATAAATATATATCATTACTCTTGTAATAAAATTCTATGTGAATATCCCACATTTCTGCCACAATACCTTGGTGCAGTGAGTGTTACTACAGTAAATCCCATATGTCATGTTGTAAAATATTTTTAATATGACTTAATTTGTATTTAACATAATTTAACACAAACATTGTAAGTTACTAATTATAATGCTTACATTTCCTCAGTTATTCAAACTGCAGCTACAGAAAAATAACATTTACGTTATCAAAGAACATCATCACTGCACAAATTTATGATACACTGTGTGATGAAGGAATCTCTTATACTTACATCGCACATGCATCTGCGCTTAGTTGTTTATGAACAACAAATCTCCGGTATTTTAGCGATGACTCATCTGAATGCCTCCGATTGGCCATTGCATTCATAAAGTCAGTGGAATCGGGTGTGATTGGTTATAAATCGCAACACTGTAAAAACATGAAAAAAGAAATATGATGAAACAAATAAGCCCTAATATTAATTAGATGGTATTACTAGCCTGATAATAATAATAATAATAATAATAATAATAATCGTCTTGCTATTGTCAAAGGCATCAGCCACAGGCGATATCTCTGATTGTCATCAATACACAATACTATTGTCTGTCGGCACAACCCTAAAACAAATATATGCCATGTGTGTTTCAGAGTGAATCGTGGCACTGTGTTTTTATATACATGAGCAGCTCTTGATCCAGTGTTTTCAGTGTCTCAGAGCAGCTAGTAAATCGTAGTAAATGCTGCTCCTCATGAGCCCATCTCTGCATCTGCTCTGAGTTACATGCAGTACCGCCTATATATATAAAAATAAATATAAATAAAATATCTCTCTCTCTCTCTCTCTCTCTCATTATAAAAAAAATGCATTTTACGGTGAACGCAGTAGGCAGTGGGCTAAGCACACGTGACGTGCCATTCCCCCATCCATGTTTGCGGCTGACTGCAAATGATCATAATTGATGGACAGCTATGCCCGGGAAAAGACATTAGCAATCTGGCACTGAGAAAAGAAAAAGAACAAAAGATGAAGCCCGTGCATTACTTTCAGATACATTCTTAATCCTGTGAAACTTTTTTGGCTGTTGACGTTAATAACGTGTTTTAATGTCGGCAATAATTTAACCACCAACAAGGCATCTAATATTCTCTCTTGAGTTTCCATGTTCCCTAACGAAAATTAGCCATGGTTTTACTACGAATAAAACCAAAAATCAGGGTTCTTGTAGCCATGGTAACCACAAATTAACCATGATTTTGTTACTTCAAATAATGGTTTACAATTAGGATAATATATATATATTTTTTTGTGGTTATAAAAACAGACCTAAGCCAGCAACACCCTTTAAAATGACTTAAAATGCATTATATAAAAACGAGGCAATAATGATTGGTTAATTAATAATTATATGGTTTCATTGACACTGTTAAAATACATAATGTAATACAAAATTAACAATTTATGTACATTACATATTACAAATGCCTGCAAGGGCACCAAAGCCCTGGTAACTGCTGTTACACTTACATGACGATCAAATCCTTCACTCTAAAAAATGCTGGGTTAAATACAACCCAGTGCTGGGTAAATTTTGGACAACACATTCTGGGTTGTTTTCAACCAACAGTTGGGTTAAATGTTTAACCCAACCTTCTGGGCAGTAACCCAACCGCTGGGTTTGTCCACATTTTACCCAGCGCTGGGTTGTATTTAACCCAGCATTTTTTAGAGTGTTGTGTAATATTAACCAAACATTTAGGGTATTCCAAATATCCACTTAATCTTTCATTTTTGGCCACCTTTTTGTGATAGAAATGCTACAGCCTCTATAATTTCTTCAACAAAAACATCTTGACATCACAACCCTCACAAAAATTAACCATGGTTTTATTGTTGTAAAAGTACTTAATTTTCTTTTGCGTGATTTCTAACTGCTTGAGACTATAAAATCAATCAAACAACTGTATTAATAAAATCGTAGCCAGCCATAGGTAAAAGTATAGAGCTACAATTGTAATTTGTAAATAATATAATTTAATTACAATTTATTTATTTACTTTTATTTTTTATTAAAGGTCTATTTGAACCCCTATACGTTTTTTTTTTTTTTTTTTTTTTTTACTTCCATAATATTTGACGGAGGGGGCACAACAATACAATTCTGCTTAGGGCACCCATTTGGCCAGCAGCAGCCCTGGTTACATGCATTTGAAAATGCAACTTACTATCCATCTTCTCACTCGTGATAAGAAACACGAGTGAGAAGTTTTATTTAATCAGAAAAATGGTGATTTCGTTATCCTCAAACCATGCAGCACTAGTTTATGTGGTTTGTTTGTAAGGTTGGTCATGTCGTGTAGTTTGTGTGTACTCCAGTGAAAGGAGTGGTTTTGTTTTGTTTTGGCTGTCATGGTGATGTATTGTTATCAGACGCTGTTGGCACCGCTGCTTCAGTCGCTCTAATCCTGAGTGTGTTAAGCTCATTAGCACAACAGTCTGTGGGGTACACCGTCTGCGTGTTTTCAAACATGACTGTGTTGTCCGTTTAAGGTTTTTTGCAGTGTTTATTGATACCTCTGAGGAATGATCTGACAGCGCTGTAAAGCTCCGCTCTTGAGGCGAATGACAGTAATCACATGCTTATGCTGAAGAAAGAAAGCAAGGGTTTGTGGGTCTTGTAATGGAGTGAAATTGAGGTGGTCATTAGAGTATTTATATTTGCTTCTGTTAACTCACTCCAAATGATACTTCAGTTGAAATGATGCTTATGGTGAATAGAGGGCAAATGCTTAGTTTTATATACCACAAAACACGTTTTATGGTAAAATGCTGGTTCTTTTTAGAGGAGTGTGTGTTTGCAC
The DNA here is from genome assembly GCA_039654775.1 of Spinibarbus caldwelli. NCBI lineage: Eukaryota > Metazoa > Chordata > Actinopteri > Cypriniformes > Cyprinidae > Spinibarbus > Spinibarbus caldwelli. The sequence goes on along the minus strand of CM077247.1, from coordinate 27,592,174 downwards.
ACGTTGATGTGTGTGTATAATCTCATTGGGTTAAATCTTATTAAAGAAAAGGGGCTGATGCTGCAGAACTCCGCCTTTCTGCCATCAGCGTGGCGACTGGAGTCTTGGGGACCCTGAAGACCTAAGTATATTTTGTTTTTGTACGCGTACGCTAGTGTATGCGTACAGTCGAACGCGTAGCCTTTCAAAGTATACTCCATTTGAAGTTGTACACGAACGCAGGCGGTCGACACATGCGCACTAGAAAGCTTCATTCATGTTCAGCGTCTGCTCTATTTTTCCCCATTAAGTCATGACTGATAACAAATATTTTTGAACTTTTTAAATCAAAGCTGAGCTGTCTCATACCCTCTCGCTCACATGCGCTTGTCAATGTGAGCGTCTGTTGTTGCAGTCTCCGCTGTTTTGTTGTCGTTGTCCATCTCTTTAGTTTTGTTTTCTACTGTGAAACAACGGCCAGGGACAGTGTTGCCACCATGTGGGAAAACCTGATTACTGCAAAATAACTTAAGTGCGCATGTGCGACCTGACCGGTTACAAAAATCGGGTGGTGCGCGTACAGTACTGTCGCTCGTGTATGCATAAAAAGTGAAGTATACTTTGGCCTTGAGATGGCAACATGTCCACTGCACACCGTCTGCAACTACAGGCCACTGTTTACATCAGCCTCTACACCTGTCTGCCAGGGCTGGGCACTGTGACGTAACGCAGAAAAGTGTCTGTGGAAGAAATTCTGCTTTATACCGCTGTGGATCACGATCAGATATGCTGCTGGTGATTAGAGATGTAACGGTATGAAGATTTCTTATCACGATTATAGTGACCAGAATGATCACGGTTATCAGTATTATCACGGTATTATTAAAATGTGCTGGAGATGTTCAAAAAGTACATAAATCACTTCGTTTTATATTTAAAAATCAACAAACATCAAATAAAATTACTTTTTCTTTGCATAATCACTAAAACAATAACATTACCAATGATTTCGGATTTTAAGTGACAACTTGACTGAAAACAGTTTAATAGCATGTTCAAATATCTAATGTAAATGTTCAAATAAAGCTTTGAAAAAGTTTCATATGTGCTCACATTTCAGCCTTTAAATAAAGAAAAGGGTTAAGTCAAAATGATAATTGATTAATAAATGGTTATATATATTTTATCTACGTAACTTATCTGAATTGTTTAAATGTGTAGAATCCACTTAAGCTTGTTTTTCCTTCAACCGGTCAAAATTTACAGCAGGGCATGCAAATTCGCTCCGTTTTTGGCCAGACAGATACTGCACACAGGCTGAATGTAAATATAAGTCTCTGTAAATCCACTCTAAGACAGCAGGTGGCGCTTTATATGGAAAAGCTGAATACAGCTGTTTCCCGTAACCTCCGTGCACAAAGCAGTATTGCGATTAAGAACACTTCCTTTAGGTATTACATGGAGCGAAGATGAAAACAAAACGCCATTGAATCGTTTCTGAAGACAGTAAGAACCTTCAGAGGTACATTCATATAATTAATTCATTCATATATTCATTTGTATAATTCCCTCAGCACTCTTTTAAAACCTCCCAGCTTTTCCGCCGTGTTTTCACTCAAAACGAAACTAAGTTTATGGCGTTATTTTAATGACATGTCGAGAGCGCATTATTGTAGAGCGGAAAGAACATTAATATAATGCGCGAGCGCAAATCTCTCCTTTCCTTTGCTGTCGCACAAAAACGGACGCGCGCACTCAGATACACGCTGCTCTCGCCCAGTGAGAGTGCGCGCACTTAAAACGTCTCTCCTCTCACTCAAACTTACTCTGCTAAGTTACTCTGCTGCTGTGCGCACGTGAGACTGTTACTGAAAACTGTGCTTTATGCTGGACAGTATTTATTTATCGTTAGATGTTCAAATCGTGGTAATCGAATAAGGTTTTAATGATAATTAAAAAATGAAACGGTAATACTAACCGTGGTGGATTTTTTTTCATGATTTATCGTCAAACCGGTAATCGTTACATCCCTACTGGTGATGAAATCCTGATGTATTGTGCAGGGTTCGTACGGTCATGAAAAACCTGGAAAAGTCATGGAATTTTAAAACAGCAATTTCCAGGCCTGGAAAAGTTTTGGAAAAATAAATAAACCCAGAAAGTTTTGGAAAAGTCATGGAAATCTATTTCACAAATCTCTGTATAATATAATTGTTTAATCAGGTCCTGAATTTCGGTGCGGGATTGCGCATAGGCTATATTGCATTGTTTTACTCATTCCCGCAGCTTTCGACTTTAAAATGATGGATATTCACACATTTATTCATTAGCCTATAGCATGTAAGTTTGATGAGTAAATAGAACCACACAGAATATCAGATCAGATCAGTTATTTGAAAACAGCGTGAGTGATTCAGCTGTACCGCGTCTTCTCTCTTTGACTTCATCTTAAAACGGCTTCACATTGGCGCATCTCGTCTGCACTAAAGAGCTGCTGCACGCTGCGATACAAGACTTTCGCTCGAGTTTTGGTTGACAGAATTGTCACTTGCCTAATCGGGTCATTGTTGCATCTTCACAAAAATGTATTTTTTATTTGCACGTCTTTTTAAGCCATTCGGTCCTCGCGCGCTCCAGAGCTGGTTTCCTGTGTGCTCAGTCATGTCCAAAGCGCACGCGTATAAAGCCGCTTTTCGAGTACCAAATTGAGTTTGGTACCAAACAAGCTCAGTAGAACCCTGTAGGAACCTCAAACATATGACCCAGTCCAGCAGCTTATCAGAATTACCGGCCCGAATCCGACTGGAGCCTGTGTCTTTTTTCTCTTTCTCTCTTCCCCATTACACAGCTGCTGTTGTAGCCATTAAAATAGTTCAGTTTTGTTTTTAAGGGCAAAGTGGATATATTTATTTTCGTTTCTTTATTAAGTTAATTTAGAAATATGTTTGGAACATTTATTTTTTATTTTTTTGTTAAATTCAAGTTTTTGTTTTTAAAGTAGCCTAACGACCAAGCGGCCCGCTGCTGACCGTGAGTTAGCCTATATGTTTGATCAATTTAGCCTTCTCAAATCATCACCACTTGACTAAAATAAAATTTATATAAAATACTTAAAGCATATCACAATGTTAGTTTAAACGTTTGTGCTAGGCGTGTATCCAATCGTTTGTGCGGAGAGTGGAAGCTAAAGCACGCTCTGCAGGACTTGGAGTTGGCAGAGCGATCACTTGTTTTTTTTTTTCTTATAACAGTGGAAACGACTGTCATTTTTGATCATAAAGGTAAGAATAATACATCATTCGGGACTGTTAAGGGTCTACTTTTATTTGTGTGCACTCACAATATCAGCATACGTTGTTTTTTTAGAAAACAAACAGGTTGTGCTTTCTGCTTCATAAAAATTAACCGAAACTCAGCAAATATTTTATTTCCCCTGGCCCCGACACATTCATCATGGTAATTACTTGCTGGGGTTTTGCGGCAAACTTTATTGCGTGAGTTTTAACGTGGAACTCTTCCAGCACTCGCTGCTGCTGGCGGGACACTAAACACCATCCGAGCCGCTGTTGACAGTCGCGGTAGCATCGTGTTGTTTCCACCAGCGCGGCAAATCCTTTTCATCACCATAGTAATTGATGGATATCTAAAATATAAAATCAGGAGGAAGCCTAAAACAAGCACGATGCTCAGCCCGCGTCTGAGCTATGACATGAAAATTGTCCCGAAACCGTAAAAAAGTCGGGACCCGTCGGGGTTTTGAAAAAATTAATACGACTTCACGTTGTATCAATCACGTTTACACACTGCCTCCGAAACTTTCGTCCATCATAAAAAGATTCGGATCAGGTTCGATTTTCTTCGTTTTCGCATCTGTAGCAACCATTTTGATTGGAAAGGATGATGAATACGGAAAAAATTTAAACGCATATGAAAATTTCGGACTCCCTGTGCAAGGACCTTCATGTCTAGCTCAGTTGCAGCTTGTATTAATTACTAAAACAAGGAAGCAAACAATAGCATTAATAGTCATTAATTTTAGTTAACATATGCTATGGTAATTTGAACAGATTTTTATTCTTATTGTAAATTAATGGAACATTAGGTCATGAATATTGTCTCAAAAGTCATGGAAAAGTCATGGAAATTTATTGGTAAAAATGTGTACGAACTCTGATTGGGTTACTTTTAGGGCTGGGAGTTCTTACAGATTTCATGATTCAGTTCTGTTTGATTCAGGTCTTGAGTCAATATATTTGAAAATACATCAGGTCAAATGTGACCCTGGACCACAAAACCAGTCATAAGGGTCAATTTTTTTGAGATTGAAATTGAGAATTTATACATAGCTGAATAAATAAGCTTTCCATTGATGTATGATTTGTTAGGATAGGACAATATTTGGCTTAGATGATTGACTTAATTCGTTCTGAGTGTGCAAAAAAAAAAAAATATTGAGAAAATCACCTTTAAAGTTTACATTTACATTTACATTTATGCATTTAGCAGACGCTTTTATCCAAAGCGACTTACATTGCATTCAAAAAGTTGTCCAAATTAAGTTCTTAGCGATACATATTACTAGAGATGTTCCGATACCCTTTTTCCCTTCCCGATACCGATTCCGCTACCTACGCTCAGAGTATTGGCCGATACGGAGTACTGATCCGATACCTGGGTGTGTATCTGGTTATACAGCTGTATATACTACTGGCCCTGTATGAATTAATACAATTATTTTATGGTGTGCTTTACCATAAATAGATAGATAGATAGATAGATAGATAGATAGTCTGGCGAGTAAACACAAAATATAATGTTTGGAAAATAGCACATCTTTTTAAATATCTAAAAGTACACTAACATCAGTCAGTCAAACATTATAAATATATTATGATAATCAAGTATTTAATGATAGAACTTTAGCAATTAGAATTAAAACTTGGTAACCATGTATGAATACATATTAGTCGTTTTGACTGAACTTAGGACTGGTGGTGGTGCTTTTTTGGTCATTCAGTGTTTCTGTAAAAATGGGGGGAAAAAAACTATCAATAATACTGATAAGGTAATAATCATACTATGAATTCTACTAAGAACGATATAAAACGCATATATAATAGATATAAAGAGCTTTTGGATTCATGAATATTAATCACGTTGTCTGCATTGGCTTGAACTGATTTGCTGAAATCAAAACAGGGACGATAATAGACGAGCACCAGCCAATGAGATTGTCATTTGCGCATTAGCTCCGCCTACTACCGGAGAACCCGGGAGTTAAGCTGAAGAATTCCAAAGGAGCTCCGTTATTTTGACAGGAAAATACAACAAAGAATATCGTTTACATACCATGCAGAACTGACTCGCTACATGTAAGAATCTCTCGCTCTCTCTCTGCGTGTGAGGAAAAAAGCAAAGAGACGGCAAGGCGTGCGCTTCACACTAGAGCTTACGGTACATCAAATACAGGTGCGCTGCGCATCCATTCAGATGATCTGAAAAATAGCACAGATCGCTTGACGGAGAGGGAAACTCTGAAGCACTCAAACAGTGTTCGGCAAGTGAAAATATATCTGTGCTAAACTTATACTGAGCCTCCAACTCACACACTGGCCAGTAAAATCTGATTATTTATTAGCCAGTGGCTAATATTAGACATCATTTAGTCACCCAGGGTGAAGATTTAGTCGCATATGCGAGTGAATTACTGGCAATGTGCTAGCACGTTTGTATTTCTTCTTCGCTGCTCTAAATAGTGGTTGCTTGTGGCAACACAGCACAACTTCCTGTGTTTGCATTCTGAGCAGCGAAGAAGAATTTATTTCCGATTTGTAGCGTTAAGCAAAGCTAGTGCGCATAACTATAGGTCTTGTTTAAGAAAATGGTATCGGATCGGTACATGGGTTCAAGTACTCGCCGATACCGGTGCCAGAATTTTTTGTGGTATCGGTGGAATTTCCGACAATAATATCGGAATCGGAACAACCCTACATATTACTAAACAAAAATTAAGTTTTGATATAATTACGGTAAGAAATTTACAAAATATCTTCATGGAACATGATCTTTACTTAATATCCTAATGATTTTTGGCATAAGAGAAAAATCGATAATTTTGACTCATACAATGTATTTTTGGCTATTGCTACAAATATACCTGTACTACTTATGACTGGTTTTGTGGTCCAGGGTCACAAATGTGTTGGTTTTTCTTAAGTAAAATGATCTCTCAACTAATGCTGTAAACCAGGGCTGTCCAAACTCGGTCCTGGAGGGCCAGTGTCCTGCAGAGTTTAACTCTAACCCTAATTAAAACACACCTGAAGCTAATCAAGCTGTTACTAGGCATACTAGAAACTTCCAGGCAGGTGTGTTGTGGCAAGTTGGAACTAAACTTTGCAGGACACCGGCCGTCCAGGACCGAGTTTGGACACCCCTGCTGTAAACTATACAGAAGCCCTGTCAGTTGGTACATTACTGTAATAATAAAGGTTCAAATTAACAAACTAGTTGCTATTTATTATTTTAGATATAATAATCAGCACTCATATAAAATAGTTTTATGCAGACATTTAAATTGTGCATAAGACAGTTTTCATGTAGACTTTTTGGTAGCACTTTATTTTACAGTCCTGTTCCACATGTACAAGTCCTGTACATGCTGTGTACATTGTTGTTCAAAAGTTTTGGATCAGTAAAATTTAATGTTTTTTAAAGAAGTCTCTTATGCTTGTTAAGGCTGCATTTATTTGATCAAAAATAGTTAATATTGTGAAATATTATTGCAATATAAAATAACAGTTTGCTGTTTTAATATACTTTAAAATATAATTTATTCATGTGATGCAAAGCTGAATTTTTAAGCATCATTACTGCAGGCTTCACTGTCACATGATCCTTTGAAATCATTTGAATATGCCAATTTATTATCAATGTTGGTAACAGTTGTGCTGCTTGATATTTTTTTTTTTATTACTGCTTGATATATATATATATATATTTTTTTTTTTTGATTACTTTTTTCAGGTTTCTTTGATAAATAAAAAGATAAAAGGACAGCATTTATTTAAAATAGAAATCTAATTTTCTTCTTTTTGAAGGACATTAATACTTTTATTCAGCAAGGATGTGTTAAATTGATAAAAAGTGATCGTAAGACTTATATTGTTAGAAAAGATTTCTATTTTATTTATCAAAGACTCCTTTAAAAAATTAAATCACAGATTTCCAACATTGATAATAAATCAGCATATTAGAATGATTTCTGTAGGATCATGTGACACTGAAGACTGGAGTAATGGCTGATTAAAAAAAAAATCAGCTTTTCATCACAGGAATGAATTATATTTTAAACTGTATCAAAAAAGAGAACCATTATTTTAAATTGTAATAATATTTCACAATATTACTGTTTTTTTCTGTGTATTTGACAGGGTTCCTACGGGGTTTGGAAAAGTCTGGAAAAAAGAAATCTGAGTATGGAAAAGTATTTGTGTTTCCAGACTTTTGCCCCTATTTATTTATTTTTTTATAATAGAAAATTAAGAATTTAATTAATATAAATTTATTGTACAAGATGTCAAAGTCAAAATATGACTGAATGAATTCAAGGTGCACTTTTTCGTTATGCAAAATGCAGGTTGTAAGCATTTCGAGTTTCTTCTCACAATATTCTTAGCACCATCTTACATAGCCTCAAGGACTTTTGCAAAAATAAAATATATACAGACTTTTATGTGCGCAAAAGAAACCATTAAACTTAGCATATAGGACAATGCACGCTGAGCCACCTATTGTGCCATCAGCCCATTTCGCAGTTTTTTTTTTTTTTTTTTTTTGGCCACCGCAGAGTATGGGTTAAAGAGACCTAAGACCTTGAAATATGGCATACTGCCCTAACAAAAGCCCAATTTTAAACACTTTTTTTTTAACAGTACCAGTCTTTTTTATAAACCCTTGAACTTGGCACATTTTATGCCATCAGCCCATTTTGTCTCATGGTTTCTGTACTGCCACGGAGGATGTGTTAAATTGGACATTAGGCCTTGATGTTAGAGGTACTACCATAAGAAAAGCCAAAATTTGAGCAAGTAGATTTCTATTACATGTGCATCCATGCTCTTGTTTTATTAATAGTAAGATGGCAGTGATGCACAAAGGAAATAGGTTATATAAAATTAGAAACTGTAATGCGTAAGCATGCAAAAAGTTAGCAAAAAAGTTTCTTGTGTGCATGTAAACGTCTGTTTTTTATTTATTTATTTAGTTATTTATTTTAGGCCCTCTTTATGTTAATGTCACTTAGAGAAAATCAATGAAAAAAAAACCCTGAAAAAAGAATAATATTTATAGATGACTGTATTATATACCAAATACAATGCTGAAAATAATGCTCTGTGAACCATTTATGTTAAATATGTGACCCTGTAGCACAAAAGCAGTCATAAGTAGCACAGGTATATTTGTAGTCAAAATGATCCATTTTTATTTTATGCCAAAAATCACTAGGATATTAAGTAAGGATCATGTTCCATGAAGATATTTTGTAAATTTCCTACCGTAAATATATCAAAACTTCATTTTTGAGTAGTAATATGCATTGCTAAGAACTTCATTTGGACAACTTTAAATGCCTTTATGACTGGTTTTGTGGTCCAGGGTCACATGTGGTCTGAAAATCTACTGAGAGGTTTGGAAATTTGAGTCTGGAAAAGTAAGGAATTTTGAAATGGAAAATGTGTAGGAACCCTGATTTGATCCAATAAATTACAGCCTTCATGAGCATAATAGACTTCTTTATAAAACATTAAACATGATCCCAAACTTATGAACAGCAGTGTACGTATTACAGCAATTACAATAACTAGGTATTAGCCCCGAACCTACCCCTAAACCTAACATTAACCCATGTAGTTACCTTATAATACCAGTATTTTCATGGGTAACACTGTACACATACTATAAAAAGTCAGTTACACTTTATTTTAATTATCTAAGCTTTTACTCACACAATTGAGCATGTTGAATTGTTGCCGAAGTCCGTTGTTTAGCTCAGCGAATCAGCTTAGCCACCTGCTGGTATGGAGAGTTATTTCCTCTCATACAGGAGCAGCTGGTCTTTGTATTGTGTTCAAGCTCAACAATGTGAGGCGACAGTACATTTCCTTTCATTGCCGCTAATTCTTTGATGTCGGTTTGGTTTGTCTGAGCCTTAAGGACAACCGTCCAGTCATTGACCCCTAACACACACAGATAAACGTGATGAACTGTTGCATTTGTTCAGTCTGTTATAGTGAGTGTCTAGTGTAGATGTCACACCAGCATGATCAAACTGAGATTTTACACTGAAAGAGCGAGAGAGAGAGAGAATTTTTTCAAGTTAAGTAGGTCTTGATGAAAATGTTGGTTGGATGGTTTTCCAGAAATTTGATCGATTGATTGTTTGAAGATGTGCAAAACTACACATTTTCAGACTTCAGATAGTTAATATATTGTCTCAAAAACTATCAATCTTAAAGAAACCTTTATGATTTAAAGGGATAATTTACCCAAAAATGACAATTGTCATCATTTACTCACTCTCATGTCGTTCCAAACCTGTGTGAGTTTCTTTCATCTGCTGAACACAAGATATTTTGATGGATGTGGAAAACCAAACACTTGTTGGTCCCTTTGACTTCCATAATGTATTTCCATACTATGGAAGTCAGCAGTGACCATCAACTGTTGAGTGTGAGTAAATGATGACAGAATCTTCATTTTTGTGTGAACTATCCCTTTAAGAAAACTCACAGCCAATATCATAAACCAGAGTTGCTAGACAACTAGCGGACTGTCCTGACCCATGTCTAATTCATTCCCTCTTGTGTCTGTAGACTATGGAGCTGAAGATGCGGTTATGTGTGGCGCTGCTCTCTCTGAGTCTGTGTCTGGTCCTCATGGGTCGTGCGAAGGCGCAGGAGGAGGCCGATGACATGGAGATGGACGTGGAAGATGCCATCGATGACATGCAAGAGGAAGATGTTGAGGAAGAGGAACAGAAAGCCCCCACTCCCCCGCCAGTGCCCACGGTAAGAGCCTGAAATGTGCTTTACCTAGACAACACACCAGGGTCTTCATGCTTAAACTGTCAAACAAGTAGGTCTCTGTTCGTTCTGTTAAATTGTCACTCATATGGTGATCCTAAACTAGCTCATTAACACCTTAGTGCCTTACATTCAGCTCAAAATAGCATCCATATCAGTGACCCTTGATATAATTTCTCGAGAACAATGAGACTTGATGCTTGTTGGGAAGTTATAATTGAGATTTACTCAGAGCAGTGGTGGTCTGTTTGAGGTATTTGATCTGCCAATGATTAATCATGTCACTTAAAGGGCCAGTTCACATAAAAATTAAATTCAGTCTAGATTTACTCTCTCTCATATCATTCCAAACCCGTATTACTTTATTTCTTCCCTGTAATATAAGCCTAAATGTTGTTAAATATAAAACAGTATTATTCAGGTGCAGCTAGGTTAACATCTTCCCCAATCGTCTTTATTGAAGGTGACATACAAAGCTCCAGAGCCGATGGGAGAGCACTACTTTGCGGAGTCATTTGATAAAGGAACACTTCATGGGTAAGATGTCTGTTATTCTCACAACAGAGAGAGCATATATTGAAAATGTTTGTCGTAAATACACTGATGTTACAAAGTTTGGGGTCTGTAAATTTTTAAAGATGTTTCTGAGTCTCTTATACTCTAAAAAATACAGTAAAAACAGTGACATTGTGAAATAATATTACAATAAAAAAACTGTTTCCTGTTTGAATATATTTTAAAATGTAATTTATTCCTGTGATCAAAGCTGAATTTTCAGCATCATTACTGCAGTCTTCAGTGTCACATGATCCTTCAGAAATCATTCTAATATACTGATTTGCTGCTCAAGAAACATTTCTGATTAATATCAATGTTAAAAACAGATATCCTGCAAAATATTTTTTTGTGAAAATTGATACTTTTTTTATTCTTTAAATAGTAAGTTCATAAGAACAGCATTGTTTAAATGAAAATATTTTGTAACAAATGTTTTTACTGTCATTTTGATCAAATGAATGCTGCTGTGCTAAATAAAAGTATTAATGTCTTCAAAAAAAAACTTCCCAACCCCAAACAACCCCTTTTGAATAGTAGTGTATATCATCTGAAAATATTGTCATAAATATGAGCAAAAAGAGCCTGTGTCTGTCAAGTATTTTTCTAGGTTGTTGAATGTTTTTTTTTTTTTTTTGTTTGTTTGTTTTTTTTTTTTGTTTTTTTTTTTTTGCTGTCTAGATGGGTTTTATCACAGGCCAAGAAAGATGGTATCGATGAGGAAATCGCAAAGTATGATGGTAAGTTTCATGTTGTTTAATTTGCTGTTCATCTGATGAAAAACAATTAAGAAGACCTAACCTATGAATATAAAATAAAAATCACAGAACAGTGTTCCAGACTATGTTGTGTTGTTTCTGACTTTTTAAAATTGTTTTTAGTTAGATAATTCAAACAAAGTTCAAAGTACACCAGAAATTCAAACTTGAGGACATTTAATGTAGAGTAGTTTGCAGGCAACACATGAACCAGAGTATGTGAACGGAGTGGAACGTCGTCAATTTCCCCTCCGCGCTCCGAACATTTAATAATCACTCCGCTCCAGCTCCGCTCCGGGTTCACCATTTCCCGCTCCCGCTCCACTCCTCACTCACTGATATCAGAAACACCGCTCCGCGTCTAAAGTATTTCAGTATGTTTGAAATACCACAGTTCTGTTCATAACCTATATTAAAAAATATAACAGGAGAGTTTCAAAGTGGCTTATTAGAACCCTAGTGTGCAAACTTTTTTTCCTACCACATGACAAGCTAATAACATGGTTGTCAGCATTAAAAGGTATAATTGCTGCTTTTTGCAGTGCAAATTTTGTTTGTAATGAAAATAACAGTACATTTTCATCAGTTATTTTTACCTACGGATCGATACATTTCTTACAGATTTCTGCTCATTCGAAATCGAATACAGATGAAGTAGCACTGTAAGATTACATTTGTTTGAATGCATTATTGCGAGTGAATGGGCTAAGTGTTGTAGTACTTGTTTAAGTCATGCTTTCAGCTGAAAATATTCAGTATCTAGAAGGAACAAGCAAATTCCTTGAACTATAACTTCTCACTCATGTCCATTGCGGTCATCAAACCTTCACGTTCTTTCTGATTTGAGTGATCCTTCTCTATCAAGCTAGCTAAATATATTTAACACGTGAATTCTTGATAATATGCAGTTATATTACGGGTCGTTGGCATGAATTGTACTCGTGATGGAGCAGTGGTGGAGCGCTCTTGGAGTGAGTGAAAACCTCGACGCTCCGACTTTTAAAAAATCCGCTCCTCTCACATACTCTGACATGAACTGAACATGTGTGAGATGATCTTTAGGTTGTGGTGTGTTATGTTCTGTGTAGGTAAATGGGAGGTTGAGGAGATGAAGGACACTAAACTCCCGGGCGATAAAGGTCTGGTGTTGAAATCTAAAGCTAAGCATCATGCCATCTCTGCTCTTCTACTGCGACCTTTCACCTTTGACACCAAACCACTCATCATCCAGTGAGTATTCATGTCTGCCTCTGAATAACATGCGAGTTGAAAATTGCCAGCGATCTCATATCAAAGTGCTTACTTTGACATTTTTGCTTTGTGTTTTCATGTGGCCGGTATTATAGTACATGTCTCATGTTTAATATAAAGCTCAACTCAAGACGATAATGAAACCATACACTCAAATAATCCGAAACCATACATTCAAATAATCCAAAACCACCAATGTCAAAGCCTTGAAATATAAACTAATGACACTAATGATGTGCCATGTTTCCTCAGGTATGAGGTGAACTTCCAGACCGGCATTGACTGTGGCGGTGCTTATGTTAAACTGCTGTCTCAAACCCCTGATCTTGACTTGGTAAGATGGTCTATATATTCATTGTGCTGCTGATAGTATAAATTGCAGTAGTTCCTGCTACTGCTGCCCTGAAAAATGTTTAAATTTGTAGGAAACTAACCTAGACTCTCAATTTGCTGAAATGTGAAGATGTGACTTCAGAGAATAAACTCTTACCCGGTTTCTTATTGTAAAACATTACCAGTTATTTTTACGTTTACTAAATGTAATCTTTGTGATTTGGTACAATGCCAGGAAGTTTAGGTGTGCATTCTTACTACACACATCAGAACGATCACATTAAATTAGTGGCCTGTGCTACACTGCAGTCCAGGGCACATTCAGGACGGATGAGCATTTTCACTACACGTGATGCATTTCTGACTACCTTCATGTGTGGGTTCAGTGATCCAATCACAAAAGTTTTGGACACTTTTACACCTGTATTTAATTAGTACTGACCAGTTGTGATATATCTAGAATCAGGGTGACCAATACAATGTTTGTATGTATGGCTATGTATTTATATAGTTTATTGATAGCATATGAGCTGGACACAGTACTTAATAGGTCATTCCGTGTCAACTCAACCAGAGGTCCCCGTCTCAAATTTTTGATTTTGCTAATATTTTTTCTGAAGAAAGATAAACATGTATAGAGATGAAAGCCAAAATATTAAATGTTGTGGATGAATATTTACAGAGTAATTCACTTTTTTGAATAGACTACTGAGAGAAAGGTAATGTGCCTCAACTTGTCCATTTCAGTGCATTTTTAGCACTCCGACAAGTGTGTTTTATACATATTGTTTTGATAGAGGGAAACAAGATACATTTCTAATTTCAGCGTTATTTATTCTTCAGACATGTATCAGTTGTATATAAAGTGATCATCATTTGGTTTTTAACCAATGAAAATGAGTAATATTCAACAATTTGAATATGGAGCCTCAATGAGACCCCCATATCTTTGGGATTGAATGATGTAGGGCCTTGAAAATGATTCCAAAAATGTTTTTTAAGAACTAAATTCAAAAATCATATTGTGATATCTTTAATACTTCTTGAGATATACGGATGCAAACTTTGGAAAAAAATTATTTATGGCGCTCAGACAGGTATGTTCAATGTAGTTGTTTTGACAGAAGGAAACAAGATACGTCTCTAGTTTCAACATTATTTTTTCTTCAGACATTCCTCTTTAAAGGAAAAGAAGCATTATATTTTTTACAAAGTGACCCACGTTTAGTTTTGACCATTGAATATGTGTACAATTTAATGATTTACCCCCTGGAGCCATATTGACATCCTAATTTCTCTGGAACCGAACCATATAGGGCCTTAAAAATGAAGATGCCAAAAGGAAAATTTGGTAAGACCCAGTATCTAAAAGGGCATTAAGATATATTTAATACGTTTTGAGTTATAGTCATGCAAACTTTGGAGGAAAAAACATTTTTGAATGGTCACCATTAGCACATAATGCAACAAAGATTGTCAACAGAGAAGTCAACAGATTTTACTAATAGACCTACCAATCCCTGTTTAAAAGTAACATTATGATGCTGCCATCTTTCTGAAGTCATTTTTACCCCCCTCTAATTTGGCTCTGAATCTCAGGTGAAAATTGGCATTTTGACCCCCCTCTACAAAGTAGTGGATTACTCAGTAAATATTCATCCATGATATTAGATATTTTGGCTTTAATCACTAAACGTTTATTTTTCTTCAGAAAAAATATTAGCAAAATCAAACATTTGAGCAGGGGAAGTTTCTGAAATTTGGTTGATTTGACACGGAATACGTTATTGCGGAATTACCCTAATGCATAATGTGTTCTCACCTTACTCTTCCCTGTCTGTCCTCACAGGCGGAGTTTGTGGATAAGACTCCGTACACCATCATGTTTGGGCCTGATAAGTGTGGTGAAGATTACAAACTGCACTTCATCTTCAGACACAAGAACCCAAAAACTGGCGAGTTCGAGGAGAAACATGCTAAGAAGCCCGACGCAGACCTCCGCACTTACTACACCGACAAGAAGACTCACCTCTACACACTGGGTAACAACACACACCTCATCCTGCTTCCATAAGCGCCACCTACTGTCAGAGAGTAAATTTACATGTTTGTTTAGCCTGTCTGCTGTTTTTCACATTAATCCGGGGTCGGTTGCATTAAAGGTTAAGACTAGTCTTAAAGTTAGTCAGCTAATTCTTTTCTATAAGACTGGACAGAATTTATTTATTTTTTTAGATTAGTCTAAATTGAATCCAAAAATAAGACTGATTACCCTTGGCTAAGTGCTAGTTTGTCAGACTTGTTCTTAAGACACTGTCTTAACATAGAGGCTAAGTTTATGCAACTGGCCTCTGAACAGACAAATCTCTAATGAAAGTTGGACAATTTTTGTGGCCTTCTCATGTGTGTCAATGTGTTCTCCTGCAGTGCTGAACCCTGATAACAGTTTTGAGATCCTGATTGACCAGACAGTGGTGAACAGCGGCAGTCTCTTGAATGATATGACTCCCCCCGTCAACCCCCCGGCTGAGATCGAGGATCCTGATGACCACAAACCAGAGGACTGGGATGAGAGACCCAAGATCCAGGACCCAGATGCCGTCAAACCTGAGGACTGGTGAGGAAGAGAGTGTCTTTATGTTATACTGGTGGTCAGAAGCATCACTTTTTGTCCATATCCTTCTGATTTGATGTGTTTGTAACTCAGGGACGAAGACGCTCCCGCTAAGATTCCTGATGAAGATGCTGTGAAACCCGACGGCTGGTTGGACGATGAGCCAGAGTACATCAGTGACCCCGATGCCCTCAAGCCAGAAGACTGGTAAGATTTTCTCCGTTACATTGAAAGTCTTCAGAAAATCATAATAACTTACACAATTATATTAAAAACAGAATCATATTAAAAAACAAAATTACTGAAAAACATTTTTTATCAAAATATAATTTTCTCCACCTCTGGAGAAACTATTCTATAATAATGTATATAAAAATGTTAATTAATAATAATAATAATAATAATTAAAGCCTACTTTTCACAATCCAATCATATTGCATTGCACAAGATCTCACTTTTCATTATTTCAGTTACAAACTTAGCAGCATTATGAATATATTAAAATATATTTTATATATTGTTGGATAAAGACAGTTGATTCTACCTGTTTACTTGCGTAAACTGATATATAATACACTATGTGATTCTTTATAAATATATATTTTATAAGTTATATATATTCTGTAGCATATGTTATAAAGCATGTCTCCCAGCTCATGAAGATATTAATATATTATAAACATTAACATCATGATTTTCTGTAAAGCTGTTTAGAAACCATGTGTATTGTGAAAAGCACTAGGCAATTAAATTTGACTTAAATTTGATAAAAATATTCCCTAGCTTTTGGGGCGATAAAGTTTTATTTCAAACTTTCATAAATACAAATGAGCTGCATTGTAATGAATGCAGAATTGCTCTGTATCATGTGCAAGACTAAGCGATTATGAGTTGGACAGTGGTGAAGTGGGCTGATTTTAATAAAGAAATTCGGACTCCTGGGGTGATGATCTAGATTTAATTTTTGTAATTATAGCCTTAACCAAGAGAGCATCTGAAATAGAAATATGAGGAGCACGTTGTGTGTGAGGTTTTCTTTCTTTACTGCCCTCTGCCTGCACTACATCTGTGCTCATCTCTTTTAGGGATGAGGATATGGATGGTGAGTGGGAAGCACCTCAGATCCCCAATCCTGCCTGTGAAACCGCCCCCGGCTGCGGCCCATGGGAGAAACCAATGATTGACAACCCCAACTACAAGGGCAAGTGGAAGCCACCAATGATTGACAACCCTAATTATCAGGTAATTAGCATCTTGTACAGTTCTTTTTGTGTTAATGTTTTCAGGGGTTTTTTGTTTTTGTTTTTTGCATTTTGTTTGATTTAAAAAGTACAAGTAAAAAAAAAAAAAAAAAAAAAAAAAAAGTAAAAGTTTGATTTAAAGTAAAACCAAAATCACAATAGATTGCAAATGCTTAAAAAGTTTGAGCATTTAAAGGGGTCATGATATTGAGAATTAATGGACAAATGGAGAAATTGTGTTGTAATAAGGAGATCATTGCATCGTGTGTTGAGTAGACATGACTGAGTTCAGCTACAGTGCAGCATTGCAACATTTCATGCAGTGCAAATAGTTCTAAATATAATGCTATACACAGTAATAGTTTGATAAAATTCCACATATAGTGCACATTTCATACTTTAGCCAATTATAGTCTCACAGCAGACATGTCCCTTCCAACAGAGTGTTCAAATTATAGGCTAAAATCAGGGTAGAAATCAAGCAAATTGTGCACCCCTACGAACAAGCACAGCAAACCTGGATTTTTTAATAGCATTTTATCACCGTTTTTATCAAGAAAATCAATTTTTCCAGAAATCGTGCAGCCTTATTATTAGAGGTGTTTCTGAGTTCGAGAGCTTTAGGAGTATTAATTTAAATAAAGCCCTAACTCTTGAGTACTGAACTTAAGTGTGTGACTCCTCCTGTGCATTTTCATATGCATAAAATAATGAAAATTTAATTTAATAATCGTTTGTTTATTTGTCAGGGAGTGTGGAAGCCCAGGAAGATCCCTAACCCAGACTTCTTTGAGGACCTGCACCCGTTCCGTATGACTGCATTCAGCGCCGTCGGACTGGAGCTCTGGTCCATGTCCTCTGATATCTTCTTTGACAACTTCTTCGTCACCTCTGATCGTGATGTGGCCGAACGATGGGCGACTGATGGCTGGGGTCTGAAGAAAGCAGCCGAGGGAGCCGCAGAGGTATGAAACATCTATATTTATCTTCTCTATCTCTCCTTCAGTCAGGTGCTCATCAGTGAGATGAGAGCATGCGGTTAACAAAAAAAGCACATCCTCATCAAGTACATTTTGCATGCCAAAAATCAGCAGTAACTGTATTAAAATCAAAAGCTGCAATCTGATTGGCTCACTTTATTTCCTGGAGACAGGTTTTTGTAATTACACCAGGAAGCAGTTTCTAGGCTGATACATTAAACATTTATGAGGAAGGATTAGTCACTGGATTTGCAAAGGTTTGTGAGGTTTATGCCACAAGTTTTTATTTTTGTATTTAATTTTTTTTTTTTTCTGTGGTGTGACTACCAAAAAATTATAGTATAGTAATTATAGTATATAGAACTTGGCACAAATTTTAACCTAGATTTTAATTTGTCGTTGACCTCTATATGCCAATAGTAAGAAGTCATAATTGTGGAATTATTTTTTCTTCCTCATTTATTCCTTTCTCTGTGTTTCTTGTTTTCCTGACTCGCGTGTTGTAAGTGGTGCCATGTGTGTTATTTGAGCATGGTGATCCTCTCTGCAGTGCTCTGAAAATCTGTTTCCACTTACTCCTGAGACTTTCTCACATGACACAGCACAGGCAGTTCAACCAGCCACGTTCTTCCACAGGGCGTGGAGCTGTGCAGCGGCCTGCTGTCTCCTCATCAACCCACACACATTCACACAATACACATGAACAGGGATCTGTCGTTTCAGTATGCATCTCTCTAACAAACACACACATAGCGAGACCACAGCTCCTTGTACCCCTGTGCCCTTCACACAGCCTACGTTTAACTTCTGAGTCACAACACTGCAGTGAATATCTGTCCAGAACTCAATATGAGCCACTACTGCAGCCTAGCCCCTGGGTTCATGCATGATGAATTTCTGGCTGTCTGGAGCTATAAGTGACTTTTTCACTGACATGCACAGTGCTCTATGAAATCTTCCCTCCCCCAATTCCATTCTGTTTTATGGTTAATCTAAAAGCATCTCTAATTAATTGAATGCAAGAAACTTACACAATTTAACAACGGTTTATTAAATGTTTAACAAAAATGGCATTTCAGGACACTGTTTTTTTCCAAGTTCTGCGTTTTCCTTTTTTTCTTAGATTGTTTTAATAGTTCAATCAATTTTGATGATGACTCTTGAATTCAGACTTTTTTTTTTTACCTTGTAACAATTTAAAATAAGGTACCATTTAGTTATCTACATTAGTTAAAAATAATTCTAAAGCATTTATTAATCTTAGTTAATGCTGATACCTGCTTTTACTAATATATTATTAAAATCTAAAGTTCTGTTAATCTGTTAATGTTGTTTAATGGACCTGAGTTAACACGGACTAACAATGAACAGTTGTATTTTTATTAAATAATGTTAACAAAGGTTAATAAAAACTGTACTAAATGTGTTGCTCATTGCTAGTTTATGTTAATGCATTAAATATAGTTAACAAATGGAACCTAATTGTAAAATGTTACATTTTACCTATGTATTTTAGTTGTTTAGTTGCTTTAGTATTCTTGGTTGTCTGTTTTATTCAAAAAACTGCTAACCTTATGAAGCCATAAAACATTAACAATCACAATCAAATGAGGTTTACTGTTCAAAATAGAAGAAAGATTGTGATATTCCTTTAAAAATAGTTATATAAAAAAGTTAAATAAAAATAATAATTATTACTTTGAGCAGTACATTCTACTGTACTGTGCTTTATTTATTTATTTATTTATTTATTTAATTTTTGTCATGATTTCTTCAATGTGTAGTTGATGAAACTGGGACACTTCTTCACACAGAGACACGCAGAACATGTAGACTTCATATTTCAAAAGCAGTCTTTTTTGTGCTTTAATATTCACAGATACTAGACCGTAATTTGTTTAATTGTACAGCCCTACTTTTTTTTGTATTCATTAAAAAATTGCCAAATTCCATGACATTGTGTTTTGCAGTAAATTTAATTTTTATTACTGGATTCCACGATTCCATCTGTGTTTTTCTCGTTGCAGAAAGAGCCCTACAGGATGTATTGTGTGTATACAGTGGTGTGAAAAATTGTTGGCCCCCTTCCTGATTTTTTTTTTTGCATGTTCATCACACTTTAATGTTTCAGATCATCAAACAAATTTAAATATTAATCAAATATAACACAAGTAAACACAACATGCAGTTTTTAAATGAAGGTTTTTTTATGAAGGGAAAACAAAATCCAAACCCACATGGCCCTTTGTGAAAGTGTTTGCCCCCCTGTTAAAACATAACTGTGGTTTATCACACCTGAGTTCAGTTTCTCTAGCCACACCCAGGCCTGATTACTGCCACACCTGTTTGCAATCAAGAAATCACTTAAATAGGACCTGCCTGACAAAGTGAAGTAGACCAAAAGATCCTCAAAAGCTACACATCATGTTGAGATTCAAAGAAATTCAGGAACAAATGAGAAAGTAATTGAGATCTGTCAGTCTGGAAAAGGTTATAAAGCCATTTCTAAAGCTTTGAGACTCCAGCGAACCACAGTGAGAGCCATTATCCACAAATGGCGAAAACATAGAACAGTGGTGAACCTTCCCAGGAGTGGCCAGCCGACCAAAATTACCCCAAGAGCGCAGCGACGATTCATCCAAGAGTTCACAAAAGACCCCAGAACAACATCCAAAGAACTGCAGGCCTCACTTGCCTCAGTTAAGGTCAGTGTTCATGACTCCACCATAAGAAAGAGACTGAGCAAAAATGGCCTGCATGACAGAGTTCCAAGATGAAAACCGCTGCTGAGCAAAAAGAACATAAAGGCTCGTCTCAGTTTTGCCAGAAAACATCTTGATGATCCCCAAGACTTTTGGGAAAATACTCTGTGGACTGACGAGACAAAAGTTGAACTTTTTGGAAGGTGTGTGTCCCATTACATCTGGCGTAAAAGTAACACAGCATTTCAGAAAAAGAACATCATACCAACAGTAAAATATGGTGGTGGTAGTGTGATGGTCTGGGGCTGTTTTGCTGCTTCAGGACCTGGAAGACTTGCTGTGATAAATGGAACCATGAATTCTGCTGTCTACCAAAAAATCCTGAAGGACAATGTCCGGCCATCTGTTCGTGACCTCAAGCTGAAGCGAACTTGGGTTCTGCAGCAGGACGATGATCCAAAACACACCAGCAAGTCCACCTCTGAATGGCTGAAGAAAAACAAAATGAAGACTTTGGAGTGGCCTAGTCAAAGTCCTGACCTGAATCCTATTGAGATGCTGTGGCATGACCTTAAAAAGGCGGTTCATGCTCAAACTCTCCAATGTGGCTGAATTACAACAATTCTACAAAGATGAGTGGGCCAAAATTCCTCCACAGCACTGTAACAGACTCATTGCAAGTTATCGCAAACGCTTGATTGCAGTTGTTGCTGCTAAGGGTGGCCCAACCAGTTATTAGGTTTAGGGGGCAAGCACTTTTTCACACAGGGCCATGTGGGTTTGGATTTTGTTTTCCCTTCATAATAAAAAACTTCATTTAAAAACTGCATGTTGTGTTTACTTGTGTTATCTTTGATTAATATTTAAATTTGTTTGATCTGAAACATTAAAGTGTGACAAACATGCAAAAAAATAAAAAATCAGGAAGGGGGGCAAACAATTTTTCACACCACTGTATATAGCAGGGCTCTCAGTTAGACACAGTCAAAAATATAATGTGTGACTGCAGAACATGTTGCGGTTTGGTTTGAACGCTTGACGCTTTGTCTTACAACAAACCCTGTTTCAGAATTTTTGAGATGAGGTCTTTTTAAAAACTGTCTAGCCAAATCTTTTTCTGCTGTCTTCAGCAAAGACATGAGCAGGTCATGGCAGCCAATCAGCAGGCAGTGCTGGGTCTTTTTCAGAAGTAAATTCTGGTGTGGGGTCTCTCTCTGAGGCAGGCTGTGGATCCCAGGGAAAAGTCTCTGGTTCTGTCGCTGTGCTGGGAGGCACTGCTGAGCGCTGTGTATTCTGGGATTAGCTGTTTTTTTGGCTGACTTTCATGAGAACTCCTACTGTCCAAATGTCTTTTGCCCCAAAGGTGGATTCCAGGCATGCCTTGCATGTTAAACTCGAGGACCAACTCTGTCCCTGGCTAAAGGACCTAGCAGAAGCCTGCGGGTTTTTATCTGAGTGGATTCATGCTTTGATTGTTTTCGGTTTAATCAGCCATGATGACTTTGTCACAGCAACATCAAAGTCAGTCAGGACAGAAGGCTGTGCCTCAGTGTGACTGTCTGAACTCTTTACCACATGACCAAAGGATGCACACTTGGTTTGGAGGGTTTACAGTGCAACCCTTAATGGTTAATTTAAAGGGATAGTTCACCCAGTGATGGTGTCGTCATTTACTCACCCTCATCTCATTCCAAACCCATAAGACTTTAGTTCACATTCACAAAATGTTTAATTTGGCTTTTATTCCCATATAAACATTGATCATTGCACAAAGCATATCAAATGTTGTAAATGGAAGCTGAAACGTTTGGGTAATGTGATTTCCTGATTTCTACTTTTGTAAATAGTGGCAAAAAAATA
Source organism: Spinibarbus caldwelli (assembly GCA_039654775.1). Taxonomy (NCBI): domain Eukaryota; kingdom Metazoa; phylum Chordata; class Actinopteri; order Cypriniformes; family Cyprinidae; genus Spinibarbus; species Spinibarbus caldwelli. Next base: position 27,569,816 of record CM077247.1, on the reverse strand, counting down.
AAATAAAATAAATAAAGCAGCAAAGTCCTTATGTTGTGTGCACACCAAAAGTGAAAGAAATATTAGCATCGCATTAATCATTCTAGATTACTCGCAGGATGTTTTTCGCAACACCCGCACGAATAAAAGCATTGCACCATAAGGAGTGTCTTCATGCACAACAATGAGTTAGCAAATTTCCCGCTTGAGTTGAAGTTTGTAAACTTGCACAGAAGGCGCAATTGATGCAAATGTCGCTCGTTCGCGGCAATCACATTGCCCATTTTGCCGCATTTGTGTCGTCCGGCCCGGATTTGCATCCATTCATGTCTTTGCATTGACTTCATATGTAATCTACTCGTGTAAATAATTAAATTCTCTTTTGGTGTGTACACACCTTTATAGATTGGCTGTATTAGACTCTTGTATATGTGCGTTAGTAAATTACATGTATATGTGTGTGTGTGTTCACAGCCCGGTCTGGTGAATCAGATGATAACAGCTGCTGAAGAGAGACCTTGGCTCTGGATCGTCTACGTCCTGACTGTGGCTCTGCCTCTGGTGCTCATCATTGTCTTCTGCTGCACCGGAAAGGTTAGTGTGCATCATTTAAAATAGCCTGACCTTAATGTATGGCTGGATATGTAGAATAAATGTTGTCCTGTGCCTTACAGAAGAGCTCAGCATCCACATCTGCTGCTGAGTACAAGAAGACAGACGAACCACAGCCAGATGTGAAGGAGGAAGCTGAGGAAGAGGAAGCCAAGGAGGAAGAGGAAGCCAAGGAGGAGGAGGAATCAGGTCTGATAGATAATCAACTTTCGTTAAATCCTTCATACAGTCAGATGCGACCAGTTGCACCGATAGCATTCTTTGGTGGGAAGAGTTTCTTTCTGTTTTTTGTTTTAGTTCTGTTTACACCCTCCTCTCTTGTTTTAGGGACTTGCGTTTGGACCTTATGAAGGTTGAGCAGTTTTCTTTAATTCTGTGTTGTTCTTCCATCAGAAGCAAAGAAAAGTGAAGAGGACTCCATAGGAGAAGCAGAGGAGGCCGCAGAGAATGACAACAAAGACGACAATACATCCAATGAGGTAGAGCATGCTACTAGAAACCCATAGGAAATGTAACATTTTCAGACTTTATAAGCAAGTGTTGTTGGTTAGATTCTGTATCAACATGATTTTTAGAAGTTAGAAAATGTTCAAGTCTTTTAATAGGCATTTAGAAGATCTGGTTTATTTTAGTAAATCAATTTGTCGTCATCACATAAATGTCTTCAGCAACATTTTATATGTTCATGTAAATTAGGGTGATTTTTAGGTGTTTAATCCCATTTAATTTCCCCATATTGATGTTGTCTGAATAGAGATCCTGATTTTGTTTGTTTTGGATAATGCAGTCTTTCCAAGGTTTTTTGTTGTTGATGTTGTTTTCTCTCTAATTTCTGCTCGAACAATAATTTTCTCATGGGGACAATAAGGTGTTGTAAACATTTATACAAGGGCTAGTCTTTTTATTTATTTTTTTTTTTTTTTAATTGCTGCCTGTATCCAGAATGCTTTTTCTCCCATTTTCCACGTAAAAAATTCTGACATTCATTCTGAAATTACCTGTTTTTTTTGGACAAACAAGAGGTTGTTTGGTAATTTAATTGCTGTCCAATTTTACAAGATAGGATTAGTCTAAATCCTTTTTGACCAATGCCAAGAACTGTACAGTAAATGTTGCGCTTCACATTTTAAACATGGAGACTTTTACTACTGAAATGCAGAAATCTGTTTAAAAGAATAATATAAAGTCACTGCTCCACTACAGTGACTGGGAGTTAAGATGAAAAAGAAAATGGAACAAAATCTTGTAAACAGGCCATTGAAATTGGCCATTATTATGGCAGCAATAGGTAAGCAATAGTTTTAAAATATGTATTGCACACATTGATGCAAAGTATAGCTTGCACGACTAGTTGACCAAGTAATCTGGTCAAATGTTTGCCATTTGTAAATAAGGTTGTGTTAGGGTGTATTAACTTATTTCTGATGATTTCTACATTTAAAAAATTGACATGCATTACTTGGAAATGTAAAATGCAAGACAGAAAACCATTTAAACCATAGTGCATCAAATTTCCTGTTATTAAATAGGACATTTAAATAAATGTTGAACATGTGACCGACCACGTGAGAAGTGCATTTTCAGGTTTGTAGGATTATAAAACTCTCTCCTCCACCGTGAATAAAACATCATCTGAATGCACAAATGTGCCTTGCAAATTTATTTTTATAGCCTAACCCCATGAGAAATAATTACCGTCCAAGTAGGGCTTCACAAGCGATTGATTGAGAAATGCATTGCAATACGTTTCCAAATATTTAAAAATATTTGTTCACTACTTCTTGGCAAAGTCATTTTCTCATATTTTCGTGTATTGTCTCTTGTAGAAATCAGAAGATGACATTCTGAGAAGGTCTCCCAGAAACAGGAAACTGAGAAAGGATTAATGGACTTCCTGAATCTGTTGAAAGTGCAAAAGTTCCTCTCCTCAAGCATATCCCAACATCCCTCTCCTCTCGCTCCATCTTTCCTCCCCTCTCTCCCATGTCCCCTCCTTCCCAGTTCTTCTTCTCCATCCTTGCCGCTGTGATGATGGTCAGAGCGAAACGGTGTGGTCCGCCACTCGACCAGCAGCCAAACGAACACCTCCTCAAGCCATCTTGAGGATGTCGATGGTCACCACAGTGACAACGACGCTCAGATAGCATAGAAACATTCTCTGTAACTAAAAAGGAATCACAATCTTTGTTACCATTCCTGAACTGTGCATCTGACGATCGCATAAAGATCCCGTTCCTACTTTCAGCTCTCTCTCTCTCTCACACACACACACACACACACACACACACACACACACACACACACACTTCCAGACAGTGTTCCTGAACCCTAACACATGACCACACTATGGCACACTTGGTATTGTAAGGTTTACAGGCCAATAGCTTTATTCCTTTGTTCTAGAATTACTCAAGAAGCCATAGGTGATTGATTGGATATATTCATTATAAACTATAAAACTGGCCTCTTGGATATACATCTAGGTTTTAACATATAAATGAGATGTTTTCATTATTTTCTGTTCTATGAGGTTCATCATTTTGTCGTGGGATAGACTGGGCGTCCAGTAAAAGGCCAAACCATGACCTTAATGCAGCCAGACGTGGTGCACACGCTCAGTAAGGTATCCAGGGAGAATGCCAGGTAGATTCATAGGTTCTAGTGTACTGCCTTACTTGTAGGACACAAGATTTGCTAATATTTTTTCTGTGAATGTACTGTGAGTTTTGTCTAATATATATATTTTTTTCCTTCATTTGTTTTTGCTATTCAAATGGACTTTTTACTAAATCATGGATTGCTGTATAAATGTTTCTGGTCTTGAACTGATGTAGATTCTAACCTGTTCAGCCCAATAACAGGACAATTTACAGTTTTTTTTTTTTTTTGTTTTGTTTTTTTTCTTGCCCTCATTTGCATTATTTGTCTGAACAGTTTTATCTTTTCTCACTGTGATGTCATATCTTGTCCAGCCAATATAAGCAGCAGTAGCAGCTTCCATTTCATTGAACCAATTAAATTCACACCATGAAAGAACGAGGACTAAGTGAGTTTAATGTAAGATATTTCCAACTCAAATATTTGAGGGTGAATCTCGTCACATTTCAGCCTGAAGGCAAAAGAAAAAAATAATGAATTGTACAAAACAGTACAAAAATACCTGTATAAATATTTTATAATTAAAATTTTCCCATATTACAGAGACAAGAATGTGCTTAAATAGGCTTCAGGTTTATATAAAATGCATCATTTTATTTTGTGTTTCTGGAGAAAGGAGAAAGGTGAGATGTGATGTGGACTTAGTGAGATGCACCTTTGAAAACTCTGTTTTCTAGAAAGTGTCACTCAAAGAGAAAACATGAAAAAAAATTAAATTTAAAAAAAAAAAAAAAAAAACCTATGTCCTGGGTGTAAAGCAAGCTTTTGAAGTTATTTCCTCACCCATTTCACAATGACTCCGCCCCTAAATACTTGACCCCAAATATATGAAAAAGGCATTGTTAGGGGCTTACCTTGATCTAAAGTAAACTAGTGTAGATTCGCTAGTATTCTTGAAGTTATTTGTTTATCCTCTGAATATGGCAAACCAGCCTCATCTGTTCCTATTCCATCGAAACAGTCTGGCCAGATGCCATAACGTGAGCTCTACCCCAAGACTAATGAAGAGTTGGCACTTTCAAAGTTAACAGAGAAAAATAAAATCACACATATAAGCCAATATCTGCTGCTCTGCTCTTAATATCTTTTTTTGCTTGCTCTGATGGGCATCATCTCCAACTGTAAATGTTCTGTCTGTACACCTGTGTTTTGGGCTGTTTTTGTCTTCTTCCTTTTCTTTGTCTTTTGGATTACCATAATTTCACAAATGTAGGTAATTAATAGTGTGGATGGATAGAAGGATGGAAAAGCAATGGATTGAGTGATTTACTGGCATCATTGAAGTTATGAAATTGAGATCATGAGTCTGGGTGATGATTCTGGTCTTGCTGGGATGGTTTGGGAAAAATCCATGTTACTCACAAACTAAAATAAAGTAATGATTTGATGAACGATTGATGTGTTTCTATGTGTGTTACTGTGTGATTTTTGATGTTTCTTGAGCATTACTTTGTGGAATTAGGGGTTTTTAACATTCTTTATTCTGAGGCATTTTTGGATGAATCTGGTTAAAGAACATTTCTGGGTTGTATTTTCCCCCAATCAAAAGAAATAATGCTTGTTTTCTCATCTTTAAGAGTTTTGCATTATATTTTGATGACACTTGTTTATATTGCATTTCCTCAAATGTATATTGCAAATAATATTAATGGCCTAAAAATACATTTAATTCTCTTTATGCCTAATGTAATATTTTATTTTGATGTGACACATTACCTGGAGTTTTTACGTGAAATTCACCCTTTTATGAGTTATAAGAGATCAACTGTATTTTTCAGTTAAGTAGTAATTTTTTTTTTTGGTCCATTATTTTTAAGGCTATTGGTGTCACAGGATTCAGGCCTAGCTGAGTGAGTGTACTGAGGACACACACACACACACATTCACACTGGTCAATGATTCAGTGTCTGAGTGTCAGTCTCAATCTGAGCTGTATATATGAAAAATGGATCTGAAATGGTCTTCTGATTTAAATGACTTAATAGATAAAAAGAAATATATAAAAATGTGACATTGAAAAAAAAGTGTTCTAATAACTTTTTTTTTCATTTCTCCACTGCACCTGTTCATTAATTTTTTCAAGTCCCAAAAGTCTTGACAGATGTGCTTCCCCATTCAGACAAGTGTTGTGAAATAAGGCTCATGTGATGTCAAACTTGTATAAATGTTTGCATGCTTATTATACTGTAAAAGTGGACCTAGGAAGATGAGCAGTTAAGTGGCCTCCAAAGATGTTTGGACACTTAAGTCACAACAAAGACGTTTGTATTGCCGTGAAATAATAAAATGAAATAAAAATGAAGACAAAAGGTGATTAACTACACCTGTACTTTCTCTGTTTTGACACCTTGTGAACTTAAGGGGAACTGAGGTCATACATGCACTAAACATCACTTGTTGTTTTTTAAAGCCATGCAGAAATCAAAAGAGAAGTTAGTTTAAAAAAAAAAAAAAACATTAGTTTGCAGATATTCTGTAATACACTGAGGTTCATACATTAATATGGCTTAAGTGTTCAGTTTTGTAGGCCACTCAATATGGGCAAGTGAAACTAAATGTGGTGATCTAAAACTCGCCTGAATCAGGTCCATCACTATCTTTCTGAGTGTTATTTGTGACAACTGTTACGCCTTGCTGCACACCAGAGACTTATATCCAAACGTACTGAATTCTTTAAAAATAGCTCTTTGAGATGCGAACGTTCAGCTCAGCAGTTATGAGATTGTAAGGGAGAGCTATTTTGGGGAGTGATAGCAGTGTGAGTTGCATAATTCAGTTTTACACAATCAGTGCAGCTCATAGACTTGTGATGGGGACTGAAAGCAAGCTGTAGTCAAGCAGAGTGTCAGTGTTCCTGTATTGTTTTTTTTTTTTTTTTATGTTTTCATCACCCCAAAAAATGTAAACTAATGTATTTTGAAAGGCGAATACCCCAGTCTAACTGAAAAGCATAAAATCACATAAAAAGAAGCTGCTGTCTGAAAAAAAACATTTTATACCTCAGGTCACAAACCCTTCACAACCTGTGATGCATGTAGTCAACTCTACTTAGAGCAGACAGAAGTGCATAAAACTGGAATATCATACAGCCGATTAATCAGTTCCAAAAAGATCCTCACAGTAATGCATAAATAAATAGATTTTTTTGTTTAAATGCCATATTATAATTACCATATTTTCTGACAAAATACATTAGTTAATACAGTTATTGTTGTTACAGTAAAATGATAATGGCGACTAAAACTAGGCTACACAGTTTTATTGTAGTAACATAATCAATCTATCTATCTATCTTTTATTAAATCTCTCAGTTTTCACTTTAAATCTTCTAGCTTTAAAAAAGTACCTTCTTTTTATAGTTAAAAAATACGTGTTCTATAAATAAATAAGTGTGATTTCCAGAGAACAATAAGGCATCACATCTGCTGAGGAATGTTTGGGTATTTTGAGTTTACAGTGAGAGTTTGTGATTGCCCGAGTGATCTGTCACTCACATCGCGTGGATAAAACAGAGGAAAAAAGAAAAAAAAATAGTTACAAGATGGCGACCAACAACTGCCTGAACACTGGAAAACAATAGAGACAGCGCAGTAGGGCAGAGTTTATTTCTTTACCGTTTGCTTTTTCTTTTTCATGTCGAGTCAAACCGGGGAATAGTAGTTGGTTGTGTGTACTTTAAGACTTTTGAAGCAGATTTGGAAGAAAGTGAGTTTATAATGCTTTGTTTGAGGGCTAGTTAGCAGGCAGGCTAAGCTACATCCGTAGCTGTAATGTAACTGAGGATCAGCTGTTAGCCGCACTGCTACTTTAAAAGTTACTTTTACTAGTAAAACTCACTCGAGTTGGTGTTTTTCTGGGATGGATGGATGTAATATATGTGCTTTTATCCATCACTTTCTAACCTTTCGTCGATAGGTTTTATTTCAAAGTACGTCTTTTGTCAACTTCAACTGTGAGGCGAAAAAATTGCACGTTTATTTTTAATCCGTTGCTAAAAGTTTCGCGACAAGAGAGAAAAATCGATTTAGCGACGTGTTGTATCCGCATATATAAACGGGAGGTTAATATTTAAAAGGGTTTGAAGTTTTCGAAAAGAGATTTCGTAAGTAAAAGTTTTGAATCCTCTTAAACTTTTCTCTGAATTATATACATGTCTAAACACATGTAACTTTTAAGATGCAAAAGTCATTAGTGTTAGTGAACGGTTTCATTCATAAAATCGTACTTTTTACTTCTTTCTGGTTTGTGTCAGGAGTCCCGGCTTGAATATAACGTTACAGTTATATAAGAAAGATTGTTCAGTGATTTCTGTGCGTTCGTGTCGTTTAGTGAAAAGGAAACTTTGATTGAGTTTTTGCGTTTGGACTCTTCTGAATATAACTTGCGCACACATCTGAACTATGTGCTATTTCTTTTGTTGTATAAGGAGGCAGATAGTGATAAAAATGGAGGCAGTTGAGTGTGTTTTGTAAAGACGCGTACACACACACACACACACACTGAAACAGCACGATCAGTTCTGTGAGTTGTGCTGGTATCCAGAGACTCGAGTGAGTTTATAAACACGCTGTTGTTCTGGATGATGTCGGATTTCGTGATGCCGCGGCACAGCGCGGTGATGGAGCGGCTGCGGCGGCGGATCGAGCTCTTCCGGCGGCATCACACCGGCTGTGAGAACCGCTACGATGGCACGGCCATGGAGCGCCTGGAAATGGAGAGACAGCAGACCTTCGCGCTGCATCAGCGGTGTCTGCAGACCAAGGCCAAGCGCTCGAACAAACACAGACAACCGCCAGCGGCAGCGAGCGCGGAGCCAGCGGGACAGAGAGGAGCGGGCAGCGGGGGCTCCAGCGCGGAGCTGGCGGACGGAGGGAGCGGGACGCCCGGGGAGCAGAGCAGAAACAGCACGCTGATCGCGGTAAGTCTGATGACTGAAAGATTGTAGGTTCACGTGTGTTGATTTAAAAAAAACTACTACTCCAGGAGGACTGAAGAATTAAGAAGTTACTTTGGATCTACTAAATGACAATAGAGAAGTCTAGAAACCTGAAATGCAGTGCTTGAATGCACTTGCGGAGCATCGGTAAGTTTGAGGTGTGATAGTGAGTCGCATGGCAGCATCAGCAGCGCTGAGGTCATGTGACCGCGACAGGAGCATGCGTCTAGCACGTCACATGAACCCCGTGCTGTTCGCTGTGTGCCCCAGATGTTTTGAGAGTGGAGATCAATGAATGATCACCTCATGGCCATGTTTGTTTTTACAGTGTGCATTGCATTTGCTGCGCTTTCCAAAAGACTGATTGAAGCATCCCTGCTTCTAGTTTTCTTCGAAAGCAGCCCTGAGAGACTTCAAGTCATGTGTGAATGTCGTTGCATTAGATAAGAAAATAGTAAACCAAGAAACAGAGCACAAAAATACTTTACTTAGGTTTGACTCTTGCTCTAATATTTTCTAATGCACTGACATTCTGAAAACAAGTGTCATCTAAGTCCAGTACTTTGAGGACACTGAAAACCTGGCCACCTTTCCACTTTAAGCTAGATTAGTATTTTTAGCCCTGTTTGTGTCTTAAAAAAACAGGACTTCGTTTACATGTTTTCCTTGTAAAGATGTTGTGACAGTGCTATTGATTGAAACGGTGGCATGGCGAGCAGTGTATGATGTTGAAACCATGGCTGGTTTTACAGAGACATTCAGGCTCCTGAAACTGATAGCATGTAATGCTTATTGTAGTTTGTGGACATTAGGGCACGAAAAACACTGCAAAGAGAAGTCTTGAGTGGAGATTTACATGTTTCACAGCTGATTAAACTCACTGCTGCTAGAAACCAGCAAACTGAACAGATAAGGGCAGCTTTCTGTATGAATGAATCACTGTAGCGTCTATAACGTCTGACAGCAGGTTTATTCTCTCTTGAAGAGGTGTGGGCAGTAAAATCATCTGAGAACTGACACAGATCTGTGTTGAAACCAGTGTCCTTTCCTCCAACGCACCTGAAACTGTCATGCATGATGACTGGCAGTCTTCATTTTGGGGTTTTAGGGGTGTTGCATGTTGGTGCATTTCTAACATCAGCTGACTTTTATGTTTTTGAATGTAATATTAGTCTAGAGATATACTGTACTTGAAAGATATGACTGTTTAAGTCATTCTCTTTTCTTTTTGTATGTTTTAGTTGGAAGTATAGTTTAACTTGCTGTGGTCATGCTGACAGTGTAACAATATTTTATTTATTTATTTATTTTTTGCTTTGAGCACAGTAAGAGTGTCTTCAAAAAGTCACCATGGAATCAAAACGGACAGTGGACCCTTTTCATCATAGTTTGGTGAACGTCTATGGTGGTGAACGGAAACTACAGCAAATATAAAATTTGTATTCCCATTTGCTTCAACAGCAGAAGAAAAAAAACACAATAGTGTTTCTATGACCAAAAGAGGAAAGAATATTGAGATTTATTTAGTTGGTCAGATGTCGTAAAATTTTCCCTTATCGGCCAGCTGCAGTCTGCGACAGTCTGTGCACTGTCCGCACAATTTAATTTTTGTCATTATACAGCATCTTGTTTTTGGTGCGAGCTGTGAAGCTCAAACGAACTGTCTGTATTCCTGGTACAAAGCATTTGAAATCATTGTTGGTTCTTTAAAATACAGTGTCTCACAAAAGTGAGTACACCTCTCACATTTCAGCAACAACTTTAGTATATCTTCTCAAGGGACAATACTACACAAATGAATCTTGGATATATTTTAGAGTAGTCAATGTGGAGCTTGTATAGAAGCACAAATTTACTGTCTTCTAAAAATAACAACATATAGCCATTATTGTCCAAATAACTGGCAACAAAAATGAGTACACCCTAAGTGAACATGTCAAAACTGTGTCCAAAGTGTCAATATTTTGTAGCGGCACCATTGTTATCTAGCACTGCCTTAATCCTCCTGGGCATGGAATTCACCAGAGCTGCACAGGTTGTTGCTGGCATCCTCTTCCACTCCTCCATAATGACATCACGGAGCAGCTGGATGTTAGACACATGGTGCTTCTCCACCATCCGCTTGAGGATGCCCCACATGTGCTCAACAGGGTTCAGGTCTGGAGACATACTTGGCCACTCCATCACCTTCACCTTCAGCTTCCTCAGCAAGGCAGTTGTCATCTTGGCGGTGTGTTTGGGGTCATTATGTTGAAAAAATGCCATTTGGCCCAGTTTCTGAAGGGAGGGCATCATGTTCAGCTTCAGAATGTCACAGTACATGTTGGAATCCATGTTTCCCTCAATGAACCGCAGCTCCCCAATACCAGCAGCACTCATGCAGCCCCAGACCATGATGCTACCACCACGATGCTTGACTGTAGGTAAGACACAACTTTCTTGGTGCTCTTCACCAGGGCGTCACCACACATGCTGGACACCATCTGAGCCAAACAAGTTTATCTGAGTCTCATCAGACCACAGGACATGGTTCCAGTAATTCATGCTCTTGGACAGGTTTTCTTCAGCAAACTGTTTGCAGGCTTTTTTGTGAGCCAGCTTCAGAAGAGGCTTCCTTCTGGAACAATGGCCATGCAAACCAACTTGTTGCAGTGTGCAGCGTATGGTCTGAGCACTGACAAGCTGACCTTCCGCTTCTGCAAACTCTGAAGCAATGCTGGCAGCACTCATGCGTCTGTTTTTTTTGAGGCCAGCTTCTGCACCTGACGCACAGTGTGAGAACCTAACTTCTTTGATCGAGTCTTGCAAGGCCTGTTACGAGTGGAACCAGTCTTGGAAAACCTCTGTATGACCCTGACCACTGTACCTGACCACTCAGTTCCAGGTTGTTACCGAACCTCTTATAGCCTTGGCCATCTTTGTGGAAAGCAACAATTCTAATTCTCAAATCCTTAGAGAGTTCTTTGCCATGAGGTACCATGTTGAACATCCAGTGGTCAGTATGAGAGAATTGTACTCAAAGCACCAATTTTTAACTGCTCTAATACAAGATAAACAAATTTGTATGGTCCTGTCAAGCAGACAAAAACATGAACATGATGAATGGGACATGTGGCTTTGCATGGTTAAATGACATATAGCTGTTATCACTTAGGGTGTACTCACTTTTGTTGCCACCTTTTTTGACAATAATGGCTGTATGTTGAGCTATTTTCAGAGGACAGTAAATCTTTACTGCTATACAAGTTGCACATTGACTACTCTTAAAATATATCCAAGTTTCATTTCTATAGTATTGTCCCTTGAGAAGATATACTAAAATAGTTGCCGAAATGTGATGGGTGTACTCATTTTTGTGAGATACTGCATATGATGGTTAAACTACTGTCCATTCTGATAAAACTTCCCTTTGTTATGGACATTGCTGTCTTTGAAGCTGTCGCTATGTTTACCTGAATGAGGTTGTGACTTCAGCTGTTCATTCATACAAGATATGTATTCAAACAGTGTTTAGTTCTTTCATACAGATGTGTATTCAACTTCAACCTGCTGAATTAAGAAAACATTTCAAAGCAAATGCTGTTGTCAAGTAATGAGAAAATGTTTAAATAAAATGTTGAAAGATTAATGGCAGAAGTTATGGTTATTATTTATTGGTAGGTTAACTAAGACTACTGTTAAGGATTAATTGGCCAAAATAATAAATATTCAATGTAAAAAAGAAAATAAAATTTAAAAAAATCAATAGATTAATCAATCGATCATCAAAATAATTGTTTGCCTAGTGTACTTTGATAGGTGTGTAGACACGGCTGTGCATGAGAGAGAGCGCAAAGTGGAAAAAGTTTAACTCGCACAGTTATACTCACACAGTTAGTTAACTAGTTTTGGTAAAGCTTTCTGTAATTTAGTAAAGGTAATAAAACACAAAGTATACTGTAATGTACATTTAAATTTTTATATCATGACAAAATATTTTGCTAGATTTACACTAATAACTGTGGAAACACATCACAGTCTGTAAAAAGGATCCATTTTAAATAATTATTTTTTTAAAATAGAATGTTGCAGTGTTTATTCTAAATTATGCGTGCACATTATTTTTTTTCAATATGTGCCTTCATAATCTTTGACGTGCCCCTCCCACTTGATATGATGTCAAATGATGAGTTTCAATCCAGCAATTAGCACTGCAACACTTTCTGTAATCCAAACCCCCTATTTATTTATTTATTTGCTGCGTTACTTCACAGAAGTCACAGTAGGAAAGACAATTGCTGTTTCCATTTTGTGTTGTCATAGAACCCGTGAGTGACGTTGTAACGGTCTCCCTAAAAACACCCTAGAGAGTTGAGCTACAAGATAATTAGAGGGAAGGACCCACTGACCAAACTTGTGTTTAAGCAAATAAATCAAACACACAATTTGAAAGATCAGGAAAAATATATTTACATAAACCCAAAAATACACACAAACACAATACTGGCACTAACGTTGAGCAAATGCAGTTGAAAGGAAAAGAAAACCTTATGACCATTGTCATGTAGTTCGTAGAGTAATCCCTATGAGTTGTAGCTTAGAGTCAATTGTCCCCGTGCAGTGATGAAGTGTCCAGTAAGTGTAGTAATTCAATGAGACAGTTAATCCAAAAGAATCCAAACAGCCAAATGACGAAGTGAGGCCTTGATACCGCTGTCCTCTGAATACTGAACCCTCAGGTTCCAAGCACAACAGCAGCATAGAATCCACAATGTTGATGGATTGAAGATACATGTACATAAAAAAAATTCCTTCTATAAACAAAACACACAAACTAGCATTAGCATGCCATTTATACACCAAACAGTAACTGTAAAACATGAAAGACAAGATACAGCTTGTTCTTGAGCAAACCCAATTCAACATAGCTCAGACAAAAAAGCACCACTTACTTGACTGAGGTTAAAACCACAGTTTCTCAATCTGGACTCTGAGTATCTTTGGTGAACCATGAGAGACAAACCATACTAACTGCTCCTCTCTTACCTGGCTAAATACAGAGGACCAGGCTACCTAGTGCCCCTAGAGCATGGGAGTAGTATTACATACAAAAACACAAAAGGAAACATAACCAAACTCTGGGTGGTTACATACCTTCCCCCTCAGTGGAAGATTTGGAAATAACTGGAAATAACTCCACCCACTTGGTGAAGTAGTCAACTACAACAAGAAGATACTCATGCTGTTTGTTGCTCTTGGGAAATGGACCCATGAGATCTATTCCCAACATGAATCCAGGTTCGACTACAGGAGTACTTTGTAGAAGACCCGATGTCCTAGTCGTGGATGATTTGTGTTTTTGACATGTTTGACATTCTTTACAATACTTCCATACGTCCGCCCTGATGCTAGGCCAATACACTGTTTCAAGAAGCCTGAGTAAAGTTTTGAGCTTTCCCAAATGTCCGCTCAGAGGATTATCATGTGCGTATTATAGGAACGATTGTCGTAAGGCAGAGGGAATGATTAGCTGGAGTTTTTGACCTTTTTTACCATCGGGTACACTACGATATAGGAAACCATTTTCAACAACATAGTGAACTCTGGCCATGTCCAGTGTTGTCTGTTTCCCAGCTTTAGTAACTAGTTCTTGAACCTCATCATCGTTGTTTTGAGCTGTGACAATTTGCGAGAGGTCAACTGGTAGGTTGCATGGCTGTGAAATGGTTTTGGTAGCAGTAGCGATGAGTAACGTCCTGTGGAGCATTGTGACTTCTTGATAACATGTCGGGTACCACATTGCAGTGCCCTTTCCGATACCTCACCATGAAATGAAAACCTTGCAATCTTATGGTCCATTGTATGAGACTTGAGGAAGGTTTCGGATGTTGGAATGCCCATGCCAATGCAGCCTGGTCTGTTACTACCTCAAACGTCCGTCCTTCTAAATACTGCCTCCATTTCGCCACGGCCCAAACCACCACCAAACATTCTTTCTCCGACACAGAATAAGCTTTCTCTGCTCCTCTCAACAACCAGGATGCATATGCAATAACATGCTCTTGTCCATCTGACTCTTGAATAAGCACATCTCCTAATCCATTATCGCTTGCATCAGTCTGTACTCTAAAAGATTTACAGAAATCAGGAGAGCTCAAAACTGGAGCTTGCACAAGATCTTGTTTTATGGAGTCAAATGCAAGCTGACATTGTTCTGTCCATTCCCATTTGGCATTCTTCTGTTTTAGTGCATGCAGTGGGGCAGCCTTTTCTGAGAACTGGGGTATGAAACAATGATACCACCCAGCTAAACCTAGGAATCTTTGGACGCCTTTGACGGATTGTGGTATGGGGAATGATTGTACTGCTGAAACTTTGGCTGGGTCGGTCTTTACCCCTTCATGTGTCACGATGTGTCCAAGGAATGAAAGCGATTTCTGGATAAAGTTGCACTTTTTTTAAATTGAGGGTGAGACCGGCATTATGGAGACAGCAGAGGACCTGCTGGAAATGTTGAAAATGCTCTGAGAATGTTTTGGAATACACAACAATATCATCAATGTATACCATACAGCACTTTCCTTTTACCTCACATAGTACCTGCTCCGTCAGCCTTTGGAAGGATGCTGCAGAGTTTTTCAGGCCAAAGGGTAGACAAAGAAATTCATATAGCCCAGTAGATGTCACAAAAGCAGTTTTTGAATACTATCTGCAGCCATTTCCAGCTGCCAGTATGCACTTTTCAAGTCTAGAGTGCTGAAGATGGTTGGTCCTTGGAGAGACTCCAAGATATCCTGAATTTGAGGCATAGGATAAGCATCTAGATGAGTCTTGGCGTTAAGACCTCGATAATCTACACAGAATCTGGAATCTCCATCTTTCTTTTGAACTATGACACGACGGGTGATGCCCACAGTGAAGTAGACGTTTGGATGATTCCCTTATCCAAGAGATCTTGCACTTGAGATTCGATGAATTGCTGCTTCTCTAGGGAGACCTTGTAAGCACACTTTCTTACCGGTATTTCATCTACGGTTACGATGATGTACACAGTTAGTTCGTCCAATCTGCTGAGTACACATAGTAGGCCAGCTTAACATAAGATCCTCCACTTCCTTCTGTGTCTTGAGACCTGTGTCCGATGATTGGGCTGACCGGAGAATCTGTTGGTGAGTTTCTTCATCACAAGTAGGTCCCGGAAGTGTGAGGTAGAAGTATGTAGAGGGTTGAACATTGTGCTGTTGAAAAGGGAAAAACTTTTGGTTCTGGTATAGCAGGCATACTGTACTGGGCTTTGTGGAAATCAAATACCATCTTGGATTCTAACAGAAAGTCAATTCCTAGAATGACTGACACAGATCAGAATCTTGCTTGATGAAGAAAGTTACATCTACAGACTGCCCTTGGACTTCACATCTCCAACGCACTTTGCCTAGAGAGTTTTGTCTCTGTCCGTTGGCCAACAGGAATGTCTGGCCTCCACTGGGTTGACATTCCTCCTGGTGACTTAACAGTTTCCATAAAGACTCTTGGATTAGTGAGCATGTGCTTCCGGTGTCAACAATGGCAACAACATAGCTGTCTGAGAATTATGGAAAGGGCAATATTCTTATAAGCATGATGCTCTAGATTTTGGTCGAGCAGCACAACACAGTTGCCAGCCTGTGGTAATTTGCGCTGAGGTTCTTGTATTGTGGATGCTTTCTTCCTCTGTTCTTCACAATTGACCTGACTCCAACACCTTTTAGACTCCTCAAAGTCTCTTTCAATTTGTGTCCCAATCCTGACTAACTCTCCCACATCTTTGACAGTTCCTCGTAGTAAACTGGTGAGCCATGGGTTGCAGTTCCTCAAGATCGCCTGAACCACTTCTTTCTCTGTCATATCTTTTTTTTTTTTTTTTTTTTTTTTTCCATTGCAGACACAGAGCACGATACTGAAATGCGAAGTCTCTGAAACTCTCCTTGGCACCTTGTTTCCGTTCCAGCAGTTTCCTGGCTGCTACATCCCTGTAGTCTTCACTTAAGAACAAATCCAGGAATCGGTCCTTGAACTGTTTCCAGTTGGCCACACTTCTCTCTGCCAACCACCAATCTTTGGCTGTCCCTTTTAGTACGGCCGAGAACGAGGCCAGGATCTCGCTGTCACACCGCTCGATGAACACTACTGGGTCATCCTCAAGGGTATTGCTGAAACTGGGGAAATTTTACTGGAGCGCTATACTATATTGAAGACTGGTTGCTCTGGTTGTGAACTTGGCTGGACTGTATGCTATGTCATGTTGCTAGGTGGAGCGTGGGTATCACTAGTTAGATGAGTTGCTGGGACAATAGGGGTAGATGAAGAAGGTCTCAGTGCTTGAAATTTTTGCTCCAACTGCCAATCTCTTCTTTTCAGACAATCTACCATTGACTGTTCCAAGTCCTTGACCAACATTTCCAACTGTTGTTTTACCCTCTCACATTCTCTGTGAACATATGACATCCTATCTTCTATCTTTTTACATTGTCAAATTCATCACAAGAAACTTGCTCACTCGCCATCTGGCTGATGTCGGCCATTTGATTTTCTAATGCAGTGATTCGATCACTCAATGATGTAACTGGTGAGGAAGGATTGTAGTCTGCCACTTCATTCATCTTCGGTGGTGGTGGCAGTGGAAATGGAGAATCATCCTCAGGAACATTATCCACAGCTCTTCCATTTTCCTCATCAGAGTCAATGTACAGGTCACTGAAGGTGTTTATCAACTCTCTCATTGGTTCCCTTCTGGTAGTGAAAGACACTGTTGAAATCAACACTAGGTACGACTTCATCCCTATCCATTGCAGACGACGGTTACGTTGCTCTAAGTGACAGAAAAACTGGGAGAATAAAACTCGTTAAAGATAAATTTTTTTTTTTTTTTTTGGCCTGATGGTGCCTGTTTGGGCGCCCATCTGTAACGGTCTCCCTAAAAACACCCTAGAGAGGTGAGCCACAAGATAATTAGAGGGAGGGACCCACCAACCAAACTTGCATTTAAGCAAACAAATCAAACACAAAATATCAAGAAAAAAATATTTACATAAAACCCATCCAAAATAAACAAAATGGCAAACAAAAGGAAAAATACACACAAACACAATACTGGCACTAACATTTAGCAATTGAAAGGAAAAGAAAACCTTATATGACCATTGTCATGTAGCTCGTGGAGTAATCCCTATGAGTTGTAGCTTAGAGTCAATTGTCCTGTGCAGTGATGAAGTGTCCAGTAAGTGTAGTAATCCAACGAGACCGTTAATCCAAAAGAATCCAAACAGCCAAATGATGAAGTGAGGCCTTGATACCGCTGTCCTCTGAATACTGAACCCTCAGGTTCCAAGCACAACAGTGGCATAGAATCCACAATGTTGATGCATTGAAGATAGTGCATGTATATATAAAAAAAAAAAGTCCTTCTACAAACAAAACACACAAACTAGCATTAGCATGCCATTTATACACCAAACAGTAACCATAAAACATGAAAGATGAGATACAACTTGTCCTTGAGCAAACCCAATGCAACATAGCTCAGACCAAAAAAAAAAAAAAGCACCACTTACTTGATTGAGCTTAAAACCACAGTTTCTCAATCTGGACTCTGAGTATCTTGGGTGAACCATGAGAGACAAACCATACTAACTTCTCCTCTCTTACCTGGCTAAATACAGAGGAGCAGGCTACCTAGTGCCCCTAGAGCATGGGAGTAGTATTACATACAAAAACACAAAAGGAAACATGATAACCAAACTCTGGGTGGTTACAACGTGTGCATGCATTACTGAACATAATAACATGTTAAATTAAGTTTACATGGATCGAAGGGTTTTCAACCATTTTCTGGTCCTTACAAGAAAAGCTTTCAAATCTTGGTGCAAATTTATCAGTTGTTGGTTAGTGTATTTTACAGTGTGGTTGCCAAGAATTGTTGAAATAAGTTGACGAGTCACAAAGATACATTTTATTAACCATTCCATTTGATTCAGGTTAATCATAAACTGAACCAGTAAAATGAACACTTTTTATGGTAGTTTTATATTCCAACCCATGTGACTGTTTTACCTAAACATCAGATATTTTATAACCACTATTGATTCTTATACTATTGAGTCCTCTCAAAGCTCATCTAGTTTTGATCAGTCATTCACCTTTGGTATGGTGTAGTTTTCGTTGTGGGATGCTGAGTAATGAGGGAATGTTGCTACGTGCTCACATTAGCTTAGATTTCATCATTTTGAGGCTGTGGCCATCTCAGCAAATCTCTTAACTCACACATCTGTCTGTTCCCGGCCCACATGAGCACAGTGTAGGTTGCAGCAACTGTTCTGTGAATGTGGATCTCGAGTGGAACAAACTTGCTTTTCTTTTTTTCTGTATATTTTCTTGAAGGGAGCTCTATGACGAGGGAATCAGAATGCGCACACACAGGCTAATTCTTATTGATCAGTTTTTACATCTTCATTCATGCCTCGTAGGACAGTAAAACAGCATTAAATGGTAGTTCATCCATAAAATAAATGTTACTTGTCCTCCATGTTGTTTCAAACTGAATAGATCTCATCAAATATGGTAAACAGGATCTCAGTGTGCTTGTTTGACATGGGAAAGCCAATGAGGTTTGTTCTTGAGCTGTGCAAGCATGATTGAGCCCCCGTTTACCATATATGTACTCTATGTATATGTGAATAAAAGCCTAATTTACATCCATTTATCATATAAAGTGGGCTTTCTCTTTAGAAGATTGTCAAATGAAAATTTTCAGCTGTTAATTTTTTAGCTGTTTTTGTAAGCTTTGTGTGTTTTTGACATAAGCATAGGAGTATTTGACAGTTTAAGTGCAATAAGACACGAAAGAGAACTTTAGTACTCACATGGCGTGTGACAGCTGCTTTCTGTGCACATGCTTGGGATGTTTAAACTGATATGGCTTTAAAGCGCATGCAAATAATAACCTTTCATGATGACGAAGAACGTAAGTATGATAGACATGATGTTTTGTTTTGGCAGATTATCTGAGGCATGAGCTGTTAAGGCACAGCCCTATTCTGGAAAAGGGGGTGGGGAACAGCAGCTCATTTGCATTTAAAGATGCATGCATGAAAACAGCATGCTTTTGCTTCCACTCAAAATGGTATAATAAATGATATGTGGGATGTTTTGAGCTGAAACTTCAGACACATTCTGTGGACACCTGAGACTTATATTACATCTTGTGAAAAGGGGCATAATAGATCCCTGTTAAGCATCAAATTTTTATGAATGGACTTTTAACAGACGGACAGAAATCTCTCAGGTGTCATTTAGAATATCTTTATTTTTGTTTTGAAGATTAGTGATTAGAGTCTTAAGGGTTTGGAACATTATGAGGATGAGTAAATGATGAGAGAATTTTCTTTATTGGGTGGAGTATCTCTTTAAAGAGATGGCACTCTCTCATCTGACACCTCACAACACTTATTCAAACAGGCAGAGAAGTGGGACTTGCTTCTATTCATCAGTTGTTGATTTGATGTTGAATTGTGGGTATTGCACTCAAAAGTGGAGGCATATGACCTTTGCAGGGGTGGGTTTAAGAGAACTAAATGAGTGGAGAAGTCAAGCATACATCACCAGAAAGAAGCCTGACATTTAACTGGAAGATCCAGTAGATTAAAAAATTCAAATTAAATAATAAAAAAAAAACTAAACATGCTTGGATGAATGGTTCACAAAAAGTTCTACAGCATGCATTTAGATAAAAAGGATCATTTTCATTTCATGCTGACTTTAACATACAGTTTTGATGTTTGTTGTGCAAATAATCTTTACTTTCAAGGAAGCTTTCCAACATTTGACATTTACCCTGCATTTTGCATGCTGCGTGCACTCTGGTGGTGAATGAGTTTATTGGTTTTATAGGTGAATGATTTTTATGTTTTTGATGTGCTTGCTAGGGCTGTCGCGGTGAAAGAATTTCCCTTGCGGTAATTTCGAGTGGCTCAAAAGCGCGGTATGCGGTATTATCGCCATATAATATCTGTGTGTGTATGTGTTGTAAGGAATTCATAAACTAAAACTAAATCGCGTAGAAACAGGAAGTGAAATAAACAGAAGAGAATGACAAAATAACAGTCCACATAACAGAACATAAACCTGACAATAAAATTGTTAGGCTGTTGTTATATAATCATTAGTGCTGATCCTCGAATCTGACTGGACAAGAGTCTTTTTCTGTTGGTATTTCACCTGCGTGTTTTAGACGGGCTGTCAGTCAGTGCAGTTTCATTGTTCAAGGGACTTTCTTTGAGTGAGTCTTTGAACCATTCATTCAACTACACGTTCAAAAACGCTGATTCATTCAAAGAAAGATGTAATGAAACACGTTGTTGAAATCATTTTAACTTTGAGCGCCACTTTTAAAGGCTCAGCTGACCAACAGCGCATCGATGCTTAGACAGAGATTTCACTTTCCTTGGACATGACCTGTTTTCACAAATATACATGACTTAGCCTGAAGGATAGACGCAGGTAATCACGAAGTGTAAAACGAGAAGGGCATAACCTTACGGGAAAAAAAACATGCAAATATCGCGGTTGTTGCATTCCTCTGCGGTTATGCTCATCAATAGCGCGGTATTGTGATATTGCGGTTATCGCGACAGCCCTAGTGCTCGCATGATTACGGAGTGCTTTTCAGCTGAAATTGATTAAAAATCTAATTGATTTAAGGTCATTGATTGTTGATTCAAGATTATTAGCTATTCACATCCCTAAACAGAGACATATAGAGACTTGAGGTTGTGCTCTTTTGGTTTGGACTACCAAGAACATCTTTTACAAAAAAAAAAAAAAAAAAAAAAAGTACAAGTCTAGCTATAAAATCAATTAATATGGCTTGTTGGTTTTTTAAGATATTAAGAGAATGTTATGGCATGTTTGTACTTTCAATACAAATATTATATATATATATATATATATATATATATAATATTTGTATTGAAAGTACAAACATGCCATAACATTCTCTTAATATCTTAAAAACCAACAAGCCATATTAATTGATTTTATAGCTAGACTTGTACTTTTTTTTTTTTTTTTTTTTTAATCAATGCAGGACTATTTCAGTTGAAAACACTTTGTTCATGTTAACTACACGGTAAGGTCAGCATTGGTAAATTGATATGTTTTAGGCTTTAGCAGGACAGTTAGGTTAGCTCAGGTGTTGTAGAATTGTGCTAGTGTTTTATTCTATCTGTCCAAGTAGGTTATGTTTGGAGTAGTCAGACTAGTTTGGAGGTTGTCAGGCATAAAGGCTGTAGTTTGAAAGAAAGTATGTGAGTTTGGCTGTAGGACAGCACTGCTGTAGTTTTGGGATGGTCATGCTGGCTTGATGATGCACAGCGTTTAGGATGACTCAGGTCTGCTCACATTCACCCCTCCCCCTGCTCGCCCACACCACTGACTCACTATTGTTCCCAGTGGCCCCTGCACAGCTGAATGTCTCTGTGTGCTTTCACACTTATATGCATCTACAGTACACCAAAGTCTCAGGAAGTGAATGTGAGCTGTCCCACTCTTATAGCTTGGTCTTACAGTGTTTTCACTAAGTCTTAAAAGAATAGTTCACCTAAAAAAACTAATTTACTCACCCTCAAGTGTTACAAACATATGATTTTTGCCTTCGGTGGAACATGAGACACACATTCCATAGAATAAGAAAAACTTAAATTGCATGAATTGTAATGGAAGAAAAAAAATCATATGCGTGTGAGGGGTAAATGTTGTTTATTTTTTGGGTCAGCTACCAGTTTAAGTGCAGATCTTATGATGGTTTAAGTTAGCTTGTGCTGTAAGATTGAGTCTTGAACACAAATCTTTGTGCCGAACTGTAGTGCATCTAGTTGTTTTTCCGTTCCTCGCAGTATGACTCAACATAACTCACTGTTCTTGTTCAGCACTTGGTCTGCAGCTGGCCTTTCACAGCTACTGACCAGGGTTAACCAGGGCTCAGGGCAGAAATGCCACAGACGCTGATAGAAAATGGTGTGGGTAAAAATTGCCCCCTTTGTGAATTCCAGAACGTGTTCTTTTTATTTTTTATTTAATTTATTACATTATCAAATTTCTTGCATTTATATTCTATTTTGCAATGTATTAAAATAGAAAAGTTATTTTAATTTTAATATTTCACAGTATTTTTTTTTTCTTTTTTTTTTTTAGCTTTTATTGTTACAGTATTTTTATATATATATATATATATATATATATATATATATATATATATATATATATATATATATATATATATATATATATATATAAAAAATAATATTATTATTATATTTTCTTTTTTTTTTTTTTTTTTTTTTTTTTTTTTTTTGGATCAAATAAATGCAGCCTTAGTGAGAGGCTTCTTTGAAAACCCTAAAACAAATCTTACCAACCCCAAACCTTTGAACGGTAGTGTATGTTGTGCATCATTTACTGCTACTTTTGTATTTGATGTTGATCTTAAACTTTATAATTAAAAGCCATATTATGAATTCGGATCAAAAATGTAATCTATTTTATTTAGTTGTCATCAGTGATGGGAATAACAGCGTTGTAAATAAAAAGTGTTATTTTTTTCAGTAAAGAGTAATCAAATGAATTACTTTTTCCCCCGTTACAACGCCGTTACCGTTACTCACAATAAATTGCGGCATTACAATTTATTATATTATTAGAATATTATTGCGCAGTGTAGCTGTATTTGACGTACCATAAACTCTAGTGTGAAGACGCACATCTCGCCGTCGCTTTGTCTCACACACACACAAAGAAAGATACAGAGAGAGAGTCTTTCATAACATGCAGAATTGACGCGCTACATGTAAACGATATTATTTGTTGTATTTTCCTGTCAAAATAACAGAGTTCCTTTTGGAATTCGTCAGCTTTTAAGAACTTCCAGTTTCTCTGTTAGTGGGCGGAACTAATGCGCAAACGACAATCTCATTGGCTGGCGCTCACCTGGTATTGTCCCTGTTTTGATTTCAGCAAATCAATTTGAGCGAACGCAGACAACGTGATTAATATTCATGAACCCAGCAGCTTATTAATCTTTAGTGCATTTTGTATTTGTATTTTGTATTGTATTGTAGTAGAATTCGTTATGTTATCTTATTTTTTCCCCCCTTTTTTTTTTATAGAAACCAAATGACAAACAATATATTAAGCATTACCACCAGTCCTAAGTTCAGTCAGCATGACAAATATGCATTCATACTTGGTTATTCTAATTACTAAAGTTCTATCATCATATAATGCTAAATTATCATAATATCATATTATAATGTTTGACTGACTGATGCTAAGTGTCAGTAGATAAATAGTGTAGATTAATGAACAATGTTTTATAATAATCTATTTAGTGTCCATTTCATTCATTTAACATATTTAATATTGGGGGCAGCCAAGTTATTTGACACATTTGAACCTTTTTTTTTTTTTTTTTTTAAAGTAACGCAATAGTTACTTTCCCTGGTAATTGGTTACTTTTATAACGATGTAACTCAGTTACTAACTCAGTTACTATTTGTGAGAAGTAACTAGTAACTATAACTAATTACTTTTTAAAAGTAACGTGCCCAACACTGGTTGTCATGGACAAACTCTTTGCTTTTTATCAAGGTACAAAAAATGCCCCTAAACATTTTAATGTTTAAGTATTGATTTCCGACACTGCTACCCATTGATTAAACACTAGAGATAATGCATATATCCAGCAGTTCATTTGTAAATTAAACATGTAATCCATAATTGTATTTAAAAGTACCTTTTTTTTTTTTTTTTTTTTTTTTTTTTTCATTTCAATGAAGAATTGTGGCTTGCTCATTTCATTTGCTAGCATGATGCTAGGGTTTTGCAGGCAGTTTTCAGGTATTGCTGTGCAGTTTCTGTTGTATTCTGCATGGTTACTAGGACATTGCTAGGTGGTTACTTAAAAGCTAAAATTAAAAGAAGCCCACCCCCATATCTCTGATATTCTGGTCTGTAGATATTGCTTATCAAGGCCATTTAATAAAGTAACAGGGTATCTAAAAAGCTGCACGATTTGAGGTTTCATTTATGTGTGTGGTACAGTTACATACTGAAGTTTAGTGCTTGGGGTTAGTACTGCTTTGTCTTGGCAAAGAGTACTAATAAATGAACAGCTGGTTTGAATTGCACGTACAGATTTTTGGCTGCTCTCAACCATTAAAGGACTAATTACTAGCTTCACTAAAGGACGTTAAACACTTGTTGGACTTTGCCCCTCGTTTGTGAAGTAGCTGTAACCACAAAACTGAGTGTAGTGACCCAAGTCTTTGCTCTAATATTGATCGCTGCGCTCAAATGGCACTCTCTGCCCTTGGGCCAAAACCGCTGCTGTCCATTGTAGCAGGCAGGGCATCAAAGGCGAGCTGAGCCTGAGCTATGCATGGCCAGGAATTTGGCACACTCCCGCTCCCCTCTGCGGTCCGTGCGCTGACTCTTTTGTTGTGGGATACACGTTCATACACATGGTAATTAGACTCATGCGGTGGAGGTGCTTCCGAGCGGGGGAGGCATGAAGATGGAGGGAAAGTAAGAGTGCAAGAGATTAAGAGACGTACGTCAGGGGGGAAAATTGCTTTGGGAAGCGTTTTAGCATGTTTGAAAGGACGTTTTCGTGGGTGTGCCGCCCAAGCGAGGTCGTCTCGGAAAAGTGACTGTAGCTGATACAGAGAGACCAGTTTTTCAGGTTCAGAAACTCTGCAGTGTGCTGCTGCGGTTGGGAGGGGGAGTTCACTTCAGATGGGCCGCATACCTTCACTCACAGCCAGACCGTAGGTCGGCACACAACGGCTCAAGTCTGTGCAGATGGGTCAAAAACTGTGCGTCCTTTTCTGTTTTCAAACCTCATTTTGTTCCTATTAAACTTTTTAAAATAATTTGGCTTCCCATCACGCACCATCCCTCCAAATCTCAGTTTCTGGGACAAAAAGGAGGGGAGTTTCAGTTCCTGTGACATGGTATTTGTTTGCCCACTCTAGCCATAAATTTGTGGTTAATATTGTAGTTTTAAATTGGGTCGTGTAAGTAAACGTTCACATTTAAATTTATTAAAGTGTCATGAATCCCCTGTTTTAGCACTGGTGGTTCACACCTAAGATTTGAAAGACTCAAGAAATGGGCGTGTAAAGCTATGGAAAAGTGGGAGTGTAGAGGGAAGAAAGAGAGGAGAAAACAACCAATAAAATACAGACCTACAGCACACTCATTATACAGAGTAATGAATACTAAAATGTGAGTGGAGAAAAAAAAAAGAAGAGTTCGGGCACTTTGGTGTATTTAAAAAAAAAAAAAAATATATATATATATATATACACACACACATACATACATATATATATATATATATATATATATATATATATATATATATATATATATATATATATATATATATATATATATATATATATATATATATATATATATATATATATATATGTATATGTATGTATGTGTGTGTGTGTGTATATATATATATATATATATATATATAATTATCCCTATGATAAACATCAAAGCGTCTTCATATCGTGAAAATGTCTAATAGGATTTGATAAACCATTCTTAAGAAATATCATCGTTTGAAATATCATTTAAACTTTTCTGAGTTATTGGTCTGTATAAAAAAAAAACAAGGAAGAACATTTGAAAGATATTTCATATCTTCGTCACATTTATAAGCATTACAGTCTCTGAGCAAATGACATGTAAAGCAGGAAGAATAAAGGCATATTTACTTCTGTTTAATTTTCAGTTTACTGCATTGTCTTCTGTTTAATGCAGTGCTATTATTGGCATGTATATTTCATTGGAAAAAGATGCAATGAAATGTGTGCAAACACTATGCTAGTATATGTTTAGAGCGCTACAGTAGATGAAAAATGTCCACAAAAACTTGAAACACATTTGCTCTGGTCCCAGTATGAACTGTGAACTGCACTGTGAGTGTTTTTCAATTCTTTCTGTTGAACTCATGTTAAATGTATCTTATTTCCATACATGTCGGTAGCCAGACTCTCTCTGACCGCATTTAAAGAGAAACGAAAACATACTGCACTGAAGAAATGGCTCAAACGTGTGCATATGTCTCTGAACAACAAGATGACTAAGTTGAATCAGTGCAGCTGAAACATTTAAATTATGTGTTGAAATATTGTCACATGCATAATACAGCAGCTTGGTTGGATAAAGATTTCCTTCTCGTGAATAATGTGGAGAAATGCTCAGACACTGATGACAAAGACGCATATACTTTAGCCAGTCACAACTCAGAGCAGACACATTTACTGTAACTTTTCTAATTACTAAATAATACTATAATGTTTCTAGTTACTATGACTTTTTCTAGTTACTAAATAATAATGTGTACATTTATTTAGTGTGTAATAACTGCATGCTGTGCATAAGCTGATCTTAAATGTCATACATCACACCATATGCAGGCCTGAATGTTTGCGATTGGAGAGCAGTGGCCTTTCAGTTTTAAGAGCATGATTCATTCCTTAAAGTCTGCCTTTTAAAGTGAATTGTTGTAAAACTAGTTCTTAATTATCGTTAATGTATGTAGAAAAACTGCATTCTTAGTCCACACAATGTTTGTCCTTTTAGTAACAAATATTACACATCTTTTAACAACATGATGTTGATTCAAAAAGTGTGTCCAGGATTTCTGAGCATGAGAGTGGGAGTTTCTCGATCTAATTCTCATAATGCAGTTACATGAGTCATGAATAAACCAGCCCACAGCATATCAACATCATTGCTCAGTACTCGTTTTCAGCTGTTTATCTCAAATTTGATCTACATTTGCTAGTGTATAATTATTTAGTGAAAATTTGCACTGAGTAAAATAAAATGGGACCAACATCTTTTGTAGATAAAAATAATCAATCTTACATGTGATTGTGACTCTTGAAAATGGAAGGAAAAGCTTATTTTGAGGGTAATTGACAAAATTCTTGTATACATCTGAATATCTGAATATCTGTAAAAATTCATGTCACACTTCAGGGCCATTTAAATGACAAAAGGTTATTTATAATTAGTCACAGGATCTAAAATTTCCACCATAACTTATGAATCCACATAATCCATAAAAACCTGGTTGTTGATTAAAGTTCATGGACGTTTTATCAAGTTAGCATGGAACGTTCTACAACTGTGTAACAAATATGAAGTAAAAACCTAAATGAACTGCTTGTTAAATGTTAATTTGTTGTATTTCTATGTGCAGTTACAGGAGACTGTCAAGAGGAAGTTGGAGAATGCTGGTTCACCACTAGGCCGTGACCAGGTCAATGGTTTCACCGATGGCTACCCGCCCAATAAAAAAGCCTGTGTTGAGGATGCATTGGGGGGTCTTAATGGGGTCTCAAATGGCACAGTGCCTCCTCTCTCACCAATGGAGTCCAAACATAACGTGAGTACCGACGCCATGATGGCCAATGGGAACCACAGAGCACCCGGTGCAGAGCACAACGGGTCGGGTCTAACTGATAGCGGCGCATCACGAGGCTCAGAGTCCGATTTCCTCCTGAAAGAAATGAAGCAGGAGCCGGTGGACGATATCTTGCCCTGCATACTGCCTGGAGGAGGTGCGAATGGAAACAACAGCCTCTTCCCTGACCTCAACCTCAACGATCAGGACTGGAGTGAGATTATGGAGGAGTTCAACCGCTCTGTACCCTATGAAGACATCCAGGAGCTCTTTAGTGACAGTTTTGGAGATCGCAAGGACCCTGAGCTCTCATCCGCCGGTGCAAATCAGAGCTTGATGCCACCAGATCTGGCCAGCGTGAAGACTGAATTTTCCCCTGCTACAGCTCCATCCGCTTTCGATCAGGACTCTTGCAACGGTTCCCCTCAGATGAGACCCACCTCATCTGGGCCTCCGCTTCACACAAACTCCCCTGCAACGGCTTCAGCCACATCGCCAGCCCTGCCTGTGCAGCAGCAGCAGCATCCACAACAGCAGCCCATTCAGCCCACCAGACCCCTCCCAAATCACCTGCTGCCCGTCCCACCCAAAGACCTGTCCCCCGCGCAGCAGCTGCAGCAGTTAGCGGTACGTGAGCAGCAGAGGGCGATATTGCAGCAGCAGCATGTGGTTCAGAAGCCACAACAGCAAAAACCACAGCAACAGCAAGCAGCAAAATTCCACCAGCAGCCCAACCACTCAGCATCTTGGCCCCAAAATGCTCCCACCCAAAGTCAAATGGGCGGGACTTTTGGCCTTGAGAAGTCCACCAGTCCTTCCTTGTACCCGCAAGACTTCCCCAACCCCAAGACCCTGCTCATGCCCAACAAAGGCTCTCCCAAAGCAGGCGCTCCAGCCGGATACATGCAGCCCAGTGGACACGCCAGCATGCTAAGTCACCCAGCTGTGCCCACAGGGCCCCTCGGCCACCCGGCCAACCCAGGGGCCCAGGCTGCCATGTTGGACTACAGTAACACTAAACCCCTGTCCCATTATGAGGCTGGAGTGTCTGGTGCGCCCAGGGGCCCTCCGGCCCCACAGAACCAGAACAAACAGAACCAGGCCATCCTGAACCTGATGCGACATCCACAGATGCCGAAGCAGAGGCCGACCGGCATGAACTTCAGAGCAGCACACCACCAGCATGCTCCGGTAAGACCACCCTCTCGCTGCAGTCTTCACATCTGTTGCTAACAAGGGGACTAGCTCACCCAAAAATGAAAACTCACCCTCATGTTTTTCCAAATCCAAAAGATATTGGTTAATCTTCGAAACACAGATTGTATGTATGGGTGTTTATACGTGAATCTGGACCACAAAACCAGTCTTGCACAGGTATATTTTTAGCAATAGCCAAACATACATTGTATGGGACAAAATTATTTATTTTTCTTTTATGCCAAAAATCATAGGATATTAAATAAAGATCATGTTCCATGAAGATATTTTGTAAATTTCCTACCATAAATATATCAAAACTTAACTTTTGATTAGTAATATGCATTGCTAAGGACTTCATTTGGACAACTTTAAAGGCGATTTTCTCAATGTTTAGATTTTTTTGCACCCTCGGATTCCAGATATTCATAGTTGTATCTCGGCCAAATATTGTCCTATCCTAACAAACCATACATCAATGGAAAGCTTATTTATTCAGCTTTCAGATGATGTGTATATCTCAGTTTAAAAAAATTTACCCTTATGACTGGTTTTGTGGTCCAGGGTCACGTATGTGCATATTTGATGAACCGATTTTTATTTTGGCCTTTTATTCACACAAACACATGCTCATACAGCACATCTTGTGTGGTAAACATGGAAGCTTTTGCATGCGTTACAAGCTGCAGAAAACCTCACTGGTTCTTGTGCATCATGTTTACCATATTTGATGTGCTCTTTGCATGTGGTTTTTAAACTCCTTGATTCATATGGATTTGTTTTAAATTGTCTTTGTGACTTTTTTTGGGGGGGTCTTAAAGGGATAGTTCAACCAAAAATGAAAATTCTGTCATTAATTACTCACCCTCATGTCGTTCCAAACCTGCAAGACCTTCGTTCATCTTCAGAACACAAATTAAGATATTTTTGATAAAATCCGACAGCTCTCTGACCCTGCATAGAGCGCAACACAACTGAATTGTTCCCAGGTCCAGAAACGTAGCAAGGACATCGGTAAAATAGTCCATGTGAAATCAGGGGTTCAACTGTAATTTTGAAAAAGTGTTCTCGTATGAAAAAGAGTTCTCGTAGCTTCGTAAAATTATGGTTGAACCCCTGATGTGACATGGACTATTTTACTGATGTTCATACTATGTGTGGACCTGGGAACAATTCAGTTGTGTTGCTCTCTATGCAGGGTCAGAGAGCTGTCGGATTTTATCAAAAATATCTTAATTTGTGGTCTGAAGATGAACGAAGGTCTTATGGGTTTGGAACGACATGAGGGTGAGAAATTAATGGCAGAATTTTCATTTTTGGGTGAACTATCCCTTTAAGTTTTGGATACCTGGACTTTCGATTGACTTTTAACTTAACTTTTAGTTTCACTAAAATATAGTAATTTGTGTTTCAAAGATTGCCCAAAGTCTTACATGTTTGGAACAACAGAAAGGTGTGTGTGTGTGTGTGTGTGTGTGTGTGTGTGTGTGTGTGTGTGTGACCATTTTTTTTTGGAAGAAGTGATTTGATTTGATTTGATTTTTATTTTATTTTTTTGAAACACGAAATATTTGTAGGGGGGAGTGTAAATGCAGTTAATATTCCAATTTAAAATGTTTTAAAAATTTTGTTAAAATGATCTTTTAAACTCGTTAATCCAGACTTTAATAGCTTCACAATACATTTATCTATCATATAAAATATAAAAATGTCATTTTTAACAAAATTTAATTTATATTTGTAACTATATGATGTCTTAAGAACAAATGTTAATCTCGAGAACCTTAAAGGGATAGATAAAATAAAAATTGTCATTATTTACTCACCTACAAGTTGTTCCAAACCTGTATGAATTTCGTTCTTCTGCTGAACACAAAAGAAGATATTTTGAGTAATGTGGGAAACCAAACCGTTTCTGTACGATCAAAGTTCAAAAGAGAACATTTTTATCACAAATTCTGGAGAGAAGTAGCACAAGTCACTGAAAGATGAAACGTTCTAGTGCGCATGTGTCATGCTATCATATGGAGTATATGTGTGTGTTAAAACAAACCAGCTCATAAGAATGTGCCTGTGGTTGAGAAGTGTGTGAATATTAGGAGTGACTGTTTTTAGTGTTTTAGGTTTCAGACTACAGCGGCCTCAAAGCATCTGGACACACAAAAATATCTGAATGTCATTGCATTGCATAAAATATCAAAGCGAGTGTCATCTTCTAACAGTGATGACAAGATATTTCTGCATCACTGCAGTGGAAATGAGATGCTCAAATTAGACAAGGGGAAGAAATTATCAACGGGAAGAAATGATCAATGTTATCAATCTGCTGTCAGGGTAAAAAAAAAAAAAAAATATTCTGGAAAGAGCTTCAGCAAATTAAATTTTCATTTTCTTTTGCACAGTGTGAAAATGTAAAAGTTAAAACAAAAAAAAAAAGAAAAAGATTAATCCATCAGAATAATTAAGGTAGTTGTTTGACAATCAAGTTAAACAAAACGCTTTAATTTCTCTTAATGTGTGATGTTTCCAAGCAGAGTGTGATCAGCACCCCTTTATAATAAGGGAATAGATCTAACAGCCACTTCAAGAGCAGTCCAGACCTAAAACAAAAACAAAAAAAAAAACCCTTCTGTGAACCG
This sequence comes from Spinibarbus caldwelli, assembly GCA_039654775.1. NCBI lineage: Eukaryota > Metazoa > Chordata > Actinopteri > Cypriniformes > Cyprinidae > Spinibarbus > Spinibarbus caldwelli. The sequence continues at coordinate 27,538,294 of CM077247.1, read as the reverse complement.
AATAACTTACTCCTTATCCGCTAACATTGAAGATATTATTAGCTGCAGGGAGTGTTTCTTTCAAGAGTTTTTAACAAAATTAATATAACTACCCTAGCACAGAACTATGCATTAAGGCATTTGGTAAAAGACATCCATATAAATGAAAGTAAAAATGTAATTAAGCAAACGATGTACACTGGAAAACAGAGAGGAAAAAGAAACCGCAAGTAGATCTTTAAATTAAAGATGCAAATGCAAATTTTCATGTTTGCATTTTATTTTATTTCTATTATCATAGAGATGTTGTTGCAAAGAGGAGGTTTTGATTAAAAATGATGAGAGCACATGAATTTTAAAAGAATTACTTTACCAGTCAGAAGTTTTTGAACAGTTAAGATTTTTAATGTTTTTATAAAGAAGTCTCTTCTGCTCACCAATTTATTTGATCCAAAGTACAGCAAAAACAGTAAAATTTTTAAATATTTTACTATTTTCCATTTCAATATATTCTAAAATGTAATTTATTCCTGTGATCAAAGCTAAATTTTCAGCATCATTACTCCAGTCTTCAGTGTCACATGATCCTTCAGAAATAATTCTAATATGCTGATTTGCTGCTCAAGAAACATTTTTTATTGTTATTATAAATATTTAAAACAGATGATTTTTTTTCAGGATTCTTTGATGAATAGAAAGATCCAAATATCAGCATTTATCTGAAATAAAAAGATTTTGTAAATCTTTTGGGGGGGATCAAAAGTGATAAAGACATTTATAATATTACAAAAGATTTCCATTTCAGATAAATGCTGTTCTTCTGAACTTGAAAAAACCTGAAAAAATTCTATTCGGCTGTTTTCAACATAATAGTAATAAATGTTTTTTTTTTCAAATCAGAATATTAGAATGATTTCAGAAGGATCATGTGAATGGAGTAATGATGCTAAAAATTCAGCTTTGAAATCACAGGAATAAATTACATTTTAAAATATATTCAAATAGAAAAGTTATTTTAAATAGTAAAAATATTTCAAAATTGTACTGTTTTTGCTGGACTTTGGATCAAATAAATGCAGACTTGGTGAGCAGAAGAGACTTCTTTAAAAAACATTAAAAATCTTACTGATTGTCATCAATTTGATTTCATATACTATTTAAACTAAACTGAGCTAGACAATGACATCTCTGAATTCAATAATGAAATACCTTTAACTGAAAATTGAGTGTTTAATCTTATTATACATTACTGACACTCTATCCTCCAATTTGATACTGTTAAGTGCTTTGACACAATCTGTATTGTTAAAAGCGCTATATAAATAAAGGTGACTTGACTGTTCAAAAACGTTCGACCGGTAGTGTATGTGGATGGATGAATACTTAATAATAAACACTGCAATATTCCATAAACTAAGAATAATAAATTTTGATTTTAATGGTGACTAACAGTCATGACAAAATCATAGCAACATTCACAGTTGTCATCAAATTAATATAATATAAAAACATATTGAGTGTATTATCCAGCTTGAGGGCTTTTTTCCGTCGGCCCGTGTGTGTGTGTGTCTGGCAGTGGGCCTCATGCGCCCCGGGGTTGAACAGTTTGTCTGGGTCAGGCAGTTGGTTGCTAAGGAGCAGAGAGCAGACAGCCATTCACTCTCTCTCTCTCTCTCTCTCTCTCTCACACTCACACACACACACACACACACACACACACACACACACACACACACACACACTGCGGTGGGGGCTGGGATGGGCTGCCAGAGACGAGTCAACAGAGAAAAGGACAGACCGAGCCAGAGAGGGAGGGAGAGGAGGGAGCGACAAAGCAGTCTTTCATGCATGCTGCCCGCCCGCCCCTGGCCCTCGTCCTGCGCTGAGTATTTTGGGATCAGCCCCCCTTTTAATCGTTCTTTCTGTTTAAATATAAGCCGTTTAACCCATTTAGCTTTTACTTTCTTGCCAGATATCAACTTTTACTTCCATGGTCCTTCGACTTGCTATTGTTAACTCTCTTCTGTAAAATCTGTGTCCGCATCTCACTTTTCAGATAACAGCGTTTAGTGTCGTCACTGACCTCAAAATACCTCTGCTCTGAGTGTGTGTGTGAGAGTGTGCCGGGTGTTTGTTGTGAAAGGGTGCCTGCCAGCGCTGACATCTCTGATATATTTTTAAACTATCTTCGCCTTTGTCTGTAGTCCAGAGGTGCTGAGGAAGCTTTTTGCCTCACGATCAGGTCAGATCAGAGAGGAGATGTGCTGTTCGGCGGCTTTGATAGTTGAATTTAAATGGAAGTTTCAAAGCCGTGAGATTTGAAGCATTCAGCTGGTGTAGATTGCATTAATTATACTGTAGGAGGGGGAATCACACAAAACCTGCCAAGAATGTGTCCTAGTTATACTTAACCACAAAATCAGAAGGAAGAAATAAGATCTTATACTTAACAGAAAATAAAGTCTAATTTTAGGTGTTTAGGATCATTAGTATTTGCTACCTAAATTCTGATTCTTTCTGTAATGCAGTGCCATATTAACGATATGTCAGGATAATTTTCTTTATATACATATGTAAAAAAAAATTAAGTATGTAATAAAAATATAAAAATAATACACACACACACACACACACACACACACACACACGTTATTGCATAATATATTTTATTTATTTATTTGACCAAAGATGGTTGAAAGTTTGGGATCAGTAAGATTTTTAATGTGTAACCTCTTATGTTCAAGGATGCATTTATTTGACAAAAATATACAGTAAAAACAGTAATATTTTAAAATATTTAATTTAAACTAACTGTTTTCTATTTTAATTTACTTTTAAAAAAATATTATTTATTCCTGTAGTGGCAAAGCTGAATTTTCATCAGCCATTTGGCTGATTTTGATTAAATGTAGGATTTTCTGAGTGTCAGAACTTTCGCTAACCTTTTTGTTGTTAGTTTATCAGTTGTAATTTGTAGTGTTTAGTAAGAGTCATCTCTCGTTAGCCTGAGAAATTACTCTTTTTAAGCACTTAAGACCCAAGGCTACTAATATCAGAAACAGATACACTCTGGTAATGGATCAGACTTCAGGTTTTCAAATCCAGTTGGACCCATGAAGACCTAGTTTACACTAGAAATGGGATGTAGTCCCCTGGTCACCTCCTTATATAGTTTAGGTGATTTAAGTGGTTTGGACCCAGTTTGGGCCTGTATTCTCTATCTTTAAAAAAGACCTCTGTTTTTCTTCTCACAAACAAAGTTCAGTATGACATGAGCTTCCTGGCTTTGCAGGTCAACACAAGTACCATTGAAGTGTAATGTGGTAACTCCTCATCTGCTAACCTTGAGGATAATATTGGCAGCAGGGAGTGTTTCTTTTCTGTAATGTTTGAAATAAAACTCTTTTTCACAGCACATATTGATGATTAATACAACTGCAGTAAGGCATATCCATATAAATGAAAGTAGAAACTTAATTAATGGCTATACAGCTAGTTACAGAGGAAAATAGAAACTGCAATTTGATGTTAAAATGAATTAAATAAGAATGCATGGTCCTCTCATTCCCCACAACTTATAAGAGGAAAAAACTAATCAGAAATATTTTGTCTTCTGTCATTTTTAGTGTTTGAGTCATTTCTTGCCTTGTCTCTGCAGGATTCAGGGTCCTATCCCGCCACAACTCATGTTCCTGGTCCCGGCAACACCATGACGCCACAGCAGAGCAGCAACAGCATCCCAGGGAACCACAGTAACGCGGCCTACATGAAGCAGCAGCAGCAGATGCAGCTGATCAGTCAGCAGAAGCAGTTCCTCCAGAGACAGATGATGGTCGAGCAGGTGCCGTCACCAATATTCTTGTTATTTTTGCTTCTATAATTATGCCAGCAATAGTAACATGATGAAAGACGGCAATGTTCAATTACATTTATTAATAATAATAATCATCAAAAATTCTTCAGCCAAATAATATAGTTTGTTAAACTGTGGGTGATATTGTGGTTGCAAATATAGAATTCAGTTTTTATCAGCAAATGGTGATTATATTTTACAGCTACTTCAAAAGTGTCTCATTTAAACCAAGTTTAGAGCCAAAGCTTTGTGTGTGTGTGTGTGTGTGTGTGTGTGTGTGTGTGTGTGTGTGTGTGAACTTGTTTTTACTACTTTGTGGGGTCCTAATTTGACTATCTTTGTGTGGTCTTTTGGTCCTCACAAAGACATGACCTTTTATATAAGACTATAAGATGACTAAATATACTGTCGTCCAAACCTAAACCTACCAGTCACAGAAACCTATCCCTAAACCTGCCAGTCACTGAAAACATTCTTATATTTATATATAAGAATGTTTTAACATTCTTAAAACATGTTTGAACATTTTTACATATAAGAAGGGTATACAGGTTTCTGTGACTGGTAGGTTTAGGGTCGGTGTAAGTTACGTCCATACTATAGGGAGTTTTAATATTCTATAAAACATTCATTATTATCATTTTTAAGATGTTGTCTTTGTGTGGTGCAACTAAAGGCCCCAACAAAGTACTATATTTCTGTTTTTACTATTTTACTAGTATTATAATTATGCGTGTGTGTGTGTGTGTGTAAATTCCTGCTAAAGTTCATTCCATCCATCAATTCTCGGAGTTGTCCTGTTTTAAAAATCCACCTCTAGAGGGCAGCAGCCTCACAAGAATAATAAAACCTTTGGCAACAGTGTTGTTCCTCTCGTAAAAGTCTGTTAATCTCTGAAAGACTCCAGTTGATCACAGTATTTGAAGTAATAACTGAAGTGTGTTTGTCTCAGGAGAAGCAGCGGCAGCAGGAGCAGCAGCTGCAGAGGCATCTGACCCGTCCACCGCCTCAGTACCAGGACCAACAGAACCCGCAGGCTCAGCAGAACCCATTCCAGCAGCAGCAGCAGGTCCCTCAGTTCACTGGTGTGCCACCCTGCTTGGCCCAGCAGCACTCTTCAGGTTTCAGCGAACACGCCATCTCCGGTATTCACCTTTCTCTTCTTGATCATCAGTTGCCCCATTTACCATCATTAGGCATTCTGTTGTCCAGAATGCATTAGGACACATACGGGTGTTTGCTAGAAATTAGATGTGGTCTCATCCTTACCTGACCACCTCCAAGAATAATTAAGTGATTTGGACCCAGTCTGGACTTGAGATCACATGAGTCAGATGTTAAACAGGTGTAAACGAGACCTCTTTCTGATTACGAGAAAAGTTCTGCTTGACGTGAGCTTCCTGGCTCTGTAGGTCAACACAAGTAGCCTTTTGTTAGTAGTCCACAAACAAGTCCATCTGATTTGCAAATGTGTGTTTATTGATAGAATCATTTGAATGACAGGCACACAGTATGTTTAGTGTGTGGTATGCTATGCTGCCGTTACATACAGCAGCTATCGTTCATCTGTGAGACTGCTTTTAAAAGCTGTTCACCTAAAAATTGTTTAAATAATCATTTATTCACCCTCATGTTGTTCCAAAACACAAAAAGACTTTGTGTTTTAAAGAATAATCAAATGAATATGTTTTTAATCAAATCAAAGCTTAGAAGATCCAAAAAGGTGATTAAGATGACATAAAACAGGGTTAAATCTAACCTTTAAACCTAACCTATGCACTCTATGAATGTGTTGATCATTGTTTAAATGTAAATAAAAGCTGAAGTTGGAACTGTTTCTTTATATTAGGCAAACATATCTCTTCACAAGACTGCTAGGTTTCATGTAGATTTGTTTCATGATGGCTTTATGACCTTTTTGGATCAAAATTTTCCTTGGACTTTCGGGCAGTAACCGCTCAGGTTTCATTAAAAAAATGAGGTTGCGTAAATGATGATAGGACCAGTTTGTTGTAGCATCCAATCAACAATTGAGATATAGAACCAAGTCCCGCCCCATAATCTGTTACACTCAGATGTACATTAAAATATTGAAGAAAAGATCTGTGCTTCTTACATTTCACTTTAATTTCACTGATCAACGTTGAAATCATTAAAATTCTAAATGGCAAATTCTAAAATGATTGTGTGGTCTACTCTGTTTTAGGTGCATCTCAACCTATAGGAAATGTCAACTCTCTGAGTGGCCCCACCCCTGGAACGCAACGGATGTTCTCTCAGACGCAAAGCATGATGGGAATGGGAGTGAGCCAGAATACTGGCCCAACCACTGGTCCTGCTCCAGCCGCCAGTCAAGCAGACATGAACCTTTCATCCTGCGCAGGGGGTCTCGACGTGCAACAAGTCCTTTACGGCAACATGCCCATGCATCCGAACCAGCAGAGAGTGCAAGTGTCCACAATGTCTGCTGCTTACCGCCAGAACGTTCTAGTGGCCCAGCAGCAAGCACACTTGAAAAACCAGCCCAATGCTGCTTTACTGAAACAACAACAGCAGCAGCAGCTGGCCCGTATGCCCAACAGCATGCCCAACGCAATGGCTAATAACATGGGCTCTGCTATGCCCACCTCCATGCCAACCAGTATCCAGGGTGCCTTGCCCACACAGGCTCAGTCGTGGCAGCAGCAGCAGCCCCAGCAGCATCCAGGTCTCCAGCCCGGCTCTGCAAACGGAGGCATGCCAGCAGGTTTCCCCACCACTGTCTTCCAGATGCAATCAAGATTGTCCAAACTTCCCAACAGCACCCCGTTTCCCCAGGGTGGCATGGGAAATAGCGCCGCTGGTAGAACCCTGGCAGGTATGAATCCTGTACAAATGATGCCTAACATGAACCAGCAACGGACCAATAACCCAGGCATGTCCCAACAGCTGCCTCCTCCTGGCCAGCAGACGGCCCAGCAGGGGCAGCCGCAAGCGCCGCCTCAAACTCAGCAGGTTCTGCCGGACTTGGGGCCTTTCAGCCAGCCACAGGCCGGACCCAACCGCACCACAGGACTTCAGTGCAGTCAGGCCTATCAGCTGAACAGGACAGCCAATCAGCAGCTCCAGTTTAGCTACAGTGCCCAATCGGGAGGCAGCTTGTCTGGGTTTCCTGTCGAAACTGACCTGGTGGACTCTCTGTTGAAGAATCCGTCGACACAAGAGTGGATGGACGATCTAGATGAGCTCTTGGCCAGTCACCAATGAGTGATGGCCATGGGCCAATAACAGCCAATACTAGTGCCTTTGGTAGAGGAGAAACTCCTCATATCACGGTGGGGCTGCACAATTAATCGAATGCGATTGTCATGCACATCTTGTCAGTAAAGCCGGTTCTGTGATTAGTAGTAAATCTCCATCACCTGCTTTCAGATGGAGCAGCGTTTACTACACAGAGCCATAGTTCTCTGACAAGCTACGCAAATACAAATCACAGACGATATAATCGTACGATTATGAATTTGCGATAATGACAGCTGTTTGCATAGCTTCTCATTGAACTACGGCTCTGTGTAGTAAATGCTGATCCATCTGAAAGCACATGAAAATACCACATTTAATAACGTTTTTACTCCAAACTCACTTCATAACGACAGTCAAGTGTTTGAAATAAATCTTTCTGTGAGATGATGTGGCTTCTTACACAGAATAAGGCACGCAACGTTATTTCGTAGTATTCTAAGCAGTGAATTTGCTTTCGAGGCTGTCGATTAGCATTGCATTATAGATATATTTTATTATAATGATAAACCATATATTGCCGTAGTCGTGTTTATTAGTCACATTGAATCAATGAAAGCAGTTAAATCTTCTGTTTATTCAGCTGCAGCTATAGGCATTTCCTGTATTTCTTCTGCGGGGCGTATTTGGAGTTTCGGCGCGAGAGCGCCCTCTGGCCTTCGGATGAAGATTTACTACTGATCACAGAGCCGTGCTTCACTGAAAGATACGCAGTCGCAGCTTCTGTCTAATTGCGATTTCGATTTCATTTCGATTTATCGTGTAGCCCTATATCACGGTCAGATCTGCTGTGTTCTCTATTGAGTATGTATATGGTGTATATAATAGAGGTCGAGTAGAGCACAGAGCCTGTGTCAAAGTATTCTCTGGACTGGAAATTTCAAAGAGGGAAATGCTCTACTACTGAACCTGTGGCTCAGTAAAACCACTGAATTTTCTTATATGACGAGTACGCTCAAACACGTGTTCAGCCATTCATACGATTGTGTTGCCTGTAGGCACAAGGAGAGTCTGTTCAGTGTCAGGATTGTCTTGACACACTTCCACAGGCCTTAAATTTGCACTCTTGAAGATGCACAACGTGATTTACAGTCTAAAGCAATAGTTAACCCAAAAATGAGCATATTTGAATCATTTACTAACCATGTTGATCCAAACCCATATGACTTTGCTTCATGAGGGATGTCCGGTCCTGCTCCTGGAGGGACACCTCCCAGCAGAGTTTAGCCCCAACCCAAATGAAACACACTTGAACCAGCTAATCAATTCTACAGGATCACTAGAAAACAGAGATGGTCTTTTTATGGGGAAATGTCAACTTGGATTACGTGTGCCTTGATAAACAGCAGGACCTTATATGTTCAGACGGAACTGAATTGGTGTCAGAGCTGTGCGACAGTCAGTCACTGATTGTTGATACCATAGAAATTAATGAGAATTGACATAAACCGAATCTTACCTGATGCAAAATTGTCTGAATTATCTTCTAACAACTTTTTCATTGTAAACTCCAAAAAAAATTTTTTCAAAATTCCGAAGTGATTGTTTAATGGCAAACATGTTGATTCGTATAGAAGTAAGCTGCTCATCACAAAAGCAGTGTATTAAGAGTGCTGAAGCCTCTTCTCCATCCAGAATCTTCCACTAAAGATAGTCATGCGAGTTTGGAACGATATGAGGGAATAAATGATGACAACTTTAATTTAGGTGAACTGTCACTTTAAGTTCCATACGGTTAGTTCTTTGGTTAATTTCTCATTGACTAAAATTTGGAAGTAGATGCTTTGTGGTTTGTTTAATCAAGCTGTGACCGCTTGAAGGAGTGTAGCTGAGACTATCAGTGCGGAGGATGAACTGATGAACTCTACAGTGCTCCAGTGAAAGTAGATCACGTCATTACACTTTCATGTTACACTACACTAAGTTGTGTGTTGTTTGTTTGTTTGTTTGTTTGTTTGTTTTTTCTGAATAGCACAGAGCTTCTGTGTTGGTGAGAGGGTTAATATTCCTGTTTGTTTTCTCCCTCTGGTGTCTGATGTTACATTGAGGGCAGGGCAGGTGCTGGTCTGAACCGCATTACCTGAACACTCTCTTCATCTGAGATTCTGTGACAGGATTTCATGTATATTTATACATTTCTTTTGTATGTATGCAGTTTCTGTTGTTCAGGAGAAGATAGATCTTATTTTTATATGTATATGCAAGATTTTGTAAGTATTTTATACTTTTTATTATTGTTCTCTGTAAAACAAGAGTATTGTGTAAATATAGTTCTCTAGAAATTGTCTTGTTTGGTGTTTATTTTTTTGTTTATGCATGTCTTGAAAGGTTTGTGCATTAGCAACTTAGTTTTCAGACATGTTTTCAGATAATACTCTAATGCAGTACAGATGAACATGAGTCATGACCAGAGTTCGGTATAACGCCTTACGCGTTACTGTAATCGAATTACTTTTCCTGGTAAGGCAGTAATGTTACATTTTAAATTTATGTAATTTGATTACAGTTACCAATAAAATTGTCAATAAAATTACGTTACTTACGTTACAAATGCAGTGTTTAAAAAAATGCCCTTTAATAAATCACCGGAGAATGCGAGCTAAAATGAGAGTCCCACAACATTTAGATGAAATATGATAGGTAACCTTTCATTGCAAAATGTTGCACTCGACATATTTTAGCCTGGCATTATAGTTTGGGAAAAGTTCAACAAGTGAAGTGTTTATTAGTGTTACTGTGACATAAAGTAAAAAATAAATGACTCCAGAATGAGATCAACCGCTGGATTGAACCACGTCGGCATCACAATTCAAGGCTTATTCCTCACAGCGCGTCTTATTCCAAAAACGAAAAGTAGCCTAGATGAACTTGAATCTTTCTACAGAGGTGACATGAGCGTTTACATGTTCGCGCGTCTCAAACGTGGTTTCTCGTGGATGATATATCTTATCTTATAGGGCATGATCACATTATAGGTGAGCTCAGACGGTAAAGACTGTACCTCGCGTTGGTTTCATACGGATTATTTTATCAGAGAATATTTGTTTTCAACATGATTCATTTAATAATAGACGCTTCAAGCTTTCTTTGGATATACTATATTTCTCATGTCATTTTCGTTCATTTTAGTGACTCATTTCAGGAAGACTGAGAGACTGAGAATGCAGAAAGCGCACCATTTGTTTTATTTTATAAAACCAAAAAAAATAAGTTTTGCTGATATTGGGAGTGAATCAGAGCATACAAATAATATGCCTACCTACTTAATAAGTAGGCCTATTATTTATACTCTACAGTATACAAATTCAGTTTCCGTGAATATCTTCCTGAAATGAGTCACCAAAATGAACGAAAATGACATGAGAAATACAGTAGCCAGGGGAGGGGCCTTGGGAGCATTTCCTCACTAAAGCTCTCATCTTTGACAAAGTCCATCTTTTATTTTAATTATTATATTGAATTTGTGACTGAACAATGGCTTGTTACATACAGAGAGAGCATGAGCTAATTGAATAGAATATCTTTGTCATCGTACAAGTACAATAAGATTTATTTTGAAACTTCCAAATTGATAGTAAACCTTAAAAATAGAAATGATTTAAAATGTCAATATAAAATGATAAATTATAAAAAGTTTACAGCAGTATTAAGACAATTAGCATTAATTTCTTTCAAAGGTAAATGAGGCTGGGTTCCTCATTTACCTTTGTGAATGCTTGCATCACATATGTGCTGTGAAAAGTCTTACTAATTGTGATGTAATTTGGTTTATAGCCATGTCCCGCCCACTCTAGTCATGTTAATATAAGTGACTGATTAAAAGAGCTGCCTGTGAGTGTGGTTTGAACAGAGATAGAGGATAGTGTCTGACCTCTCTGTCCACAAGAATGATGCTGGATCAGGTCGTGCTGTTAGCAGCCATCACAGTGTTGGGATTGCTGGAACAAGGTAATTACCACATGATTGTAAAAAGTCAATCAAATCAATATTTGTCTGTTTTGCTATCATATGCGCGCTTGTGTCCTTATTAGAAATCTTGCATGTGCTAGAATAGTCAGTTCTCTGTTATAATGGACAGTAATTGTAGCAGTGTTGCTGTATGTGATTGTTGGACTTTAAACAAGATAATGATCAGTGGAGTTACGGAGTTATCAGTCATGTTGGCAAGCCCTGCAATCAGTGCATCATAAAAAAAAAAAAATAAAAAAAATAAAAAGTAAGAAGTAATACACCGAGCTTTAGGTTTGATCGAAGTGAAAAAATGTTCCAAATGGAAAAAAATCTAAATAGCCTACACTCTGTAAGATTTCCTCCAATACTACGCAGATTTACCAATTTTAAAATAATATATGTCTTGAAATTAGATAGACAAATTAATTTTGAGCGGTTCTCACTCTTTTTCATTAATAAAATAGGGATAGTTTGTTCAACAATGAAAATTCTCTCATCATTCTCTCACATCATGGATGTATCCTGTTTTAAAGAGGATAGGCCTATATATATATATATATATATGTATGTGTGTGTGTGTGTGTGTGTGTGTATATAATTTATATTTATATTTAATGACAAACCAAACATCCAGATTAAGAACAGGATATTTTGCAATGTGTGCTATTAATTTCTTTACCTTCATATTCATAATCCGTTTGGTCTGATGTGGTAAATGTGTTTACCGTCCTGTCAGCGTACTTCGCTCTGAAGGTGATCTACGCGCGGAGAAAGTACTCTGTCTCTCCACCTGCCACTACCGGACCTCCGGAGTTTGAGAGGATCTTTCGAGCCCAGTAAGTCAGGCGGAAGAGATCGCATGTATCATCTGTCAACTGAATCAAGAACTAATGAGTTCACTGAGAGGAATGTTGATCTCGACAGGTTTAGTCTCATTTGTCATATTCTTGTTCTACCAGAGCAAACTGTTCCGAGTATTTCCCCCTGTTCGTCTTCTCGCTTTGGCTGGCTGGAGTGTTCTTCAGTCAAGGTGAGTTTCCCTGAGCTGAAAAACCAATAATTATCATGTAGGCTAATGGCAGTTCAACTTTGTGCTCACAGAACCTATTAATTAATCTTGATAAAATGCAGCGACCACACTTTTATAGTTTGTGGTGTTTATTATAATAAGACACGCTCAAGCAGCTTGATGTTGCTCACAAATATCAGATATTCTACTACTGGTGCAAGCACAGAAACACACTGCACTCTGACAATATTTTGATTTATTTACAGAAAAAGAGAGCATCTAGAATGTTACATTCGAAAGATAAAATGCCAAGATGTTCCTTCAGGCTGGTCCGTTTGGATGATTTTATCATGGTTTTTGGGCACTTGACAGACTGTCAAACTGGTAGAGCAGCAAAATACTAGCTTAGTTGTGTTGAGGGAGCATCAAGGGGGAACTTTCCCTTGTGAGAAGTGCATAAATAATGTTTCTGCCTTGAAGTTTTGGTTAGCTATATTAAAAGTCTATCTAGATTAAACAGCTCTCACATCTGACATTGGCTTTCAACATAATCTGACATCTCACACCTCTGATTTGCATGTAAACAAAAATCCCTTAAAAATGTTTCATGAAAACACTATGTTGTGTTCTTCAAAAACACCTCCACTCAGATCTAAAGGAATAAATTTAAGCCTAAATTAAGGTGGTGGTCAATATTAGGTTAAGTCAAGTCATCACAATTACTATTACTTGAGTTTAGTAATATGAACAAACCCCTCATGCAAAAAAATACATGATGATTTTCTTGCTCTCTAGCTTTGGCAGTGTTTTTCGGGCTGCTGTACCTTTATGGACGGTACAGATACTTCCACGGCTATGCGGAGTCTGCTCAGGGCAGGTGAGTGATCCAACACTGTAGTTATGTTCATGTTTTCCCAGTCGTGTTGCTCACCCTTTACTGCTCGCTGGCAGACTGGAGCCGCTGTACTTCAGTGCAAAGATGCAGTGGGTGCTGATCGCTCTGGCCGGGCTGGGGGTCGTCTGCACCATGACGCAGGCCTATCTGGGACTGGACCTGCTGCACTTCTTTAGTCATGTTCTGGGCCTGACCGAACACGCATGAGGCGGAAGAGCTGGAGATCTGCAGGAAACTGAGGACAGGGAATGCTTTAGCACCTGCAATGGAATAAGTGACAAAACCAGATGTGAAAATATATAAATATTTATAAATTTTTTTACCACAATTTTTTTTTTTCTCCTCTAAAGAAAGAATGTACAATCTATATAGAAATGAATACAGGCTACTGTTGATTGCTCCAGGAAAGAAAAAAAAAAAGTGTGTGAGTCATGCATTTTGTCCCTCAAATGGAAACGTCTGCAGTGTACTCATGCAAAACCATCAGTTATTCAAATGTTTGCTTCAAATGTTGTTAAATAACTGTCTAGAAACCATTACTGTTAGTATTTTCAAATAGCCAAAATTAGTTTACTTAATATACGTTTATATTTTAAGGCTTTTAATTGGTTTTTGTATTAACAATGTCCACCAATGGACATAAATATGGATGTTTTTTTTTTTCAAATGATACATTAGGTGCTTTTGATAAATTTGATAACTAATTTTTCTAGCTAAAGCATTTTATGCATCCTAAATACAATTAAACAGTTTCACTTTTGGAATGATTTTACAAAAATTACAACTCGACTGGAAATTATGCACAATAAAATATTCAGCTCCCAAATGATATTTAGTAATTTTTAGTATGTTTTCTTCATACATCATGTTTACTGACGGTGTAAACCGTACATTAATGCTAAAATACCTTTACTGGGGCAAAAATCATTGTGGTGAAAATGACAACCAAGAAACACTTCTTCTACTATATAAATATCAGCTTCCAAGAGTCATTCACTTTTAATTTCTATTTAAGCATTTTTTTCTGTTAACTGGTAATGTGTAAATGCAGGCATTTCTAATCTATACACATTTATAAAATTCACTATAATAATGTTTGACAGACTTTGCATAAAAATGTCAAATTCCTAAAATGTTCGACATTCAATCTGTGTATAAAGTGTTTTGTATTTTTGCCCTCTAGGAGGCGCTAGAACTGTGTTTAATCACTGTCAGTGAAGACCATATTACTGAATTCTTTGTGTTTCTCTTTAGCTGTTCTTATCCGACAAATATCCGGATGAAATGCTGAAACTTATTTTAATTTTCCAGGCCAGGACACCAATAGCTGTAATATTAAGCATTAACACACTGGAGGCTTCGCTATTTTGAGGTGATACAGGACATCACTAGTATACCAACAACTACGATATAAAACCTCAGATGAGTCATTGCTTTTGTATAACAGCACTACAGCATCACAAAAACTGTACCATACCCCCAAAAGCGGTGGGGTGAAATGTCTGACTTAAATCTCACTTAAGACTTCAATCTTGCATGTCAATAGTGTCAATGTCAAATTAGTATTTTACAAATTATGAATTCAAAAAAAAAAGTTTTATTAATGAAGCATAAACTGTTTACTAACATTTAAATGTATATGAAATCATGTAGGCCTATTCACACCTTAGTGACAAATATAAAGGAGCAACAACAAAAAAAAAAAAACATTTAAAATGAATTTCTTCAGTCATACAAATAACTGTAGATTCCTTGGTCCTGCTCTTAAAAGAATTATTGTTATATTCCCTAGAAATTTATAATACAACTTCTTCCGCAGTACTCCCAGTCCAGTTTGCAACTTCCAGTTTCCAGTGCATTGGAACCCAATGGTAAAGTCAGCAACTGCATGTGCTGCTAAAATTAGATCTGCATTAAAAAGCTTCACCCCGAACGAATGTTGACTTGTTCAGAAAGCTTGAGATTGAAGTAATGGTGAACATGTGTCTGTTATTAAGAGTAACTGAAGAAAATAAAGGCTTTCATGTGACATGAAAGAGAGAGCAGTGCGCTGCACATCTGTGTGAGTTTGCCACTGTCTAAAGCAGTTAAATGAAACCGTGTGGCATCATGCTGTAAACCCTTCATATAGGATCAATATAGGAAATGCAGAGAAAATGTTTATTTTTTTAAATTTTATTTTATTTGTTTGTTTATTTGGTTTAAAATTACAATAGTCCACCCTGCTGGTAAGCGCATCAACAAGATTTAATAATGGTCTATAGTTGCTCAATATGGTGTTATCCAGATTGCTCAGAAGGGGCTTAAAAGCTGCAGTTTTCAGGGAATTTGGAAAAGTCCCAGAAAGAAGTGAGGCATTTACCACTTCTAAGAGATCAGCTTCTAAACAGTTAAACACACTTTTGAAAAAAGATGTGGGAAGTGTGTCAAGGCAGCAGGTTGATGTTTTAAGATGCTGTGCTTTGTTGTTTCAATTGCTTGGAAATCAGACCTAGTAACTGCTTTCTGAAATTGTGGCCGGATCTGTCTGACCTCTGCACAACTTGAGGATGTGCTGAACGCCGTTCTGATATTATTGATCTTCTCAGAAAAGAAGGAAGCAAACTCATTGCATTTGCTGTCAGAGAGCATTTCACTGAGAATCTGACTTGGGGGTTTGTTAGTCTCTCAACAGTAGCAAAAAGAGTGTGTGTGTTGTTCAAGTTGCTGTTTATAAGGTTTGAGAAGAAGGTCTACCTAGCTGTGTGTAGTTCCACATCTGTTTAAGGTAACTTAGTTGCCTCTCAACTGTATAAAAACCTTAAATGGCATTTGTGGTATGCATCCCAATTCACATACTTATGCACTATTCTATGTCATATAAATAGTGAGTAATGTATTCAAACTGTAAAATTCCAAAAAAAAAAAAAAGTGGACTTCATCTGGATGATGCAGTTAATTAATGACAAAATAACATTTTATAATTCATACACTAAGTATAAGTACATAGTGTATAGTGCAACATTTGGAATTCAGCTTTGTTTTCCACTAAGTTACTGAGTTAAGAGTTGCTTCCTATAGCAGGAAAATCTCTTCTGAACGCTATAAATTCCTCATATAAATAATGGAAGATTATTTATCCTATAAGGTCATGTCCCAAAAACCTATGGAAATCACAACTGGATCATAGTGAATTGGCCACCTACCTATCAAACATGCTCTTTTTTGCAGACATTTTGTATAAAGAATTGCTTTCAGGTTTCAGGCCTTCTTCCATCTTAGAAACATTGCTAAGCTGATGCAGAAAAACTAGTTCCTGCATTCTTGACCTCTTGACTGGATTATTGCAATGCACAACTAGGTGGTTGAACTACTTGAAATTATTAGTAGTTTCGCATGACAAATTGCACTTAAAGTAGCTAACACACACCCTTCAGTGCCAGTGTGTGTAGAGATGTGGTTTAGTGGAATTATTGTTTCTCTTGGCTTGGTCTTATCAGCAACAGGATGCAGAGAGCAGCTTGTTAAAGGTGTCATGTCTCCATTCGGTGACGCTGAAAGCTCTCATTTCCTGTAGCTGTCCTCAGCTGCTGCCCGCTTCAGCGGCCCAGTGTGACCCAAGTGAGCGAACACCTAAATCAAATAATTTTTCTTATATTAATGAAATAATACGTCATTGTGAATTAATTGTAATTAATCTGATACAAACCACTGAACATACTGCAATGTTGTTCACTGAAAAATGGCTTTGAAACAATTTTCACTAGTAAATTTCACAAATAGTCACAAAGAAATGGCGAGTAACATTATTAATTAAAAGTGAAATTTTGAAGTCGAAAGACTGTTTTTCTTGTCAAACATAATTCAGTTATTTTATACAGTGTAGTGCATTGTCTGGTTTATTTATTTATTTATTTATTTTTCTTTTACTTACCAATGTGAGATTTTTACAGTACTGTGTGAGAACCAATAGGGCGATCATTTCAGCAGCCCCAGAGGAACCATTCATACTTCATTGTCTCTCTCTTTCTCCCTCGCTTTCGCTTGAACACACAGGTGCACGTTCTCCAGCTTCACACTGATTTCAACTGACCTGGTCACTTGGAGAGGAAGTTGTGTTTTTGGCCAGCAGGAAAAAAATCATATGGGATTTTTGCTGCTTCCTGTTGCAGGAAACACGTTCAAGGATGCAGAAGGGGTGTGTGGGGACTGTAGGTCTGTGTGTGTGAGTCAGTAAAAGAGAATATACATCATATTCTCTTTTACTGACTCACACACACAGACCTACAGCCCCCACACACATATTACAACAAGGACAGAGCAGAAACTTTAACACTAATATTAGTTTCTCTGCAGGCATGTTGAAGTATAAATTGGCTGTAAACATGTTTATGCATTCATTGGCATATTTATGTATCCGTAACACTTTATATTAAGGTTCCCTTTGTAAAGTGTTTATAAAGGTGTTCACTTAATTACTCACACTCCTTTATATATGCATTAAAAACCTATCTGTGTGTTAGTGACTCGCTTGTCATAAATGGTGAATTAAAAAGCTTATACATACTTATGTGAATCAAAATATTTGATTAATTTAGATTTCAAGGTGCATAAAGATCCATCTAATTTGATTCATTATTAATATCATGATGCACCAAACATACACTATTATAATGGGAATGAAGAGTGTGGTTTTTGTGTTCAGGGTCATTACTGTAATGTCTCATATGTCTCATGTAATTTTCCCACATTCTTTCATTTTCTGGTCCTCTGTAAAAGCAACTTCAGGCTATGATGCAAAAAGTAGTGACCACGAGTTATGCATTAGATATTATTAATGAATCATTCAATTCCAGTATTAGTTGAATCATAATCACGAGTGGACACCAGTAAACCATTAATTCATGAGTTCTAAACCTTACCAGTGAATGTGCACCTTACTGTAAAGTAGACACCTGTGAACCCTTTATTTTAAATATTAATAACATAAATAATAAATTTTAATAAATATTAATAATGAGTTATAACTATGAATAACCTGTATAATAAAGTGCACTGGAGACATTACAGTAATGAGCCTAAACACAAACACCCTGAAATCTCACTATAATAATCTATTTTTGCTGCATCATGATATCAATCATAAAAATACCTTTAATTTAAATAAATATAAATACTTAAGCATTTATAACGTCATTTAAAAAAGGCTCACTATTGGGCAAAAATTATGTCACCATTATTAGTATGAGTGACATTTCATACATTTACAATAAATGTGACCAGGTTTTTTGGCTTCTATATACTTTATATTATAATTACTAATTATTATGATGTTTGCGGGTCAAACTGACCCTAATTGGTTTTAATACAATCAACCAATAATCACACTATGAAAATTCGTAAATAGTAACCATTGCAAATAGCAAGCAAATCAAAACAGTATTTTAACAAAAACACATGTCAAAAATAAAACAAAATAAATATGAAAATCTGTGTAAGTTTGATGATTTGTCAGTGTGTGTTTATGTAATATTAGTAAATGAAGAAAGGGTCAGGCTGCTACTATGTGCAGTGGAAGAAGCTTGAAGCCACAGTAACTGAATAATATGTTGTCTAATAACTGAACATTTAACTGAAAAGAATTATAAAAAAACACGGTTGTTTTTGCAGTGTGTTTGCAGGCTCTTCTGAATATGTTAGTAAAGTATTGCCCACATATGTGTGAACGCTAAGAGATGGTTTACTAAACACACTCAACACACTTTTTTTTTTTTTTTTGATAGGTTACATGAAGGTCTGATCCATGTGTTTACAGCTGAACTTTTTTATTTCATCAGAGCACATAGCTACTTTTTAATTTCTGTCAATGAAGAACAGTTTTTTATAAAATAATTAATTTCCTTGATAACAGTTATAGCATCTACCAGCAGGTTGTCAGCCAAACCCTGGAGGATCCCACAGGACATGCCAAAATTACAACCTATTAAAAAGTGGAAATGATGAATTTGATTCTCAAAATGTTGGCAGTTGAGCTAAACTGAACTCAAATAACCTAACAACATCTGAACTGCTGAATGAATTTTTCATAAATATACATTGTTTACTTTGAAAAAACTCTCGCTCGTTTAGTACTAAAATAATTGTATTAAAACGTAGCTCTGGAAACATATTTTTACAGAGGTTTATTGATATCAACATTCATACTTCAACCAGGAAATTGTTTTAACAACTTTGTACATGTACAGATCCGCTTAGCATGTGATTTACTGTAAACAACATTGAGAAATGCTCTTGCTGATGTTTGATGTTTGACATCTGTTAATGAGACTGTTAACGATAGAAGAGCAGCACGGCGGATTGAGTGAGAGGTTTAAGTGCTTGGTCCAAAGCGGTGAAGTCTCCACACTGCTGACGGTCCGGGAAAAATCCTCCTCCACCAATGCAATACTGTAAAACACACTTACATCAGTCTGAAACCTTTGTAATAATGTGATTTGTTTAGACCAAAAAACACAGATTTGACAGATTCTGACAAAAGCATGACTTACATGTTGAGGATTGCATTCAGTAGGTTTAAGTCCAGAGCACATGGCCACTGCTGCTTGATCAGCGTTAAACACTCTGAAGGCGACGAAGCCAAGCTCAGACTCCTCTGAGATAAACAGGACAAACACAGTTTGTACCCAGTATTTCTGCATATGCATGTTCTCTACATGAATTTCTTTAATGCAATATAGAGTTCAATACTTCCAGCAGTTGGTCCATATAAGATTGCAGTTGAATCTTTGTCTCCAGTATCATACACCACCGGGGAGCTGGGTCCCATATCGCTCTTACACTGTCCTGCTCCAAACTTCACAGGGTATTTCTGTCCAAATAGTCATGCAAAATTGCAAAACATTTCATTTTTAATTAAAGTGTTCAATTCAAGGTTTAATATTTGCTATTTTATGTTCCTCCAATAAAAGTAAAAAAAAAAAAAAACTAAAAACCTTGTGCAAGTTTTGATCATTAGAATATTTGGTAATACTTTATTTAAAGCCTTTATGTATAATGCATTATAAAGGTATTCAAAATGTATGTTGTAATGCATTATATCTTTTCATAAATAACTGTAAGCAAAGTTAAAATGCATTTTCATATTTGAAGGTTATGTATTTTAATACATTATACTTTCTAAAACTGTAACATTGGATAGAAAAGTATTATAATGTATTGTAACTGTGGTTACAGTTATTCATATTATATATTTTATAACTCTACTACATTGCTACTTTTATAATGCATTATATATAAAGGCTTTAACTAAATATTAAAATATAAACACTTTACTTAATTTATACAATTTATTAACAATTTGTTGGCCAAAACAATAATTTGATAATGCATGTAACTTTTTGCATTTTTGCTGTTTCTTGAATTGTGTCATCCATCAACTGTCCACAAGATTCTAGATCATTTCTTGTAAGTGATCAGCGATGTTTTTAATACACTTCAGTTTATTGAGATTGTAAGTATCTGCACTTTTATTTCATACTCTTTAATGTAAATTATGTGCATGTTGAATAGTGTGTTTCACCTTGAATAAGTGGTAAAGGTTTCCACCATGCTCTGTGAGGAACTGGCTTTCTGTATGGTAGCGCAGGACAGCAGAAGACGTCCAGTTCTTCAGCTGCTCATTGTTGGGAACGTGCCATACTGAGA
Organism: Spinibarbus caldwelli; assembly: GCA_039654775.1. Classification (NCBI taxonomy): domain Eukaryota; kingdom Metazoa; phylum Chordata; class Actinopteri; order Cypriniformes; family Cyprinidae; genus Spinibarbus; species Spinibarbus caldwelli. The sequence continues at coordinate 27,517,645 of CM077247.1, read as the reverse complement.
CGTCTTGTGCAGAGATGTCGTAGTACCCAGGATTCTGTGGGATATGACAGTATTGGGTCGTCAGATTGGCACAATCATCCTCTCAGTGGTTAGCTGAGGTTTCGTGTGGTAATGTACCTTGTAGTCGTCACTAGTAGAGGCTTCTGCAGTGCCGAATGTAACAGTGTTTGCCCACGTTCCGTCTCCTTCAGGCAGGTTTTGGTCGTTTCCCTGCTGGCTCGACCAGCGATCACCAAGAGAGCACTTCCCATTGATGTTGTTCTCATGGACACTGGCCACCAGAGTCCATCCACCGCCGGCTGTGGTCATGTCACAGAAAGTCTGGTAGTATGTACCACTCTCTGTTGTCAGGATGTACATGCCATCTGAGGAGAAACAGAGAGCCCAGATTTCACTTTAATTAAGAGAAGTATTAGTGTAACTCCACTGAAAGCTTGCTAATGTGCTTACATTTTGACATATTTTATAATAATAATAAAGTTATCATACAAAAACTAAGTCACAAATGAAAGTAGAAATTATGTAGAAAAAAAGCAAACACATCAAAACACTCTTTTTTGAGCTACTTCTTTGTCTACAGGTCAATACTGTTCAATAATTTTCATATTATATCCTGTCCAAATCATGCATTTAAAAAGTATTTATTTATTTGTTTATTTATTTATTTATTCATTCATTCATTCATTCATATTTTTTATATTTATTTTGTAAAAAAGAAAAACAGTTTTTAACATTGATAATCAGAAATGTTTCTTGAGCAGTAAATCAACATAAAATGATTTCTGAAGGATCATGTGACACTAAAGACTGGAGTACAGATTCTGAATCTGTTTAAATGTATTCAAATAAAAAAAACAGTTATCTAATAATATTTCACCATATTACTCTTTTTATTGTAATTTTATCGAATAAATGCAGCCTAGCTGAACATAAGAGACTCCTTTCAAAAACCGTGTTTGCGTTTTTCAGAATGGCTTTAAAATAAAACTTTGAATAAAACCTAACTAATAAATCTTCCACAGTACTTACCCTGCGAGGCGCCGTGTTTCTCTTTGATATCCAGGCAGCTGCGAGCGAGGGTCCTCAACCTAGCATGATACTTGCCTAATTCTGGGTTTATGTAGGTGCCATTTATGATAATTGGCTTTGGAGTGACAGCTCCCATAACACTCAGCACTGCAGAGACAGAAATAAACTGAATGAAGAGTCGCTCAGAAATTGCAAGTAAATTTCACAAATAATTGCAAAGAAAGTAACACTGAAAAAAATGTGAATTTTTGAAGTAAAAAGACTGAAATAGTATTAAAACATACTCTACTTATCTTTGATTTATTTGCAGTTCCACATTTCAGGGAGAAAAAAGTCAAATCAATATTCATTTTCTTAGTCCACTTACTTGTGTGCCTTAACTGCAAAAGGCAGATCAGGAAGAAAACGAAGCGCAGCATGGCTTTGAGTTTTCAGCTGTTCGTTGATGATGTCTGATGAAGATTTCTCTCTTGTGTTCAGCCTGACAGTGTGTGCAGCTTTTATCTCCCATCCGAGCTTATATCTGGAGCAAAACTGACTTATTGTGCAACATTGTGTCAGTGTGTAATCATTAAACATGCAGTCAACCCAGGGCTGGACTTAAATCAGGGAAATGCCCATTACTGAAACACCAATACATTATCATGTGCTCTGTTTACTTTTCAGCAACTTATCAGCGATGTTATGGAACATTACATCCATATTTTTGTTCTCGGCATGTGCTTTCGCCACAACAAATTACGGGAATGTGCATTTATTTGTGAAAGTTATGAATGCAGTGGATTGTGAGTAGCAGGGGTCTGAGCCATTGGCCCAAAACAGCGTTTTGAATCGATTCTGAAAATGTGACTAATTTCTACACTGAAGTGAATGGTAAAAATAAATGGTAATCTAACATCTAAATTAACTGGTTTTATTTGTCAAAAAATATTAACATCACTGATCCAACATTCATTCATACCAAGAAAACTAAATTTTATGGTTTAAATCAGGTAAAAAAAAAATGCTCTTTAATAGTAACAGTTGCAGGTTGCCACTTTTTATACTGTGAATGTTTCTTTTTCATGCTAGCTTTTGCTTTTGTCCTGTATTTTGCTTTTCACCTCTTGTACATGTCTAATGTGCACAATAATACATTTTTCATCAGAAACAATTAAAGCACCTCTTTCCTCCATGACGAACATGACATTCGCTTGCACAAGTCTTGCAAACACACTGTGCCATAAATGCCCACCAAGTAAACCAAACCAAGGCCAATGTCCACTGAAATGTTACTGTCTGCCCATTTGTCTCAGTATGTTTTATTTTAGGCATTTCCCAAATGCTGATAATGACAATCATGTGCTAAATTCCAAAAAACAGTGTATTATAATTCCCATAAAGTGTTTTGGGAAATTTAAGTCATCAATATTAATAATTGGGCAATGTAGTTTGTGAAATATCTGGAAATAATTTAAAATTCTCTTGTTTTCAGTACAACTGTAAAGAACCTATTTTTATAATTATTTTCTACCATAGTCTTTTTTATCACATAGAATGATGATGATTATAATAATAATAATAATAATAATAATAATAATAATAATAGTTATTATTATTATTCACTTAATGCACTGTTTAAAATGATTACTAATCATTTGACATGAATTAAATGACTATAACTACTTTATTTACAGTACTGATATGCAACTATTGCTCTTTCTTTGCATGCATAAAGTTTCTCACAGAAAGATGATGTGAAGATAAAATGATCCAATTAAAGATGGTTTATTGAAATTTGTTCATGTGCATTGTGAATTGATTTGAACACCATGATTCTGTATAGTTCATGACAGAACATAAGTTTTGCATGTGTGGTCGAAATGTTGCTGAAAAATGTCTTTCAATGATGGATGATATTTCTTTATTAAATCAACATAAGCTTATTTGCTTTATCTTTTAATTCTCTCTTTGGTGATCACATATCCTGTCTTGCGTCCTGCCCCATGTCTTAAAATGAACATCTAGGTCAGTAGTTCAGCTACATCCTGCCCTGAAGCACACTCCACCTATAAGAATAATTGGTAGTCCTCCTCACTCTCCATATCTCTGTTTATGGATCAGCCATGGCAGATTTGTCTTGAGGCTCTGTCCTCAGATTAGGTCTGAATCATGTCAGCTGTGGAGTGTTTAAGAGGCTGTGCTCTTGTCTCGACAGGCTCCTGAACACACAAAGGTGATGTGTTGAGCGTCAGTCTCTCTTCACCCTCAAAGGGGACGTGATGGTAAGCAGCCGGTCAGCAATCTTAGTGATAACACACTTACCTTTATTATTTCAAGACTTCACCTACTTACATAATCTTTGATAGATGGTAAAGCAGGTTTGGCTCAGTTGACAGTATTAGATAAATAAAATTCTCCCAAACAGTTTTCTTAACTCAAGGGGGTTTTTGCAACTGGTCACATGTGTGATCACAGAACTCACACTAATGATTATAAAGAGTGAAGTGAAGGTTTACTGTGCTTATCTGCTGTAAAATAAAATTGTATTGTAAAGCAGGGCATTTTCACTTACATTCATTCTTTCATCACAAATGGCAGCCATTGACTTTCAAAGTATTTTTTCCTTAGTATTAATGTCAATGGCTACCGTCAGCTGTTTGGTTACCCAAATTCTTCAAGATATCTTTTTTGTGTTCAACAGAAGAAAGAAACTTATACAGGTTTGGAACAAGTGGACAAGTGGTCACTGGGGTGGTACCTTTTCAAAAGGTACAAATGTACACATTTATATGCACTGTTGGGGAATAACTAGTTATATGTAACGAAATTACAAAATAAATGTAAGTGTAATCAGTTAGTTACACACACACACACACACACACACACACACACACAAAGATGTAATTGATTTCTTTCATAAATTGCATTGACTGCTTTAAAATATGAGACACCAATGTTTCAGGAGTTTACGCCAGAGAATAGGACACATGCTTATTCAATAACTGTTTCATTTGCTATTTGGTTTCATGTATATGCCTTAATTTTAAGATTAACTTTTTTCCCAAGGCATTCCTGTCATAGCTATGCAAAGATTTGATTTCAAAAACAGTATCATTGCTATTGAACTATTTTTTGATATGATTTTAAATCTGTATTTGACCTCCGAATGATCAATGATCTCAAAGTAAAAAAAGGTTTGTGGTGGCTGTGCTTTAAAATTTAATCATTATAATCTGATGAAGGCTTTTGAAAGTCTGACAGTAATCAGTGTTGAGTACTGCTGTAAGGTTAACCCTGCCTGCTTTAAATGTTTGAAAATGATTAACAGTTGAAAACATTAGAAATTTAGAAAGGTAATCAAAGAGTAATCACATGTAATCAGTTACATTAATAAAGTAATTGAAAGTTACACAATTTATTACATTTTAAATAGGCTGACTTGTAATCTGTAACCTATTACATTTCCAAAGTAATATTCCCAACACTGTATATATGTATAATATAATATACATAATACGTTTTAGGTAATAAAAAGTGAAAAAGTACTGCCCCATTGATAGCTTTTGTACCGTTTTTTTCCTGAGAGTGTTGAAGGTGAGTAAATGATGACATAATTTTCATTTCTGGGTGAAATATCTTTAAGGCAATTGAAGCTGCATCAGTAAACTGTGACTTTCATCCTTGCTTTAGATTTACTGTTAAATTGTGTCTCTCGCTATCTTCATCTCAGTGTTTGCTTCCTGAGGTTTTCGTGAATGGCTAGAGACTCATTCTAGAGCAACAACACTGTTACATTAATAACTCTCTGCCAAAAGTGCGAATAAGATAGTATAGAGTTCATTCTGAAGCAAATTACCAATTACTCTATAATCTGTGTATTTGTGCACTTTGTGCATCTTGTTTTCAGAGCTTTTTTTTTTAAAAAAAAAACTCTGAAACAATGAATGGATATGAAAGAGAGCAAAAGAGACAGACTGTGATATCTTTAGTCAAATCAGTGCTTAGCTCTTTCGGAGACATAAAGAGTCTCTAATGTGCCCTACAGCCCATACTTCCACACACAATGCAGACACAGATGGTTGAAACCTGCTCCTTCTATTTCAGTCTAATTTAATGCTTTTTTAATGCTTTCGCCCTCAACATTTCGGTATCAAAAGGTCTCGCTCCTGTCTTATCTTTATCTCCAGTTCAGTCCTGCTAGACTATCTCCTTCTAAGATGAGACTTTGTGATATGGTTCAACAGAATTTGGGATTGTTGCTGTATGTCTTTTGTTGCTATATGTTGCGAGACAAAGTGCTCAACAGGACAGCTTGTTTGTCAGATGGACATAGTTTGTTCAAATATCCATCTGGAGATAAGAGGCTGTTGTCTGTCAGGAATGTGTTGTGAGATTGTTGGGCATTCCTTCCAGCCCTCAGATGACACAAACTGACCTCAAGCCAGTGAAACTTCTGTTTATGTGCGTCTTCACCATTTCCTCTCCGTCTGCTGAATACATCAACAACAAGCAGCAGTTCATCTCTGCCGGCTGGTTAACTGTGTCACCGTCTATTGTTTAAGCAGTACAATGATGTTTAGATCCCTCATCCTACTGTGATAAGGGAAGGTGGAGGTAGTGGAAATGGGAAGGGGGAAAACCCGGGCACTGGGGGAGGTCAGTGAAACACACACACGGAGTGTGTCGGGTCTGTGGTCTAATTTAATTCACATATGCTGTGTTGAAGAAAACCTCAGCGTAGCAATGTGGCAACCAGATATTCTGGGACTTTTGTTTTTCTGCTTTTCATTTGGAAAACCTCACAAATAATTGCATTATATTTTTGTACACATGCATGTGTGAGAAAGATACTGTTTAGCTTTGATGCTGCTCACCATTCACATGATTATTATTGAAAAATATATCCGTATTTATGAATCTTATGAAACCTTTCAAGAACATGCCAAGGTCATATTTCACCCCAAAAACAAATGTAAAAAAAATATATATATATATATATTTAGATTTAATCTTTTTAAAAATAAATAAGTTTAATATGATTTATGCACAGCATTTCAAGTCTTAAACTATAGGTTCATGTAAGGAGGTTCATGCGAGGAACAGTGAGCTGATGTTGCATTAACAGCTGTTCATTTGTTCGCCTGGATAATTGACCTCGATTTTTTATTTATTTATTTATTTTTTGCATAAAAACACAAACAGTTTTACTTAATGGTTAAAAATAGGTTTCTTTACTTTCTTTCTTTCTTTCTTTTATAAAGGTAAAATATAATGTGGACATGTTCTTCAATTATTTGTGGTGTCTGTATCTTCTAAAATTAAACAAAACACACACACACACACACACACACACACACACACACAAAATCTCAATCTATGTCCTTTGTGACCTGCAAAAAGAGAGTGGAGGGGAGAAAGTTAAAGAAGGCAAATGGAGAGAAAAGAAATAAGAGAACATGAGTAGACAAACTCTTTGTCAGTGTTTGTTCCAGATGGAGTTAATTAGAAAATGGAGAGAGGATTATATGTGAAAGCCAAGCCTGTTTATTTTAGAGATAGACACCAATCACATGGAGTGACCTCTGACCCCTGAGAAACACATGCACACTAGCTCTTAGAGGAGGAAATCTCCCTACTGCCCAATTCACAAGCATCAGATCAAACTTAAATGTGCAATCAATAGTTAAGGCCTCTGATCTCCCACCCGCTGTCTCTGAGCAGCACAGGGGACAGGGCTGCAGTAACATGTCACGTCACCTCTCTCTGTTATCATGCAGCTCTGTGTTATCACTCTGGGAAAAGCTTTTATTGGCTTGGAGGTAATGGGATAGTTTGTGTTAGGAGACCCCCATGTAGAGGGGAAGTGGGGGTCTGCACTTTTCCCCTTTCACCATCCTCTTTTCATTGGCCACAAGCCTTCAATAACATATATTATCCTCTTGCTTGTACAACCAAAACCATTGGGAATAGTTGAAATTATATATAAGCATTTATGTAAATGCTGACACATTTCTACTAACAAATTTTTTTTTACATTTATTTAGATGAATGTTCATTTGTTAATTCATGTTTATTCATAATACTTTAACTAATATTAATTTATACTTACAATATAAAAAAATGTATTGGCTGACTGTCTGTTTGTACCACTAGTTTAACTGTCAATTTTTTTAATCAAAACTTTTTTCTTTTCATCATAAATTATATGCAGAATAACAATTTGAGTGAAAGATTTGCTAAAAATAAACTCAAATTTCCGCATTTGGTATGTCCCTGTTTTGATATAAATGCTTGTTGACTACTGATGGCCATTTCAGAAAAACATTAAATGCTTCAAATTGCAGTTTTACATCAGCACCCTCAGAGTTCAGCTCCAGGCCTTGTTTTTGTTTTCAGGGCCCCTAACGGTCTCATCTTAAGCTGGCTTCAACTCTGATGACAGATGCCGTAGACCATGACTCTTACTGTGTTTATTTAGACAGTTTGGAAAAGGAGTAAAGTCAGATGTGTGAAGAGCTGGAGGCAGTGAATGAAAGAAGTGGGATCACGTTTCGTTAAAAGCACACCGTTGATTCCAGCCTCATTTCTTCTAAATCCTTGTTACAGACGGGTGGAGTTAAGCAGCACTGTACACTCCTCCCTCACTATCTGTAATTGGCTCACAGGCCATTCTCCCTTGAATGTGCCATCCCAGCCCCCTAAGTTCCTCAGTTCCTCACTTTACGCTGACTGGAGTCCTGAGCCGGGAAGCAGCAGCTGTGTGTGAGTGAGTAGAGCTGTAGAATATCATTGATTTGGCTAAGGGAGATGTTAACTTTATTATAAATTAGAATGGTCTGGAATTGTACTTTTATAAAAGAGATGTTGTTGTCTGAATAGTGATCAATATTTTCCATGGTTGTTTACTGTTTAATTACTGTGGTGAGGTTAATATAGGCTAACACTAGTATAAAGTTGTAACTGTGAAACTTTTTGATGACAGTTATCATTTTCTCATTTTTGTGACTTTTATGATTACTGTAAATTGTAATTTACTAAGCACCTGGTTATCGTGGTACTGTCATTAATTTTTGAAAACAGCAGTTTTCTACTTTTTAGTATTTCTTTTTTTAACCATAGAGTAGGCACATGTGTATAGGTTTTGAATATCTGTTGTGAATTGTAGATGTCTTTTGATGTATTAGAATGCCTATCTAGGTGCTTAGCATATCTGCCTCTACGTAAAAGGAAATAGGATACCTCACACACAGTCATGCTCCAGGTTTTGCTCCTTCTGGCAGCTCTTATTGAGTGTCCACCCTGTCATGCCCACAGTATGGGCTCTGCTCCCCTCATTATTCAGTATCATGTCTGGGAAGAACAGCCCTCGGGGACAAGGGTGGGTCGCCTCCTGGATGACCTACGTGAACGTGGGGAAACAGGATCGCTGGAAAACTTCCGGGTCGTGCCGCATGGGCATACTCTACCAGTCACAGTTGATTCAAGGGATGGTACCGTGTCAACACTAGGCAGGCTGGACCGAGAAGAGCTATGCTGGGGAGCAGAATTTTGCAAACTGGCCTTCAGTGTTCTCTACAGAAAGGGTGGTGCTATGCATTTCCTGTCAGTTCGTGTGGAGGTGATGGATCAAAATGACCACAGCCCAGTCTTTCCCAGCTTAGTGCAGGAGGTGGAGATCTCTGAGACAGCCTCATTGAGAATGCGCATCCCTCTGGACCGGGCTGTAGATCCAGATGCGGGACCGAATGGCCTGCAGACCTACTCCCTGTCTTCCAACCAGCACTTTGCTTTGGATATCCATACTTCTGGAGGGGCCAGGCAGGCTGAATTAGTGGTCATCAAAGAACTGGACAGGGAATTGCAGCCAACTTTAGAACTGGTTCTAACAGCCTGGGACAAAGGGAACCCACCAAAATCAGGCAGCACAAAAGTTATAGTCACAATTCTCGACTCCAACGACAATAGTCCTGTATTTGAGGAGGCCCCTGCAGTTATCGAGCTAGCGGAGGACACTGTTCGTGGGACGATTGTGATTAATCTCCGTGCTACAGACCCTGATCAAGGTGCAAATGGGGAGGTTGAGTACTCACTCAGTAAACATGTCCCACTGGAAGTGCAAAGACTATTCAGCATCCATCCCAAAACAGGTGCTTTGACTTTGCAAGGCCCTTTAGATTTTGAAGAAAAGAATGCGTATGAGGTAGACATCCAAGCTCGAGATCTGGGGCCCAATGCTATCCCGTCTCACCACAAACTGCAGGTCAAATTGCGAGACGTCAATGATAATGCTCCCCGGATTCATATAACATGGACTCCACCAGATTCCCCTGTTGCAACCATCTCTGAAGGAGCACCTAATGAAACTTTCCTTGCTCTTGTGATGGTATCTGATGCAGATTCTGGGGGAAATGGGCAGGTGCAAGTGCATATTCTCAGTGGATCTGGCCCTTTCATACTCAAACAGATCCATGGAGACAATTACATGATTGTAACCAATGATACACTGGATCGTGAGAGACAAATGGAATATAACCTTACTCTTCTAGCTCAGGACCATGGTGATCCTTCTCTATCCTGTATTAAGCACCTGACTGTCTATGTTTTGGATGAAAATGATAACGCACCAATGTTTGCCAAAAATCACTACCGGAGTGTCCTCAAAGAGAACAACACACCTGGGTTACATTTCTTGACTGTGGAGGCACATGATGTTGACTTGGACCACAGTGGAAGGGTATCATTCTCCATTAGAGAATCAAATGAACTGGGGACACCAACAGCATTTTTCTCAGTCCACCCAAGCAGTGGAGCTGTTACTGTCCAACAGTCATTAGACTACGAGGAAACCCACTCCTACTCATTTATTGTGGAGGCTGTAGATCAAGGATACCCACCAATGACCAGCAGTGCAACAGTGCTGGTTGAGATACAGGATGTTAATGACAATTATCCCGTAATCCATGAGCCACTACCCAAGAAGGGAATCGCATTGCTAAGTGTCCCAGTGAATTTGGACAAAGGGGAGATTGTGACTGAACTTGGGAATAAAGCTCTGGAGGATAACTTCTACAAACCAAGAAATTACTCTTCCCTCAACAAACCCGAAGGTTTTCTGGCCACCACTATTCGGGCCAGTGATCCAGATTCTGGTCTCAGTGGAAGACTCAGTTTTAGAATAACAGATGACAAGCCTTCTAGCCTATTTTCTCTGGACAAAACTACTGGGCAGCTCTATGTTAACACAACCAATGCCACAGAATTGATCGGCAGAACTTTTAAACTGGGCATTGCAGTATCTGATATGGGAACACCTACGCTAACCACAAGAATCACTTTGGAAGTGACCTTCATCAACTTTCGTGACCACCTAAAGAACTCGTCTCATGATAACCAGGCCCAGTCCAGTTTTACAATGCTTTTGGCCATCTGCCTCGGATCAATCTGCCTGGTATTATTTCTAGCCATTGCTTTAGTCAAGACATTCTGTCATCCTAACAAACGGGACAACCATGCCTATAACTGTAGACAAGCTGAGTCAACCTATACCCGTCACCCGCGACGGCCACAGAAGCACATTCACAAGACTGACATCCAGTTGGTACCAGTGCTTCGGGGTCGTAAAGAAACTCCACAAGGTGATGAAGCAGAGGAACTGTCATGTACATCTCCTTTAGTAGAAAGACTGCTTCCACAGGGCCAGTTTACAATGACACCAACACTTGCTCGCATGGCTCAAAATCAAGCGCATACAGAAATGGATGGGAACCCACCACTCACTCAGAGCAAGATACTCAGAAAGCCTGGGAGCATAGAGTGGAATGGAACACTTCCTTATAACCCAGGAACTCCATATCGAACCCTGCAAAAGACCAGAAATTCTTCCTCCTCGTCTTTCGCAAACTCACAGACCAGCACACTCAGACGAAACAAAAATGAAGAGGTCAAGCTAACTACCACGGAGCCCTCAGAAACTATGGCTTCGGTTCCCAGTAATCAGGCCACGTTAATGAGACCAAAGACCACAGAAAGAAGAGGAAAGATGGACGAGTCAGACCACAGGCAGATCCTGAGGAACCTTGTTCGACTCTCTATGGCAGCCTTTGCAGAGAACGGGTCTATTGAACTGTCCTCTGCCTCACCCGAGGTGCAAGTAAGAAATTTTTTATTAAAATCTTAACATTTCAGATATTCAAACTACTTTGAAAGTTATTGACAGATTTCAAGGTATCCCAGTTCATAATAGCTCAAGTACATGATAGTTTTCCCACTCTGCAGTTGGCTGGCCCATATCTATAGCAGCCTAAGGGGACAGTTGACAGATGATGAAGACACTGAAGTGTATTCAGTATCACATCAGTGTCACACAGTAACTTAAACCTTTAGTATGCCTCAGGAGAAAATTCTGCTGATCCTCAATGTTATCGCATTACAGAGTCATACTGAATGTGTGGGGGGGGGGGGGGGGGGGGGGGGGTATTTTTGCACAGCAATATTATACTTCTCAGAGGCTGGTGGTTGTCAGCAACAAATTGCTGGTACTGATATGATTCTCATTAAATAAAGTGAGAATAACAGCTTTTCATCAGCTTGTATTTAAAAGCCCAAAAGCCCAAAAGTGCTGTGCTAGTCAAACTGTGTATCCTCTGGATCTGGGTCCACCCAGATGCTTACCTCTACCAAAACAATTAGCAGAACAAAAGGTCCTGGCATGGGTTTGAGTCCTCACGTGAATACTGTGGCCAATCAGGAAGAGCGTGGATCCTGACCCCCACCCTCTCCTCTTTTCCTCCTCTCCAGTCCACCCTCCCTTACTCACTTGGCCCAGTTGGCAAATTAGAACTATGGCGACTGCAGAGGAAAGGGGCCGAAATGTCACCGGTGCCTGTCCTCACAGCCAAGGCTGGGTTTCTTATGTGCATCCTGGAAGGAAATAGCCTCTAGAAGAATAGACTCTGTGTAGAAACAGCTTCCTGTCTCCCCTTCAGCCCTTCTACAGCTTTAACTCTACAACCCATTTTCTCATCTCAGAATGCTCTGTGTGTGTTCATAATCAGGAGATTTGTATTATATATACACTCTTAAAAATGAAGGTTCCAAAAGGGTGTTTTTGCAGTGATGCCATAGGAGAACAATTTTTGGTTCCCCAAAGAACCTTTCAGTGAACAGTTCCTAAAAGAACCATTTTGAAGAACATTTTAAAAATCTAAAGACTATAAAGAACCTTTTCTGCATTTGAAAGATTCCATGGATGTTCAAGGTTCTTCATAGAACCACTGATGCCAATAAAGAACCTTTATTTTTAAGAGTGCAATGGATTAAAGTGATAAATTCCCTTATATAAAAGATTATTAATTTTGCATCATTTTAATCCTACAGCAGGTGTCTCAGCTCCTGTCTCTGTTGCATCAAGGGCAATTTCAGCCTCGACCAAACTTTCGTGGCAACAAGTATTCCCACAGAACTGGCCGGTAAACATTTTTTCTCCTCTTATGATTTTATTTATACAAACTCTTGACTAAACAGACAACAATGTAGTCCTGTATATTAATTTCTATACTAACACACAGAACACAAAGCAATACCGTAACCTCACAATCACAATAACAATCTCAGAAGTTGGTCCTCATTTTATCAGGTAGATTTCTGGTAAAAAATTAAGTATCTGTCAGTCAGTGAATACAGAATGAGACGTATCATAGCTGTGATCAGCCGCTGTCTGTCTTACACACAGATTAGTATCAGGCAGAATGCAATACTCTTTCTATAAATTTAACTTATGTTCATTTAGAATCAAAAAGAGAAAGCATAGACTGTGACTCATCTGTGCAAGACAGGGCTTGTTTAAACCAAAGACAGTGCAGTCACACTTCCATCAGTTGTGTGTTGTATTGTTTTAGTTTAAGTGTTGAGATCATTTTAGCTTACAGTAAAATCCCAGTTTTGAGAACATTGTTAAACTGATATTAAGGATAATCACATAGGTATTTCCCCTGATATACCCTTACAATAAGGTATTGTGCCGGCACTATGGTACAGTGATGGTGCCCAGTAAATTGGTACTTCAATATAGCATGATACTTAATGTCATATTTATGGTATTTAAATGCTACTACAATAAATACTGCAGTATTTCATTATGGTTTTGTCTAAACCATGTTATTTAAAAAAAAAAAAAACTAACAGCATTGTACTTTTCTTCAAGAGTCGTTAAACTGTTTAAAAATGACCAATTTTAATTGAATTAAATCTATTTAATATGGTTTGAATTTTTTTAATGCTCCACAGCAAAAAATTACCTAATGTACAATTCATTTGTCAGTACTCCCACATTTCACATTTGCTTCAGTTTGCATTATACTGCTTTTGACTTATTTTACTTACATTTTACTTGTATTGTAACTTATTTTATCATTCAGAACTCTGTGATGTTGGCACATGTTCTGAAACATTCTCACTGCTTTACTATTTTCATTGTGTATTGTAGGTCAGGGGCTCAGGATGCTGATTGGCTGAGTACTAAAGACAGTGGTCATGGTGAGAGTGAAATGGGTGATATGGACTGGGACTCACCTGTGGATCCCGTATATGAAGAAGGCCTCAATAATCTGCTGACTTCTGGTAAATGTCCATACATTTAAAAGCAATTATTTTGATTTGAGTCCACTGTTATGTTTAATTGAAGGGGTAGTTCGCCCAAAAATGAAAATTCTGCCATGATTTACTGGGAAGATATTTTTAATATTCTCTCATAATTTTTGTCCATCCTTTGAAAGTCCATGCAAGCAAAACTGTCACACATTAGAAATTTCCTAAAGAAAATGCAAAAGAGGAAGTGATGACAGAACTTTTTGGGTTAACTATCAATTTGTCATGCCACAAAAGCCACAAAAGCAAAAGTGCTGTTGTACTGAATATCAAGTAAGCTGAGTGAAACAAACAGTGAAATGTCTCACAGCTGTTGAACTAAATGTCAGTCCCCTTTGTAACACTGCAAAACTGGAGGAATTGTAATGAAATTAGAGGACCAGAACTAACTGTGTAATCTAGGTTAAGTGAAGCAAGGTGATATGAATTGGTTTCCTGATTTTGAGTACAGCACAGGATTTGCTAATTTTGTAGGTGATTTCCAGATATCTCACTTTTATCCTGTTTTCCACTTTTTTCTACATACGGCCTAGCAAGTCAACAAATAAAACAGAAAAAAAAGAACAATTATGTAGATTTAGTTTTAATATTTAAATTGATATTGTTATTAATTTTCCAAACACTGAAATCAGACTCTGTAAATGGTTAAAGTCTGTTGATCCGGACGTACTAATATGCATTTAGATTTTTGCTGCTGTGTTTCCTTTGTCTATGTATAGAGTAAATGTTTGTGTGCAGTTCCTTCCATCTATTGTTCTGAGATTTAGCATGCTGTAAATTAACAGGGACCTTTTTTGTTCTCTTGAATGAAAGGTCTAGTTTGTTTTCTGTTTTATCTCTCTGATCTCTAAGCATTTTTAGCTTAATCTTTATGTCAGTGTTGATTTCCACCAAATCAAAGTTACACAGTGAATCACCTTACATGTCTCTGAGATATTCCACTCTTGTTCCAAAACAATGAATTGATTTTAAGTTAAAAATGTAGGTAAACAATTAAAATACTTAAAATGCAAAAATTTAGGTCATAAGTAATCTAAAAGTAATCCAAAAGTAGTCAGAATACATTACCTAAAATGAGTAATCTAAATTACATTACTGACTACAATGTAATTTGTAATCAGTAACAGACTACAATTTGTAAGTAATCTACCTAAGCACTGGACTCTGATTATTTCTGAAATGGCGTGTTTGTCTTTGCTTAGCTGCACACTTGTACACTTTGTATTAATATAATTTTAATATCAGTATTTTTAAAAGAATCCATACCAAACATGTAGATTGTGAATAGTGCTATCAATACTGCAGTATAGATGTGCCCATTCCTATTAGGATTAGAAGTCAACAATGCAGTTCACTAAGTTTTGGAACAGAGTGTATGCTTTTGTGGTTTGGTTGAGTCAGTATTGCACAGACATTCATCTTGTTATGGTGTTAGTCATGCTACTGAAGACAGACGGTTTTGAGTTTACTATCAGGGTTTTCTTTCTGAAGCGTGCGGGTACATAATCCCTCTCTTCTTCCTGAGACATTCAGTTTTAACCACTTACTCACACCTCTGAATGATGGAAACCATTTCAGCAGATTCAAGAGTGATCCTGAAGTCACACCTGCTCACACGAATATTCACGTCATTGGGCTCTTCACGTCATGCCATAACTCTTATTGTTTACACTTCAGCACAATGCGGATGATGTGTATGTGTTATGCATACCTATAGGGACAGAGAAGGTGAGAGTGTGTGAAATGTGTTTGTGTGTGTGTGTGCAAGCATAAGACATTGTTCTGTCTCTACACTCTTCCTTTGAAGGCCACACTGCCCTCAGGCTCCTGTTTCTCTACTGCATTCTTCTCACAGTGTTTTTCAAGGGCCGGAGGTGAGGTGCACTTTGTTGTATTCTGTGTGATTTAAATGAATAACAATGGTTTACATTCTTTACATTATTTAGGTGCTTGATTAATAATGGCGCTTGTTAAGGCAAGCATCACTATTACTTTTGCTTGTGTTCATGCTTAGGTTTATTAATCTTGAGTGTGTAAATCATCTTGCACCGTTTGTTCTGCTGACACGAATGATACATTAAAGGTGTGTTATCGCTTTTCCAAGCGGTCAGACTTACTAGAAGAAAGTAATACTTTGTCAGGCAATAAAATGTCTTAGAGTTTAGGCCCGTTCACACCAAAGATGATAGCTATAACGATAGTGATAACTATAAAGTTTTAATAATCGTTCTAATTCTATGAGAATAGCAGAGTCCACGCCACAGCTTTAACAATGACTTTCAATGACTTTTAGAACAATTTATTCCAGCTGATAAAAACTAGGAGAGCCACATGACTTTAACAAACTTGTGCATTTAAAGTGGCAGATGAAAAAACGCAGCACATGCTTAGAATAAACAGAACATTATCGTGCATTGGTGTGGATGCTAATATAGTCATTGTTGTCGTTATCAAACAGAAGTCACTTTCAAACCAAAATTGTGAAAATGGGATGGGGAAATCATTCGCCCTCATGCAAAATTCCTAATTCCTAAAGGTGTGGTCACATTTTCCATTTTTTGCCAATTTTTCAGAACGAAATCCAGTAATTTCAATGAGAATGCATGTAAAAGGTAATTCTCTGTCAGGGCTAAAAATTTCCCGATGCAGATTTCACACCCTGCTGAAAAAAAAACAGTAGACACCATCACAAAATTTGTAATGGTTTTACTGATTATAATGGGACTTGTATTGGTTTTAATGGATACTGTTATGGTGCCTGTTGGTCTCTACCGGTAACTGGTAGAGACCAACTAAATCCTAATGGAATATGTCCCAAAACACACTACAGAAAACCATTTTTTTAATGGTTTTAATGATTAAAAGTTGATGGTTTGTAACGTTATTTGTAGAGGAAAATTTCTGTGATGGTTTCGATTGTTTGCTGTTGTTTTTTTCAAGAGAAGAGTTTTTCCGTGTTGACCAACAAAGACCTGCTTGGTTTGAAAGATCGTTGAACCAAACTGAAGCAACCATATAACAACATACTAAAAACCCTGAACACCTTAGCAAATGCATATGAAATCCCTAGCAACTATTCAGAACAGCCTATTGTGATATTGAGTTATAGTCTAGGTTTCTCAGTTTGAACTGATCTGAAGGACTGATTGCTTATTTGAGAAAGTGTGGCAGTAGCGTTGGCTAAATGTAAGCGAATGTTACACACGTCACTGTAAGTCTGCCGGTGGTTGTTTGGATGTGGTCAGATTCTTTATGGCATTTTTACCATGTCTGTGGGTTAATGGGTTTAACTGCTTTAGAGGAATTACCGATGCCACCATTTCCTCTATCATTAATTGAGACACTGTAAGAAGGAGATTTGTGGAATAAAAGTAAGAAATATATACCAAGAAGTGTGATGGGGCATATAATTATTAACAAATAATAATGCAAAGGGGTGAATTTAGAGATAGGAAGGATTTGAAAGGGCTGTGGAGAGAGGAAGTCATGAAAATGAGGTTTGGAGGTTCTGTCTGAGCTCTCTGATGTGGCCAGCATGGGTTCGTTTGAACAGCACTCGCTGGATTTTACATCTTTACTCACACTCTCTCTCTAAAAGCTCCTGTACAAGCTGAGCCCTTTTGTTTCTCCTCCATCTTTAATTAAGACCTTGAAATCTCTGATCCACAGACAAGAAAATACACTTGAGAAAGGCTATGAAGCTATGTCAGATTCATGGAGGTTGTCTGTCATGCCTCACTATGTTTGAGGATTCATGTGTGGCTGTTTCAGAGCTCCAGGGTCTCTCTGTGTTTTGTACTATCCACCATCACATTGTGGCTTCTCCTCACTAATTCAAAAACAAATATTTCTGCTTTAGCCACACCAGCAAACTGAGACTGAGCTTGTGTTATGTGAAGCTTGTGAGTGAAGTAGCCTGCAGAGATGACTAAAAATGCATAGCAAAGTAAAAACAATGCTGAATACAAATAATAAAATGCAACTAATCATATAAAGATGTGTTATATAGAGCTATATTTATTGTATATATGCATGTGTTTGTGCTGATGATTAGACTAGACTCAAGTTCTTCTACAGTGAATCCAGTTACCAGCCTAAATATAAAGGTTCAAAAAGGTTTTTTTTTTTGCAGAGATGCCAAAAAGGAATAATTTTTGTGAAGAACCTTTCAGTGAACAGTTCTTAAAAATCTATTTGTTCTGCTTAATGTGAAGAACATTTTAATAATTTTAAGAACTGTTTGTGCAAAGGAAAGGTTGCATGGATGTTAAAGGTTCTTCATGGAAACATAGATGCCTTTATTTTTAAGAGCTGTACAAAGAGGCTGCTTCACACACAAACACAGATAAAAATCAAGTTATAACAGAATTTAACCTTATTCACTTAACCAAGTATTTCTGGAATTTTTCTGGCTTAATGAAGGTAATTTCCTTGTTTGTTGTTGCACCGTGTCACTTCCTTTGCCCTAAAAAAACTATTGCTAAGGGTATCATTTTAGGACATGCTGTGTTGTACTGGCAATACTCATCTGTGTTAAAACTCAGCAGATGTCCATGAAATGTCAGGCGAAGGAAATGCGTGTTTACTGAATTAAAGATAAATGCACACCTCCTCTCCTCTCCTGTCATCCTGTTTTTCATCTACACAAACTCAAAAAAGTAAACAAGTGAAGATTATTACATTTATGGCCAGAATATATATACAGGTGCATCTTAATAAATTAGAATGTCGTGGAAAAGTTCATTTATTTCAGTAATTCAATTCAAATTGTGAAACTCGTGTATTAAATAAATTCAGTGCACACAGACTGAAGTAGTTTAAGTCTTTGGTTCTTTTAATTGTGATGATTTTGGCTCACATTTAACAAAAACCCACCAATTCACTATCTCAACAAATTAGAATATGGTGACATGCCAATGAGCTAATCAACTCAAAACACCTGCAAAGGTTTTCTGAGCCTTCAAAATGGTCTCTCAGTTTGGTTCACTAGGCTACACAATCATGGGGAAGACTGCTGATCTGACAGTTGTCCAGAAGACAATCATTGACACCCTTCACAAGGAGGGTAAGCCACAAACATTCATTGCCAAAGAAGCTGGTTGTTCACAGAGTGCTGTATCCAAGCATGTTAACAGAAAGTTGAGTGGAAGGGAAAATGTGTGGAAGAAAAAGATGCACAACCAACTGAGAGAACCGCAGCCTTATGAGGATTGTCAAGCAAAATCGATTCAAGAATTTGGGTGAACTTCACAAGGAATGGACTGAGGCTGGGGTCAAGGCATCAAGAGCCACCACACACAGACGTGTCAAGGAATTTGGCTACAGTTGTCGTATTCTTCCTGTTAAGCCACTCCTGAACCACAGACAACGTCAGAGGCGTCTTACCTGGGCTAAGGAGAAGAAGAACTGGACTGTTGCCCAGTGGTCCAAAGTCCTCTTTTCAGATGAGAGCAAGTTTGGTATTTCATTTGGAAACCAAGGTCCTAGAGTCTGGAGAAAGGGTGGAGAAGCTCATAGCCCAAGTTGCTTGAAGTCCAGTGTTAAGTTTCCACAGTCTGTGATGATTTGGGGTGTAATGTCATCTGCTGGTGTTGGTCCATTGTGTTTTTTGAAAACCAAAGTCACTGCACCCGTTTACCAAGAAATTTTGGAGCACTTCATGCTTCCTTCTGCTGACCAGCTTTTTAAAGATGCTGATTTCATTTTCCAGCAGGATTTGGCACCTGCTCACACTGCCAAAAGCACCAAAAGTTGGTTAAATGACCATGGTGTTGGTGTGCTTGACTGGCCAGCAAACTCACCAGACCTGAACCCCATAGAGAATCTATGGGGTATTGTCAAGAGGAAAATGAGAAACAAGCGACCAAAAAATGCAGATGAGCTGAAGGCCACTGTCAAAGAAACCTGGGCTTCCATACCACCTCAGCAGTGCCACAAACTGATCACCTCCATGCCACGCCGAATTGAGGCAGTAATTAAAGCAAAAGGAGCCCCTACCAAGTATTGAGTACATATACAGAAAATGAACATACTTTCCAGAAGGCCAAAAATTCACTAAAAATGTTTATTTTTTATTGGTCTTATGAAGTATTCTAATTTGTTGAGATCGTGAATTGGTGGGTTTTTGTTAAATGTGAGCCAAAATCATCACAATTAAAAGAACCAAAGACTTAAATTACTTCAGTCTGTGTGCACTGAATTTATTTAATACACGAGTTTCAGAATTTGAGTTGAATTACTGAAATAAATGAACTTTTCCACGACATTCTAATTTACTGAGATGCACCTGCGTGTGTATATATATATATATATATATATATATATATATATATATACTTTTGCAAATGCTTATTTACATATTTTACACACACAGTACATAGTTTTACATATAATTTTACATATTTATTTCCTCTTTTTGTGTAGATGATGTGTTCTCAGACATTCCCGATCCAGCATGGATGGCTCGTCTTTCTCTTCCTCTGACAACTGACTACCATGAAAACCTGTTTATCCCAGATGGGCCACCCTCGCCTGATGCCCACTGTCCCATGGCCAGTCCTGATGATTCCACTTCCTTCTCTACGTTTGGTAAAACCTCAGAGAAGGCCTTGCTGGGTGGCAGAGCTCTGATTTCGGAAGTGAGCTCTCTGTTTGAGATGCTGTTGACACAGAAAGCCGATGCCCAGTCGTGTCCACCTGCTGATGTGCTCTACAGACTTTCAGCAGCTTATAGACGTTCCCTCGGCTTAGACACACCTGCAAATGGAGGTGCTGCCCACACACGTCAACAAGGGCAAACTCCCATAATGCAATATGCCAACCCTATGCCATAACAGCAAAGAATGTTTAATTTCAGGTGCCATATCGTTTTGGGTTCCATACAAGCCTCAGGAACACTAGAGTGACATTGGTCAAAACATCTTATAACCATCTTTTTTTCTTTTTTTTAACCAGGTCTGGCTGGAACAGGCTATGCCCATAAAAACAAGAACTTTTTATAGTTTTTATAATCACAAAAAAGGACACAAAACTTCATATTGGCAGTGCATTATGACAATTTTTTTTTTTTTGTGATTTGTTCTTGTGCTTTAGCAAGGTAAATTACTGCACTCTGTGAACTGCTGCAGTTCATGCAGTGCATATTAGGAGAAATGAGTCTGTCTCCTCTATAGGAAGTAGCTGTTTATATCCTCTGAAGTACAAACAACTCCTAAACAAGTCTTTTCTCGGAGAAGAAACCCACTAAATCCTCTGCCACAGTCATCCACAACCTGCAGGATTTCCTCTGCTAGGTCTGACAGCGCCTACTGCTGGCTGGTTATTTTTATGCCGGTTCTCTAATGTAAATATTGTTTTCGAAGTTACAGGGCATGTAATAGTCAAAGAATTTAGAAGCCTAACACTGTATATGCAAGACTTGGTCATCGTAGGTAAAGACTGCAAAGCACTGATGACAAAATTCAGTTATGCTCTGAATGTAACTTTTGTTTTTCTTTGAATGCTATAAGTTATTGATATCGAATCAGATGTATATATTTTTTTTTCAGTGTCATTTTGTATATGTGTAGTGCTGCTTTTGTATTCATAATTGACATCACGTTTTCATTTTGAAGTGAAATAAACAATTTCAAAAACAACTTATACGTATTTATTTTGAAGGTTACAGTGAAAAAGTATTTTAACCCTAAAGCCCCCATGAATTCAAAACTTTTTCAGCAAAGTTTAGCCATGTTGATAATTTAGAAATTCATACATGATACATCACAAATGCCAGTACTCCAAGTTGATTAACACTCAAAATAGCTTTTCATCTTCTGCCAAAGTGGATGAAAATATTAATGGCCATATATATATATATATATATAAAGCTGCATTCAAAATGCAGTTCAAAAATCAGAGGGATCATGTTTGAACAGGCTTTAAGCTGATAGCACTCAGTGCCAGTAATGTGTGATAAAAGGTTCCAAGTCAACAGACAGACTATGATCCCCTTGCATGGTCTTAGTTTCTCCCAAAATTTCATCATCCTGCTTTTCCTGGCAATGGCTGTTATTGTCCAACTCACAGGAGATATTAAAGCACTGTTCTCTGTAAAGCTCCAGTCAAACACTCTGCATTGTAGACATCCTGAATGGATCAAATGAATATTCAATGAATAAATAAAAACAATAAATAAAAACAAATTTAAACTTTATTGGAAGCTATTTCACATTTGTTGTTATTGTCCACAAAAGGATAAAAAAAAATTTTTTTAAAAAAAGTCACGGGACGCTAACAAAGCTTGCCAGCCTACAATCAACGCTTCAAAGGTAGACGGTGAAAAAAAAAAAAAAATAAAAAAGAGCTTGAATCAACCCTAATCTGCCAAAATCTCTCTTGGCAATAACTGACAAAATAGAACTTACTGATTTCAAAGTTGGGTATACTGTATGCGTCTGAGGAATTCATCACTACAATGATGTATATGACAGTGAATGCATATCTATGTATACACATGCACAATTTATTACTGACAAACATATTTGCTGTGGGAAAATAATCACATCCTGTTTTACATCTCTCTTGAAGGTTCTCCATTTCTATTACAGGCTGTAGAATTTGAGACTTCTGTCCATGCTAGTGGAAGCCAGGAACTGAGCATGTTCACCAAAAGACACACCAGTCACAGACCAGAGTGATCTACAGGAGACAGGAAAATAGATTAAAACATAAGAATGCATAACGAAAGAAAAGTCAGCTGGATAGCTCAGAACAGAACATTCTTGACAAATAAGACTGCAAACCTCACACAATGGCATTTCACTTCATGTATAATATTACTGAACAAAACAATTTTTTGGCTCAACTCACCAGAGAAGTTGAGGACCTCAGACCACTGTTTGCAGATATAAACTCTTATGTCTGATCCACCAACAGCCAGATATGTTCCACTCTGGTCGAAGACCAAAGACTTCACCTACAGGAGGAAGACAGAAATATTAGCCAAGCTTTCAGTAAATGTAGTAAAACAGTGTCAAACAGATGAAGAACAAATGACAGTCATATCTGTGGCCTATGCAAGAAGACCTCATAATTGGTTGTCCAAAGTGATTGTCTTGAAGTTCTTCAGCTTCCTCAAATCCCACAGCTTGAGTGAACTGTCCTGAGCACCTACAGGTCAAACAAAACAGTAGAAGCAGTTTAAAAGACAATTAACATTTGGTGGAGTTGATTTAATTGCACAAACACTTTTGGATAAGAACTAAATTTGAACTGAATTGAGCTAATAACACTATTGCCTTCTGCAGAACTGCTTTACTTTTGCAACATTAATAGTTATTTTCTGTTTATTACCATATAAATAATGTGGTTTGACTTGAGAAATCCAGTAGAACACATTATCTTTCCTCCCAAGTCAGGGTCATGTGACTTACCAGTGGCCAGATAGTATCCATTCTCAGAGAAGGCGATGGACGTCACAGGACCTGAATGTCCGGGGAAGTTGGCTACATTGGTCCGTTCCTTCAGATCCCAGATCTTAATCTGAGAATCTGCCGTGCCAGTGCCGAAAATCAGACCGTCCAGGATGGAACTGAGCACAGGTCAGAGCTGAACAGAAAGAAGAAGGGCTTTATGTTTTCCATAAGTGAGCATTAATGATCAAATTTAAGGGTCATGCAATATAGCTAACAAAATACAAAGAGACTGATATTTTTCAGCCTTAGAAGATATTAAATGTTTTATATGCATGTTGTACATATTCATTTGCTCAAATGAATATTGTTTTCATTCAAGCAGCAGCATTTCATCCAAAAGCCATTTTTGCATTACATTACAGTAATATTCAAGTTAAAAGTTAGACATTTTCCATTAAATAAATTTGAACAGAGCACGTGGAACTAGTCTACTGGGCCAAAAATAGTTTCTCTGTATTTATAAGCTGAGTTGGCAATACACGTAGAAAGCACATTAAAATCACCATAACATTACAGATCAAAAAATTATAATTATACAGTTTTTTCCTATTATATTACATTATTGTTTCTGTTCTCGTTAATTACATTTTTTTCCTGTTAAAAACTCCATTAGCGATTTACTTTGAAGAAAAAGGAAAGCAATTTGTTTTCATTGCCCTCATAAAGAATTAGAACCAATGTATCAGAAATTCAACACAAATCCAAGAAATATTTTAGAATACACTGAGAACATCCAATGAAACTAAACATCAAAACATTGTTTTTGTTTTTCTGAATTACAGCCAGTTTTCAGTTCCCAAGCTTATAAATAATGCAGAAATATTTATAATGCCAACACAATAATGATTATATTCTTAATATCTGTTAGCCCAGCCCTAGCCGACAGAGGAATACTTACCACATCCAGCGGTCTCATCGGTCACTTTAGTCAGGACACGTCAGTTTGGATATCCGAGAAGGCCCAGTACTACAACACACATAGGATTTAATGCATTACATTATGAGGTAGTAAACTGCTTCAAGAAACAAAAGTTTTGAAAAGTTCTTTTCACAAAAGTAGTCCAAATTGCAAACCACAAAACAATTCTATTCATTAAGAGAGCAAAATGTAATATAGTAACATGATGTTTATGCATTGCTTATGTGGTACTGTTCTCAACCATCAGCCTGTGCATTACCTGGTCCTCAGATGAGCTCAGTAAGTAGTCTCCGGTAGCATGCAGAGAGAGGCCGGTAACACTAGCCTCGTGGGCCCTGATCACCTGCCACACAGTTGCCCCCCACTAACTGACCACACACGGATAGTGCTGTCTGGAGACGCTGAGACACACCACCCGACTGACAGAGAACATGTGAAGAGAGATGTGAGAACTGAAGACAAACCAGAAATGAGATTATGAATGAAGAGCGGGAGCGATGCCTACCTGAGCAGGGTGGTAGATGACAGATGAGACCTTTTTGGTGTGCCCTTTGAGGGTGGCAACAATCTGCTCCTCCCGACGGTCAAACACCACCACGTTCTTATCCGCACCACCTGGGAGAGCATGTGTGGGGGAAATTTCATTATTATTATTTGCTTTACTCTACTAAAGAGGTGTTCTTTAGACTCTCTGAGTGCTTCATCAGTATGCTTGAGTTATTCTGATGTGCTAAAAGAACAGGAAATGGCATGAAAATGCGTGTGTACCTGAGAGTGAGACAAGAAGCGTTATTTCTGAGACCCTACATGCTCGCTTCTAAGATGATGATTTGCATTAAATACTTAGAAACGCATCTACGGGACATTGTTAGATACCTTAAGTGGACAAATAAATTGAATATGCATTATGATTAGATGCGATAGAAGCATCCTGATTTGATTAATATATATATATTTTTTTTTTATGGCAGTGTATATGTGAGTGTTTTCTTTCTATTTTTTTTCTTTTGGGAACAAAGTGCCATCAACATGCACTAACACTAGGAATAGTAAGTGTATTTTACTATCTGATATCTGACCACAAGAGCTCACAGGAGACACTTGTTCAAAATATACGAATGTGATGACTTGTGATCAAATTGTGTTTTGTGTAATCATATTGTGATGGTACCGGTGAGGACTTTGTTGGTGTCTGTTGGGCAGATATCCAGAGAGAGGATTCCTGGTATACTGGCACTGTGAAGACCCTGTTAAGCAGGAAGAGGGGAAAAAAAGAAGAAAAAAAAAGGGTTAATTTGAGTTCTGTTTCCAAACGCTTCCTATGTCTATGTAGGATGCTGCCTAATGGGATGCTAAATGACACTGAAGATAAGGATTAACTGACTCAAAACGCCAAGCTAACAAGATGACATTGTAATATGGATAAAACTGCATAGCACACACAAACACTGGATGTAAGAGAGATATTACTATTTAAGATTTAACAATTTAATTGATATTAAGACAATGACATCTCTGAATTCAATAATGAAATGCCTGAAAATTGAATGTTTAATCTTATCATTATACATTACTGACACTCTATCCTCCAATTTGATACTGTTAAGTGCCATTTAACCATTAAGTAAAAGTAAGAATTTTGAATGATTAATACTATCAGTTAAAGAGTTTAAAAGGTATTTAAGCAGTTTTTTTTTATGCTGAATTGTTAGCTCACTGGGGTGTGTCGACGTGTAATATCACACGCCTACAGACATATTTCGTTAGTAATAAAATGCAACACAATAGCAAGTGGCAATATTGGATAAATGGTTATCAGAGAGTGAATCTGTGAGTGTACTATTGTATTCAAATTCTGAGCGGATTACAGCCTAGAAAGCATGCAAAGAGCACTCCCCTTAACACTAAAAAGCTCAGGTTTAAGAGATTAAGAATGGCGATAAATCGATTAAATGATTGTTAATTTAAACAATGACTGATCATGGGAATTTATGTAAATCGGCATTCCTTGAGTGCATAATGGAAAAACTCTTATTGGCTACTCACAGCATGGGACGCCACTTGGCGGTACTTGCTGAGATCTTCTGCTCTGACCAGCTCCTCCGGCACAGTCTTTCCTCTCTGAAAAACAAAGCCATATAAAAGGCTAAGCACATTTATGAAGGTACACAATGCTACACACAACGCACTGCAAATCAAATCCTCACCTTCTTTCGCTCGGTGGTTAAGACGGTGGCCTTGTCTTGGAGCTGTAAAAAAACAAAAACAAAATCAGTTTCATTAGCATTGAAAATATGATCTCAAATGCAATGAAATCATTGCTGAACATTCAACCATGTGGTACTTCTATTTTAACGCACCTTCTGTATGATCTCTGGAGTCATTCCAACCTGCTCACTGATCTCCATGGCCTCACCGCCAGCACCCTAAGAGATCAAAACAGTTTAAAGATATAAAAAAATATATATATTTAAATAGACTGTACCATAAATGCTAGTGGTGGGAACCATTTGGACTCATTTGATTTGATTATTGGGGCAAGATTGGATTCAGACTTTAGGTTTAAATTTTGATGAAATATAGTTTGTTTTTATTGCTATTTTTATTGCAATATCAATGCACCTTAAAAACAATAAATAAAAAAAATAGTATTACCATACAGCGGTAATGAAAAACCACTTACACAGACTGCTTATTGCAGCTCAGATGTGTTATGAATGCATTTACAATTTTATAGATAATAAAAGATTTTGGGTTTAAATATAAAGTCTGAAAACTGAAATGTGTTAATTAAAAATGACATGATACATCAAAACTAAAACTAAACTAAAACCACCAGTTGTTTTTTTTTTTTTTTTTTTTGGAAATTTAATTGGCTGCTACATCACGGCGTGCTTTTGTTTTTTTTTTTGCATAGTAAGTAAAATAGTTTTTTTTCTCCCACCTCTAATGAATGAATAAATTGTCTGGAAGAATTACTGACCACAGCTGCAGGCTGAGAAGCAGGAGCGGCTTGTGGAGCGACCAGTCCGGCTTGAGGTTTGAGTGTAGCCAAAGCTGCAAGCAGAATAATGAACACGTCAGTAAAGGCACAGTACCATCAGCACATCCAGAAAGCACAATTTTGCTGCTCTTACCCTCTCTGGCAGCAGTGACCTCTTTCGTGAGACGAGCAATGACTCTGCAGGCCGCATCGTGCTGATAGAGAGCGTGAGACAGCTCCTGTCGAGTTGTCTGCAACTGTTGCCTCAGAGTAAAACTGTGCAGCATTACAGCATCCTGGAAGACAGACAAACTCAATGATGGAGAAACACATCATGCATTTCCTCTTCACACAGTCAGGCCAAAGAACTCACCCACTCATCCTGCAGAGATTTGAGGATCGCGGGAATACTAGTGGCAGAGGGAGCCTTCGGTCGAATGGGGTGAGACACTAAAAGTAAAGAAATAGATGCATTTTCAAGTGGCAATAGAGCATTTGAACTTTTCATGAAAACACTGTCATCTGTGCCACTGTACCCTTGATATCAATGAGCTGCTCCTCAGACAGTGGCTGTCCATTGATGGGGTCAGCTCCATTCTCTGCTATGTATTTCTCGATCAGACGTCTCTCAAACACTTGATTGGAAACAGGAGACACACAGGGGTGCTCCGGCACCTCGTTTGAAACTGGGAAGAGAACAAGATTTATATTTTTAACAATTTCAATGAATAAGATGCATTCAAATCAACATATCTAAGTCTCCTTCCTCTTTAGTACAAAATACTTCATTATAAGTACACCACTGTTAATCAAATGTTTCTTACAATACGTTATTCTATAATTTACATTCAACAATTAGTCTAGACTACACAAAACTTGATATTCTCGTTTCTTTTCCCTTATGAGTATGCTTTGCTTGTCGAAATATAAAGTTAACAAGAGACAGCTCCAGCTTCAGACACAAGCATGCACTTTCAGCTACACATTTTGCATTAATTCGCTTCTAGTTTAATGAAATGCAGCAAAGCCACCAAAGAAAGCATAGTAACTGAAGTGTTGTTTCTCATACATAAAGTTTCTGCTAATGTAGCACAACAATGGCTAACGCTGCACACTGCTAATCACTCATGCTAACAGAAACAAACTCACTTACTAGCACAAACCAAAGACATCTCACTCAAACAGACGCGCTCCCGCTTTTCAAGCAAAGATGAAATAAAATCAATTCATAAACTTAAAATCGACACAGAGTTGTTGATTTTTTAAATCAATGAAGGTGCTGCATGTCCTGAGTCAGAACACGTTGATGTGCCGTGCCGCTCAAACAGCGGTGCATGACGGGATACTGACTCCTCCAGAGCGGAAGATGAAACACGATGGTCTTCCTCCAGGGGCGCGCGGCTCATCCTCCACCGAAACATTATGCCTTAGAGACAATTGCAACCTAAAAAGGCTAATCTTTTAAAGATATTAGTCTCTTTTGCTAATTATCTCCTTAATAATCATAAGATTCCCTGCGTCCCAATGTTCATACTATCCATCCTAAATAGTAAGTGAGATTACAATAAGTGTGTCCCAAAGCATAGTATGTTGAAAAGATAATGACAAAAGTCCCCGGATGGTCTATTATTTCAGGTCGATTTTTTAAGTGTGGATCCGTGCACACTCTAATGGCTAATATTGTCCACAACCCATTGCGCTTCGGCGAAGGTTTCGGTCCGGAACTACAAACACGAATAAAACCCGTTAAAAAACTACAAATATGGCGGATGTGCGCGACCGATGGTTAGCTAGAGAGGTTTAGAAAAAAAGGTTTGAGTTACTAATAATCAACATTTAACCTGGTAAAAAAAAAATATTTATTTATTGTTATCTGTGTTATATTTAATCTGCAACAGCAATGTGAACTTTTATAAACATCCATTTGGTCGTTAACTTTTAAATGCATCATTATGCAGAAAATATGAGCAGAGTTCTCGGCATGAAAGACCCGCGACTGGAAGATCAATGAGCTGCTTCTTTTCTCTCCAATACGGTAGGAAGTTAAATGAAATGAAATGTGGAGGATGTGAACAGTGACGAGATGATTGACAGGCCAGTGTACAGTGACAGGGTGCGTGTAATAGATGCGACAGAGCGGTCCGTTAAAGACGCAGTTGTGTGACGTTATAATATGTCCCAAAGCTTGCCTACTCTTCTACTACACACTCAAAAGTGTGTACTTTTTCTTCACCAAAAGAGTACATACTTTAAGGGCATAGTATAAGTAGGCACATTGGGACGCAGCAGTAGTCTCTTCTTGACAAAGCGCTGAGAAATGTAACAGGCACCACGTGACCATAATGAAGCCTATGTACTGTATTATTGGCCTAATCATTATTTTGCTTTATTGGAAATCAACAGGGACGTTTCTTGCACATGCACAGGGACCCAACAGGTTTAAAATTGGCTATATTTTTGAATGGTTTCTTTTAATGGATTTTAATTAAATACTCTTATTTCACTAAACTGTCAGCCTTTGAATGATTCACACCGAATCGCTACATGAAATGAATCAGGTAGTTTTGCTAAACCCTTTGACCATTTCAATAACAAGAACTAATTCAAAAAGAGTTCATTCCACTGATCTATATATAATGGTTCATTCCCTAATCAGGGATCGGTATTTTTTATTTTAAACAGTACTAGTCTGAGGAGATATTTTATTCAGTACAATCCAGTGATATCCAGAACAGATAAATCAGATTTATAAAATAGAAACCAGGGGCATTTACTAGATTAGTTGTCGAAACGTCAGTGAAATCTCACTTTTTATCTATTAAATAAAAATTTAAAAACTGCGTTTATTTTTTTATTTTTTTTATCATCAATGTTGAAAACAGCGGTGCTTCATATTTTTTTGTGGAAATCCGTGATGCAGTTTTTACTTTGATTAAATGTGCCTTTGAATTTAATTTAACAGAATTTCTTGGGGAAAAAAATCTTACTGACCCCAAACCTGGGAATGGTGATGATATTATGAAACTTGTTTAAGTATAGTTACTGGTCAAATATTGACAGATTAAGGCATCTGACCAATTTAGTTTCACTTTAACCATAATTTTCAGCACTGGTATGGTATCAGAAATTAGTATACAAGAATTTTTTTAGTGTTGCATCAAAGTGTACAAACAGTTTCAGTGCATCCCTTAAGAGCATAAAATGTGTAAGTGATGACGATGCTACAGCTACAATGATACAATGATGATGGAGCTTTGGTTCCTTGCCACTGTTGCCTTCTGGATTGCTTAGTTGGGGACATATGAGTGATCACACAGACATTATTGGAAGAGAACTGAAATGCTTTTTTGGGTAACACTTTATTTTAAGGTGTCCATAATACAGAGTAATTACCTAGTTAATACTTAGTAGTAGCCGTTGTACGTACATGAAACAAAATGTACTTACCATGTAACTAAGTCATGGAACAGCCTGTAATTACAGTTTGTAATTATGTAGATGTAATAGACAGCTAATGTTACACATATGTAACAGACCGAGTCTGTTACACAGCTACTTATGTAACCAAAAGATTGTTACATGTGTTGCAGACTTTATACAACATAATTATAAAAGAACACAGACATAAACTACTTAAAGTTTAACCCACCAGTACACAGCTTAAATACATGTCATACCTTTCTAATTACATTAAAATTACAGAATATTACACAGGCATAAGCTACTTAAAATAAAGTGTATCAAGATTGTACTTAAGTGTACTTCATGTGTATCTATAAGGTACACATTATCCAGCTGCACCTTAGTTTGATTTAACCCACCAGTACACAGCTAAAATACATGCAATACATTTCTAATTACATTAAAATTACAGAATATTAAACAGGCATAAGCTACTTAAAATAAAGTGTATCAAGATTGTACTTAAGTGTACTAGTAGCTGTGTAACAGACTCGGTCTGTTACATATGTGTAACAGTAGCTGCCTATTACATCTACATAATTACAAACTGTAAGTACAGGCTGTTCCATAACATAGTTACATGGTTGTTTCATGTAAGTACAACGGCTACTACTACGTGCTTAACTAGGTAATTACTCTGTATTATGACACCTTAAAATAAAGTGTTACCCTTTTTTGTCCCCCAATACTTTTATTTTAATTAATAATTGCAATGTTTGTGGGTTAAACCAGGTTTAAAACAAATGTGAACATATAAATAACACCATGCAATTTTAAATTTTTTTCAACTGAATATACTGTATACAGTAATTATAACTTTGAAACTTTCCAAATGTTATGGAAATGGATCCTTATTGTCCTTAATCAGACCTTTTATTTTGCATTATAACAACAACAACAATAATAACAATCATATAGTTACAAGAAGTCAAAAGAAAAAAAGATGAAAAAATATTTACTGATGTTATAGACAAGATATATTGCTGTTTGTAATTCTGGCATCCATAGCAGTGAGCAAATGAATTCTTCAATCCATTACTAGTCCATTACTGTAACGGCTGTTTCAGATCGAAGAGGCCGGTTTCTCCTTTCACAACTTTTCCTACAACCAAGCAAGCCGATGGCGAACTAAGTTTGTCATAAGAACCTAAAAAAAAAAATAATAATAATAATAATTGAGACATGCATGCATAATTATATTACCAAACAAGGAATTAAATATACTACTAATCATTATCAACAATATGTATCATTATTAAATTAGGAAAAGACTATTGTACCCAGCATCGTGGCTTGCTTTAAAAACTTGTAACTGGTTTCAAAGGTCATCTGTTGCAGTGGGGAGCTGTTGGATTGAATGCCATATCTGTTTAGAGGCTTGTACACCCCCTCAAAACACATGTAGTAAGCCACTACAGAGAGATGGCGTGGGTCCACCTCAATACCTGTGAACAGAGGAACCAGTTAGATCTCCAATGAAACACACACTGCTAAGTGTGTCAACCAATCCTGGTCGCCTTTATTACCATAGACAGCAAATACATCTTTAATCTCCTTCTCAATGACTCTGAGGGCCACCTCAATACCGTACGTGTTGGCCATAGCATGAACCTCGTTGGAGTATAACCGGTTCAAGTCCAAGATCTAGTACAACAAAACAGATTGTATCATATGCCATTTGGCCAGTACCATACATTAGTTCCAATACATTAGAGTTCCATGTATACATGCACAATTAAACTCTAAGACAAGAAAACAATGTTGGACTGTATTGGACTCACATCAGCATGTTTAAACATCTCATGCATGTTGATGCCCTCTGTGTTGAGCACCATCTCTTTTTTGCCCTCCTTTGTGGTGATTTCATTTAACAAGCAGCATGTGATACCCTTGGTCTCCTTGATGACAGCATTCTGAGCCTGCTTCACCACAACTGACGTGAGGTCAAAGTGCACTTTAGTGAGGGGTAGGACCAGGGTTAGCTGTTAAACAGAAGCAACAATGCATTATAAATATGAATGCACCAATACCACTTCCTGTAAAAACACAGATACCACTGCTTTGGTTTCACATGGATAATAGTTTTATTACATACATAAATATATATATGTACTACCATTCAAATGTTTGTGGTTGATAATATTTTAATAATGTTTTTCAAAGAAGCCAAAACATGCTCAACAAGGCTGCAATTATTTGATCAAAAACAGTAAAAACAATAACAGTGAAATATTATTACCATTAAAACAACTGGTTTGTATTTGAGGCCATTGGAGGAGAAAAAAAATTAATAATAATAATTATATATATATATATACACATACATACATACATACACATACACACAGGTGCATCTCAATAAATTAGAATGTCGTGGAAAAGTTCATTTATTTCAGTAATTCAACTCAAATTGTGAAGCTCGTGTATTAAATAAATTCAGTGCACACAGACTGAAGTAGTTTAAGTCTTTGGTTCCTTTAATTGTGATGATTTTGGCTCACATTTAACAAAAACCCACCAATTCACTATCTCAACAAATTAGAATACTTCATAAGACCAATAAAAAAAACATTTTTAGTGAATTGTTGGCTTTCTGGAAAGTATGTTCATTTATTGTATATGAACTCAATACTTGGTAGGGGCTCCTTTTGCTTTAATTACTGCCTCAATTCGGCGTGGCATGGAGGTGATCAGTTTGTGGCACTGCTGAGGTGGTATGGAAGGCCAGGTTTCTTTGACAGTGGCCTTCAGCTCATCTGCATTTTTTGGTCTCTTGTTTCTCATTTTCCTCTTGACAATACCCCATAGATTCTCTATGGGGTTCAGGTCTGGTGAGTTTGCTGGCCAGTCAAGCACACCAACACCATGGTCATTTAACCAACTTTTGGTGCTTTTGGCAGTGTGGGCAGGTGCCAAATCCTGCTGGAAAATGAAATCAGCATCTTTAAAAAGCTGGTCAGCAGAAGGAAGCATGAAGTGCTCTAAAATTTCTTTGTAAACGGGTGCAGTGACTTTGGTTTTCAAAAAACACAATGGACCAACGCCAGCAGATGACATTGCACCCCAAATCATCACAGACTGTGGAAACTTAACATTGGACTTCAAGCAACTTGGGCTATGAGCTTCTCCACCCTTCCTCCAGACTCTAGGACCTTGGTTTCCAAATGAAATACAAAACTTGCTCTCATCTGAAAAGAGGACTTTGGACCACTGGGCAACAGTCCAGTTCTTCTTCTCCTTAGCCCAGGTAAGACGCCTCTGACGTTGTTTGTGGTTCAGGAGTGGCTTAACAAGAGGAATACGACAACTGTAGCCAAATTCCTTGACACGTCTGTGTGTGGTGGCTCTTGATGCCTTGACCCCAGCCTCAGTCCATTCCTTGTGAAGTTCACCCAAATTCTTGAATCGATTTTGCTTGACAATCCTCATAAGGCTGCGGTTCTCTCGGCTGGTTGTGCATCTTTTTCTTCCACACTTTTTCCTTCCACTCAACTTTCTGTTAACATGCTTGGATACAGCACTCTGTGAACAGCCAGCTTCTTTGGCAATGAATGTTTGTGGCTTACCCTCCTTGTGAAGGGTGTCAATGACTGTCTTCTGGACAACTGTCAGATCAGCAGTCTTCCCCATGATTGTGTAGCCTAGTGAACCAAACTGAGAGACCATTTTGAAGGCTCAGGAAACCTTTGCAGGTGTTTTGAGTTGATTAGCTGATTGGCATGTCACCATATTCTAATTTGCTGAGATAGTGAATTGGTGGGTTTTTGTTAAATGTGAGCCAAAATCATCACAATTAAAAGAACCAAAGACTTAAACTACTTCAGTCTGTGTGCACTGAATTTATTTAATACACGAGTTTCACAATTTGAGCTGAATTACTGAAATGAACTTTTCCACGACAGTCTAATTTATTAAGATGCACCTGTGTGTGTGTGTGTGTGTGTGTGTGTGTGTGTGTGTGTGTATATATATATATATATATATATATATATATATATATATATATATATATATATATATATATATACACACACACACACATTTTAAAATGTAGTTTATTTATTCCTTTGATGACTGAATTTTCACAGTCATTACAGTGTAACATAATCCCATAATCCTTAAGGAATTATTCTGTTAT
Organism: Spinibarbus caldwelli; assembly: GCA_039654775.1. Lineage (NCBI taxonomy): Eukaryota > Metazoa > Chordata > Actinopteri > Cypriniformes > Cyprinidae > Spinibarbus > Spinibarbus caldwelli. Next base: position 27,483,032 of record CM077247.1, on the reverse strand, counting down.
GTTGATTTGATGCTCAATAAATACTTCTTATCATCAATGTTAAAAACAGCTGTGTTGCTTCATATTTTTGTGCAAACCCGTGATGGTGTTTTTACTTTGATTAAATGTGCCTTTGTTAAACAGAATTTCTTGGAAAACAATCTTAATGACACCAAACCTTGGAATTGTGATGAAATTATGAAACTTATTTTGCAAATGTTTAATTGAGTATAGTTACTAGTCAAATATTGGCAGATTAAGGCATCTGACCGATACATTAGTTTCTCTTTAACTAATAGCATATTTTTTAGTACTGGTACAGTCACATTGCATGGTATCGGAAATTGGTATGCAAGAATTTTTTAAAGTATAGCATCAATGTGTACAAACACTTTCAGTGCCTCAAGAGCACAAAATATGTAAATGATGACAATTATACTGATCTAAGATCAACTGACTTGTACACACCTCACACCACATCCCATTTTTGGTGTCATATTTGTAGTCCTCAATAGCGGAGCTTAACTGAAGCACAGCGTTGATCCTCATGGAGTCCTGTGAAGCTCCAGAACTGTTAGGACCCTGAGTCTGGTCTGCTGGTTGGCTTTTGCCAGACCCGTCCTTTGAGCTCTCCTGAGTATCTGCCTCTTCCTGTCTGTCCTCAGCCTCCACATCCTCCAGTTCCTCATCAACGGCCTCCTCTCCCTCCTCACTCTCATAGCCTACCTATATCACAGACATAGGGTTTTACTTTCATCACGCAGATGGAATTGTAGAATACAGTCATGAAAGTGGAATTTGCTGTATAAATATCGTGGAATTTGGCAAAATGTTGGATGAAAAAAATCTAAAACTTGTACAACAATCAAATCGTGATATGGACTACTCTCTATGAATATTAAAAAGACTATTGAGATGTGAATTCTACAAGTTGTGCATGTTTTTGTGTGAATGAGCAGTGCAGTTTCGTCTGCTACATATACAAATGCTTTTGTTGTTTTCAGTTGTCTACTGTCTCACTATATGATGACATGGAAACGTAAACATTTTCATTACTCGACCAGCATTTCACCATTTCATTTGATAAAAAGAATCGTCATGTATAAACACACAAAAACTCAAAAGGTCTTTCAACATGTCAAAAAAGTCTGGTTTAACGAAGAAATTGTGACAGAAATATATTACTATTAAAACATCATTTTTCTAAGGACTATAACAAAATTTTTCATTCAAATTTTCAACACAGAATCCAGAAAAAAAATTGACAAAACAGAAAACAATTTCTGAAAAAATTAAACACTTCATAGGGCACTATTATTGTTAAAAGTTTAACGAATTATTAAACTGCTGAAGATTTTTGAGTTCAATTGATCAGATCATGTTTTTGCTTATTAAAATTTAATTAAAGCATTAAAATGGAATGGGAATTTGGGAAAATATAAAACAGAATTTGGGGTCACACTTTAGGTCCAATTCTCGCTATTAACAAACCATTAACTACAACTTTTGCCTCAATATACTCCTGATTTGCTTCTTATTAACAGGCAGTAAGGTAGTTGTTAAGTTTAGGTATTGGGTAGGATTAGGGACGTAGAATATGGTCATGCAGAATATGTGCTTTATAAGTACAAATAAACAGCCAATATGTTAATAATAGACATGCTAATAAGCAACTAGTTATTAGTGAGAATTGGTCCCTATACTAAAGTGTTACAGAATTTGGGAAAAATGGATTTCATAGTCCCCCAAATACAATGCTGCTATCCAGAACAAGCAGCGCATTTACTGAAATGAAGCAGCAAAATAGCTTGTTCAGAAAAGGTCACGATTATGATGCACAAGCACATGTCCATGAATATATTTACAGATAGGGTGAATTGTGATACCTCCTCTTCTTGTTTTTCTTTTCTCCTGGAATCTGTGGCATCAGCATCAGCTTCATTCACCTCATCATCCACAATCCTGTTGTTTTCTGCATCCTCATTACCATCATCCTGTGGAGAATCAAGCATATTACTGTCGTTACAAGTTTATGACATGACAACAGCACACATGCGGCTTGTTGTGACTGTCTACCTCTTTGTCAGCTGCACCACCGGCATCTCGATCGTCTTCATTCACTGTGGCTTTACGTGTATCCACCATATTGACAGCCGCCAGTTTAGCACTCAGCTTCTTAATGGCCTCCAGCAGCATGCAAAAGAATCTGTAATGTATAGATAAGCCTATGAAATATCGTGGAAATCCTTTGTGGTGAAATGGCTGAGACTGATGAGTGGCTGAATGGTTTAAGCGTACTTCTGCTCCATGAAATGAATAATCTCATTAGGGGTGAGTAGCTTGTCTTGCTGGTATCGCTCTGGGGGCAGGAAGTGGAATGTGAGTTTGAAAACTCGTGACTTCTGGCTCCGTTTCTCTACCAAGCGGAAAGTTTCTACCACATCCACTTTGTGAAGCACCTGTACACGGAAAGATCAAGAGCACATGGAAGTTTATACATTTATAAAAATACTTGACCTGACTGACCTTCATCATTCCTTTCCAAAACTTTATGACTTTCTTTTTACTGTAAAACAAAAAGATGTTTTGGAGTATATCCATATTTCCATATGAGGAAAGTGAATCGGAAATATGTGGAAAGCTCCACAAACATTAAAAAAAGAAAAGTAGCACAAGTGGTTAATATGACAGTCTGATATAATGCTTTATAATGATATAATTATTATAATATAATCACCATTCATTCTTGCCTTTCTCAATAAAATGAAAACTATATCCAGAGGTGCACATAAGTGGTACGCAGGTGCACATGCATGGCTAAAATAAAATAAAAAAATGCGCTGTGTAAATAAGTTCAGACCGCATAATAATAAGTAATAAGTTCATTTGCGTATCGACATGGTTGACAGCTGTTAATGCACAATTACCATTTTAGATCGACAAACTGTACTGTATAAGATTTCTATTCAAACTGAAAGCATAAATCTAGGCTACCCACTGACGTCTTCAAAGCACAATGCAAAACTGTGACATTTCATTCACTGATGCTCTTCAATCGACAGTGCTAAACCCGGATATACTTGCCGGCAACCCGCCAAAAAAAAAACTTGCTGATTTTAAGTTTGAAAATGATGAAAATTCATATTTTAAAAAAATAAGTAAATATTAGCATTTTATTTTTAAGTTTACTATAAAAATAATTGTATTTGTATTTAATACTCCATTTTATTTTAAAATGTAATAGTACACTTTTTTATTATTTTATATAAAAAAAAAAACTAAATGTGCAATAATATTATCACTATTATTAATTTATTTTTCATAGTTTTATTTAATTGGTCACACTATGTGCAGTGTGAGGACCAAACCAAATCTCCAGGTTCTCTTATTAGAACCAGGCTGAAAAATTTATGTGCACCCCTGACTATATCATCATTTACTCACCCTCCTTTCATTCCAAACCTATAATGATTCATATATATCTTGAAAACACAAATTAAGATATTTTGTAATGAAATTTGAGAGTTTTCTGTCCCTCCACTGAAATTCCGATTACACCAAAACTTTGAGGCTTTAAAAAGATCAATAAAGACATTGTAAAACATAATCCATTTGAATTGAGCGGCTTCTGAGGAAAACACATTTCATTTATATTATTAACAGATTTAATTTAAGCTTTTATTCACATATGCTTACTTGCTGTGTGAGAACCAATGAGTTTTGACAACTCGATTTCTATGAATTATGATGTCTTTATGTACTTTTTGAAGTTTTGGTTGCACGAACTTGGACTTGGAATGGAGAGACCAAAAAACTCACAGGTTTCATTAAAAATATACTTATTTGTGTTTTGAAAAATATTTTGGAACAACCTGAGGTTGCGTTAATAATGGCAGTTTGCATTTTTAGGTGAACTAGTCCTTTAAGTTGCCATATTTGAACACGTGACCATGAATAAGATTTGAGATCTACAGTGGAGAGGAAAAACGTTTTACTGAATAACACAGCACACTGACACAAGTAAACACAGCAACAAGTTGTGCTCACCTCTGACAAACACACACGCGTTATCTTCTTCCGCAGTGTCTTAACACGTTTCAAGGCTTTCTTCTTCATCAAAACAGGAATGCTCATCATGGGGGTTTTGATGTTAGAGCTCGCAATCATCAGTATTTCTCTTAATCTATGGAAGATGACTTCACATTGAAAGATTATTTTTTAAGGTGAATAACAATAACACAAAAACAATAATACTTGAAGTCTGCATGCAACTGCATTAAAGTAGTTTAGGGAAAGGAAAGGGGGAAAGGGAAGTGGTGTGTGGCCAAGTATGGTGACACATACTTGGAATTTGTGCTCTGCATTTAACCCATCCAAGTGCACACACACAGTAGTGAACATACACCTGGAGCAGTAGGCAGCCAATGCTGCGGCGCCCGGGGAGCAGTTGGGGGTTTGGTGCCTTGCTCAAGGGTCTCACCTCAGTCGTGGTATTCCCTGCCGGACCCGAGACTCCACGACCTTCGGGTTACAAGCCCAACTCTCTATCCATTAGGCCACGACTGCCCCATGTTTACATTAACATTTCATCTTTTTAATGAAGGAGAGAGCTAAATATAGTTTTTGATTTGGTATTCGTACAGAGAATCATGAAATTTCACTGGCACTACCAAGTGAAATCTGACCTTGGAATACCCAGGGTGACATTCATCTCTCCTCTGCCGGCGAAGTGGAAGGTGTTGAGGGTCATTTGGGTGGACGGTTCACCAATGCTCTGAGCTGCCAGCAGACCCACGGCCTCTCCAGGGTCACACAAAGATCGCTGCCACTTCAGGAGCAGGAGATGCCTCAATCTGTCAGCACACACAGAGTGAACAAACACTTCTTTACTGCAGTGGTTGTCAACCACGGGAAATAAAACAAATAAAAATCAAGGTATTTCTTATTTTAATTTACTTATTTTTGAATCTTTTTCTAGAAATGGCTCTTTAATCCAGATATACTATTGTTTAATGTTAAACAATCAACATAGAGTCTTACCTATCTGTGTCAATGATTTCAGATGAGGTCTGAAATTCCTGCTCGACATTGAACCGATCCAGGTAGGACTCAACAATGGAGTCGAACGTCTCAGACACTGAACCAAAGCAGATGTCCGGCCGGTAAAGACCCAGACAGGGGTCTGGACAATGAGACGTCTTCTTTAAATACTTCTTACGGCAAGACTCATCCAGAGGTCTCCAATTCTCCAAGAGCTAAACACACAAAATCTCATTGTCATGTAGGTAATATAGTCCTATACGTAAAGTATGTAAAGTAGGTAAAGTGCAAATCATACTCTGTGTTAAACTTGAGAAGGTTTGGGGAATTGAATCATCTTTCTAACAAAGTACATCGCAGGATGCCACTGCAAGACATTTGTAAGCTAAAACCTGTCTACAAATGCTTCAGTACCTGTAGAGTGGCTGGCTCTCTCCCATTGGCCAGTGTCTGGTTTTCTACTTCAGACTTCAACTTGCTCAGTTTCTTCTGCGAGTAGAGCAGGAAGGCACCGTCTCTGAGTGAAGCACGCTCATGTTTGGCTTTCCATCTCTTGATGGCCTTAAAGTGACTAAATGCTGCCCCCATGTCCATTTTAGCCAGAACTTCATCCAAACACTTTAAATTTCTGATAACCTAGAAAATAGTGCATTATATAAAATGTTAAATGTCTTCCATCAACACAATGGTGAACAGACATGTCTATGCAATCTTATTTTAATAGTGCTCACAATTTGTGCTTCTCTCAATTAATAAATCAACTGTCCGCAATATTGGTCTGCTGTTTATTATAATGATTTTTTTTTTCATTTCAGATTTGCATTCTCTTGCATTCATAAGCATTCATAATAAACCCCATTTAAGAGTTGACATTCTTTCAATTTGTGTTGCCATGAAAGTGCAATAATTCTGCTGAAATGTAGAAAGAAATGACAACAACTGTGATCAGTAGTCACGATTATAATTCTTGAGCAAAATACTTTTCAATTTACCCATTATCTTGCAGCTCTAATGCACAATTACCTCGTAGTTGTCTTTGATGAAAGGGAACTGCTGCGGCTGTAGGAACTGGGTCTTGGGAATGTCCAGCCCATCCTCTCCATAAAGAAACTGGACCACACTTCCATCGCTGTCTCGCACAGTCAGATCGTACTGGACCACCAGACCTTCAAGATGCTTGATCACACACCTGAAACACCCAACGACAGTATACGTCACTATACAATGAACCAGAATAAAAGAATCTTACAGGGGTTTTAGACTGCATGCGGTTTTCAGTTAGAACCAGATCTACCTCTGCAAATAACCAGATCGACTGGTTTTGACAGCAGACCAGCAGACAAGACCTTCACGACCAGCCATACAATGGAAAAAAAACTCCTAAAATATAAAGAGAGTCTCCAGTTAAATATAATCCAAGTTTTTACATTTAATAAATATTACTCATAAAAATAAGATTGAGAATTTCTGAAAAATAAAAATAATAAAAAAATAAATAAATCAAGAACAGTTCAGTCTGAACGTACAGGAGGTTTGATTCCCGTCAAGAATCTGCCAGTTACGAATCCTCCAGATCGTGGCTGAGGTTCATAAGGCTGAAAGCAGGGCAGGGACTTCCCAGAAGGCATCAGTGGCGGTCGACGGCCCTCCAGCTCAATCTGACCCAATAAGCAGGAGATCTGCACATACACAGAAACTTGGTTCAGAGGAAGATCATGGCTAAATAACATGCCATGCTAACATCTGCCTTAACCTGACCTAAACATTGTCAGAATGTATTAACAGTAGATCATTAACAATCACTTGGCATAAATGTGCAGTAGAGAGAAACAGATGCTTTTCAACACACCACACAATGGTGACACCTGCTGGTAAAATGTATAAAACTGATCTAAAATCAGGTAAAAACCATATAGACACTAATTCATTAGTTCACACAGATAACTGCACCCTAGTGGCGAATTTTGAAACATTTCAAAACAGCTGATGTAACAAGCCTGGTGTACTGAAATCACATGGCTTTGGCAGTTTGATACACACTCCAAATCCCTGGTTCATAACAAATGATTCACAAAGGTTTTGAATCTTCACAAAGCAGTTTCAAAAGTGGCCATCACTGGTTGTGGAACCACAAGCATGCAGAATGTGCAACAGCTCTACAATTTGACTCAAGCAGCACTCAAAATTTATTAATTAAATCATCAACTTTTGAACTTTAACATTATCACATTTCAGATATTCTGTCCACAAATTTAAGACCGCTTAAAATAATAGTTAAAACTTTTGTTACACAATTTAAGACTACTGATCTTAAATTTGATCAAACTACTTTAAGACTTTTTAAAGATGTGCAGGAACCCTGTAAAAGTAATAGTAACAGTAACAAAAAAGCTGCTATATTCAGCTGCTGAATTCAGACAGAGGAAACATTACCTGCATAGTATTAACAGTTGAACCCTTGGCTCCTGACTGCACCATCAGCTGTAGGTTGTTTTCTGGGAAGGAGCGGTGGAGACCCAGAGGCATGCACACCTGATAACAACAGATCACATGTGATGAAACCCACTGAGACAAAGAGTGATTTTGATTCCACAGTGAGAAACAATAATAAAGACATGAAGACACAAGCTCTGAATTTTCAAGATTTGCACCTTGTTGATGTTGTTGTTCACTTGATTGACCTCCTCTTTAAACTTCAGGTCCACCATGTTGAAATCTCTCTGGTCTGTGTTCAGATGTGCATCTTGCCAGCGTTCTCTGGCTTCAGTGTCTCCAGCAGCTGCAGGCAGGTTAAACGCAGACTGGAGAGCCTGTTTTAAAGCAAGAAAGTAAAAGAATATGACCTCTGTTTGAAGAGAAGACAAGCACAATGTTGAACGAACACACAAATACATGAAGGGGTGAAACAAAACCATCCAGAGGGCAAAAGATCCACAGCCACCCACACACTCTTACACAGATAGAGAGAGTGGGAGTATGTGACTGTAAGGTTACTGCAAATATTATGCTTCAAAATTCATAATAAAGTCTATATCAAACTTTGACAAATAATCTTTGGATAATTTCTAAACAAATACCCAAATGTATATTAAGCATGGAATCTAGAATAGTTGCGCAGCAGGATGCACAGATCACTTCAGTTCATGTTTCAACTCAAAGAAGGGTAGATTTTTACTGTAGTAAAGTTTCAAAGATTTGCATACTTGATAAGCAATAGAGAAATTTACATAAGTGAGTTTAAAGGCCTAACATTAAAACTTAGGAGGGTTAAAATTAGTCTTTTGTAATATTACTTTCACTAAAACAAGTCATTTCTCTTAATGAGACAGAAAACTTTAGCTCTGTCCATCCTGCTAACTTTCTTGCCAGTGTATAAATAATCACGTTATAATTAATAAATTTTACTGACAATTCATCAATTTAAGCTTGACCAGAGCATATTTTTGAAAGTCTGGTGTAACCTTTTAAATAAGCACTTCCTTAAATGACAGCACAAGTATATTCTTTTCCAGAAAACTACACAGTTCAAAAGGTCCTGTGGAACAGGAATGAGCTGGTCAATCCCAGTGATTTACCTTGGAGCCACACGTGACTGACTTTTGAATTATTTTCTTTCTCTGTTTGTTGGCTCCACCTTTTACTAGAATGTCTTCTACACCTGTCAGAAAAAAAATACATACTTCAGTACAAAATATCATTCTACCTTGTCTGTTCAACAAGATAAACTAGTATTGATGTGTGATTTTACCCAAGGTAAAACCGCGGTAAAGCTGCAGGTAGGCAGTGAAGAGCCGTGCCAGACAGCTGAGCAGTTTGCCGCTGGTCTCTCCTCCGTAAAGCTCGTAGCAGCAGTGGACCAAACCGTACGCTGAGCTGCCATAGTGAGCTTTATCCAGAACTCCCAGCAAGAGCTCTCCCTGACGAATGACCACCTAAAATATACAGTATATTACATTACTACACAAGAAGAGTCATTATAAACTGCAAGCACTAAACAAACTATTAAAAGCTTTTAAGAAAAACCTTTCAAAAACATATCCCATTTTACAGCTGAACTTAATCATTCCTCATCTATGCATCCATACATAAGTTGATGGAATTATGTGTCATACAGTAATGAGTCAATAAATTTTTCATTAAGTTGTCAAACAAAATCCATTTTCCACAGTATCCTAAATATCCAACCACAGATTTAAAAAAAAAAAAAGTCATTTTCTCTCAGCTTTAAAATACTGGACACAATTTCCAGTCTTTTAGCGTCTATAGCCATTTTGGTGTTAAAGCTTTATTGCTGGCTGAGAAAAGCATTTTTATATACACCTGTCTTTAATCACCAAATGAGCTGCTATGTCATAACATTTTCATAACAATTAACCAAATTGTCCCTCAAGACAAAAAAGCAAACAAACAAATATGTAATTACTGCAACTGTAAGCATTTTCAATTTGAAATTTGTAGCATCCGAACTGCTGTTTAAAAAGAAAAAGATCACTATTATACTAATCAACTGAGAAAAACTATTAAAAATGAGAATAATGTGCAGAAAAATGTGGTAACTGTCATAAAAACACTCAAAGTTATTTATAATGATCCTAAAATAGGCTTTCTTACACCAAATAGATTTTATTACATGCGCCCCAGCGTGAGCTCCATAACTTTATTGTGTAATGACTACATGTGCTACTACTGTGACGGATATGATAGATTTTTTTTTTTAAACTTTCTAAAAACTGAAGCAGGGTGTACTCTCATGTTAATTTTTACAAGCCATCCTGTGTTAAATGTAGGGTTGAGAATCAAAAATCAATTCCAATTCCAGAATCGGATACTTAAGGTCAGGAATCAGATACTTGATGTAAAATTTCAATTTCAATTCCACCTATCAATTCCTGTGTGTGCATCTTTTTTTAGGTGGCGAAAAGGGGCTGTTAAAAATTTATTTGTCTTTGAATCATTCATTCAAGAGATTCGTTCAAAAACACTGATTCATCCAGTAATGAAACAAGCAAATCTTGAGTGAGTCATTGAATCATTCCATTCATAAATTCCATGAGATGTTTAGTTGTCTAATATTTTTTTCTTCAGAATTGTGAGAGAACTACAACCTCCATTTAAAAAAAAAAAAAGAAAAAAAAAATTATCCAGAATCGTGCAGCTCTAGTTTTCACACAAACAGCTCTTAATTGAGTCTCATTTTTATGTAGCCGGCTGATTTTTGTTAATGGTATTCAGCAGCAATTAAATGTTTTGCAAAAAGAGACACAGAATAAATATGTCTGATATCTAAATATCTGACTTCATTTTTTTAACCACATTGGAATTGAAACTGGGAATCGATAAGAATCGGAATCAGAATTGGAATTGATAAAATTCAAACGATACCAAACCCTAGTTAAATGTCCTTTTATGTTTTTATCATATTTAGTCAACCTGTCCTTTTTTTTTTTTGGTCAAGTTTTAGTTGTCTAAAAGTCTGGGAATATTAGTCCAGATTTGGTCAATGAAAACTTGTGGTTAAACTCAAAACTTGTGCTCAAAACAATAATCATGATTAATGATCATGATTGTTGTCATTTGAATAATTTCATCAGAATTATCGTACCTTCACCAATAATCACAAATAAAAAGAACGTCAGCTCATACACATGGTTTATTTTACCTCATTTAGTTTACTGATTTAATTATTATATATAAAATAATACATTCTGCACATAATGAAAACTGGTAAAACTCAAAAGCTTCTCTCAAAACTTACAACAGTTAAATTCCTAATATTAATTCCAAATTATATTCATGTTTTTCAATTACAACAAAAAAGACTTTGTATACCGGAGATCAGGACCCTTAGATGAGCCCCAGAGACAGATCCCCAGTGAAGACCTCGTCACCTAGACGGCCATCGGGACAAGACCACGGGAACCAGATGAGTCCTCTACACAATCTGACATTGTTGCAGTTGGAATTGAACTGCTTGTTTCATCTGGTCAGAAGGTTTTTTTCTCCATTCTGTCACCGATGGAGTTTTGGTTCCTTGTCGCTGTCACCTCTGGCTTGCTTAGTTGAGGACACACAATTTCCAGGGATATCGTTGACTTGATTGCACAAATACTATTTAAACTGAACTGAGCTAGACAATGACATCACTGAATTCAATAATGAAATGCCTTTAACTGAAAATTGAGTGTTTAATCTTGTCATTTTACATTATTGACACACTATTTTCCTATTTAATACTGTTAAGTGCTTTGACACAATCTGTATTGTTAAAAGCGCTATATAAATAAAGGTGACTTGACTTGACTTGTGGCACAGACATTGCGTAAGTGCATTTATTCAGCAACCACAATTACAAACAATGTAGCTGAAATTCACATTTGGATTAATTAGTTTGCCAGTCAGGTTTGATGGCAAATTAACACAGCAAACAGCGCAAACATCTGTGTGAAGAACCACAGTCTGGCTGTATTACAATTTCAGTTGAGCAGCACATCTCAGTGGAGATCACAAAACTTCCAAGTAAATCCCTGGGCTATAAAGCTCTGACAGGAGGATTTAAACTCCTGACATCTGGAAACTCAAGTATGAAAACTCATGGAGGTCTATATTTTTCTCTTCTTTTTTGTTTATATTTTATAAACTACATTTTAGTCTCCTCTTTTTCATGAATGATATTGCATGTTGATACAGTCATAGTGTTTATTGACTGTCTCATCTTTGTCTAGTCTTACTCATGGAAAAAGTGACAAATACTAAAAAAAAAAGAACAGTAGTGTGCCGCAACAGCACTGTTATAGAGTCTATTCCTTAATTACCTGAGATTCACACATAGTTTCTGGCTTGCATCCTGGAACAGCTCTGGGAGGTTCTTTCACCCAGGCTTTACTGGGAATCTTTGCTTTTCCCATCAAGTTTAAAGGGATGCTGTTTTCTGGGATGACATTCAGCAAAAGGGTTGACACCACCTTGAAAAGACAGCAAAAAGTTGGTATTTATGCAAGTCCAAATATCAGCTTTTGTTTTGTTTTTAGGCATCTGGAAGGTATCTGTAAGAATAGGCTGAAACATCTCTGATGCCTAATATGTATGACAATACAAAACACATGCATTAAGATAACTATATTACCTGCTTTCCTGTCCAGAGAGGCAAGGGTTTAAAGAGCGCAGGAGGCAGGAGCTTCACTCTGCCGATCTTGTCCGTCAAGCCTCTGTAGACTAGCGCAGTGTACTGATCCCGTGTGAAAAAACAGCCACGGATGGTCATGCTGGTGCCAGACACCATGTGGTCCTGAATCAGGCCGGCCAATGGCTTCCCATCCTACAAAAGGTGCAGAAACCAGTGAAGTGTTTTCCAAAATGGGACATTTCATGTCCCAGACAATTCATGTCTGAAGCAGTTTGAGTTTTCTATATGAAGACTCACTTTAGGTACTAAGTACTGCTGGTCTGTGCTCACTAGCGTGTAGGCTTCAGCTCTACCCAGCTCACTCTGAGGGAAGTGAGCGTTCATCTCGTCACCGTCAAAGTCAGCGTTGTAGGCCTTACAGTTGGCATAATGTAATCTGAGCACTTTCTCTCCAGGCAGGATGCGAGCACAGTGGGCCTGAATTGATGGTCTGTGGAGAGTGGGCTGACGGTTTAACAGCAGCACATCCCCATTCTTGATGTGCCGATTTACCTACAAAAGAGAATCAAATGTCAAAGGACTGGATCAACAAATAATGCAAGATGTTAATGCTGATTTTACATGCACAGTAAACTTGATTCAAAACTACTATATTAAAGGGGACCTACTGTGCAAAAATCACTTTTATAAGGTTTTTGAACACAGTTGTGTGGCCGCAGTGTGTGAAAACAACCAGCCTATAAATGTTAAAAATCCACCCACTCATTTTTTATAAAACCAATAAATCATAAACAGTCTCTCCAAATGAGCTGTTTCAGATTCTCCCTCTGTTCACGTCACTGAGGGGAAAAAGTCCCGCTCATTTGTGACGCTCTGAACCCTATTAGCATAAACACAGCCCTGAGTGAGAAACTGCAGTTCACCATTACTGGGGATATACAATGTCAGTGCCAAAGAGGCATTACAAGCATTGTGTTTGGCATGCACTAATAAACACAGAAGTCGTCATAAACTCCCCTCATCTGAGCCGAGGACACTGTGGTTAAATTTAATTTCCAAAGGAAATATCCCGGAAAAAAATCGGTAAAGTCCCCTATGTGTTTAGGAATCAATACCAATGCTTTGTGCGCAAATGTCAGCTCCAGACCAAGTAAGTGTCATGCATTTGTTTTCCAAATCGCCCTTCTGAAAGAGCTTCTTTGCACTCTCTAAGGTTAATGATAATAATGAGTGGAGACGTGCTGAAATCGCGTTTGGTCTCATACTGTATGGCGTACCTTGTTAGTGTCTGCGCTTGCGTGGGCATTTATTGTGATTAACAGGAAATTGTGTCCAGCTGAATTCAATTAGTGATTTGTTAGACGGGTATAAAAAAGGTTATGGTTGCGGCAGCCCTCGTCGTGTGAAGACCGAAGTGTGTAAAGACCATCGACTCTACCGTACGACTCCACCGGACAGGGACAACCAAGGGATAAGTATCGTTTTTCATTTATTCTCTTTCCTATTACTTGTTTCACTTCTCTTTCAGTTTTTATAACCATTTCTTACTTGTATGTTTGGCACAGTTATTTTTTTAGGATTACAGTTAAACTAATGTAGTTTGATTTGTATATGTTATCTATTTTAATTTTAGTTACAGTTGTAGTAATGTTTGTCATTTGATTAGTTTTTTTCTATTATGTCTGTATAAGTTATTAAGTTTTAGTTTTATTTAACGAGTTATTTTAGTACTTCAACAAACTACATGGAAATGAAATAATATTGAATTTACGAATGTGTGTGTGTGTGTGTGTGTGTGTGCATATATATGTCTGTGTGTGTGTGTGCATGCATGTAGTTGTTTTTGGTGTGTGGCTTAGTTTTATGTTAGAATCATTATTACACTCTTATACCTTTTGTTCTCTTAATATTTTGAATTGAATGTTTGTAGCTTTATTTTGTTTTCATTTAAATGTTAAGTTTAGAAATTGTCATATGTATTTCTCATTTTTATTTAATTAATTTTTTTAATGTGTGTGTATATACAGTAAATTATCTATAAAGTTTTAGCTTTTAGTTTTGCTAAAAAAAGTCTGCTAAATGACTAAAAGTAAAGTAAAAGTAATGATGCTAAAGCTACCATTGTCTCTGTCTGTTTTCACTGGTGCTGTCTTCATGAATGATCGTGAATAGGAATGTGGTAGTTAAAAGTTGCATATGAAAGCAATGTGAGTCGATCGCTTGAAGCTGTTGAGCTCATAATCAGAAGTGGGACTTATAAAGTTTGTGATAGCATGAGACCAGCTATGTTGTTTTTTTTTTTTATCCCGCCGTGCTCTCCGTCTGTGTAATTCATAAACGTGAATTTATTATGCACAGTATAATCAGATGATTGACTTTGAAAAATTGGAATGTTTGGAATGTTTATTTGCAAAGGCTAGCACTGCTAATGCTGGAGCTTGAGCTCTTGAAGCTCCCTCCGGGAGCAACAGCTCATTTGCATTTAAAGCAACATACCCAGAAAATAGAACGTTTTGGCACATATCCTAAAATTGGCAATTTTAACAAGCTATAAAAATTTATCTGTGAGGTATTTTGAGCTAAAACTTCACATATACGCTCTGGGGACACCAGAGACTTATTTTACATCTTCCCAGGGAAAGCAAGAGCTGATCAAATGTAAAAACTGTAACTTGAATGCTATGTAAGTCGCTTTGGATAAAAGCGTCTGCTAAATGCATAAATGTAAATGTAAATGTAAAAAGGGGCACAATAGGTCCTCTTTAATATTTTCACAGTGTATTAAAAGTAGAATGTGAAGCAATTAGGGGTGTACAATATGTTGGCTATGCAACTTAATTGTTGTTTTAATAATATGGAAGCTGAAATTATTGAGCATGTACAAACACAAAGAAGAACTGATAGCCTACTAGAATGCAGTTAGGATGACTCCCAAAATTCAAGATATGAGAAGATAAATGCTTATATATGAGTTTTTGTCTTATATTTCTATATAATGAAAACCTTTCACTATAGATAATCAGTATCACATAATCAAGTGTGCTGTTTTCCCGAATATCAGCGTGCTTGGAAATATGATGTCAATTTTACAGAAGTCAGTATTGCGAGTTACATTTTAGACACAATATTGTCCATATTGTGTTTCTCACTAACAAAAATAGTTCCAAACAAGCCACAGCAGGACTGTTGCGCATCTCCAAGCAACACACATCGTCTCATTCCTGAATCAACCATCATTTTTGAACAAATCTATCTATCATTCAGCAATCTATTGCTTTGTTTTTGAACAATTGGGTGAATAACTGACTCAATGACTCACTGCCACCTATTGACAGGACGGTTTTAGTTTCATATTTAAGGTATCATTTCACTAAAAATCATTTCATATTTCAATATTCAAAATATTTTTAAAACAATCTCATAGCATGATTTATGCAAATGTAATTGCAGTGTAAAAACATTTAAATGCTGCTTTAGTTGCGGCATTTGCAGTGAAACCATTTATTTTGTTGATTTTGTTTTTCACGTTACTGGTAACAGACTACAGTGTCTCTTTATTCTAACTGAATTTTGATTGAATGTAAGAATGTCACAAACATTGATGCATACATCTAATATAGTTATGTTTCATAGTGTGCATTTACCAGCTATTTTACAGTGTGACTCATGCACCAGATATAATATTACACAAAATCTATCCAAATAGCAGTGCGTCTTTGTCAAGATTATTGACTCACAATCTTCATGGGTATCTTGTGCTGGCCGGTGCTGGGGCTCACGAGCTGTTTGGCCACGGCTTCTCTCTGGGTCAGGTTGCTGCTGCTGAGGATGCTTCGAGACTCATCTTCATTAATGACCATGGAGGCTCCAGGGTGGACGCTGGGTCCATTCAGCACTGCCTGCCTGAGTTCCTTCACATTCCAGGGTATCACCGGCTGTGGGTATGTCAACTTAGTAGCAAAAACCTAGAGGAACCATATTAAATGACGTTCAAAAACCCCAAATCACTATTAAACACTTTTGTACAAGGGCTGATAAACTGGATATTTCACTGCTAAGAATGACCACATCTGAATGCTATTTTCATGCCTCTAGTATAATTCTAAACTCACTCTCTTTCCATAACAAAGCAAGTACAGAGACAGTTACTACAGCTACTGGAATTTAGTATGAAATATATGGTGAACGTCATGTCCATGTATTTCTTTATTTGACAAGTATTTGTTCAATAAGCAGAATAAAAACGGTCAGCCCAATCACCCAATGTGGGTTTATTCTGCAATAAAGACCAGCTGACCGCATCTCTTACGTATCATACAAAAACACAATCAAAATGTAAAATCCAAAGTCTCACCATTGGTATTCCAATCTCATTGGTTCCGATGTACATGTCAGGACAAATGACAGAGCGTGCAGCGTAATCCACACGCTTTCCCATCATGTGTTTCCTGAACAAACCCTCTTTCTTCTTCAAAAGCTAAGAAACACATTCAAAAGAGACAACCACTTCAAAACATTATTTCCCACTTTTTTAGTGCATAATGGGTTCTGGTCTTGAGATTTGTCACACACTGACCTGACGGATGCCTGGGAACTTCTCAGTCATCAGTTTGTCCATGTCGCTGTCAAACACGATGTTGACATGACTCTGCAGGCGGATCCATATGTTATAGAGCTTGTCCGTGAGAGTCAGTCCTTGGATCTCCATTAAGAAAGTCTGATCTATCTGACTGATCTCTGTGGATTCACTGGACTGAAGAAATGACAGATCATGAATATGGCACTTCTCATAAAAGAGGTGCAAATACATTTTCAATGGCAAATACTGATTAAATAACATATATATACAACTGCTGAAATGAAATCAACAAAACACAGTACTTCCTCAAAATTTACTGATTTGTGATCATTTAAAATGATCAACAATGTACTTCCTGAAAATTCACATGATTGTATGGAGTAACATCTTTTGCACTCTGTCTACAACTTGTTGAAATAGTCAAATTTTCTTAGTTTTTATAAATTGGTTTGTTGACTGTATTTGTCATTTAATCTTGTTACCAAAGTATTGACAGAAAAATTATTTCTTACATTCATTTATGGATTTTTTTTTATATATATAAATATATCTACCATAAATATATATCTACCTGGCCCCTACTCAATTTGGGGTAAATTTGCAATCCTGTTACTCATTCTTTTTTCTGTTTACATTTTAATTAATATCTACATTTAATTAACATCTATGTGCCAAATTAATAGGGTGCAGCCATTCTATAAAAATAACATAAAAAATAACAGCTTATATAACATTCCGTTTGACCTCCTCACAAACAATATTTGAAGGTAAAGCACTTCCGTTCACTGACCCTCATGTTGAATTGAGTTTTCTAGCCTTATATACTTAATGAAAACTAACACATACATAAAGAAAGATTCATGCAACACTAAATCACTCTGATTTAAAGTGACAACAAAAAAAGTTACCGTATTAGTGTATTTAGTTTATTGTTAACATAAATTCTTTGCACCTCCCCGATCTCTGTCTGTGTGTCTTCAATAGCGTTAGCCTTCTCAGCAGCGATCAGCGCGAGCAGTTTCTGAATCATGAAACTATGCTTTAACACCATCTGCAAGTTCACAGTCTGTCCGTTGGTGAACATCTGGTCTCCCAAACGGTTAACAGGCCTGAACCTATAAAACAATACATACACAAATCATTCAGTCAAAAATCTCTCTGTAAAAACAAAAACAAAACTACATAATCATCTCAGAGTGATGTCTAATAGGTTGTTGTGTACAGGACATTGCATATACAGTGATAAAAATACCTGCATGGAGGTACCACAAGCAACTCCAAAAAGAAAATCTCAGGACTGAAGCCTTTCTCTGAGTTGCTCATGTCAAACCCTGAGAACAGATGCTTCAGGAAGAAACCTGGAGAAGTCAAAATGATACATTCAAAAAACCTTTTTGTTTGCATTACGAAACCTAGAAAGAAAATGTGAATTAAACTCAACCTCTTACCTTCTTTCTCCCAGAGTTTGATGACGTGTTCTCGCGCCAAACTTGGAGTCAAGAATCCACGTTTGCTAATCAGTGAATCATCTGGAAGCAAACACAAATACTGCAGATACTCACAAAGCGTAAACCCACTGCAGATTTGCATTTAAACTGCTAAAATACAGGATTACATTTAAAACAGTTTCTTACTTTCATTAACTGCATACATTTTAAATATAGTAGTCAACATTTGAAGTGGATCAAAAAAGTTAATCAAAGTTGTCCTAAGACAAGAACGGGTTTTAGGACAACTTTGATGAAAGGTTTTGATCCACTTCAAATGTTGACTACTGTAATTTAAAATTATTTAGAAGTTTTTAAAATATTGTCACTCATTTTAAAATAATGGCAAAATATGCTATCTAGTATAACAGAGTTTTGCTCTACTGCAAATTAACTGAGGAATTCCTTTACTATCAGGCATTATCGTTCCACTCAATCCTCGCTCATAAAGAATTCAACAATATAGCATTATTTTACATTATCTTCTGCGCTATATTCAGTTTATTACATGCACTGATGTTCTCGAAGTGATAACATCCCCTTATGTGATAAGAAGAAACCTAAATCACTTTATAACCTGCATCTATACACCTTCGACACATTGACACAGTAATGGTGGTTTGACATTTCATGATCACCAAACATCAAAGTCTTATTTAAATGATCATACTCTCCTGTTATCTAATGCTTGTTTGAGTGATGTGCTCATTCATTTGGTGAAGTTCAAAAGAAACTTGCTTATGGTAAAGACAAACAGTTTTGCATAATGAAAATACTCGCATTGGTTTCATTCAGTCATGTCAAACAATCACTAAACTTTTGGCTACACTGTCTGTCTGTTCCAAATGCTATTAACCCTCTGGTGTTGTTCGGTCATTTTAGACCGGGAAAAAAAAAAAAAAAAAAAAAAAATAATAGAATTTTTAAAAATCGCTACTTCATCGGAATGGTACGGAACTTGGTGACTTTTATGTCAGTCGCTATGTGACCACAAAAAAAAATCGTGGACTTGATTTGTAAAAGCTAAATGCATGAGAAATACGTGATAATTATTTTGGCCATATCACCCAGCCCTAGCCATAATTGAAAAGTAATATCAAAATCTTAGAAAAAAAAAAATTGTATTATTTTCAATGGGAAAAAATCGATCATAATTATTGCATAAATATTAATTATTACCATGAAATTCTCTCAAAATACAAATTTAAAAAAGAAAAATATTATGGAACAAAAATATATTACATTGATTTTACTGAAAATTAAAAAAAAGTTACATTTCAGGAGTTTGGTCAGTTTTGACCGCAAACACAAGTGTGTCCCCAAATGAACAATACCAGAGGGTTAAAAACACTTTGCTTGGATTTTTATTTTTACTTGGATTCTTGAATTATTAATTTTAGATTTTTTTCCCCCACACTGTTTTTAAATTCCATACTGCATAGGAAGCCTAATGTTTTGATGGCTGATTACAAAAAGAGTGCATAAGAATGAAATGTAAACTCACCTTCCTTTTCTTTGCTTGCTGTGGATGATCCATGTGTGACGGTGAGTTTGCTGTTGTGTTCTCTGCGCACAGTCACTCTAGTGGCTCTGAAACACGTACATACATAATCTCATGGCCGAACGCATGTTAGATTCACTTAATAATAAGAGAAGGTGGAAAAAGTTGAGCTCACTTGCAATTCGGACACTTCCTTGGGCCCATGTATACTCTCCAGAAACTGTTAATGAGACTGGCCTTTTTCTCACAGATATGTTTGATCTGAAATCAAAGCAAATTTAAAAAATACAACTAGAACGTGCACAGAGGCAATAATACAGAGGCAATAAACAACAAAATAGGTGAGATGGATGAGTTTCAGACTCACAGGGGCAGTGTGCTGCTTGTCTTCATTGGCTTTTAAGATGGGTGTAATGAACGCCTCCAGAGCTTCTTGGATTTCTATTCCAGACGGCTGAGCATTCACCTCCAACAACTTGGAGAGGATGACAAGACCACAATATATAAGCACTTCAGTCCAATGAATGCTTCTCTCTACAAGATAACTTTCTATGAGCTAAATGACAATAGCTCTTTAATATTTTCTGACCTGACTGAGAACATTCTCAAGCTCATACACTTCCTTCATCGCACCCACGTCCAGGAGCTCTTCAGCTGGCCCAGCAGTAAATGAACAGCCATTCTCGGACACTTCAACATATGGCATCCCAGGCATGAACCCCGGATGAGCAAATATAATTTCTGTAAAGACATTGACGTTAGGGGTTACATTTTATATTCAGTGCCCTCCAAAAGTATTGGAACAGTAAAGGCAAAATTGCTCTGTTGGCTGTGGAGTCAAGACATTTGCAAATATGATTAAAAAATGAATGTGAGACAAAACTACAGATTGTCACATTTTATTATTAGCCATTTCAACATATACATGTTTTACCAAATAAAAAGAACAGCACTTTTAGATTTCATCCCACTCATTGATGTGAGCATAAGTATTGGGACAGTTGAACATAAGGCAGATATAAAAGATTAAAAGCTATGATTTAGTAGCAGATCCCTTGCGCACAATCACAGCAGTGAGTCTGTGACCCATAGACATCACCAGACTCTTGGTCTCACCCTTTGAAATACTTTTCCCAGCCTTTAATGCAGCCAGTTCCAATTGTTGCTTGTTTTGGGGAGTTTCTGCCTTTACTCTCCTCTTCAGCTGGTGAAATTCATGTTCAATCGGATTTAAATCTGGAGATTGACTTGGGCAATCTAAGACTTTCCATTTCTTTGGCCTTATAAATTCCTTGACTGAACTGGCAGGGTGTTTTGGGTCATTGTCCTGATGCAATATGAAGCACTTCCCAATGAATCTGGTGGCATTTTCTTGAATATTGGTAGGCAAGATGGTTTTGTACCCTTCCAAATTCATTCTGCTACTGTCATCATACATTAAGTCATCAGTAAAGTTGAGAAGGCCTGTTCCAGAGACAGCCATACATGCCCATGCCACGACATCGCCTCCACCATGCTTTACAGATGAGGCTGTATGCTTGGGATCTTTTGCAGTTCCCTTTTTTTCTCCACATTTTTGCTTTCCCATCACTTAGATGAAGGTTCATCTTTGTCTCATCGGTCCATAAACACAGTTCCAAAACTCTTCTGGCTCACCTTTGTGCTTTTTTGCAAACTCTAATCTTGCCTTTCTATTTTTGGTGCTGGTCAGAGGTTTGCATCTAGCTGTGTAGCATCTGTAATTCTGTGTCAAAGTCTCCTGAGGACAGTAGATTGTCAGAGCATCACCCCAGCTTTCTGGAAGTTGTTGGTGATTTTACAGACACGTCTTTTAGGGTTCATTTTCACAGCTTTTATGATTTGTCTGTCATCAACTACTGTTGTTTTCTCAGCCGATCAGGTAGTTGTTGGTTGCTGGTGTCACTGGTGGTTTCCAAACTCTTGATTTCTCCATGCCATAGCTATAGCTATAATTGACTTCCTCTTTTCTTTTAGCATCCAAATTGCTTGCTTTTCTCTCAGAGTCAGGTCCCTCATCTTCATCCTGGTTTGTGTGCGTCATCATCGAATGCAAGATTCAGAATGCAGAAGTAATGGATATAACTGATACGACACATTCCCTGCTTTTAATATCTGAAGAATGAATGCAACAGGACACAGCTGAACACTTAGAAAGATCTGAGGCAACTGTTCCAATACTTATGCTCACATCAAATAGGGGGATGAAACTCTAAAAGTGCTGAACTTCTTAGCTGGTAAAACATCTATGTGTTGAATCACCCAATAATAAAATATGACATTCTGTAGTTTTGTCTCATATTCATCTTTTAATCTTTCATATTTGTAAATGTCTTGACTCCACAGCCAACAGAGCAATTTTGTCTTTACTAATGTAAAAAACTGTAACTTGAATGCAATGTAAGTCGCTTTGGATAAAAGTGTCTGCTAAATGCATATATGTAAATGTATATATGTATACGTGTATATATATATATATATATATATATATATATATATATATATATATATATATATATATATATATATATATATATATATATATATATATATATATATACACACACACACATATATATATATATATATATATATATATATACACACACACATATATATATATATATATATATATGTGTGTGTGTGTATAGTGTATATACAGGTGCATCATAATTCTAAATTAGAATGTCGTGGAAAAGTTCATTTATTTCAGTAATTCAACTCAAATTGTGAAACTCGTGTATTAAATAAATTCAATGCACACAGACTGAAGTAGTTTAACTCTTTGGTTCTTTTAATTGTGATGATTTTCAAAACTATCTGTATTCCCCATGTGCGTCATGTGGAGCTGTAACACGTGGGAACGTGTACTGAGCGAGTGGACGAAACCAAATAACACACACGGGTACATTAGACTGGAATATGTTCAAAAGTGAGAGAAGTAGAGACATTAGCATTTAAAACAATAGCAGATAATAATTCAATAGCAGATAATAATTATTGTATAGTACAACCTTAAAATGAATATTCCACCGGGCCGTATGAAGAATAGTTTATTTATATTGTTTGTGGAGATGGTATATCCCGACCGTAGAAAATGAATGAACTGTAGAAAGGAAATTAATGATAGCCCCCTCGACCCAATAATGTTAATTCTGATTATTTGTTATCCTTTATACAAAAAATTTCTGTTGTTGATGTGTGGCGAGAAACACATCCCTTGTAAAAAGTGTTCACTTGGAATAATAATAATTCACTCTCTAGTCAATCCCGTCTTGATTTTTGGTTAACTTCAGCAGAATTATCAAATATTAAGACCAATATATTTCCCTCTCTGTTTTCTGACCATAAAGCCATTTTTATTTGTGTTCCACTTGTATCTTCTACCTCCTTGAGTAAAAGGTCCTCATATTGGAAACTTAATATTTCAATTCTTCATCATAATGAAGTTCAAACTAAAATTGACAACTTAATTTCTTTTTATTGGGATAAAGCTAATAAAGAGAATATATTTTGCAGTAATTGGGAACTTCTTAAATTTGAAATTGGGAAGTATTGTCGGAAATATTGTAGTTTGTTAGCAAAAACTAGAAAAAATAATGAAGACCAAATTATGGCTAGAATTACTGCTCTATCTCTTAAAAAATCTTACAGATTCAGAGAGAACTGAGCTCATAGATCAGAAACATCACTTAGAGAATATATATAAACAGAAGGCTGAAGGTGCCTTCATCAGGTCTCGTCGGAATTGGTTAGAGGAGGGTGAGCAGAATTCTGCCTATTTCTTTAGGCTGGAAAGGCAGCGAGTTAAAAATTCTATTCAGCAACTGTGTATTGATGTGAGTGTAACTGATGACTTTAAGGTAATTGCAGATTTTTGTGCCAGATTTTATAATAATTTATATTCCTCTAAATTCTGCCAGGAATCAGCCACACAATTTTTTGATTCTTTATCTCACATAAAAAAAATTAGTGATGAAGATTGTGGTCTGTGTGATGCACCTATTAGTCTTTCAGAAATTGTTGTCTCTATTAATAATCTAAAATGTAACAAATCCCCCGGTACCGATGGGCTATCTGCAGAGATTTATAAAGCTTTTAATCAAAAATTGGCTCCTTTTTTACATAAAATGTTTTTAGAGAATATTGAAAAAACAACTCTTCCTCCCTCTTTATGTCAGGGACTAATAACTTTAATACCCAAGTCCAACAGAGATCCACTTTTAATTGAAAATTGGCATCCGATTTCTATACTGAATACTGAATATAAAATTATTGCCTTAGTTTTGGCAAAGAGGTTAAATAAAATCTATTCTTAATAATATAATAGATGAGTGCCAGTCAGGTTTTATACCCCAGAGACATATATCTAATAATATACGCCTGATTTTAGATTTGTTGGATTATTCAGATATTATTTCCACTGATAGTTTTATCCTTTTTCTTGATTACTATAAAGCATTTGATTGTTTGGAACATGATTTTATGTTACAGGCCCTGCACAGACTTGGTTTTGGTAGTTTTTTTTTGTAAATATGTTAAGATGCTTTATCATAATGGGAATAGTTCTATCCAACTTACTAATGGCACTTCTCCTAGATTTCCTTTAAAGCGTGGTGTAAGGCAAGGTTGCCCCATTTCCCCAGATCTTTTTTTAATAGCTACACAATTTTTATGTTTTCATATTAAAGAGAGTCCTGTGAAGAGAATTTCTGTTGCTGGAACGGAATTAATTATTAGCCAATTGGCTGATGACACGGCATTGTTTTTAAGAGATGCCTCTCAGATCCCAATTGCTTTAACGTCTCTTTTATCTTTCTCAAATGCATCTGGCCTTCTGCTTAATATTAATAAATGTGAGTTACTCCCGATTAAAAAATGTGCTGCATCCTCTATCTGCAATATTCCCATTAAAGAGAATGTCACATATTTAGGAATCAAAATAATAAAAGATACTAAACTAAGATGTCAGGAGAATTTTAACCCAATTATGGAGAAAAAAATAATAATAATTTAATCTTTGGTTATTAAGAGATCTGTCATTGAAAGGAAGGACTTTGCTTACTAAAGCTGAGGGTATCTCTAGATAGACCAACTTGTAAGTTGGTTGATGTAATGTTGCTTAAATTTCTTTGTAAAAATAAAACTCATTATATTAGAAAATCTGTTATTTTAAATTCTTATAATAAGGGCGGCTTAACTTTTATTGACTTTGATTCTCTTAATAACACCTTAAAAATCAATTGGCTAAAACGCTTTCTCCATAATCAGTCTTCTATTTGCAGTGTAATTCCTCGATACGTGTTTTCACAATTAGGTGGAATTCATTTTTTATTAATGTGTAATTATTCCATTAGTAAACTCCCTATCAAACTTTCCAGTTATCACCAGCAAATGCTTCTGGCTTGGAAACTTATTTATAAGCATAATTTCTCACCACACAATTTTTTTATTTGGAACAACTGTAATATTTTACATGAGGAAATCCTTGTTTCTGGAAAATTGGTTCAGTAATGGAGTGTACCAATTGTTTGACAATGATGGTAATTTGTTTAATTATTCTGATTTTATTTTAAGATTTCACTTTCCTGTATCTAGAAAAGAATTTAATACAGTTTTAAAGGGCATCTCTATGGAAATTTGTATGCTCTTTAGAAATAATAAGAGTGGCTCATTGATTTCTGTTTGTCCCCCCAGTCCTGAATCCACTGTGGTTGGTTCTATTTGTTTCTCTGTTCAAAAATCCAATCACAAAATTAGGTCTTTATTTTTGGACCTTGTTACTTCTAATTCTTCCTCCATTTCTTATTGGAACAACCTTTTTGAGGATATTAAGTGGGCATATGTTTGGTCACTTCCTCAGAAATTTTTCTTAACAAATAAAGTTAAAGAAATATCTTATAAAATAATTCACAGGTTTTATCCTGTTAAACAGTTTTTGCAGAATTTAAAAGTGACATTGATACATCTTGATCTTTTTGTGAATTTTCTTCTGAAACTGTGGCTCATTTGTTTTGGGAGTGTCCTTTTGTTCAGTCTTTCTGGAATAACGTTAATGCTCTGACTGTCGAAAATATTTTTTATGATTTCTCTTTATGTTATAAACACATTCTTTTTGGGTTTTATGTTAAAGATAAGAATCTATTTAATGCAAGTTTTTGTATAAATCTCCTGTTATTTATTGGAAAGTTTTATGTCAATAAATGTAAATATACTAAATGTAAACCCCACTTTAACATCTTCAAACAAGAAATTAAGTTGTATTTAAATACAATTTCAACGTCTGTTAATAAGAAAGCTATAAAAACATCTAGAACTTGTGCCATGTTTAAGATTTTTCCTTAATGTACTTATATCTTTATTTGTGTGCCCTCTCTTTTTCTTTTTTTGTATGACTCCTTTCGGTCAGTTTTAAAGAATTTTTTATATTATATTGCTTTTTCTGTTATCTATTAATCCTTAAGTTTTTTTTTTTTTATTGAAAGGTATTTTGTATGTTTTGTACATACTGTTCTTTTCTGTTTGTTTTGTTCGTACTGTAATCTTTATTGTTATTGCAATAAAAAAAAAAAAAAGAATGGAAATTAATGGTTGTGGCTAGAAGGGATACAGCTCCGACTGGAAACTAACAATGAAATTTAATTTTCTACCTATTAAGTTGTGTTCTATTAACGTCTAAACCTACCCCAACCCTAAACCTACCCCTTACAAGAATGCAAAAATAGTAATTATTTTTGTACAATGTGACACAAATTACGCAATATTGATGTGCGCATGCCCAATAGCCACAGCTGTCGCCCTTCTTCTTCTTCCTCTAACATTTGCGGCAGACTACACGCATCAAAGGCGTATTTCTACCCTCCTCAGTTCGTTTGAAGAACTCCGTCTAGAGGTTAAATTCTCTCATAAAGTCCAGTGAGGTGTAAACATTTTACAACCACCTTTGTTGTTTCACAGTCCTTGTTATTAAGATTTGTTTTTAAAGATAAAGATGAAACTCCAGATTCCAATAGCTCAGAAAACATGATAATTCTTGCCAGGGGCGCCGCTAAGGGGAGAAAAGTTAGGACGATTCTAAGGGCCCACACACATTTGGGGCCCCAGAGATCTGTTTTATTAGTAGTAACAGTAGTAGTAGTAGTAATGTAATAGAAATTATAAATGTATCTACCAAAGAGTTACAAATAAAACAAAATTACGGCTTATTTCTGCATCTCCGGTGAAATTATCTCCCCATTCACTGCATGGTTTCATCCCGTCCTATGTAGCCTAGAGTCACTGAGTGAGATCTGTGGTAAACTGTCAAATTATGTCTTCGAGTTCGAGGGGGGCAAACCGAGCCGGACGATTTGGTCAGTCGCACTTTTAAACACATTTTAGTTTTGCTATAGAAAATCTACAAATTCACTCTGATTACACAGAACAGCAGCAGGAAGCGCGGGAGGTTGTCATGGCAACCAGATACACTGCACGTGAATTATTACACCTGCGCTTCTATTTCGCCACACTAAACTTAGCAATAAACACGTTGAAAATAATACACAATAAAAATGTCTGTCAAAACGATCTCAAAGGAGGTTTTTATTAAGCAAATCAAGGAGTGAATTACTCATCCACTGTTTTAAAAAAAGTACTTTAGCTGGGTTTCCACAGGCAGGGTCACAATTATCTACAGTGTATGAAGCTAAAGGTTTTTGGGTTAAGGTTCATAATGTAGAACATTTTTAACATTGTATGTTGTATTGTATGCTCATTCCATATCAGCAGAATAGTGCGGTACAGAAAGTCTATGTCCATAGAACAGTTTCTGAATGAATTATGTTACTGATACCTAATGGTCAAAAGCAATGAAAAAGTAATAGGTCAATATTATTAAAATGCAGACAAAGATTTTGAATAGCTAGGTTGGCTTGTACACTATATTGCCAAAAGTATTGGGTCACCCCCTTCTAATGAACAGGGTTGACTACTTTAGTAATTTCCATAAGTACAAATCTTAATGTTTAATCATATAACAATATTCCAGGGAATTCTGTGCTTTTAATTTTATACCAATAGTTTGGACAGGACCCTTTTCTATTCTAACATGACAATGCCAAACACCAGTGACTTGTACATATGCATACAATCATTTTAGACACTTCCAAAACTGTGGCAACAAAGATGGAAATACAGTTTTTAAATACATGAATTATGTTTCCATCTTTGTTGCCACAGTTTTGGAAGTGCCTTTTTCTGTTCTAAAGAAGAAGGTGTCCCAATACGTTTGTCCATATAGTTTATGTACAAGTCATTGGTGTTTGGTAAAGAGTTTTTGGCTCAAGGTATGTATTTGAAGTCACACCAGAGGTGTTCATCTGGGAAAAGGACTTGGCTTTCTGCAGACCAGTCAAGTTCTTCCACACTGACTCAATCAATCTTTTTTTTTATTTTTTATTTTTTATTATCCTTGCCTTATACACAGAGACATTGTCATGTTAGAATAGAAAAGGGTCCTGTCCAAACTATTGGTATAAAATTAGAAGCACACGATTCCCTAGAATATCATTATATGCTTAAACATTAAGATTTGCACTCATGGAAATTACTAAAGTAGTCAAACCTGTTCATTAGAAGAGGATGTCCCAATACTTTGGGCAATATTGTGTATGTTTGATGCGGTAGGGGGCCCAACCTCATATTCTTTCATAGGGCCCAAAATTGTTAGCGGCGCCCCTGATTCTTGCAGCACAATTACTAGCACACTCCATTATTACGTTTCACAGTTTCCACTTCTCCACATAAGCATCTGCCGTCTGGATGCTTGCCAACCAATGCCAGCCCATAATTCAGTGCACAATGCCCCAGTCTTAACCTAGTAATCACCACACTATCCCGCCTCTCTAATTTTGTGATTGACGTGTACTAGAATTTTATTGAATACTATGTAGAGACACATTTTTAATGAAAATATTCATATTAATCAAGGATTTATTGACTTTTAATGGACTGAAATGTACAGAAATACGTGCTTTCATATGTGCATTAGTTATGATTGTTTCATTTATTCACTACTTACTCACTACTTTATTATTAATGTCTCATTTCAGTTTTAGTTTGGCTCAAGTTTTGTATTTATTCCAGTTTATATGAAAAGGTTTATGTAGCGTGGATTAAAATTCATATACAGAGTAAATACTTTTCACTGAACATGTTTCTAAAAATAAGCTTGAAAAGTTGTTGGGAGCGCGGTCGTGGTGACGTTGAAGGCGAGCGACTACGGTGTAGTTCGTTTATAGCATACGTTTAGCTTTTAAGTTCTGACTCTTGTATTTAGGCTTCAAAATTCATATAAGTTATATTATTTTGTGAAGATTATCTTGATGGACAAAACGTGTAATTTTCATAAAATATGGTTGAACACAGAGCTTATTTTTTGTGATAATCCAAAAGCCTATGGAAAAATCCTTTTGGCTTTTTGTCGAGGAAATCAGTGTGATGCTAACAGCCGGTTGGCCTACAAAGTGATGTCATAGTTTCACCACTCTCGCGATACCATGATATTGATAATACGGTTACAGTACATCCCTACTGCTAAAAATAAAGTCTTTGCTTTACCATCGCAGACATTTTAAAATAGAATAAAATAAACATTTTAAAATATTAAAATAGAAAAGTTTAAATTGTAATAATATTTCACAATATTGCTGTTTTTACTGTATTTTTATGAAATAAATGCAGCCTTGGTGAGCAGAAGAGACTTCTTACCAACCCTAAACTTTTCAGTGGTAATGTATTTTTTTTTTTTATTACTATTATTACTTTCTTATTACTATGTAAACTATTATTTATCACTACAACAAGAAGTGATAGTTTTGTCAAATTCAGTCGATTCATAATGGTATAACCAACATGCAGGAAGCCATTTTATTGTCATGTGACAGAAAGGCCATAATGGTAGACCCACAATAAGTCTCTTAAAATATATATTATCATTACAATCAAAAATATCATATAAATATCATAACATGCTAAATTAGTTCAGGTTGTCAAATTTTCAGTGGTATGACCCCAGAAATTATGAACAAATGAAGAGGTGGCAATATATTTTTTAAGGTCTAAAGAAAATGTATTATTTATTTTTTCTTAAAAATTAAACGAACATAATAATTAAAATGTAGATTTTAAAAATACCCCCTTGGATGTCTATATTTATAATTATTCCCTTATATGTGAATTAATTTTAAAGCACTACACACATCTGAACCAAAAGCGTATGAATTTTCATATATTAATGTGGAAATGGGCTAAAGTCATGCCTTATTTTTTTAAGTACTGCCTAGCATAGCTCTTCGCCTGTAGAACTGTCTTAGTGCCAATTAGTTTGGCAATCTTAGTCCACCTGTGGCCAAACTGTGCCTAGAAAACATAAAAAACAAAATACAATTTAATTCCTTTTATGAGAGAGAGAGCACTGTTTCCTTTGTGTTCAGAAATCATACCAGTAATTTCTCAAAGAGAAAAAGTTCCTTCTCCTCTTCAACCCAAAGAGTTTGTGCTTCAGAACTCTTCAACAATGTCCTACAAAGACATTCTGAATGAAATGAATTACTGCACTTTTAAGTATATATATATATATATATATATGCACACACATACACATACAAAGACAGAGACACAATACCATTCAAAAGTTTGGTAAGATTTAAAAAAAAAAAAAAAAAAAAAAAAATTCTCTTATGTTCACCAAGGCAATTTGATCAAAAATACAGCAAAACAGACATACTGTGAAATGTTATTAGATTTTAAAATAACAGTTTTATGTATTATTTAAAATGTAATTTATTCCTGTGACAGCAGAGCTGAATTTTCAGCATTTACTTCAAAAACAAACATATTTCACAATGTAACAGTCTTTATTGTCATTTTTGATCACTTTTGTGTGTTCTTGCTGGATTATTAGTGTTAAAAAATCTTACATGTACCAAAAATTTGACGTTTGTGTAAATGTTGTGTAAATGGTTGTGTAGGTGTTTACATATTCATGAGCATAAACGGATAAAAGAAGGGAGCTCACTTTCTGACTTTTGTGTTCTCATTGGACCATGCCACCTTGTGCCACTTGGAGCTTTTTTTACTGACAGAATTATGCCTTTTCTTTTTAAGAAAAACAACCACATGTTTTTAATGAATGATTACATCCATTTATCATTATGGGACCAAACATGAACAAAATGAGAATTAATCAGTGTGACGTGTAAAGAGTGAAGAATACTGTTCCTCCAGCAGCATGCTCACAATGGCCTGTCTGTTCTCGTCGCTGATAGAACACGCAATAACAACAACAAATCATATCTATTTTCAGTGTATCTTTCCATATAGTGTTAAAACAGTTATCATTTTAGGGTGAGCTAACCCTTAAAATCCACATTACTGTACCAGTATAATGTTGTTTGTCTTCCAAGCAGACTCTAAGTATTGATCCTGGAGAATCTCAGCATTGCTCAGGTCCCTGTTATAATAATAATAATAATAATAATAATAATAATAATAATAATGTTAAAATTTCAACAATATTCTAACTGATTTTTTAAAATTAAATTATTTTAGACAACACAAACACACAAGAACACACGACAAGACACCACTCAAGACCACAAAACAACATTACTCAGCACAATACAAGGAGAAACAACATGATGAAATAAAAGGGAAAAAATGACATAAGAAAAAGAAAAAGTAAAACAAAACAAATAAGTAAAGGAAATACCTACATTTAGACTAACAGTATCAAATCCAAGTAATAACGAGAATACAAGACTAGAAACAAGAGTGATGAACAACTAAAGACAAAACTACAAGTAAACATAAGCAAGAAAACTGAAGACCAAAAAACAAAAGAGAGACAAACTACAGAGAGAATACACTACTCACAGCAAATAACAGGGCAAGACAGGAATACAGAACAGAAAGTCAGTAACTGTCTCTATGGCATAAGACGAACCAGCCAACACAAGAGGAAAGAACAGCACAATATAAAGGGAGGAAAGTACACAAGGGCCAGGTGAGCACAATTAATGAAATGAGAACAAGACAAGGGTTAAACAAGAGGGCCTGACCAAGGAAAGAACGGAGGAGGGACCAAAGGAACACATGGCAGACACAAACAAAGACAAAGCAACATGTTAAGACACAAGACAAACAAAGAAACATTAAACAAAGACAACACAAAGTCAGCCTCCTGCGAGAAGCTGAGCTGGACCCCAACCATCACCCACCGAGCGAGGCGTCACTATTGATCTTCACTGTCAGTGAGAGATATAAAGCAGTGTTTTGCTATGGTAAGAGTGACTCAGCTGAACAAGGGTGAGTGAGAGGTTCACACCACTCAATATCACCATCCAAGACAGCCATCCTGCGAGAAACTGAACACAGAGGCCTATCGGTCACCCACTGAGGTGCTTCATCAAGCTCTGTGATGAGTGAAGCTGTAATGCAAAGACTACCAGTTCTCTGAGATGTTGGCTTCTGATAGGACGCCCTGTTTTTGTATTATTATACATGTTATTATTAATAAGTCACAGAAGACTATTGAGTTGTGGCAATTAATCAGTCTACCCTAATTAATCGCATATTAATCGCACATCAAATTTAGCTGATAAATTACCCACAAAATGTAATTTAAAGCCATTATTGTGTTACATCAAAAAAGCATGAAATCGATATTACAAAAATTAGAATTTTCTCTTTTTTCATTTTTGGCTGAACTATCCCTTTAATTAGTTTTTTTATTAATATATATATTTATAATATGTAAATATAAGTTTCTAAAAGTCAAATTATACTCTAAAAAATAAACTAAAACTGCCAGTAAGTGGCAGTAAAATGTCTTAATGAATAAGTCTTTGAGCCATTTATTCATTCATTCGATTCCTTCAAACAGCTGATTCATTCAGGAATAAATTAAGTTAAATCTTTATGAATGGGTAATTGAATCATTTGTTCACCCCATTCCTTCAAAATGGAATGAAGGATTTCGAAGGGTACAACTGATGGACACTTCATGTTCCCATGATCCTTTGCACAGATTCTTTGTATGATGACGGCGCTTCCGTATGATGACGCAAAAAGGCACTTCAAGAAACAGTTGTTTGGTCCCCTACATCCTTCAACCCTTCGAAGCTTTCATTCCGGAGGGTAAACCCCTTTGAAGGGATCAGGGCATAGGGATGAGCCCTTCCGAATGGAACGCAGGGCAGAGGACGCATGAAAGTTCCCGGATGTGTTCTTGATATCGAGGATGCATCGAGTGCAAACTTGAGAGAATCGAGCCAGAGATTTTCTCAATATAGGGAGTTAAGAGGGTCTGTATTACTTACTATTGGAGAAAGTGTAACGGTTTACTTGGATCACGTGTCCCTTAATAACCAATCACATTACAGCCTTGACGTCATAGATTTTCAGTCAGAGTTGTACGACGCTCAATCGCCGTTTACGGATACCATTGGAATGAATGGGAAATGCCATAAGCTGAATCCCACCTGTTGCAAAAAGTCAGTGACTTCTCTTATAAAACGGCATTTTTTTCATGGTAAACTCTAAAAATAGTTGAATCCAAAAGTATTGTTTAGTGTAAAACATGTTGAAGATTAGCAGATAGGCTGTTGATTCATTAAAAGGTAAGCCGCTTCCTCTAAAAAGCTGTTTATTCAGCGAAGTGAAACCTCTCCTCCATTGACATCCATTCAAAAAAAACGGCCTCTGGTCTCCTTTCCCAGGTACTGCCAGACCGGAAGCGTTAGCTTTAGCCGTTACGCTTTTTAGGCTAATGGTTGCAGGCTTGCCTTCTAAAGTGAATTCCAAATGAAAGTGAGCATCCCTATGGCCTACTCCCTTCAAAGGACAGAGCCCTTTGTAGTGAGTTCTTTGAAGGGTGTAGGGCATTACTGTCAATTTGGAACTCCCTTGGCAAAGGGAATAACTGACCACGTTACCTTGACAACGCTGCACGCGCGTGCGTGTGTGCAGCATTCAGCGCTTCATCAGTTGTTGCAAATAAATATTTCTTGTTATTATTAGTTTATTTGAATATTGTATAAATGTGTCTTATTTACTATTACACTTTTTCAAACTAAACTTGCTTAAACTTGCTTACACTACCGTCTTAAATCATTTTTCAGTGTCTGATGAAAAATATTTTGTATTACATTAAAATAAATACAAATTTAATCAGCCTATTTTTAATACTTACGATTGTATGTGAAGTCGAAATCAAGAGCAACTTTGCTTTAAAATTAATCATAAGATCTCCTGACTGAAGATCACATGATCACAAAAATCACTCCCGTGAAGTGACCATCACATGTTCCCTTCGCTAACGGACTTCTGGAAGGGCCCTTCGTGAAGGGATTCAGTTGCTCACTTTCGTTTGGAACGTTCCTACAAATGGCGTCCCCTTCCCGAAGTGCCCTTGAAGGGCACAAAAAAGCCGTTTGGAATTCGCCCCAAGTGGCTTGATCGAGCCATTAGAGATCCCAGAAGACGCTGCGGGGGGCCGCTGTACAGAAGCCTGCTAGCTTTAAACTCGCTCTCGCAAATAGGTGACTTGACGGCTCTTGAAGTTAAAAGTAAACATTTATCGTTTTGTTTTGCTTAATTTTAATAAAGTTATAAGACCTGGAGAAAGTCTGCATTTTTATTGGCATATTAAAATGAATCTTAACATAGTCATAGTTAAACATATAATGCTGTAAAGTAAAACAATATACAATTATATGAAAATATTATCTATAATGGTATGAAATATTTTAATAAGTTATGATATTTGTTTGTAATGTTATGTTATATTTATTGTTCATTGGCCGCTGCTTATGCTGAGACTATGCCCAGCAGGCACCAGACGTCTATGTAATGTCAGGTTGACGTTGGACATGACGTCGGACAGACGTTGCATTTTGGTTGAAAATGAAAATCGGGTTGACGTCAAAATTTGACGTCAATTTGACGTTGACTTAACGTTGGATTTTGGTTGCACAACCTAAAAACAACAAAATCTCAACGTCAGCTGACGTTGGTATTGGACATCAATTTAACATTGACATTAGACGTTGAATTTACGTTGAATTTTGGTCACCTTGCTATGTCTTAGGCTAACTGAGACTTGTCATATCGCTTGCATGTTGTTGCTCTTTTGTTGGTTTTGATTGCTTCTATTGGCCTTTTTTGTAAGTCGCTTTGGATAAAAGCGTCTGCTAAATAACTAAATGTAAATGTAAAATGACTATGGTGGGACAGTGATAAAATAACTGGTGGATCCCTTTTCATATTCAAATATATTAACTATATGAAATGGTATAAATATATACATTTTCTGCCATGTCTTGAATTTGAGATCGAAACGCATTTTAATAGACTGATTCACGCAGTGAAAGAACGCACTCTAATATGCGCACACGCACTAGTCTAGACTTCACGTAATGTATGTGTGCGCTCTGTAGGGTTGTTTTGAATGGTTTTGACTCGATATTGTCAAATCGCACATCGTTAAAACAACAAATATATATATATATATATATATATATATATATATATATATATATATATATATATATATATATATATATATATATATATATTAATTATCGCAGACGATATCGCACACCCCTAGGACACACAGTAAAAATGCAAGTGAAGTTTGTGCAGAGCTTTATATACACATTTTGATTTTCAGTACTTTGCAAGTTTTGCTCTGCATTGTGTGATTTCAGGGTACATGAATTCCTAAACATCATGAATGATGAGATACTCTCTGGAAAAAAAAAAAAAAAGTTTAGCCTTAGAGATAGTGTAGATTTAGTGTGTGTTAAAGGAGTAGTTTTTACAGATAATGTACTCACCCCCTTGTCATCAAAGATGTTCATGTCTTTCTTTCTTCAGTCGTCAAGAAATGATGTTTTTTCAGGAATTATCTCCATATAATGGACTTCTATGGTGCCCGTGAGTTTGAACTTCCAAAATGCAGTTTCAGTGGAGCTTCAAAGGGCTCTAAATGATCCCAGCCGAGGAAGAAGGGTCTTATCAAGCGAAACGATCAGCTGTTTTCTAAAAAAATAAACATTTATATACTTTTTAACCTCAAACGCTTGTCTTGTGTAACTCTGCAATGCGCATGCATACTCTGTGCAGTCCTGTTCGAAACAGTTAGGGTACAGGTGCATCTCAAATTCGTGGAAAAGTTCATTTATTTCAGTAATTCAACTTAAACTGTGAAACTCGTGTATTAAATAAATTCAATGCACACAGACTGAAGTAGTTTAAGTCTTTGGTTCTTTTAATTGTGATGATTTTGGCTCACATGTAACAAAAACCCACCAA
Organism: Spinibarbus caldwelli; assembly: GCA_039654775.1. NCBI lineage: Eukaryota > Metazoa > Chordata > Actinopteri > Cypriniformes > Cyprinidae > Spinibarbus > Spinibarbus caldwelli. The sequence goes on along the minus strand of CM077247.1, from coordinate 27,446,952 downwards.
TTCACCATCTCAGCAAATTAGAACATGGTGACATGCCAATCAGCTAATCAACTCAAAACACCTGCAAAGGTTTCCTGAGCCTTCAAAATGGTCTCTCAGTTTGGTTCACTAGGCTACACAATCATGGGGAAGACTGCTGATCTGACAGTTGTCCAGAAGACAATCATTGACACCCTTCACAAGGAGGGTAAGCCACAAACATTCATTGCCAAAGAAGCTAGCTGTTCACAGAGTGCTGTATCCAAGCATGTTAACAGAAAGTTGAGTGGAAGGAAAAAGTGTGGAAGAAAAAGATGCACAACCAACCGGGAGAACCACAGCCTTATGAGGATTGTCAAGCAAAATCGATTCAAGAATTTGGGTGAACTTCACAAGGAATGGACTGAGGCTGGGGTCAAGGCATCAAGAGCCACCACACACAGACGTGTCAAGGAATTTGGCTACAGTTGTCGTATTCCTCTTGTTAAGCCACTTCTGAACCACAGACAACGTCAGAGCCGTCTTACCTGGGCTAAGGAGAAGAAGAACTGGACTGTTGCCCAGTGGTCCAAAGTCCTCTTTTCAGATGAGAGCAAGTTTTGTATTTCATTTGGAAACCAAGGTCCTAGAGTCTGGAGGAAGGGTGGAGAAGCTCATAGCCCAAGTTGCTTGAAGTCCAGTGTTAAGTTTCCACAGTCTGTGATGATTTGGGGTGCAATGTCATCTGCTGGTGTTGGTCCATTGTGTTTTTTGAAAACCAAAGTCACTGCACCCGTTTACCAAGAAATTTTGGAGCAATTCATGCTTCCTTCTGCTGACCAGCTTTTTAAAGATGCTGATTTCATTTTCCAGCAGGATTTGGCACCTGCCCACACTGCCAAAAGCACCAAAAGTTGGTTAAATGACCATGGTGTTGGTGTGCTTGACTGGCCAGCAAACTCACCAGACCTGAACCCCATAGAGAATCTATGGGGTATTGTCAAGAGGAAAATGAGAAACAAGAGACCAAAAAATGCAGATGAGCTGAAGGCCACTGTCAAAGAATCCTGGGCTTCCATACCACCTCAGCAGTGCCACAAACTGATCACCTCCATGCCACGCCGAATTGAGGCAGTAATTAAAGCAAAAGGAGCCCCTACCAAGTATTGAGTTCATATACAGTAAATGAACATACTTTCCAGAAGGCCAACAATTCACTAAAAAATGTTTTTTTTTTTTATTGGTCTTATGAAGTATTCTAATTTGTTGAGATAGTGAATTGGTGGGTTTTTGTTAAATGTGAGCCAAAATCATCACAATTAAAAGAACCAAAGACTTAAACTACTTCAGTCTGTGTGCACTGAATTTAATACACGAGTTTCACAATTTGAGTTGAATTACTGAAATAAATGAACTTTTCCACAACATTCTAAATTATTGAGATGCACCTGTATGTCGAAAAACTCCCATCTCATTAGGATATTAAGCAAAGATCATATTCCATGAAGATATTTTGTAAATTTCCTACTGTAAATATATCAAAACTTAATTTTTGATTTGTAATATGCATTGCTAAGAACTTCATTTGGACAACTTTAAAGTCGATTTTCTCAGTATTTTGATTTTTTTTGGTTTTTTTTGCACCCTCAGATTCCAGATTTTCAAATAGTTGTCAGCCAAATATTGTCCTATCCTTGCAATCCATACATCGATGGAAAGCTTATTTATTCAGCTTTTAGATGATGTATAAATCTCAGTTTCAAAAAACTGACCCTTATGACTGGTTTTGTGGTCCATGGTCACATATAGCAGGCTCTAGTTGTTTCCGAAACCTGGAAAGGATAAAAAGATTTTGGATAACCTATAGCTTCTCACATCAATACCAATTACTTATTGTAGCAATTAAAATAATTATCAAATAATTTAGTGAGTCTTAGTCTAAGTAGGACAGTACATACAGTAGCAATATTTGGTGCTTGAAATATAGTAATTTACTTGAGGATGGATTAACTTTATTGTTGGATTCTTTTAAAGCTTTTGATGTGGTTAGACATCCTTTTATTTTAAAGACTATTAATCACAATTTTTGGTTTTTGAGTAAAATGTATAAATATCATCAAAATGTTTTATAACGACAGTCCCATTGGTCTTCCCAAATTGACATGCCCAAGATTTCAGGTGAAGAGAGGTGAAGGCAAGGCTGTGGTCGTTCACCTCTGTTGTTTATTATTGTTTGAAGAACTGCTAGCCATGCTAGTAAAGAGGGGTTATATTGCTGGTATTTGTGCAAAACACATTATGAAATTAAACTTGCATTAAAAAAAACTAATGCACTAAACTCTAAACGTTTTGCCAGAGCAACAGTATTACAGTTGAATACATTAAATTTTGAACTGATTAATGAGCTCCATTTAGCCTCGTTATATAATGTTGCAGTTAGGAGGTGAAATATGTAGAACCTACAATTTCAAAAGATGAAAAGAAAATTGAAATGTTGAAAGTCAGAAAAATGTAAAACAAAAATGAATGTTATATTAGCAACTTGTCTTTTCAAACTCTTATTTCACATTACAAAAACAACCTTCTTCTACCTTAGAAACATTGCCAAGATACAGAAGTTGTTTTGTGTTTCTGATGCAGAAAAGCTAGTTCATGCATTCATGGCCTCTACACTGGATTACTGTAATGTTCTACTAGGTGGTTGTCCTGCATCCTCAATAAACACAAATTTGATCATTTCTACACTGGCTACCTATTAAGTAACAATACTTTCTAGGGTAAGGTGAGGTCAGATTAGCTCCTGTGTATTTAACAGATATTTGATCACGCTTTAATCCATTACACTCTTTAAGGTCACAAAACTCTTGACTTTTGGTAGTGACTAGGATAGCAGTCACCTAAAGGAGTAAGACTGTTTTCACATTTGGCTCTTAAACTCTGTAATAGCCTTCTGGAATAGCTGGATTAGCCTTAAATACATGACGACTAACTGCATTATTTATATTATCTTAGTACTTTGACAGTCACCTCTGATAACAGATTACTCTTATAACATGGAAACATGCTGTTTTATTTTATTTTATTTATATTTTTTGAAAAGATGCTTTAAAACGATATGTATTGAGAAAAGTAGTATAAATGTTAAATGGATATTTACATGAGCATTATTTTTAAATCTTGAAAGCATTCTGTGCTGTTGTAGTTGCAGTCTGTTGTTGCAGCAGTTGAACAATATAACACGCACAGACCACCTACAGCTCTTTTATACTTACTGCCTGATGTATATTGCATACAAAACTGAAAAGCGCCTTCTCCATTTGATTGGCTGCCTTTCTGCAGCTTCCAGGAGTAATGGCACACAAGGTTGACCCTTAATTGAATATGGTGTATTTGTGAAATGAGTAACATCCACTTACCTGTGCATTACAGATTTGCTTTCAGATCCAATATAGTTGTGGCCCCATCTTTCAATAAGAGCATCTTTTTAAAGTCTACATTACATTGTGACCCATTCTCTGGGTTCTAAAAACAAAAATTAAAATGAACCCCTACTAAACCAGATCTGACCCTTTTTACAACAATGCAGACATGCAAATAACTGAAATGCCATTATTGTCAACCATGATTTATTGATCTCCGATACTGAATAAGAGGACTGATTATTATCAACAGTTTGGGTTAATAAACAACCAGTAAATATAACTGAAGCATTACATGTGAATTCTGAAACAGTGAACAGGTTTAGCATCACACTGCCGACCGCGAGGCCCTTCAACCTGCTAAATGCACATTAAATCCTAACCAGTGAGATGTGCGCCATATACAGTGAGGAGTGCCACTGCCGAGGAGAGGGTGCTTGCTGCAGAACCAAATGGAAGGAGCTGGAGCTCTAGCTCCCCCTCGCTGGAGGTAATGGGTGGAGATAGACACCTAACCACAACCTAACCCTACCCTATCACTAACCCTAACTCCACCCATTACTTCACACAGAGGTGGAGCTGGACATCCAGAGAGGGGGAGCTGGAGGTCATTTGGCTCTGCAGTGAGCAGTACTTGCTGACGAGCGTTTCCTGCAAACAAACTACTGGTCGTTCTGGATGGTAGGCCACTTAAGAATTGTTTTAAGGGCAAAGACTTCCAGCAAAAGTGCTTTGGACAGATAAGAAAAACAAATTTTTGGCTAGCACACAACCTATTTATAAATTAAACAGAGGAGCAGAAGGTTCCGTTAATAGCGGGGAAGTAACACTCCTCGTAATTTACATAATCTTGACAGAGTGGATGTGGCTAAGGGGCCTGTGTGGTGCCTAACCCTACGGCATTAGCATATGCCGATAGCAGGCTGATCACCTGCTTTGTTTCTAAGGTGAGTCGGGCTTCTTTAAGCCAGTCCTGCGCCACGCGCTGTGACTCGCCGCGAAGCTGGTTGACAAACTTAGCAGCTAGTTCCAGGTCCCCACGCTCAATGCTGTAAGTAGCGTAGGCGAGCAGCTTGAATGTGTCGAGATCTTCGGGTGCTAGTTTAGCAGGAGGCGCTACTTGCTCCCTTTCGAACAAGAGGACGGACTGCAGGTAGGACAGGAAGTACTGGTAAAGGCTGTTGCGGGTCTCGTCAATAAGCGCCACGCGCCGCGCGAACCGGCGGAAGTTGTAGAAACGTGCGCGAAGGGAAGCTTCGCTGTAGATTCCTCGGCTGAGAGACTCTTCGGGAATGGCGGTGGCCAACGCCTGAGCGAACTCGTTTTCTGCACATTTCTCTTTAATGGCACGCACAGCGCCCTCTAGAGGCTCAGTGGGGGAATCGGCACCTGCGGACTTGAGCGTGTAGTTCAGAGCCTCTACAGAAAGCCACAACTGGTGAGCTTTACGGGCCTCCTCCTCAGCAATCACGTGACCTAGGAGACAAGGAAAACATTTAATCTTAAACAATCAAAAGGTCAAACTGAAGATTCAAGAGTGCCTCTGTTGAATGTGGTAGCACTAGTGGCAGAGTTGAAATAGTTTGATACTTACTGTCTATGGCCTCTTCGATGCCCTTTAGACGGGCGTAAGCTGCGTTCATGTCCAAAGTGAAGGTGTCCAGCTGTTCTTGAGTTAGTCTGCGGTAATGAGTTTCTTGCTCCATCATCTTACTGTTCAGAATCTACAAAGACAGAATTTCATCCATTTAGATGGATGTTATAATCTCTTTTCAATCTTGACTACTTGACTAACAGATAGCACTAGTGCAATAAAAAGTTATGCTAATGCAGCAAAATTCATTCTTACCGAAACTGAAAATAAATTTAATAATGATTTAATCAAATGTATTTAATAATCATATACTCAAATGAAAATCTTGAATTGTATATATAAGTTTTAAATTGCACACAAGGCAGTCGTTGTATCAACTTTTAATTATATAATAATTGTTTCTGCTCCAATTCGTTATTGAAAAATTTATATTTAAATGCTGGCTGTAATAAAATCTTGTTTCCATGACAGCTTTATTCGATACAAAGATTATTAATAAAGATAACAATTTAAGTAAAAACTATAAATATTATGTAAAATGGTGCATATATTTAGTAAAACGCGGAGATGCGCCAATTAAACATTACAGCTATGAAATTACAGAGGGCCAAGCAATAGTAAATCAATGGGAAATTTTGAAAAAAAATGAAAATTTGCTCTAAATGGGCAGGCCTTGTTATCACTAACTTCATGGCAAGTTCCGCCCACTGTGGAGATCTCTTGGGGGAAAAAATATATACACTAATAAACTAACTAGCTATTATTCATGAAAGCCGCAAATAACGTAAGTGTGGACATTTACTGGTGTGCCAATAATATTATTATTTATTATAAACACTGCTTGTCTGTCATGAAGTATCTGTCGTTAATTTGTTTTGATGTGAGAGCTGTCATGATGTGTTGGCTTACATTAAACATAATATTTGTTGGTTTTGTGCACAGACCGATTGTGTGATGATGCATTTGTAATGAGGAAATTTAATTTGTCTTAAATTTAGCTATGTTTTATTTTGATGATATCAGTCATTCTTCTTGCGTTGTTTTCTAGTTGCATTTCTGAAAGGCGGTCGCACACCCGGACGAGAAGCAGCAGAAGTCTAGAGCAACTCAAGTATCGCACACCAGACGCATCGCGTTCAGTTCAAGAGGTGACAATGAGTATGAAGTTCAGTGATTGAAAAAAACAGAGCAAACAGAATGAGAAAGTACGATCTATAGCAGTCTACTGTCTACTCTAGGAGATACTCCACCTTATATGAAGCATGTGCTTTATTAGTGCCAAAGAAAGACAAATGTTTCGCTGAAATATGCACAATACACAATCTTCCAGGCTAGCATGAAGTCATTACGTACATTAACAATAATTTGGGACAGATATAATGTATTTAATGGAAAACTATGTGAGTGGCACTCTGTGGCGCAGCAGGATTGTAAACAGCGCCCAGAGTCGCAGCTGGGATCCACGAACAGTCGCCGGTGGTGCTGCTGGTGTACGTACACTCATAGAAAACAATGTGTTTGAATTTTAAAAATGTGGTGCGGCACAGGCGCAGCACTGCACTTCTCATCCAGTGTGTGACTGCCTTAAAGCTGGATTAGGAATTGTCAAAGATGACTTTCAGAAGAAAACACCGTAAGCTAGGCTGGTAGTTTGTTTTTTCCCCCGACGAGGTTAGGGGGAGAGGGCCTAGGTTCAAGAGTCATGGTTCGCTACTGTTTTGTACCACTACCAGCACCAAACTGGTCAGTCAAATCGGTAACACCACCTCTTTTTTTGGAGTTAACAAGTCCTTTAACTGTTAAATTCTATCATGAATTAAATGTAGTTAGTCCATGTAAAGAGGCAGTGTTGGTACCTCTTGGGCCTCCTCGCGCAGCTCCTGTTCCTGAACCTTCAGCACGTCCCGCAGGTGATCTGTGTGCGCAGCAGCCTGACGGCGCAGCTGTGTTCTCATCTCAGCCTCCATCACCTCACGCACCTCCTGAACCTGAGCACACACACAGAAAGCTCTCAGCATCACAGTGCAATGTCCACACATCTCAGTGTATATCGAAGACTTGCCCTGCCAATGTTTTCACTGATTCCAAAACTGATCTTAAAATTTTTAGGAAATGTATTTTTATATTCATTTATATTTAGGATTAGGGCTGTGCAATTAATCAAACTTTAGTTTTGATTTCAGCTTGAAACGATCATGAAAATACAATAATCGAGATGAAACGATTGTGCCCCATTCCGGCCCCCTTTCCAGCGGTGCGTTTTCGCTCCTCCACAAAAGCCCAATTTCTCATGCAAATCAGTAAAATCATGTAACGTGACTTTCATAAAACGGGACGTGCCTGATTTATTAATGTTTCTTTGATGTTGTGTTTTTAAAAGCATGTAAAAAAACACAGACATGTAAAGTCATCTTTTAGCTCAAAGTGCGCACCTAAACGGTCAAATACACGCAAAAATATGTCAAAATGTGGCACTTGGGGATTATTCATGTAAACCTCCGTCAGTTATGTGTTAAATGAACGTAAACGGTTGAGAATGAAAATATGTGTGCAACAGTATATTGGATCCATGCAGCTCTTAAACCGGCAACAAGTAATATTCTTTCTGCCGTTTCTGTGCTTAATATTAATCAAATGTAAAAAATACAAGAGAAAAGTCACTCACTGCTCTTAAATGAAGGACTTCTGTAGTTTTAATAAGAAACAAATCATGTTTAATTTATAGTGAAGACTATGCTGTTTTATTTTACATTGATTACATTCAATTAATTACATTAAATTTCTGTAGTAGTTTGTTAGAATACTTTAGACTTGCATAAAAGTATTCAGTATTCTTTTTTCCAAAAAAAGAAAAAAAAAGAAAAAAAAAAGCACTGTTTGTTTAATTTGTATCTTTTTTCTATTATATTGCTATCTTTAAATTAATCACTAATAAAGTTTTGGACCCACTCATAATCGTGTTAAATAATCGTGATTACAATATTGACCAAAATAATCGTGATTATGATTTTTGCCATAATCGAGCAGCCCTATTTAGGATTACGTTTATAATTTTGTTGGCTTGAGAAATGTAACAGTGATATTCTGTTTCAACTTATTATTATACTGAGTCTAAAAATCTGAGTGTAACTCCTAGAGCTTCAAATCTACAACCGCCAAACTCAGACCAGACCTTCAGACTGTTTTGACTCTGGTTGCTAAATCTTTTCTAACTGATTAGAATTATGGTTTTTCTAACCCAGATGATCAAAACCTTGTCAAATGACCCAAGATATGTAATCTAGCTTTTATTCAACTCAAGCAACTGCCAAGAAACCACCCAGAGGACCCTAGTAACAACATAGCAACTGGATTGCAACAACCTAACAACTGCTCCACTGTTTGGTAGATGGACTTTTAAAATTTCCTAACTGAACTTTTTGGCCAGACTTTCTCAAGCCAACATCAAAGTTTATATTTATTTACACTGTATATTTACATTCATAATTTCTAATAATCTCTCATTTTAAAACTATAATTTAAAAAATTACATATTTTTACACACTTTTTCCAAGTAAAATTTTAACTGTTCTTCACAAATAAAATCAGCAGATGGAAATTATATGGTTCAATAATTAAGAACCTCCAAGATAGGCATAAATTCATTATCACTAGAAAATAATAGCATACAAAAACTATCACAAGTTTGCATAAAAATGCATATTCATGGTATAAAAAAAAGTAAGATTCAATAGGGCAAGTGACAGTGCAGCAGTGCTGAATCACACACCTTCTTCTCCTGCTCGAGTCTCATGTCCTCTTGTCTGTGCTCCAAGGCAGAAGCCACGGCTCTCTCCAGCGCTTTCTGATCCTCCAGCTTCTGCTGCTCCAGAGCCGCCTCAATGTGAATCTGCTCCCTCACCCGCTGCTCCGCCAGCTCACGGTTCAGCTGGTCAATGCGGCGGTGGGCGTGAGCGATCAGAGAGTTCAGATCATCTGCACTCAGCTTTCCCGCTGAGAAAGAGCAAAGAGCAGCATTACAGGAATGATTTATTTCAATATGTGGAAACTGTATTATGATAAGATCAAAAAAATGACTAGTACGTGGGGTGCCTGAATCATTTGTTCTCGAGGAAGCCCTATATAATTAGGTTGGATTTGGGTTGGTCTGACCCTGATCAGATATGCTTCTATTGTGTTCTTGCACAACAAAATGGAATAGACGGGTGTTCAGATGAATTTTTATCTATTTTTTAAATCTGTGTGAAATCTTTTGCTAGAAGTTTGTTTATGATATCTGCTATCTTTCATTGAAATTAATTTCACTTGCTTTAATATTTCACTTTCTATTTCAATGGCATTTTATATGTGATTTTTATATAAAATGACTTTAAGGTGTTCAAATGCTTCTTCAAGGCCACTAACTGCTTTGATATAGTAAAACACATGGTTTATACAGTTAAACAAAATCAAACAGAAATGCAAATCTAAAGACAAATAAGTTTGAAATAAATTTATAACCTGAAAGTAGGGATGAAAGTCAAGGAAAATTCTTCATCAAAATTTATTTCTTAATTTTTGTTGGTAATAAACATATTCAGTTCCTTTTTTAAGGAAAGAAAACAAAATATGTGCAATTACTGGCTTTGATTATTATTGTAGGATGTTTATGCATGATGTTGTTTCACTAATAAATTCCTAATACAATTCAATTTCATCATACAAAGAATCCAAATGACTTTTGTTAACCCTCCCTGCTGGGTTTAATTTATAAATACATTTTCACTAATTGTCTTTCTCCATTTACTGAGAAACATCAGCTCTCTGTGCTCAACAAATGTTTTAACCATGTTAAAAAAAGGAACATTGACACATATTTAATTATGCATTAACTTTGAAAGTCCTACTAAAAATACAACATATTTTAACTAGTTAAATCTGACAAACACTCAAGGGAGGAAAAAAAAAAACGTGAGATCTTACAGAGCCCCTTCCAGTTGGCCTGGATCTCAGGTGTGATGTTGGCGAGCTCCTGCTGGAACTGAGCTTTGGCTTCATTCACCAGCTCACTGTACTGAGACACGATCTTCGCCTCTGTCTGTGCCGTCTGCACCTGCAGAAAAGACAGACAATACCCAGGTGTGAGTTACAGACTCCAGATGGGACACGGTGATATGTCACTAAAGTCTCTGGGAGTATAAAGCTACAGTAAATAGATTACAGGCTCAATTCTCATTTATATGTACTGGGTTCCTCCAAAGCACATTAACATAGTCTGGTTAAGATACTCACCTTGGTTACTACTTTGTCCAGATCCACAATCATGCTGTGTAAGTTCTCCTCAGCAGCCAGGATTTGGGGCCTCGCTGCGTCAATCTTGGATTGTTTTGCACTGTTGATCACGCCACGCAATTTTTCAAGCACTCCTCTAAATATAAACAAAACAAAAATCAACAAAATGCTACAATTAAGCACCTCTCTGTGTAGGGCTAAGTTTTATGACAGCATAGTCCATTCAACAGTAGAAACTGACAGCTGAGGACTGGAAAAAAATATAGGAAAAACATTTATGGGTCAGAATGATTTTTGTAAAAATTAAATTCATACTTTTATTCATTGAGCATGCATTAAATAGATCAACAGTGACAGTAAAGACATTTATAATGTTACAAAAGATTTTTTATCTCAAATTAATGCTCTTAATTTGAACCTTATGTTTATCAAGGAATCAGAAAAAAAAATGTTTTCACAAAAATACATAGCAACAAAAATTGTTTTCAAAACTGATATAAGAAGAAATGTTTCTTAGGCACCAATTCAGCATATTAAAATGACTTCTAGAGGATCATGTGACACTGAAGACTGTAGTAATGATGCTAAAAATTCAGCTATGCATCACAGGGATAAATTACATTTTAAAATACATTCAAATAGAAAACAGTTATTTGAAATTGTAATAATATTTAATAATATATCACTATTTATACTGTGTTTTGATCAAATAAAATGCAGCACTAGTGAGCATAAGAGACTTCTTTCAAAAACAATCTTACAGATCCCAAACTTGTCTAATGGACACTGGTTAAAATATGTCTTGAAACTGTCATTTAAGATCAGAAGCAGGTCTCACTTGGCTTTGAGCAGGGCTTCTTCAGCCTCTTCCATGGCTCTGGTCCTCTCACTCAGAGCCTCATTCAGTGCTTTCCACTGAGTGGACTTCTCATCTGGAGGAGTCTTAACAAACACATGACAATGTCACAAGCAGCAGAAATTCAGCGACTAAAAGCTGTGATCTCAATTCAGTCATTTGCTATATAATGTTCAGGCACGTGCACACATAGACCGCAGGTGGTGCTCGAGCACCTGCACTTCTTTCATCCACACCTCCCTGACCAGTCATCAACGGTGATGGCTAAGTAACAGTTGTGTTTGCCCTAAACTTTGGCACCGTTTGTCAATGCTGTGAAATTAAACCATTATTAAAACAAATAAATACAGCCTGCCTAACGCGATAGCTCTCCTTTAAACCTAACAACAAGCAAGCTAGTCTGGCTTGGACATAAAATACTGTCGTGTGAGGTTTGAAATGAATAAAATGCCACAATTCCTCAATCAAGATACAAATTCCCCCTTTGAGGAGTTTTTTTTTATGTTTAGAACATAATATACCTAATTAAGCAACATCACACAAGCAAGAATACTATTTTCCTGAATGTCAGCACGATTTGTAAATCCGACATTTATTTTATACAATATTCAATAAACAATAAATTAATTATATTAACTGACCATTTTAGACACAAAATTTTACATTTTGACTGTTTTTGCTCAAATTCACCAACTAATAGTTCCAAACGAAGCAGAACAGTTGCATTTCTTAGCAGCAGAGTGGTGTTTTGTCCTTGAATGAATCAGCTAATTTAAATGAATCGGCTGAATAAATGATTCTGTGACTCACAATAAGACTTCCCGCTACCTACTGTCAGTTTAAGTTTCACAAATAATAGTATTATATAGCATTTCATTTTTTATAGCATTTCATATTTCTATATTCAAAACCAATCTAAAAAAAAAAATGACTTATGCCACTGTAATTGCAGTGTAAATTGATCTGATAAATGGTTAGATGGATTTTGTTGATTATGTGTTCATTTGATTGGTAACACCCGTATAGTTAAGTACTGTAAGTAATTAAAATGTTCAACAGTGTGTAACTTTACTACATAAAAGTAATTATGAGAAGCGGTGCCTTTTTTTATTCATTTTTTTTTTTACTTGAGCACCTGCCACCCAAAATGTCAGAGGTCACCACGCCAAAGCTAGAGTATTCTCGATGGTTGCCAGGGCATAGCAATGCTACAGCAGTGTATCCCAAACCCGAAGCCCCCCCACCACTGCATATTTTGGATGTCTCTCATATCTAATACACCTGATTTAACTAATTCACAGAGTGGGTGTTCAAATGATTGTGTGTGTGTGTTCACCTGTGAGTCCATGGCTTCTTTGAGTTTGTTTGTATGTGCAGCGATGGCCATCAGCGCAGCCTCCTGGGCTCCGATGGCCTGCAGGGTGGTCTTAGCGGAGCTGGCCAGACTTTCCTCCAGTCCAGCAGTCAGAGCTGAGATACACACAAACACTCACAGTATGTACAAATACATGAGTTTTAGGCACTAAAAAGGAGATGGGAACTTATCGGGGAAAAGAGCGAGAGCCTACTTAGGATAAGGCAACCTGTAAACTTGTAGAGTAATTCTATATTAACTGGTTCTTGTGCAGATTGTGTGGTTACCCACCTGCTAAAGCATCCTGCTCAGCTCTATCCTGCTGAGCCAGTCGAGCCGACACTTCCTCCGCTGGCCTCTCCTTCAGTGCAGGCTCATGATGATCCTTACTCTCTTCACCTACACACACAAACACACTGAGCTATTACAGCGTCATGGGAGATAATATTATATTTCACTCAAGCTGTGAGTTTGCCATCTGAACCAAAACAAACACTGGGTGATGTGAAAGATAATAAATACGCCTTTGTAGTGCACTGTCTTCGCTGGATGCATGCATAACGTAAACAACATCATCTGTGAACAAATGATCGACTGATTAGGTCTTTATTAATGAATCCGGAAAAAAAAAAAAAAACTTAGTGGTCAATTATCTGAATCAGTGTTTGACAAGCCAAACTGATTCATAGCCTGATATATTTGTTCATTTTCAGATGACTGGTTCTCATGAGACTAGCAATCTAGCATATTTGGCACAGATCATTACAAAGGAGGATATGCATTTGTTAGTTACAGGAAAAGAATACTGTTTAGCAACACTGTGTTAGTAAAGAACTCAACAAACACACAATGAACAGAACGTGTTAGCGTGGGTCACATGATAGAAATGTGCAGAAGGATGGACAGGGAACCAGAGGGTGTGAAGTTTGAGAGCATGCAGAGAGGAAGAGACACTGATGCCGTCTGCACAACAACTGATGTGATGAAGACAAACAGGCTCTGGATCAGTTGTTAGAAGCAGAAGGTTGTGAGAATGATCCAGTGCTGACCTGCCGCTGTGTGGCCAGGAGGGCTTTCGTCACTTGTGCCCGGAGCGGGCACAGATGGCACCTCGCTGATAGCCGAAATAATATGAGCTGCCTCTGCTGAGGCTTCTGCAACAACAGTAGGACTCCATGAGAAATATAGATCACCGATCAGACTTGGTGCATCAATGATCAAAAGTGACACAACTTACAGTAAGCAGTATGAACTGAGCAGTATGTCCGAATTAACAGTAAGTAAAAAGCACCCAGATGACCTACTATTTACGACGAGATCACTTTACCATCCCATCGGGCCATGGTAGAGGAGTGATGAATGGCAGTGAATCAACGCAACTTATGCTGGTATGTCATATGACAATGACAACATGGCGGATGTACTAAAGTAAGTCCGTATTTCATTCATATTACACACATTCAAACTACACTGATATACATATTGTCACATAGTTCATTCCTCTTTAAATGTAGCACCTATAGTATGTGATTTAGGAGGTAGTTTTTCTTTGGTTTCATTAACTGTAACATTAGGACAAAGACTGATTCACACCAAGAGCAAATATTTAAGTGACTAAGACTTATGACAGACAGATGTATGGACCAGACTGATAGTTAACCATTTTCAAATAATCAACAGTGGATGATAACCATGTCCATTCGGATGCTTAAAGGGATGTGTTGGTTCTTAAAAGACTAATTAATATGTATTAAGAAGTTATAATATGTACACACTGGTATTATTATTATGAAAGATATTATTATTATTATGAAAAACCTGTATTAGTGGACCACTAAACAGCACTTTTAATTTAACCAATGTATTAGGATGTTATTTTTTTACAATGCTTAAAAAAGAAAAATAATCAATAGGCTTTGGTGCATGTGTCCGGACAGGTAGAAAGCTATCAGTGCAGTGGACAATCAAGACTCCAACATAATCATATGAAACAATAATAATAATAATAATAATAATAATAATAATAATAATAATAATAACAAGCAAGAGGAACAAAAACAAGCAATATCAAAATTACATGAAATGTGTTTAACATTTTTTTTTTTTTTTACTATACAGATACAGAAACATTTTATTACAACATCTGAACTAGTTCACCTCAATTATTGGCATAACACTACAATTTATTATAATCCTATATCACTGCATTAAAGCGAGTAAAATTTGCATTATTAAGTTCCTGAGTGTGTTTTGTTTCATTATGGTGTGAACAGGCCTTAAAATGTAAAGTGGCCACACTATTTCTATGAAGATCAACCAACTAAAACTTTCAGTTCTAATATAATGGCATCCGGACAAGGTTAAGATTACGTGTGTTCTTGGAAAAACAATAATTCTTGATTAAATCTCTCTGTCTTTGTGATAACGCCAGTCCCTTAAACTTTTACCTACTAAATTTCTAGGAAGGTCATTGGTACATCTAATAAAGTTGTTTTTTAATTTTAATGATCATGTATTATATACAGATCTGTGAGTCTTGAGGTGCAGTCACAATTTCTGTTGCTCAGCAAAATTTTATGCAAATTCATCGCACTGAATTCTGTGTCAGCTGTGCTTCAAACATCACTACACTACTGACAACAGACAATGGATATTTTTTTGCACATGAAATTTCGCTAATATGTGTCTGCAGCTGTGAAGTGTAGCTGCTGCACATCTGAAACCTGATAGTGTCTGCATGTCAAGACGTTTGTGAGTCTCACTCACCCTCCAGTGTCTGTGGGGTCGGTGCCGGTGCCTCCTCTACAGCAGGTGGAGCTTCCACAGGTGCTGGATCAGACTTCTTGGCTTTAGCTTTAGGCTGCTTGGACTCTTTAGATGCTTCTGACAATGAAGAGATTTGCAGGGGTTCAATCTTTCCCTATAAAAAAAAAAATCTTAAATTATTTTACATTACTGAAGGCATACATCAGTACAACAGAAGCACAGACAGCTGCATAGATGAGTCTGGTCTAAGAATCAAAGACTGACAAAGTAAAAGTGAAAGTGAAACTTACTGGTTTCTTCTGTAAAGGGAAGAGTGGAGGAGGAGGTGGCCCAAGTGCCATCTCAAAGAGTTGATCTGAGTACGGAACGCTCTTCTCAACATTTGCCCGAAACTTTGGGTCCCATTTGGCATAAAGGATTGTACCGCCAAGACCACCACCGACCGTTAAAAGACTAGCAGCCACTATTTTCCCAGCAGCAGATCTGCAGTACAAAAAAGATCTATTTGAAATGCAGTCGAGAGTGATCGATTCAAGTTCAGATGTCTAATGCACTATGGTAAAACAAAATAATACAAAAACACTACATTTTTAAAATACATAAGTCAGCAATATCATATATTAAGGTTAAATTCACAGTTTGATGTCGTACCCAGAGTCTCCAGCCGTGGTGTATCTGCGGCAGTGCTGCAATGGATGGGCCTTCACTTTTCCACACACACATTGCTGCAGAGAAACAAACAAACAAATCATCATCTCATGTGCATTACAGCAAAATATACTGCATCATAAGCTACAGTATTAAAAGAAATACCTTCCTTTTACACAGACCACCACTGTTTGACATTTATAAATAACAAACACCCATTCATTTCATATGTAAATGCTGTTCAGTGACAACTGGTTTCCACTGTTGGCCTTTTTGTGACTTTAAAATACAAAAAAAAAAAAAAAAAAAGTGGATTCTCAAAACATGATTATCATCATTGAGGCTCAAGCATCCAGTAAAACACAATAAACAACAATGAATGAATGGACCGCTGACCCTAAACATTAGTTTAATTTTCTTCAATCCCTATATTAAGACACCTTATTAAGTTTAGCAGCTGTTATACATAGCATAGATTATTCATTAGACTAATTTACATAAAAGCACCACAGTAGACATGAAGGCAGTGTTTGTGTGAGGAAACTTTCTGAACTTTTCAGCGGCAAGGTCACGTCCTTCCATTCAACAAAACCAATAAACAGTTCACGGCGCGTACAGGGTGTAACGTTAGCTCTTTGATAAATATCTTTTGCGTGATTTCAGTAAAATGCTATTAAATATGAACAAAGGTGAACATGTTATAATGAAAGATTTTCAGACAGCTGTTAGCTAGGTTGGTTATACGGGTGACAGAAAATATGAATCATACACAGCCCGCCCATATTTACGCAAACGTACTTGCTGGATTTTTATTAGCGGAGGGAGGCGTCACTCGATTAAATGTGAAATATGATTGGTTCGAAGAATCTGCCAATCACACTGTGACCGCCTCTTTCGACCGCACGTTACGTCGTTGACGTACCGCAGCATTCTATCCTGGTGAACCACTTAAACTGCAAATAACAATTCTGAACTAATGAAACGATCAACTCATTAAAACGTTTAGTTGAACATAATCACCGGTTAATTAAACAAACACTACAAAGCCTATTATAATCCGTAATTTTACGACACGCGTAAGAAACATCAGGCCTCTCATGTGGGTCACTGAATGACCGATCTAGCAGAATAAAACTCACCCGCGCTGCTGCATGTGCCCCTTTCCAACAGACGCGCAGCATGCTTGCCTCTTCTGATACTGGGTGTTGGATTTAAGATTACAACTATGCCACTGGTTTCAGCAAAACATTATAAAAGTGATCAACCTCGACCGCGATTGTGCCCCAGCACACTGTAGATTAGCTCCAGCACTGGTGCACGCAGTGACAGAGCAACGCACGCGCTGTAGGCACGCCCAACGTGATGCATATGTCACAAACTCATAGAAAAGAAATGTTCCCCCGGTTTCACAGACAAGGTTTAAACCTAATCCCAGACTAAAATCCAAGTCTGAGCTGTTTCAACTAAAAGAAACTTGCTCTGACTGATCTTAAAATATATCAGTACCTTTATTTTGTCTCAAAATGCACACCAGTAATGTTTTTTTCTAAGGCACGTTTATAAGAATTACTTAAATGTCCTAATTGAACTATGGCCTAATCCTGGTTTAGTGTGAAACCAGGCCATTCAGTTTTAAAATGATTTCATTCATTGATTTGGTCCTTGTACACTCTTATGCAATGATACTTACTCTTCTATTAATAATTTTTCATTCGTTGAGACAGAACTGCTGAGGTACATACTAGAGTTACAGTTTGTTACTAATGTAAAATACAACTGAGCAAGCGTTCTCTTTCAAAGAGTGTAAATGATTTTTGTCATGTTATTTTTATTTTTTGTTCATATTAATTTTTATTTTGATGACTGGTCAATTTTAAGGCAAATGTCATGTGAGATCGCTTTTTCCCCAATCCCTCCAAAAATCAAGAGTATAAATATATTTTGCATATCAAAAATATATATTTTTTCACATTGTGGCATTATTTTCAGCCAAATAAGCACATTTCCCGCAAAATATAATTATGCAAAATACTGTAGCTACATTCTCATTACTGTATGTGAAAAATATATAAATATGAAAAGTAATAGCACCTCAATAAACCTCATTAATACCTGTAGTATGTACTATTATATTTTGGGTGATATGGTCAATTACTGTAAGAGACGTAAGGCTAACTACAGTTGTGTTGATTATGTGTGGGCTAACTCATGTTTACTTACAATTTTAGTTTAAAATGTTAGTGACTGGACAAAACTGAAGGGATCCAAGTGTTACACTGGTGAAAAAAAATGGACTTTATTGAATTGAACGCAATTACAGGTTTAAGTTCCCAAATCACTTTTAAACTCTGACAAACAGCAAAAGTCAAGGGGGTAAATTCTTTATTAGTGTTAGTGGCAAAACACTGTTCAAAAATAACCAAACTAACATGCTCCAACAAGACAATAACTTAAATTGCAGATGGAGCCATTACGAATTGCATGTCAATGCCTAAGCCATTTTCATTTGTGCACAGGGCAGTTTTGTTATGTAAAGCTATTCTTCTTTTGAGAAAAAAAATAAAATAAAATAAATTCATAATGACATGCCCAGATGGTTAATTCTTTATACAAAGACTCACATCTCCTCAAGTCTTCAATTCCCCAGTGACTTAGTAGTTTAGCTCAATTTTAGACAGATTATTCACATTTGGAGACACTGAACACAAGATGTAATTCTCAAGTACAGAAACATATGGATTTCTTTTCTTTCTGATTGGGATGTATGGTGAGTGCTACAACAGAAATTTTTCAACTATATGCATTGAATTTACCATTCAGTATTTTATCATTTGCATAATTTAGCTTTTAAAATCTATTCCTTTTATCTAAGTACAAAGTGTATGACCCAAATCAAGTTTTTCACATTAAAAAAAGATTGAAAAAATATTGGGAAGTATGAATTTAACTAATAACTGCAAGTTAAAACCACCAACAAAAACCCAGGAACCAATGTTATGGAATCTAAAGACTTAAGATGAACACATCAAGTTGTCTGTGTTTTCTTCTTTTTTTTTTTTAATAAGTGCAGGAAGCAAGACGTAAACTAACTTCACAAGGGCTATTCTGGTTCAGGCCGTTCAGTCGCATGTTGTCTTGTGGGTCTTTTCTTGTACGATGGCCACCGGCACACAGGGCAACAGTGCCGCCCACCAGCTAGCCAGACCACGATACACTGCTGGTGAAAAACATGGCTGCATGGTAAACCCATGACAAGGCAATCTGTTTCAAAGCTCTCGAGACATACAACACACTCGGTACAGTGGAGCATGCCACAAGGCCACTGAGACCAATCAGTGTCCTGTTCCTCTCCACCAGACCACGACTCTTCTGACTTCGCTGCAGCCGAACATCCATCATTATCGTAAGGAACTTCTGAACTGCAGTGATGCACTTCCTGGTCCCCACTGGAGCCACCATTTGGGTTCGTCATAGTTTTTTGTCGGTTGTCACGGTCCAATCGGTTGGGCCCCTCAGACTGTACAAGTCTGAACTTCCAGGTGGGCAGGTTCTTGATGTAGTCTATTGGAACAAGCGGGCGAAGCCAGAGGTCTGGGAATGCCAATCTTTCCAAAAGGAAATTGGGATCGTCGTCCCAGTCTGACTCAAAGTTCTGGAACGAGGCAATGGGATGTACTAAGTAGCTGGTGTACCAATCCCAGAGACTTGACAACCACTCCAGGTTGTTTGCATTTTGGTCTTCGTTGCTACATCTTCTTTTCTTCTCAAAGTAGTCGATGAGAAGGCCATGGGCTAGATAAGTGCTGAGGAAGAGAGCTGGATGAGAAGAATAGAAGGTCCAGTCGGTCCGGACCCAAGAGGCAATAGTAGTGGTGTCTGCGTAACGCAACAATTTCAGGCTGTACTCGTAAAAGTTATCCAGGTATGGAAGCTGAAGAAAACCAAGGATGGGCAGCCAGGAAATGATGAGTAAGGAATTGTAAGTCCCTAGTGTACTGATTAAAACCACAAAGCGTTTTATGGTGGCTCCCTGCGTAATGAAGAGGTCCATCCAAGCCATTAGATTGACCATAACCAAGCTCAAAATGAACAAGTCATTGACTTCTGGTTGCACGGACCGAAGAAATGCATCCATGGCATGCAAGGAAATGAATTCCCCGGTGCTGTTGCCGTATCTGTAGATACCTTCTGGTGTTTTGAGGATGTATGAGGGCATTTGCTGCACCCCAATCTCCTCCAGACAGGTGGTGTTGTCCCAGTTGCGCACATCAACGAAGATGAATTCGATGCGCCCTGTGAATTTGATGCTGAGAGCTGAGAAAAACGCTGGGGGCTGAAGCAGTCTGGCAAACAAGAACATCTTCACTGGTTGCTTTTCCATCTGATACCAGTCATCCATTAATTGCTCAGAGAAACGTATGGTTTTGATGCGCGAGGCAACGTGCGCAGTCATCCATTTGAAGATGTGCTCTGTTTCGATGCGTCTGCCATTGTACTCCTTCAACATGACCTTCCCTTTGGATGCATTGGTCTGCGGGACAGACATGATGAGGGTGGACTTCATCCAGCCCCGTTTATGGCAATACCTGACAAAGAGAAATGAAAACAACATTTTTTTTTTTTTTTAAACAATGACATCTTCTATGATTTTAATTTGATTTGTAGTATTTTGAATTCATTCATTTAAATTTATTTACATATTTCTTGTGTGGTTTAAAGTAAAGGAAAAAATGTCCTGAGGTCAGAATGAATGAAGAACATCTGATTAAAACTTTGTTGGTTGGCAAAATCAGCTCATGTTGTAAACTGAAAAATGTTAGAAAAATTCAGGTGTCTGTGTAAAGTTATTACTTGTTGATTTTACTTTTTGGTTTTAGAAAAAAAATAAGCATGAATATAAATATAATTTCTTCATTTCTAAGAACACACACAGACTTTTTAGAAATGTATATGGATAATATACAGTTTCAACATTTTGTAATTTAAAAAAAAAACAAAAAAAACATTTGGGTCAGCTGTTTACCATACAGCGCATTTCAAACATGCCATTCTCGATTGATCAGCTCACAGGAATGTGAATAATAGCCTACTTTCAGTTGTTACAGGTGTACTGCTGAGTCTTTCTTACCTTGAGTCACTTGAGCAGTTGAAAGTTCCTGTTCGAATGCCAAACTGAGAAACTTTCTGTACCATTTTGCCCCAGTTGGCAGTGCTCAACAGTGGATTTCTATCTTGAGCTATTACCTAAGAAGCAGAAAATTAAGTATTTGTACATGAAGTATTTAATTTATATTTTATATATTATGTAAACAAAAACATATGTCTCCAAAAGTAACACCCCTGTCTATTTTATGTACAATGATACATTTAGGATGCATAAAATCGGGATAATGATTAATAATGATAATGGATCATTTTGCTGCAGCAACTGATACTAAATCCTGTTGGGTTATATGCTCACACAAGACGACATATTAAAGTGTATGAGAATAGGACAGAAACATTACATTTCATTGAAATGAGAAGGTTGAGTAGGCTTGTGATTTCACTTTCTGTACCACCTTACAATAGCTCGTCAAAAATGAAACTATTGTCATGCCTCCCATTCAGGATTCAGTTTCTTAACTGAACAGAATGTCAGTTCTGAATGATATGCAAGTAAATAAATAATACATTTTAGTCATTCATTTTTGGGTGAACTACCCCTAAATTGAAGTTTTTAGATAGATATAGGATTAATACTAACCTGAACTAACCAGATACCATCTTTTGTGTCTTCCACTAATTCATAAAAGTGCATTTCTCCATTGAAAGTGGTGCTGGAGTCAGATCCCACTTGCTCCTTCTCATTCTTGAGTGCTGAATAGAGCTCCCCTTGCATCAGATCCCCTTCAAAAGCAAACAGTGCATGATCATGAGCAAACTTAACTGTTACATCAGCGTATACGTGTCAGTGAAGGTAAACAGATTATTACCCGAGTTTTCCACCAGTTCCCTCACATCCCTCTTCTCTGCCAGGCCAGAGTATCCCAGACCACGACACTCCAGAATAGTTTTGAGCTTCTTGAAACTCAATGTCACCGGATCCACCAGCTGGGTGGCGAAAATGCCCGTCTCATACCAGACGATGGCTTCAAAAAACCGAGCCAGAATGAATAACATGAAAAAATACAGGAGCAAAAAGAAGACTTTCCACCACATTTTCTCGCAGACGGAAGAGTTGTCGTTGTGATCTAGCTGATTTGCATTGAAAGTACAGTATTACGATGCACTGGCGTTTTTTATATGTCTCCAGCGAAACCGTCCAACAAACTACTTCCTACGTAGGTAAGAATCGTTTCCATCGTATTATATAATTATGTGGAGGCAGATCGTCAAAACACCAGCTTCAGAAAAGAGACCTTCAGCAGCAGGCCAGTGTGTTTTGTCCCTCAGTGCTGCGATCAAGAGCTCGCGCGACTAAACGAACCGCTGTCTTCATTTATAATCATTTAACGTTGCTACCCCCGTCACGTTTTCCTCCAAATACTGCGAAACCGATGTTTAGTTTGAGATTCTGGAGAAAGGCAATGTTTCTGTGTGCGTGTGAGTAGTGTTTTCTGTAGGCTCTGGCTGATGATCAGCTGGTGCGCATAACAAACTGACGTCACACTGAGACTTCCGGTGCAAAAATGAGTTATAAACTGATAAAGGCGCGTGTAGGCCTCTTAAACGCTTTCGCTTAAGATGTATTCAGTGTTAATATTAATATTATGTGTTTTATTAATATCAGTTCATTCAGAAAATATTTTACAATTGTTATTGTGCAATTTATTTGAAGATTTATTTATTAAAGAAAGCGAATTAAGCCTTTTATACGTTGCTTTTGGTTAAGTTTTTAATTACATACTTTTAATTACATTATTTTAGTATTGATATGTATTAATTTTATTAAATTGTGTATTTTGAACGGTAAGAGACTAATTTGAATGCGTTAACTGATTTTGTAATACATCAATAAAAGTGTCACAAAATAAAAGCCTGAAAGGATTTCAGTTTTTGTCAATATTTTGTATTCACTTCATCTGTTTGCATCTGCACCTTTATTCTGAGCTCAAGTGCACATGATAATAATATCAAGGTATTATTATCATGGTGGATTTATCATTATATGTCAAATGTTTTATTATTTTAAATATGTTAATGAATCTGCATTTTAACAATTGAAGACTTAAGTGCAGTATATCTGTTTTGTAAAGTTGTCGACCATCAAACATCACAATTCTACAATTAATTAAATATTAATTAATATAATATTTATTATATTTAATTAATATTAATATTTAATTAATTTAATATTAATTAATTAATATTAATTATAATACTGTATTCAATAAATTGACATACTTATTAAAATATAATTGTTTAAAATACGTTTACAGTTCTGTACGTTTTATGGCTGTTTTTAAAAAGTTTCACAAAATAAAAGCCCAGGTTTTATCCAGGGCCAATCAATTTCAATCAACTGAATTCACTTTTAAAGGCCTGGATAAAATAATATTTGCATGTCATATACTGTATAAAGTTGTCCTCGTCGTTAATTCAAGCTCCCACCACTAGGTAAGCGCAAATACCAGTTTAATGTGAGTTGTTTTGTGCCGCTGAAGTGAGCGGTCGCGTCAGCGCGGAGGAGGGCGTGGCGTGACGCGTCTGACGCGTCTGACGCGGCGAGCTGGATCAGCCGAACTGTCCTCTACACTTCAACAGATCAGTGTCGCTCTTGGCGCTTTCAAAATAACATTGTTTGTTAGAAATGGAGGTAAACACGTGCAACATTCAAGTGCTTCTGCAGGCAGCTGAATATTTGGAGCGGAGGGAAAGAGGTATTAGACGCGTTATTTCTTTTACATTGTTTGCATTGAAACCGAAGCCGTTTCGGACAGTCTGCTGCTGTTTGATTGTGTTTTGCACACATTCATTAATGTTTGCACTAATTGTTTTTTTCACGTGGGCACTGGGTGTGATTTCTTTTTTGCAGAGGTTTGTTTGTGTGTTTGTAGAGTGGTAAACATCGCTTTTATTGTTGATATTATTGTGTTTGGCTCGGTGACCTACATTTCAGTTCTGTATTGTACACAAAGGCGCGAAATCGTCATAGATTTGAAAATGTAGCAGCGCTGCCGGTTATTATTCTGCTACAGTTACAGCGGTTCAGCAGACGTCACGTAAACTACTGGATACATGGTTACAGTGGAAAGCATTGATTTCAAAATTGTCAAATCGTTCGATGGCGCCAAAACCAGAAAGCGGTCTCACATACAGCTGATTTGATGAGATGCTGACATATAGCAGATATTTACTGTATCTGTTATATTAGAACCTTAGTATTTGACTGTGTTATTAGATTTATATTCAGGCAACGGTCAAATGTCCGATGTTCCTTTAGATGTCCAAAATAAATTATTTTTAGCTTGTATATAAGGATCGTACATAAAGGAAGTAGGCTGGACTATTAATCATTCATGTTATGTATTATACATTTTCAGAGGCCGAGCACGGTTATGCCTCAGTGCTTCCATTCTACAGTAAAGGAGTTACAGATAAGAGAAAAAAGCAGAAATCAAAGAGTCATTCGCCTGGGAACAGCAGGTGAGTGTAAGGTGCACAGACAAATATGATATCCTCTTCTTTTGTCCATTGTTTTGTTATTGTACAGCTCGGTTCATCTTTTAAAACACTAATTAACGAGATTCTTGATATTCAGAAATTATTTTTATGCAGATGAATAAATGATTGAAAGACATTTGCTTCCATTTAGACTGCATTAAGTGTTAGTACATCCAAAAATTATTATCATTATTCACTCACTCTCACGTTGTTCCAAACCTGTTTGACTTTATTTCAGTCAGATCATTGTTGATTCAGTCCATTTTAATAACTCTGTTACATTCATCAGTTATGGAATGAGTTAAATTTTTTCTATAAAGGTCTGGACAAAAAAAGTGATGCCATCATCCAGCTCAGTCCTGTTCTCATAGTGTCTGTGCAATAAAAAGTCGATAATATTGCCAAATATTAAGTGCTGAATTGATTATATTAAGTACTTTTGAAGGTCAGTCTAACTAGATGGTAATGTCTACAAAATGCTTATCCACACAGATCAAATGCAAATAAATGACTAACATATTTAATATGAACAAATGTTATAGCTACACACATCTATTTGTTCTTTGTTTCAGGTCTGTTCACAATGAGTTGGAGAAACACAGGTAACTAAGTTTTATTTTGCATTCTGTCCTTCAATTCAGAAATAAGATTATGCTGGTTTTAACCCTCTGAGAAAACCTTTTTATTCAGTTAACTATTTTGAAGAGATTTTTAACAGAGTTAAGCCAGATACAGTTTTAGAGTTTTTAGCGAAAATAAATTTTAAAAACCTAATATAATTTGTTATAAATTTTTCTGGCCATGAAAATAGCCACAGAAGCTGGCATGGTGTTAAACGCAAACAAACAAACAATTCAGCAATATTGCAATTGTGCTATTATTCTAAATATTAGTACAGTTTTTCAGTAATTCAGTCCCTTCAGTGTGGGAGTGTGATATTGCTTTTTGCAACAGTTCAATAAACAGTTGCTGCTGAGTAACTTAAAATTTTTAGACAGATTTTGCCAAATTGAAAACAAGCAACAAGCTTTAAAATGCTATGCTCACATACTCTGGTCTGTAATGCATGAACATTGACAGCATATAAATAGGGAAAAGTCCTAGTGCTATTGGAACTCTGTTTAGCCAATCAAATTTGAGGACTGGAACTAATGGCTGTATAATTCATTATATTGCATGTAGTTAAATGTTATGTTTCTGCATGTGTTTGTGGTTGTAGAAGAGCTCAGTTAAAACATTGTTTGGAGCAGCTGAAGCAGCAGGTTCCTCTGTCCTCGGATTCAGCTAGAAACACAACCCTCAGTCTGCTCAGACAAGCACAGCTGCACATCAAGGTGAGCCAGATTGACCATATTACCAAAATATGAACAGTGATGATAATACAGAAGTACAAATAAATAGAGATCAAATGATTATTTGTTGTTTATTAGGATACAGAATAAAGACAACTATTTCAACAAAATAATTATGGAAAGGTCTGGCAATGATCAAAAAATGGCATCCTATCAGAATTATTAATGTTTTTTTTGCAGTCTAGAATAGTTTGTGAAACACCTGCTGACAGGGCTATGTGTAGTGTTTTAGAGTTAGTATCTGGCAGCAAATGGTATGCACATCTCATCAACGCTCTTAGTGTTTGTTATCCAACAAATGTTTAAACACATTTATTTTGTAAAATGTGTATTTTGCCATTTGAAATTCTATGTTTTTAGGAAAAAAAGGAGACTGCAAATTAATTTCCACAGAGTTTTAAGTAAATGATGATTATTAGTGAAATAAATGGTAATTATTGTTAATATAATTTAGGGACTTTTGGTGGATCTGATTGAAAAGTATATACAGTGACCATTCTGGTGGAACATCCCTGAGCATTAACCCACTGAACAGCAGATTTATGAAAATAATGATGAGGATGGGCATTAAACAGAATTCAATTAAACCGTATTGTTCCCAACATGCATTCAAGGCCCTATTGCTTTATTAATTTAAAGTAAAATTACATCTTTGGGACTTTGTTGGATTTGATTTCGACTGTGTTACACTGAGTTTGCTTCTGTAAACTATATATCAAGCATTTATGTAACACATCTCATTTGTGCATGAATGGCTGTTAGATTGAATAAAGTTTATTAAAAAGCAAAGCAAGTTACTGTATTTATGAATATTGTTGTTTTCCCTCATATGCAGTGCTATAATGGCAAACTTGCATGCAATTCTTGCAGCACCCACAAGATGCAGCCATTTATTGGTGGATTGCTATTACAAGACTGATGTCCAATTTTAGGAAAAAAAATGCTTAAATATTAAACAAATTCCATAAATTGCAACAGAACATTTACTGTAAATAGTTTAAAAGTTTTCTTTTTTGTCTGCCAGCAAAGAAAGGCGCTAACTTAATCACTTAGAGAGAAGCAAGTCATTCTGATCCTGATGATGTAGTGAGATTTAATAAAATGCACCGCAGAAGGTTTAAAGGTGGGTCTTCATGTGCACTTGCAGAAGCTGCAGAAACAGGACGAGCGTGCAGAGCTGCTGAAGGATCGTCTGCGCTGGGAGCAGAGAGAACTGCGCACACAGCTGGAGAAACTGCAGGGCGGTTCAGAGAGGATGCGTAACAACAGCCTTGGCTCAGCTGTGTCCTCTGAGAGATCCGACTCTGAGAGAGGTGATCATCAGACAGCTGAGATATTAATATTGCTAACTAGTGTTTGAGTTTCTGTGAGCTTAAAATGAGCTTTTAGAGTTAAAATTTTTTTCTGTTCTATTATTATGATCAGTAACTAACTTGACTTAAATAATTGAAACAGAAAACACATATGCAAACACTTTTTAAATGAAAGGTTTACTGAAGGTTTAATAAACTGTTTCATTTTTTTAAAGATTATTCTGACTATTATATGTCAGTAAATAATCACATGAGTTGTTGATCATATTTGCTTGAAAATTGCAGAGGATGTTGAGATTGACGTGGAGAGCATGGTGTGGACTCTGGAGTCAGATGGTCTGGGCTCATCACATGCTGGGGTGGACCACAGCTACTCTACCTCTGATCACACCTGGTTATGACCGTCCCAGATCTACAGAAGTCACAGAACGGTATTAAGTGGATGGGGGACTACGAAAACGTTTGATGGGCTTTACCATCGTCATCACAGAACAGCCTTATGTTGCTGCCATTCTGAAACCATCAGCCGGAAACAACTTCAAAGCATGACTGGAATTTATTTTGTGTAGTGTATTCTTTACACTAATGGCATTGGTGCTCTAGTATGCTATACACTCATGAGATTCAAGTGTAACAAATTTGGTGATGCTTTATTTCCACAGAATGATTATTTTTTTTCTGGATTAGTTATGATCACATTGTACTCGTTAGTTGTCTTCTATCCAGCTAATGAGCTTAACTTTAGAGTCAGCCTGCAATACACATGGCTTGCACTTAAATGTTTAATATCCAGCTTATTTAATTCTGTTTTAAAAGCTGAGTTTTGATACATTGCACAAAGCATACGCATGAGCACTTGTGATGTCTCTTTAGATGTGTGTTGTTCTTTTCAAGTTTGCTAATGTGTGAAATTGCAGATTATGTCAATGCTTGTTTTTTTCTTTTTTTTTTCACTTTTAATATTGCTATTTTTTTTTTCTAATTGAAAATCTAGGGAGGCTTATTCAAAGGTTGTGGTGCTGAAATTCTTAGGGAAAGAATGCTTTCCTTTACAGCCATGCATTTGTTATTTGCTATTGGGTAAAGGTACCGTTGGGTTTGAAATGAATGTTCTTGAACTGCTATCAGTATCACTGTGACGTTTCATTTTTTTTGTTTTGGTCCTGTGCTTTGGTTCACTCCAGAGAATCAAAGTTGATGCTATTCAAACACCCAACAAGAAGCTATTATGTTGAGCTCTAAGCAAGAAGCCTGGAAAACAAAAAATAGTAAAGTATTTTTCTTTATCAATTTTTATTTGTACAGTGGATTTTCAGCAGTTTAATCCCTTTTCCCCTAAGATGTGCATACCTTTAAACTGCAATTCAGTATGTTTGTAGTATTGACAAAATACATGGGCTGTATTTGCAAACTGTTCATTATCTGCTCATATCAGTCATTTATGCAAACTATTATGAACATGCCTTTGTTTTTAGATGTTTGTACAGTAATTGTTAAAGTACACTGCAAAATGTACATTGTATATACAGTTCTGAACACCAAATGCCTTATGAACTATTCGTATGTCGTTGGACCAGGAACACCTTTGTATTTATGTCTCTCCTTGTATTCATATGTAGCATTTTATTCTTTTTTACCGACATAAGTCTTTTATACAAATAAATATTTTATGTATTTAATATGTCTTACTATGTTTATTGTATACGTTATACATTTGAAACTGGGGAACTTGATTGTAATATATTAGTCTACATTAGTTTCGTATCAGACCCCAGCCTTGCTGGTACTGTAATCAAAAAGTCTTGACAAAACAACCTAGTGTTCAGTCATATCAGACCTACTTAGAACATGTTGGCCTATTTAAAGGCCATGCTTGGTTTCATTTCTCTAGAAAATATAAGTGGTATGGTAAAGCCTTTCCTATATTCAATAGTGATCACAGTGCAAATGAAATTAAAAAATCAAAAACAAGATAATATGTCAGATAGAAAATATTTATTGGTAATAACTGTTGATCACAAACAATTAAAAGCTATAAAACATTACATAAGCTATCTTACCGTTTCATTAAACAAATGCATTTCTTCTTTCAGATACTCAACATCTGACATTTTTTGACAACTTTCACACTTGTAATTGGACATTGCCGTCCATCCGCTGCAAAACTTTCTGGCATATGCTCTCACGTGCCAAAGATGCAAAAGACTCCTCTGCAGAACTCATCACACCAGCAATGACTGCTGGAACCGTGGACCCATCAATGCAGACAGAACTTCAATTTGAAGCAACAAATCACATTGCTAAACAAGACAGATTACAGACCTCAGCAAGTGTGAATATGAAGATTCAGAGAGGCCAATGTTTGAAATACATCAACAAAATCAGAGAAATTAAATTAATTTAGCAATAAAAAAAAATGCAAACATCTCATGTAAAATCAGGAGCAGGCGGAGGATGTTGCTGTATTAAATCAAGTTTACTGGAGAATTTCAGTCGAAGAGCACATGGGCTTTACTAAATGCATTCTGAGAATTCAGACAGGCATGATTTGATCATCTCAGCTCCTGGCTAAATGCATCTCACATCCACGTCTGTGCCCTGTGTGATGGAACGGCACGCCCCTTTTCAGAAGTGCTGGGAGAGTCCGGACACTGCGTCACCTCCAGGCATGTGTGCTCATCATACATACTGCTTCTTTTGAGCTTGAGAGGCTAAATCTTTAGCCTTCTCCTTGGCGGCGAGTGCAGTTTCACGTGCCTTCACAGTTGCGGTTTCTGCCAGAGTACGTGTGGGCATTTCACCTGTGCAGTAATGAGATCCAGCTTAGCCGACCATGTTTACAACAAAATGAATTAAACCATTAAGCTGCTACTGCACGCTTGAATTCTAGCTGGCATCTTACCTTGCATTTTGGCCAGAACGTACTCAAAGCCTTTCATGGTCTTTGTAACGTTGCTCTTAAACCGGGCAAGACCAAATTCCTGAAAATGGGAAGGAAAGATGTAAAGCACTTTGAAAAAGACTCCTTGCTGCCAACTGTTGTGAGGTAATTTAACTGCAGACTAAACAGCTGTCAGCTATAAACACCCCGCATGATCTTCCGCATCAACGCAATGATCCAGGCTGTAGAATGCTATATGTATTTAAACAGATCACACACACTACTGTAATAAAACTTTCTTTGAGATCAACATAACCACGTGTTGTGTAGACGTCCTGTCACCCGCTGACCTGAACAGCTCTAGAGAGGCCTTGCAGGTTGGAAGAAATCCAGGCCTCTCTCTTGATCTCAGTCCAGCTGTTGTTGTCAGGGTTCACTCTGTACACACAACGCTCTTCAATACTCTACACACAGAAAACACATAGGTAACCTCTCATAGTTCATGTCTAGTCAGGCCAGTTGATAATTAACCATAGCCAGTCCAAGAAATCATACTAAACTGTATTATGGAAGTAAAATAATGATAACTGTATTTGAAACAAAAAGCATGTTGGATTGCACTAAAAATGCAAGCCCTGAAAATACAATGCACTGTTAATGCAATGCATTATTTTTTTAATTAGTGCAATTCAACATGCTTTTTTGCTTCAAATACATTTGTCATTATTTTGCTTCCATGCCATATTCACTCTAGTACCAGCAGGTGAAACATTATTTGTCTTTCATCTGCAATTTTCAGCTGTGCTTTAGTTAAGAAGAAGAGAAGCGTCTCTAAATTAATCCCTACTTTGGCCACTGTGTCACTTCTTGTGTTGATTTTGAGCATGTCACCATACTCCCAAAAACTGTAAAATTAATATATTTAATTATCCATTAAATTATTTTAATCCACTACATTTGGAAGACAAAGTGCTTATAGTCATGAAAGTACTGTCAGAATGCACAAAATATTAAAGATCCTAAAATAGGTTTAATTTGTTTTTGTGAAAAATATAAATCCTTATTTTCTATAGATTTTGAGGTGTAATATCACTCTTGTCAGCTTTGTGAGACAGGAAGAGGGATGGCGGCCCACCATCACGCGTGTATGGCTGATGTTCCAGGTGAGAGTGGTCATGGTCCTGCCCTGAGGATCCACTACAGAGTCCTCAATGATGTAAGCCTTCTGTGCCATGTGAGCAGGCAGAAACTTCTCCGCCCAGCGAGGAGCTCTGCTTGTTTTGGTCAAGAGACGTCTGGAAATCAGACAGTTGTCCGGAGTGACTTCCCGAAATATGATGTCTTCAGTTAAAACATGATTACTGAGGAATACAAATACAGAACGACATGAAATCAAATACACAGTGGTTATAAAACTAAAAATATAAGAAGATAAATATGAAATCTTGTAAAAAAATTTACATATACTGCAGGAGCTGCAGGACGGTATCTTAAAAGAAGACAAATATACGTATTTGTAGTACCTGTAGGGGTTGGGGTATCTCTGCCAGAATGCCAAAAACACTTGGTCCCATGAGCTCTTCAGAAAGCCTGCACAGCTGAAATACTTCACCATTGTTCCCTCTCAACCTGCCTGTGCTAAAAACTGCAACAAAGCACAAAAACAGCAAGTAGTTGATAACTAAAGAACATCTTGAAGACAGACATGGGGATAGCCTTAATTATGATATAATGAATAAGACTTGTATTAAATGAGTACGTGCAACTTTAGCTATGGAATGACAGATAAAAGCTGCATATGCTAGTCCAGAGACCTGGAATATGTAATTAATAATAAAATAATATATAATAATAAAATAAAAATAATAATATATAATAATAAAAATCCTAGACAGCCATGGAATTACAAGTTGTTCGGCTATATAAAAGATTATTTTATTATTAATATTTTAGAAGCAGAAGCGGTATTAAAAATGTAACACTGACATAAGCTATGCCTTTCACCTTTAATTCAGCTAAACCTGAACCGCTGGAGTGGATGAATGTCATGCACATCCGCTGCTCGTGTTGCCAGCTCATGGCTAGCGCGTGTTTACTCTCTTTCTGAATGAATGAATGAACGAAATCAATCATTAACATGAATGCGAATGAGGACTTACCAACGTAAACAGACTATGGGGCGCTTTGCGAAGTGATTTTTCTCTACTCCTACATTTCGCGTTCATCCGTGTATCTCGTCTACATGACTGTACGTGACTAAAGAGAGGAAGGTCATGGTCACTTACGCCACTTCCGGAAGACCACGCACGTTACTGCACTGTACAGCTGATTTACATGTAGCCTACCATAACCATAAAAGTTATTAATATTAATAATATTAACCCTCTGGCCCTCTTCGGTCATTTTTGACCGAAAAATTTTATATTTTGAAATTTAAAAAATCTTAGCTTCATCGGAATGAGATGACACTTGGTGACTTTTGTCACATTAGCAATATGAACACACAAAAAAATCATGGACATGATTCGGATATGTTAAAGAGTCCAAAAAAAAAAAAAAATAGTCACACTTGCCTTCTTCGCGGTCAAAAATGACCGACATAGGAAATGAATGGGAAATACGAACAAATGTGAAAACTCAGTGAATCCTTTGGTGGTACAAACTACAAATCAGCCACTGGTCAGAAAAAAAGTGTGCAGAAATCAAGGGGTGACTTTGATTTTGATCAAAGTCACCCCTTAGTTTCTGATAATGTCTAAACATATAAAATTGCAAAACCTAAAAGTAAGTCGTTTTATCTGAAAATACTCATATAATCAACTAGGAAAACACAGCCCTATACCATGGTATTATTTTCGTATGATTTTCTTTATTTCTCCCAACAGATGGAACCATTGCACTATCCATACATTGATTGTTTTTAAACACCTTTGCTCTGTTTTTACTGAAACAAACATTAATTTCATTAAAAGATGTCTTCGATCTGTTTTGAGCTCTCTAACTGAGAAATGCCAGAGGTTTAATATCAAAACAGCATAGCATTTCCTTCTGAAAGCATCACTGCATCATGGCACCACAGTTCTTGCAAGATTGTATATATATATATATATATATATATATATATATATATATATATATATATATATATATATATATATAGGCAAAACCATAAAACATAATAAATGTTCCAGTAAAATGATAGTATATGGAATAGATCCGTGTGTCAATAGATTATGTTTCTTTGTAATAGAACATTTTTTGTATGCAGACCTGTATATGAATATATCATGTGCAGTGTTTTCATGTCTCATTTTCCCTGTTTTATCATTTGTTTCTGTTCCATCTTCTGCCAGGGTGATTCATAAGCAGAACTGATGTTTTTTTTTTTTTTTGTTTTTTTTTACTATTTATCTTGTTCAGTTAGCTGTTTATTCCCTTGTTTAGTCTAAAGGTGTAATGTATTTACTTTTCCTAAAAGGATGTCATTCATTATTTAATTCATGCATGCTGTTAGACAAGAAATATTTTCTGCATAAAATGATAAATCCTAAATTCCTAAAGTAGAAATTTTGCTTTGAAAGTCAAATTTACTTTTTTAAATAATACATAAAAGAGATAAAAACTGTGGAAAAACTGTGAAAACTGTGTTTGCTTGGTTTGTAAAATTATTTTGCAATTTGACCTATGTTTCAGTACTTTGTTTCTTTAGATGATTTCTTCATCATTCTGGAAAAAAGCCTTCTGTCCAATAGAGGGCAGAAACTGATTAGATTTATTCCAAGTCAGACAGAAAAATAACAGCCTTAGTTCTAATCAAATAAGTCGTTCATCTGCACTATATACACTCTCACATATATATATGCTTTGTTTTGGTGAAAAAACATACACATTATATTTCTAATGATAACAATTAGTTGCGAGTACACACAAACCCCCATTTGCTCACAGGATTTGTTCATTGCTGTTTTTAGAACAACTTTAGTCATTTAGTTTCCAATTTTCTCTCCTGGAGAAATAGCTTTTTTAAATAGCCATATTTCCAAAAAAACACCCAATCATTTAAAATAATCATAATAATAATAAACTCCAGACAAGACGAATGTTATAAACACACTAAGAACCCTTTGTCTGGTATCAGTTTTATTCATCTGTGTGCAGATCTTCATCTTATGGCTTATTGAATGTAGAACAAGAGGTTTGTGCCACGCTTTATTATATTCTCTGAGGTTTCTCCCCCCTAATGCTCCTTGTGCAACACTCAAGAATAAAAAAGAGATTACAGTATGAAAAACACTGAGTTGTGTAGCAGAGATGAATAATGCAGCAGCTGCAATGTGGATACACAGTTTTGTTTTCATAATCACTTCATCCAAATGTTGCTGTGAAGCAAATCGTTTCAAATCTTTTTTGTTATTTGTTGTGTTGCCATGGTTTTGTCTTTCACTAAAGATTTTTAGATTTGATAAGGCACCGAACAGAAAAAAATATGCAGATATAGGTTTATTTTCCTTTCACTCCCTCCTTCCACTGCATTTTAGTTTTCTCACACATCTTATCTGTAAAATAAGTGATATTCAAAGATGTATTTTTTTTTATTTATTTCATCTCACTGCCACCACAGCATAGTTATTAAATATGTAAGTAAAGGATACAAGAAAATGATTCCATAGATTACATTAATTCTTTGCATACAAAGTACATTATAAACTTCACATCATACAGTATAAATACAATCAGTAGCATAAAGCAATTTATTTACTTGATGTATCGGCCCTATGCAAATTTACACAAAATCACACGTGCAAGACATTTTCATCTTTGACAAATCACAAAATCGAATTCATCCAAGTCATACAATTTACTTGAATATTTAAACTCACAACCAAACTGTTGATATAACTGAATAACAAAGACATTCATTAGTTAAATGTTCAGATTGACGGTTCATTGATAGCATATCAGTGCTCGGAGTGTTTTTCAAAAACATAGTAAGTTATGTTTGAATGCTATTATGCTAGTCTTGCCATTTATGCAGTGTATAGTATTGGTGCGTCTCAATCAGCTCCCTAGTTCAGTAGTCAGAGCACTGGTCAGGGAGTCGGCCAATTTGAAGGTCTGTCTCAATCGTGAAATCCTTCCAGTGCACTGGAACTTTTGCTCCCTGAAAAATTCCACAATGCACCGCAAAAAACAGGGAGCATCAATGCTCACTATGCTCCCTTACAGGAAATTATGTGTCAAATACAGATACTGATTTACGAGCTCGGGAGCTAGAGAGCTGATTGAGGTGCACCTTATGTATATGTATATTATGCAAATTTCCTGTATGTTAGTACATGAACACCCAGAAATACATCTGCCAAAATGTGCAAAATTATAACACACTGTGTGCATACTGTATCGCACAATGCAATGTATGAACATATTTTTAACCATGATCAAGGTTAGCTTTGGCACCAGATTTCTACAAAGCAATGGCAATTTCACATTTGCTGTGTACACTGACGACATAAAAAACAACATATATTTCACCAGTACAACACTTATATTTCACCAGTGCAAGATTCTCTTTTGAAGGGCTCTTAAAGCATGAAATAGACTTTATGTAACAGCTCAAAATAGTCACTAGTGAAGGGTATGCGATTGTGTGCGCACTCGTGGCGTTATCTGCCAATCAGAGTTGTCATGAGACCATTTCATATGGCCCCTGAGTGATTTGAACTGAACTGAGCTGAACGATGACATCACTGAATCAATGATTCAATGAAATTGAGTGTTTACTATTGTCCTCTTGCATTATCGACACACTGTTTTCCAGTTTAATACTATAAAGCTGCTTTGACACAATCTGTACTGTATAAAGCGCTATATAAATTAAGGTGACTTGACTTGACTTGAGTCACATGATATTTATGGCTCAGTTCAGTGGCCCCATGAGCAACGATGGCAGATTTTAAATCATACTTCCAGTAGGTCCTGCGCCAGCCGTGCAAATGCCATAAAGATGGATGGGAAAGCTAATGAATAGCTTTCTCCAAATCCTAAGAATGATCAGTCACATGCTATTCACAGCTTAGGTGATTGGCTCTAAAATTTTTCCAGAGCTGAGAGCCTATCAGCAGCATCCAGGCTGTCTCCAGACAGTATCTATAAGAGTTTTGCACAAGCTTGGCTGATGATAAATGGACACCACTTGTGGAATTAAACTTGCGAGACAATAATGTAGCCTACTACTGTTTGAAATTCACTCTGCTGCATAATGCCGATGATAAGGCGGTGTAGGGTACAACAGGGCTAAAGGCACGCCACAAGGAAAATCTGCTTTTCACTATTCCCACAGTGTATGATTGCAGAAAAAAAAAAAAGTTTTTATTGAACATATATGGAGAAACACACTTTGTGGGAAAATAAATTATGAAAGTGGTTTGTTTTGTCTAAAAATGTTACAAATGCACGAGCCTTTATTCTCCACGCTTGGGGTAAAATTCTCACCAGCATGGGGCAAAAAAACACCCAGTATTTATACAAATACTTTAGCTGAAGTAATATATTTTGCATTTAACAAGTTAATACTTATTTAAAACGATCACTTCAGTTAAGTTTGTACTATTTTCAGTTTGTTTTGATAAATAAAATCTATTTTTGTTCAGTAAATATACTGCCAGTTTAGTATGTTCATTTTAAAAATATTTAAAAAGGGAAAGTTTCTTGAAGGAGATCCTCATAATAATTTAAAATGGCTTTAACAAACAATAAATATTATATTTTATTATGTCATGGTTTTATTATAAATATGGTGATTACCCAACCATGTCATGTCAGTCAACAAAGGAAAAAGTCAGCCATCTATTTATTATCTAACCCCGATTATTATCTTATTATTTTACCCTGATGCACCTTTAGCTCCATTGTACCATACTGTATATACTGTGCATTAAGCAGGCTCCTCCAGGCAGAGGAAGACTCCGTCTTCATGATTAGACAGCAGTTGCGGGCTGACCATCATTGCAGCCGTTCACAATCATCCCCCTCAAAGATCGAGTCCTGAAGGACCCATCAGGGTAGATGGTGTCTGGTTTGTGTTCACAGCGGAAGAACATGAGAAAGCCATTCCTGTAATTCCGGTTCATCCAGCCGTAGAGCAATGGGTTGACAAAAGTCGAGCACATCGCCACGATGTGAAACAAGGTGTAAATGAGTTTGTATTCTTTGAACTTGAAAATCAAGTCGAGATCGCTAGCCAGCTGAAACATGTGGAAGGGAAGCCAGCAAACAGCGAAGACCACGACCACCAGCACCAGCATCTTCGTGGTCTTCTTCCGGCGGACGATGCCATCGCTGCGGTTGGAAGGACTGACGTGGTTCTTCAGTTTGATCCAGATGCACACGTAAGTGTAGCTAATGATTGCCAAAGGGACCACATACTGCAGGAGAAGCATCGATAAACTGTAGATGATGGCGTCCCGATTGGTGCCATTGGGCCATTTCTCAGAGCAAACTGCAATCCGCAAGTCAATGTATGGGATTTCCTCATGGCGATACTCTCGGAAAATAGCCAGCGGGCCAGCCAGTATGGCGGCGAATGCCCAGGTCAAGCCGATGATGATGAAGCTGGTGCACCTATTGAGGCGCTGGCCAAGGTGGAAGACGATACACCTGTAGCGCTCTAGAGCAATGACCGTTAGGGTGAGAATGGACACATGGACGCTGAGAGCTTGGCCGTAAGGCACCATGTGGCACATCACTGCTCCAAATTTCCATTCGTCCAACAACGTGTAAACCAGCGTGAAAGGCAAACACACCGTGTCCACCATCAGGTCAGCCAAGGCTAGGTTCGCAATGAAGTAGTTGGTGACCGTGCGCATGTTTCTGTACAGAATGATCATGTAAATGACCAGGGTGTTACCCACAAGTCCTAGCAGGATTATGAGTGAATATGCAAAGATGAGAGATATTTGGACACTCAGGTGCTTAGTGATGTCATCCACAAAAGCTGGTTTGTAAGTGTTCATGCTGTCGTTTCCCAGGCTGGTCTCTTGACTTCCATCATAGACTGTGTCCTCCGTTCCATTGGCTAGATCTGATTGGCCCATGTTAACCAATGACATACAACACGAACCTGTCAAATAGATGAGAACATTTTTGCTTCTTACAGTACAAACAGTAGCTACTGATATGGCAATTATAATTTATTCAAAAATATAAAAAAGATGCATGTCATACATCTGATAATTTGAATGTACTGCTTCTGTGAAGAATTTGTTTTTGATTTCTGAATTAAAGTTGTAATAAAATCACAATACCACAAGAAAATGCATAATATTTGGCTGAGGCCATGTGAAAATGGCAGTAATTTCCAAGCACTAAGTGTAAATAGTGCTAGAAGCTATTTTCACTTACTGCAAATAGTGGAAGACACTATTTGCACCTCTAGTGCATTAAAAAAAAAAAAAACAGTATGCAATAACAACATATTATTAGTATATATTTAACACCCGATTAAGCCATGTTAGACATGCTATTATTATGATAGAAAAACTGAGAAGAATGGGATTGGAATTTCAAACTCTGTTCCTGATGTGTCAAAAGCCAAATCAAGTATCACAGCACTGCTTCTGTTGCCATATGGGTTTCTTTTGTAATGTTGTCTGGGTCAACCAGACAATGTTGTGTGATGGAGTTAGTCTTAATAATGTTTTCATTAGCCATTTTTAAGCAACCTGACTGAAGGTGATTTTAGTTAGTATATGAATAGTTTGTTTTTTGTACCATATACGCCAGCTGTTTTGTACATATATGCCAGCTGTTATTCTACTCATTTGATTGGAAAGAGAACTTAATTTAAGAATATGTAATGGAAAAAACAAAAACAACAACAAAAAACACCAGTTCCGTGGTTCACATTTCATTGCATAAGTTCAATTATAAATGTGTGCCAGAGATCTCATTCTCAGCATGGAAGCTGAATGATGTATTCTTTTCTTTTTGTATGCCCAGTTGGAGTAGAAGCGAGCGATCCATATGCTCTGGATGAGACATGGACACTTGATGAAATATGTAGCATACGCATCTACTGAAGAAGGTAAATCATAATATATCATTACAGCACTGCAAGGCATATAACTGAGAGTTAGATAATGACACCATTAGACTGACAAATGGGATTTTACTTGTATTTTCACCGTAGATGCACACACTTTACACAAACACAGCCGTCTTTGTTATTATTATTTTTTTTTATCATGTTCAATTAAAGCTTTTATTGAAAAACGACTAATATAATATCCATTTAATGCTTGGCAATCATCGTGATTTTGCTACCAGAATATTGAACCATATTTAATTACAAAAAGGTTAACGAGGCCCTCTCCTGCTCATAAGAGATGGATAGAGCTTCATTAAAATCCAATTTACAGGCTGCTCAAAGCAAGACAATGCAGAGCTTTATTTCTAAGAACGATTTGAGTTCATGAGCACATTTAGAAGTGCCTATATTGTCATTTAAGCTGATTATATGACACAAACTGTATGGACAGCTTTTTGCTCAAGGGAAAAGGAAAATTGCCAATAAAGACTTCGGCATCTTAGGTCGTTTAGAAATTGAAAACAAAAACACTGCTCTAATGTGGTCTTCCCTCCACCACAGATGACACAGTTTTTGCAGGACACTCAATCTTTCAGGGTGCATTGAATTAAAAAAAAAAAAAGCAAAGGTTGTAACACTGTTTTTAGCTGATGGGTATATTTCTGTTGTTCCTTACAAAAAGTATTGCCTCCATTCTTTACTGAGCTATCTACAAGCAGCTAAGAGCTTTGAGGTGTGTACAAAAGGGTTTGGGCCATAAAAATAAATATCTTCTTCTGCTTGGCTTTATAATATAACCAATTTGGTACCAGGTTTTAACACTTTAAAGTCAACTTAAAAAGGCATTCACATCCTGTTTTATAAAAAAAAAGAAAAAAAGGTGGGACTTTATATCCATGGTAAACTGATAGAATCATGAAAAGTGGATGTTTCTTTTACCTGATCTGAAACAATTGCTAAAATATAGCCTAAACAGTTGTTTGGCTATTGAATAATATTACGAAACATGTGCTGTGAGTGTGAACGTGTAATAAGAAAACAAGGTCAATCCTAATTTTGTGCTGACTTCAAGTGTCAAAAGAGGACATTGTTAATTTACAGTAGGTTGTGCTTTAGCATTTCTGTTCACGTCCTGCAGATTTTTTTTGTTTGTCCTCCAGAGACACATGCAAGATGCTATTCATCAAAAGGTCATATCCCTTAAGACACATGGCCTTTCCTTTCAATGTTCATTCATTTGGACAAGTCAATGACTTTGTGCAGAATATGACAGTCCATTCACTTCTTTCTAATAGATCAAGACTAGAAATAGGAATGTTGCTATCTCTCTGCATTTGTATTGACTCTTTTCAGAAGGCATTCTGTGTTTCATATTATACGAAGTGTTACGTTAATAAATATCAAGCTGGAAAACAGCATTCTGAGATTAAAACCAATGGAAAAACACTTCAGCCCAGAATCGCCACTACTTTTTTTGTTCACTGCTCTTTTGCTGCCTGCCTGTCTGTGTGTGTACGTGTAAAGAGGAATCAACACAAAGGCTACAGGGTCTGTTGATTGTCTCCCTCAAATGTCCCCCATGATTCAGCTTTACTGTCATTATGATGTTCTGCTGGGGATGCTCCTCCTCCACATCAAGAGCTCTTGGAAGCCCCATTAATGACGTGCTAACTCATCATGAGGACTGCTCTTAGTGTACCATACTCGTCCATCTGATGTAATCAAATGCTTTATGATTGTATCTCTGCAACTACAAAAACAACATTGGAGGAACTGTACATAATGTAAATAATAAAAATTACACATAACAGTAATGCTTAAGACAATCTTAGGAATGATACTCTAGGGTCTTGTAAACACATAACAGATATCTCAATAATCAAAGTTCAGACTAACTGGCTCCCTTTCAGTTCATGAGTTGGAGTTTGAATTGAATTGGTCACGTCCCACAGGATGTTGAATTGGAATGACAAGAAAAGAAATTTACTGAAATGCAATGCAAAGAAATTCACTATTCTCTGATATGTCAAAACAGACATCCTTTATTTCTCTAAACTACTGAAGCTGAGTAATGTTTAAACAGTTAACACAGCCAAAATCAAAACTAATTATGCCATGCTGCATTGCAAAAATGTAATATATTTAACATATATTTTATTTTTATTACAAATGTATTAATATATTACATATTACGTTAATATTAATGTTTTATTCAGTTCACATTTAACGTTATATTTCATATAATATTAAATATGTAAAAAATGTTTCATGTAAAATGTGTAACATTTAATAAATAATGACATCAAATTTATTTACATGTACTGTATACTGATGGCTATATTTTGATCACCTTGTGGTAAATCGGGGAAATGTATGTTATGTACATGTATGTTGCTTAAAATATAAATGTATGTTGCTTAAAATGTATGTTAATTTCTTACACATAATAAAACATATAGAAAGTAAGTATGCTGTATTTATGTAGGTGGCATTTCATGCCTGGATATTAATATCATAATATTGCTTGCAATATCTCATATGTCGATGGTGATTCACATTGAATATTAAATGTATTATTAAAAAATACACTTAAAGCTGTTACATGAATTTCGTTGAATTTCATTGCATTTCAAAAGCGAATTCGAATTAATATTCTTATGTGCACAACCTTATACAGACACCTGCCACGTGCTATATTTAATTGAAAATACACATTTTTCCATCCTGTTGAATATTGAAGAACACTAAAAAACAGCGAGCAATCCACTCACCTTATATATCAGATATCACCCCTATAATAACCGGGATGATAGCGCAGCACGCGCGGTAAAGTTCGCGCATCCCCACTGCACGCGACAGCTTCACGCTATTGTCCCCTTCAGGATCAGCTTCATCCTCGGAAACAACACTGAAGCATAGCGTACTAAATGCATATCCATATTTTCTTTTTGAAAGCAAACCACCAGCTATGTAGGCAAGTGAACTTTAGGTGCATGGGTGCTTCTGTATGAATGCATGAATGCAGGCTGTGGGAGGAACTCTAGTGGAAGGATCTGTCTATGCAATGTGACGCTCTTCTATACACTGATCAAATCAAATGAGATATGATTGTGATGTGTCAAATGATATATGCATTAAGACCTGTGGTACATTGTTTGACAGTTGAATTGGAATGACATGCATAGCTCTATTTCAGTAATGAATGTCACCCAGTGAGCTTCTAATTATAACGTTCTCCTGACACTTTTAGGGAGACAAAGTGTTATATCATTCTGACTTGCGAATAACTGAAACTGTCAAACTACATTGCAGTAAGTGATGGCTGTGATTTCTAGAATTTGAAATATCACTAAAGTGTGCAGTCTTTGCAAATGCACTGTTTCATATTGGCCTTAGTTTTGTGGGTGGGTGAGTCAGGTGCTTGCTTCTTCAGGGGTTCTGACCTGCGTGCGGAGATCTTAGTCACACCTGAGATACTGCTAAAAAAAAACATGCACCCAGATGTGTTACAGCTGTTACAGTGATGTGCATTTACTGAGGTGAAATGACATGGACAGCCCATGAGGTTCCAGTAGCACGAGGAGAATGTTCATTTATCGCTTTTCAAACCTGCATTTGCTTTTTTAAATGCATGTAACATGTAATCTTTTGCTAATTACATCTTCAAATTATCCTAAGGCATTCAAATATCAGAGAATGTCCAGTTGTCACACTTTTTAACTTTAGTTAAAACCATGGTAAATACGCTTATTTTTAAAAATTCACAGACCTTTCTAAAAAAATGAAAAGAAAGAAAGAAGATGTAACAACTAATGACAACTTGCCCCAACTTGACATTATACTCTAGTCCTTAGAACAAAGCTCAACTTTTCAAATAAAACAGTATTCAGTGTGCATTTATTGTGTTGTTCATCTAACAGCTATTACAAAAACATTCCAATATTGAAATTTTAGATTGGAGGACAGAATTCAGAAAC
Organism: Spinibarbus caldwelli; assembly: GCA_039654775.1. Classification (NCBI taxonomy): domain Eukaryota; kingdom Metazoa; phylum Chordata; class Actinopteri; order Cypriniformes; family Cyprinidae; genus Spinibarbus; species Spinibarbus caldwelli. The sequence continues at coordinate 27,403,832 of CM077247.1, read as the reverse complement.
ATGATTCTAGATTAGGGTTTTAAAAATAGATATTTGAAACAAATAACAAGCTTTGGTGTACTTGGACTTTTGACTCAAAACATAGCTAGTTATTATTGACAGATCTTGTGACTAAAAACCTTTTGACAGATCATTGATCGTCTCCTTCAGTCTATAAAATTCTATGGGAGTATTGTGAAAATAATGTGATATATGTTAGGAGAGAAAAAAAACCCTCTGCATTTCATGTAAGGTAGTAGCACTTGGGTATTATCTGTTAAAGACATGAGAGAAGTTAATAAAATATTTTTAGGCTAAGGCTTATTGAATGCAGAAAACATGCAACTTTGTTCCCAACAGACGGACTTGTCATTGTTTGTATTTGTTTATCATGCTTTCTGTTTATTCCTTGTTTCTGTTCCATCATGTGTTTAGAAGGAACGCACTGTACTGAAAAAGGGTCATAATGACAGTAAACCGAAAGCACTTTTCACACACTCAGGAACTCGTGTGAACTGACAGGAATATAGAGATTTCCCAGTCTCTCTGGGTCTGGGACTCGACGGAAAACCAAACCAAAACAGAAAGGGTAAGTTATATATTTTTTAATTTATTAAACAACAGGGCATGTGTTTAAACTATGCATCTTTATTTTCGGCGTTATTCGTGTTGTTGTGTTTAGCCGTGTAGCTAACTCACAGCAGGCTAATGTTTACACACACTGCCGCAGCTTTCTGCTAGCGTAACTACAAATTCTGACACTTTTCACAGTAAGATAATAGTGGTATGTTTGTGCATTTGCTTTAATAAAATACATTTTGATATTATACAGTGAAAAAGTTTACGTTTAAACTTAATAGCTGTTATGAAAGGCGGCGATGAATCGGCTAATAAATGTATTGTTTTGTTTCAGAAGCAAATGAACTAACGTTAGTACAGAATACAACAACAATGAATCACAATAATAACTACATTTTCTGCCTAAATACGTCAGTTACTACAGTAAAACGGTTGACTGTCGTCAAACATTAACCATGGGTTATTGAACCATGGTATAACAGAATTCACATGCTATTTAGGATCTGAACCCATCACTGTACCATCATGTAGATCCATAAGCAAGAATAAGAATGGTATTTTGACAAATTATGGTTACCATTGTACATTCTTGTAAAAGGCACCAGCATCTTAGTTATTTATCTTTACATGCAAACCTGTTTTACCTTTAGGGCATTTAAGATCATAGAAAATTAAATTGAGAACAGGTGATCACTTTTCATTTTCGTTATTACATGAGCTGTGCCAGAAGCGGAAGTGAAACAAACAGTAAATCTGCTCCATATGGCGACCAACAAAAGTAAGATGAGTCTCAGAGAAGATCTGACATGTGCCATCTGCTTTGAGCTCTTCAAAGACCCTGTGATGCTGGGCTGCATGCATCACTTCTGCAGGAGATGCATCGTGTCATACTGGAAGACGGTTAGGGGTCCTGTGTCCTGTCCTCAGTGCAGACAAGAATTTCCCAACAAACGCTTTCAGACCAACTACTTAGTAGCCGGTCTTGTGGAGAAGGTCAGGGCCAGCTCCACATCTGCATCTGTCAAGTATCTGGAGGTGAGTTGTCTTTTCACAATCAGGAAGAGGCAAGTCTGTAGCTTAGTATCTTGTTTTAAACCAAGTGTCTTGTGACCAGCGTGACCATCTGTCTTTCAATTTCAACTGTCTGTTTTGCCCTGCATCAGGAGAAATAAAGAAGAGAACATGAGCAATGTCAGCATTAAATGACAAGTTCTGTTTTTCATTAAATGTCTCTTGAAAATGTCCTTCCTCTTTTTTCAGATATAAAGGTCTGTAAAACCTCATGATTTTTCGTTTCAAAAATCACAAGCCTCAGTCATGTGACTTGAAAATTTCCAACACACCACAAATGGATTTTGTATCAACTGATACTGGTCCTTGTTTTATTTTCAAAGCCTTCCTATAATTGTGTTTCTTTATAATATATCATTCCATAATAAAGCATTTCAGACATTTTAAACTGAATGTTTTATACCACCTTAAGCAATATGGTTTACATTCAATATTAACGTGAGTTCACCTGTTTGTTGATTGTTTATGTTTCACAACATAGCCAGTTATGAGATTTGTGAAATTTATGCTTTCTATCAGCATAAAATCTGGTCTACCGCCCACAGAGTCATGAAGAGGCCAACCACAGTTCGTCTTTGTGTCTACATGCCATTAATCTGAAATAAATGTACAGCAGTGCCAGTTTATGAACTGTTGTAGAAAACACAGAAAATAGTGGAAGACTTTCACGCTTAGATATACTTTATTATACTTAAATATACTTTATTAATTTAGATTTAGATTTACTTTATTGATCCCACAAAGGAAATTGTTGTATCACAGCATCTTAAAAATCACCTTAAAATTACAGGTCTACTAAAATTAAATTAAAAGAAAACTACAGTTCTGCAACAAACACTTATCATTAGGCTAAATATTAAATAAACATGAATGTACAAGAAAACAAAACCAAAAAAAGCAGTTTTTATGAAAAGTAAAATTATGGTAGGTTTACCTGGTCACGTTTTGTTCACTTGATTTTGCTCCAACTTTATCTCACATAAACAAGTCTGGTACGACCAATGACCTCATAATATTATACCTCCCAATGAATCATAATTGGATCATAATTGAAGTTGCAACACACAAACAGGAGAGACCCAGCGTTATCACACGAGGATGTGAATCTATGGATCAGTTTCAAATCTGATCACACTGAGAAATGATTTTAGAGTTTTTGTTTTTCAGACAACCCACTTACTTATTAATCAAACTTTAATAAACTGTGCTCTTCAGATAAAAGGAAAAATTCTAGGACATTTAATTTTTAGATGCTCTAACATGCTGGTTTTGCAACTCCACTTAGCTTTTTTAATGTTTATTTTTATTGTTGACACTGTAGATACTGACAACTGGGAGTTGCTTGAAGCCAGTTAAAATATGATTTTTTGTCAGTAAACGGACTGTTCTGATTAAGGACAGAGACAATCATGAAACTACTGTTTTGATTTTCTTTAATAATGTGTCTGTGTTTACCAATTGCGCTTTTCTAGAAGCAATTAAAGGACCGTCTAGAATTGCAATTCTCCATGAAAGAGGCCTACGTCACTATGATCCGTGAGGACAAAGACAAGATGGAGAAAATAAAAGTGGGTCTACCTTTAAAAGAGAAAGATCACAATGTGACACTTCCTGCAAAACAGAATCACACAACTCTCCCTTTCCTACCCTCAGAAAATGGGGGCTGAGCTGCAGGACCGAGTGCACAGCGACTTCCAGGCTCTGCATCACTTCCTGCGGGTGGAGGAGGAAGCCATGTTGGAGGAGTTGAAGAGGGAGCAAGAGGAAATGCTGCAGAGGCAGGAGCGACATCTGGAGGCCCTACAGGTGGCCATCAGAGACGTGGAGCAGAACATCAACATGCTACGTGCCAGCAGCACAGACCAATCCGTACTTGTAGAGGTGATTATGATGACTGTTTCCATTTGTAATGCTGCTGCTGCTGCATATCCATTTGTCAAAGAACTAATATTTGGAATATTAATGTCATATTTACACAAGAACCTAGAGTGCTGGTTGTCAGAATGAGTTATTAGTGAAGTGTAGCTACAGCCACAGTCTCATATATATTTCACACAACAGCAGAACTGTAGAAAAAAATCAATTCTACAGTGATTTGACCATGTGCTGTTAATTATCAGACAGATGGTTTGCTTTTGCTGTGTTCTTGCTGGCTTCTGTAGTTGAGTCAGCGAAATAACCTGTTCTATTCCATTTCCTTCCTCCACAGCCTCCAGAATTGAATTCCAGGTGAGCAGCAATTAAAAAGCTATTATTATTATTATTATTATTATTATTATTATTATTATTATTTGCCACCTTGTAGATATCTGATAATGTTCTTTGTATGACTTTTTAATAGTCTGTAAAACTAAAATTTCACAGTTCTTGGTACCAGTTTCAGTACCATAGTACAAACTACTGGAACTATTTAACTATTTTATTTAACTATTTGAAAATAAAAAAAATATTATTATTAAAACCTTGATGTCTCCATGACTCCAGATCGCCTCTGCAAGAGCTGAATATCAACCTGAATACTTTCAGAAGCAAACATATTGCTCCTCTTCAATACACTATGTGGCGAAAAATGTTTCAGCATTTGAGTCCAGGTAATTTTTAGCAGTTACACTTTGCCACGATACTTTATCCACTACACACTATATGTTTAATTAGTGGTCACTACATGATCTTTAATATTTGTATTTGTACTATTTGGAGGTATTGAAGTAGAGAAACAGCTCAAGGTATTCATTTTGCTCTGTAACAGATGGTGTTATTGCCATAGTGACAGTATGAATACCCCCCTCGGGGCATCAAAGGATTTGGTGATTTGTTGAATGGCGCAGCAGGCTCATGTTAGACCATGATTCGGATGTCAGTTTTAGCAGCCTTCACAAATTTTTGTTTACATAGAAATGTAGGGTTACACCCTTATCAGGAAGTGATGAAAAACTGCAGTCATCTGTTCAGCTGATTTCATTGTATTTCACTTCCATGTTACTCTGTCCATCAGAGTTTTAAAACTTACACATCAGTGTAAAAACACTGTTACTGTTACGTTTCATACCGTCTAGCACATATCTTCATAGCACACATATCTGTATACCAGTTCCACTGGTTCATTTCATTAAAGTTGATTTGAGGCTTTTAGTCAATATCTGTTAGCTTTAAAGACAAATCACACAAACTAAAGGCTATTAAAAAAGGCACAAACACTTATATGTCCCCATGTAGTATGATGCTCAAATTTCAGTAAGAAATATGTCTTTGGTTATTCCTTACATAAAATAGTTGGAGCTCATCATCAAGTTGGACATGATAACTAATGACATGCCGTTCAGTGAAAAAGTGAAGAACCCTTACAGCCAATTCAATGAGTGGTTATTAAAAAGATTGGGCTCCTAACACCATGTCCTAACCAGATGTGATGTGATAAGTTTCCAGTGACAAGCAGTTTGCTTGTCCACACCAGACATGACACGACTACAAGATAAAATCAATCAAAACAAACCCCCCACAACAACAGCCAATCAGAAGAGTGTGTGGGCAGGCTCAAACACACTGCTGTTTCACACTCACAGTAAAATGGTAAGAAGTACATAATCAAATTAATAAAAATGATGCCATCCATTTTAACATGATTCGTAATACATTATCACTCACTGATACTGATCTTTGTCAGAGAACATGTTTGTTCACATAGAGTTCATAATTTGAATAGTTCTGAGATCTGAGGTAAATTATCCTTTTTTGCTTTCATTTTGGCTATTAAAGGCATGCAAAAATGATATTCAAACAGTTTAAATATTGTAAAAACAAAAGTAGAGGTAATCATTGAGTGACGGTTAGGGAAAAAACATGGAAAAGATACCTTTTATTTCAGAGTTATTGTTCACAGTTTGGATGACACTGATCATGCTGTATGTTTTGTGTTGCATTCAACCAGCAAGGGCAACTAAATTGCTTTCACTACTCGGCTGAAACGTTGTTTTCTCACACAAGCAGAAGAATGTAGGCAATCAAGAACCATTAACAGATGTGAATATCATGAAAAACCCTTCCATCGATTCAAGCTTTTTTTTTTTAATTCAAACAGTTCTCAAAACCAAGGTTTTGCAGTCGATGCCATTGATGATAGTGTGTCTTTTATTCCCAGGCCCAGCACCATTGATATTTGATGAGGACACAGCTCATCCCAGTCTACAAGTCTCCAGGAACAAAACCCAAGTCATCGAGAGCGACAGAATGACCAGTTACACATGTGATGCCAAACGCTTCCTTCAGTGTGTCAACATTCTTGCAACAGAAGGCTTCCAGTCAGGCAGGCATTACTGGGAGGTGGATGTAAGTAACAATCTTAAATGGGACCTGGGTGTTGCTCTGGAATCGGTGAATCGTCAGGTCAGGGTCAAGCTGTGCCCTGAGAATGGGTACTGGACCCTCCGGCTGCGCAATGGCAGCCAGTACTCAGCCGGTACGCAGCCCTGGACGCCACTGACTGTGATGACCTCACCTAGCAGGATTGGGGTTTTCCTGGACTGTGAGGAAATGAAAGTGTCTTTTTATAATGCAGATAACATGGCGCTGCTGTATTCCTTCTCCAGTGGGCCGAGAGGAAAAGCATTCCCCTTTTTCAGCACGTGCCTCAGTGAACGCGGTGAGAAAGCCCAAGCCATCCGCATCCTCCACTTCCCCCTTGAGTGTCCATCAGAGATGTAAAACAAAGCCTGTAGACACTCTAGTAAACTTGAACTGTGTTCAAGAGTCTGCATTTGTCTGAGGTTTTCGATATTTCACATTTGTCATCACTTTTGATATATTAAAGCCATGCAGCTCTCACAATGCTAATCAATCATAATGAGGTGAATTTATTTAGTTTATTTTTCATCAAACAGACAAAAGGGACCACACAAGTACCAGATGTACCAGATGTCTGTTGCACCAGATCAGATTTTATAAGGAATTCTGTAGAGTCTTTATTTTATATTTATAGAATATAAAGAGGACATAATTCTTTAACCTGATTATTTTATTTTATTTTCATCTACGGTTCTTTCCTTTTTTCTTTTTTTCTAGGTAATTACAAATACTGAAGGAATGGTAACTAAATACTATATGGTTTAAATCAGTCCAGGTTTTTAATGTGATTCTGCAAAAATTACAACAGCATTCTTTGACATGCATATTGCACAATATTCCTTTCATCATTGCCTTTATAGATATGCAAAGTAATTATAGATATTACTTGGAAATTAATTAAAATACTTTGTTCTTTTCAGTGGGTTGTCCAGTTGTTTTCACTTTCTTCATTGAAAAACTGAGCATGCTTCATACATCAGTAATCAGTTTTTCTGTAGTCAATAAATGTGAGCATGCGTTAGTTCGCTCTGTCCATCATTGTGTCAAGGCTCAGTGACAGGGCAGGAAGATGTTTAGTTTTGATTTATGTCTAGCTCTTCCTTCCTCTCAAATTGACAAAAACAAGCACACTGTTCTGACACAGTAATTTTAATATTTTATTTTTTGATGAATGCATAACACTTTTACACAGCATATAAAAAATGTGTATACCACTATGTAATATCTGCTCAATTACATCTCATATTTAAATTTAAAGGGTAAACAAAACACAGTTTATAAAGTCTGACCTTCCAGTGGGGGAGAGCACCTGGGGTGGCATCCCGGATGCAGAAAACAGCAAGGATGGGGCTGCCATTATCTGTCGGAGCAGGCAAGTGCATCAACATCCTCTTTCCTCCTGCCTCCTGCAAGGGGTCACACAAACAGAATAAGAGCCCGGGTGCCCTCAAACTACATTACTGCCGCCTTGGGACTGGTGTTTGGGGGTGTTTTGGCTGCTGGAAATAAGAGTCAATGCTAAGCCCTCCTCCACAGGGTCAGGTTGCCTTTAAACACACAGAACAGCCATGATTTAAACAGCCTATTAACATTCCAGCCTCCTGACTTTGTCCAGTGTGTTTGACACAGGGCTGCCGCTTCAGCCCTCGTTGGCTTTATTTCTAAAGTTGGACATGTTTGAGCTAATATTTTCATCTACATGCTGAACATATCTGAGTGTATAATAAAGATGGCAAGTTAAATATTTTCAACTCGGATAAATGTTTCAAGATTTAACCTGAATTTTAACATGCTAATGGCTTAGGTTCAAATACAGCCTCTCACTTCACTACATTGTCATGGGTTACTGAAAGTTTAATTTTCATTGGTCCACAAATGGTGTCCCACAAAAGTGGAAAAGTGCAAGGAAAGCATTTGGCATTAAAACAATTAGTTTGAACTGAAGCTCTACAGTTCATCTGACTCGTTTTCCAAAACACTGTTGTAATGTTTGCAAATGTATGCAAGCCATTCGTTTTGTTGAATCTTGTTCTTGGTAGTGTTGTTAATTCTTGGTGGTGAGTGACATGGTCTCATTTCCTTCTGATGAGCGGGAGAGCGGAGTAATGTGTTTCCTGACCCCAGGATGTGGAAGAAGAAATCATGGCACTTCAAGGTCTAGTCCTTGAGCTGGACTCTAGAGAACACGGCAAGAGGAAATGCTGCGCCTTTCATGCTGCGTACCGGAAAAGGTCAATAATAATAATAATAATAATAATTAAAATAATAACAATAATAATAATAAATATCAGTACTTTTTATAGCTCTGTTTTTAATCTGTACAAACTACAGCTAGTATACAATAATAATGTTGAGGCTTTTAGTTATTGCACTGCTACTCTTATAAGTACTGTATATGTTTCTTTATTTATTACAGTCAGAGGGTCACATACTTCCAAATGAACAATAATAATAAGCAGAAAATTAGGAGTTTATTGAGGCAAAAGTCATAGTTAATAGTTAGTTAATAGTGAGAATTGATCCCCAAACTTAAGTGTGACCAGATTTTCATTGGACCTCAAGTGCCAATCCAACACTACCAAACCCATAACCTATAATTAATGTAGTCTGGATCATCATTTTACTTCAAATTTTGTTCATGGTTTTTAAGCAGTCTATTCAACATATTGGCATTTGTATAATTTGTCTAGCTTCTTCCAAGTGACAGATGGATTCATGCCAAAATAATGTAGAGTTTGATTTGACACACAGAATTCAATGTCAGTGACAAAAAGTTGAAAAGCATATTGATTTTGCTATCCTACCTCTTCCCTGCTGCCAGTGAGACAATCATAACAGACCTGCCATCTATTTTTGGATTGCTACCCGCCAGCTAACAACCGCTGTTAAAAGCACTGAGTCATAACTACTAATTGCAACCTGTTCCAGTACACACAATCTGCATTCAAAGAGAAATCAAGTCTTATTTATTTGCTATTTAGCATATTTTCCCATGCAAAGCATTTTACAACACTTAAACTGCAAGAAAAATCCCTCTGGAGTGATCCAGGGTTGAGTGTTCTGCTGAAAGGATTACTTGCAATAATGGAATGCAATAATTATAATGTGACTTTTTTCATATGTATATAATTATTGGCATTAAACTCGACAGATAAAGCTAACCCAGACACCCAGCTGCCAGTTATAAATGCTTTCATTTGATTATTTATTTTTTGGGTGTTAAAAACTCTTTAGCAAGTGGCGTAGTGTTTGTACACATGCCAGGTAACATTATGACTTGAGAATCCCCCGCCCCTTCATAACATTCATACTAATGAATGTTTCAAGAGCCAAATCAAACATGAAGCATGCCTGGGAAAACACACATGCACACTATGGCAAGCCATTTTAACATTTAATCCTTAGAATGTACTAGTACCTATTTTCATGCTACTAGTACTTTTTTTAGATACTAGTATCTATTCTGTTTGGTACTAGTACTTATTCATTAGCTGATTAGCTGATTTTTTTAAGTACTAGTGCTTATTCTCTAGGTAGTGCCTTTTTAAAAGGTAGATACTGGTACTCAATCATTAGATACTAGTACCTATTATGTAGACACTAATACTTATCTCAATAGTGGCGAGTACCTATTCTATTGTTAATAGTAACACATTTTACTTGTTTGCAAATGACTTCTATAGGAATCTTCATTCAGATAACAACTATTCAGTTTTGACAAGTATGTATTCTAATCCAAAATTAATAGACAATATCAAAAACAGATTAACTACTACCTATTCATTTGGAGATATCTTCAACCTCATAAGGAACTAGTGACAATGCATTTGGAGACACCTTCATTTAAACACATCATTACATAAACATGAATACCTTTCAACTGTCCAAACAGAGTTTTCATGGTACAATATATTAACATATTGAATGAAACTGATTGTTTGTAACTGGCTTTGTATGTTAGCTTATCTTGCTAATTGGATAGCATGAAAACACAAGGAAATATATATATTTCTTATTTATTTATTTCTTTGTTTGTACTTGAACCATTTGATTAGTAGATCCAGAAACCAGTTCAAGCACACCAGCCAGCCAACCACAACACCTGGGACATTCACCACAGGAGACTGTGCCTTTTGGGCACAATTTATAATTCCTTAAAATAAAAAAGCAATGAATATTAATCTGCACCTGAGAATGCAACACATGTCAAATAAGAGTCCCTCTCTCCGTAAAACAGGCCTACTTAAAATATCTTTCAGCTAATATACATTGTGTCATAAGCTTACTGAGCAGAAATGTACATTTAAAAAGTACTATTAGCTATTATGTTCAGGATTTCTTTGGTCTAAAAAGTTACTAGTAGCTAAATAATAAGTACTAGTTCTAATTTTTCTTAACAAGTGAAGTATCATTAAATACTAGTCATTATTTAAATAAATACCAGTATCTTTAAAAAAGCACTAGTACCTACAGAATAAGCACTAGTAACAAATGAACAAGTACTAGTACCTAATGGAATATATACTAGTATCTAAAAATAAGCAGTAGAAACATAAAAATAGTACATTTTAAGGATGAAATGTTAAAATGGCTTGCCATATGCACACAAAAAATACTGACTGCATTTGTAACTTTCAGATGGTGCCTTACATTTCAAAAATGCTGTTCATTTTAAAAATGTAATTTAAAACAATCCAGGCAATGCATAATGACACTGTGTAATGCACTCATGGATTATGTTGGAAACCTTGAAGTGGAAATGATCTGAGTATGTTTTAAATAGTCAGATGGGATGTGAAGTTCTGTTGGGTAATATCTCATTTATCATGATCTTGACAACTTTATCATCTATTCATGGTCTGGATGTCTGACAAAGAACTTAATATCACACCTGGACTTTAGGGCAATTCACATTTAAGATGTTACCTATTCAGATCACTGCAACTATACTCATGAGACCAACCATTTATATTTAGACACCCTCAATCAACTGGTGTCACAAAAATTTCAGGATTTTAAGACTTAAGTCAGTGGCATTTATGCTGTCAGTGATATTAACACAAAACACATGTCCACTATAGTGGACACAAATGAGCTGCTGGACCTTGGAAGGAAATATGTGCTGTGTGCAAATGCATTGTCAGTTTAAACTTTAAAGCACAGGGGCCAGACACTTTATGTGACACTTCAGACTGGGGGAGTAATAGCATTATCACTGTGGAGGACACGGGCGTTTATGAACGAAAAGCGGCAGATGAGTGAGTCAGAGGAAAAGGAAATGATTGTAAATCCATTCAGAACTTCAGGATTCTCATTTCAACAGGAAAAAGAAAGTTTTATTCCCGTCGTCCTGTGGCACATCCTCTTTCAGAGACGCTTCTTTGTGTTTCACCTGAATCTGAGGTGCTTCTGCTCGCTTTATTAAATTACATCAGAAAACACGCGGGTTTGCTAGAATATCTAAAACCCCGGAGGACTGGAAACCTGGAAATGAAGAGAGATTTTACGTTTTTCTGTCGGATTTGGATTGGGATTCCCTTCTTCTCAGGTGAGAATGCATTTTCGTAAACACTTCGAGCACTTCGAAATCTGTCGTTATAATAGAACGCGGAAAATTTGAAAGCTAGCGTTTATAAAAAAAAAAAATTAAAAAAAAAAAAAAAACGCAGGAAAAGTGGAACGCTTACATTATGATTAACGAAGCTCTCAAAACTGAGAGCGCGCCAAAAGTTCGTTATAACGTGACCGTTTAAATTTTGTCGCGTTCTAATCAATGTAACCTGTCTGAAAGTTTTCATACAAGTTTTTCCAGGCGCTTCTTGTTAATGCTGTAAAATTTTGGTTCAGTTCGGTATTACTCCTACCAAAGTTTTCGCATGTGTAGGCTATCAGTTCTTTCCTAATTATTGTTCATCATCATTATCCTTAAATTCATTTTGTGCAAAACTCTTATTAATGCCAATTAAATTCACAAATACAAATAATTTACAGAAATCATGTATTGACGATTCATTCAATTCTTTTAATCAAATATGATTTTTTGTTGTTGTTGTTGTTGTTGTTGCTTTAGTTCAATCACATTCTTTTTTAACTGACTATAACTAGTAATTAGTTAGAATATGCATAATTCATTACAATTTGAATGCATTGCTTCTCTCATTCACATGGACAATCTCTGCAATGTCTGCAGTTTTGATTGCATTTTTCTTTGTTGAAAGTTTATGATATATATCACTAGAGGGAGCCTTGTCTTTATTCTTGCCTGTTCAGTGAATGTTGTTAATTGGTCTTGATGAGATCCAGTTCTAATTCCAGTTTAATCCTACACAGGCTACAGTGTTGGTAGAAGAGAGCTTTAAAGGAACTTTAAAGGAGCAATCGGATATGTTTTTTTAAACTATTATTTTTGAGCAATAATGATTGAGCAGTGGTTGCTTTCTCTTTTTTGTGCCTTCTTACAGATACAAGACCATGTTTTTATTTTCACTTTAATCTTCATGGCATTTCCTGGTTATCAGTATTCTGCATATTATTTTTTGCTGTGGTATTTCTTATGTACACAGTTTTATTCCAACAGAACACCTCTGAAACCAGACCCTCAGTCAGGGGGTAAGGTATCAGCCAATCATAATAGTGAGCAGTTTGAGACAACAAAAACTCGCTATTCTCTACACAGGTTTCAAAACTCTGTGTTTCATGGTAGTGGTAGAAACTTTGCTGTGAATCCCCCAATAAAGAGATCAAGAGCTTTGAGTGAGTGCAGGTGTCATGTAGTGAGATCGGAAAGGTCAGAAAACTCATTCCTCCAGTGTGTTAGCTGGTTGCACATCAAATAGCAGCACCTCGGGTGAAGACTTTGGCAGAAGGATGAGCTTTCTCTAAATTCTAGGAATCTACAGCTATAAGAGCCCCACTTATAGATGACTGCATTAAAACATTGCACAAATGAAAACCATATGGCAGCTTGGTGACCCTGTGTTTGACTGCTTTGTCATAACAAGTGCTGTGTCTGTGCTAAAGTCCAAACTGCTAAAATCCTTTTAAGCAGCATAGCTTTCCATGTAACATGCGTTTTCCATTTTGTTGATTTAAAGAGCAAAATTTATATAGTCTGTTATCAATCAGTTACATTGGAAGACTCGTCATTAGCATTAGGATGTATGTGTCACATACAGGTTTATTATGTAACAGCATGAGAAATTTGTTGGCCGTAACACTGACTTCAGGACAATATCTGTAGTGTTTCATATAATAGAAAGTAATTACTGTCTAGAGATTCCACTGATTAAACTCCAAATATCTGTCAGTTCTCCAGGATGTTCTTAATATAAAATATGACTACAGAACTCCTTAAAGGTTTAATTGTAAAACCATATTTCAAAACTCTGAAGAGGATTTTAAATGTTTTTACGTCAAGACTTTTAGCAATGTGTTTCATATTAGTGCTGCTAATTGCTAATTGTCTTACTGATGGAGTTTGAGGTTTAAAATCCTAATGTTTTCCCAATATTCTGATCTTCCTGGCTACGGGAGCAGAGAAATAAAAAAATACAGCATCCCTTTTACTATTATTTACTATTAGTTTAGGAGCTGCAAAGATTATTTTCTCTTTTTCATTATTTTTTTCATGTTATCACTTCTGTTAAATCACTTACTCTACAAGCAGAATTCTCTGACAGACTTTCAGTCTGTTTCTTGGTTTGTTTAAAGGGCTTATCATCAGGTTATATACTGTGTTTTCACTTTAAATTGAGACCCTTCTTGAGGGGCCTCAGTGGAGGAAAATCTGAAGCTTATTAGTTTAAGCGCAGAGTCACCATAACTGGTGTGAGCTCCATGGCCTATGGCAATATTTCATGGTGCACTATGAGGTGTAACAAGTGTTATGTTTCTCTGGTCAGCGATATGGCATGGTCTGCCTTTGGATGTCAGTGAGGGTTCATGGGAAAGAGGACTGCCAGTGTTTCCTTGGCCTCCACTGACCGAATCCATATTCGCACGCTTAATCTCATGATACCCATTTCTGTTTCTGCATCATTGCATCAGCAGGTTTATAATAGCTGCAATTAGCTAATGACCCCAGCCCACATGGAATCTGTGACAACCCTAAAGATCTTGGCTAATTTGATTGTACTTTCAGCTGAGCTGAATACTGATTCATACCAAGGACTCCTACTGTTTTAGTATTGGTAGAAACAGCTCTTCCCATAGATCTAAATGGGGAATATCATTTCTGGATGACAGTAATGACAGAAAATGCGACGATGCAGTGGAAAGAGGACAGCGTCCTGTTGGCAGCCTCCACAGGTACAGGAAATACTAGTAAGGGATGAGAAAGCGACATGTAGGAAACCCACACAGATGTCTCCCCTCCCACAACATCCTGACCTCACCCCAAATCCCAGCCAGGAAATAGGAAGGCCACAAGTAGGCAGATAGACATGCATGAAAGGACATACAGTCACATTTTTGGATCTCATCCTCTCCCGACGGGTGACAGCGGACTCAAAGCATGTCCCTGGCCTTGGCTCTAGAGGACAGAGGAACTGCATCCAGCTTTTTCTCCTTCGCTCATGTTTTAATGTGCATGCACATCCCCTCCTGGGGCTTGACCGACGTCCTCCACGGGGAGCAGCGGGATGCTGACTCCTCAGTCCAGGGAGGAGGTCTGTTCCGTGGCCTATCTGCCCTCCATTTGTAGGCCGGACGTACGGCTATTTCAGGCCCTGTGCCCCACTGTCTGACTGGGATGATGTGATCTGACCCCATTGATAATAGACAGAATAATATAGATAGATAGATGAATAGATAGATAGATAGATAGATAGATAGAACAACAAATTTAACATTTGACTGTTAGGAAATTCTGAAATGAAAAGCCAAGCAGGAAAACAGGAAATTCACTGGATAAGACAAAAAATGCATTTGCCTATCAAAGGCTCCATGTTTCCGTCCTCAGAGCAAAAGGTAAAGACTTTTGCCACGAGTACCTTTGAAGGCTTTATTTCTCACTGTTATATGTCCCACAGTGAATAACAATCCACCATGCATGCTCCAAAGTGCCAAAATGACTGCTCTTTGCTCCTGAGTGCACGATTTATCTCTTTTTCACAGGCATACTACTTCCCAAAATACCCAGCAGTTGCTTAACTGTCACTAATGGATACACCAAGGTCTCACTTTACTCAGGAAACAGAATATTCTGCAAACCACATATCTATATCTAGAGTACAATTGTGCTTTTCAGTTGAGAGAGAAATACAAAACCTGTGTAATCTAGCATGTGACTCCACTAGATTTACTGTGTTCTGATCTACCCAGACGTAACAGCACTATTAGTGTAATTTCTGTAATTATTTTAACATTTTCCTTTTGGTTTTGTCATTCCAGTTAATCTGAAACCTACTATATTGCTGTAACTTTTTTTTTCTTATTAAAGGACAAAATAATTGTGACAGAATATGAATTTTTGGATGAACTATTAAATCTAATCATTGAGTTAAATCACTGCCCTAAGAGAGATGCTCTGGTAGTTCATCTGAAACTCACTTTCATGGGATGTGCAAAACTACATTTTTTTTTTTAAACCAGTCATTCATATAACCAACTAGGCAGTTTTAAGGAAGTCCTGTGGAATTACAACAGAGGCTCATTAGAAAAACAATAAAACACTAACAACTTGTATTCATTTTCACACAAAGTATGATTACAGGGGCAGATTATTGATTAATAAAAAAACTTATTTTTTGCTTGGTTCTTAGTACAATGCTATATTAAGACCTCAAAACACTTTTATCATAGTGCATGATTTGCAAATTAATAAATTTTGATGTTTGCATCACATAACCAGCTATATATCTATGGCTTTTCTGACACACTGTAGTAAATTTGCTCAGTTGCCCACCTGGTACAGCATTGCACTTGCAGTATAATAGTCACAATACTTGATAAAGAGCTTACAGACCTGCAGAAGCAAGCTTTTTGAACATTATTGTTTAATTTTAGGGCCGGGTTTAGTGTAGGTGGTAAATTATTTTCAAACACAATAGAGCATTAACTCTTTAGCGCCAATACGTACAACAAACTAGTCAAGTCACCTTTATTTATATAGCGCTTTTAACAATACAAATTGTGTCAAAGCAACTGCACAATATCAAAATAGGAAAATAGTGTGTCAGTAATGTAAAATGACAAGATTAAACACTCAATTTTCAGTTAAAGGCATTTCATTATTGAATTCAGTGATGTCATCGTCCAGCTCAGTTCAGTTTAAATAGCGTCTGTGCAATCAGGTCGACGATACCTCTGGAAATGAAGTGTCCCCAACTAAGCAAGCCAGAGGCGACAGCGACAAGGAACCAAAACTCCATCGGTGACAGAATGGAGAACAAAAACCTTGGGAGAAACCTGGCTCAGTCGGGGGGCCAGTTCTCCTCTGGCCAAATGAACCAGCAGTTAGGGATGGGCGATATGGCCTAAAAAATTTATCACGATAATTTCAGGTATTTATTGCGATAACGATACCAATGACGATATATTATTATAAATTATTTTCTTCTGTAAAATAGCAGATTGTTATGTTTAAGTTGTGTTCCAGTGACTGTGCTGAAAACATCACACAACAACAATTACACTATAATAATTAAAATCAATTACAAGTTTAAAATGTAAACACAGATTCTGTATTTATTTATACTCTCATGGTGCAAACAGTGACAAAAATAGTGCAAACAGCAAAAGTAACAATCACCAACCATGTCTTCGGTTGTTTCAAAATTACAACAGAGTACAACTGCAAATAAATCCTGATAAAGTAACAAACATGTTAAAGTAACCTGATAAAGTAAAGTTCAGTGGGAAACAGTCAATGACACACTCTTAGAATGTAAATATAATACGTATGTGGAACATGCTACCACCAATTTTCAACACTACCATGGAACAAACTGTAAAAAAAGTGCAAACACTGTATCAAAAAGTAACGATCCCAACTGTCTTCAGATAGTTTACAAAATAGTGCAAAACACAAGTTAAATTTAAATAAGTTTAATTAAACTGTAAACACTATACTCTTAATTTGTAAGCAAAATGTAGAAATGAGGCTGACATGAACATGTCTGGTAGTGCAAGTTATATAACACACATACTAGTGTGATTCAGTAGCTTTCAAAAAGAGAACAGGGCTCACACTTTAAGATTTTTGGTCAAGAAGACCAACATATTCACTGTAGCTGGTTTCAGAAGAGACCTTTGGCATGTCACAACATTTCCAGCAGCGCTGAACACCCTCTCTGAGGGTGCACTTGTGGCGGGGATGCACAAGTACTTTTTCGCCAAACGACTGATGTTAGGGAAATTCACATCGTGTACCTTCCACCACGTAAGGGGATTGCTTTCACCATCTGCAAGTGGCCCATGCAGGTAGTTGTTTAATTCAGCCTCAATTTTCTCAGTTTCAGAAAGGCTGGTCATCTCAGCAGCTGGTTTCTTGAAAAAACTTCCAAGACTCTTCTTCTGCCTTTTAAATGCACTCTGAGCTTCTTTTGTTGATTCAGCTGACGTTACAGGGGTAGCAGCGGTAGCAGAGCCAGCATCACTTGGCATGACAGAAAGGGATTCCACCTCTCGGACTACTCTGGCTTTGATGACCAGGATCTCTTCTTGACTCATATACTGAGTACGGAAGCGTGGATCAAGAATTGTTGCCATGTTGATCAGTTCCTGAACCTCTAGGTCACCATATTTGGTGTTCATGTAGTCCAGTATTGAACTTTTAATTGTCTTGGTGAGATCTGTGTCTTCATCTTTCCCCTGCAGCAGCTCACTGTTGAATAGGTGAAGAGTAGGCTTTAAGCATGACACTGTGACATAGTTTTCAGAAGAGAGGGCATCTGTAAAATCAAGAAGAGGCCCAAGTGCCTTACTGACAGAGTCTAGGACATCAATATCCTGCCATGTAGGCACCAGATGCCTGGTTGACCTGTCAGCAGCCAGGACTTGCGTAATGGCCTTCTCTTGCTCAAGTATCCGCTGAATCATCTTCTGCCTTGATCCCCATCGTGTAGCCGATTCAGTCACAAGTTTGTGTGGCGGAAGGCTAAGTTCTACTTGAGCATCTTTGAGTTTTCGCTGCTTTTTCCAGCTGTGCGAAAAAACACTGACAATCTTCTTACAGACTCCAACAGCTCGGTCAATCCTGGTATCCCTCATGCTTCTCTCTGAAAAACAACAACACAACTATTTGTTTATTTTTATGTATTTATTTATGTTTCTTTTGCACAAGAATAAAATACATACAATAAAAAACAAACGAAAAAAAAAAAGTAAAAAGAAAAAAGTTAAAGTTCAGTTAAAATTAAAATAAGATATGATTAAAAAAATCATTAAAAAACAATTAACATTTAATATTAAATGCACATAATATATACATATTAGCTAATGAATTACTGTTCAAAATACTGCATATAGTTACATTACTAATGCAAAAACAAATACATAAATTCAGTAAATATTAAGCTCATGTTTGCTCAGTGTGCATGCATTAAAATATACTGACACTAAGAGAGAAAGAGTAAACTTACCAATAGCAATGTGAAGACAATGGCCAAAGCAAGACAGTCTTGTCCACATGTTTAGAGTGACTGCTTTTACTATATTGGCCCCGCTGTCCGTTGTTAGGCACACCTGTTTCTCCTCGTCTAAATTCCATTCTTGAAGAAATTGCTTCAAGCCACTCGCGATGTTTTCACCCGTGTGGTCATCTGGGAAAAAACTTGTCTGGATGCAACAGCTGTTCAAACTCCAGTCACTCGTTATGTAGTGGACCGTAAGGCTAATGTACGGCTCAGTCGCTCTGCTACTCCACATGTCAGCAGTTGAAACATAAAAATCCGCCGTAGACAGTGCTGTTTGTACCCTACCACGGCACTCTTCATACATCGCTGGCAGGGCTGTTTTGGAAAAATACTTCCTTGAAGGCATGTTGTATCTTGGGTCTAGTTTATGGATCATTCGCTTGAATCCTCCTTTTTCGACAGTTTGGATTGGCAACATGTCTTTTGCCAAACAAAACGCCACTGCCTCCGTCAATTCGTTCCATCGTTTACTTTGCTTATCATAAGGGACGCAATTAGCAAATGCACTGGCAATTTTCGTCTGGGTGGGAATTTTCTTAACCCTAGGTCCACTTGTAGTTCGTGCCTCCGTTGTCTTGCGTATCTTCAAACTTTCTTCATACTCTGGTTTGTGTTTGTGTTTCAGATGGTGGAACAAATTGGACGTGTTTCCACTCTTTGTAACCACCGTTTTTCTGCAAACCTTGCATATTACGGTAGTTTGCTCCGCATCTGATTTTTTATAACCAAACCAGTTCCAAATTGTGGAGGTAGCTCCTCCTCAGCCTCACGTCCGCCTTCCGCCATGCTTGTTTTCACTCCGCACGTGAACAGTAAATCGGTCGCGCACAAAACTACGTCATCAACTAGACTTATCGTTATTATCGCGAGGAGACAAATTTTTATCATGAGGAGAATTTTCAACGGTATATCGCAAACGATAAGATATCGCCCATCCCTACCAGCAGTTTGTTCCAACTGCAGCAAAGTCAGATTGTTAGGGCTCAACTGGTTCCAGTGGTCTTTTCCCGATGGCTGTCTAGGTGGCGGCGTCCTCACTGGGGATCTGTCTCTGGGGCTCATCTAGGTGTCCTGGTCTCCGCTGATGTTCAGGGCTGTAGAGGTCGTCTCTGGGTGCTGATCCACCAAATGATCTGGATACAAACTGGATCTGGTGACTGCAGTGACAATCTGGGCTGGATACGGACCGGATCGGGTGGCTACGGTGACCTCGGAATAAGAGAGAAACAGACTAATATTAGCGTAGATGTCATTCTTCTTACGATGTAACAAGTACATCGTGTGTTATGGGAAGTGTTCCCGGTTCCGGTTGACCTAGTTAATGCAGCCTAACAATCCTTTAATGGATTTGAATATTAGAAGCTTATTAGTTTGTTATGTGTATGCCAGGTTAAAGAGATGGGTCTTTAATCTAGATTTAAACTGACAGAGTGTGTCTGCCTCCCGAACAGTGTTAGGTAGATTGTTCCAGAGTTTGGGCGCTAAATAGAAAAAGGATCTGCCGCCCGCAGTTGATTTTGATATTCTAGGTATTATCAAATGGCCAGAGTTTTGAGAACATAATGGACGTGGAGGACTATAATGTGATAAGAGCTCACTCAAGTACTGAGGAGCTAAACCATTCAGGGCTTTATAAGTAATTAACAAGATTTTAAAATCTATACGATGTTTAATAGGGAGCCAGTGCAGTGTTGACAGCTTATGTGGTCATACTTCCTGGTTCTAGTAAGAACTCTAGCTGCGGCATTTTGAACCATTTGTAGTTTGTTTATTAAGCGTGCAGAACAACCGCCCAATAAAGCATTACAATAATCTAACCTTGAGGTCATAAACGCATGAATTAACATTTCTGCATTTGACATTGAGAGCATAGGTCTCAGTTTAGATATATTTTTAAGATGAAAAAAAGCAGTTGCCATGTTTCAAATACTAGAAACATGGCTGTGAAAGGAGAGATTGCTATCAAATAGCACACCTAGGTTCCTGGCTGATGACGAAGAATTTACAGAGCAGCCATCAAGTGTTAGACAGTGTTCTAGGTTATTACTTTTGTGGGTTTTAGGTCCGATAATTAACACATCTGTTTTTTCAGAATTTAGCAGTAAGAAATTACTCGTCATCCAGTTTTTTATATCGACTATGCATTCCATAAGTTTCTCAATTTGGTGTGTTTCACTGGGCCGGCGAAGAAATATAGAGTTGAGTATCCTCAGCATAACAGTGAAAGCTAACCCTGTGTTTCCTGATGATATTTCCCAAGGGTAACATGTAAAGCGTGAAAAGTAACGGCCCTAGTACTGAGCCTTGAGGTACTCCATACTGCACTTGTGATCGATATGATACCTCTTCATTCACTGCTACGAATTGATGGCGGTCAGATAAGTACGATTTGAACCATGCTAATGCACTTCCACTAATGCCAACAAAGTTTTCTAGTCTATTCAAAAGAATGTTGTGATCGATAGTGTCGAACGCAGCGCTAAGATCCAGTAGCACTAATAGAGAGATACAACCACAATCAGATGATAAGAGCAGGTATTTTGTAACTCTAATGAGAACAGTCTCAGTACTATGAGATGGTCTAAATCCTGACTGGAAATCCTCACAGATATCATTTTTCTCTAAGAAGGAATATAATTGTGAGGATACTACCTTTTCTAATATCTTTGACAGAAAAGGGAGATTCGAGATCGGTCTGTAATTAACTAGATCTTTGGGGTCAAGTTGGGTTTTTTTAATGAGAGGCTTAATAACAGCCAGTTTAAAGGTTTTGAGGACATATCCTAATGACAATGACGAATTAATAATAGCCAAAAGAGGATCTATGACTTCTGGAAGCACCTCTTTTAGTAGTTTAGATGGAATAGGGTCTAACATACATGTTGTTGGTTTAGCTGATTTAACAAGTTTATACAATTCTTCCTCTCCTATAGTAGAGAATGAGTGGAACTGTTCCTCAGGGGATCTATAGTGCACTATTTGATGCGATACTGTAGCTGACAGCTGCATGGTTACAATTTGATCTCTAATAGAATCGATTTTGGAAGTAAAATAGTTCATAAAGTCATTACTGCTGTGCTGTTGGGAAATGTCAACACCTGTTGATGCTTTACTTTTTGTTAATTTTGCCACTATATTGAATAAATACCTGGGGTTATGTTTGTTGTCTTCTAAAAGAGACGAAAAGTAATCAAATCTAGCAGTTTTTAATGCTTTTCTGTAGGATAGGGTACTTTTGCACCAAGCAATACGAAATACCTTTAGTTTAGTTTTCCTCCAGCTGCGCTCCATTTTCCGGGCTGCTCTCTTTAGGGCGCGAGTGTGCTCATTATTCCACAGTGTTGGACTCTTTTCCTTAATCTTCCTTAAGCGTAAAGGAGCAACCGTATCTAAAGTGCTAGAAAAGAGAGAGTCCATAGTTTCTGTTACATCATCAAGTTTTTCTGCGCTGTTGGATATGCTGAGGAATTGAGATAAATCATTAGAAAGATTACTTACAAAGCAGTCCTTTGTGGTAGAAGTGATGCTTCTACCATATTTGTAAGAAGGAGTTGAATTTACAGCTTTAGCTATATGGAGTTTGCACAAGACTAGATAATGATCTGATATATCATCGCTTTGCTGCAGAATTTCAACACCATTAACATCAATTCCTTGTGACAGTATTAAATCTAGAGTATGATTTTGACAATGAGTAGGTCCTGACACGTGTTGTCTAACCCCGATAGAGTTCAGAATGTCTATGAATGCTGATCCTAATGCATCTTTTTCTTTGTCAACGTGGATATTAAAATCACCCACAATTAAGAGTTTATCTGCAGCCAGAACTAACTCAGATAGAAAATCACCAAATTCTTTAATAAAGTCTGTATGGTGCCCTGGTGGCCTGTATACAGTAGCCAGTACAAACATCACGGGAGATTTATCATTAATACTTTTTTCTCTAGATAATGTTATATGAAGCACCATTACTTCAAAGGAGTTATACTTAAAGCCTGTTTTCTGTGAAATACTGAAAATATTGTTATAAATTGTAGCAACACCTCCCCCTTTGCCTTTGGATGCGGCTCATTTTTATAACAGTAATCTTGGGGGGTAGACTCGTTTAAAATAATGTATTCATCTGGTTTTAGCCAGGTTTCTGTCATACAGAACACATCTAGTTTATGATCAGTGATCATATCATTTACCAAAAGCGCTTTCGTAGAAAGGGACCTGATATTCAGTAAGCCAAGCTTTATCATTTGTTTCTCTGTGTTATCTACATTTTTCATTTGTTGAACATCAATTAAGTTGTTACTCATAAATTGGTTTGGACGTTTTTTGTATTTTCTAGTTCGGGGAACAGACACATTCTCTATAGTGTGATCTCTAGGTGAAAGAGTCTCTATGTGCTGAGAATTAACTGACTTCTGTGACGTGAGGCGGCTAGCAGACGGTCGGTTTAGCCAGTCTGTCTGCTTCCTGACCTGGGCCCCAATTAGTCAAGTACGAACTCTAAGACTATGTGCCATATTTCTAGAGAGAAGAGCAGCACCACCCCAGGAGGGATGAACACCATCTCTTTTCAACAGGTCAGGTCTGCCCCAAAAACTCGTCCAATTGTCTATAAAACCTATGTTATTCTGCGGGCACCACTTAGACATCCAGCCATTGAGTGACGACAGTCTGCTATGAATCTCATCACCACGGTAAGCAGGGAGCGGGCCAGAGCATATTACAGTGTCTGACATCGTACTTGCAAATTCACACATCTCTTTAACATTATTTTTAGTGATCTCCGACTGGCGAAGTCGAACATCATTAGCGCCGACGTGGATAACAATCTTACTAAATTTACGTTTAGCATTAGCCAGCACATTTAAATTTGCCAAGATGTCAGGCGCTCTGGCTCCCGGTAAACAATGGACTATGGTGGCTGTTGTCTCTATTTTCACATTCCGTACAATAGAATCGCCAATAACTAGAGCACTTTCATCAGGTTTTTTAGTGGGTGCGTCACTGAGTGGGGAGAACCTGTTTGATGTTCTAATTGGAACGGAAGAGCGGTGTTTTGACCCACGACTAGGCCGCCTCACAGTCACCCAGTTGCCCTGCTACGGGGGCTCTGTAACCAGAACCGAACAATGTACAGGACTCCCTGAGCTAGTTGCATCCAAAGCAGTATCTACAGCCCTCACATTCTTACTGTCCTCAACTAAAGTTTGGATGCGTGTCTCTAGTTCTAAAACCTTCTCTGTCAGCCTAACTATTTCCCTGCATTTATCACATGTGAATCCCTCGCTGCTGACAGAGACAGATAAACTGTACATGTGGCAAACAGTGCAAGCAACAATAGCAGGAGAAGAAGCCATTAATCACCGTGATTGATGACTGATACCGACTTAACTTACCACTTACCACTGTTGTTTGATGAACTCGTGAAAAACGGAGCGAGAGAGAAATGAAATGGAGCGAGAAAAAATAAAACAGTAATAGACGCGAGTAGAAACACTTATGACACGCTAACCGGCGAACAAATGCTGGTGCGCTGCACTCGCGGTTTTAGATTAAAAACAAACGATCAAATTAGTCAGGTTAGTTTGATAGATAATATAAGAAATATGTGGGAATTAAGTTATATTTTACCACTTAAACAACAGAGAGTGAAAGTAAGATAGAGATTCAACAGAAAACTGAAGCTACACTGAGCTACAATCGCAAACCTCTCAGCAGCATGACAGACAGGAACAGGCAGAAGAAAACAACATAACAAAACTTTGCCAGATACATGTTCATCCATTTCGAATAAACTGAATGTGCTTTTTTCAACACTCACTGGACATTTCACTTTGAAAGTGTCACAAAACGTGCAAGAAGCAACATAATATTTTGAAGAAATATTGACACTGGGTTGCCAATTACCCTGCTGAAAAAAACAGCATAACCTGGTTTGAATCTTACCAGCTTGATCAGACTGGAAGACTAGCTACTCTTTTAGTTGGTTTTGAACTGTTTTTCAATGATTAAAAAATTAATATTATTTCATTTAAAAAATACATAGTCAACTGCATTAATCAATTAGTCAGTTGTTGTATGACCAGTTGACCACCCTGCCTTTCCCAATCATTCCCATAGCTCAGGGAATATCATAACTCATACTATGCTCACATCCAACTAGCTCTGAACAGCAGAACTATCACATTCTAACTTTCATGGTCCGAAATTCCATCTTGGTTGACATGATCAGATCACTGTGAAGAATTTGGTGCAATTTTAATACAATTGATTTTGCCTCCAATTGTGTTTTATACCTAACACCAAAAAAGAACAGTAAGGGGGTATCTAAGCACTGAACATATACAGTGTCTGTGGCAGTGTGCATTGAATTACAAACAAGCGATACAGTATATGCCCTCATCTGTCTCTGCCTAGGGGTTAACCCCTGCTAACTGCTTATGTATTACTCTAGTCATATATCACGCTGAAAGGTTAACAGTCAGCGCCCCAGACGACTGCTATACACAGCATCCTTGTGAAAGAAATGTATATCCATATGGAAAGGATCTGGCACACAGGACTCCCATCACCGTGTCATGCCAATTTAGCATTGAATCTTCAGTTTACGATGGATGATTTCAAAATGCTGTCCTAATATCTCTTAAGCCCCATGTAAGTCTGCTATCAGATACCTTCCAAGCGTCTCTGATTCGGCTCATTCCTTGGTGCCATCCAGCTGTGTCTATGGGCTGTGTTTTGGCAGAAGATACGCTTGCACAAGTAATGTTTTTGCTGTGTGCAGTGGAGAGTTAATCCCAGGTCCATTGAGCACAGTACTGCTAGTTTGGATCATCTTTTGCGTTTCATCCTCACATCTGGGGAGAGTAAATGAGAAACGCTGTGGACGAGAAGTGACCGCTCACACTGTGAGCTGCTTAATGTTTGTCATAAATCTTTTCAAGTCAGTGTGTAGGCAACTCAATCTTTCTAGTTCAAAGTGAGCAAACCATGTGGCGATAGATCATATTTAAACCACAAGTATGACAGAACTTGACAGGTTTAGCAAAATGCTTACTTTTTCTGCATCATTTTGCATCAGTGATGTTTAATAGGCACATGCTTATTATAATAATATAATAAGAAATATAATATAGGCCTTGATCCATATGCATTCATACAAAAAATGCATTCACGTGTATATTTGGCTTTGTGTCAGGAAATCAAGACTTTATTCTGATATTAACAGTGATATTTTCTCTGTCATGCCATAAAGCTATCATGCAGATTCCACAAAAATGATGGACATTTTGTTTGTATCTCTTCTTAATTTCCCTTAGCCAAGTTTTGTTTCTTCCTGTGCTTGTAATGTAAATCGCTCTGTTTGAATTATTCATCAGAAGTCCGTCTCATTTTTCAATAAGATATTGTTATAAGACTTTCTTTAATAAATAATTTAGCGGTTAAATAGGCATGTCTAAATATATAAATCAAAGCTTTGTTTGAAAGTATATTAAGTAGTATCTTAATTTATATAATGTGTACATACAGGGGCAAAATAATGTGAACATCTGGAAATTATTTCTTTATTAAGGTGTTTTCCCACCATTTGCCTTTATCCATGTGTTAAGTCATGACTTAGTGTTCCATACGCTTTCAGGGTCCAAGCCACTCCAAGTTTCAAGTGAAAATATTAGCAATTTATGAGCACTATTCATCCGATCACACCTTTAAGTTAAGCTAAGTTTTTAAAATCTCACAGTGTATGTGTAGCAACACGACGTCGAGCAACAGAAACGGTGGAGAGACCATTACGCCACCCTAGGACTTGCACCCAGGGAATACCACGCACCCTCAGGTGCTACTCAAGGAAACTGGTTCGAGTCTACTAAAGGAGCAAGAGACGTGACTTACCAAAATAAAACGTTTTACACAGCAATCATTAATCCTAAAACATTCTAAAGAATGGTCTCATCAACAGTTTACCAATTAAATACCCACAGTTTCAAAGAGACCGTAATAAATCTTACTTTAACAGAAGGGGCAAGCCCCACAGCAAATCAGTGCATACAAATTCATAAAGCAAGTGGCAAGCCAAAAAGAAACTACAGCAAAAGAAACAAATACACTCTCCCCTTCTGTTAAGCTTCAACGTCACAGCTCGTCAAACATTGACCTGAGGATATAAATGCACAGAACACTCAGGAGAGCAGCGGTCCAGCGCCGTGATGGCCACACAGTCAGCTGCATGCACAGGACAATGAAATCATAAGATCAGACAGTATACGGAAACAGCCATATGAACAGCCGTAGATGAAGCCAGTGTACGAAACAGCCGTAGATACAGGGTTATGAAACAACAGCTAGCGCTCTCAGGCCGCACCTAAAATACAAATAAAAACACAAATAGACATCCACTTTAAACAATTTCCCCCTCTTCAAAAGAAAGGAAACCCGCAATAAAAAAAAAAAAAAAAAAAAGTTTCTTACCTCATTCTTAGACAACAGTAAGCTTTACGCTACCTGCGCTCATCACTTTGTACACACACACATCCCTAATAACAAACACATATTTAAAATATAAAACTACGTCTGTAAGGAACAGCCAATCAGGCGACTTACCAGGGGAAAGCGACAGGACATATGAACTCCTGGACCTTTACGGCCCACAAAACAGGAACACAGAGCGGAATGACCATGCCACACTTAGACTTGCTTCTTATAAAACCACTGAAACGCACCTCAATGATTGAGCCGCCAGGTGTGATCAATGACAAAACACCACTCAACGCCAGTGGGCATGTCTTCCCATTTAAAATACGCAAAGATTAAAATGGAAACCGATTCCAATGAATCCAAAACCATAATAAACTCATCCGGTCACATATGCAACAGTCTCCAGGCTTGTAGCATCCTGGACACCGGAATGCTACTGCAAACTATATGTGTATATTAGCAATGTCTGTTATTTGCTTTTGGAATCTGAGGGAGCGTTTGAACCCAGAAACAGTATGCGTGACATCAGACTTAACCGAATTACACCTTCCAACTATCTTAGAATAGATTCATACAACTTTAAATAGTCTTCTGTGGAATGTTGTCTATAAGAACGTCTGCCACTTTAGAGATGTTGAAGAAGGGAACTGACTTCTCACTCTTCTTTTCTAAACTATCCATAGTGGTTTGATAATATTCAAGTCAAGCAACTGAGGGCAGATGTTGGAGTTCATCTTGGTGATCCAACTGTCCAGGTTTTATGATCATGAATTCATCTTTTCCATATTTTAGCATTGGTGTCTGTGATTAAAGTTTCAGCATTTACAGCTCTTTCATGGATGATGGCTTTGTGAAATTCTCTGTGGACAGTTTTTTAAGGAAACGGGGTCTTTAAGGTGAGTATTAGGTTTGCTGTCACTTTTGCTGCAGTAGTTCTGTTTTAAACACAATCCTTCTTAGTATTTGAGGATCCCTATCATTCACGTTGGTTTTCGCCTACTAGGGCTGCACGATATATCGTTTCAGCATCGATATCGCGATGTGCGCATCCGCGATAGTCACATCGCAGGATGTGCGATGTTTAGTAGGCCTGATCATTATATTTATGCTGATAGTTTTCTTTGCTCACACACAGACACCGTGTCTACTCCGGACGCGACAGCTGCACAGAGATACCCATTTTTAAATAAATTTAGTAGCAGAGCTACTGCAAGCGATTTTCAGTGCTGGAAATCCATTTATCCTTTGTTGAAACTTCCGCGTCGTCGAGGAGAGCACATCACGGATGTTTAGCAACGGCAGGCGCCAGGAAAGCGCAAGCTCCCGAGCGCTTTGGAAAGGAGGAGGAAGTGGCGCGGCGGGAGTTTTCAACGCGTTTGCAGATGCACCATGTGAACGGCCCCAAAGTCTTTCTACACTGGATGCGACAAAGCGACCGTTGCCAATCGTGTCAACTTTGTGTCAGTATGTGATAAATAGAGCGAGGCATATCAGTTTACTGGCGGGGATTCGTCGTGTCGCGCCGCATCCAGTGTAGTTCGACACATATACGCGAAACCGTGTCAAAATGCATGTCTCCATGTATCCTTGTAAAAAAAAAACAAAAAACAGTTGCTTATGTCTTAGGTAAACAATTGAGAAAGAAAGAGGATAACAATAACAGCAGTTTAATGTCTCTGTTGCTTTCTGTGTCATAATCAAACAACAAAACAGAGAAAAATCACTTTTGTAGCTTTAACACAGATTTATTAGATTTAATTTATACAATGAAGACTGTGTTATGCAGTGTTATTTTACATTTTATTATTAAATTTCTGCACCTGAATACTGTTGGACTTGCCTTAAAAATACAAAGCACTGTTTATTTCATTTGTATCTTTGTTCTATTATATTTATCTATGCTTGTAAATTGTTTATTTCCTATGCTGATTTACTCACCTACAATATCAATATTTTTTTTTCTCTCCAAATAGAGCTATTCAAGTCATTTGGTGATTTTTTTTTTTTTTTTTTTTTCATATCGCAATATATATCGCAGAAAAACAAAATATCGCAATGTGAGTTTTTTCCAATATCGTGCAGCCCTATCGCCTACTATACATGTTTGCTGAAGTCTCGTCATGTTTATGCAGACATAATAGTTAAGACTGTTTTTCTTAAAACACCAAACAATTGGGCTGTTAAGGTTGCAGATGCTCCTGCCAAACAGATTTGTGCTTTTTGGATGAAAAATTGGCAAATTGTTAGAAGTGTGTTAGTTCTAAAATGTAATGACAGCCTAGGCAGAGCATAATGCACAATTTCTGTTTTCAAATCAACTACAGTATTAGAAAATCCTATTGGTCATGTACAGTAGTTAGAAACCTCTAATCTTTATTAGAGGACCAAGGGTGAAAAGGTGAAAATTTGGGCTCAGTGACTGCAGCCCTGGCCTTTCTACAGAGAGCCTGAGTGCTATAAGGAACACAATTGTTAAAATTTAAGAAAATGGTTAAAATAAATAAATTCATTAATAAATAAATACACTGTTCCTGACCATTTTTGGGGGGGGACTGTAAGTTTAATTCATGCTGTGCCTGCTATTGGATGTGATTTACTTGAATTTCAAGTCTAAATCATTGGCTCAACCACTGATCAAATTCTACAGAACAAAAATCACCTTATTAAAGCTCACAAAATAATTCATGTTTGTTTCTTTTTTTCCCTTCCGGCTATTGGGCTGGGAATCAGCTAGATTATATTGCACTCAAACTGGTAGTTAAGACCAAAGCAGATGTAATGTGCACAGGTTTGTAGAAAAAAAAAAACAATCATGAATGCAAGCCCTCATATTTCTCATTATCCATTGACTGGTGATATCCAACAGTAAATCTTCAGAGCTGAAAATACTGCTGTAGAAAAACCACCAGGATGTTCATGTTCAACAGGTCATTGACTCGCCATCAAATATTTACAAAATTCTATTGTGGGCTTTTGAGGCCGGATACGTCTGAAACAGATGGATTGTGCACATGAAATGCACTGGCCCAGAAATATTCCTTGTGATTGACATGTGTGCTTACAGTGTCTATGGAGTCACAGGGACAGGCATGAAAATCATTTTGCTCTGCTAGTCTGAAGAGAAAGAGGAGATGCCACTTGAACTGTGCCTCACTCTCCCTGTCTTTTACTATGTGAATATCTGCCATAGCTGTGATAGCTGTGTCAATCCGACTGAAGCAGAACAAAATCATTCATCATATTATACCGTATACAGCCTTACTATATACACACGCACACGCACACACACACACGTACGCACGCACACACACACGCACACACACACACACACACACACACACACACATATGTATATATGCATATGTATATATAAATGTGTATATATATTTTTATGAATACAAAAATGCTAAACTAAATATATCAAAGATACCAAGATCATATTTTTAAAGGTTTAAAGGTACTATAAAAAATGTCATAGGCAACGTTCTTTCAGTTCCTCAGAGGTTTGGCTGTAGATAAGGAGGATATGATTAATAAAGGTTTTTGTGGGATGCTTTAGCTTATTTTCAGACCATCAGAAAAGTTGTTGGGAAAAAAGTATATTTGATTCATTTGGTTTATTCAACTCAAAAATTGCCCCCATTTATTATGTAGACAACATTAAATAACATGCAAAAACAAATAAGGAAATTGATTAATACACATAATTAATACACATCAAGTCATATATCATTATCTTGTTACAGTATTGTTTTAGGGAATTGTGGTAATTCAGCCTTTCTAAAACCTGCTTACTCAGAAATATATCAGTTTACAAAAATAAATTACAAACACAAATTTCAGACTCTGTATTCAGTTGCATAAATGATTGTGTTTTTCTCTGACAGGATATTGTGTTCACATTTCCACTGTAGTCTCCTTATATAAACTTGTGATATAAAATAACACTTGTTGATGTGATTTGTAAAGTGATTTGGAGGCTCGTTTTGATGCTCAGTGTATCTTCTTGTCATCATTTGGTGTTAATTAGATCCAGGTGTGTCTCAGCTTCTCTTGGCATGTTCATACGGCCGTGTCCTTTGAGAGCAACAGAAGACATTAAAACCATCAGCACTCCTAGACCAATTAACGTGTGCACAATGACCTTTTGACCCTTCTGTCCCACTGTCAGCAAAACACAAACCAGATTAAGGGCCTTTTAATGTGCTCAAGGAACTTATAGTTAAAAAGTCCTGTAATAAATGATAAAGCACGTCTGTTGATGGTTGTCTGGGTAATCTAAGGCTGGCCTCACACTAGACTTTACGACTGATTTTAAGCCCGATTTGCAGCAGTGAACGATTGGGGGGTGTGGCCCGATTCAAGGCTTGTTGCAGACATTTTTTTTTGCCCAAAAAATCCTGTATTGTGTGGTGTCATTACAATTATTTAACTGCTCCCGATGGAGACAGAGCATCCCTGAACTCAAACATGTTTGATATTTACGGCTCTTGATCAGGCTGTCTCTAACAATGAGAGTGAGCAAGTGTCACCTACCGGATGTTGTGTGCTTCTATAGCTGAGACTTGGCAGCCACAAAAATGCCATGAAAGCAGAGAACATCACCCATATTCTTTTCTATACTTTGTTTTTCACTCTGAAACAGAAAGTGCGCCAGGAGAGCCAGCTGATAACGTAGATTATTCTCCATTTGTTTTTCTTCTCTAGTCACGTTTGATCTCACGAGTCTCTGTGAGATCACGTGTCACTGTGAAATAATTCCTACAATCAACAAGTGTGTGGTCTCGCGGTCTGGTCGAATCGTCTAGTGTGTGCATTCAGAGGATTATAAGGCTAAAAATCAGTTGAAACTGTCTTTATGTCTGTGGTCTCCCATGGTTTTAAAATCGATTAAGATTTAAAAATCGTCTAGTGTGTGGCTAGCCTAATGAAACACTCAGTGATGTGAAAGTCAGTCCCAGGTAATCGATGATGATACAAGGTATGTTTTGTCCAGGGGGCAAGGGAGGCAATGCCTCCTCAAAAACATTCAGATGAGAAAATAAGTGACAGTACAAAAACAAAGCAAAACAAATATTGCAAAATATATTCATGATACAAAAAAATTAAAATTAAAATTAAATTAAAATTTTAATTGCTGTTTTTTAAGTAATTCTGCTTAAAGGTATGGTCATATTTACTATTGTGTTTGGGGATTTTTACATGGGCATAACCCAGTCATTTCAATAGCTATCCACAAGATCAGGAATTTAGTGTACAGGTGAAAGATTTCTTTAAGCAGACTTTTCACCAGTTTTAGGTTGGTAATTGCAATTCAATGCACTGACCAACAGAAAGCTGCTTGGTTTGAAATTGATTTCTGTGTGAGCTGTGATTCTTTGCTACTGACAATGGACCCTCTTTGTCCACAAAATTTTGTTAATGTTTCCCTTCAACTCAGTGAGTTGTCACCAAGCTCGTGAAGTGTGCCATGCATTCCATATGCTTTTAATACAGAAATTGTGTAAACTTTAAATGGAACTGCAATGTAATTTATATTGGACTAAAAACCCAAAAAACACACTTGACTTGACCTCATGTCAGAGGTCCACTTCATGGTGAATCAACATCCAAGGATCTGCCTGGGGTGATTATTAGTGCCTGGAACATAAAGGGAATTTGACTGTTTCTTAGATTTTCTTCATGATGATGCTCTTCTCTTCCTGTAGGTCTGGTGACTGGGTTTTCTATGAGTCCACCCACTCTTGACAACACCAAAGACCAGCTCGTGATTAACGCTAACGACACACTGACCATTACATGCAGGTACAATCAAATTTTGATTATTATTAATGGGTACTTGACCTTAAATACTAAACTCTTTCTTAAACGTTTTACCATTTACTGTCGTAAACAACTTTAAACTATTTTTATAATTATTATGCATGCAGCTCATATTGAATATGAAAGATTTATACTTTTGAAAATTAGTCACACCACAGAGCTTTTTAAACTAGCTAAGGTAAAATTGTGACCAGTTATAGAACCTAAAATGGACTTGGGATAAAATGCCTAATTAAATAAACAATCAAGCTGCAGATTTGGTCATTTTTGATTGAATAATCAGATAAGCCTGTGAGCTATTACAAAAACAAGGGAAATGTTGAATTTGGAAGTGATTGGATGGTTAAGTTTAGAAATAAATGTGGCATGAACATGCAGGGAGGCGATCCAACATATTTAGCTCTAATCCCTTCAAAATTTGCAGACATTTCTTGCCAAGAATTCCCAGAATAAATTGTTTTTCAACATCTACAAACTTATACCTTTGAGAGGAAAGCATATTTTTGGGCCACCACATAGGGTGATCGATGAACAGTATTACGCAAACTCATGGCTGGCATTCAGAAATCATTGTTTTTCATTATCTGATTGAGGAACACATCAGTTTAAATGTCATTGCCTTTTCCTTTGCCATCAAAAATCTTGATCACAGGTTTTAAGTTTTTCAAGTGAAACAATTTTTTTTGCAAACAATCAAGGCAAACATTACTATTATCACTTCTCAAACCCTAGAATTGAGGATTTAAACAACCACCCTCCTCTAATCCTAAGTATTACATTATGGCGTGCAAGCCATCCTGCTCCGTTTGTACTACAAACCTTAATATCATATTGAAAGAGGTGTGCTGTTACTTTTCTAAATGTTTAGACTTATGAAAAATCTCCACAGGTTTACACTGAAGGAGGGGCCTAGAAGAGGAGACGCAAACTTTATCTAATTAGAGATAGTCCGTCTTGTCTATAAGGTGAACTTTTGGGGTATAAACCACTTTTTCACTCAGAATATACAGCCTCAAGTTCTCAGGTGGTTGTGTATTATGAGCCAATGTTTTGGTGAAACATTTGGAATGGCACTGACTTCAATGTGATTATCTGACCCATTCCACCAGGGGACAGCGGATTCTGGACTGGAGCTGGCCTGAAGTGTCTCTAAGTAAAGTGGAGTTTACTGATCGCCAGGATCAGCAGTCACCCGTTGAGACCCCGGGCCACAGAGCAGTCAGGGTGAAGGAGTGTCAAGGGGAGCCTGGGAAACCTTACTGCAAGACCTTAATACTGACCAACACCCAGGCCAATGACTCAGGATACTACCGCTGCTTCTACCAGGACATCAAAGCTGTCATCGATGGGACCACGGCAGCCAGCATTTTTGTCTTTGTGCGAGGTGAGAACTGCAAACAAACTAACTTCTTACTAGAATTAAAACTTGTTAGTCTTATTACAATAAATTCTGGTTGTATCATACAGTTTTGCCCATACACATAAGTGGTGCGCAGGTGCGTATGCATGACCAAAATAACTTATGTAACCCAAAAACTTATGTACATCCCTGTATATATAGCTGTAATGCATAA
The DNA here is from genome assembly GCA_039654775.1 of Spinibarbus caldwelli. NCBI lineage: Eukaryota > Metazoa > Chordata > Actinopteri > Cypriniformes > Cyprinidae > Spinibarbus > Spinibarbus caldwelli. The sequence goes on along the minus strand of CM077247.1, from coordinate 27,369,358 downwards.
AATCATGTTTTGTATCAATGCTGTTACATTTCTCAATAGGTTACACTTTATTTCAACAGTCCACTTTAAACATTCTACTAACTACAAGTAACTACAAGTAAAGACTATTAATGGATAAGGTTATGTTTAGGGTTAGTAGAATAAGCTGATATGTACTTCCAAAGTTGCTTATAGTCAGTAGAATTTTGTGGGAACATCAAAATAAAGTGTTAGCAGATATTAAGCAGACAGTCTACTAATACTCTATGTTGACTGCTACTTGACATGTAGCTGCACAGTTTCCTGTAGTTAGTAGAATGTCTAAAGTGGACTATCAAAATAAATTGTTACAGTATCTCAGAATGTTTCAGGGTTGAATGTTATAGGGTTAAAGGTCAGTGGCTAAGTAATTACATAATTAACTCTTTAAAACTCTCTTTGTCCCAAGAATAATAATGATAATATATATGTTAATATATACAGTGGGTATGGAAAGTATTCAGACCCCCTTAAATTTTTCACTTTGTTATATTGCAGCCATTTGCTAAAATCATTTAAGTTCATTTTTTTTCCTCATTAATGTACACACAGCACCCCATATTGACAGAAAAACACAGAATTGTTGACATTTTTGCAGATTTATTAAAAAAGAAAAACTGAAATATCACATGGTCCTAAGTATTCAGACCCTTTGCTCAGTATTTAGTAGAAGCACCCTTTTGATCTAATACAGCCATGAGTCTTTTGGGGAAAGATGCAACAAGTTTTTCACACCTGGATTTGGGGATCCTCTGCCATTCCTCCTTGCAGATCCTCTCCAGTTATGTCAGGTTGGATGGTAAACGTTGGTGGACAGCCATTTTTAGGTCTCTCCAGAGATGCTCAATTGGGTTTAAGTCAGGGGTCTGGCTGGGCCATTCAAGAACAGTCACGGAGTTGTTGTGAAGCCACTACTTCGTTATTTTAGCTGTGTGCTTAGGGTCATTGTCTTGTTGGAAGGTAAACCTTTGGCCCAGTCTGAGGTCCTGAGCACTCTGGAGAAAGTTTTCGTCCAGGATATCCCTGTACTTGGCCGCATTCATCTTTATCTCGATTGCAACCAGTCGTCCTGTCCCTGCAGCTGAAAAACACCCCCACAGCATGATGCTGCCACCACCATGCTTCACTGTTGGGACTGTATTGGACAGGTGATGAGCAGTGCCTGGTTTTCTCCACACATACCGCTTAGAATTAAGGCCAAAAAGTTCTATCTTGGTCTCATCAGACCAGAGAATCTTATTTCTCACCATCTTAGAGTCCTTCATGCGGGCTTTCATGTGTCTTGCACTGAGGAGAGGCTTCCGTCGGGCCACTCTGCCATAAAGCCCCGACTGGTGAAGGGCTGCAGTGATTGCTGACTTTCTACAACTTTCTCCCATCTCCCGACTGCATCTCTGGAGCTCAGCCACAGTGATCTTTGGGTTCTTCTTTACCTCTCTCACCAAGGCTCTTCTCCCCCGATAGCTCAGTTTGGCCGGACGGCTAGCTCTAGGAAGGGTTCTGATCGTCCCAAACATCTTCCATTTAAGGATTATGGAGGCCACTGTGCTCTTAGGAACCTTAAGTGCAGCAGAAATTTTTTTGTAACCTTGGCCAGATCTGTGCCTTGCCACAATTCTGTCTCTGAGCTCTTCAGGCAGTTCCTTTGACCTCATGATTCTCATTTGCTCTGACATGCACTGTGAGCTGTAAGGTCTTATATAGACAGGTGTGTGGCTTTCCTAATCAAGTCCAATCAGTATAATCAAACACAGCTGGACTCAAATGAAGGTGTAGAATCATCTCAAGGATGATCAGAAGAAATGGACAGCACCTGAGTTAAATATATGAGTGTCACAGCAAAGGGTCTGAATACTTAGGACCATGTGATATTTCAGTTTTTCTTTTTTAATAAATCTGCAAAAATGTCAACAATTCTGTGTTTTTCTGTCAATATGGGGTGCTGTGTGTACATTAATGAGGAAAGAAAATTAACTTAAATGATTTTAGCAAATGGCTGCAATATAACGAAGAGTGAAAAATTTAAGGGGGTCTGAATACTTTCCGTACCCACTGTATATATTCTTTGGGTAACAGACAAAGACTGTTTTTCCACAAGAGTTGAACTATTAAGCTTGATAGAATCAACATAAGTGTAAACATAATGAAATACTGTTAAAGACAGTGTGATCAAAACATTGTGATATCACTTCGATATGAAGTGTATGATATCATTAAGGTTATTTATAAAGGAAGGAAATGTTGTGGAAGTATAAGGACAAAGGACTTTATTTTAAAATCACACTACTTCACATGCATTTCAGCACATGCATTACACTGAGAACAGCTCAATCATTAAAGTATTGTAAATTATGTAAGTAATTAATACCAGTGAAGACTCTTAAATGTTGTTGTTAGAATGAGGCTGCAGTTAATGTTAAAGTTTGGGACAGATGGACAGCAATTCTTCCTTGTTCTTTGGCTTATTTTTGTAAATACGTACTTAACCTTTGAAAGTAGTTCAATTTATTTGACTATCAGTGTCTGGTCCCTTTTGTGGCATTTTCCTAAGGCAAACCAAATCACAAATCCCATTTTTATTTGACTCCCTTCAAAGAATGCCTGGCCAGGCTATCTTTGTCTAAAGTTTCTATTTTCTTTGGGCAACAGAAAAAGACATCATAAACATCTCATTCAAAACATCAGCCCTCTTCAGAAGATCAGAAAAGATTACACTTGAACACACTTAGAACATGTTTGGTTTACCCTGAGACGGACTGGGATTAGGAAATAGCTTTTATATTGTATAAACTAAAGATAAGAATGTAATAAAGACATTTATACAATGCCAAATCTGCTGATATCACCATTACAGAGAAAGTACATTCACTGTTACCCTGACAGTGTCCACCTTATCATTTATAAGGAAGAAGATTAATTTTGAGTTTGATGGCTTGAGCACATTATCCTCTCAATAATGTGGATACGAGTTTAGCTATAGTTTAATATACTTGTGTCAAGCTGGGATTCATAAATAAACTGGCCTTTTCAGCAAAAATATTTTATTCAACATTCAGTCATGGCACTTGTACGTTTATCTGGGAAAAGGCTTTTGAATCCAGGCCTACTAACTTTATGAAACTGCCCATGTTTTTAATCTAATTTAATCTAATTTTAAACACTCCAGCAGACAACATTGAAGAATTAAAGGAATAGTTCAACCACATAAGCAGCAGGTTATGGTGACCAAAAGGACAAAAACAGGACGCACATTAAAAGTAGTCCCTACAATCCAGTGAAGTTCACAATTATCCTGTGTTCACATTTTAAAATAGTTTGTCGGATTAGCTGGAAGACCAAAGTTGTTGCTTTGCTTTGGATAAGTTGGGCATCATTAATGCCAAAACAACATAGGTTCTTCCATGAGCATCACTGAAGAACAACTTATATGGTCACACTTTATTTTAAGGTCCAATTCTCACTATTAACAAACCATTAACTACGACTTTTGTCTCAATAAACTCCTAATTTGCTGCTTATTAATAGTTAGTAAGGCAGTAGTTAAGTTTAGGCATTGGGTAGGATTAGGTATGTAGAATATGGTCATGCAGAATATGTGCTTCATAAGTACTAATAAATAGCCAATATGTTAATAATATTGCTAATAAGCAACTAGTTAATACTGAGAATTGGTCCCTATACTAAAGTGTTACCACTTGGACTGTGCATCAAACAAAATTAGTGTATGGCTTCAATAGACAGCCTTTTGGGCCATTTTGGAGCTTGACAGACATTTTCACTTGATACTTTTAAATCTTACCTTAAAACTTTTTAAGTTTCTTTGATTCTCACTATTAACTAACTACAAACTTTCAATTTTGCCTCAATAAACTCCTAATTTGCTGCTTATTAATATTTATTAGGGTAGTTGGTAAGTTTAAGTATGGGGTAGGATTAGGGATGTAGAATATGGTGATGCAGTTTAAGACATTAATATGTGCTTTATAAGTAATAAACAACCAAAATGCTAGCAGTATGCATGCTAATAAGCAACTAGTTAATAGTGAGAATTGGTCCCCAAACTAAAGTGTTACAGTTTCTTTTAAAGGTACATACATTATTGAAGTTTATTTTTTATTTTTCTCTACTACTGAAAATCACAGAAGCATGCAGGTTTGGAATGATGTGTGTTGGTAAATAATGAGAGAATTTATGGTTGAAGTCTTTCTTTAACAATTGACAGGGGAATTGTTTATCTTCGTGACACAATCCAGCTCTGTATTTGTAACCAATTGGTTTTCGACCAGTTGATCAAAGAGTCCGCTGACTCGTGTGAAATGCCGGGTGATTTCTCCTGACAAGATGCCGAAACGGTTTCCATAGATCTTACCAGGGGGTTGATCAGAGCCAGCTGAAATCACAGCTATAAATTAGCAGCGAGCGTAAAGCAGAATGGCACTTCGCAGCATGTGGCTTCAGTTAACCGCTTATGGGTCTCGCTGCTTCTTGGCGTTGTCGGCATTATAGCTACATGTCATGCCCTCCAGTGCCTCCCAGTCTCTTCACCCTCAAAAAAAGCAATTCACCTCCTGAAGATGATTTATGGTGACGCACCATAACTGTGTGGAGTTGTATATTTTTCCTATTATGTCTGTGTATGCAGACCACCGTGGGGCAGAAACATAAACCTCAAGATACAAACCTTTTGTTTGGACTCTGACAGCTTGGAGTGATTGCTTTAAGCTACGTGAGGAAAAATCACATTCGTTAGAATAATGGTGGCTTTAGAGATGCAGGCATCACCAGGTGATGTTCAAAGAAATACTTAGAAACAGCTCTGTGACCTCCCGCTGAAAGTGAAAGCTGGGGAGGTTTGTTTTAGCGTCCCACACATATGCATGCTGACCGACAAAAGGCTGTTATTAAATGGTTTAAGGAACGTGCTAGAGACTGTTGATAGAGCGGTGTCATAAAAATTTGCACTGTGATATTTTGGATCATCCACAGACTAAATCTGGCTAAAAACTGTGTATATTCAGGCAAAGAACTTGAGGTGGAATGTGAAGTATTGATTTTATTCTAATTAAATACTTAAGCTTTATCAACAAGGTCTGTGACATGCTGTTGATTGGCACAGAAAATCATTTTGAAAAATGTGTGTTCAGGCACACACATACAGTGGTCTAGGAGGCAAGTGTAATTTAGTATAATTTGAAGTATTAGCATCTACTCTATGCCAGTCTGAATGCAAACGCCTCTAGCTTCACAAGCGCAGCTGGTGTCAGACCGCAATTTATAATGCATTGCAGGTGCTTGCAGCAGGCTCAGCATTGCAGCAAGGGGATCTGTAGCAAGCATTAGCATAAACTGTTTCTCTCTACTGTCATATTTCTATTTCAGGTCAAATACTATAGTAATGGAGCAACAATTTGAAGACAATTTTGCTAAAAAAGTTCATTAATGTCTTTTTGCCAGATTTTCTAACAGCTTGTTTCAGCACAAATCACAGTGAAAAATTAGCAACGAAAAGGCGTGGACAGTTATTTTTGCAACTGACCTTATTGCATATGCATTTGTAGGAGTTTCCCTTTCAGACACAAAATTTATGGGAGGAGAGTATTTAAATGAATCATGCAACATGTTTTACTAAGGTTTGCGCTAGTCAATTTACTGGTATTTGTGCCATAATTCAACACCCAAAAGATGCTAATTTGCACTGCTCTTGGTGGATTGCGTTGGTCGTTATGGAAATGATCTGGCTGCATCTGTGCTTTAATTTGCGCATTGTCAGTAGATGAACCACAAAACTTTCCACTCCCTTCGGCGCTTTTATGGGATTGCACTCTAATGATAATTTGTAATTTTTAGATAATTAGTAAATCTGATCCATGGTTTATTGGCAAGAACTCTATCATGCCTTGACTATGGAAGTTTAGCACCAGAACAATGTTGCATAAGACTGCTTTCTTGCATTTGCATACTTGAGTATGTATGATTCTGACCTTAAACGTTACATGTGTTAGAACGTGGACAACCCTTGTCCACTCGGTAACACATAACCAGGGGTTGATCCACCAACATTACAGCTCAAATACCAAACATTTTTCATAAAGAATTCAAGTAAATGCATTTAAAATATAGAAGCTTTGAAGTTCTGCTTTTAAAACTTGTGGTCAATCTGTTGGAAGTGTTTTCTGTTTTATGTAGGTTTAATATCATTGTATCATCCGAAGGGCCATTGTACTGTACTTCCTGTGGCAGGTTTATAAGAAAAATATAGACAACTGAACTAATTTCTCTTTTCTTCATACAAACAGACCCACAGCATCCATTCATCAGGAGTAACGAGAACGTCATGGAGACCATCTTCATAACAGAATCTCAAACTCACATTGAAGTGCCATGCCTGGTTTCAGATCCTGACCTGAAAGTCTCTCTCTTCTCGGTAGGTCACTTCCAACAGCAGCTCACCTGATCTCTCTGTTTCTGCAAAATGGATTAGGGGACTTATTTGTTTTTGTATTATTTTAGAGATTTAACTCAGGATAATTACGGTTACTGTATATGCCGTGTAACTGTAGTCCTTAGCTGACTCAGGTGACATAGCTTTCCAAGCCAAAGGAAATGAACAGTAATTTAAATAAACATTTTTTTTTTCTCCAGAATTTTAGCAACTTGGTTGTTCTCCAGGTAATCATAATTTATGGGCTGGGTTTACTGGGCAAAGTCTGTAGTGTTGAAATGGGGCAGAAAGATACGAGTCTGTTTATACTTTGTTAAAATAAACTTATTTAGACATCTTTAAATGTACTGTAACTGATTTCAGCTTTGTGCTAACTTCCACCATTTTGTTAGCATCAACCATACACCCTCTCTACATATCAGCCAAACCAATGTCAGAAATTCTACATATGCAAAATGTATGAAAGAGAGCATGTCTAACTGGTTCATTTTCTAATTGGCTAAAAAGTGCTGGCCTAATCCAATTCAATTTTTCAATTCATATTGCTTTATTGGCATGACATACTTAGATACATATTGCCAAAGCAATGTACATCCCCTAACTCTTTCTTTTCTAAACAGTGGCTGTCACATAGACAGGTGTGAATCTTCAGAATTGTTTTTGTTTTTTTCAGACTATGACTAGACATTATCTAATTGCAGCAAAATTTGACAGCCATGATAACCATGAATATTATTTCATGGACAGGAGCAGTTTTGACATTTGGTTCACTGGGGAGTTTTGAGTGACATGAGGTGGGAAAGACGACAACAGAATTTTGAATTTAAAGCAAATTAGATGCTGAAAGTGTGACTTGAATTCTGCCTCATTCAGTCACTAGATTTCTTCCTCAGTTTTCTGCCTTAGACTAAAATAGTTGGTTAGTCTGTGTAGTTGCATTTGATCTGCAACATTTCATGGGCAAAATCCAGTCATTTCAATAGAAATCCATGTGATCGCAAGTTTCACACGAGGGTAAAATGTTTTTCCATGCAGAGTTTGCTAATTTTTAAGTTGGTCATGTGAATTCATTGCTCTGACCAACAGAAAGCTACTTAGTCAGAAAGTGACTTCTGTGTGAGCTGTGCTTCATACATTGCTATGTTATTGATAATAGACTGTGTATCTTTTTGTCTGCAAAATTTTTTCAAAAACCGTGCAACATATTTTCCACTTGGGTTTAATCACAATCACCTAAGTATATGGCATTTTTTCATACATAAAATTGTAACATTGGTCTGAGATTGTAACACTGGTTTTATTTTGAAACTTTCAGATTACGTTTGAGCTGAATGTTTGTTGTTTTTTGTACAGGTAGAGCAGGCTCCATTGCTTCTAGAAGGCAATGAGATCACCTGGAATAATAAAAGGGGCTGGATGGTTCCCAGACACATCTTTAAGAACAGTTCCATTTTCTTCGGCTTCTTCTGCTCCACCTCAGTCCACAACAACAAGCACAGATCATCTATATTTATTGTGCAGGCAATAGGTAAGTATTCATTATTCAATAGAATAGTTGCCCTTTGTATCAAAACTGTTTTTTCATATACAGAACATTCCTGTTCTTCAGAATCTTTCTTCTAAAAGCAAAAACTTGCCTGAAGGCTGTGCAGGCTGTTGGTTAATGCTGTCGAGTAGACACATACTGTTTTAAGTAGTTGTAGGTAATGCAGCCTTTGCCAGTAGTTAAAACAGTAATTTAATAGTTCACATTATTAATGGTTATAGCTATAATAACAAATAATAGATCAAGATGCTATTGAGAAAATTGAATACTCTGTTTAACAAAATGGTGATATTGCCAAGAAGGATCATTTATATTTTAGATTTAAACCATTTGGCAGATACTAGCAGAATAACATGAATAACAAACATTCATCCATCAAACAATCAGTGTCAACAATCACATTCCAGTTTCCATCTTTTGATTTTAAGGTTGTGGTTAGGGGTGGGAACAGCATTCTCAACCACTCCTGCCCATTACAGACCATTGATTAATAGGAATGTTGTTCCAGAACCAGCAAAGGTTATTGATCTAGGAACATGTTTTCCTTGGTTAAACATCATGTAGATTGTTGTCCAAGTTGCTAAATTGATTGAAGTATAATATGATGATTTAATAAGTGGAATTATCTATGATGTAGACTTTACATTTCATGTCACGTTGAAAACAAGATTTGTCCAGATAGATGTCCAGAATAGATTTTCTTTCATTACACTGGTTCTGGAGTTGGCTGTGATCTTCTCCCATCCTGCTGAGGGACCTCTCAGAAATGCTTTATCATTATACTGCTAAATGAGGTCATCGTCCTTTTTTTTTATCTAAAGTGAGGGTCATACAAAACATTGGCCAAAATCAATAGCCTTTTTACTCAAGAGGGACAAATGAAAACTTCGCTTCAATTACGTGGTGCGGTATAGTCAGCAGAGCATTCCAGTTGACCTCCTGAATAAATATTACATTAGCATATCCAATAAAATTCACCTAATGGCTTTGTTTGCTTCACTTGCTTTATTTGGGCCATTAAAACTTACAAATTACCAACAACTCACAAAGTCACAGTTGGACTTATTTTGATTAATAAGGTTATTACTAATCACACTGATCACAGAAAAGACCACAGTAAAGAAGACCTTGCATTGAAACACATCAGTCAATGCCAGATCCTGTAATTTCACAATATTTCACAATTTGCTGAGAAAGTGTGATTGGTGTTTGCAAATAAAGACACTTGTAAACTTAACACATAACTCGGTATACCTCAAACAATGTGGATCAGATAATTTTTTAAAAATTTGTAATCATTTTTTAAATAGTCAGGTGTAATTTTCAGATAGAGGATGATAAAACTGGCCAAAAAACAGGGTAACACTTTATTTTAAGGTGTCCTTGTTACACGTTACATGTACTTACTATTATAATAACAATAAATTATGCATAAATACGTGCAAATAACCCTAAGCCAAACCGTAATCCTAACACTAAACCTATAGTAAGTACATGTTGTTAATTAATATTACTCTGTACTTATTAGTGTAATTACACTTTAAAAAGGACACCTTAAAATAAAGTCTAACCCAAAAATCTCACCTAAGTGGTTCTGTACCACGGTACGTTAAAAACTGCCCAAAGCATCTAGCAACCACATAGCGACCGCCCATAGCACCCTAATATCATGGTGGAGACAGCAATGATACAAACACTTCGTCCATGGCTCCAAGAACTTGAAAAGTGCTGACAAGTCCATGTCTGAAACACCCAACAGGACTGAAGTTTTATGAGCTCAAGCTGTTTCCTGAGGACTCACCCGTGGAGCTCATGCAGGGGGAGGGTCTGGAGCTCAACTGCACAGCGCTGGTCGAGTTCAACACTGGTGTGGAATTCCACTGGGACTACCCAGGCCAAAAGGTAATTACCAGGCCACACTGCATATTACAGTTATCAGTATAATCCACTCTTTCTGCTTGAACTACAAGAAAGAAAATGACCTGTCCAATTCAGAATAAATGACCTTTATCTAATTAATTTGTGATGGTATTGGGCTGTGAACAAAAATGCAGCGGCTTTGATGTGATTGCATTCTATAATAATAAATCTCTGCTAACGTATGCAAACCGTCATATCATTCTCCCACACTCATGTGCTTATCTGTGGCCACTCATACATCTATCCAGTTATTATTTCCACTGTCTGAATAGTCCAGGATTTCATTTCTACATCAGCCTTAGTTAGTTTCCTGCATCTCTTGTATACTGGAGTCATGCAATTCATGTCCAGGCCTGTTTTTATGACTGTTTTTTTTTTTTTTTTAACATTGTGCGTAAGTACGTCTTTAGAATTGAAATAATATATCATGCATATTTTATGCATTTAAATAAAATGCTTAATTGGCATAAATTCAAAAAAATCTCAATGTTAGCAAAAAAAGGCCTCCAATTTCTTATAATTTTATATATTCATGTCTTATATTGCATATATTTATAATATACTTCTTTTATTTTGCGTACACCTCACCGTGCCAGCATAACTCACAATGATCTATGACTGTGGAATAGTCGTTCTGTAGCTAGTGACCTTTCAAAATGAGAGAAAAGCTAGTTATGTGGTAATATGTAGTATTTTAATTGGTGACGTTGCAAATACCAAGTGTACACTACAAGAACACAAAAGGCAGACCACTAATCAGATTTTTTTGCACTGTGCGGACAGGAGAACAGGCTGGTGAGTTTTCAGTCTGTGCGTAACATCCTGGACAAAGCCACGGAAGTCTCTAGTATCCTCACAATCCGAAGCGTTAATGTGGATGATAGCGGTTACTACACCTGCTCTGCCAGTAGTGTGGAGGTGAAACAAGAGCTTACTACTGTAGTCTTAGTTCACGGTATGTAAAAAATAGCTATTTCTGGACTACTATACATTTAAATAATATATAAATATATAGTTAAACACAAACAGCATGTTGCTGCTAATGTAACGGCTCTTCTTCCATAATTCCACAGAGAAGCCTTTCATCAGCTTGGACTACAGGAATGGATCAGTTATAGAGGCAAAGGAGGGACAAAAATCTGTCCGGCTGCCTGTGAAAGTGTCAGCATACCCCTTACCAGAAACACAATGGTAAAAAGTCAAGCTACATATCAAACATACATGAGCAACTTGTGAACTCTGTGTTTGTCATATGTGACCTTGGATCACAAAACCAGTCATAAGGGTCAATTTTTTGAAATTGAGATTTATCGAGATAAAACTATTTGAAAATTTGGAATCTGAGGGTGCAAAAAAATCAAAATATTGAGAAAATCACCTTTAAAGTTGTCCAGATGAAGTTCTTAGCAATGCATATTACTAATCAAAAATTAAGTTTTGATATATTTACGGTAGGAAATTTACAAAATATCTTTATGGACCATTATCTCTACTTAACATCCGAATGATTTTTGGCATAAAAGGAAAATCAATAATTTTGACCCATACTATGTATTTTTGGCTATTGCTACAAATATACCCGTGTGACTTAAGACTGGTTTTGTGGTCCAGGGTCACATATAATCTCAATGTATTTTTATTTCATGTAATCTGTCATCAAAATAAATCAGAAACAGCCTTGCCTGACAACACCAAGCCCTCAAATAGAGACTTTTTTTTTTTTTTTTTTACCATTCAAAAAAATTATTAACGGATAAAATCAAGTGCCATCCTGTATTTTTCTTCATGTTGAATGTCCTGTTTTTTTAAGTCACATTATGGAAACAAAATGTTATGGACACGTTTCATCTTCAAAAATAGTCATGAATGTGCATATATTTAACCAGACAGTATTATGTTGCAGTGGTGTTTAAAGTACCTGAAAGCCATACTTAAGTAAAAGTACAGATATCTTACCAGAAAATTACTTTGGTTGAAGTTGAAGTCACCGTTTAGAATATTACTTGAGTAAAAGTCTTAAAGTATGTGATATTTATTGTACTTAAGTACGAAAAGTATTTTTTTAATCTTAAACATACTTAAGTATTTGAAAGTAAAAAGTACAAGTAAATGCAAAATGGAAAAGATGCAAATATATATATATATATATATATATATATAAATAAATAAATGTTATAGACAGCTTGAGTAGCAAGATTGTGTTCAGTTTTAACTCTTTTTTTCCATTTTGTATTTTTGGGTAAGAATAAGAAGCACTTCATCTGGTACTTAGTGTCTTTCATTCCATCATAAGAAAACATTTCTGGAATCTGCATCTGAAATAGCGTTTAGATGTATTTACACAGTTTAATGTATCTTAGAGGGGACATGAATGCATTTAAGCTGCAGTTACAGATGCATAAATAGGCCTAATGTTTTGTTTTTAACATAAAATGTTGAATACTGATTTTTGAAATGATTTAAAACATGAAAAAAAATAGTCGAAATCTGAAATTAAAACCGCCAGTAGGTGGCAGCATGTGACTGTTAATGATTGAGTCTTTGAGATTCAACTGATTCATTCAAACGGCTGATTCATTCAGAAACAAAGCATTTGACTGTGTTAATGAGTGAATCACTGAATCATTTTTGTCAACCGATTCATTCAAATAGCTGATTCATTCAATAAGTAAACACAGTCCATTGCTCAGAGACGCAAAACAGTGCTGTGATCTTTGTTTGGAACTATTTTCGTTGGCAAAATTTTGCAAAAACAAGCAATATTATGTCTAAAATGTAAGTCACTTATTGCTTTACTGATCTTGTATAAAATGATTATTAAATGTGTTATCATGCTGATATCTGCAGAAAAACGGTACTCTTTGTGTGATATAGATTAAGTTAACTATATTAAATTATATAAATATAAAAAGCATACGGAAGCATATTTGCCATCTACAATTTAGAATGCCTTGAATTTAAATAAATCAACGTACGTGCACTCTGTGTGTGATTTGGTGATATAGCCTACTTGATAATGTCAGATCGCACATCATTACAACAACACTTACCATATTATCGCAGAAGATATACTGTATATCGCACACTCCAGCCTTGACTTGAGTGAAAAATGAATTATCCGCGGTTGTGCGCGCACTTGTTTGAACGTGAGGTGGTTTTAGGACTCTAACTGGCAAGCGCCAGAGCACTGATTCGTCAAACATGCTTTCTTCCAGTCTGTGTTCTTCTGAGTATTTTGTAGTAAGTAACGAATGTGCTTCGGGGAAATGTATCAGAGTAAAAGTACACATTTTAATTAGGAAATGTAGTGGAGTAAAAGTAAAAATTGGCTGAAATATAAAAACTCAAGTAAAGTACAGATACTCCCAAAAAATACTTAAGCACTGTAACGAAGTATTATTACTTTGTTACATTACACCACTGTTATGTTGTAAATGATCTGTATGTGTGCAGGTATAAGAATGGCAAACTGATCACCAGACGACCAGAGTTCAGCCGGTTTAGGGTCCAGCAGCATGCTCTGGAGATCAGGGACGTGTGTAAGCAGGATGCTGGAGAATACACACTGATCCTGAAAAACACACGTGCAGCCCTGGAGAAAAGACTAAACTTCACTCTCATAGTCAACGGTAATGCTTTCAATGTGTAATAGAAGTTTATATGAAATATCTGCAGTTTTGTATTAGGTTAATCCATTATTAAATTAAAATCAGGGTTGGTGTACCTTGGTGGTTAAATATCTGAGCTGGAAACAGAAATATTGTAGGTGCAGTACAAATGCTAGAAGGGATTATTCATCAATAAATGAAAATGAAAAATAATGCATGAAAATCATCTTGTATGTGCAGTTTTCTTTTCCTGCACTATCATAAGGATGGCAGGTGGAAGCGGAACAAAAAAACATGAACTAAAATTTTAAGACAGAATCATGGCATTGGTCACTTTATAGATAGTAAACCAGTCAAAAGTTTGGAATTAGGAATTATTAACTAAATTCCATGATTCCACAGGTTTTAGAAAGAAATATTGTTCATATAAAATGCAGTAAAAACAGTGATATTGTGAAATATTACAATTTAAAAGAACAATCTAGTAGTTGTGAGTTCATGTTAGCTCAGGTCCATTACATAATATTAACTTTTGGTCACACTTTATTTTAAGGTCCATTTGCTATTAATTAACTGTTAACTACAACTTTTGCCTCAATAAACACCTGCTTAGTAAGGTAGTTGTTAAGTTTAGGTATTGGGTAGGATTAGGGATGTAGAATATGGTCATGCAGAATATATGCTTTATAAGTACTAATAAATAGCCAATATGCTAATAATATGCATGCTAATAAGCAATTAGTTAATAGTGACAATTGGTCCCTATACTAAAGTGTTTCCCAACTTTTGATTTTATTAATGTATTAGTAAATTCATATAGTAAATGTTGAAATAACATTAGATATGATTAATAAATGATTAATAAATTAGTGTTTTATTATTAGTTCATGTTAACTAATGCAATTGACTAATATTAACAAAGAGAAGTTTATTCTAAAGTGTAGTTCCTAGTGATATTTGTCTTAAATTTCTCGATTTGCATGTGCAGTTCCTCCTCAGATCCATGAGAAGGAGGCAGCTACACCTACTAACCCCTACAGGAAGAGCAGTCGACAGACGCTCACCTGCACCGCCACCGGGACCCCTCCTGCCACCATCACCTGGCAGTGGAGGCCGTGGAGCCCCTGCGGTCTCAACAGCACCCGCAGAACCTTGTAAGAAACCAGAGAATCGACACGTCACATCTGACACGTTTTCTGAATCGATTTCTGAAAGAATTAATGTCGTAGGGCTGAGAATTTACATTTGAATTTATGCATTTAGCAGGCGCTTTCATCTGAAGTGATTGTTGCGAGGTTAAGAGGTTTTCCAAACATCTCAAGTCTCAGGATATTGCTGCTCTGAAGGGATTGCGCTCCCAGTGTCGGCACTGGATCAATGGGAGAATTAGTTGATCTGGCGAAGCTGTCGAAATCACCATTGAATGTTAAACGCCAGCGCTTGTGGTTCACGTTGAGTTCAGAGTGGATAGTCTTTGTCCCTTTTGGCGACGTGCCCGCAGACTCTTACTGGTCGGAGATGTTCTTTCCCGTGTTTTCAGAAGGCTTGTTTATTTTTCTGCAGTAAAGGCTGAGCGGGTGGCGTGGTGGCAGCTTTTCTTCCTTGTTGACTGGAGATAAGGCAGCTGGGGAAGGTAGGGAGGTTAGGAGGGCGTTAGGGATATTTATAGTATTCGGCTTGGAGAGAGCACAGTGTGAAGGACAGAGGCCTGTCGTCTAAACAACAGGAAACACAGAGACAGAGCCATTTAAGCATCCTCTGGCCCTGAAAGAGGACTGATTGAATCTTCTCTGTAGCTTGAGTTGCTTCTAGAGTCCGGGTTGGAGGGATTGTGCT
The DNA here is from genome assembly GCA_039654775.1 of Spinibarbus caldwelli. Classification (NCBI taxonomy): domain Eukaryota; kingdom Metazoa; phylum Chordata; class Actinopteri; order Cypriniformes; family Cyprinidae; genus Spinibarbus; species Spinibarbus caldwelli. Next base: position 27,353,988 of record CM077247.1, on the reverse strand, counting down.
ACGGGCGGCAGCTGAATCATTGAGACAGGTCCAGAGAGCCGGAGGCGAACCGCAATTCCCATCTGCTTCCACATCACTTCTATACTCTCACAGCTGAGGCCTAGAGTCCCTGATCACACTCAGACCAGCACTCAGAGTGCATTATATATTTATCAGCAGTTATTATTTCTCGATATCAGGCTGTGAGTTCCACTCCAAGGGTGTAGATATTAGCACCGTTCCAAAACCAAGTGAGCTGCCTGCCTAGACAGTTATATGCATTATATGGGTAATTCACCGCTGCCATGAAGGGGTTTTAATAAAAGTTGCAAAAGTTGCCAAACTATGCAGTTGGCTATGCAATCTTTTTCAAACATTAAAGAGCTTGAACATTAAAGGCAGTAGATGACAAAACTGCAGTGCATACTTATAATGAAGAGAAATGTATCATCTGTTGGTGTGAACTTTAATATAGTTATCTTTTATCTCTAATATAGTTAGCAATGTATCTATATTTAATGAAAAATACAATCCCATAATGCACTGCTAGAAGCTGACTGAATAAAATCATAGAAGATATTATATGCTGCTTTTTTAAGATACATTTTTAAGACAGCACTGCGAGTATCCTTGGCAGAGAAGACAATCCCAGAATGCACTGCAACAAGCTCAGAGAAAATTATCCAAGATGGCAAGACAAGTGAAAAGATACATTGTAAACAGTCCATACATTTATTTTATTAAATTCCAGAATATGTACCTTGGATACATATTTTTGACTAAGTTCAGTGCAGTGCGTTCTGGAATTGCCTTCTTTTCAAAGGAGCACACACAAATTGGGTACAAATAATCATTTTTAATTAGATTAAACTATTCATATCAATTTTTACTATCTACTATACTATATTTATGACATCTCTTGCCAATTTGGAAGATTCTTTTATTTTTTTCATTGAGCTTCTTGCAGTGTGTTGTAGGATTACCTTGTTTGTAAAGGATAGATACCATGCTGCCTTATATTGTGTGTACAGTTGAAGAGGGAGGGAAGGTTGGGATGATTCTAAGGGCCCTGGTCAGACTGGGGGCCCCCTGGAATGTGATTCCATTCGATACCATTTTCAATCAAGCCTTATGTCAGTATGATGCCTCAAAATGGTAGACAGCTTACTAGGTTTTGTAACAGACCCATTTTGTTAATTCTTTTAAATGATTCAAAGGCTAAAGCTTGTTTGTGGCCTTCGTTTGTCGTTCCTTACTTAGCTCTCATCACACACAGGAAGGCAGATGCATCTAAAAGCTCTTCCTGGTGTGGGAACTGTCAATGTGCGCATCCTGCATCTGATATTCCCGCTCTCCCTCCCTCTTTCTCTTTCCCACACACACGTTGTGGAGTAATCTTCTTAGAGTTTATAAATGCAATGAGATTAATAAATGCAATGAGATTTTTTGTCCATAGACTTTTTGTCCATATCTGTCCTATGATATTCATAGTTGTGTTTTCATTTTCACAGGGGTCGAAGGGGTCAACGAGACAAGATTCCCATCTGTCAAAACTGGATAGGTTTGGATCCTGAACACGCTGTCAATCCTATCGAGAGTATTGAAACATTGACTGAGATTGTGGACGGGAAAGAAAAGGTTAATTTCCTGTTTGAATTATTCTTATTTCCTGAAAATTTCCCATAAATGTCTGAACCAAATTTATGTGCCCGCAACATGAACCCTGAGTGTTTTATGTGACACCAGATATCCGAAACTTGACATCTAGGGTGAGGGAGGTGGTGGGGCGAATGCGTTACAATTTCCACTTTCGAAATATTTAAACCTATCTTCCAGTTCTTGCTTCCTGGATGGAGAGGGAATAAACACACATTAACACAGCGCTCTCTTCCTGTTTTCTATCACACCTGTGAGGTCATTTCCTGTGTGTGACCCTGGGAATAGGAGTGGCAGGGGAAAGAGAGACTAATACAGTATACAGCTTAAAGGGATAGTTCTCCAAAAAGTAAAAATTCTGTCATTATTTATTTACTCTTTACTTATTTCATTCTGAACATCTTTCTTCTGTTGAGCACAAAAAGAGATTGAATCCTGCTGACTTGTTTTTCAAAACTTCTTTTGTATTCCACAGAAGGTCATCTATACAGGTTTGAAACAACAACACAAGTAAATAATGAAAATTTACATAAGTAAATAATGAAGAGATTTAATTTTTGGGTGAACTATCCCTTTAACAAAGATTTTTTTTTCTGTGATCCAAATGAAAACAAGTTAGTCTTTGAAGCTGTTTCTGTTGTTTCCACAGACTGTCAGCCGTTTGGTTATTCAGAGTGCCAATGTGTCGGCTATGTACAAGTGCTCAGCAGAGAACAAAGTGGGAAGAGATGAACGATTGATCTATTTCTACGTGACCAGTGAGTTTCACGAACACTTTTATGCCAAACAAAACTGTGTGGACCTTTAATAACATCACAATAGTTCATGCTTAAAGCCACCATGAAATCCAAATTGACAATTCTTGCAGCGTTTATTTTAAATGATGTATCCGTGCATATACTTTTTTTTTTTGCCCTATGTTGTTTTCTTGTTCAAGAATCCATTTCACTTGGATATACTTCACAATAGGGAAAAATATGATCACTTCTATTTGATAAAAACTTTAACCCTGAGTATTAACCATACACTGTAAAAAGTTGGTGTAATTTACTGTAAAAAAGCAGCTGTGGTTGCCAGAACTTTACCATAAAAAATATAGAAGCAAATTTTTAAGTTTTATAGATTGATAAATAACAGTAAACAGTAAAAAAAAAACATATTTCATGACCTGAAATAATGGTAATATACTAAAATACTAAAATCTGTTTAAAATCTGTTACCCTTGTAATATACTGACAACCACCTTAAAAACATAGGTGTTTAAAAGAAAGACATATGAATCAAAGTTCATCGACGAGCTGAGGTAAATACTAATACAGTTGCATTCAGAATTATTGACACCCTTTGAAAATATGAACAATAAAGACTGTGAAAATAAATCTAGATTGTTAACCTGTTGATATTTTATTCAAAACATTTACAAAAACCTTACCTTTTATTGAAGTAAAACAGTTGAAGATAGGGGAAAATCTCATTATGAAATACATTTTTTCTCTAATACAAATTGACCATAATTAATGGCACCCTTTTATTCAATACATTTTGCAACCTCCTTCAGCCAAGATAACAGCTCTAAGTCTCTCCTATAATGCCTGATGAGTTATAAGAGAACACCTGACAAGAGACCAGAGACTATTCCTCCATATAGAATCTCCTCTTAAGTTGTCTATAGGGTTCAGGCCATGGCAGAAATTTAATTTTGCGCTCAGTGACCCTTGGATCATTGTACTGATGAAAGATCCATCCACGGGCCACCAGAGGATTTCTAACAGTGGCAGTCAGGTTTTGATTTTTTATCTGTTGATTGAACAATTTTCTGCAATTCTCCAGCTGCATTCCTTGGAGAGTCTTTGACCACTCAAACTATCCTACTTGCCTTGCTTTAAGACAATATAGACACACGTTCTTTTCCAGGCAGATTTGTAACATTTCCTGATGATTGGTAGTAGAGGAAGGCACCTTCCGAATATAGTCTGGTCTAGGTCCAAAATCCAGTCCAGGGACAAAGTCTATGCAGGAAGAAGCAACTGAAAGGGCCTGCAAATCTCTTACTCTCTTAAGCAATGCTAACACCTGTAACAGAACCATTTTTAGAGTCCGGAACAACATGTGGTAGCCCTTGAGGTCTGGAAGAAAGTACTTTAAACCTAGAAGTGCAGCACTCATCTCTAGGCAATTTATTGTAACATTCATTTTTGTAAATGTATTATTTAACCCTCTGGTGCTCCTTATTTGGGAGTCACACTTGTGGTCTTCACGGTCAAAAGTGACCGGACACCTAAAATTTTACTTTTTCACCCCCAGTAAAATCAATGAAACATATTCTTGTTCAATAATTTTTTTCTTTTTTCTTTTGTATTTTGAGATAATTTCATGGTATTAATTAATATTTATGCAATAATTATGATCAATTTCTTCCCAATGAAAATAATACAAATTTTTAAAAAATATATTTTTATATTACTTTTCAATTAATGCAGTATTTCATGTTAAAATAGTCAATGCCTTTAAAATCCATTTTTTTGAAGCCAAATTAGTGCCATCTGGTGGGAGTAAAATAAGAAAACATCTGCAATTCTATGGTTTAGCCACTAGATTCCTATATAGCTCTATAAATTCTCTAATTTTTTTTAGACATAAATACTTATTTTTATTAAGTTGTGGGTTTGGATATATATATTTAGACATTCTCAAAGACAACTTTTTGTAATGGTTTAGTTTTTTTTTTTTTTTTTTTGGTTTGAAATGTTGATTTGAAGCATCAGTTTTTGAATTATTACTACAGTCAAACATGAACACAGAGAAACCATTTTGTTACACAAAACTTTAAAAGTCTATAAAAATGGTTATAGCCATACCAATTCATTTGAGTGTGTATAATTGTGTATGTGTGTATGTGTGTGTATGTGTGTGTGTAGGCCTGTCACGATAACAATTTTTTTGTGCGATATATTGCCCCAGAAATAATTAAGATATGCGATATTATTGTCATTTTAAAGACCATTTTATGCCACTGAATATATAATCATAATGGAACAGCATAATAATGCAAGAAGGCCTACACACTTCCAAATGACAACAAACTTTTAATTCTTAAGAATATTTAGATCATGGAAATTTTTTCTAACAAAAAGTGCAAAGTAACAAGTAGGAAAAAAAAGAAAAATGCATAAAGAACTTGTATGGAGATTTTTCCATCTACAGATTTTTCCCTGACCTTCTTTTCTCTGTAGATTAAGGGTCCACACTATTGCTGAAAAACACAATCCCTACTTCGCAGTCAGATGTCCGCATGCACAAAGGCACAGATCCCTAAACAAGGCCATATCATTTTTTTGTAGAAGCTTTTTTTAAATTTGAACGAGCACCTCATGACTACACCACATTATGTACGAGAAGCTGAAAAAGACACAGGCACAAGTGGAATGCAAAAAACATGGTGACGTTAATTTTTTAATTTTATATTGTGCGATAAGTCAATATATTGATTATTGCGACAGGCCTATGTGTGTGTGAGTGGATGTAACTGTTTTTCACTCTTGATGTTTTAGAGTGTAACCCCTTCCTTGCTGTCCACTTTTTTACTGCATTGTAGTTGAATTATTGCTTTTATTTTACATATTTGCTGTGTTACAGTCACACCAGTTCATAGGTGTGTGTGTGTATAAGTGTGTGTATACGCTTGTGTGTGGAAGTGGATGTATTGGTTTTGCACTCTTGATGTTTTAGAGTTTCACCCCGTCATTGCTGTGTACTTATTTCTGCATTGTGGCTGAAGACCACAAGTGTGACTATTTTTTTACAACCACTTAGCCTGCTCGAATCATGCCCTCAATTTTGTCCGAATCAGTTAAACCATTGAGTCGCAAAATGATTCACTGTTTCGAAGCGCTCCAATCAGATCGCGTATCGCGAATCATTTGATTCAGAATGGGACTTCAAAGCGAGATCGCGGGTTTTTATCCCCACCAGAGATGAAAATAATTCAGCAGAGGCAGGGATGCATAAAACAGAGGGGGGAAAATCCCCCCCGGCAAATCGCACCCTGTATATATATATATATATATATATATATATATATATATATATATATATATATATACAGTGCCTTGCAAAAGTATTCAGACCCCTTCATTTATTTCATGTTTTGTTATGTTGCTGCCTTATGTTAAACTGCTTTAAATTACTTTTTTTGTCTACATCAGTCTACACTCCATACACCATAATGGCAAAGCAAAAACAAAATCATTACAACTTTGTAAATTTATTTAAAAAAAAAAAAACTTTACAGCCTCAAGTCTTTTTGGGTATGATGCAACAAGCTTTACACATCAGCATTTGGCAATTATCTGCCATTCTTCTTCTCACCTCTTCACCTCTCAAGCTCTGGGCAGACACACATTTTCAGGTTCAGAAATATTTGATTGGTTTCAATCCCAGGCTGTGGCTGGGCCACTCAAGGACATTCACAGAGTTGTCTATAATCCTCTCTTGCTGTGTGCCAAGGGTCATTGTTCTGTTGGAAGGTGAACTTTCTGCCCAGTCTGAGGTTCTGAATGCTCTGGACTGGGTTTTCATTAAGGCTATCTCAATATTTTGGTGCACTGAGCTTTTCTTCTACTCTGAGGAGTCCCTTAGTTCCTGCCACTGAAGAACAGCCCCACAGCATGAGGTTGCTACCAGCACACTTTACTTTTGGGATGGTACTCTGCAGGTGATGAGCAGAGCTGGTTTCCTTCAAACATGATGCTTGGAATTGAGGTTCATCAGACCAGAGAATCTTGTTTTACACAGTCTGAGGGTCCTTTAGGTGCTTTTTTGCAAATTCCAAGTGTGTTTTCATGTGCCTTCACTGAGGAGAGGATTGAGTCTGGCCACACCGCCATAAAGCCCAGATCGGTGGAGTGTTGCAGTGATGTTTGTCCTTCTGTAGGTTTCTCCTATCTCCACATATGATCATGGAGCTCAACTAGAGTGACCATCAGGTTGTTGGTCACCAGTCTAACCAAGGCCCTTCTCCATCAATTGCTCAGTTTGGCCAGGAGATCAGCTCTAGGAAGAGTCCTAGTTGTTCCAAACATCTTCTATTATGGATAATGCTTCTGTGAACCTTCAGTGCAGCAGAATTTTTCCTGAACTCTTCCCCAGATCTGTGCCTTGACACAATCCTGTCTCTGAGCTCTACAGGCAGTTCTTTTGACCTCAGGGCTTGGTTTTTGCTCTGATATGCATTTTCAGCTGTTAGACCTTTTATTGAGATGTGTGTGCCTTTCCAAATCATACCCATTCAATTGAATTTGCCGCAGGATAACTTCACTTAAAAGAGTCCTATTATGCTCTTTTACAAAGTCTTGATTTTGTTTTGTGGGTGTACTAGAACATGCTCTCATGCTTGGTGGTTCGAAAATTGCATTATTTTTCACATAATTTACATTATTACAATACCTTCCTCCCCAGCCTGACACAAACGGCTCGATTAGTTCCGGGTTTGATGAAGGCCCGCTTTCCGAAAAACGAAATGTGTTGTGATTGGTTAGCTGTTCCAGTGCGTTGTGATTGGCGAACAGCTTAGACGGTGTTTCGGTGCCCTGCCCCTTGCCAAAGCAGCAAGTTCGTCAATATTGCCACATCAATCAGACCCCGAGAATATTGAACAAGAGGATCGCGCAGAACCTTTGCACATACGGATATTGCAAGATATATTAAAGTGGTAATGATTTTTTTTTTTTTTTTTTTGCTAAATAACGTTTTAGATAGGATGTCAACAACAGCTTAAAAATAACTGCATTTACTATGTACAGATAAGTGCAACGGTAATATGTATTATGTTTATTGTTCTTTAATTCTAACATTGTAACATGAATTGCAGTGAAACTGTTATACAGTTGAATTTATTTATACCATAGTCCTACAGAGTTGCACTATTTGTGGAGGCATATACAGGTGCATCTCAATAAATTAGAATGTCATGGAAAAGTTCATTTATTTCAGTAATTCAACTCAAATTGTGAAACTCATGTATTAAATAAATTCAGTGCACACAGACTGAAGTAGTTTAAGTCTTTGGTTCTTTTAATTGTGATGATTTTGGCTCACATTTAACAAAAACCCACCAATTCACTATTTCAACAAATTAGAATACTTCATAAGACCAATAAAAAAAAAAAAACATTTTTAGTGAATTGTTGGCCTTTTGGAAAGTATGTTCATTTACTGTATATGTACTCAATACTTGGTAGGGGCTCCTTTTGCTTTAATTACTGCCTCAATTCGGCGTGGCATGGAGGTGATCAGTTTGTGGCACTGCTGAGGTGGTATGGAAGCCCAGGTTTCTTTGACAGTGGCCTTCAGCTCATCTGCACTTTTTGGTCTCTTGTTTCTCATTTTCCTCTTGACAATACCCCATAGATTCTCTATGGGGTTCAGGTCTGGTGAGTTTGCTGGCCAGTCAAGCACACCAACATCATGGTCATTTAACCAACTTTTGGTGCTTTTGGCAGGTGCCAAATCCTGCTGGAAAATGAAATCAGCATCTTTAAAAAGCTGGTCAGCAGAAGGAAGCATGAAGTGCTCCAAAATTTCTTGGTAAACGGGTGCAGTGACTTTGGTTTTCAAAAAACACAATGGACCAACACCAGCAGATGACATTGCACCCCAAATCATCACAGACTGTGGAAACTTAACACTGGACTTCAAGCAACTTGGGCTATGAGCTTCTCCACCCTTTCTCCAGACTCTAGGACCTTGGATTCCAAATGAAATACAAAACTTGCTCTCATCTGAAAAGAGGACTTTGGACCACTGGGCAACAGTCCTGTTCTTCTTCTCCTTAGCCCAGGTAAGACGCCTCTGACGTTGTCTGTAGTTCAGGAGTGGCTTAACAAGAGGAATACGACAACTGTAGCCAAATTCCTTGACACGTCTGTGTGTGGTGGCTCTTGATGCCTTGACCCCAGCCTCAGTCCATTCCTTGTGAATTTCACCCAAATTCTTGAATCGATTTTGCTTGACAATCCTCATAAGGCTGCGGTTCTCTCGGTTGGTTGTGCTTCTTTTTCTTCCACACTTTTTCCTTCCACTTAACTTTCTGTTAACATGCTTGGATACAGCACTCTGTGAACAGCCAGCTTCTTTGGCAATGAATGTTTGTGGCTTACCCTCCTTGTGAAGGGTGCCAATGATTGTCTTCTGGACAACTGTCAGATCAGCAGTCTTCCCCATGATTGTGTAGTCTAGTGAACCAAACTGAGAGACCATTTTGAAGGCTCAGGAAACCTTTGCAGGTGTTTTGAGTTGATTAGCTGATTGGCATGTCACCATATTCTAATTTGCTGAGATGCACCTGTATATGCAAATTCATTCTCTGCCAGCGGGAGGAGCTGTTGGAGCGGGAGAGAGCGAGGATTTCCCGGTAACGCTGTACACAAAGCAGAGCTCCGCTCACAAACGCTGCTTTATCAGACATTACATGCAAGATTAAATGAAAATGACATCGAAAATTTTCTGAAGACAGTCGGTTTCCATCAGAAATACAGTGATATAAAAACACCGGCACCGGGTTTCGATTTTGAAACGTGCATTCGAATTTCCTTAGGCAGGATTTATTCTAATGATATTCTAATGGACCACTTTGTGATGTCACAAATACGGAAAACAACTTTGTAGTCCAAAGGAGCCATTCGTTGTAGTTCTTGAAAAGGGATTTTTTTAAAAACGGAATATCTCCCTTTGGAGTTGAGTTTCAGATTTGTAACTTTGCAGATCTTTTTATGCCCAAACATACATACTACACACTGACTAAAATTCAAAGTGAAAAAGCATAATAGGATCCCTTTAAACATTTAACATCTATGAGCAATATGAATGCTCCTGAGCTAAATTTCAACTGTCCCAGATAAGGGTTTGAATACTTATGCAATGGAATCATTTAAGGTATTTATTTTTAATAAATTTGCAAAGATGTTAAAAACCTGTTTTTTGCTTTGCCATTATGGTGTATGGAGTGTAGAATGATGTGGGGAAAAAAAGTAATTTAAAGCAGTTTGCAATAGGAGCAGCAACATAACAAAACGTGAAATATATATATATATATATATACACACACACACACACACACACACACACACATATATGTAAGGAATAATTGACGACGGGCCGTTGAATTAATAGAAAAATAACGCACACCCGAGGTGGTGATGCAGCCATGAAGTGAAACGGAGTTATTACGCCTTGTTACACCTCAGGTGTGCATTATTTTTCCAATAATTCAACGGCCCGGAGTCAATTATTCCACTTATACTACGGTTGCCACACCTCAAGACATTGATCAGATTATGTATTTCAAGGTATTTGTCCGATTTTTGTACTTAAAACGCTATTGTGATTATAGGATTAATATAGGATTAATTTCTTCCGCATCTCATCCATTGCCTCTATTGCTAATTCCAAAACGTTATTTTAGACCTAGTAACCGAGGCTTGAGCCGTTGATAGACAGATGCAGCTAATAACTAAGTTATGTGTGTGTGTGTGTGTGTGTGTGTGTGTGTGTGTGAGAGAGAGAGAGAGAGAGAGAGAGAGAGAGAGAGAGAGAGAGAGAGAGAGAGAGAGAGAGAGAGAGAGAGAGAGAGAGCGAGCGCATGTGAATTACCTCTGTGAGTCTGCGTCTCTCAAATGTGTTCGGCTAATGTCTCTCTGTTATTAATAGTGAAACTTTAAGTTCATTTTCTTCACGAACAGCGCCGTTGTTACCTCGCTTGTGAGAAGTCATAGTCTGTAAATTGTTAAAGTTACTGTTACTGGTAAAACTGTCAGAGTACAACATTAACGTAGCGCGTATGTTAACGTATGTGCAAACTGTATGTATGTGCGCCTGTGAGGGAGAGATAGCGGGAGAAATAGAGTATGTGCTTTCCGTACATAATAAAACGTAATTTTGTGGCAAAAAAATGGAAATGAGCTGTCGTTTTTATCAGTATTGCTTACTATATGAATTTGTTTGGCAAGTGTCGTTGTGGGTTTTGGTTATTTTGCTGTTGTAAGACCTTTGAAATCATTTGGCGAAGTAATATGGACATGTAATGCGGTCAAGAGCTGCCTCGAACTATGTTTGCCGTGCGTTTCCCTAAAAATAATTGCAGACCTTAAGGGCCATTCACACAGAACGCGCCTTTGCGTCTAAAAACGCAAGAACTCGGAGGCGGGGCAAGCGTTGCTAGTTTCTGTTTACAGTAGCAAGTTGGCATGACAACTGCTTTATTTGACGGCAACATGGCGGAGGAGGCGCTCTAACGCTGCGCTTATTTTAAAACCATTCCTGAGCGCTGTGTCTCTCGTTTTTAGACGCAAAGACGCGTTCTGTGTGAATGGCCCCTTAGAACGTTCGTCAGCCAATCAGTTTCAAGCATTCAATGGCCCCGTAGTATATATATATATATATATATATATATATATATATATATAGATAGATAGATACACTACGGGGCCGTTATATATATATATATATATATATATATATATAGATAGATATATATATATATATATATGTATGTATGTATACACACACACACATCAATTTTACACTTTTACACATTAGTTTTATATTAAATACAATAATACAATGCGGAAATTCAGATCTGGCAGCAAATTGGACAGCTTTTCTTGCACATGAAACCACCCACATGCAAGCAAACAAATGAGAACATAAAACAATAATCACAATACATAGCGATACATACAGTAGATACATAGCACCAAAGCTGTTGTGCATCCACTTGACAGGTTTTTAGTGTAGCATTTTTTCACCGTTATTTACCATTAAAATGATCTAAAAACATCAAAATTATCATTTTTACAGTGTACAGAAAGAAACATGAATACCTTAAGTTGTGTAGTTTATCCAGGAGATGTGTGCCATTATTTTTCTTATTATTCACATTCATTTCCTATTCAGCTATCCCAGAAGGATTCGGGATAGAAATGGAGCCCTCTGAGGATCCACTCGAGCAGGACCTGGTACGGCTGAAGTGTAATGCAGATAATTACACCTATGAAAACCTGCGGTGGTACCGTCTGGACCCGCAGGCTGTTCCTCCAGAGCTGGACTGCAAGAGTCTGCACCAGTATGCTGAATCTTTGGGGGGAAAGCTTTCGTTCCAGACCACCAGCAACAACTGGGTACTGGAGCTCACCATTACCAACATCCAGCTACAGGACGAGGGAAACTATGTGTGTGAGGTGCAGAACCGGCGCAGTGGGGATAAACATTGCCACCGCAAGTACATCCCAGTCAAAGGTGAAGGTCATTCTATGATCAGTTTTATTTTTTATAAGTCCAGGGATGGTCCTGCTTCTTACCTTTGTAGTTACTCACATGTATTACACAGATACTTTTACTTTTGATAAAGTATAAATTGATTTTGGCATTAGTGTTGCTAAGCTAATTACTGAATATTCTACTAAAAACAAAAATATGACACACAAATACTAAAATAGGTCCATTTTAATTGATGGAACATTGTTTTATAAATACTTGTATTTATTGAATGAAATAAGTATATTTACAATTTATGAAACAAGATATCTTCAGGATTTCTTTAAAAAATATATTGTTTCACTGTCACAGTCCTGTCCGTCTTGTCTTATGTGTTTCCCCCTCCATGCCCTTATTTGGTCCTTCCTGTTCCTGTCCTCATCTAGTTGATTGTTTGTCATTTATTTCAGGTGTGTGTGTGTTAACTATTATGTGTATTTAGTTCCTGCCTGTTCTGTTCAGTTTGGTCTGGTCTACTTGTTACTCCCGGTGTTCCTGTATGTCTGCCCTGCCTTGTCTTGCCGTGCCTTGCCTTGTCTGTCTTGGATTTCATTAAAGACTGTATTTTGAGTTTATCTTCGTCTCCTCGTTCATCCCTCATGTGTGCACCGTGACAGAAGACCAGACCAAACAGTAAGCGGCGCCCCTTCACCTCGTTTTGTTTTGTTCGTTTTTTGGAAAGTTTTTATTTTGTTTTGCTCCTGTCTGTCTGTCCCGCGGCACTGGAAGTCGCCGCTCGTCATCCCACCCTAGCCTGCCTATATTCGGTGTTGGAGTTTGGCGGGATCGCTGCGAGTCACCCAAGTTCGCCGTCCGTGGGGATATCCTGCTGCCGTCTGCGGCTCCCTCAAGCCTGCCGCCGTCCGCAGCTCCCTCAAGAACCAGCTCGCCGCTCACCCGAGCACGCCGCCGTCCGCGGCTCACCCACGCCGCTGTCCACGGGTTACCTAAGCCCGCTGTCCGCGGCTCACCCACGTCGCCATCCGCGGCGCACCCATGTGCGCTGTCTGCCGCTGACTCAAGCCCGCCGGCCGCCACTGTCTCCAATTCCCTCGTCACGGCCAGGAGTGCTGTTTTCAGCCTGACCTGAGTCCAGTGATGGCTCCAGCCCCTGACCGGAGTCTAGGCTGTTTTAAGTACCATGTCCACAGGAACATTTCAACTTACCTTGTCTATCTTCTCTATGGACACTCGTCTGGGGGCAGACGGCTCCCCTATTTATGGCCGTGGAGGCCATTCCCTAGCCGCCTGCCTCCCCTGTCGTTGAAATAGAAGCGGTTCCTGAGAAACCCTGTGAGGGCCCCTGACTCCAAGTCCAGCCCAGGGAGGGCTATGGATCTCCCGTCATGCCCAGAAAGAGGCCTCAGATTGTAATTTGTAAAGCCCACGGAGGGCACCTGTTCTCGAGTTTCGCCCACGGAGGGCACCTGTTCCCGAGTGTCACCCACGGAGGGCTTCTGTTCCCGTGTTCAGCCCCATGGGGGCTCCAGTTCCTGAGTTAAGCCCGTATGTTCCTTTTTTTGGGGGGGGTACAAGGGGTTCCGGCTGTAGTGGCCGGGCCGAGGGGACCGAGGCCACGGCCACTAAGACCACCTGCCATGGCCTTCAGAGCTCCCAGCTCCGCCATGGCCTCCAGAGCTCCCTGCACCACCATGGCCTCCTGTGCTCCCTGCACCGCTATGGCCTCCTGAAATCCCTGATCTGCCATGGCGCCCGTTCCTGTCTGTTTCGTCCTGGGGGCCTCCAGAGCACCCACCCCCCCTCCCCGGTGGTACTGTTACGGTGCGGGTTGCGCCTTCCGGGAGGGGGGAGTAATATCACAGAGTAATGTGTTTCCCCCTCCATGCCATTATTTGGTCCTTCCTGTTCCTGTCCTCGTCTAGTTGATTGTTTGTCATTTATTTCAGGTGTGTGTTAATTATTATGTGTATTTAGTTCCTGCCTGTTCTGTTCAGTTTGATCTGCTCTACTTGTTACTCCCGGTGTTCCTGTGTGTCTGCCCTGCCTTGTCTTGCCGTGCCTTGCCTTGTCTGTCTTGGATTTCATTAAAGACTGTATTTTGAGTTTACCTTCGTCTCCTCGTTCATCCCTCGTGTGTGCACCGTGACACTCACTAGGCTTTGGAACAGAGGTTGAATCTGAATTTTGTACATTTGACTTTGCATTTTCCACTGATAGAGCTGTCTGTACATTTTGAAAATGATACACCTCTTCTATTCATGCGGGAACTGTTATTGCCCAATGCCAAAAATGTCCAGTGTGTTTATAATGTGTCTGTATGTCACTGTCACTACAAATGCTTTATCAGTGAAGCTCTAACCAAGACTAAAGGCATATTCTCTCTTTTCCTGTGCTCGTTCCAGCACTGGAGGCACCTCGATACCGTAACAACCCGACCAATCAGACGGTGAATGTGAGTGAGTCGCTGCAGATGGAGTGCGATGTCGAGGGCACACCCTCTCCCCAACTCTCCTGGTTTAAAGATAACCAACCCCTCCATCAGATATCAGGTTAGTCATTCATTGCTGTCCTTCAGCAGTGTTATATGTGTCTTTAACTACTGTGTCCTAACATTTAAATTAATCATTTGAAACAGTGTACTTACTGTGTACATACATTTTTTTACTTTTTCCTTATATTAAAAAAATACCTGCATGTTCATCTGTAATTAATGTGTAATTACATCTATAATTACACTGTTACCCTACCCCATAACCACCCATAAACCTAACCATACCATGAAACCTTTCTCTATACTTAACTATATCCCACCTCAACAGCAGCAAAAATGTTTTGGGTTACACTTCATTTTGTCCTTGTTACAGTAGCTGGGTTTCCATCCAAAGCTGCAAATTTAATTTATGCGGAAAATTGGAATATTGCATAAAACATTTGCGAATAAGCACTGTTTCCATCCAACAAGTCAAAAGCGAACAAAATCGTCACTTCCTGATAAACTGGCACTATATATCACTAAGAAAAGCAGGAGAAGCCACTGAATATAATAATTTTCATATATAATAAATTACTTGCACCTCAGAGTGAGCAGACGATCTGACTTTGCTGCAGTTGAAATTGAACTGCTGGTTTCGTCTGGCCAGAGGAGAACTGGCCCCCCGACTGAGCCTGGTTTCTCCCAAGGTTTTTTTCTCCATTGTGTCACAGATGGAGTTTTGGTTCCTTGCTGCTGTCGCCTCTGGCTTGCTTAGTTGGGGACACTTAATTTCCAGCGATGTCGTCGACTTGATTGCACAGATACTATTTAAACTGAACTGAGCTGGACGATGACATCACTGAATTCAGTAATGAAATGCCTTTAACTGAAAATTAAGTGTTTATTCTTGTCATTTTACATTATTGACACTATTTTCCTATTTAATACTGTAAAGTGCTTTGACACAATCTGTATTGTTAAAAGTGCTATATAAATAAAAGTGACTTGACGACTTGACTTGACGAAACAAAATAAATGCGGTCATTGCTTTCGGAGGTGGATCCCTGCTGTTTGGGAACACAGTCATGTAAGACAGTTCTGGGAGGCAATTATACAGATATACTTTGATGACAGACTTTGCTCGGGCATTTCAGAATGACCATAACAACATTTCAGATGCTGTGCAACAAAATCAGTCCACTGGTTAGTCAGATTATGCCATTCCATAGCGCAAAATCACATGACTTTTTTGATGCGCATGGAGGAATTTATTCGGCAAATGCGTTTCCATCTCCCATTATTTGCATTAACCCTTTTACACACAAGTCAAAAACCACCGCAAGCAAGCGTAAAAACTTTTTTGCAAATTAAGGGATTTTTATTCAAAATTTGGCGTTTCCATCACTCTTTTCTGATGCAATACTTCAAAATGCACATAAAAACAGGGTGATGGAAACATAGCTAGTGTAATTATACATTTAAGTACTGAATAATATTAATTAACTACATGTACTTACTATATGGTTAGGGTATGGCTTAGGGTTCCTTGTATGTAATTATGCATAATTTATTGTTATTATAATAGTAAGTACATATAGCTTGTAACAAGGACACCTTAAAATAAAGTGTTACCGTGTTTTGCAATACAACATGAACACAATAAACACATTGTACCAAACATTTTATTTATTTATTTTTTAAAGACATCTAAGATAACCAGGGTATTTGCTAAGGCAAGCTTATACTATATTATATTATGCTATACATAGCAATGGTAATACATAGCAAAAAATGCCATAAGCAGCCACCCAGAAAAAAATATTATAACCTAAAAATGGTCACATCCATATTAACTGGTTTAATTCAAAAATAGAATTTAACATCTTTGAATGACACTAAATATATACCAACAAAATTCATTATTCATTTTATGGGTTAAATCAGTTAGAAATAGCTTTTTAAGGTAACAATTACTGGTTACCACTTTTTACAGTGTAGAAAACATTTAGCATTCACCCATAAAACCCTAGCAACCGTTTAACAACAGGAACCAAAACCACCTGGCAACCACCCAGAAAATACTAGCAACCACCTAGAACATTCTGGCAACTGCATAGCCATGTGCCGAAAAATATTCCTTACTAAAATACTTCCTGTACCTTAGCAACCACATAGCAATGCCCTTGCAATCACCTGGCATCACCGTTGCTACCAACCCAAACATGTTACAGCTGTATAGCACTGTACTAAAGGGAGCAATGCACTAAACTGCAAGCGATGCACTAAACATTCAGAATACCCACATATCAATGACCTGGCGACCACCCAGGACACCACAGCAGCAGTGAGTTTAGAATTGGAAAAATCTCAGAGAAAATATAAAAATCCAGTTTCATTTGAGTGAACTCATACTTCAGTAGTAATAGTGTGCAGATTGTGAATTTGACAGGATATGTGAAGTAATAGGTATAGATTTAAGGTATTGCATTATGTAGATTATTATTATATAGATTATAGACAATTGCATTATATACCATCGTCTGCTTTAAATTTACACTATATTCTTCAGTTTGATTTCCTCTCCATTTCTCTGCATGTTGTTCAGCCCCCTTCAAATTAACATAAATGTGCTATTCCAAAAGAATTCCATTACAGATTACATTATACTCACCACAGCAATCCCCTCTAGTTTAACACATTTGAATAGGAACACACATATTCATGAGCACATACTAACACACACAAAATTCAATTCTGGTACTGGAAAAAGCACTCCATTCATGTTAATGTACTGGAAATCTATTGGATTGGAACTGGAATGGGCCACTGGACTGCGGTATAATAGCATATCATGAACAAAACAAAAAAGCACAGCTCTGGGAATGTATGTGTGTTGCTAGTGGGCTTTAAGTGAATTCACATGCAGTGCATGTACGGTGCTGTTCGTGGATAGGTGTTATGGGGAGGATATTATATCGGGAACAAACTGAGTTCAAGAGCTATTAGCAGAAGGTCACTGTGTGACTGGAATACAGCTATTAGCAGAAGGTCACTGTGTGACTGGAATACGAGTTAAGCTTTTTTGCTCAGCTAATTCAGTTCATAACAAAGCCACAGATGTTTTTATAGATAGATTTTTATAGATCCAATGCAATTCTGATTAAAATTTCAGCACTGTACCTATAGCAAGTATCTGATTATTATGTTATAGAAGGGTTGGTGGGCTGCTTTTTCCTGCTACAAATTGCAGTTAGTGTGTCATAGAATGGAAAAGGGCAAGAATCAAAATTCCTATTTCCTATAAATCCTTGATTTAGGCCATACAAAAGATTCCATACATTTCATTTCCACATTTCAGTTTTCAAACCCCTTTTGATTGTCCGATTTGTATGAAACACACATCATCCCCAGACACCCATGACAAAAAGTTATCCAAATCATTTTTTCTATAAGTTTCCATGAGTTTCAATGATAAATAAACAATTAGAAGCAGTTTGTTTGTAGAATTATGGTGCAGTGGTGATATAGTTTTATATACTTGAAATCTATAAAATGCTCATTGATCATTCAATGTTATTATAACTTATATATCCCAATGTTGCTGTACATTTAAATTGAAGAAACACTTTTATTTATCTCTTTTAAGATAATATGTACTATAACATTTGGTTAAAGACACAGTTATTTAGTATTGTGGTGTGAAAAACATTCTCATGAGCACATTCACATATAACCTGAAACCAGCTTGGAAGCATCTACAGCCCTAGAACTCTTCAGTTTATTTGCTTTTTCTAACTTGTTGTTTTGAGTAATATTTGTTCTATAGTATTTATTCATCACAATATTACTATATTATAATTTGTACAAATGTATTCTTTTTGCAAGCTAAAATAACATGCAAGCATAGCGCACCAGTCAACATCTGCTTGTTAACCTATGACATTCTATGACACGCAATTGTATAATTTAATACACCACATATCGCCTGATTACATATCTTTTGACAGGAAAAATTTATTTAATTAAGGGGTATACTTCTCTTTCAGTCTAACAATAAGAGGGAGTGATTTCCTTTGGAAGTCTGTTGACCCTTTTGACACTAGTGTGTGTTGCTGTAATCTGTTTTATCAAACTATCAAGATGGACTTTGCATAAAAAACACGTAAGATCAATTTGACTCCACATGGGTGCTTGGACCCTGAGAATTGCTGCTTGTGGCTATATTTTACATTTATTATCAGAACTATAAACATACTGTTTTGAAGTGAACATGAATGCATAAATAAACACTACTAGAAAAAAAAAATCCGTGTATCATTCGTTCATTCATTTTTTGATTTAATACTGAAAGTAGAAAAATGAGAAAACGGCTCCTTTTTCATTTTTTTCCAAAAGACGAAAAACAAGAATTCAGCTTAAATTTTCATTTTGGGTAGAAAAAAGAAATAAACAGCTTGAATATTCGATTCCTACAATTGGGCAGGAATTAAACGCTCCTTTCTGCTGATTGGTCAGCCAAAGCTCAAACCGTGCGGTCATCAGTTCTTCCGCAGTATCATTCACGCAACAGAATAATAGTCCTCCGCTGCTGCAGTTGTACGGATTCTTAACGCATTTATTGCAACTATATTTCATATTTTTTCATCAAACAAACAGACTAATGAATAGCTCGACACAACTCATACCAGGGCACAGTCTAGACAGGGCTTTCTTCTGTGTAGATATAAATTATATTCTTTGCGTCAGCTGGGAATGGCAGGGTATGATAGCCTACCCTGCTCACCCAGTAAGTCTGTTTGTTTAATTAAGTAATTAATTCATTAGTTTCAAAATTAATATTTTAAACACTAAGGCAAAAAGGAAATAATAATAAATTGGCTTGGGTATATAGGCCTATAATGTTCACGCAAGAACTGTCATTCTGACTGACAACCGGAGAACAACATATATTAAATAGCCTACTCTTAGAGTTTTATAATGTAGTCTTGTGTTTTATTAAAATTGATTAGGCTATAATCTCAAAAGGATCTCAAAAGGATATGCACTTGTGCGCGGCGTGAGCTGCTGTGCACTCGCACACCACTGCAACGCAAGATTTTCATAAAATTTAGCCTAATAACTTGCCATTTCGGTTTGTTTCTCACCAAACCCACAGTATACCTTCAGAATGCTTGGAATATATGCCACGAGATGCATAGGATTATTTTATGACATATGCATCCACTTCAAAAAAAAAAAAAAAAAAAAAAAAAACTAAAGTCACCATATCTCTGCCATTAAATTGAAATGTAAAGTAATAAGCCTGTAGAACAACATTAAGGTGAGTCAGTGGAGGCACTAGGGCGGGAAAAACTTAGAAACTTGCTTAGCCCCGGCTCATATTAGGGGGGAGGGGTCAAGCAACTCAGGCAAGCAACGGGCAAACTTTGCGCAAGAGTTATGCCGGTGAACGTCAGTCAATTCACTATAGAGAAAGTGAAAGTTAAAAAAACCTGACGGCTAACGTTGCATTAACGGCGCATGTTCTCTCTGAGACAACAGAGACGAATCTACTTTAACGTGCTGATAACGGTATATAATTGTCTTAAATTATTCCCTTAATATTTCTCTTGTGGCTCGTAAAGTGAAAAACATGCAGAAACGTATTTCGCGTTAAACAGGTTGTTTTTGAAAATCGGTGCATGAAATAAAGCTGCTCAGAATTTTCATTGATGACTGCAGTGTAAATAATTTTAATTATAGGCCTATAATTCATTGTATAAATTAACCCACTCTAAAAAATGCTGGGCTAAATACAACCCAGTGCTGAGTAAATATTGGACAGAACACATGCTGGGTTGTTTTCAACCAACAATTGGGTTAAATGTTTAACCCAACCTTCTGGGCAGTAACCCAACCGCTGGGTCTAACCAACCCAATCGCTGGGTTCGTCCATATTTTACCCAGCGCTGGGTTGTATTTAACCCAACATTTATTTTTATTTTTTTTTTGAATGTAGACCTGTTTTAAAAAACCTTTTTAAAAACATTTTCAATGAGGAGTAAGCTAATAGCCTAATCTTTTATTATCCATTGCATCATGCGGTGATGCGCTATGAAATTATTGCGGGGCAATAATTTCATGTAATTTAATAATAAAAGTAATCTAATAATAATAATAGGTCTAATAATAAGAAGAATGTAACGGCCTAGATTAAATGGAAATGCTAAATCTTCTTAATATTACCAATTTTTGATGCTTTTGACAGTACCTCTGGCTATCATCGACACATGATACGATGCAACTCAGCACGGGGAGGTTATCGCTCGCAATGTCTGCCTGTATGCCACTGTGTGGAAATAGTTTTATGAATTGTCGGCACTATCTATTGTAAATGGTTAAAATTTACCATGTTTTCCTAACAGTTGGTATTGAGAGTGACTGACACTTGATGGTCAGAAAAAATTACTAGATATGTGTAAAAAATAAATAAATAAAAATAAATAAATAAAATAAGATAAAACAATGAAAAAAAATCCCTACTTTCTCCCTTTACTATATGCGTTCATAAATTATATTACTTTGTAAGTGTCATATTTGGCAGTTGGCATTAAAAGTTATATTACTAATAACAGAGGCATATGAGAAGTTTAATACCACAGAAAAAAAAAGTAAAATATGCCTTTTTCGAAGCTGCTGTATATAAAAACTGATATCTAAAGTTTTGGCGTTCATTACTTTCTCTCAATTTAATTAGTTTTTTAGCACCCCCTCTGAACTGTTAAGCCCCCCTTTAGCACCCCCAACAAAAAAATCCTGGAGCCGCCACTGAGGTGAGTAGTCACTCTAGTTCACACAGTTCCAATAAATTGCGGGTTAATCTCAATACGCAGACAGACGCGACTACAAGCGCAGACCAGTAGGCTATTGAAGTGCACAGGAAATAAGCAGCAGTCATATTTAAAGCAGTTTAAATATGCAGTTTAAATATTGAGGACTGATTGATGTTCACATGGATTTTTTCAGCATTGAGGGGAAATAACTTAATACGGTGTCATTTATAGTCGTATGGTAAAATGTATATTTTTATTTGTGTAACTTTACAATCAAAATAGCTACAAAACGTCATGCCTTTGCAAAATAAAGAGAACAACATAATGCGCTGCTTTAGGTCTCCTTGAGCATCTTTCTGGTGCATGCTACAAACATGAACCAGAGCGAATACTTGTCTTTTAAAAGACTTCATTTAGATTATTTGACCTTTAATGCATCATATAAGTAACTTTGGAATAAATCACAGTAGGCCTATGTATCATGATAAAAAAAAAAGCGACTTTACAGTCTGGAAATAAGGCTATAGCAAATTATTTTGCGGACACCGTATTAAGAACCGCTGGTCTACACCGAAGAAAGCCCTGTCTAGACTGTGCCCTGGTATGAGTTGTGTCGAGCTATTCATTAGTCTGCTTGTTTGATGAAAAAATATGAAATGTAGTTGCAATAAATGCGTTAAGAATCCGTACAACTACAGCAGAGGAGGACTATTATTCTGCTGCGTGAATGATACTGCGGAAGAACTGATGACCGCATGGTTTGATCTTCGGCTAACCAATCAGCAGAAAGGGGCGTTTAATTCCCACCCACGTGTAGAAATCGAATATTCAAGCTGTTTATTCATTTTTCTACCCCTGAACGAAAAAATGAAAATTTAAGCTGAATTCTCGTTTTTCGTTTTTTGGGGAACAAAAAAAACGGAAAAACGAAAAATTATCCGTTTTCTCATTTTTCTACTTTCAATATTAAATAAAAAAAAATTAAAAAACGAATGAACGAATGATACACGGATTAAAAAATCTAAGTCAGTTTATTGTCACACATTAAACCTGAGCTGAACTTTGACTTTATTAGAACACATTAAAATGAGTAAGGTCCGTTATAATGAGGATTATATTATGATATAAATAATAATATAATATTGATGTTATGTTTTAAATGCATTGCATTGTCAGAAGGGTAATGAACACCCAATACCAGCCAAATGGTATAATCTGCGTATAATGGCTGTGGCTGATTTAAATTGTGGCAGGCAATTCATAAGATGTCTTGGATCACAAATTTCATTTGATTTTGAGTCATTTGACGAAGAACAGAAGACAGAAAAGTTGGTGAGGTGGACTAAGATCCAATTCAACTTTTTAGACCACAATTTTAAAAATAAAAGTTCTTTATTGGCATCTATTGTTCCATGAAGAACCTCAAACATTTGTGGAACCTTCCATTATACAAAAGGTTCTTCAAAGTGGAACAGAATGGTTCTTTAGATTTTTAAATGTATTTAGATTTTTAAACTTGAAAAAATCTAAAATCTACTTTTTTTTAAGAACTATAAAGTTTTGGTAACACTTTAGAATAGGGAACACATATTCATTATTAACTAAGAGTTTCCCTGAACAAACTCCTTTATTAGATTATGGTATCTAAAATATGGTCATGCAGAGTAAGACATTAATATATGCTTTATAAGTACTAATAAACAGCCAGTATGCTAGTAATATGCATGCTAACAAGCAACTAATTGATAGTGAGAATCGGTCCTTAAAATAAAGTGTTACCAACGTTTTTTATGGCATCAGTGCAAAGAAAAAAAAGAATCTGGAGCACACAGAGCTAAAAATTTACATTCTTTTTTATTTTCTGAAAGTATTGATGAATAAAGAATATCGCAGGCTATATACCACCATTATAGATTCTTTTCCTTACAGTTCAGAAAACAGAAAAACATAAGTCAAGAAAGCCATAACAAAAGGCACTGGCTGGCTGGCAGATTGTGTGTTTGACAGTTTTGTGGATGTGTTCAGGGATCCTCCTTCAGGACTCCAATCGGACTCTCAGCATTCAGCGAGTGCGAGAGGAAGACGCCGGTCTGTACACCTGCACGGCCTGCAACCAGAGGGGCTGCGTTCAGTCCTCCGCCACTGTGTCAGTCATTGGTGAGAGCCTCTTATTTGCGTTAGGTGGCGCTGTAGTATACAGTTCACTCTCCTTACTTCAGGATTGTGCTTTGCCCTTCACTTTACATTATTTAGTGGAACATATACAGTAGGTTCAAGCTTATACATACACAGACTAGCACACACCATACACATTAACACACATTTGTTTTTAAATCATAGTGAGGGCTTCACCCACTGATGTCTGTTCTTAAATATTCTTAAGCTAATTTTAATTACTACACCCTTACTCTACCCTAACTAAAACTAAAATCTTTTTTTTTTTTTTGTAATTAAACTTATTTAGTCCTTTTATGAAGACGTGTTTGTTGTGAGGACCCCAAACCTTTACCCTAACAGACATAGCTCCTTTCTAACCTTCATGCATCTTGTCTTTACCATTGTATACATAATGAAATGTGTTCTATGGCAGCTAATATGTACATTTCCTTTAACATTAGTATTTGTATATAAAACATAATAATGTGTTAAATATATTGCCTTGAGAAAAAACAAGCAACAAATTGTCAAAAAAAATAATTTTTGTCACACATTAATACATTTTGGATTTTTGTAAAAAAAAATGTAATTAAAATGAAATCAATTTAGAAGATGTCAACTTCATATTCAGTAATAAGCTTTAATACAATAACATGTTTTGTCTGCCAGGCTCTGATGACAAGACCAATGTAGAAATAGTGATTCTCATCGGGACGGGAGTCATCGCCATCTTTTTCTGGGTCCTTCTCCTTGTTATCTTCTGCAACGTCAAACGAGTCAGTACAATGCGTTTAATAATACATACTATAATGACAGTTCACATCTCTATTCATGAACATAGTGATTCAAGGAACATTATTTAAATCTGCCCATGATGTCAGCAAGGCTTTTCAGTAATAATATCCATTTACATCAACGATGCCTTGCCTTCGGTATGAAATAAGAGCAAACCAAATCAGCACTTCAGTGCTGAACACGAGTAGTGGAGTCAGCAATTCTACGAAAATGATGTGGAGCGCAGCCACCTTGGGCTCGCTATTTCTGGGTTTTTATTGGCTGCGGTATCATTCATCAGTAATTGTTATGATGTTGTCCTGCAGGTGAACCCAGCAGATATCAAGACAGGCTATCTGTCAATCATCATGGATCCAGGGGAAGTGCCGCTTGAGGAACAGTGTGAATACCTGCCCTATGACTCCAGCCAGTGGGAGATATCCCGAGACAGACTGCGCCTCGGTACTTTCACAGATCATTTTAAAACCTCTGATATAGGCTTTAAATTGGTCCAAATGAAGAACATTCATGGCTTGGAGCACATTTATGGTCTAGACATTTTCAGGAGAATTTTAATTCAGCATTAGGCTTGACTTGTACTCAGGAATCCTTGTAAGATGTGATAAAGGGTGGTTCGTGAGGGTTTGTGAGTTTATCAAAAGCTGATATTTGTTTAAAACAAATGTAACATTAAAATATAGAACTGGGGCTGCTCAGTTATTCAGAATAAAACTGAAACAGTGATATATCTTATCAAATCAGGCTGTTATTTAAGTATAGAAGTATATAGTCTGTCACTGTGCTCATTTACATGCGTACAGCTGATGATAACATGTTTTCAGAGTGGCTCAGTTCACAGTAAATGCTGCTTCTCACTCCATCTCTGCAAGCGCTGTGTTTAACATGGATTTGGAAATGTAATGTGCACTAGGTTCCCTTTTTTACATTTACAGTTGCTTAATTTTCAACATTTTGTTGACAAAAGTTTACAGCATTTTAAAACATAACTATTTGTATTATAATTTGTAATGTCTGTTGGTTCTTGTGAAGATTGAACCTAAATGTGAACATGCTATTTCCATTAGCAGCAGAGTCTTTGTTCTTTATGTATCATCTCTCAGCATGAGCAAAATGAGAAATTCAGTGTACTGTTTTGGGACGCATTCTAATCTTGCATGTTATGTATTTATTCTTGGTTCACGTAGGGAAGGTGCTTGGGCATGGAGCTTTTGGGAAAGTGATCGAAGCTTCAATCTTTGGGCATGACAAGAAAACCTGTTCAAACACAGTGGCAGTGAAGATGTTGAAAGGTTCATTCTTACTGAAAAACTATTGTCAATACAAAAATGTCCATTCGCTTTCTTATAGCCTATATATACATTTACTTAATAGTGTGAGTGTGTGTGTGTGTGTGTGTGTGTGTGTGTGTGTGTGTGTATCACAGAGGGAGCTACAGCCAGTGAACACAAAGCTCTGATGTCAGAACTGAAGATCCTCATTCATATTGGAAATCATCTCAATGTCGTCAACCTTCTTGGAGCATGTACCAAACCCAACGGTATGAATGTACCATTGTAAAATAGATACTTTTGTTTCTGGATGCTGATTGGTCAATACAGTGATTCAGTTTAATAATACTAAGTATAGAAATAATACATCCTCAGCTACTATGTATATCACTGCAGCACCTAAAGTTTACATGTCAGGGACCATCTTCCAGCAGAATGATACCACTTACAAAATGCACTTTTTTGTGTTGACCTGGCCAATATGGCGGTATTTTATGAAAAAAAAAGCCATAGCCTTTCAAATATTAGTTTGATTGTGTCTATGTAACTCAATATTGACATAAATCTGTTTGTCTGCAGCATTCTTTGTACTTCTTTCTAAACATCTCTGTTTAACATCTCTGATTGTCAGGTCCTCTCATGGTTATAGTGGAATATTGTAAATATGGAAATCTCTCCAACTTCCTGCGTGCCAAAAGGGAGTTCTTCTTACCGTACAGGGTGAGAGAAATAAATAACATGATGATATGCATATATCCACCCTCTCACAACAGCACTACAATCAATAATAACTGATATGTTTTCTGGTGTAACATGTGCTTGTGTTTGCAGGATCGTTCTCCTAAAACCCAAAGTCAGGTGCGACGAATGATAGAAGCGGGTCAGGTCAGCCAGCATGAACATCAGCCGTCCACTACTTCCAACATCAACCCTCCAATGCAGTCTCGTGGTAAGAGCACTCAAAGATATATAAAGATTATATATTAAATATGTACAGATGTGGATAATAAAGCTGCTATCAAAATTACTGTGAATACATCTTCAGGGGGCATTCATGTGCAACTTATGAGTAGGAAACTCTGGTACTGGGAAGGGGTCATTTTGGAAAGAGCCATACATTTTCAACATGGCAGAAAAGAGTAGGCTATGGTTCCTGGAGTAAACTGAAGTTTTTATTCTTTTATCAAAATACAGACAACTTAATTAATCATGTATTTGAATTTGAAATATGCTGCAATAAACATTTTATTTCTAAAAACAAAGCATGTGAACATAGTGAAATAAAGCTTTAAATCAAATGAGCCAACTGCTTCGCTAAATGATTTAGTTTCGAAGCACTCGAAATGCCATACACTGGTGACACCTGCTGGTGCAATGAGAACTCACCCCAAACATGCATACAAAACGTCTATTATAAACCAACTGCAAATGTTTTGTTGAAAGTTTAGTTTGTGAAATGTTATTAACAAGTCATCAGATACCATTAAATATGAAGTGTCTGTATAACAGCACAGCGACATGCTCAAAAGCACTTAGAACACTTTAACAATTTTATAGCAACACACAAGCATCACCCACAACAGCCTAACAGCCTTTTTATTGAATTGTCTTCCTGATAATTTTCTGATTTAAATTCTTATATAATGCATTTAAGCTTTTTCAGATATTTTCTTTTGTTTTTCTTTCCCCAGTTGCAGTGGATGATCTTTGGAAGACTCCACTCACAATAGAGGATTTGATATGCTACAGCTTTCAGGTTGCTCGAGGGATGGAGTTTCTGGCATCTCGTAAGGTACATTTCATACATGTATTCAAGCTAAACCTCTCTGATGAATCAATAGTCACATTTAGCAGGTAGATTATTAATAGGTGAAGGTGAACTTTAGATCTCTACTAGAGCAGTCCATGCTCATCAAACGGGGGAAAGTTATGCTGGATACAGATACTTAGATCATATGAAAAAATAAAATCCTATAATAAAACAAAAAACATATTTGATGATGAGAAAGTAGCAGATATTTTAGATCTGCTGATCTATTGTGAAATAAGGTATAGATATAAAGTACTCTTGATTTTGTTCTGACAGTGCATTCATCGCGACTTGGCAGCCCGCAACATCCTCCTGTCCGAGAACAACGTGGTGAAGATATGTGACTTTGGTTTAGCACGGGACATCTACAAAGACCCTGACTATGTGCGCAAAGGCAATGTAAGAGAAACCCTTCAAATAAAAGCATGATCCAGAAAGATCTTTAGTGTAGTATTGTAGTATGAATCTCATGAAAACTGTGAATACAAAGTCCAAGTCACATTTCACTGGAAAATCAAAAAGGAAATTTGATTCAGTGCAAATTTTTCCTCAATTCTCAATACTGTAATCCAGAAAGCAAAAAAAAAAAAAAAAGTAATTTGAAAAAGAATAAAAAATAATGATATATTCTAAGTATTTATATATACTGATAGTATTTGTAGTACAGCATTTAATTTTTAAAAGAACTAATGATCATTTGGGGGAAAGTTGCCTACTTGACATGAAAATAACACTCTTACAAAAAAGTCTAAAAGGTCTTCAAGAAGTGTTTGTATTCTTATTATTTTTCATTTTGATTTTTACGTAAAATATGACCTCGACAATGCGAAATGTGACTCCACATGAGATTCAATATGAATACATCTCAGTAAAGGCCAGTGGTTAAAATTGACTTGTCTGGCCTTTGCATCATGATATGGAGATATCAGCAATCCAATGAAAATTGTTGGAAATGATGAGGCAACATTGAATACATACAAAATATCATTTGAAAAAAAAATAAAAATAAAATACAGAAGCCAAATATGAACATGTAACAATACTAGTAGAATTACTGCTTGACATAAACATAATGAAGCAGAAAGGGTAGGTTTATGAGATTACTCTTGAGAGGCATTGATGAATGGTTGACCTATTGCAAATCATATCATCTCCAGGATCATAATAAGAGTGTATTCTCCCACAGGCACTATTATAGGTGAAATGTTATCTGTCTTTGCAGGCTAGACTGCCGCTGAAGTGGATGGCTCCAGAGAGCATCTTTGATAAGGTTTACACCAGTCAGAGTGATGTATGGTCATTTGGAGTGCTGCTCTGGGAGATTTTCTCACTAGGTAAGAGTCTACCTGATACCTGAGCACTGGCAATTCCTCAAACCCAACTTTTTCTGTTCTTTTCTGCTCATATATATATATTTTCTGCAGCCATTATTTAATTCTTCATTGTCACCTAATGCTTCAGAAATCATTCTAATAAGCTGATATGCAGCTCAAGAAAATTTTCTTTTAAATTATTGGTCCTTAAAATAAAGTGTTACCCTACAAATGAATTCTGTTCTGTTGTTTAAATTTTCTTAAAATTATATAAAGCCTTTGATCACAGACTTGATTGTATCATGTCCCATTAGGAGCATCTCCATACCCGGGCATCCAGATTGATGAAGACTTCTGCAAGCGACTCAAAGACGGTACCAGGATGAGGGCACCAGACAACGCGTCCCCTGAAATGTGAGCATTGGCCTGATGACTCTGTCTGTGTGTGTTTGATCTACTCCAAGCTGCTAATCAGACTTATGACAATATACAGAGATGAAACTCTGCACGCTCTGATGTGTGATATGTGTTCTGGTAGATATGGCATCATGCTGGCCTGCTGGCAGGGCGAGCCCAGGGAGAGACCCACATTTCCAGCTCTGGTGGAGATACTTGGAGATCTACTTCAGGAAAACAGTCTACCGGTGAGAAAAAAAACAACAACATACGTTTCTGTACATTCAGTAATAATATCTGAGCCTTACACACTACCTTCTTTATATTTCAGCTCAGCTGGTTATAAAACTGAAAGACTGGCTAATGGTGTATATTTTAGTGGTTATGTGAAATAGGTTTTTTTTTATTTTAGGAAATCCCGTTCAATGTGTCTCAGAGCTCAGAGGATGATGGCTTCTCACAAGCTTCCTCTAGACCTCCATCACAAGAGGAGATCAGACTCGCCTGCAACACAATGTCCACTCGGTACATAGACATTTTATATCAGTGTTGGGGGCCTTATATTGACTTATATATAATATATATAATTATATAATGTTCTTAACCCTGTAAAGCCTGAAAAATCTTTATATATATATATATATATATATATATATATACCTGTGTGTGTGTGTGTGTGTGTGTGTATATATATATATATATATATATATATATATATATATATATATATATATATATATATATACACACACACATATATTTACAGGTGCATCTCAATAAATTAGAATGTCCTGGAAAAGTTCATTTATTTCAGTAATTCAACTCAAATTTTTAAACTTGTGTATTAAATCAATTCAATGCACACAGACTGAAGTAGTTTAAGTCTTTGGTTCTTTTAATTGTGATGATTTTGGCTCACATTTAACAAAAACCCACCAATTCACTATCTCAACAAATTAGAATATGGTGACATGCCAATCAGCTAATCAACTCAAAACACCTGCAAAGGTTTCCTGAGCCTTCAAAATGGTCTCTCAGTTTGGTTCACTAGGCTACACAATTATGGGGAAGACTGCTGATCTGACAGTTGTCCAGAAGACAATCATTGACACCCTTCACAAGGAGGGTAAGCCACAAACATTCATTGCCAAAGAAGCTGGCTGTTCACAGAGTGCTGTATCCAAGCATGTTAACAGAAAGTTGAGTGGAAGGAAAAAGTGTGGAAGAAAAAGATGCACAACCAACCGAGAGAACCGCAGCCTTATGAGGATTGTCAAGCAAAATCGATTCAAGAATTTGGGTGAACTTCACAAGGAATGGACTGAGGCTGGGCTTCCATACCACCTCAGCAGTGCCACAAACTGATCACCTCCATGCCACGCCGAATTGAGGCAGTAATTAAAGCAAAAGGAGCCCCTACCAAGTATTGAGTACATTTACAGTAAATGAACATACTTTCCAGAAATTTTTTTTTTATTGGTCTTATGAAGTATTCTAATTTGTTGAGATAGTGAATTGGTGGGTTTTTTGTTAAATGTGAGCCAAAATCATCACAATTAAAAGAACCAAAGACTTAAAGTACTTCAGTCTGTGTGCATTGAATTTATTTAATACACGAGTTTCACAATTTGAGTTGAATTACTGAAATAAATGAACTTTTCCACGACATTCTAATTTATTGAGATGCACCTGTACATATATAAAGAGTATCATATTTGATACATCAGGCTTTTATGGCTCATATAGTATGATACGGGAGAATATGGCGCTCATATTCAAAGAGGATAAAACACCTAATTTTACTCAGACACCCCAACGAAAAAAATTATATATATATATATTATAATTATATTATTATTAATTATAATTAATGATAATATTATATATATTATTATATATATTTGATTTGATATATATGCTCAGGTTTATGATCAAAGCTTTGTAGTTTTTATTATGGGGAAAAACATATAATGCAGTGATGATTGAAAGTGAATGATAATGAAATTTAAAAAAAAAAGTTATATGTATAACAATGAAACAAATTTTTGAAACAAGTTTTGTTTCACTTGTATTTTTAATGTTTCTTTATGAAGTTTGACATGCTGAATACGAAAATCACAGTTTTTGTGTATTATTAACTGTTCATGAAAACTAAAAAAAAAATATGTTGGCAACTTATACAAGCTAATCTGTTATTACTCATGCATAAAAATGACATGGTACATGCCTAATACTAGCTAACAACAAGTTGTCACTCTATTATACCAGTTACCAAAAGTGACTCATCCAAAACTTCAGAAGTGAACGTTGGATGATTTTTGTCTTTTATCATTAGTCCCACAACATTCTGGAATGTTCCAGAAAGCACTAGAATTTTACAGAATAGTCCCAGAATGTTACAGAAACTTCTAGAATGTTCCCATCCTTGTGAAAGCAAAAAAAAAAACTAACTAAACCAATTTTTCATAATTAATGATAGAACTTCTAAAATTTCCCTGACCTAAATATTTAACAAAATATTGATTATATAGTACAATAGTACAATAATAATTAGCACCACAGAATCACAGAAGAACCATAAAAAATTAGGTGAAACTAATGTTTGTTACAATATATTGTGTAATTAAGTTGCTTCAGTGTTGTTCTTGAAATATTACTAATGATAAAAAAAAAAAGTTTCTTTCATTTACTTTATGAAATCAGTAAAGATTACACAGCAAAAAGTGACCAGACCTGAAGGGGGACATTTTTAGTATTAGCTTAGTATTAGTACTAGCTTTTACCTGCTAAGTATAATCTATCAACGACAGAAGGCATGTAATAGATTGTGTACAAAAGGTTTTTCAAGTTTTCATCATGTTAAGAATTTAAAGGCCTTAAAAATTTATGTACATCAAATATGATAGAGTAGGTCTAATAGGGTTAAATTAATATTAGTACTGTCTAGTAGTATGCTTGATTAGGAATTTGAATAAGCCTATAACCCTTATTATAAAAAATATATTATGTCTATGATAAATCATGTGTCTTATCAAGGAGAGATGTGCTATTGTCTTTCTAATCAATCAGATTTTTACATGATGTACAATGAAATGGAAAAAAAATCTTGTGTATTTATTTACATTTAAGAATTTCTTGGTCTCTCGAGACCAAAATATTATAGACACAGCCAGCTAACGGGATTGTGGTCGACTTTCCAATGTTTTTATGCCCATTTGTTGAATATATTTGCTTCTCTCTTACCAGATATTACAACTGTGTGCCTTTCGCTGGGTGCATCATGGTTGGACCCTCCAGCACGTGTCACTCACGAGTGAAGACCTTTGAGGAACTTCCTCTGGAAATGACATCACACAAGACACATCATGTATGACTAAGACCTCCAGTATTATGTATAGTCTTTATAAGCTAAATTATGTTAACATGCACGTTCTTTCATACATTTTTGTGTCTCTATAGGACAGCCAGACAGACAGTGGGATGGTTTTGGCATCAGATGAGCTCGAGAGGTTTGAACACAAGCACAGAGGGGCTATGCTGAAAAAGTAGGTGATACTGAAAATGATACATACCATTAATCATAAGAAAAATTACTATGGCTATGGCTTACTTCATTTATAATTGTTCAGTTTTCATACTCTAGAGTTACACTACCAGTCAAAAGTTTTTGAACAGTAAGATTTTTAATGTGTTTTTTTTTTTATATATATATATAGAAGTCTATTCTGCTCACCAAGCCTGCATTTATTTGATCCGAAGTACAGCAAAAACAGTACAATTTCGAAATATTTTTACTATTTAAAATAACTGTTTATAACTGTTCTATTTGAATATATTTTTAAATGTCATTTATTCCTGTGATTTCAAAGCTGAATTTTTAGCATCATTACTCCACTCACATGATCCTTCAGAAATCATTCTAATATTCTGATTTGCTGCTCAAAAAACATTTATTATTATAGTTATGTTGAAAACAACTGAGTTTTCTTTCAGGTTTCTTTGATGAATAGAAAGTTCAGAAGAACTGAAATAGAAATTTTTTGTAACATAAATGTCTTTATCATCACTTTTGATCAATTTAAAGCATCCTTGCTAAATAAAAGTATTAATTTCTATAATAAAATGAATATTTATATATACTGTCTCCAAGCTTTTGAATGGTACAGTGTGTTGTTACAAAAGCTTTTTATTTCAGATAAATCCTGATCTTTGGATCTTTCTATTCATCAAAAGAATCCTGAAAAAAAAAATGTACACAATATACAATAATAATAATAAATGTTTCTTGAACAGCAAATCAGCATATTAGAATGATTTCTGAAGGATCATGTGACACTGAAGACTGGAGTAATGATGCTGAAAATTCTGCTTTGATCACAGGAATAAATTACATTTATTCGTTATTTTAAATACTAAAAATATTTCAAAATTTGACTGTTTTTTGCTGTACTTTGAATCAAATAAATGCAGGCTTGGTGAGAAGAAGACTGTTCAAAGACTTTTTGACTGGTAGTGTACATTAAGCATTTTATCACTGTGTAAGCTCTCACATTTGCTCTGTAGTCCATCAGCGGGTCGCAGCACAGAGCGCCTCATCAGTTCTCCGTCCATGAGCAGCAGTGGCAGCAGTAGCACATTGCGCCCACCCTTCTTCAGCCAACTCTCAGGCCAAACCTTCTACAACAACGAGTACGGCCAGCTGTCGGAGGAGGGCGTTAGTGACTTCTTCTCCTCGTCTGATCAGGCCGTATACGAGGGAGCCTGCCCGGCGACCTCCAACCTGTAACAGCACCAACTGGCCAGTCCTACCCAGGCCCCACCCCTCACCACTAACCGAACTGAAGTTTAGCTTTGTAAAGTTCTCTTAGCAGCCACTGGGTGGCACCATTATGTCAATTTCAAACCAAAAAAGTATTTTATCACCTCAGTTACATATATCTTTATATAAAGAGTAAACTTCTTTTTATTTGTACAAAAAAAAGAGAGAAAAGATCCAGTATGGAGAAAAAAAATAAAGAAATATATAATCTTTTGACTGATTTTTTTTTTTTTCAACATGTAAGTGACATTTGATGTTAAATATTTTTTAAATTTTACAATACTGCATAATACAATTATATGGTTATATTTTAATAATAATTTTATGGAATCATGTATTCTATATTTTTTATCAGTAGACATTATAATTAAAGACAATAAACTCAAAGTACTCATTTAATAACCTATTTAAGAAACAAATCTTGTGTTAAATGGCTCCATAATGTTTATTTTGATTCCTTTTCAACATTATGGTACACCTTTAAAAAAAAAAAAAAATAAATAATAAAAAAACTAACCTGAATTGTGAAAAGACATACAAACACAAACAAACAACAAACTAACCAGCTGTTGCTGTGGTTTATTCTAACCACGGTAAACAAAGACAGAAAAAAGTGGCATAGCCCTGATGATGACGTCCATGTGACTAAATGATCAAGTAGGGCTAAATTATATCTGTTGAAACGAACACGGAAACTCAGTCACAGTTTGTTTGATTAACGTTTGACTAAAAATGAACTTTAAAGGTTCTAAAAGATCATGACATCCAAGTAGTTTGAGCCACGAAGCTGAAAAGTAGGTTGTGGTTTCTGTTCTCATTAAATGTAGTGAAAATACACTTCTGTTGCCATGTCAACTTGTGGCAACGACGCATCACACATTAGACGCGTAGCTTGCTTTCATGTGGGACAGTCCTGTGTAACCAGTACAACCAGATTCTGGAACATGGTCAAAACACTGACAGGAAATTATTCAGCCCCTTTACAGCAGTGTTCAGAGGGAACACTTGACGAGACGTAAACAACACGTTTACAGCCTAATCTTCAAAACAATAAAAGGTTAACCATTATGGACTGAGGAAATAAAAGTGTTGTTAAGCCACAGAGTACCTTTAGAGACACGGAAATAAACAAAAAGCATTCCTTCAAGATTCTTTTAGTTAAAAAAGAAGACATTCATAATTTCCCTTCAATCAAACAAACAAACTAAAATACAGGTCTACAACCAGAATGCCATCAGAGTGCAAGATAACCAAAATGTACCAAGCAAATAACACCAGCATCCACTTCTTTAAAAACATACAGGTTCATCTCATGAAATACGTACAGCTCACAGTCCACCCCCAATTCAAAAGAAATAAGAAAATCAATCCAATTTTAGAAACATTAAAATTGTTTGGATTGTGACATTTTCATGATAATTAAACACATTTAACCCAAAACTCTCATTACCATAATGCGTCTGGACATTAGTGTAATACAATACTGTAAAAGTACAGTAAAATCATTTAAATCTACACAAAGGCAAAAAAATAAAAATACTACCATGATGTGCAAACTCACTATAAATAATATATAATTATTTGTATGACGTAACGAGAAACGAGAGAAATAGGTTTAACTGTCACACAAATAAATCACAATGCAAAATTGTTTTTATAATAAAAGTTTTGTCCATTTCATTTTGAGGTGCAATATGAGCCCAAAAATCAAATAAGGCATGCTCTTTTACAGGTTTCATAAGATTAACCCAATCATATCAAGCAGGACTTGGTAAACAGTTCAGTTCCTATGAAGGTACATATTGAATCAAATCAGTGATTATTTCTATTAAAGTTTAATTCTATTTAAACTCTTTCACTATAACCGATCAAAGTGACACTATGCCTTGTATGTAACACTCTACACTCAGTCACGTGTATTGGAATGAGGAAACCCTGGCATCCTTCCAATGAGCGAGACAGGTTCTTTCCACATCAGTTCTATGAAAGTTGTGGGTGAATTAATATGGCAGTGAAGTAAGGAAAACACCTACATCCTCCAAATGAAATCCCTGTAATTCATTGTATTAAATGTTTAGAGATGAAAACCAGTCTATCCAAATGAGCACACAGAGAACTGAACTGGCATGACAATGTTTTCCAGTTGTGGCTAGTGTGGGTCATAATAACAGGGTGTAATGACGGGTGTGCAGAGGTTTGGCTGGCATAAATAAAAGACATGGTACGTAGATATGAGTATTCATGACATTTTCCCAATCTGGATTTTCTTCCAGGCTTCAGAGGCTGTGAATATGCAGGAGTCAATAATGCCGGCCACTGTGAACGTCCCGCCAATGATAGCGCAAATCTGACCAAGACAGAGTCAATATATATATATCATTAGTGAGAGAGAGAGAGAGAGAGAGAGAAAGCTATAAACATAGAGAGCGACTCACAGTAGTGATGAAGCGGTATAATGGCTGTCTCCTCTCTGTGTATTTTACTGTGATTGGACTCAGGTCATAGCGAAACCATATCGCCGGGATGATGCGTCCTGTATGGCTGTATGCCACATACTCCTAGAAAACAACCCAGCAAATAGAACTTTTGGTC
Source organism: Spinibarbus caldwelli (assembly GCA_039654775.1). NCBI lineage: Eukaryota > Metazoa > Chordata > Actinopteri > Cypriniformes > Cyprinidae > Spinibarbus > Spinibarbus caldwelli. Next base: position 27,317,646 of record CM077247.1, on the reverse strand, counting down.
ACACTTTAGTTTGGGGACCAATTCTCACTATTAATTAGCTATTAACTACGAATAAACTTCTAATTTGTTGCTTATTAATAGTTAGTAAGGTAGTTGTTTAGTGTAGGTATGGGGTCGGATTAAGCTATCTAAACTAGAGTCATGCAGAATAAGACATTAATCCATGCTTTATAAGTGCTAATAAACAGCCAATATGCTAGTAATATGCATGCTAATAAGCAACTAGTTAATAGCGAGAAATGGTGCTGAACTAAAGTGTTGGCGAGCTTTTTCCATTTTCATGCATAATCAAAGATCAACTCTTTTTCAGATTTTTTTGTAGGCCTATTGTATAATGTAAGCAGTACTGAAAATTATTGAAAAGATTGCAAAAAATCAATTTCACCACCACAGGGGGAAAATTATGTATTATAATTTAAAAAACCAACAAATTCAATACATTTTAACTTAGCAAGACAGGCTTTTGCTTGTATAATATAAATGCATACAGTTCGGTGTTTTAATTCATATTACTTAATATAGAATTTTATGTGAAATAAAAAATACATATGACTATATATATATATATTATTATCATTCTGCTATTCAGCTATTTTACTTTTATATTCACAGCATGAATCAATTAGTGGAGAAGTGGGAGAACCCTGAAATCAGGCGTCAATTTATTAGGACGGATATTTATAAATTACTTTTTATTTGGTTTTAATTAATAATTATTTAGGTTAAAATATTATAACCTAGTAAAAATACACCAAAAAAAAGTATGTAAAACCCACAGGAAAAAAAAAATGTAAAAACAGCTTATTGTATGAGGTTAAATCACCAGTCTAGTCATATCTCCAGTTTAAAACAGCCAATGTAGACCATTTAAATGTAAAATGTAATTGGCCACAATTATGGCCTCATTACTCATTCCAAAAGTCTTTGGCTACAAGCAATACATATAATAAGATTAAATTTGACCTGAATTTGGACATGGTTGACTATAAACAACTACACTCATATGAATATCAAATCAGCTACTGCTGAACACTTTCAGTACTTTCAGACTTTGTTTCACACCTGGTGTCTCCTAGAACCTTGCAGAGTCAGAACAAAGGTTTGACACAACACTCGTACTTTTAAGTACTTTTTACACCCTCTGAATAAGAACAACCTGGCTACATATTAACTCACAGCACATGGCTCTCTGGTCACGTACACACAATGCCACCAGCTGTCACTGCAAACGTCCCCTAAGTGTCTTTAGAGGTGATAAATGGTTGATGGTACTTAATGATAGAGAGACATAATTCATTCAGCATCTATGGTAACCACAGGCTGATTTAGGAGCCATCAGCAAAGTTCATTCATATATTTAGACTCGCAACTTCATGCGAGCTTCTCAGTAACGTGGATGTAGATGTGTCTCAGATTACCTTGTTTGCCACGGTGTATTGGTAGGAAAATCTCTGCTTCCCTCCCAGGTCCTCATAAACTGTAGGGACGATCTTGAGAATGTAATCGTGAGATGCTAAAGCTGAAGAAAAAGAAACACGTGGCTTCATTTCTCTAGAAGTTATACACAGATACAGAGAAACATGCAGGATGGTGGCTTATTTTATTTGAGTGACGTAGTTCTTTCTCCTGTTACTATGATCTATTTATGTGCTGTTTTGTAATACAATCTGTGTGACTTGTGTTCGGTTGGACGCTCATAAGCATTGCACTTTGATGTCCAAAAATGAAGCAGTCCTGCTCAAGCGTAAAGGTTTGAATAAACTCCTACAGTAACTCAAAGTATTACATTTTGGCATGTTTCTTCCCCCGTACTAAGGATATGTATGATACTCAGATTACATGGCTTAAGGATGCTTAGGACTTTCTGCGGCAAAAGATTTGATAAATGTTTTGGTATTACAGTTATGGTCTGTTCACACCAGGGATGATAACTTTAACATCAAGGTTATAATTATTGTTCTACTTCTATGAGAATAGTTAAGTCCACACTACAACAACAACAACAACACAGAGGAACAATATCATTGGAATCACTTTCAGAACAATTTTTTTTTCCAGCTGATGAATCATAAAAACATTGGTAGCCAATTATAATCCACCTGACCTTAAAGAGCTTGAGCATTTGGATAGTCCCTGTAATCCTACCTTGCCAGATAGAAGATTTATTGCCATTTATACACAGTCATGAGGGTTTGCAGGGGTCCTCTCTATGATGTCATTTCCTTTTCACGTTTTTTTTTTTTTTCAGCATATTGATTGCACCTCATGACTTTCTTAGTTGCACCACATGACTTTTATTTTACTTTTTATTTTATTTTTAATATCACCCAGCAGTGAAGCAGTTCTGTTACAGTATTTTTTTTTATAAACAATAATAATAAACTAGTATGGTAACACTTTAGAATAAGATTTTATTTTTTAACATCAGTTAACTACATTAGATAACAAACTAACAATGGAAATTACTTCTAAAGCATTTAATAATATTAGTAAATGTTAATCTCAACCTTTATAATACATTATTAAAATCAAAAGTTGTATCTGTTAATATTATTTAATGGACATGGCCTAACATGAAATAGCAATGAACAGTTGTATTTTTAGCATTATATATTGCAAATGTAATGTTAACACTTGTTAATAAGTACTTTAATTAATCTATTGTGCATTGTTAATTATTGTTAGTAAATGCATTAACTAACATAATGGGACCTTATTATAAAGTGTTACCACAATAATGAGGCTTCCTCATTACGATACCAGGGCAGTTGCATCACCCTAACATTTTTGACAAAAAATTAAATACACTCATCACTGAAGAGGTATATTCAAATCACTGTACATATGAATTGCATTTGAATGTATTTACACTATATATATATATATATATGCACACACAGTACTGTAAAAAAGTCTTAGGCAGCTAGTATTTTCACCAACAACAAAAAAATGGTTTTAAGTCAGTTATTTCTATCTTTTGCTGTAGTGTGTCAGTAGGAAATATCAGTTTACATTTCCAAACATTATTATTGCCATTAATTGTAATAATCCAGTGAGATGTTTGTCTGCACAAGGAGTCGGACAACAGCCAGTGCTCCACACAGAGATCTGATCTGATCATCATCCAGTCCGTCTGGAATGACATGAAGAAACAGAACAAACTGAGACAGACTAAATACAGAAGAACTGTGGCAATGTCTCCAAGATGCTTCAAGAGACCTACCTGCAAAGCTACCTGAAAAACTGTGCAAGTGTACCTCAGACAAAAGCGGTTTTAAACGCAAAGTGTGGTCACACCAAATGTTGATTTGATTTAGTTAATAGAAGTTAATTGATAAAATCTATTTATGGCATTATTTCTGAAAGCATCCTCATTTTACAGCATTTTTACACAATTGCCTAAAACTTTTAACAGTACTGTAGCTTTGCAGGCAGGTTTCTTCAAGCATCTTGGAGACGTTGCCACAGTTCTTCTGGATTTAGTCTGTCTCAGTTTGTTCTGTTTCTTCATGTCATTCCAGACAGACTGGATGATGATCAGATCAGATCTCTGTGTGGAGCACTGGCTGTTGTCCGATTCCTTGTGCATACAAAAATTTCACTGGATTATTTCAATTAATGGCAATAATAATGTTTGGAAATGTAAACTGATATTTCCCACTGACACACTACAGCAAAAGATAGAAATAACTGACTTAAAACCATTTTTTGTTGGTGAAAATACTAGCTGCCTAAGACTTTTGCACAGTACTGAATATGTACATATGTATATATGTATGTATGCTATGTCTATAGAATAAGCGGCCAGAAATGAAGAAATCTCACAAAAAGACATACCATTGGACTGAAGTCTGTTGGCTCCACCCAATGCATTAAAAGCCCCCTGGACATGCTGCACCTGCAATTGTGTGGTATGGCAATGATTTCTCCATGTTTATTTTACATTGTCTATATTTCTTATTGACTACATGCAGACTACCCGACCTGAAGCTTCTCCCCAAAGGCGAGTTTGTGGATGATGTGGGTCATATCAGGGCTCTGAGGCTGAGCAGTCGCACTGTGTGTTGACACATGAAAGTTTCCTGGAACCTACGGAAAACAGACCAAATCAACACCATCATCATACAGGCAAACACATCAGATGGTACAATCTCCATTCACTTGAGAGAAGGCCTTTCATTTGAAGGCAAAAATGGTTTGTCCTTCAGGTAGCATGTGAATCTACAAGAACACTAATGACACTCCTAATAGCTTCTAGCCTTAAGATGAGAAGTTCCACAAGAAACATTCAACTCCTAACAAGCAGAAAAGAATCCAACTGACGTCAAGCATCTCTTACTTTGTTAATAATGAACTCCCCTTCAAAGCGGCACCCGTGACCGTTGTTTAGAGGCACTTTCATTGAATTCTCTATGTGGCCCACTTCATGCCGCCCCATCTCATCCTGGATGTCCAAACCCACCACTATGTATATACAAATATATAGACACAACAGAGAATAGAAAAATACGGACAAATGGTGAGGACACAGAGCTTGGAACACTTTCATTTACATTGTACAAAAGGACACTTTTAAAATAACAATAACAAAAAAAATACAAAATAAATCCCTTTCTCAACTGGTTTTCTTCTTGATGTTTTTTGGAGCTTGACAGAGTAACTGGCAAAGTCATTTTTTGGTGAACTATCTCAAACAAATATCTTCATCCATATGCAGCAAGTTCAGTAGAATCATAATTTACACAACTGTTTATCTGACCTTTCACAGCTAAGAAATATAAAACCTGAGTAGTGTGACGTAGCAGATCTTCTGACACTGTGGTGTATGCTAAGAGCATGTTGTCACGTTGCCCAATGCTATTTTAAGACTGCCTTCCTAAATGGGCGAGAAAGCAACACTGACTCTTTACCCTTGTGATGAAAGGTATAATTTCTATTCATTATCTCAAAAGCACAAAAAAATAAAGGCCAGCCAGAAAATGAAAGGAAGAATGATTCCATTAAACACTTTCCAGAGTGTTTGACTATTTCCACTGAGCTAAACTACTGACGTTGCTCTGGTCGTGCATTACTGATTAGACAATTAAAGCCTTAAACCACAACATCTTCTTTTTTTTTTTAGGATTGGATTCCAGTAAACTTCGAACACACAATCTCCACTCATTAAAGAGTAAATGTGTGACTGGAAACATTTAATTGCCTTTTTAAGCGCAATCTCACACGTGCCCAAAATACTAAAGGTCTTGCAACATTTTCTTAGCGCAAAAAGGAAAAAGCATCCACATTTTCCACATAAGCACACAAGTGTCGAAAGTCATGTTGCTAGTTCACGGGAACAATGTGTATGCCTCCGGAAATAATTAATTTAGCACGGTAAGAGTAATAACATGGAAAGACCACATGTACTTTTGTTTTTGAAAAAATCCTTTCCGAGGATAACATGATGTGGCATGTCATATGGCATGTATCAGTTATCAGTTATTATGGAACAAATTTTAATGTTTAATGACTACTGATTCATTCGCAACATATACTATTATTGCTCTTATTATTCTAACCAATTACACATTTCATCTGGTAGACAATAAAATGAGTGCAAAAAAAAAAAAAAACTAAAAAGCCTATTGATTTGCATTGAAGTAATGACTCAAGTCCTATTTAGAGGCCAGAATTTAAGAGAGACTTACATCTGACTTCAGAGGGCCAGCATTAACCACCTAGCAACCAACCACAACACCTTAGAAACCACTCAAAAATACATTACACGCATATCAATCCCCTAATAACCACCCTAAACAGCTTTAGCATCATGGAGGTAACTTTTTCATGGGAAAAAGCCATTTACATTCTTCCAAAAAGGTAAAATTTGACATCTACGGTACTTCTTATAGTTGTTTGAAAAAACAGTACATTAAATGAGGTCATTATTGAGATCACAGTGAGGCTTGTCTCCATGACTCATAACAAAATCCGAAAAACTTGGGTTTCAGTCAGAAGTGCCTCATTTAAAAGAAAATGTGTCTTCCATAATAGGCATAACCTCCATTTCTCACCCATGAGAACTGCCCAAGACGTTGTTTTGAACATAGTTTGGGCTCTGTGTAATGTGTGTGAAACAGCCAGTTGCAAATGTCTTTGCAAACATTTGATGATCTGACCGAAAATGACATCAGAGGTGACCACAATTCCTCTGAGGGTGCTGACATTTAGAAACCATCTTTAAGTCACTTTCCAAACAAATTTCAACATGATGTTTTTTTTTTTTTTTTATTTGGTCAAAAAACAGCAAGTGATATCGGTTATGCTTGGCAAAACTCATCACTGGATCCATTGTTCTATGATCCTAATTAGTGCTTGGTAATGCATCTAAAAATCTCTATATTTTTAGGACCCCCCCCACCCCCACCAATTTATTCAAACAAAACAGACACATTAAAAATATTTAATATCTATTTACATATAGAATGTATCTAAAATACACTAAATATCTGCATATAATTAATTACCACACTTTTCACTAAATAAACATGAGGAAGAATAATTAACCATTTTCAGTTAAATGTTTCCTCATTTTATTTCACTAGCAAAGTCATTTGATACACTTCCCAGCCTTAATCTAAATAACTAGGGATTAACTATTGTCACTATTGTGACTTAATAGTTGATCACTAGTTAAATAGGGCATGTGACTGAATCATTTACGGAAACATGACATGTCAGGTATTATTTGGCAAATTCGTATGCAGAGCATTACCAAATATGAAACAGTGTTTCCTCATATGCTTGCTCACGTATGACCATACGTTTTCCCGGTGGGTTTCAAAAGATTGGGTTTGACTGATGGATAGGTCTATCTTATTGCTTCTATGAGAAAGCCCACACAATATGTCTCAAACTGAGACTTTCAGTGATGGTAAACTGTGTGGGAGGTCGCCATTGTGCATCATTTCCTATCACAATGTACATCAGGAGCGCTGCTAAATGAATTAAGATCCCATACTAACAGTAATGTCACTGCTAACACTCATAAAATGTCAACAAAGGATGATGTGATACACATGTGGATGGAAAAAAACATCATTCAGAAGAGTGTTTATGTATTTATGTATATACTCACAATCACAGTGTAAGTTTGGCAAACTGATGTTTAAACTCACATCTATCTTCCCCCCACTGTCCTTATCGGGGTCATCCACATACAGTTCATTTACTCTGTAAACACACACACATATATGAAAACACAAACTTTAAATATAGTACTGACAAGCATTAGTCATCTGTAAAGATCTGCTAAAAATTATGCAAGTCTGACAGTAAAATGACAAAACTGCAGCGAGTGCAATTTTCATTTCCTCACTTCCCCTGGTGAACACTTGAGAGCAGTTGACAAACAAGCACCAATGTCTACGTCCTGTGTGAAACTGATCTGTCACTAAAGTTACAACAGTGTGATTGCATTCAGGTCCTGATAAAAACACCTCAAAATACCATTTTCAACAAAACCCAAAATATTTTCTAACTCTAAAAATGTCATATGGTCTAACCATCGTACTAAAATAAACGTACACTAGTATAACTTTGGATTGAAAAATATCCTGACCTGTTCGTGAGGTTGTATTTATGATACCACTGTCAGATTTTAAACTAGACTTTTTTCCTATCATTACGATCTTTGGACTGTTGGACCAGACATTTTTGATTATAACCCCCCCGTCAGATATTAAAGACATTAAATGCTTGTATGTAAGTCAGTATTTAAACTGTAAATTCTATTTAGTATATTGTATTAATTTCTATTTTTATTTAATACTATTTTTGACTGGTGTCTTCATGAGAACAACATTCATACGTACATTTCTGTAGCGATGAATCCCGTGAGTTCTGAGAGAAAGAGGAACAACATGAAGACGCAGCAGCATATTGAAACTGAGGGGATAAGAAAAGGTCAAGAAAACATTAGTGAGCTGTTTGTATAACAAAACTACAGTTATATTGTGTGAAGATATTTTCAAAGTAACATTTAAGTCAGTGTTTGCTGAAAGTAACTCATTTTCAGAAATGCCCCTTGTTGTTAGCAGTGATGTCATTTCTTTAAATTATGTCTGACCATGCAAAATGATTACAACATGTCAAGTGTATATTAAAAGTCAAAGAGCCATTACATAAGGGTGTTCAACAGGCGAATAAATGTGCGTGGCTTTATTGCTCTGGTTAACGTAATCGTTACCAAGTTCAACATGTGACCAAATGAGTCAAACTAAGAGGCTGCCTGCAGAAGCTAGTGCATATTTACATGGAGACAGTCTCCAGTGACACTCTTGTCACGTGACTTTGTGGCTGACACGTCATACTCTGACTCTGGTTTGTTCTAGTTTACTCAAGCTAATGTTTAGCTAAAACAAACAATAAGGCGTGTCGCTATGACACATAGCTCACGGATTCAGGTTCAACGTGGGTTCTATCACTTGTTCCACTTTAATGAAGATAATACTGGGAAAGAATAATTAACACTTCGATGATATTATTATTACGTGTAAATGATTTCTTTTTCTTTTGGTTAACTGTACTGATATATTTACGACTACACTGAAAAGTTTTAAAAAGAGTTGATTAAATCAGACAGATGATGTTATCTTCTTTAAAAACAGGATGGATTAAATCATACAAATGACGCTATCTTCACTGAATACTGATTTTAGCTTATTGTCTGTTTCCCTTCATTTTTTAAATCTTTTTGTCAACTCAACAGAAAGGCAGAAAAGTTGATTAAATGAAACAGATGCTGTTATCTTTGTGGATTATTGATTTTTGTTTTCCTCATTGATTTCATACAGAAATGCTTAAAAAAACACAGTCAAAAAAACAGAGAGATGCAGTTATCTTAATATATTTTTGACTGTTTTTATTTCCTGTTAACTATAAGGAACTATTTTGTTAAACTATAAGGAAAAACTTTAAAGTCCATCAAATCGAACAGATGCTGTTCTCTTAGTAGAAGTTCATTCTGAAAACGTCTTAAAACGTTTTCAAAACCTGCTCCAAACCTGTATGAATTTCTTTGTTTTGCTGAACAAAACAGAAGACATTTAATAGTGGTTTTTTTTTCAATCTCTTTGGTTAACCATTCTTTCAAATATCTTCTTTATTGTTCAACAGAAGAAAGAAACTTATACAGGTCTGGAACAACTCAGGGCTGAGTAAATAACGACAGAATCAACTATCCCTTTAATATAACCACCCACCTTACAAATATAGATATTTACCCAGGGTACACGAGAACTTCATCACAGAACCAGTTTAGGTGCAAAATATATAGGTTGAGTTTAGGGTTGGTCTACACAGGTTTCAGCAAACATGACTAAACGTTAAGTAATTAACTCGAGGACAAAACAACAATGGACAGAGCCACAGGAATGAGTGTAGAATGACATAGTCCTTCGTACCATATCATCATGAGTCAAACGGCAACACCTAGAGTTACAAACATCCATCCTTCCGAATCATGAGGGAATGATGAGCCATACAGAGTTAGGAAACTAAAATTTACTCAGCAAATTGGTTTGGAAAAATACAGTTGTGGATCAAAGGAGGAATGTTGATGTGAGCACACAAAAAGGAAGCACACAAATAAAGCGGCAGAGTAGCAACAGGCTGTAAAAGCCAGTGCCAGATGAGGCAAACTTTTGGTTGACCGGAGTAATGAGGGTCTATGGTGGCAAATTATCATTAAAAACATTGGCACTCACTGAAAGCTCCAGTATAGGTGGGCTGGGTAAGATCTTTGGGCACTTTCCTGTAGATATCGAACCTGGAAGGAAAAGAAAGAGAAGAACAAGGGGAAAAAATAAAGGTAAACATTGCAGACTCCTGAGAAGAGTTCATGTGAAAGCACATTGTGTTCCCAGCGTAGTATAAGGCATTACAGAGGAGTTTAGGAATGTGAACTATGGGCCGCTGTCCATGAAACACTGGCCCAGACGCAACAGTCTAGAGCGACCCCCGCTTCTTGAGTTACACCTCTTCCTCTATGCATTCCTGCTTTACAATTATAACCTTCTTCACCAACAAATTTCTTCATAAAACAGTGTGGCTTAGGTCAGCGCAAAGGCTGTCAGCACTGACTAAATACACATCAATCACTGAGACCAGAGTGAACGTCAGGGAAGGCAAACAATGAACATTTCAAAAATGCACACCTAAAAACTACTAGGTTAAATAGGGCCCTTCGGGCTACACTACATTTCAAAATAGTTTATTTAGTTGCAGTTTGCAATTTTGTTTTTCGCTGCATTACTGTCACTTGATTTAGCCTGAAACAAGTGAAATACCTACAAACCAAACAACAAGACAAAATAATTACAAAACATCTTATTTGTAATAAATATTGCTATTCCAAAGAATGTATATTACTTATATTATATTAACATATTTTGTTTAGGAAAACAAGACAAAGATGATTGGTGAGTCTCACTCAGAAACAATTAAGGTGTTATTTCAGCCCAAAACCATAAGGTAAATAATTAAATAAAAATGTTTTTTTTTTTTCAGACAATTAAGGGTTTTTTTATTATTATTATTGTGGCATTATTTTCATGATCCCCCTTCACCAAAAAAATATTTCATATTCCATAATTTTCTGTATTGAGGTAATGACTGACATTTGTTATTTTTATGAATATACTTATAACAATATATAAAACAAAATCAACAAACATAACATAAAACCTCTTAATAGTCTTAAAAATGTATTTTTTATTTGAGAGAAATGACTACAAAAATATAGATTTATGATTCACCCAGATATTGGTCAAGAATAGGATTTTTTGTAACTGCACTATATTGTGTGCAATTGCACAATACTTATTTCTTCAGGTAATATGCATTTCCCCTGTACTGCACTGAAAAACATCTGCATTTCCCATCAAAAATACACCATGCTCTTAAAATGCCTTAAAAACTAATGGCCCTTCTTTGAATAAAACACAGGGTAGAGAACAATGAAGCAATACATGATATATGCAATTCTATTAAATAAGGAAGACAGTTACTATACAACAAAGTTATGTTTATTAACAGAAAAGAAACAACAATCTTTGGTTCATTTGACACGACACCAAGAAAGAAGTAAACTCTCCACGAGTCCATGCGTAATATTACACCCTTTAGGAATGCGTCCAATCCTTGACTTTTTAAGGAGCTCTCGAACTGTGTTAGCTCCAAAGCAAAACTATCCAGCTCAGAGTCTTGTGCCCTTTTTTGGATTTGAAACCTTCTCGACTACATCAGCACTCTGGTCCAACCCTTTACGCCGCCTGCCTTCAAAAACACTTACATCTGTGAACATTTCTTGCAGTGAAATAACCCAAGCTGACGCAATGCCGGAGGGGGGAGTGAGGCCGACTTCCTGTTAAACCAAACGCCCTGGTGTTTCTCTGCTATACCCCCTCCTCCAACGACACGAGCCATATAGTTCACTGTGTTCTGACAGAAGAGCTCAGAGGATGTAGAAGGGAACCCCATTGTGTGAAACTCAGGAGAAGGACACGCTGTTCCTAAACCACTGACATCCCTAGATGATGTCTTCATTTACTGTGTAAGACCCGATTTGGTAAGCTAATACACCAAAGTAGGCCCCAAAGTAGATTTGATATTTTGTGTCTAATTAAAAAAAAAAAAGTAGTCATAAATAATCGGTGTTAAAATGTTTTATAGAGTCACTGTATGAGACTGCTCACTTTCTAGCTATTTAAACCATATATATTCATATGACTTTCTGTTATCATACAGTTAATTAACTGTAGTTTAATATAAATCTGTCTGTATGCAATCATTCATTTAAGCCTAATGAACTTTCTGGACCAAATACCACACACAGGACAGGCAATACTGGTACATGTACTATCCTGATCATTGTACGACTTTATGCAAATTCACCACCACATTAAAGAGTTACATTTTCTTATTAGATCGGGTTGGATTATCTCAAAAACAGATATCACCAAAACTGAAAACAGGGATTTGGAAAATGCATAGAAAAGTCTAAACTCTAACTAAATCTAATGTCTTTATGTTTATCTCTTTACTTGTAAAGCAGAAAATCATGCAACAACAGACAAAAGTGTGTTCAGTACACACACAAAAATGTGAATTAGGAAGAACAGACACAATTTTCAACACGTTGCATAACAGGTGTCACATTTGCACGTTCCCCCAGGCTGTTCAAGAGTTCACTGCTTGGATCTGTCAGATATTTCTTATTTCCTGAATTACAACAGCAACAAACACCCACAGCTGCTCTGAGAGACAAAACGTCAGCACATGCCGAAGGGCTCATTTGCGCTAATATTAACAGGTACAAGTACCACAGCAACAAAGGAACATTTTTTATCAAATAATACTGTGCAACTGTTAGTTACTTACGACCAGAATATTTACACTGAATTCTAAATGGAGAGTGTAAATATGGTAACAGTCAAAAATTCGAAAACACATGGCTGAATTTACCATTTCATTGCCTTGAAAACCATTTTATCTTAAGGCTTCTACTAAAAGCTTGAAATTAGTTTTGCAGGCAAATATAAATTGTGCCAACATGTGAATAAAAACTAACATTACTAAAACTAAAATTATGAAGAATTATTAAATGGATGGAGTTAAGAGTGGAAAGTTAAAATTGCAGCAACACATTTCCAGCATACATGTGAACTCTTACAATAAATATACAATATAATAAATCTGAATCCAACCCCCACATTAAACTGTAATTATGTCCTCCATAACTGCAACATCAGACACAGTATTATGATTTGTTTAACCTTAAGCAATATCACAATAATGTACGCAATGTGGTGAGCTTTTTACATTATTTTTGCTCTGCCTATGAAAACAATTCCAAAGCAGGATCAATTATGATTGATATTGATACAAACAGTAAAACATTCAAGTGCTGTTAAATGTAATAGAGCAACTAATGATTTTGTTTATTTCTTCTATTTATTAGCTGGATGAAAAATTATTAACCACAATGATTAACTGTTAAAAATTATTTAATTTTCAGCCATTATTTACAATAATAAGAAAAAATTGCAACGTGTATTTTAGGCAGAATTATATTGCACTTCTGTTCTATTGTGCTCAGTCTGTTTTACGTGCACACACCAACGCTCATTCACTGAACTCTGTGAGGTTCACAAATGCACTTGTAGACAAGATTAAGTCATTATGAAATTTGTTGTTGTTTATCGATTATTATCGATTTTATTGATTAGTTGTTGCAGGTGTACAAGCCAGTTGTATAATTGTAAAATCAGTTGACTGGAATTAACCGTGTTCCAAAGCAGGAGGTTTATGAGTCTATTCTCAGGCAAACAGCACCATTCTCTGTGTGTTTTAAAGAGGAAGTGATGTCTGCTATATAAAGAGCTAATGGTTTTATTTCAGGCCTCTTTGTCACTTCCATTGGGGTATGAGATTAATCTACAGATGAGCTATAAGGAAGCATGATTGAAAACAAGGAATAAGGTTGTGTTGTCGGCTTAGCAACCAACATTTAAGCATTATGATGTAACAGCACAACAACCGCAGTCCTAAATATGCACATTCTGTGTGTAACTGTCACTGTTTTACACAGTTAAATCAAGCCAAAGACAAAAATGCTGGATGTTAATCATTTTTTTAAACAGCCTCAGACAGCCACTGTCCAAAACAGCCTCAGAACTTTCAGTGCAAACAAAGGCAGGAAATACGCTGGCGCCTGCTACCACCGATATTTACAATTAATTTCATTCACAATCTGTCTACAGTCATCTGACACATTATAGTGTCAAGACAATCTTTATAGTGATGTACTACTATTTTTATAACTACTTTTGTTACTTTATTTGGGGAACATATAGTGATAGGAATAAATTATACTTCAGATTTAATTATGATTTTTCCTCAAATCTTGACTTGACATAAAGAATTATGTGACGTTTAACAATTAGAGAAAAACTACACACTACCATTCAAAAGTTTGAAGACATTAAAAAAAAATTAAACAAATTAATACTTTTATTCTGCAAAGATGCATAAAATCAATTAAAAGTGACGTAAAATATTAAATAACATAAAATATTACAAAACATTTCTGTTTCAAATAAATGCTGTTCTTTTGAACTTTCAATTCATCAAAGAAACCTGAAAAATGCATCACAGCTGATAATAGCAACACAGATAATAATAAAATGTTTTTCGAACAGCAATTCAGCATATTAGAACGATTTTTGAAGGATCATGTGACACTGAAGATTGGGGTAATGATGCTGAAGATTCAGCTTTTATCACAGCAATAAATTACAGTTTAAACAGAAAGCAGCTCTTTTTGTAATATTATTTTACAAAATTACTGTTTTACTGTGTTTTTGAGCATAAGAATTTCTTTCAAAAAATGTACACACCACAAACTTTTGAATGGTACAAAATTTCTAGAAATCAGTCTTCAACAAATTAATCAATCATTCTTTGTCTTGATTTGTCCTCTATAATCGGCTATACAAGCCACATAGCACAACACAAACTTTTTGTCAAGGATAATACCAGTTACATTAAAAATACAAGAAAAAGACATAGTAAGCATTGTGTGCATTCCGATCCACAGACATGTTTTTATTGATTTAATGTGGATAATACCAGTCAGTGCCTAATGTGTCTCTGCAAATGTACAACCGTATTAAAGTTATACAAGTCACCAACCTATTCAGTTACAGATTAAATGTGAATATGTTCTTTCATAGACAATTCTTTGGTTTCCAAATAGCAGCAAAACACATGACGTGATATATGAATGTCATTTTTACATGTTGTGGGTCCTGTTTTGTATTTGCATAACCATGCAGTGTGACCAGTATGAGCAGGAATTTAGCATGCTCAAAAAACAAAGCAACCATTCAAACAACTAGACGACTATGCAACATCAATATTAAATGTTATGTCTCATGCAAAATTGACATAATTTTTGCTTAGAGCACAAATTTTGAACACTAAGGAGACATGCACATCTACTTTTCACCTGCACCTAAATCAAGTGATAAATGCTGCATGCAGTTGCCAAGAGACTGCTGACAGCATCCTGCTCAGTTTATCATTAATATTTATCAAGACGGGTCTGGTGCTCTTAAATGAGGTTTACAGGACATTCAGACAAAAAAAAAAAAAAAAAAAAAAAAAGAACTAGTTGTAAAAGTGTTTACACAATACAAGCTGGGCAATCTGTTGTAGTTTATGGAATACTGGCTGTCTTAAAACCTAGTGAGCTGCTTAGACAGCAGTTTAGTGCATGACAGACGCGTTCCGAACGTTCACTAGGTCGCTAGGTTTTGAAACACTTCCATTGTGTCTATGATTAGTCTCTATGGTGGACGTGTTTGATTCATGCACTAAAGAAAAAAACACAAGCCCACGACCAACTCGCTTCAAACCTGTACTCACCTCCGCACATCGAAAGTCATTGTGTCTGCTCAAATAAAATCAAGTCAAGTGTGTTTAAAGATAAACGACACAAGCAGGAGGATACTCCAGATTCTTCCTTCAATCCTGCCGGCTGTTCAGACCGGATGTGACATCAGTTTAGGACGCTTTGCACAATCCTATTGGTCGAAGGGGAGCGAGCAGCGTGATTCTGTTTCCGGCTGTGGCATGCAAACTTAACGCGTTGCCTATGGTGAGTTGCTGCTTTTGCTTCCGTTTATGTGGTCCAACAGTCTACAGCTATTTCTACAACAATAAAAAGTGTAAATGTTGCTTTGTCGTGTTCTTCCAGTCTCTGTGTCAGTGTAATCTGAGAATAAAGCTGTGTTATAATGAGAACCTATTGGAATTCTGCTTAACTTGTCTAAATTCATTTAATAATAATGGGTTTAGATAATTTGTCAGTTTGCATTGCCTTATCTACATAAAACAAGTTATTTTTGCAACTGATGTCAAAAGTATATGAACCTGCAGCCTTGTTCTGTTACAACCAGGGGCGATTCTAGGATTTTCATTTTCATCTAGCGAGGCCCATGGTTACAACATATTGTCTGTGAGCTGAAACGCAACAGAAGTTGTGCCATACAATATGACAGTGATTCTAGACACATGGGTGAATCAACAGCAATGGCTCAAAAATAATAAATTGCATATTTCAGAATAGGAACAGAGTCCTGACCACAATCAGTAATGTAGGGTTAGGGTTATCCCAAAATTACACACGAAAGTGTTTCATTATTCGTTATTGGAAATAAATTTCAGTGTTCTAGTGATATATCTTTCCTAAACTTTGAGGATTCACATATAGGGTTCTTCACAGAGTTTTCACATAATTAATATTTTTTCTTTGAAATTACTAGAGATATGTTTTAGAAAGTGCAGGTACAAAGTGCAATTTCTAGCCAATTGAAGAGCTAAACAAGTAAAAAACAAACACACCAGATATTACAAGATCCTTAGATATAACAGTTATTATGATTCAATTAATCTTACAATGTTTATACGGTATACACTGTGCATATTTACCCAACTGTGTAGTAGATTAGTTGCGGCTGAATGATGTGGTGCACCATGCAGTGGGTTTCACTATGTCATTTCTGGGTGCATTCTAGAAATTTCAGCTGACAGATATCAATACAGAATCTGCTAAAATTACTATAAATGATTTATGGAAAAGAGGCAAAAGGACATACAGAGTATTTTCCCAGGCCTAACAACAGTTGCCCAGAGGCACCTCTGTCCGTAAATGGTCTGTGATGACATTGGTATATTCTATTTGCTACACCAAGGAAATGCCTCATTTGTCACACAATTTCACTTCCCTTTCTAACAAACAGAACATGCAAGTGTGAGTAATCCCTGAAATATATGTTTTAAGTGATTTTACATGGCTCACATTCCTGCTCTTAAGATTTGATTCACAGAGTTTAAAGTACTTCATTTTTATTTTTGATGAATTCAGTGTTATTCTTTTTTTGTGTTTTGTGTGAGTCTGTTTTTTAATGTACTTTTATGATCTTCAGATTATAGTTAAAAATGTTTTTGAAACTTGAATCAGAACCTGTGTTGCTATGGAATTAGAGTGCAGTGTGTGCAACACGCTAGGCCATTTTTAGGAAGGCTATAGTCCCTATATCATGGGGGAGCAATCGGTTCCCAATCTACAGTAGCCTAAATTTTCGCTGCGTTCACCCACAGCTGTTTCCTCCTGTGAATATGAAGCACATATGAACGTATACTTTATAAAATGAGCATGTTGCCATTTTCATTTGAAAATTTAACGCTCAGTGTAATACATATTCCAGTGCATGTGGCAATTAAAGAGGTGTGCATACTTGAGCTAAGGAAAGAGGGTTGTACTAGAAGTGCAAACAGTAAAATTTTATGTTTCTACAGTAAACAGGTGTGTGAGATATATATATATATATATATATATATATATATATATACCCTCATTGGGGGCTGAGCCCCCAAAAATGAAAATCCTAGAATCGCCCCTGGTGTGCAAGTTTGTTCAGTGGGTAGGTTTAGACATTCTCCATCAAAAATATGCAAATCAAATGCTTGTAAATCAGTGAATATAAGCTTTAATTAAATGTCTAATAACTTTAAATTAAATGTCTACATAACTATTTATGTAAAGCACATATCAGAAAACATTTTCAAAGTTAAATGTTAGTATGAGCAATGCTGTGCCATTCTAGTTTGTAACTCATGGATGCAGTACACAATGTTCTTCCTGGGGCATTACAGTCTCATCTTGTGGCTTGCATTTCTCTGCTGACTCATCAGTTTTTTAACAGTAATACTGCTACTTGCTTTTTCTGTACAACAACCCCAGAAATTATTTGGACAGTAATCCTCCACAGATTCTGATTCAAGTTTCAGAAATGCAGTACTGACGTCATGACCTACATATGTCATTTTGCTTCTTGTAAAGTATTGTGGCTGTCATATGGAAATAAAATATTATCGAATTAAAGTTGTAGAAGTGAATATGACATGATGAAATATATAGGATTAGAAGGATCACAAAGCATCAGTGTTCATCCCGGTTCCCTACTATGAGCAGTTTGGTAAATGTAAGACCAGAAAAAAAAAAAAAACCTTATGTAAACTATACAAATACTGTTGTTGTTGTTGTTGTTTTATTTTTTTATATTAAGTAAAATAGCTGTGATTACACTAACAAGTTATTAGACATTTAATTAAACCTTATATTCACTGATTTACAAGCATTTGATTTGCATAGTTTTGATGGAGAATGTCTAAACCTACCCACTGAACAAACTTGCACACCAGGGGAGATTCTAGGATTTTCATTTTGGGGGGCTCAGCCCCCAATGAGGGTATATATATATATATATATATATATATATATATATATATATATATATATATATATATCACACCTGTTTACTGTACAAACACAAAATTTTACTGTTTGCACTTCTAGTACAACCCTCTTTCCTTAGCTCAAGTATGCACACCTCTTTAATTGCCACATGCACTGGAATATGTATTACACTGAAGGTTAAATTTTCAAATGAAAATGGCAACATGATCATTTTATAAAGTATATGTTCATATGTGCTTCATATTCACTGGAGGAAACAGCTGTGGGTGAACGCAGTGAAAATTTAGGCTACTGTAGATTGGGAACCGACTGCTCCCCCATGATATAGGAGCTATAACCCCCCTAAAAATGGCCTAGCGTGTTGCACACACTGCACTCTAATTCCATAGCAACACATTTTTCCTCACTGCTGTGAGGAATGTGGTATGGTAGCAAGTTAACCAGCAAAACAAAACATCACATTACAAGAGAAAAAAATTTGTTTACAATTACTTGTAATGAATGTACCTTATAAAATATTTAAACTCTGACAAACTAGTTAACGAGTACACTGCCCTTTTTCATCGAAACATGTTGATTATTGTAAAAATATAGATCTCCTACACCTCATATACCTGAGCTTGGTTTGTGTTTCAAGCTGATGGAAATTTACTAGACCTCAAGTTTCTATACAGTGATTAACTTTTATGGTTTCCCTTTGCTCTCGCGGCATTGCACACTATGTACTCCTGTACAATAAAAACAAAGTATAAACTTTTATGAGTACAACGACAAGTTCACTAATTATCTTGTTATTTATCTGAAGAGGAAAGTTTTTACGAAATCACATAAAACAATAATATCATGGAAATTTTATAGCCTAAACATTTTTTTCATTTTTGACTATTATTGGATTGTCATTGAATTTCATATATGAGATGATAATACAGGAAGCGTTACTAACCTCACAGAAATAAATAAATAGAGAAATACTTCCAGTAATCTGAGATCTCAATATGATCTGAAACATTTTTCATCAAATTCTGTTTGCCGAATACCAGTAAAGTGGGACACTTAAGCTTATACTTTATTATTATATGTTATAAATTCTTCCTCTGTAAATAATATTTCATCCTTTTAAAACGGTATATGTGTAGCATATATCTTAACCATTTGGAACATATTTTAAAACAAGCTTATGTAGACTATTACATAAAATACCCCACTTTAAAACTGACATGAGAGGGAACTACCAAATGTGTTAATGTGCCAAGACAGCAACATTATTGGCCAATGCTGATCATCTCAAAATGGTCAAACATGGACCTGGCTGATAAATGGGTCTAAGACCGAAGATCAACTTCTGAGGAAAACTATTTTGTCACTCAAAACCCACCATCCCAACAACAAAACAACATCAATAATCATCACCATCAATACTAACACTCAACTTTAGTGACACCACTCGGAAACTGGACCAGATTACCAGTCTCTTGGTGTAGAGGTCACCTCTGGCTTTGACAGGCTCAGATAATGTGAGTTTGGTTAGCCAAACTCAATCACACTGACGTACGTGCGAATTCACGCGGGCCACGGGCCAAGAAAGGCGGGGCATTTGACGTCATCCTTCTCAGCGAAAGCAGTATATAACCGCCGCTTAGCGCCTTTCAGATCAGAACAACAACGAGAAGAAACAAAGTAGCGAGTTTTTAATTTAAAACAAAAGAATTCGAATTTCAGCACCGCTCAACGGACTATTATTTGACCGAACTCTCGAACAAAGGACTTTAGAGAGAACTCTTCAAGCGGACTCGTAACGTTTATCTCGCTGTATGTATTTAGATCTGTCATTCTCTACTATGGTCATCATGGAAGTGTCCACCATCGACTCGGCCTCGCTTCGTGATCTGCTGGAGGGAGATGATCCAGACTGCCTGGTTCTGGACTGTCGCTCGTTTTTCTCCTTCAGCTCGTCCCATATTTCGGGCTCCAGTAATGTGCGCTTCAGTACCATAGTACGCCGGAGGGCCAGAGGGGGGCTGGGACTGGAGCACATTGTACCCAACGAGGACACCAGGAACAGGCTTCTGTCCGGGGATTACCGGAGTGTTGTGTTCCTGGATGACCGCAGTCTGGAGATGGGAGAAGTGAAGAAAGACGGGACTTTAATGCTCGCCGTGAACGCTTTGTGTCGCAATCCATGTGGAGCAAGTGTATTCCTTCTTAAAGGTACGAAAAGATTCTTCTTGAACTATATTTTGGGCTATTTTATTATAATAGCATTCCATATATATGGTGTGAATGCTTGTGTATTTAAAAGTGCGACCAAATGTTTTCTTCAGCTGTTGTGTCAACTAGACACTTGTAAATTCCACTTTTGTTAAAAAATAATTATTTCTGTTTTACTGTTTTTAGGTGGATTCGAGACATTTTCCTCTGAGTTTCCTGAAATGTGTACAAAGCCAGTTCCCCCACAGGGCTTGAGTTTACCTCTGAGCTCTAGCTGCCATTCAAACCCTGCTGATAACTCATGTACAACCCCTCTGTATGATCAGGTAAATTATACATATTCTTTAAATAAGCAGCTGTGCTGTAAATAAGACTGATTTAGGCTGATTAGAGTGAACTTGTCCACTAATTTTCTTTGTTTTATTCTTTAGGGTGGCCCTGTAGAAATCTTGCCGTTCTTATATTTAGGCAGTGCTTATCACGCCTCCAGAAAAGACATGCTGGATATGTTGGGAATCACAGCCCTCATTAATGTCTCTTCCAACTGCCCCAACCACTTTGAAGACCACTATCAGTACAAGAGTATTCCTGTTGAGGACAACCACAAAGCCAACATCAGTTCCTGGTTCAATGAAGCTATTGAATTTATTGGTGAGTATCATTTTTCGCTGATATTATTCAAACCCCTGTTACGAAATAGGGAACAGATGTCACAATATGAGGAGCTTTGGCAGGCAGGCAGACTCCCAGCCCAACCCCCATTCAACTGAAGTCTGAATTGAATTTTTCAAAAGTTCCCTCCATTTCGACCAGCTGTATGGCCCAGGCCTGACAAGCCACTAAGGCTTACATCATCCTCTCATCCTGTTTAAAGAGGTGCCCCCTTTTCAAATAACACCAGGCTGTGACCTGATCTTTTCATGGGGCAACTGGCTCCGTCTGAATGCTTTGCATCCTTTGTTTAGCCTGAACAAAAGGTAGTGTCTCTGGGTCTCTGTTGCCCTCTTATCAGATCAGTGCACTTAGCAGGGATGCCGCAACCCCCCATTGTGTATTCAGGCCTGTCAGGGGGGTGTTTCCCCTCTTACTCGAACCCCTGCCTGGTTTAACTTTTCCAGTTTCTTTAATGAGATGGCTTTCTTGATTAGCAAACCTGCAGAGTGCAATTTGCAATTGAATGTGTGTTTATAGAAGTTGTCGAAACAGCTTTTGGGTTCCTGATAGGGTTGAGCTGGTTTAACTGAGTTTTAACCAACACACTACTTTTTTCTATTCCCACAGATTCTGTACGGAATAAAGGTGGACGTGTCTTCGTTCACTGCCAAGCGGGTATTTCGCGCTCTGCTACCATCTGTTTGGCTTATCTGATGCGCACCAACCGCGTCAAACTTGAAGAGGCCTTTGAGTTTGTCAAACAGCGCCGCAGCATCATCTCGCCCAACTTCAGCTTCATGGGGCAGCTTCTGCAATTCGAATCCCAAGTGCTCGCCTCCTCTACGTGTTCCTCGGAGGCAGGAAGCCCTGCCATTAGCAAAAGCAGCACAGTGTTTAATTTCCCCATCCACACAGCGGCCAGCCCGCTTTCCTTCCTGAAGAGTCCCATCACTACCTCGCCCTCCTTCTGAGACAGACTCTTTTAAGTGGTCTGATTCGTTTTCTCACCTCTTGACTGGAGAGAGTTTTATTTATATGATGACTGTATGATCCCTGAGGTGATCTTTCCAGTATTAAGGCTCAGGTACTTTTAGTTCCTGTGTTGCCACCAATATTCCATGATTTCTCACTATTGTGTGTTGAAGACGAAGCCTAGCTCCCCCAGACTGTTTTAGCATTTTAACTCTGTGGTCCATACTTGACTTAAAACCTGAAAATTTGATGCGACACAAACCAATTTGAAACACTCCGTTTCACCTCAGTGAGAATCTCTCATTTTTTGTTTTATTTTATTTAATTTTTTTAATGTTGATGAGTCTCTGACTATTGATAATCAGGGTTTTGGTTATCTCTTAGCATCGAAAGAAGCCCCATGTCTTACAGGTTGCTCAGGGATTGTTTTCCTTTTTAATGTTGTTGATGTTACTATTTTTTTTTTTTTTTTTTTATCCGGAGAGTAGTCTGGGGAGATGGGAAGTTGTTAGACGTGAAGGTGCTAATGTGTACTGATACTTTTTATTTGTTTTTGAACATTGAATGTAGTTCTGTGTAGGCTCTGCCTTAAGACAATGGAAGTTGAAACAATGAGCCTGTCATGCCTTTTTAGAATGCAATCCAGTTCATCAAAATGTTTGTTTGTCTGTAAACAAACACAGAATACCTCATGTGTCTGTACTGTTGTCAGTCCGATAAGAGTCCTCCCATAAGCACTACTAACAGGAATGACTCTTGCAAGGCTGTTTTGATATGTGTGACTATTTATTGACTAAATTAATATATTTCTTATGCTATATTTTTTCATATATTTGTGATACTTTTTGCTGACAATAAACATTTTTTTTCATACATGCAGTCTTATGTGCAGTAATTCCATGACAGTATATATACTGGAGTTGCAAATTTAAGTTACGTTACCTGGATGTTTAATTTGCAGTTATAGTCAAGGCAGTAACACTTCACAATAATGCGTCCAAGTGGGGTTGTCCCAACATTTCAGTATTTGATAGAAATACCAGTGACATTTAAGAATTCCAATACCACAGCAAACATACTCCTTTATTTCAAAAGTAAATTATTAATTTTCAAATTGTTTTAACATGATTTAAAAATGATGTTTAATGCATTATTTCAGATCAAATGTTTACATTTGTCAAAGTCAAGTAAAGACACACAATAGAGAAAATACTATACAAATATAGACTACACAACAAAAATTGGCATAAAAACACAGGGAAAATAAAGAACATTCTCCTGGAGCATGTGTGTTCTGGGTCATTTCAGTTTATGTGAGGCAAACCACAAGACTCGTACACTACGTTTAGGCTTTTCATAATATTTTAAAGTGACAAAGTTAAAACCCTTGTTTTTGCGTAATGGTTAAAATTACAAAAAAAAATGTTTTGGACTCCGTTTACTCTTATATTTATTTAGTGCTGTCCACTGATCATAAAACCTGAGACGATGTTAATATGACAAGTAAACAAGGTTGCCATTGATTTTTTAGCACAGATCTGATTAAGAAAGAATTAGACCTGAAGATAAGATTTTGGTTTACATAGAATTGCAAAGAAGTGCTTTTAAGTTCAAACAGATCATACAAGCCATAACCTACAGGTGCATATGTAGTTTTCCAATGCAGTGACGTTCAAACATCTTTAAGTGACTAAAGTGTCCGAAAACTTTTTTGGAGCCACTGCATGTTTCAGTATCCAGACAGGTGAGCACCTTCTGTTCTTAAAGAGGGGTCACTAGACAAACAAATGCAGCTGACTTTATTGTTTGAACTGGAATTCAGGCCCGTGTGAACGTTTCAGATATTGCTGGGAAAATATCTGAACAATCCCCTTTTCACACTGACCATGACATGTTAGGGCATTCTGACCTGTGTTCGCATGTGCATTGGAATCCTGCACTGGGAATGCTTTGTGGTCACACAGCATAGAATCAGTGTTTGCAATTGTTCCAGCATGGGGGTCTCAATGAGCTCATTTAAGGGCTGTCAGACAGCAGAAGGGGTGGTCAGAGGAGTATAGGCTCTGCTCAAGCCCTTCGGAGACCACAATAGGAGCAGCTGCAAGGCGTTTGGGAAAAATGTGATGACTAAAGCACACTCGGTGTTCGGCTAAGCACAGGGTGTTCTGTGCCTCATCCTTTGTGTCATGTAAGATGGCAGCATGGAGTGTTTTCTCAAGCCTCAATCATGGTGGCTTTGTAATTAGCACAACATTGGTAGTGATACGGGCCTTGGAAAAAAAAAAAAAAAAAAAAAAAAAAGGAAGTTTGGATTATAATGTGCCAGTGAATTTGGGTAGCTGGGAAATAATTTAGGCTTGAACTTCTCTCATGAAAGATTTCAAATGAAAATGTATAAATGCATAAGCCAAAGTGTATGTTTTAGGTACTAAAGTGGTTATTTTGTTTTTCACCATTTTTAATGCTTTTAACCTGTACACACACACAAATATATTGTGTATGTGTATACATACACAATAGTATACCATTTTAAATTTTAAAAAAACTGAAATATCACCATTTTAAAAAACTGAAATATCACATGGTCCTAAGTATTCAGACCCTTTGCTCAGTATTTAGTAGAAGCACCCTTTTGATCTAATACAGCCATGAGTCTTTTTGGGAAAGATGCAACTAGTTTTTCACACCTGGATTTGGGGATCCTCTGCCATTCCTCCTTGCAGATCCTCTCCAGTTCTGTCAGGTTGGACGGTAAACGTTGGTGGACAGCCATTTTTAGGTCTCTCCAGAGATGCTCAATTGAGTATAAGTCAGGGCTCTGGCTGGGCCATTCAAGAACAGTCACGGAGTTGTTGTGAAGCCACTCCTTCGTTATTTTAGCTGTGTGCTTAGGATCATTGTCTTGTTGGAAGGTAAACCTTCGGCCCAGTCTGAGGTCCTGAGCACTCTTGAGAAGGTTTTCGTCCAGGATATCCCTGTACTTGGCCGCATTCATCTTTCCCTCGATTGCAACCAGTCGTCCTGTCCCTGCAGCTGAAAAACACCCCACAGCATGATTCTGCCACCACCATGCTTCACTGTTGGGACTGTATTGGACAGGTGATGAGCAGTGCCTGGTTTTCTTCACACATACCGCTTAGAATTAAGGCCAAAAAGTTCTATCTTGGTCTCATCAGACCAGAGAATCTTATTTCTCACCATCTTGGAGTCCTTCAGGTGTTTTTTTAGCAAACTCCATGCGGGCTTTCATGTGTCTTGCACTGAGGAGAGGCTTCCGTCGGGCCACTCTGCCATAAAGCCCCGACTGGTGGAGGGCTGTAGTGATGGCTGACTTTCTACAACTTTCTCCCATCTCCCGACTGCATCTCTGGAGCTCAGCCACAGTGATCTTTGGGTTCTTCTTTACCTCTCTCACCAAGGCTCTTCTCCCCCGATAGCTCAGTTTGGCCGGACGGCCAGCTCTAGGAAGGGTTCTGGTCATCCCAAACGTCTTCCATTTAAGGATTATGGAGGCCACTGTGCTCTTAGGAACCTTAAGTGCAGCAGAAATTTTTTTGTAACCTTGGCCAGATCTGTGCCTTGCCACAATTCTGTCTCTGAGCTCTTCAGGCAGTTCCTTTGACCTCATGATTCTCATTTGCTCTGACATGCACTGTGAGCTGTAAGGTCTTATATAGACAGGTGTGTGGCTTTCCTAATCAAGTCCAATCAGTATAATCAAACACAGCTGGACTCAAATGAAGGTGTAGAACCATCTCAAGGATGATCAGAAGAAATGGACAGCACCTGAGTTAAATATATGAGTGTCACAGCAAAGGGTCTGAATACTTAGGACCATGTGATATTTCAGTTTTTCTTTTTTAATAAATCTGCAAAAATGTCAACAATTCTGTGTTTTTCTGTCAATATGGGGTGCTGTGTGTACATTAATGAGGAAAAAAAATGAACTTCAATGATTTTAGCAAATGGCTGCAATATAACAAAGAATGAAAAATTTAAGGGGGTCTGAATACTTTCCGTACCCACTGTAAGTCTCAATTATAAGGCTATAAAAGTGAATGTATTATATACAACAAGACATATAAGTTGTTTACAGTTCAGTATCACTGATAGAGTGAGATTTTATTTTTATATTTTGTTTTAATTTTAATTTTAAAGTTTTAGTAGTTTTGTCATGTTTTGTCATTTTTATTCATTTTTTTCTTTAAATAAGTCAGTATAGTTTTTATTAAGTTCTAGTTTAATTAGATTTAGTTGTTTTAGTATTTGAATGTATGAATGAATGAAGCATTTATATTGCGCTTTTCTCAGGTACTGGTAATACACACCCAAAGCACTTTACAGTCATTTCAGGAGGTCTCTCCACCTCACTCACCAACAATTGTGCAGCATCCACCTGGATAATGTGACGGCAGCCACAGCGCAACAGTGCCAGTGTGCTCACCACACACGACACACCAGCTATAGGTGGAGAGGAGAGAGACTGGAGATGGAGATTATTAGGAGGCCATTACTGATAAGAGCCAATGAAGGGAACTTAGCCATATAGCGTCTAGAACTTGAACTTAAACTAAACAAAAATGAGAAATATGGCCTTGGCAACCAGCTGAAATAAAATAAGTTAAAAAATTTTATATTTTATTTTAGTTAATACATTATATATATATATATATATATATATATATATATATATATATGTTTTTATGGCTTTAGTTTTTTTTTAGCTAATGATACTAACCTCGCACTGCAGTACACTGCTTGGACTACTTGACATATCATGTAAATGGCCTATTTAAAAAAACTGTAAAATGAAAGTCTAGTCACTGACAGAAATGGAATAAAAAAACTTTGGGAGAAACTAGGCTCAGTCACGGGACTGGCCAGACGAACCAGCATGGTGTGGTTTAACTTAACTCCAGGCTGCATCACAAGTTAGACTGTGGATTCTGGTATTATTCAAAATATTCATCCAGTACCTTCTCCTTGATGATCAGGATACATCATGTCAGCATTTGGTTGGGGCTGAAACAACACAACTATAATTATACTACAAATCTATAATATTTAGGCCTCACAGATACATCTTCATGTTCTGAGCTAAATATATAAATGCTATAAATATAATATTAAACCATTACACACAGCCAAATTTAACTTTCAGGTGATCAACTGTCTGTAAAATCAGTTTATTTTTTAAATAGGATTGGAATAAAATGTATGCGGCATAAAGATGCTGAAAAACTTATGATATGGTCTTATAGGGGACTGCTATTAAATGCTGTTTACCAATGAAATCCGGCTGATTTCAGTGGCATATGCTCTCTTCAGTGCCCAGACTGATCTTTTGTGCCTGTGAAGAAAGGCAGGCCTGCTTGTTGTTGTTCATTAGTCTTTGGGGGAAGGGGTAGAGAAGGCCACCTCCAACCACCCATCACTGACAAAAGGTCAAAATAAATCTCCTCTCATCAGCATAAACACACATACATACAAACAAACAAACAAACAAACAAACAGAAAGCACTTTCTGTTTGCTAATTACTCTTGCTCATGGTTACTTATGGTTAGTGATATGAACAATTCCTTAAACCTTAGTATTAAACTTTAGAGTGTAACTCATCCTGCAAGGTTTGTCTTCGAATTGTGCAATAGGTTGAGTTAACTCTACTTCTACTTCTCATTACAACCAGATGATCCGACGGTAGCTGCTCGCATTGCAGCCTGTCTGAATGACATTTCTAGCTGGATGAAGGACCATCACCTTCAGCTCAACCTTGCTAAGACAGAACTGCTCGTGGTCTCAGCCAACCCATCACTTCATCACAAAATCTCTATACAGCTGGGTTCGTCAACCATAACTCGTTCCAGGACAGCCAGGAACCTTGGTGTTGTGATCGATGATCAGTTAAGCTTCAGAGACCATATTGCTACAACGGCCCGATCCTGCAGATTTGACTTATACAACATTAGGAAGATTAGACCCTTCCTGTCAGAGCAAGCAGCACAACTCCTTGTCCAAGCTCTTGTTCTCTCCAGACTGGACTATTGTAATGCTCTTTTGGCGGGCCTTCCCGCATGTATTATCAAGCCTCTGCAACTGATCCAGAATGCAGCAGCGAGAGTGGTCTTTATTGAGCCGAAAAAAGCTCACGTTACACCTTTTTTCATCAGGTTACACTGGCTACCAATAGCCGCCCGCATCAAATTCAAGGTACTGATGTTTGCTTACAAGACAACAACTGGCACTGCACCAATATACCTAAACTCGCTAGTTCAAACTTATGCTCGCTTCAGAAGCTTGCGTTCTGCAAGTGAACGACGCCTTGTGGTGCCATCCCAAAAAGGTACCAAATCACTCTCAAGGACCTTTTCCTGGACTGTGTTCAGCTGCTGGAATGACCTCGCAATCTCAATTCGAACAGTCTTTAGCCATTTTCAAAAAACATCTAAAGACACATCTTTTTCGCCAGCACCTGACCAACTAATACTAGCCCTTACCTATTCTATTCCATTTATATTATTTAAATTAAAAAAAAAAAAAAAAAAAACCTAGCTACGTGTACTGTGCTAGACTAACTGAGACTTGTCATGGCACTTGTATACTGTTGTTCTCTCGTTGGTCTAATTGCTTCATCTATTGTTCTCCTCATTTGTAAGTCGCTTTGGATAAAAGCGTCTGCTAAATGATTAAATGTAATGTAAATGTAAATGTAAAGGTTGAGGAGAGATGTGTTATTGTTTTTCTAAGCAATCGGACAGTTAATTAAACAAGCAGTAAATAAATAAACAAATAAACAAACAAACCCACAGAGTTACATGAAAGGAGAGGAGCCGAGCAATATCTAGAGATCAATAATATATCAGAGAGACTTGAGAGTGGGCTCTTTTGACTTGGGCCAGTAAACATCCAGGCAGAACACCCCAGAAACAATACAGAATGTCCTAGAAACCACATAGCAATTGCCTGGCATCGACCCTAGCAGTTTATATTTTCTTCAGAAAATGTAAAAAACTCTTTTCATTTGTAGACATACATGCAACAAGTTATTTTCAAATGAAAGTCTACATTTAAATAAACAATTAAATAGTCTCTTTGCATAAATGTGTAAGCACAATGAGAAAGAGAGGGGTTTGCTGTCACAGTGGGTGTCATAACACTCAGTGGAACTGAGCAAAGGTCACATATTGCAAAATGTTTTGCGTCTGTTCCTTAAAGGATGAGTATAAATCACAGATGGTATTAATGACGTGTTGTTTTCATTTTGTTTGTAGGTGATCTTTATGCAGCTCTGTCTAATGCTGCTGTTAATCTGTCTCTGTGTGTGTGTCATAATAAAGCAGCTTGAGGAGCTGCTCTGATGTCCTGTCATGGCTCACAGGAGAATTCATTTTGGTATGGTACAATCAGTCTAAAATGAGTATAGAGTGAGCAAGATCTTAAAACTGTTCCTTTGAAAAAGGCTTTAAAGCTTGAAAACAATATTTACACTGAAATTTAAATTCTCATTGTACATAACAACATATATAACTCTGCAGAGTACAGGTCAGAATTTATAGCCCTTGGAAACTGCTCAACTTGTTACACGCTTCTGCGTTTGTAAAAAGACACAGAAGGGTGAAGGAATGTGCGCTATGTGCTGGACGAGGCCAGTTTACACAGTCTATGGTTTGAAATGAAATATTCTGACATTTGTGTACTATATTCTCAATGTCTATAGAATGTAGGGATCTTATGTTGTATATGTTTCATATTGATTTACCAATATATTGTTGTAATATATAAAAGTATTTTACTTAAAAGTCTTCATTCCTCCTGAACCGATTAAGATGAAAAATCTGTAGGACACAGTTTTGATCTATACATTTGATGAAAATCCAGACAGGGCATGACTGCTAATGATGGCACTTTAAGACAAAAAAGTACACTCTTGTATAAATGTGCCCTAAAGATCCAAAAGTGATTAATGAGCGCCCTCTGGCGTTACTAAGTAAACTTTATCTTTCTGCATCCTATATCTAGAGTTTTGGATTAGACCGAAGTAAACTATATACTATATATATATATATATACCACCCTTTATATATATATATATATATATATATATATATATATATATATATATATATATATTCAGTATTTAATATATATAACTTATAATATATTTTCCATATACATTTCCCTTAGACATCAAATATTGTTGTTATAGCTAGGCTATCTGACATTAAAGGATTTAAACTTTTTTTGTTACATAATTGTCAAGTATTGTTGACAAATGTACACTATTTTATTTAAAGTTACATAAATTTGTTTAGACATCCATATAACTTTAAAATCCTTAAAAACACTGTATGATTTAATGACAACAGATGGACAAAGTTTCAAACCAAAATTAATATATAACTAGAGTGTGTGAGTTTGCTGATGTACGTGTGTAACAGAATTTTACCAGTGTGAAAAGTGTAGCACTGCTTCAAAATTACCTTTTAAAACATTGCTGATCACAATTATTTGATGATTTCATCAATGCTTACAGAAAAGGAAATCTAATATTAAGGGCATAACACCAAAATTGAATCTTACACTCCACAGAAATCAACAAAGTGGGAAAGGTTTGTACACCTCATACCTTAATAACTGCAATGCATTCCTAAAAGTGGAATAAAGAGCATTAAGAGGGAATTTGTACTTAGATGGCACTGCCTTATACAAACAACATGAAACCAAAATCAAGGTAAAATCATGGCCAGATCTAACGAGCTCTCACAGGCCCTCAGAGGAAAGACTGGTGAATGCAAAAGGTCTTACTTCGAATTCAGAGACATTTGAGCTCAGTCGCTCCACTGATTAGAAAAGCATCAAGGAAAAATGTCAAGTCCATTCTTATCAGGGCAGGTCATTTCATCAAAGCTATCTCAGGAGGAGACTGTATGATGCTGCAGATATTTCCCAAAAGCCCTCGACAACCACTGTAGGTGGTCTCATATAGGCTATACAGACTTTTAAAAATCTTTAATTAATTGCTCAGTAATTGTTAAATTAGGTCGTATGTATTCGGTTTAAAATGAGATGCAAACTATTGTACAAAACCCTACAATTAAAATACATAATTAATTTAGACTGTTTTATTGAAAGGGACTTACAAATGAGGAATACAGCGAGCGATTCATCTTAAAAACATTCACCAATGAATCGAATTTAGACTTGCTTTAAGCAGCAACATTTGTACACATTCCTCTACTGAAGCGGGAGCGGCTGTATTTGTCAGGACGTTCACACTGGGAGCTGGACACAGCGATTGGACAGCTCACTGGAGATAAACACATGCACGTGTGAGGTGTTTGTAGCTTTCAAACTGAATTTAGGCGGGTTTTTCGGTTTTCCTCCGCAGCCTGTCTCGAGATCAGACAGCTCTGTGACGACTTTGGGAATGATT
Source organism: Spinibarbus caldwelli (assembly GCA_039654775.1). NCBI lineage: Eukaryota > Metazoa > Chordata > Actinopteri > Cypriniformes > Cyprinidae > Spinibarbus > Spinibarbus caldwelli. Next base: position 27,286,017 of record CM077247.1, on the reverse strand, counting down.
CAGTTGCATTAGATTCGTAACCTGTTAAACTGCAAAGTGTTTTGATGGGGAATAACGGATCTTCCGCGGTGTTTTCCGCTCAAGGGACAATTCAAAAGACAAGAGTTCAGTGGCAAAGCAGCAGTCTGCAAGGTGGGTGTCTCGCTTATTTGTTACTATATTAGTAATATAGTGTATGACAAAGTATTTTAACAGTTCAGAATGTCACAGCATTAGATACAAAACATAAAAACGAGTGGCATCTGAAACAAATGCTTCTTGAGCTTCTCTCGGAAATAACTTTTCTGATCCGTTTATGCAATGGCTGATGGCAAGGTGAGTTTTAGTGGATGTGTGACGTCAGACCCCCTCACAGGTATCCTAGCAGAGTAACTACGGGTGTAGTTCATTATCACATCACCTACACTCTTAGAAGAAATGGTTCTATATAGAACCTAAAAAGGTTCTATCAGGCGCTTCATATATGGAACCCCTAAAAGGTTCCATATAGAACCCTTTTTAAGGGTTCAATCAAAAGAACCCTTTAGGGTTCTTTGTAGCCAGGAAGAAAGGTTCCATATAGAACCCTTTAGAGGTTCCCATCATGGGATCATTTTTTGGATTTAATTTTTGTTTTATTTTAATTAAGTTTTAAGACTCAAACAGCTCATATAGCTACTTTATCACTAGAAAAACTGAAATAAGCATAACACATCAAAGAGTTGCGTGATCATTTAAGACACTTTTATTAGCATTTACAGTGACAAGCAATATATAACACAGCAATTCATAGTGCAACAGTTACAGGGATTAACATAAATCCATGTTTCTTTATTTATTCATAATTTTTATTATTTTTACCTGTCTAAAATAGCACTCTCCATTTTAGAAATATTGTTTTTTCAACCCCCTCCACCTTCCTCCCATCCAACATGTCAGTCACAAATTGATGTTGATTGCTAGAAACCACAAAAAAAACAAACAAAAAAAACAACTTGCAAAAAGATTTAAAAAAAATTAAATACATAAGTAAAATTAGAATGTGAAAAGTTTGTCATCAAATACTATATTATTGACACTCTTATTCTGCATCTCACCACCAGGTCATCACCCTTTACCTTAAATAAATGTCAAGTATTTACTCCACATTCTCCTATAAACCAAGTAGTCTGACTTTTTTTTGTATGCTGCAACTTTCCCCAGTTCTGTAACCCATGAAAGACGTTTCTGAAAAGGGAGCTAAAAGACTAACTATAGTATTGTTTTTTAAATTGATAAGCATTAAATATTAATTTTACATTCAGATAAGCATTTAAACAATAAAAACAAAGGACCCATGACAATTTCAGCACTGTGAAGGGCTAAATAGTGCTGATTGAAATTAACTGAGTGATGGATTCTGGATGCTCCATATACTGAACAAAAAGTAGACAGCAAACAGACACTTCTAGCATCTCGGTGTTGTTGGTCCGTGACATCCATTTTGATGCTAACTCTCTTTGCGATGAGTAGACTTGACATCCTAAGATGGGGATACAAGTCAGAGAAACATTTATTAGACCTATGGAGAGTACAGTACAACAGGAAAAAGAAAGGAATCTCTCACAATTAAATCAAATCTTAAAACTTACTTGAATTAGAGAGAAGTGTGGTGTTTTCATCTGAATGTCTGAAACATCACTCCAGAGTCCAGACCTGCAGTGACAATGCAAAATATTTTATTTATCTATCAATCAATCAATCAATCATAAGAACTTGCATGATAAAAGATTAAAAAAAAGATATCAGTAATTTAAGATTAGCTGATTGATGAGTTTCAGTTGGTACTGTTAGGAAAAAGAAATAATGTACCTTTTGTGTTATTGTTTTGCAGCAGGTTGGTCATGTTTCCTCTGACTTCCACTTTTCAGCACTCAGATAACTTTAACAGTGCTCTCTGAGATAGATGAACATCTACAACAACCAAATACAGTGTGTTTTGAATAATATACAATTACAGCAAAACAAATAATTATATTTTACTATACTTTAACTGCAAACACCAAATACTCACAGTTATCCACTGAAAAAATGGAAACATTTCCATCAGCTTCTCTCTTTGATCTTCTTGGTTTGAATCTATGGTTTGAATTCATGTTTATAACGGCAGTCTGACGGTGATTTGACTGAAGCTTTGTTTAATCTTTTCCTATACGTATAGGTCCAATACAATCTACAGGGCGCAAAAAAAAAAACAAAAAAAAACTCATCAGCGCATAGATACACGGTCAAGTTGTTTGCCGTTTATGTCAAAGATCATTTTATGCATCTGTTTGGAGGGATGAGTTACAAGAATAGCCTTTTAGAATCTAAATGAAACACTGAAACTCCGTTCGATATGAGCATGTTGCTCGTCAATTAAAGAGCTGCACGGCATCTTACATGACATGATAACTAAAGAACTTGCAATCATGTTAGTGTGCTGATTAAATAGCAGACTATAGCGTGTACCTTTTACTAAATAGATAAAACTATCCAGATTACTATGTACACTGCTAGTACACATGTATTTATACCTGACCAGTTTGTTGGTATAAATTAAAAGGTTGATTCAGTGCAGATGTAAATTTAAAATTTATTTTCTTCGGAATAAAGGTGTGTCAAAGTAAAATTGAAATATAATGTAGCATAATAATTTTAAATAGCCTAATGTGTAAACATACATAAAGCATGGTTCAGCCCAAAGAACCCTTTTGTGCCAAAAAGGGTTCTTTCTCCTTATATAGAACCTTTTGGCATAAAGGATTCTTTGGCGTTGAGTAAAGAACCCTAGGGTTCTATATAGAACCCCAAAGAACCTTTTTTTCTAAGAGTGTATGAACATGGTTCACTAACGTTTAGGTTCCACAAGCTGTCACAAATTTAAACACTATGGGCAGCATCTAAATATGTATAATTTACTATATAGTAGGTGAAAGTGAGTAGTATGTCCAAATTCACAGTATTCATAAAACCAAAAAATACAAAAATAAAAATGCCCAGATTACGTACTATTTAGGTAATGACAACATGACGAATGTAGTATGTCTGGATTTTATTCAAATTGCACTCATCATTCATACAATATAGAACATAATTTTTAATGGTCGCAAAATACTTAATCAAATGAAGTATCTACTCAGAGAGTTTGTGATTTCAGACACAGCCTACATCTACTGGCAGTGTTGGGGAAAGTTACTTTTAAAAGTAATGCATGGTAATATTGCGGTACTCCATAATAAAATAGTAACTGTTTGCTTTAGTTAGTTTTTTATGGAAAGTAATGCTTTACATTACTTTTTTGTTACTTTTTGTCAGCTGTAAAAGGCCCATTCATTCAAAAAGCTAAATGAATTAGCCTCAGGGTGAATGAATTGACTCTTTCATTTTGGAAAGATGTATTTATTCATAACTTCTTGTAAAACTGATGTGTAAAAAACATCACATTTGCATATGTGATATTACTCAGTTACTCATGAAATTATATAATTCTTTATTATAAATCTACAACATCAGAGACTGCAAAAGTGGTCTTTGTTTCTACTGCAGAATTGTGACATTATTATTACTCTATAACCTCTTTCAAACTCTATTGTAGAATATAGTTTATAATATTGTCATTCTGTTATAATACTTTATAATATTGTTGGGTTGCCATTTATTACATTTTTGGAAAATACCATGAGAAAGGACACTGTTCCAGTAATTTTCAGAGTCAAACAGGAAATGTAACTCCCACGATGAGAGAGGGGTGGCCACTGGCTTCTGAGCTATGCAAAGTTGGCAAGGTTGTGGCTTTCCCAGGACCTTGATGAGAACAGTCGAGAGGGAACAATTATTTCTAGTACAGAAATGAGGAGAAACATTTGGTCTGACTAACATTATATAAAAGATTAAATTAAATGGGAATTAAATTTTTCAATAAAGAGTTTCAGAAATTAAGTATAAATTGTCTAAGAACTTTAGAGTTTGAAGTAGTGTGCCATTCTTGATGGTGGTCTGGTGGATCTTTTAGCATACTATTATACACAACCGTTAAGAGGGCAATTTGCAATTAATGGCATAATCTTACCAGCAGATGGCAGCTAATGTCTAACTGAATAATTGTTTATTTCTGTCGGATACTGTAATGAGAACAAGAATATCAGAATATATATATATATTTTATTATTATTTTTTGAACTAATAGCAACAATTAACAGTATAAAATAAAAGTAAGACAAATAGTGTTATTTTGTTCATTTTGAAACCTTTTCTTTATACATCTTTTTAGTGATCTTCAGTTTGAATGAGTGACAACTAATGCAGCTTTATTGTAGCATTTATTAAATACTTTCTTGTTTACTTAGCTTTCTCCAAGTAGCCATCATTTAAAGTGTTTTTCTGCTGACAACCACAGATGCAGGGCTCTAACATGCATTTTTTTTAAATGTATGTTTTTCATTTGTTTAACTGAGTAACAACTCTTTGAACATACATTGTTTAAAGCACTTGGCTTCGAGTCAGATGAGTAGTTTGTCTGCATTCCATCATCCACTGAGTCACAGGCCAGTCAGCCAACTGCAAAAACAAAAAGTGTGTTGTAAAATAAAAATGTTTAAAGAGTATCAGATTTATTGTATACTTTAGAGGGAGGGGATAATACCTTAAGGGAGAATATATATTTGAATTCTTCAAATAAACAAATCAAACAAATCATCCAAGACATAGGCCAGCTATCCTTTAATGGCCCTGGTTTGTAGCAGCCATTCTATGATAGTCAGGCAAACAGGCACAGACTTTAGTGAGGATTAACGGATCCTAGAGCAGGGGTCATGAAAGTGTCATACAGTGAGTGATAAAGTCCAAACATTGGTTGTAGACAACACAAACATGCGCATAAAGAGGAAACGATGCAGTGACAGCTATCAGCACATAATAATCTATATTTATAGACTAAAAAGTGAAGTGCCAAAGGGAAGTGCCTCCCTGCATGCACTACTGAATTTACGGAGATTTAACCCATTATACTGGTCTTTTCAGCAGGGCCTTCAAAGAAAAAAACAAATCTTTTTTTAAATTTTCTGCAATTTTCTTTTCAGTTACAAACAAGAAAGTTGCTGTAAAAAGTTCAGTTCACACTGACAGTGATTTGCATGGGCAAAACAAATGGAAGGGTTGGTGACTTCAAGCATCATTAGTGAACACCGATTAATGATGCAGCAATGTTGAGCACGCCATTTTGAAACTTCATGTAAATGCAAAGGGATGCAACTTGTGGGAGTGAAGACAGTGGATTTGTGATGATGTATCACATGATGATACAGCTGGGTACAGTGAAGTAGGAACGCCTGTTTGAAACCAACAGTTAATCAATTTTAGGATGACACAAACCTCAGTAAATAAAGGTAGTCGGATAGCTGTTAAAAAAAGGAATGCACTTACTAAAATACAGAGCAAATACATTATTTCAGTGGCTATACAGTACAAAAAGGAGCAAGTTTTAATGTCAAGTTAAGATTGTTGCATTTAAACATGTTTTTAAAGTCAACATGAAATGACATATGTAGCCTGTTTTAATTCTGTGATGGGATAGGTGGGATTTTATCCATGAGAAATTGATTAGATTTCGAGTGAAACAAGTGGGTGATCCTTGCCAGAATAGAGAGAGGCCTAAATGTTGGTATAATTTCTGTTAATCAGGCCATTTTGACTGGGACTAGGATGTACAGACTAAATATAAAGTTTACCTCAAGACCACCCGAATCTATCCAGTAGTAGCTTCTTTTTTTTTATTTTATTTATTTTTTTTTTTTATACATCTGTTGTCAGTTGCTATTATTTTTGGAACATTTATGAAATTAACATGATTTCAAATGGCCAATGTTTGGTCCACTAGTGTGTGTATATATGTCTGAGGATAGTTGCCAGTGAAGAGCTTGGGACTGTGTGCATTCTTGGGTTGCCTGTCTCAAACATGTATTAACAAAGTAAATGGGGTCAAATTTATATTGACATTAACTGACTTTTAACTGTCCTCACAATCCTCATCTAAAATGGAGCGAGAAAACAGTCATAGCATTAACATGATTATATGTTCAGTTTAGTATCATACAGGGCAACTGGTTTGTCCCAGTTAGTGAGTACAAAGTCAAGCATATGGCAGCATGGCTTACTGTGCTTGAAGCTTGTTGTTAATAATGTAAAACGATCATTTGGGATATGAGATACCCTTACACAGAGGAAGTTCCCATATTTACAGCTTCTTAAAATAGCCCCTGTGCATAGCACTTGGCGTGTATCAGTGTCCCTTTCAGAAGCGAGGGGCCCAGATTTTTTCCCACACATGGATGAAACCAATGTCATGGTTTGCAGTGAAAAGCTGAAGGGAAGAAGGGAAAAAAGGTATGTATGCACGGATGTTGGGCCTGGGCAGAGGAGCAAAAGGTGACCAGAAACTATAAAACCAAAGGCTCATTTCCCTTCATCATTTTACCAGTCTGCTGGGGAAACCATTACGTAATGCAAAAGAATCTCTGACCAGCTATTAACACCTTGTCAGCCATTCATCTTTACAGTTTTGTTGGGGAAAATTGTGTTGCTGTTTCTCAGTGGGTGGACTCGCATTCATACCTGTTGATGTAGTCTCCCTATGGTACTCTCTATGTTATTTAATTCTCTATCTCTTACATGTGCTGTAATACATTGGGCTTGGCAGTATGATAGTAGAAATTTATCAACTTTTAGAAATGCTGCTATTCCATTTAACTGCAACTGGACTGATTTATGTTATTTACATGTTTGAGCAACAAAATACAGAGAAGAATGTATCATTTATGATTTTGCTCATTTTGCCAGTGAAAGTATGTGATGGACTGGCCATCTGTCCAAGGTGTTTTCCCCGCAACACTACAGAATGTTTATATATATATATATATATATATATATATATATATATATATATATATATATATACCCCATGTGATATTAATGTTTATGATTTTGGTCCTTTCGCCAAAGAAAGTTGGTGTTGGTGTTGAAATGTCCTTCTGAACAGAGCAATATCTACGTGACTAGCATGACTTGGAAGCAAGGTTCTCAAATGGGGAAAACAGAGCGCTGTATCTGAATAGATCCTTCCTCTGCCTTTTTTGTATTTGAAAAAGTCCCCTTCACAATACTTTTGTGTTAGGGAGGAACACTTAAAGAGGGTGCCAAAATAAGCAGATTTAATCACAAGAAAACAAGCAAGCTATCTTCAGACTTCCACTGCTGCACATGCTGCAGCTGTTTCAGCGAGTCATGTGATAGTGATGTGCCTTGGAAACCACCAAAACAGTAACGCTGACATGCACGATCCTATTGTTGGTCACTACAGCTATTGTGTTCCCTTCTCCAGGAGGCTTGTTCTACTAATAGCTCTTATATTTGTATTGTAGTTGTCTGTTTCAAGTAGTACTGTAAATGTTAACTAAAAAGCAATCTATAAAAATACATCTGCATAATAATGTTCAGATGAAACCATATAATCACTGGCAAAGATTTCTGACTTATTTTACCAACCCAGGATCATTGGAAAAATGTGCCTATGGTGAAATTTCGGCAACATGGTATTACGTTGCTTCTTGAATGTTACACAACACTTTCAGAATGTCTGTGCTAAAAGCATGTTTAGTTTTATCAGAAACGGATGAATGTGAATCTGTCAATGTTTTATTACAAAGGTTGTCAAATGTATTGCGGCATTTCAGAAATTAAATGTCTAGTGGGTGGCACTGAAAGATTAATACTCTATCACTTTTGAAAATAAGAGGGCTCATACACGAGTGCTCCTCATTGCAAATGCAATGCTGTACCAGGTGAGCTACCGAGCATGTTTAGCCTACTACATAAAAAAGCCATACATAAGGAGCTGATTATGTGATGCAAATGTCAAAAGGTATTAGTATTAGGATCATGCACTATGGTGAAAGTGTTTTGAGGTCATAACATAGCATTGTGTTAGGAACCTCACATTATTAATCGATAATCTGCCCCTGTATTCATAGTTTGTGTGAACAGGAATAAAAGTTATTGGTGTTTTGCTGCATCTAGTGTTCATTTCAGTTGGAAACTGCAGTGAATTGTTTTTTGCGAAAAGTTTTGCAAAATGGACCTGGGTTGTATTTACTGTTGTACTCACTTAAGTGAGCAAGTGCAAAACTGCAAAAATCACTATACCTACACTTGACACCTGAGTGCCTCTGCAAAAGCCAAGATGTTGTGGGAGGTTGCCAGGGTGTTGTTATGTGATTGCTAAGGTGAATTGTTTTTTGTTTTGTTTTTTTCTATATGTCATTGTTTGGACAAACAGGTAGGAAATGAAGCCAGTCTACACACCCCTGTTAAATGTGCTTTCTGGGATGTAAAAAAATTAATCATGTCTGCAGGACCATCACAAATGGATTGTGAGGCCCTCTGCAAAGAGGGAGAGGGGGTTGGTTTAGGAACGAATGCAACTTTCACGCGCATCTAATGGACAGACAGACAAACAGACAGTAAACCGTATAATTCAACTGAACGGTACACATCCATTTCAGACGTAGCCTGAAAGAGTGCGGATTTCTAGTGTATTTTCTTGAACTTCGCAGATAATATCTATGGTTTGACCCATTTTAGAGGCCAAAATTAGAAAAAAAAAAAAACCAAAAAATTAAAGCTCTCTGAACTTGACCTGCACACTGACATGAATGTGTAAGAAACATGGTCAGACACTACTCGTTTATTTATTTATTTTTCATAATTAACTACTGTTGGCAACTTGTTACATTTAACTGTGGGTTTTGCAAATATTTAACCAAAGAAAAGTATTCAAAAAGAACTTGTAACTAAACCTAACTCAAGCTTGAATGAAGTGCTGAACACATTTTGGTCTGTCTCTGCACAGTAAAATCTCCAGTGTTGAAATCCCGGTGTTAAGGACTTTTAGAGTAAAGAGTTAAAGTTGTGGTGTTGAATTTTAAAGGATTAACACTAGCTAGTGTAAACAGCACCCTCTGGCTGGAGTCAATACGGAGAATTACCCTTATTAACACTGCTGAGTGTTATTAGTCACATCCGGGACATTTTCTCGTGTGCGCGCCTAATCCTCTGAAATATTTTTCACAGATGCCATTTTCTTTGCTGGCGATGCGGAGCATATTAGGACGAAAAACAACGAAATAAAGTGTTTAAGCTTACTCACAAAGTGTGTTTTGTAATATCATATCGTTTTATAATGATCTTAATGTGTTGTGTGCGCCTAAACTTTTATCAATGGCATTTCCTTTCACTCGCGATGCGGAACAGACGAGACTTTTCTAAAAGGGAAAATCCGAAAGTAAGTGTTTTTATCTCATTTAAAATATGTATTTTATAACATCATATTAATTTATAGCGATACTTATGTGCTGTGCTCTCCTAAACTTTTCCTCAGACAGATATTTTCTTTCTCTCGCGGTGCGAGCAGATGGGGAAGTTGGTTTAAACAAGGAAAACACCGAAAGTAAGTGTTTTACCTCATTTATTATATGCATTTTATAAGATAATATTACTCTATGACGATATTTATTCGCTGCGCGCGCCTAAACGAGCCTAACCGTTTCTCACAGATTTAACGTTACCTTATATTGCTATGCAGTGCAGACGTGGAGGTCGCTTTTAACAGAAACACCTGAAGTAAGCGTTTTACCTCATTTAAAATATGTATTTTATAACATAATATTGATTTATAGTGATATTTATCTGCTGTGCTCTCTTAAACTTTTTCTCAGAGATATTTTCGTTCACTAGTGATGCTCTGGAGCAGATGAGGAAGTTGGATTTAAGGAGGAAAACACCAAAAGTAAGTGTTTTACTTCATTTACGATATGTATTTTCTGAAATAATATTACTTTATGACAGTATCTATAGATGTGCGCGCCTATACGATATGAAACGTTTCTCACAGATGACATTTGAATTTGAAGGGAAACGCCAAAAGTGTTTTACCTCATTTATAATACAGTATGTATATTGCAGCGTCATTTTGTCAAATCAAACCACTGTAAACTGCCCAAATCTAAATGGCAATATAAGTCATTTGTTCTTGTGTGTCTCATGACCAATTTTTGTGATTTTCATTAAGCATGAATTGAGTTCCCTTTCGAGGGAATTTCGAACTGCGTCCTCTAGGGGTCGCTATGGGGAACGCCATCAGCGTGACCGGTGTCTGAAGCATATATCCAAACAGGACAATAACATTGGCCGGCGACAGCCTATGACGTCATTACCTGGCGCCGCCACAGTATAAAGGGGCGTCGGGAAAATACGTCATTCTCTTCTTCATCTTCACTGACCATTTGTTTATGCTAGCAGAAGCTAAGCACGACTAGGAGTGCGTGTTCTCTCGCCAGAGGCCTTGCTCTGATATGCACAGTTTCACACGGCTCGCGGGTTGTGTGTGTGTGTGGTGAAGAGCAAGCGCGTTCAGTCTTGAGGGAGTTGAATGCGCTCGTTGCATCCATTGCTTGTTTCTTGTGAGGGATAAGCACACTCTGATACCCGCAGTTTCACGCAGCTCGCGTGTTGTTTGTGTGGTGAAGAGCAAGCGCGTTCGGCTCTCGAGGGAGTTGAATGTACTCTTTGCATTCGTTGCTTATTTCTCGTGAGAAATAGGCATGAATTCAACATACTCCACTCACGAGGAGACTGCTTGTGCTCACCGTGATGCATTCGCGGGACTACTGAGAGGGGAGGTGAGTGCTTCACTTTTACCCGAGTTGTATACCCGTGTCTGCATGAGTGTGTTCGCCTCTCGCGGGAATAGCGACGCATTCGCGGCGGCGGCTCCGTTCTCGCTTAATTTCCGAGGTAATCTAGCGTGTGGGCGGAGCGCGTTTAGCTCCCGTGGGAGTTGAATACATGCTGTGCGTTGCGGGTGCGGTGAGAATTATCTGCCCATTGCCCGCGATTCGCGGTTCATGGGCAGAACGTGGAAAGGACCTGATGGGAAATCTTCCCTATCAGTAATTTCCTAAGGTATTTTATAACATGTTCTAACCACATTATACTGCACTCCAGGAGCCCTTCTTTCTGCAGGGGTTGTATGACTCTCCGTGCTCAAGTGTTGGCTTGCGAGCCTCCTCGATGCTTGCTGAAGCCACCACCCTCCTGCACTTGCGTTACAGTCTCATGTTGGACCTGCACGGGAGCTGTGGTTGGTGAGTACGATCCATTTAATTTCTTCGCAGCGCTATGTGGGCCTGTTTTTTGTACGCTTTGACTCTAGTCAGAACCTCTCGATCTGTCGACGGATTATGGTGATGGTCTCACCCGTTGGTACTGGATCCAGCCTGGATGATAGCCTACTTCTTCAGCTTCATGCTTGCTGGATCATGCAGCCAAGTCGCTAGGCTTCTGCGGGAGCCTATTTGGCCTTCAGGTCCCCAGTATAGCGCTGCAACTCCAGGACTCGCAGTCCTCCATTCAGGCTGAGCCTTTTTCGGAGTGTAATGCTTCGTGATGTGCTCACTGACGTCCTGGCTGAGTGTTTGCTTCGAGAAGCTGCCCCAGCCAGGACGTACTACTCATGTCTCGCCTCGAGAGGCTTCCTGATATTTGAGTTATCCATTTAACCATTACTTACGGCAAATCAGCGAATTGCCCCTCTGTGGAGTGGACTTGAGTACACTGCTTTCCCGGAGGTACGAGTGAGAGGTGTTTCTTCGGAAACCCTTCCTGAGTGCTTTGGCTCTGAGGAGCGATAGCTCTCCAGATATGTTTGGTTATTGGGTCCCTGTTGGTCAGGCCTGGCAATGCTCCCCTCACCTTAGAGGGTTACCTTTGAGCTTGCTGCTCCCGGTCGAGCATCTGAGGACTCCTATCACCGGGTCCTGCACTCCCTGGAGCTCTGTTGAGCAGCAGCATCAGGTTGTTAGGCCTCTTTTGCCTCCCTGTTAGGTTGCTCTCTTTGTTGGTAGAGCTAGCATTGCTCCCCTCTCCATAAAGGGTCACCTATGAGCATGCTGCTCCCTTCTGAGCGTCTGAGTTCCCTCTCATTCTGAGAATTGAGTTCTCCGCTCCCCAGAGCTCTGTGATAGTTTGCTCTCCTTTTTGGTCGAGCTAGCATTGCTAACCTCTCCATAGAGGGTCACCTATGAGCATGCCGCTCCCTTCTGAGCGTCTGAGTTCCCTCTCATTCTGAGAGATGAGTTCTCCGCTCTCCAGAGCTGTCATTCAGCAGCCTCAGGTTGTTTGGCCTCTCTATGCCTCCCTGTTAGGTTGCTCTCCTTGTTGGTAGAGCTAGCATTGCTCCCCTCTCCATAGAGGGTCACCTATGAGCATGCCGCTCCCTTCTGAGCGTCTGAGTTCCCTCTCGTGGTGAGAGTTAGGTTCTCCGCTCTCCAGTGCTCTGTGACCATATGCTCTCCTTGTTGGTCGAGCTGGCATTGCTCCCCTCACTATTGAGGGTCACCTATGAGCATGCCGCTCCCTTCTGAGCGTCTGAGTTCCCTCTCATGCTGAGAGTTAGGTTCTCCACTCTCCAGAGCTATGTTTGTTGGTCGAGCTAGCATTGCTCCCCTCACCATAGAGGGTCACCTATGAGCATGCCGCTCCCTTCTGAGCGTCTGAGTTCCCTCTCATGCTGAGAGTTGGGTTCTCCGCTTCCCCAGAGCTCTGTGACCCTATGTTCTCCAGAACCCTAGAACGGTGTTTACAATCCATGTTATGGTAAGTACGCACGCTAGTTTCTGTGTACTTTCTGAAAGCCACGTTGTGGTAAGATCGCACACCAAGTGTTTTGCGGTCTTTCTAAAATCCTGTACGGTATGGGTTACGTGCTGCGGCTGCATGCCCTTCCTTTGAGTCGGTCAGGCCCCGGTTTCACCTTGGGCCCCACTCTATCTATGTATCCCTAGTGATACTGACTTGAACAGGGTGTTGCTACCAAGGATCTGTTGAGACCGTTCCTTCAGCGAGCTCATGCAGAGCAAGCAGTAGCCCCTGGGTGACAGGCCAAGACATAGTTACCCCTCCTAGGCGCTTGGTCGTATCCACTTAAAGGAATCTCTGCTTCTGATTCCAAGCCTTTGAGCTCTACCCTGGGTCCAGGAGTCCCGGCCCCTAACATGTGAGTTCTGGGGTATGCAGCTCAGGTTTTTGGCCGAAGAGGATAATGTCACCGACAGCCGTCCACCCGTCCCAGGGGCAACTCCCTTAGCCGGGTAGAGTTGGCACTTAGTACTCGCCTTTTGTGCTTGGCTTTGCACTCCCCTCAGCATGGCGGCGTGGGTATTCCGTTCCCCATAGCGACCCCTAGAGGACGCAGTTCGAAGTTCCCTCGAAAGGGAACGTCTCAGGTTACATATGTAACCATGGTTCCCTGAGTAGGGAACAAGACACTGCGTCCTCTAGGCTCGGTGCCATGCTTCGGATGCAAGCTTCAGACAAAGAAGTGAATGATGTATTTTCCCGGCGCCCCTTTATACTGTGGCGGAGCCAGGTAATGACGTCATAGGCTGTCGCCGGCTAATGTTATTGTCGTGTTTGGTTATATGCTTCAGACACCGGTCACGCTGATGGCGTTCCCCATAGCGACCCCTAGAGGACACAGTGTCTCGTTCCCTACTCAGGGAACCATGGTTACATATGTAACCTGAGATGTTTTCATGATGCTAATGTGTCCTTATATTGGATTTGAGTGCTGTTTTCATTTAATTAATTTGAAAATAACACTTTCAGTAAACTCAAACTCTTTATACTGAGTGAATCTTTAAGCATTAAATTGTTAAATTTTTAATTTTAGTTTAATTTTAAGTAAACTAGTGCTTTAATATTGTTACAGATGGTTCATGCTGGCTTAACAGAAAAATCAAAAGGAGATGATGTGCTTGAAGAGTATGAAGCCACCAATACATGGGTAAGCCACAATTGCACATTTTAAGATTATTGATTGTCATGTTTATTTAAAAAACAAAAAAAACAAAAAAAAAAACAATAATGAGTCTGATTTCTTTCTAAAAAAATAAATATTACAGTAATATTAATATTACACTTACAATATAAGTGTAAGTTTCTGATATGCTTGGACTGTCATTTATTTATGTGCTGTCCCATTTATGTGCGTTAATTTTGATAGGAGTTGTCCAACCTCAATGCAGAGAGATCAGTATGCACTTGGAATTGTCGTTAGAAGACCCATTTTCTAGTAAGACTGACTTTCTTTTTACAAAATACATTTACAGTGAATTAAATGCTTTTTCTTAAAGGGATAGTTCACCCAAAATGAAAATTAAACTGTTAGTTCATCCAAAAATTAAAATTATGTTTTACTCACCCTCAAGGCATCCTAGATGACTTTCTTTTTTTTATTAAAAATTATCCTGGCACTTCCGGGCTTTATAATAGCAGTGGGTGGGTGTTGCTGTTCAACAGTCCAAAAGAAGTGCAATAAAGTGCATCCATCCATAATAAACTGCCTCATACGGCTACGGGGGGTGAAAGGCCTCCTGTAGTGAATCAATGCGTTTTTGTAAGAAAAATATCCATATTTAAAACAAACACTTTCCTCTAGCTTGCGCTAACTGTCGTGTGCGCAAACCGTTCCGGGTGGATGACGTAGGACTTTAGTGAAGTTTTGGCTCCAGTGAAATATGCTAGTCTCGCGAGAACCAACGTTAGTTTACAGGAGCAAAGGAAGCAAATTTTCCTTACTTTAGCAAAGAAAAACCACTCTCTTCTTGGCTTGCATCGAAATCCTCTGACATTTCTCTTTACAAATCCTTGTTTTCTATTTCTAATTCATGATTCGTTTGTTTTGCTCTCTCCTCTGCTTTTCCACGTTCGTCACTTCTCACCGGTGCATGCACTACACCGACGTCCTGCGTCATCCGCCCAGAAGGGCTTACACGTGCAACATTTAGCGCAAGCTAGAGAAAAGTATAAAACGTTTATAAATATGGATATTTTTCTTACAAAAACACATGGATTCGCTACAGGAAGCCTTTATTCACCCCCCAGAGCCGTGTGAGGCATGTTTTATTATAGATGGATGCACTTTATTGCACTTCTTTTGGACTGTTGAACAGAAACACCCACCCACTGCCATTATAAAGTTTGGATTAGCCAGGAAATTTTTTAATATCACTCTGATTGGATTTGTCTGAAAGAAGAAAGTCATATACACCTAGGATGCCTTGCAGGTGAGTAAATCATGGGGTAATTTTAATTTTCAGGTGAACTAACCCTTTAAGTTATTATTTACTCACCCTTGTGTTGTTCTAATGCGGTATGCCCTTCTTTCTTTTTCGGACCTGCTTGTCCTTATAATGTCACTATATGCCAATCAATATCAAACTTTTAAAAAAGATGCAAAAGGATCAGAGTGGTCCCATGTATTTCTTCTGTAGATTATTCAAAATATAACCTTTTGTGTTCCTCAGAAGACAGAACGTCATACAGGTTTGGAACCACATGAGGAAAAATAAATAATGAGAAGTTTCAGTTTTGGGTGAACTTCTTGTATTGCAATTCATACTTGTCGCTGACATTTCACCTGATAATAGTTTTGATAAATGGATGTGAAATGATCCCGTTTTGGTTTTGTATTTATATTTATTTATTTTTCAATTTTACAGGGGAAGTTTTGTGATGCTGCAAATAGGAGTGGATATCTTGCTTGGCTGAAAACGGCAGAGAAACGCATCTCATCGTGCTGAAAAAAAGAATGAGACAATTCTCTCCAAGGAGGTTCAAACACCAGCACAGACTTTGATTAGTGAGCATTAACATGTATTCAGCTTTTATGGTAATGAAGGGAATGCTGTTGTTTAACCTCCTAAATGTCAGCATTATAAACCTTATGACATTAAGAGTACATATGGACCAAATAAGGTTTTTTTTTTTTTTTTTGTGTCTTTGCACTGATTTGCTTCTACATTATGATGTTTAATTGTTGTAAGTACATGTTCTTTACATGTATTGAAAACATTGAGTGTGAAGACATTTTGGTGCAGGGAAAAAGATTTACAATGTTTCAATAAAATAAATATAAACGTGTATTGTTTTGTTTATTTTTTTTATATTTTCACCTGAACACTGGTGCAGTGTTGACCAGTTAATCCATAAGTGTTAACTTTCAACCAACTTCGGTGTTCTCATTATCAATTCTGGTGTTAATATTTTACATTTTAAGAGTTTGTTAGTTAACACTGTCAGAGTGTTAAAAATGTTAACTCTTTCAAAAGTGTTAATTTAACACTTTAGCAGTGATTCCCATATATACTCTGGGTAAGTGTTAATTTTAACTCTGAGGGAGTTAAACACTCTTTTAAATTTGCTGTGTGCTTGTTTGCTATGCAAGGGCATAAAGAAATGGTTGTTTGAATATGTGGAACATTTTCTTTACTCAATAAACACTGAGTGCCCACATAGCTCCAATAAACAGTTTTTTCCATTTCCTGAAAAGTAGCGGTTTTGAACAAGTTTTTTTGCTACGAGGTTTCTGCCCGAAAGCGATTAAGTTCTACTGCGTAACACATTTTTTAACAAGCAGAATAATACAGCATCATGATACACATAATCTCACTATTAGCTTTTACTTTTTGATCTTAAAATCTTTCGAAGGATAAAAACATGAACTTTAAAACTAATTGGCTTAACATCAAGTCAGCTGTTACTTTATTTTGCCATGAGGCCCTGTGCGGTTGCACACTTGACACATCCCTTGCGATGGCTCTGCATGTCTTATTCTGTCTTATTCTTATTCTTAATGATGTGAAAGAGCTCCAGATTGATCATATTACTGGGGATCTCTTGCTTACAGCCTGTTCAAGTATTTTAAGGTTTATTTTTTTTTTTGATTAAATTTAGGTCTGACCTCAGACTGGCCTCTTCTTCTTCTGAAGCCATTAATTTATTGATTTAGATTTGTGTTTGATGTTATCATCTTACTGAAAGATGAAAGATAAAAGTATCTATTTGTTTTAAAATTACATTACAGGTAGAAAAGATCTGACATGGCTTTAATTAGATTCACTTTTTACATCTCAAAAACCTTCAATTTTAACTGGGGTGTGCACTTTTTATACCCACTAAGAAGTCATTTTAACATTAAAAAAATAAATAAATAGACACATCACTTGTATAGACAACTGGAAAAACAAAAACAAACAAACAAAAAAACAAAACAAAACACAACTGAGATAAGACATTAACTGCCAGTAAATTGTGTTATGTCTCACACTCTGCTTCAGTGAATGTTTTATGAACTGAGTCAGCCATCAGTAAAATTAGATTTCTCACAACACTTAAACTAATCACAAGATAGCAAGACTACCAGTTATACATCCCTCATGCCCGAGACCCAAGGTCAACAAACAACATTCAAATGGGTGCTTTAGCCCAAAAATACCCTGCAAGGTCTCTTTCCCATGGAGAGTGGTATGGCCCACCTCCCTTAAGGGCCCCTTGGCTCTGGTGACAGCTCTCAGGCTGTTGTTAACCTTGTGCAGGAGAGGTGACACGAGGCCCTACGGGCCAGTTTGGAGTTGCTTTAAAGGGTATTAAAATAGCATTTAAAAGACAGGACAGCTGTCTTTCTTAGGGCTTCTGAAATAAATACTGTGCATCTATAACTAATGACATCCCTGTGATATGGATGGCTTGGTTTATACAACATTAGATATTTGTATCTTTGATAAGCTGTTCTATATGGCGTTATTTTAATGTTTGTCTAATCATTTGGTCAAACCCTTCTGAGCGATTTATCTAAACAAACAAACAAACAAAAAAAGTATATGATTCTTAAAGTTCATGTGGTCATGTATTGTGTACTTGGGTTGATATATAGTGCTTGAAGTGGAAAAAAAGAAGTGTCGGTACCCCCCCCCCCCCCACCCCCCCCCCCACCCCCATGCATGTATGTATGTATTTATTTATTTATTTATATTAAATAAGTACTTTTTAATAATTCACAATGTAGTGCCACAATCAATAATTTAATAAAAGTTTTCAATACAAATTAGCACAAGTCAAGCTGCGAAACCAAACAGGACCACAGGGAGATGCCAAAGACCACTAAATCGCGTGCCTTTAATATACGGATCCATTCAGAATCGCTAAATCTCTGACCACCGCACAATCAGCGTTCATTATAAAACACTCTTGCTTTTAAGCCAAATACACGCTGAAAAGAATAATTTTACTGACATCTGGATGTAAGTCACTATTCTCTCCGCAATCGCTGATGAAATCGGCCGTGTTTTCTCTGAATTAGCGCTGTTTTGAACTCACTGTTTGAATTCGTTCACTGGATCCTTGGACTTTCCAGGAGTTCATGGTTTAAAATGATGTGATTGCAAAAACCTGCTTTTTTTCATTTTAAGACATGATTTTCGTTATAAAGTACTGATTCTAATTAGTAATCAATAATTAATTATTATTCTACTACTCCGCGCGCCTCTCCTGACATGCTCTCGCGCACCACACAATGAGGGAGACCTCCGCTTGCGTTCATTCACGTGATTGGTCGAGATGAGAGGTGATCCCGTATCTCCTGGCAGCCCCCATGACAAGGACTTCTCCACGGAGAAGCATCACTCACATTTTTATTCATTAAAAAAATCTGTTTCAATTTAATATTTTCAAATAGTTTTGATAATGTGTAATGTTGCTGATATGGTAACAAGGATTCCCTTAAACTAGCAGTATTACTAAAAGATCAAATTCACCTCTCATTAATCTCAAATTCACATGGCTTCCATTAAATCTTATGATGTGTAAGCCCTATTTAGAACACATGGCTACATTCCACTGATTTTCAAAAACAGAATTCTCTGGAATAACAGCATTGTGCCATATCAGTAGGAGGGGGAATTACCACCAGTCCTTTGTCATCAAGAAGGACTAGACATTTGCTTGTAGCACTTTACATAAGTAAAAGCAATGTAGTACAACTTTCTAAATATGGAAATTCCTTACAGAAATTAAAAATTGTAGGGTGTATGAGCTTCTTTTCACCAAGGAACACATGCTGGCTCCCATGTTTAACCACCCTTTGACCTCAAGATAACAGATGTCACAGTTTGGACTTGTTTTTGTTGGTGTTCATGTCTCACTGAGAAAGCAAGTGTAATGGAAACATCCAAGGACATAGACATGCCGTAGAACCGCTTTCTTCATGTCAACAATGTATCCAACATTTTTGCTTTGTAGGAATTTGATCCACAGAAAGTTTTTTTAAATTCTCTGTAAAAAGTCACTGCAGTGAAACGTTTGTGTCTGGGATCCATATGCGCATACTAACTACCGCATGCTGATCACTTCTACTCACGACATTTAGAAGTCCCTGACAGCTCTCTCATGTAGCTCCTCATTAAAACAATACAGAGACGATGAATTGCTGTGATTTGTAACACACAAATACCCCATAACCGTTGTAAAATCACTGTAGCATATGACCTATATAGATTTGTTAATAAAAACTAAAATAAATACATCTGTTAGCTAGGCCTAATTAATATAGTTTATTAGTTTAACTGAATGGCTATTTACAGTTGCCAGGCAATGATGAAATTAAAAAAGCAAAATAAACCAATAAAAGTAAAATAAAATGAATGAAAAGTAATTAAATGCAGAATTACATTGATGTGCCGTCACAGGGGTGTGTGTGTGTGTGTGTGTGTATTGGCCATTTAGCAACAGCTTTGAATGTGGCTCATCCAGTCAGATTTCTGAGCCTGAAATAGTCACTTTATAATTGTCCCAGTTTATGCTGGTTATGTAATAACTTTACCATCACCAGGTGGTCTGCTGCACTTAGACTGTTCTACTAGGATTGGGTGAGTTATAAAGTATGTTCCTCTAGATGGAAAAAGACTACTTTAGGACAGTCATTAAAATATTCTTTATTTGACCCCTGTTGACCTCAGGGGGTTGTCAGGCAGGTCGACCTCTGTTGTCAAGGTTTACACTATCTTATGTCTGTTTATGTGTTTCGGCACTTTAGAGAACATGACACTCAGCAACCTCCTACTGTTTGTCAGATGAACCTCTGATACTCTAGAAGCCTGTAACCTGAAATTTAAGACCTGAAAGACTAAATTTTGGACATATTTGGGACCATTTTTACCAGACTGAATATGGAGGGTGGTTTACCAATGGATATCCATTGGATGTACAATCCATTGCATCATGGTTTTCTGAGGTAGAAAGGTCAGTTGCTTATCTTTCTTAATCTGCACTAGCGCTTATCTTCCTTTATTTAAATTTACATCTCAAATATTTAACAATGTATTGCTAATATTACACTGGTTTGTTTAAAAAAAACATTTGGCTAATATTAACATTTAATTTAATTGTTTGTAAATAATGCATTGCAACTTAACATTTTTCTACAGTAGGCCACATTTTGCAAATAGCATCTGGCTACTTTATCTCATGAAGACCTTAAAAGCCAAAGTACAAGAATTATGACAGCTGCTATCAGGATAATGCAATTCAGTCTTTCTGATAGTTAAAGGAATTGCCAGTTAATGCTTTGGTTGTATTTATTTATTTATTTGGAAAATAAAGTGAACTATAGGGAGGGGAATGAAAATGATAGAGTGGTCTTCCATAAAAGACCGAAAACTGAAGTAGCCCAGTCATAACCTCAACTATGACAGGAGCTTGAGATTTGATATATTGTGATTAATTATTTTGAGAGTCTGTGTTGCCCTAGAGTCAAACATACAAAATACAGCCCACAAATCCAATCCGGCCTGCAGGATGATTTGAACAATAATATAAAACAAATAAATAAATATTTTGAAAATTAAAGTGTATTTGCTAAATTCTTTTATTTTTAATTTAAAGCGGAACAGATTACTAATTTATTTGCATTGATGTTATGCCTTGGGACACCTAACACACACGCACGTTATAAACTGGTGCCAGAATCTTGAGCAGCACATAAGTGATGATAGCTGTGTTGTAATGATGCTTGTGTGGTAAGTTACTTGTTTTTTCGAACATGTTTGAAAGAAGAAATTTGGCCTGGAAGGGCAGATATTTAAGGAGAAATTGAAAGAGGTATTGTTCTGTGAGGCCAACGCCGAGTGGGATGAAGACTATTAGAATACGGTTGTAATTCAAGATATGGAGGCTAAAAATGCCCTCTAAGAGTGCTTGTTTTTTATATTTATGACATGATAGTAAAGTACTATCACACAAGCAAGAGTGTTGTTTTCCCAAATATCAGCGTGATCACAAATGAATTGATTTTAACAGTTCAACAAACAAAATATTAGCATTAAGTGAATTACGTTTTAATCACAATGTTGTCTGTTTTCGCTGTTTCACCAAAAAAAAAAAATATTTTTAACAAAGCCGAAGTAGAATATTTGTGCGTCTCCGAGCAACACAGTGTGTTTTGAATCTGTGTTTTTTAACAAATCTTTTCAATGATTTGTCAAAAATTCATCCATGGCCCATTCATAAAGAAAATCACTAACTTCGTTTCTAAATGTATCCATGACAGGCCTATACAAACCAAGGTACTATAGTAGGCAAAACATAGTTTAATTATCGCTATCCCCCCCCCCCCCCCAAAAAAGGTATAATATAATTTTTGTCAAGAAAGTAACCTAGCATCAACACTTGTGTAAAAAGTAATCACACTTCAAGCACTGCCGTTGCTGTAAGTGCATTTTTACAATCTCTAGACTGATGAAAGAAGATGCCCTTTGTGTTATTTCATAGAAAGATAAGAAGAATGTGACACAAATGTATTCAGCTGTGAGCTGCATCATTATGTAAATATGTTGTACTTTCATTGTAATTGGTGAAGACCTCAACACCACTAAATACTTTGGGACTGGATGCATTGTGTCCGATGATGACTCGTCAGGCCAATACAGGCACGAAATGTCTTGACACGTGGGCAAAAATGCAGAGGCATTGTAGTTGGTGCACTGGTAGCTTTGGACATGTTTGTGTTGTGCTTCTGTTTGTGTACCTTGATTCAAAAGCTTGGCATTTCTTCTGATTTAGATTGTGGCAGGTGGGGTGAATAAGTGTTAGCATTTGCAGGTGGTTGTATCAGTGTCAGATGACCTCAGGGAGGATTTGAGTGTATCCTATAATGCTTCTTTTGTCCTCCACGTAAAAGTTTACCAACAGAGAGCTCCCCCACCCCATCTGGCATGTGGATGACATGGCCAGACTACCTGATGTGTGCTCTCAAGAGCGATGTGTGAACAAACAGTAAACTTTCTCTAATCTTCCTGCTATTGATCATGAGCCCAATATTATCACAAGCAGTGCTGAACTTGCCCTTGCTGGTTTGCATCTCTGGCTCAGAGCCAGCATACAGATCATATTCATTAGCAAACAAGAAATTTCTCAGAACAGTTTTCTTTAGTTTGGTAACAGCCTGAAGTCTTCTCAAGTCAAAGAGCATCCCGTCCACTCTGTATCTGAGGTTAATTCCAGCATCACTGTCCTGGAAGGCATCATTTTGCATGGCAGAAAACATGATGCTGAACAGTGTGGTTATGAGTACATAGCCGAACCTTGACATAATCTGCCATAGACCTTGTCTGCTGACAGTGTTGAGGCTTTCGTTAGGTCAACAAAGGTAGTGTAGAGTTTACAATTCTGCTTCTGTCACTTCTCCTGAATTTGGTTTGGAGCAAAACTCAAGTAAATTGTCCCATGACCTTTACGGAAACCACAATGTCAATCTGGCCAAAGGCCGGACTCCAGATAAATGATCACCCGATTCAACAGCACTCTTGCAAAGATTTTAGCTGCAATGGAGAGCAGTGAGATTCCTCTGTAGTTGTCGCATACCTGTTGATTGTCCTTTAGTTTGTTACCTGCATTGATAGGTGACAATTGTAATCAAGGTGAAGTGACATACAGAAGTAGTATATGAGGCATGCGCTAGTCTGATATTATTGATGCGCAACCTTGACTGCCTTACCTTGATGCAGTCAAGCTAAGGCAGCTGGTTTAGTGGATCTCTCTGTGGTCCTCTTTGGTGTTGCAGCTTCACTTGCGCTTTTTGTATTGAAAATGCTATAAACAAATATGTGTGTGTGTGTTTGTGTTTTGCACTATATACATACATTGTGAATTAGGAAAATTAATTATAAAAAAAATATATTCTTTTGAAAACTGTCTTTGACGTTGAAAAACCCTGCTTTACCCCAACAGCAGTATCACTCCTGTAATTGATGGACAGACATTAGCTGTTCAGAAAACACCTCCTTGATTACATAAAATGATGGCACATGTAAAGGTGCATGTTGAGGAGAATTGTGACATCATGATTCTCCCATTTCAGAAGGAAGAAAAGAATAATTCATATTTTAAACGGGGAACTTGTTTTTATTGATAAAATATATAATATCACATATTAAAGTAACATTAAAGTAGACATTGAGAATATTTTGATTCTCCATTTCATGACCCCTTTAAGTGAGGAAGAGCTGCGCAGCATCAGCCACACTCTCTCTTCCCAATTCCCATCCGGATCCAGTGGCAAGATGACTGGAGTTGGGCCTGGGTGCAGTGGATGACCAGGACGTCTTCAGTGTCTAGACATGCTCTGCATTCTCCACAATGCTTGCAGAGACTACCTTGTAAACCACTGGACCTGCCATTTATTGTTCAACAAAATGCTCTTTAAGAAAGTCCTTCCCTCTAACACAACCTGCCTTTAGCTAGCAATAGCAAGTAAATTATTGCTGTGATGCAAACTAAAGGCTACTGCCTTTTTAAGAAGCAGATGAGTCCTTTGATATGTCCATCTCCAATTTTCTGTTTAAATATGAAATATGACAACATAGGACAGAAAAATGTAGTCCTACTTGTCAAGCCTTTTCATTGGGTCTTTAATAAATTTGCAGGCATAATCATAAAATAAAAAAGTAAGCAGAATGTATTGAAAACAGATTGTTTATAATAAAAGTTTGCATGCTCTGCATGTCAATAGCACAGCCAAAAGAAGAGAAGATGCATGAATTTTTCATAATTTATAAGTCATGGCAGTTGTATTTTGTACATTCAATGAAAGCATTAGGCCCACTTAGACAGTGGTTATGACTCATTTTGTCATTATATCTGTGAGTTTGGCTTTGGACAAGATTCCCCTGCTGCTCAGACAACCACATGCAGTCCTCCCAGTTGGCCATCTGCTTAGCATTTCAGTGTCTTTGAAACTTGACGGGAATTAGAATACTGCTAATGTAACACTTCGCAGTCCAAGGACTAGTCACTCCACCGCATGGCAGCAATTTTGATGCCATAGTCCAAGTCTTACCACACAGTGTGAGAGCATCCTCTCTCAAAGAACATAATGCTTCTACTTTGACAAAAAAAAAGCTCTGTTCTGGTGGTAGCTTTGGTACATGTGCAGTTTTCCTGCACATTTAAACGAATGCCTAATGCTGGTACAAATTTAGTCTTCTGCCAAAAATTGCCCTCCTTTTCCAGAATTGTTCTGTAGAAATGTTATTTCATGCATATCCTTTTTGTCAAGTCACATTGCCCTGATTGCCATCCCTGACCATGCCGATGGCTGCCAGCGTTACATGAAATCAGACTGACAGATTTGTGTTGGCTCTTCCCAGAGGAGAGGGGACACTGACAATAATGTTCAGAAAAGGTTTGTAGATTGAGGTGCTGTTAAGACCGATGTGATCACATTAGTCCTTAATTCCCTTTTATCCTCTAATCTGTTGGGTTTTTTTTTTTGTACTTAGTGAAATTAATTCATCAGTGAGGGCATGAATTTGACGGAAGGTGAATCTCAATAAACCTGTCAAAACCATCTTGAAAGAAATTCAATTTTGAAAATTCAGAAAATTCAAAAGGAAATTAAGCTTATTGTTTTATTATTATCTTTATTTACATTAAATTTTAACAGGGGAAGTCGTGGCCTGATGGTTAGGGAGTCGGGCTTGTAACCTGAAGGTTGCCGGTTCGATTCTCACACCGGCAGGAATTGAAGGTGGGGATTGTGAACAAACAGCACTCTCTCTGCCTTCAATACCATGACTGAGGTGCCCTTGAGCAAGGCACCGAACCCCCAATTTCTCCCCGGGCGCTGGAGCAATGGCTGGTGTGTGTTCACTGTGTGTGTGTGTGCGCGTTTGTTCACTACTCACTGCTGTGTGTGTGCACTTGGATGGGTTAAATGCAGAGCACCAATTTCGAGTATGGGTCACCATACTTGACAATACGTCACGACTAATGCACTAACTAACACATTTTCCCACATTCTCAATACCATTACCAAAACCTCAATCTCACCACCAAAATGTGGGAAAAATTTTGATATTATACTTAAATTGTATTTATACACCAAGATGTATTTTCTTCTGCCTAAAATGTATGCAGAGATTTTTTTTTTAAATCATTGTAATTGTAACAATTGTCATTCTGTAATTGAAGAAAATGGTGTATCAACCCAAGTGCAGTTTATTTCAAAGAGTGAAAATCCAAAACCAAACTATGAATTAAGACCAAAAACATGAAACAAAACAAACATGACCTTAACTTACCCTAGTAATCACATGACAAAAACAACCATAGACAAAACAGAATTACTAAACAAGATAACAATGATTCTGAACCAAAGACAAGATAGAACTGATAAGAAGATAAGGCAATGAACTAATGAACATGGCAAGATCATATGGAGGAAATAAGGAATCGAATGACAGGAACTTTAATAAAGTAAAATAAAAGACAAACATATCCTAAAACAGACATGACATATCCTCCTCAAAGGGCAGCTCCTGACATCCAAACAAAACAACATGTCCAAAAGAACAAAATAGTTCAGGAGGGTGCTGGAGTGGAGGACAAGGGGGAGGGATGTAGGGTCAGGCCTGTGAATTGGAAGTGGACCTGGATCATGGCATGGTGGCGGATCGGGACCTTGGAGCAGTGGGCAAGACCATGGGCTGTGGGGCAGAGGTGGGCCTGGACTGTGAAGCATTGGACGAGATCTTGGAGGATCTGGTGGCCATGGTGGAGCCATCAGAAATGGAGACCACCAGGGTGAAACCAGTGATGGAGATTACCACCTCAGCAGAGCAGAAGACCACTCAGAGTCAGCGGGTCAGGAAGCCATTGCGCGGAAGAAACATGGTCGACTTCCATGGCAATGAATGAGCAGGCATAGACTGCTTCCTGGGGACATGTTCTGCACATGTTTTCTAAATTGCCTAAAATAACCAGTTGTTGTATGACATCAAAGTAACGCGAGAGTGATTCGAAAGCATAAGGAGCCATCCACTCTGCTCTCAATAGCTCTCACGGTACTTTGATGTCATTCAACGATCGATAGGCGCAGCGAAAACAACCAACACCTGGTTATTTTAGGCAATTTAGAAATCCCGTGCAGAACTTTTCCCCGGAAAGTGGTACGTCTGGTCACCTTATCATAGCCATGATAGGGGGGCACAGAAAGTTTGTGGATGGCCTCCCTTCCCCTTTAGTGCAAAATCATTAAAGTTTACCTGGTAGCATAGTTCACAAATGTTCTCAATATATTCCCCATGAAATGATTCCCCTGGTGTAAATGCAGGAGTGCAATTGCTAGGTTCATGGTTGGTTGTGTATTTTGTAATGGTGCTGACCATAGGCGGAGGGTGAACCAACTCCAGGGTAAGACTAAAAGTAACCTAATGTTAGTGTAATCTATGAACAACACACATCACAAGCCCATCTTTTAGGCAAGTACCAGATATGGGTGTCATGTCATAAAACATTTTTAATACGACTGTATTTGTATTTAACATGATCATAATTTATTAAAAACATGGTAAGTTGCTAATTATAATGCTTTCACTTTCATGGTTATTCAAAAAGTGATTAAATTACGCAGAGAAAGCAAGCAAAGAACATTTACATTATCAAAGAACAGTATGACTGACTTGATCAGTCTAGCACGAGTTTATGCACTTTAAAAAAAAAAAAAAAGCTTCCGTTATAATCAGTGAAGCTGTCTGTACACTGTTTGATGAATGAATCTCTTACATCATATTTATGATGAGAGATTTTGTGAGTGTGCGGAATTCAGTCAGCAAGTGCACGCACTGATCAAAACTCCGGCGTTTCAACGATGACACATCTGAACGCTTCTGACTGGCCAGTGCATTCATAAACTTGACGGAGTTGTGTGCGATTGGTTATAATGTGCAATGCTGTAAAAACACATAAAAAGAAATATGATGCAATATGAGCAGATCTAAATTTAATGCTGCAATCAACACTTTTTATTTCATTTTCATTTTATTTGCAACAGCCGTAATGGATTTAGTTTAACTGTGCAGGTGCATTTTGTCCCAAGCTCCATTAGCCTTTACCCATTGCCAGGTAAAGGCTAAGCCTTCCCCAGCCTTACACATGCTCTGCCTATGGTACTGACACATGGAGCAAACAAGGACGATGGTGTATCTAACCCAAGTGCAGTTTATTCCAAAGAGAGAAAATGCAAAACTAAACTAGTGATGAGTGTTTTCAAAGTACTACTTAATAAAATCTTTGCAAATAATTTTTTGAACCAGTGCTTTGGATTGCGTATAAAACTGCCAAAGTCATGTGATTTCAGTAAATGAGGCTTCATTATGTCATAACTGTTTTGAAATGTTTCAAAATTTCAATAGATCACCGTTGAGGGGTGATCCCTGTGAAACCATGAATCATTCAGGTTCACCAAGATCACTCCAGTTGGCTAACTTGTGTCTATGGCTTTTACCGGATGTTTTTTTTTTTTTTTTTGGTTTTACCTGATGTCTGTTTTTGTTTTTATGAATTTGTAGACATTTTATTAAAGCGTTTGTATGATTAAAAGGGGCAATAGTAGTTAATAGTCTCTAACTGAATTACCTGCCCAACTCAATTCGAGCAGCTGAATCCTTAGCCATCTTCAAGAAACGGCTAAAAACCCATCTCTTCCATCTTTATTTGACCCTCTAACTCTAGCATTCTCTTTTCTAATTTTATTTTATCTATCTCCTTTCTTTTTATTAAAAAAACAAAACAAAACAAAACACACACACTTGACCCTCTATCAATTGCATATTTATTCTCTAACTGCTAGCTTTTCTTAAAAAACTAAAACACTAGCTTTCTTTTCTATATTCTATCTACTTGTTTAAAAAAAAAAACCTTGCTACGTGTACTGCGTTAGGCTAACCGAGACTTGTCAAATCGCTTGCATGTTGTTGCTCTTTTGTTGGTTTTGATTGCTTCTATTTTCCTCATTTGTAAGTCGCTTTGGATAAAAGCGTCTGCTAAATGACTAAATGTAATGTAAATGGAATTGTCCTGTTTAGCTCAGCCATCCATAAACAAAACAAGCTCTGAAAATTGATAAAAGAACACGTACAGACACAGACACTTAATATTTAATAGTATTAGAACAGATGATTAGTTAATGGCATTTGATAGATTATACTTTCAATAAAACATTTGCAATAAGTTTGTAAAAGCACAAATTTTATGCATTTTTGGTCTCTGTTTTTGCTGCATTTCTGACCAGCAAGTATCACCAGCGTGTGGTGTTTTAAGTGCAAAGAAACCGGCTCAGTTGATTCAAAGCTTTGAAAAGGTACATTTCTCCCAT
Source organism: Spinibarbus caldwelli (assembly GCA_039654775.1). Taxonomy (NCBI): domain Eukaryota; kingdom Metazoa; phylum Chordata; class Actinopteri; order Cypriniformes; family Cyprinidae; genus Spinibarbus; species Spinibarbus caldwelli. The sequence continues at coordinate 27,257,420 of CM077247.1, read as the reverse complement.
CACTAACATGAACATGAACTTAACTTGACAAAACAATGACTTGAGACATTGAACAATGAACAGCATGCATACTTCAATACCAAGTAACAAGGCACATGAGAGGGCTTATATGCTGCATTCATGCCATGTTGTAATTATTGTAATTTCGAGATGTGATGTTCTACTTGGAGCTGTTCACACCCTTGGACTCGGAACTATCAGACTATCAATGCCTAAACATAGCGCCTAATGAATTTGAGGTGGTCAGGTGATACAAGTTGAAGCTCTCAGAAAATTCCCACAAGTTGTTGTTCACAAATTGTAATTACGAGTTCTACGAGGACATGAACACTTTTTACAAGTTGGTATTTCGTAATCACGGTAATTACAATATGGCGGGAATGCACCTTTAAATATGAGACTAAGGTAATCACATGACAAAAACAACCAATGACAAAACAAAACTACTAAATAAGATAAGACAATGAACCAAAGAAAACATGACATATAAATTAAAGGAACCACAAGATCACATTGAGGAGAACTTCAAAATAAAAGACCTGAACAAAACCTACAACAGATGTAACAGTATTTTTTTTTTTAGGGATTTTTTTTTTTTTTTTTTAGGTTTGCAACACAATGCAAGAAATGTTAAATATCCTAACAATAATCTTAAACTTTTATTATTTTAATCTTAATCTTCCTACTAATTGTAATTTTATACGTTTATGTGTTATGTAATTTCACATAATATAGTATTTGTTTCATATTTGCGACAGGAGCTGATGGTATGCATCCCATTGCAAGATATCATTCTATCCCAAACAAAGAGCTTTTATGCTTTTATTCATGTGATGTTTGTTTACAGTGCAAATAGTCTCCGCCTCAAACATTCTTCCTGTGTTAACCACAGTTATTGTCGCCTTTCCTTCTAGAACCATGACAAACTTTTCAGAAGAATTTCATTGTGCATTGGCCTTGCCTTAGTTTACATATATACTGTGCGTAACAGGATCTATCTGGTACTGAGGAATAAATTGATATAAATATATTAAACTGCACTATACCAAGAATCTGCTACAGTTATATTACAATATAATGGCTTTAATATGAAAGTATATTGCAAAATTGCTTTGTTATATGGGTAATATCTAAAACCTTTATATATTTTTGGAAATAGCTGGCATTTAATGCATTAATAATCCCACTAAGGTTCTTTGACAACCACAAGTGCACTTTTTTGTGCTAAATGGACTACGTCATAACATTCCTACCCTATAAATTGTAGGTAAAACTTTCTGGGTATTTTGAAATTATTTAAATGCATGAATATGGAACGACCATGGGCCTTGTTAATGGTCACACTAGGTGACATACTGTGCATAATATGAACATAACCTCTTGAGAAGATCTGGGGCAGATTTAATAGTGGTTGGCCTGCGTCCGACAATCATGGGCTAGGTCTGTTTGGACAAGGCTCCTCAGAGACAGCTACAGCTCACAAGACAGGAAGCAGCTTGCATGGATCCCAGCGGTCAAGGTTGTGAGGAGATAGGATGGGGGTTGGGGCAGAGAGGGGATTTCCTCGTAAGGGGGTTGTGTCATTTTCAAAAATACCCACAACTATTCTGCAGTCATGAAACATTTAGGTACTAATCTGTTTTTCATCTTTTTTAATGTATTAAGTGCTTTAATATCTTCTGGCCTGTTTGCTATTGCATGTTGAAAAATGCAGTTACATTACATTTGAATATTCATTTTTGGAGAAAAAGGGAATGATAAAAATCAAACAAATTGAATTTCTAAGAGCCAGGTGATTTACATAAAATAAGCTGTATTTCATAACATATTTAAGTAATATTTCATTTTTAACCTTCTTAGGGCTAATATAGTGTATTTATTTATTTGAATGATATTAGCTTCACTCACAAATATAGATATTTAATTCAAATTAGTTGAGTTTGGCTATATACCACACCTTAACAAAAAGTACCATGACAATAATATGATTTTTGGACATGGTAGTACCATGTTCGTTGACGTTGGAGTATAATGCAAATATCCTGAAATATAATAAACATATCAGTAGCAAGATATGTAACATTATTTTGTTGCGTTGTGAGTCTAGGCTAAATAAGAGGAACGCGTTTTGCCCTTGTGTCGCGTCTCGCGCCATGAGCGTTGCGTTTCAAGACGGCGTATCAAGTTAAAAATAGTTCAATTTAAAAATGCCACGCGTGACCAGCTGTTCTTCAACACAAAAACGCATGTGTGAATTTTCTCTTTAAGCTGGAAGAATCGACGTTGCGTTTGAAACGTCGCGTCGTTCACACAGGACGCGTCTGTGATCTGCGCACACGCGCCGTTGAGTTGCGTCTAGCTGTTTTTATCAGGGTTTTGCACCACCAGCGTTGCGTTTTAAGACGAGTGTCAAGTTAAAAATAGTTCAGCTTTTAAAACGCTTCTTTAGCTCCCCTCGTTAATTGTTAAATTTTGTCGCGAGCTTTATTTAAACGGAAAGCTTTATGAATCGATGTGCGCGCTGCAGCCACTTTTGTTTATTATAACGACAGCGTTGTAGTTGGTCGCGTCGCGTCCAGTGTAGATGGGTTGTAGGATGATCAGGCGTGGGGAGGGTTTGGCTGGCCAATGCGCCAATAGACGCCAATGGCTTGAAAAGCCGCTTCTGTGTGCATGATAGTATGAAGACGCTGCGACTCTCAGGCGCATAGAGATTTCACACAGCTGCGATTACGAAAATATTCCGTATATCTGATAATAAATGGACAGACCAGGAGCAGAAGCGTTCGCGATCCACTTGTCACCAAGGGAGAGCAATTATTGGAAATAATGGGGAATACAACACCCAAACCACTAATAGGTAGGAGATGGCTTGGTTGACCGTTGGTTGATATGTAAATCAGAAGAATTTTTGTATGCTTTAATCTGGATAGAGATGTGTAATGTCTTGATTTCTTGTGCAAATATAAGACATGTATACTAGCTTCTGAACTATATTGGGATGACATTGCGCGCTGCGTAGGAGTGAGAAGATGACGGGTGATCTTCAAGTTATTCAAAGACCTTGCAAATGTGTCATTGCTTAAAGCTATCTAATTTATTAAGCATCAATCTTTATTTTAAGATTCTTTTTTTTGTGGATGTTGCATAGCGTTTCAAACTAAATTGTGAATATTTGAAAAGGCGGTCATGAATGTTCTTGACCTTCTTCTTGTTTATATATTACTTATTTGTCTGTATTTAAACGTTAAACGAAGATGAATATATTCTCTAGTAACAGATGGGGGTGACATTATCGCATATTAAAGAGCCTCATTAAAGAGACCACAAGAGTTGATGCTGATGATAAACTGCAGTTGTGCAGAAGATGAGAATTCCCCCATCCATGAGAAAAGCTGTTTCTCTCTGCTGAATTATAATATGTTCTACACTCTCCTCCATCGCCTAGATTGAATGTACACAGAGTGTGCCTCAAGCATACCTCATGGACACACAGTTTCCATTTAAAGCCTAGATTTTTCCTACTAGATCAGTGTAAGTTCAAATAATTGCATTTAATGGCATCTAGGTACCTAAAGTGAACTTTATCTGTCTGTGGTTAAAGTATATTCTCAGTCAAAAGTCTGAGGGCACATTGATAATTTGGAAGATATTTTTATTTTGGAAATAAACGGTTAAGTTTTAGAGTTTTCACCATTTTAAAAAGGTAAAATGAATAAAGAAATATTTCAGATTATAGTTCAATAATCAAATAAGAAAATTTATGATATTGATCATGTGAAGTGCTTTGTAAGATGGTAAGATGTTCTTTCTCCATTAAAGCACAAGATGGTCATTGTCAAACCAAATGTTAAGACATTACAACATTCGTGTTAATTTTTCACTCAGCTTGTTGTGCAGATAATATAATTTTAATGATTTATAATTAAAATGTATCAGAAAATGAATAAAAAAGAATTTTCATGAGTGGTCTCAGAAATTTGGAACCTGCTGTAGAAAATTATGACACTGACCATAAATAGGTTTTATGAGATATGTAATTGGTCAATTCTACACTATCAGTAAAGTTAGTCACACGGTACATGGCCAGCACATGTAAGTTCACAGTGTGCATGTATATCAAAAGGTTAGGAATGACTCACGATGTGTTTCAGTGGCACTGCTGGAGTTCTGCTGCTCATTGAATCCCAAAAGAATATTCTTTGTTTTCATATTCACAAAAAAAGCTCTATCTGGTATCCATTATTTCTCATTGTGTGCTCAGTCCCCACCCTCTAGTAAGTTCTGCCTAGAGCAGTTTCTTTAACTCTGATACTGGAACGCGCCCCCACACCACAGTGAACTGAATGATGACTGTAAAATGGGTACATCTATTGATGGATAATTTACTTATAGTCATACGTGAACTTGTGTCTTAAATATGATTAAATATGACTGAATGTATGGCTTGGTATGCTGTACAAAGCTGATTTCCAGTTTAACTCTGAAACGCAGTATGATTTGGTGTGTGGAACACAATGAAGGATCAGGTCACAGTACATTTTTAGAACAGTTTGGAAACACATGAATGTATTATTCATCTTGGTGTTTTCATCACTTTTTTTTTTTTTTCATTTTGCAGTTTTGGCAATATTAGATGCTGTTGCCTGACTGGCTGAATCATATTGGTATTTGTGTACATATCTTAGAAAATGAAAGAAATTCAATATTTAACCTTCAGACATTTTACCCAGCATGGATCACTCATCTGTGAGATCTGAGGCTTGATTTGACTGTACCAGAGTTAGCATATAAAATATTTCAAACTTAAAGTAACTTTTTGGCTTTTCAGTCCAAAAATTATTTGTATATTTATCTCCCATAAGATTTATGAGATGGTGCAGTTGTAATAGACCTAATGTAAAGTTGTGCAGTTTGGCTTGAAAATAGTACAAGCTATGTACATCTACACACACACACAAATAGCCCATATGCAGTTCTGTCATACTAATTTATGGCAAGACATGGCTAATGTAAACATTCATTTTTTTCAAATTTTTGTAACTTCCTTCTTAACATGTATCACGGTATTCTTATATAAATTATGAATGATGCTAATTTGCAAAGCAAACTAAAAGTCAAGCGACATGGGTTTTAAAATAAATGACAGTTTTGACAAACTGCAACATGAAATCCAGGCTCAATGGAAAAACGTGTCTCCACCTACATTTTTTAACCTATACACACAATTTACTGCAGTTTTCAGCTGAATTGAACACTAGCCATTACGTGGTAGTGACTTTGTCCCTTCTTCAGTGGATTTTAAAAAAGTTTGCTTTGCTTGAGAAAACTGTGTATGAAAATATACAGTTACGACTTTTTAATTTGATTTAGTCGAATTCGATTGGAGTCAATACAGTGTGATGTTCAGTAATCATGATGTGGCAGTAAAAACAAAATTCTCACTTGGGCGAGCAGTTCTCAGAGTTTTTCTTGCTCGAGAAATCACACGCTAACAAACCAATGAGAACACAGTACAATAATGACGATTCATAGCAAATAGAGTGTATGCGCCAAAGCTGCTGTAGATCCACTCACTCGAACCCCTACATAACTGGGACAGATTTGCAGAAAATTACTGTTGTTTGGGAAAAAAGAATTTAAGGACATTTTATTATGCAAGCTTTATGTTGCACTTCAGATGACAAGTGAATTCATAGTAATACTAATATTTAGTCAGTCAGGTTAGCCACATGGCTTGGGTATGCAGAGCATATGGATTGCACGGCCCTGGTAAATACTAATTAGTGCTGTCAAATGATTACAGTTTTTAATCTAATTTTAATATAATATATGATGTTGATTAATCAAATTAACTGCAAACTAATCACACATCAATTTGGGCTGAGAAATTACTCCCCAAAAGATCATTTAAATTCATAATTGTGTTAAATGAGGAAAGAATAGACGTTACAAAAAGTATTTTTAAAAAGAAGTATTTTGTTTCAACTGAACTTATTACACATAAACTTAGGCTACAATGTGGCCATGACATTGTATTTTGAAGCTGCATCTGAAGTGGCAGTTAGATAGGATAGAATGGGGGAAGATGCCCCTCTTAAGAACAATGTGGATTTACTTTTAAATTGTAACATATTTAGATAAAAGATTAACGTGCACAATGATGATGATGCATCAGCCAAAGTGTAGGAAATAAATAGAAACATTTGCTAATATGTTTAAGCACAAAATGTTAAATACTATAAAGTAACATTTATGTATTTTTAAAGTGGCATTTATGTAAAAGATTTAATGAAAGAAATAATTCATGGAAATGTTAAATAACCCCATTAATTACAATTAGTATTAAATTTAGAAATAATAACACTAGTAACAACATGCCACTTGGGGCCTAATGTGTCAATTTATCTTTACTTCACAAATCTAAAAACATTGTGTCTACATTTCCCTCATTAACAAACAGACACACACACACAAAAAAAAAAATAAAACTTTGACATTTAACATAATATAATGTCATAGATCACTATTTTCCAGAGACACAAAATTAATTCAGTTAACCTCAAAATGGTTTTGACTGACTAAATATCACAAATGTTGATATTCAGATGAAATGACAAAAACAAAAATTGCATAGCTTACTCGTACTTGTAGATTACTGGTTTTAAATGTGTATTAATGTTGTTCATTTTTTTTTTTTTTTTGGAATATTGAAAATTGAAATTTAATATTGCAGTGTGTATTTTTTAAAGAAATATAGTCTAAATATGAAGACCAGTAGGTGGCAGCAACTCATTGTCTTAATAAGTAATTCGGTCATTCATTCAACTGGTCTGTCCAAATGGCTTATTTATTTAGAAGCAAGTGACTTTATGAATAGCTCTTTATGAATAGGTCACTGAACCATTGGCTTACTTGATTTGTTCAAAAACGTAAATTGAGTTAGTAACTAAACACTGCTGTGGGTTTCTTGGAAAGCCACAACAGTTCTGCTGTGGTTTTGTTTAAAAGCATTTTCTTTGGTGAAATTGAGCAAAAACAGACGATACTTTAAAATACAACATTTTAAATACAACATTTTAAATATTGTATTTAAAATGTAACTGTTGTATAAAATCAGTATCACATTTGCAATCATGCAAATGTTTGTGAAAAAAAAAATAGCACTCTGGTTGTGTGATACTGCTAAACTTTATCAAATGATATAAATGTAAGACGACAACCCAGGGGCATTTTTCCCCTCATATCTTGAATTTTAGAGGCAAAAAACTACATTCTAATAGGTACATCACACAGTCATCATTGGGGCGGGCTAAATTAAATGCGTTAATAATTTTAACAGTTTTTTTTTTCCATAATTAATCACACCAAATTAACACGTTAAATTGACAAATCTACTAATATATGCATCACATAACCAGTTCCATATGTAGGGCTTTTCTGATGTAGTAAACTTGCTCGTTAGCTCACCTGATACAGCATTACACTTGTGATGCAGAACTTGAAACACTAGTAACAAAGAGCACAAAAACTCATAAAAGCCAGCTAAAATGGCATGGTTACTTGAGTTTTTATCTCACGTTTGCTTTTGTTAACAGGGTTAGGTTTAGTATAGAACTCAGTGTAGGTAGTACATTATTTTCAAACATGATAAAGCATTTACCTTTTATTGTGATCCGCTGGACATTTCATTTACATGATAAATGCAACAACCAGCCTAATAAAATGTCAGATTCACATTCAAAACTGAACATGCTTTTAGCACCACTCACAGATATTTCACTTTGAAAGTGTCATGACATGTGCGAGAAGCAAAACAATATAATTTTGAGGAAATGTAAGTAGAGGCATGTTTTTCCACTGAATGAGGATTGGCAATATGGGATTTGTTAATTTGAGATTTATGGATTTATGCAATTCAAATTCAGGTGTTTCACTCCTTTTTTCATTTAAAAATAATATTTTAGACAGATCTCTGTCTTCAAATCTTTTGTCATTTCCCTGTACAACTGTATGGCAGAAGGCCTGTGATATGCTGTTTGTTTGTAACACTTATGGCATAGACAGAGCTATAGACTCTCGTGTGTGTGTGCTAGGAGATAGGAGTCAAGGGACTGGACAGTGGCATTGTCATTAGCTACAACTCTGATTGGATAGTGTAGGCCTATATTTGGAAGCCACGAAAACCACACTCTAAACGCTTCACAAGTGGCGTTTATGGCTCTCATCTCTCCTAAGCCTATACACAAATCAGTGTATAGCTCTTTTAATCATAGCCTGTGAGAAGGTGACTGTTGTATTTTATGACTCTGCCTTAGATCTGTTAATGAAAACACTTCAAACCTGCCATTTTAGCCCATCCACAAACTGCAATTTAATGCAGTTTATCGCTATGGAATGTAAAGTGGAAGGCGAGTATGGCTAAATTGAAAGAAGTTATATACTTCTATATTTTTATGTGTATTCTATGTCTCTGTCACACCCACAAAGTAAATTTTTTTTCTGTCAAGAAACATGAAGCATGTAATGTTTTTTTGCGATATCTTTGTTAAACGCAGTGCTTATATTTTACTGAAAGACAATGAAAATAATGACTGTGCTGCATACATCCTCAATAATTTTTTATAAAGAATTCCAATAACTGTGACACACCCTGACAAAATACAACAACAGATGCTACAGATGTTTCACTGGTTTGTTTAATGGCAGTATTATGCCTTAAATGCATTTATATATAATGCTTAACTTGGTAAATGTGGAATGGTACATTTACATTGGTACATTGTATTTGAGTTTGCACTTGTAAAGCGCTATGTAAGACACATCCAGTTTTTGTTCTACTTTGATTCAAAAGTATGTGTGAATTATGGGACTACTGTCAACACTGTCATCATCATACTCCTTAGTGCTGCAGTTTATATGCCATTGTTTCCTAGAATAGTGCCCTTGAGAGATGCTTATAGAGAAACCAGTGCACTTATGCATTTCACTACATAAACTAAACAACTATAGAATAAAGGCAATACAATGGGGTCCAAAAGTTTTATACCACTAGTACAAATGGTCTTATTTATTTTTATTTAAGCTATTTAAATATAGCTATTGTTTGTCATTGTTGGCCTTTTTTTTTATAAGAAATAACTTTATACATAAATTATATTTGCCATTTGTGTCTGTTGCATTACATGTATCCTGTGGCTTTTTACATGTTTCTAATGTGCTCTAATGCTTTCATTCAAACAGACACCAGCCTGCAGCATCGCCCAGTGGCCAGTCGGCAGTACTGCACTGTTTCCAACAGTGGAGTGGAGCGTCGCACCTCTGCCCCTCCAATCAGTATTGAGACTCCTCGTTTTCACCCCTACGCCAAAGGGAAAAATATTCGACTGGATGCACAACTGCGCCGGGCCACCCGGAAGAACAGTTTCTGCAATGGCATCACCTTCAGCCAGCGTCCTGTGCGTTTGTATGAGAAGGTGCGATTGCGCCTCTCAGCTGTCCACACAGGCTGGAGCGGAGCTTTACGTTTTGGTTTCACCAGCTTAGACCCTAGTGAGCTTGCCTTAGCTGACATCCCCAAATATGCTTGCCCTGACCTGGTGACAAGGCCAGGATACTGGGCCAAAGCCCTGCCTGAGAGGCTGGCCATGCGGGACAATGTTGTGGCCTTCTGGGCTGACCGACATGGCCGGGTCTTCTACAGCATCAATGATGGCGAGCCCATCCTCTTCCACTGTGGTCTAAGTGTTGGCTGCTCGCTCTGGGCCATCATAGACATCTACGGAATCACACAAGAAGTTACATTGCTGGGTAGGTGCTCAGATAATCTAACTCACTTCTGAATATTCAGTCTTTCGTAAATACTTTTGCAGAAAACATCAGCTGGTATGGGAGAATATTTGCTATCACTGGGTTTGTTAACACACCAGTGGTTCTCTACTCTACGTAGTACTGAAAATGTCTTTAAAATCAGACACTTACATGCATTAATATTACCATGAACTACATAGGCCCAACAATCTGCAAAATTATTAAAGAGATGCATATATACAGGTGCATCTCAATAAATTAGAATGTCGTGGAAAAGTTAATTTATTTCAGTAATTCAACTCAAATTGTGAAACTTGTGTATTAAATAAATTCAATGCACACAGACTGAAGTAGTTTAAGCCTTTGGTTTTTTTTAATTGTGATGATTTTGGCTCACATTTAACAAAAACCCACCAATTCAATAAAATACAGACCTACAACACACTCATTATACTTCAAAAAACTTCAAAGCGTCTTCACATCGTGAAAATATCAAATAGGATTTGATAAACCATTCTTAAGAAATATCATCGTTTGAAATATCATTTAAACTTTTCTGAGTTATTGATCTGTATAAAAAAACAAGGAAGAACATTTGAAAGATATTTCATATCTTCGTCACATTTATGAGCATTACAGTCTCTGAGCAAATGACATGTAAAGCAGGAAGAATAAAGGCATATTTACTTTTGTTTAATTTTCATTTTACTGCATTGTCTTCTGTTTTAATGCAGTGCTATTATTGGCATGTATATTTCATTGGAAAAAAGATGCAATGAAATGTGTGCAAATACTATGCTAGTATACAGGTGCATCTCAATTAATTAGAATGTCATGGAAAAGTTAATTTATTTCAGTAATTCAACTCAAATTGTGAAACTCGTGTATTAAATAAATTCAGTGCACACAGACTGAAGTAGTTTAAGTCTTTGGTTCTTTTAATTGTGATGATTTTGGCTCACATTTAACAAAAACCCACCAATTCACTATCTCAACAAATTAGAATATGGTGACATGCCAATCAGCTAATCAACTCAAAACACCTGCAAAGGTTTCCTGAGCCTTCAAAATGGTCTCTCAGTTTGGTTCACTAGGCTACACAATCATGGGGAAGACTGCTGATCTGACAGTTGTCCACAAGACAATCACTGACAACCTTCACAAGGAGGGTAAGCCACAGACATTCATTGCCAAAGAAGCTGGCTGTTCACAGAGTGATGTATCCAAGCATGTTAACAGAAACTTGAGTGGAAGGAAAAAGTGTGGAAGAAAAAGATGCACAACCAACCAAGAGAACCGCAGCCTTATGAGGATTGTCAAGCAAAATCGATTCAAGAATTTGGGTGAACTTCACAAGGAATGGACTGAGGCTGGGGTCAAGGCATCAAGAGCCACCACACACAGACGTGTCAAGAAATTTGGCTACAGTTGTCGTATTCCACTTGTTAAGCCACTCCTGAACCACAGACAACGTCAGAGGCATCTTACCTGGGCTGTGGTTCAAAGTCCTCTTTTCAGATGAGAGCAAGTTTTGTATTTCATTTGGAAACCAAGGTCCTAGAGTCTGGAGGAAGGGTGGAGAAGTTCATAGCCCAAGTTGCTTGAAGTCCAGTGTTAAGTTTCCACAGTCTGTGATGATTTGGGGTGCAATGTCATCTGCTGGTGTTGGTCCATTGTGTTTTTTGAAAACCAAAGTCACTGCACCCGTTTACCAAGAAATTTTGGAGCACTTCATGCTTCCTTCTGCTGACCAGCTTTTTAAAGACGCTGATTTCATTTTCCAGCAGGATTTGGCACCTGCCCACACTGCCAAAAGCACCAAAAGTTGGTTAAATGACCATGGTGTTGGTGTGCTTGACTGGCCAGCAAACTCACCAGACCTGAACCCCATAGAGAATCGAAGAAGGGAGAACCGAATTGAGGCAGTAATTGAAGCAAAAGGAGCCCCTACCAAGTATTGAGTACATTTACAGTAAATGAACATACTTTCCAGAAGGCCAACAATTCACTAAAAATGTTTTTTTTTTTTTATTGGTCTTATGAAGTATTCTAATTTGTTGAGATAGTGAATTGGTGGGTTTTTGTTAAATGTGAGCCAAAATCATCACAATTAAAAGAACCAAAGACTTAAACTACTTCAGTCTGTGTGCATTGAATTTATTTAATACACGAGTTTCACAATTTGAGTTGAATTACTGAAATAAATGAACTTTTCCACGACATTCTAATTTATTGAGATGCACCTGTGTGTGTATATATATATATATATATATATATATATATATATATATATATATGTGTGTGTGTATATATATATATATATATATATATATGTAAAGACACACACTAATTGACAGTAGCAAAATTTGTAGACCACTACATTTAAACTTTTGAAATAACAGAAATGTAGAAAGATGAAAAGAAAATGATATAACACATAGACATTAAAGAGAAGAGTATAAAATCGAGGGTTACATTGCCCCAAATAACACTGCGTCCATCAGAACCACCATTCAGGCATTCGTGCATTAAATCACTGCTGCAGGAAGGCCCCACAGATTTGCGGCATGCCACTGATTTTCATAAACTTTTGCAGCTCTAAGTAGGTCAGAGAAGGGTCATCTGGGACATGTCACTCTAGCTGAGACACTTAAAGCTTTTCTTCAAATGAAGCTAAATGTAGATTTCCTCCCTGATAGTTATAGACAGGGGTTAAATTGGGATTTGTTATGTGGGGGGCTCTATGGTATCGGGCTTTATATATATATATATATATATATATATATATATATATATATATATATATATATATATATATATATATATATATATATATATAAATTTTGTTTTTGCAAATATTATTTAATCTGAAGCAATATTCTCATCAGTTTTCTATCAGCTGTGACATATAAATTTGCATGTTTTTATATTTAATCCAAGGGCATTATTTTTACCTTTATAGAGGGCATTTTCCCACTAATCTCATTAATACTCTCATTTCAAATTCTTACATTTGATCTATAAATTCAATTATTATAATGTGATTGTTATTATCTACGCGTTATCAAATTAAATCATTTACACTGAAAAATACAACTGCATTAAATAATATTACGAGATTATTTTAAATATTTTTTGAATATATAAACAACAAATGATGGTGGAAATGATAGTTTTCAACGAAATTAAAATGCCAGTAGGTGCCAGTAGTGAGCGTTTAATGAGTGAGTCATTGAGTCGTTCATTCAAATGATTTGTTCAAACGGCAGATTCAGCAGATGTTTATGCATGGGCTAATGAAACTTTAACTCAACCGATTCGTTCAAAACACTGAATCATTCAGCAATGATTCGGCTGGTTGCTGTGAGATGCGCTGTAGTTTCGCCTAAAATGTAAGTGAGCAAATATTATTGAATTTGCTTATTGAACTGTTTATAGAACTATTAAACAGTCATAATGGTGAAAACGTTTAATACTACTATATTAATACTACTAATATACTGTATACTACTTATTTTATTCTCATACTACAACAATAATATAAGTAAATATGTGGGGGAAAAAAGAATTATGAATATTTTATTATTATTTATGCCATTGTATTTAGCAAAGTAGTTTTGTGAAAGGTACTAAAGGCACAGTTTATGAAAGCAATTCATGTGAATGTCTATAACTCTCCTTGTGTTTGGCCTCGTCTTATGTTGCGTATCTTTATAAACATCTGCTAAGTTTGTAGTTTTTTAACATTTCCACTTTTTATTCATATTTGTAGTTCTGAACCGAGTCTTCATCCAAAGCACAATGGGTGGCAATGAATCTTTTTACACAGATCAATAGTTACCATCTAGCCATGACTATTACATGCACATCTGTGGTAAAGTGTTGTTCAGTGTCAACCCTGACTTTAGAACTAGCATCAGATAGATAAATGCCATTTCAAGAGCTCATTTTACGCATGATTAGATTGCAGCCCTACAGCTTTGTTGGAACTACTTCTAGGGCTGAAGGGCTGAATGTCAGAGGAATGTCTCAAATGAGGTGCTGTAATTCACTTCACCTCTCCCAGACTGACAGCTCTGAAATGTGCCAGTCAAGTGATCCTAAACAGCCTCAGAATTAGAGGACAAAATACAAACCACATGTTCAGTATACTGGACTTCAGTGTCTATTCTTAGTTACAAAAAAGTATGTGTGCTGGGAGTACACTTTATGCATAAACACTAATGAGATCACAGATTTTATAACTAAACATTGTTTGTTTGTTTATAAAGTTTCCCATTTGAGGAAACTAAACACTAAACACTAAACATCCTAATGAGAATGGGAGTCAGTAAACTGAACCTGCTTCTTGTTCTATCTTTCTTTTGCGCTCCTTTTCTCCATTGCTGAAGGACTTTGTTTGCCTTCTATCTGGCAAGATCATTGACCATGTTTGGTCAGGGTTGCTGCGTGTTGCTGGAGAAAGGGTCCCTGCCTACCTGAAAAGCTTACTGAACCCAAACCTATAGAGATGTTTTGCCTGTGTTGTCAGTTTTGTTGGCTTACAAAGAGATTTATAGGCAGAAAGATTTTTTAAATGAAACTTTACACTTGTCTATGAACCATATTAAACCAGTGGTTCTCAGTCTTTTTCAAGTGATGGACCACCTTAACATTAGAATAAAAATGATGGCTCACCATACACCCCAAATCTGGGGAAAACGGCATGCTACCTCAAAAAAATTAAAATAAATAAATAAATAAATAAAAAAAATTCACCCAAAGTTTTAAAATTATCTTTAGTTTATGCCCTATAAACTAAAACATCCAGACCATAATTTTGATTGTTTCATTGTAAAAACTAGATTACATTTAGTTAATGAACCATTATGACTGTTCACTGGCTATGAGGTTGGACCAAACACTTAATGTTAACACAATCAGAAAATTCATTGTTATTAATAGATTATTCATTCAATTTATTTGATATTTGGTGTTTTGTCTATAATAATTCTAAATCAGTTTAGAATCTAATGTGTGTTTGTTTGTTTTTTCAGTCAACCTGCAAACCACTTGAAATCCTTCACAGACCACCAGTGGTTTGCAGACTACAGTTTGAGAACCACTGATCGATTTTTGGCTTGTCATGTGAACATAGCCTAATTTCCCAATGATTTTATGCTCAAATCAGTTTTGCTGTGTTTGTTCACTAACTTTTAAATGTGACCTGTTCTGCAGCTTGATTAAAGCAAAAGAAGTGCATGCTAAAAATAAAAATCTCAAATTAATATTAATTTTTTGTTTAAACTTTGAATTTAAATGGTTATGCTAAAATATTCTTTGAATCTCACTATAAATCAACAAATATATTTTGATATACTTTTCTTCTGTGTAATACTGTATGTCAAATATATGGGTAAATCAAGTGCCCAATTTCATTGAATGTCAAGTTACAGTGATGTACAAATCGCATGAATTCCTGTTTACACTGAAATCTGGTCACACATTTACTTATTACATGAAAGTGGACTAGATGAGACTGCACTGCTTATAGCAAAGAACAGACTATAGACCAGAAGTTGTTCATTTTTAAGAGTCACAAGGGGCTATGTTGAGCTCAGTATCTCTATGGATGCAGTATTATCTCTTCTGAGCTTCATATATGTTGATACATTTCAACTTGTGTGAATACACAGTATGTGACCATCCAATTGAATATGTATTCAGATCAAGTGCGATATAAGAAATATCTTTTTTTAAAAACTTTGTTCTAAACATCTGCTACTTCTGTAGAATAGAATAGTCAGAAGGCAGAAATAATTATTTACATTGGTTGCATCTGAAAGTTGAAAAATGCTGCTTTCGCAGGCAGTATTCAGAGGTAGGAAGGCAGTAAGGCACGTCAGAATGCAATGATCGTATGACATACTGTCTACTGAGATACCTTGATCAGATCGATTTTTGAAGGCAGCTCAGATGTATTCTTCACTGCCTGATATCCCACAATCCTATGCATTCAATTCCATGACAGCTGGGCTGAAGAATGAAAATAGTGTCTAAAAGTTGCCGTTGGTGTTCAGTTTGTGTAAATGTGGTCATTTGTACTACTGGGAGCTATTCATTCATCATTCATTCCCACAGTATATGAAGGGTAAATGCTCTTGCTGGAGGCAAAAAAACAAACATGGCTGCTTCACAAACAAATTAAGAGTTCATTACAGCAGCTGTTAGGGGGCAAATTGCAGATCCAGAGGTCGAAAAGTGGAAAAAAATGCATTGTTATTAGAGCAGAAGAAATGAAAGTGGTTTCACTTATTATTTATAACGACTCACTGGTCTTCCTTTCCTCTCACAGAGAGCACATTTGCTGAGAGCGTGGGCACGAGCTGTCTGAGTAGCGCTCGACTCAGTGCCTATCTTCCCCAGAGCAACCACGACTCGGCCAACTACAACAACAACCAGCTAGAGAGCAACCAGGCCGCGGCAGCAAAATTTGCCACGCTACAACTCAGCAACTACAACCAGCTCATCCCCTGCTGCGCCACTTCCTCTACACCCTCTTCATCCACCTCCTTCAGTGTACAAAGGGCCACCCGTGGGCTCTCCACGCCCCTTGACACTGACCTGCATTTTCACCCAGTGCGAGGCCCTGATGTGGTTCTCTCGAATGATCGCACGGTTGCATGTACCCACTTCCTGGACAGCAGCAGGACGTTGATGTTCAGCGACAGGCCCGTCCAGGTGGGCGAGACGCTATACGTGGAGGTGGGCCATCTGGGCTTGCCTTACTTTGGGGCTCTTCTCTTTGGTATGACCTCTTGTGATCCAGGCACCCTCAATGCTGGAGAGCTGCCAGCTGACCCAGAGGTGCTTCTGGACCGTAAGGAGTATTGGGTGGTCTACAGGGGTTTTCCTGTACCAGCGGCAGGCGATGTGCTCAGCTTTACCTTTCTGGCCAATGGGGAGGTGCATCATGGGGTCAACGGAGGGGCACGCGGTCGTCTCCTGTGTGTCGACTCCTCTCAGGTTCTGTGGGCCTTCTTCACACTGCATGGAGCCGTGAACCGGCTCAGAATATTAGGTAGGATTTAATAAAAGTGATGATAAACGTATTTGAATTGGGCAAATTCTTATTGCATGATATGTATAGATGTTCTTTACACTACCAGTCAAAAGTTTGGAAACATCCATTAATTTTTTTTAACTTAAGTAATCAAAATTATGAATTAACACAAATGGAAGTATGAAAATTACATAGTAACCTAAATCAAACTAAATGCTTTTATATTTAAGCTGCTTCTTAGTCTAGATAATTTCGTAATAATAATTAAAAAATTCCCCTTGAGTCCAATTATGATTCAGAGGAGCATGGCATACTGAAAAAATGCAAAAGAGAAACAGGTTTTACTGTTCCTCTTATTTTAATTCAAATGATTATATCAGATGAACTCCTAGCATTACATGTGTGAAAATTAAAACCTACACCACTGGACAGTTGCAAAAATTTGCACATATTAATGTCTTAATATCCCTGTTTCAAAAGCAGAATGTGGTATTCCTGCCTGGAATGTAAAATAGAATATGCTGCCAACATTTATTTAAGTCATGAGGCCATGCTATGTTGTGAGTATAGGGAGTGCCAAAAAAAAAAAAAAAAAAAAAAAAAACATGATCATGTCATAGCTGACGTTGTATTGTGCTTTTTAGCACAACAGGAATGCTGTATTGACCAATCAGCAATCAGGATCCAAATTGTGTTAAAATACAACATAACATACATATAATGTAGTTTATCTATACATTCTTTAATATTTTGTTGAAAATCATTGTCATTGTCAGCTGAAGGCGATTTGTCAGTGATTGTTGTAATAAAGGCACAGGTCCATTGTGGTAAATGTTCTTTTTGTCCATAAGGAACTATTCAGGCCAGCCCTCCCACCTCCCCATCAGTGTCTCAGGTTTCAACACCTGATGACAGTGACTCTGATCTGGCTTTCACTGTCAACAGATCCTCATCAGCATCTGAATCCTCTCTAGGTGAGTCTCAGCAAGTTCATTCATCAGCTTACATTCAATTCTGAACTGCTGGAAGAAACAAAACGCTAATGCTAATAGCATGAAATCACTGATTTACGTCAGCCTAAAAAATTTAAATTCACTACTTCTAAATACACGTTACTGATCTCATTGTGCATACATCCATGTGTTTCATTTTTAACATTTTGCATTTTTAACCAAGATACCATAGCTCAATCTTGCAGTGAAAATGACAGACCTCTATCTGGTGATGCATACTTGATTTCAATCATTTAGTTCTCTTAAAGCCGCCCAGGCAAGCTCACGTTCAACAACCGGTTGAACTAAGTGAACTAACAACCACATAACTACTTTTTTAATAATTGGTTAGACTCGATGGTACTATATGTTACAATAGAAGGAAAGATCTGTCGCTACTTCCATTTCATTGCAACTTTAATAAAGCTGTACTAGTTTCTTTTTAACTGCTAACATCTCATGCTAACATTTAAGGTTTTCATAACATGTTTTGCAAGCACACAACATCAACTCCAGACATCACGGACATCACATTCTGTAAAGTGTTAGTAATGCTGTTTGCTAAAGCATTACTATTGTTCTTACAGGGTTGTGGTGGCATCACTTATTGTTTTAGCATTCAAAAGAACTATCTTGTACTATATATGAATTAGTCTTTTTCCCCCACTGAAGCAGGTTTATGTGTTATTTTTCAGTGACGGCTCCCAGCTCTCCTCTCAGTCCACCTGTCTCACCGACTCTTTCCTCATCTGACGCAGCCCTGAGCAGCAAGAGCAGTGAGTGCACAGTGTGCTTTGATCAGGAGGTGGACACCGTCATCTATACGTGTGGACACATGTGTTTGTGTAATGACTGTGGACTGAGGCTCAAGAAACAGATCAACTCGTGTTGTCCGATCTGTCGGAGACCCATAAAGGACGTCATAAAAACCTACAGACCATGAAAAACCTAGAAACATTTTCTATCAAATGATTCAGTGAAAAACTTTGGTAGCTGTGGTTTAATATCTGAACTAAACTTGTATTTAAGATCATGTATGTAGCTTTGATTTGTGTAGCATTAAGCTCTTGTCCATATTTCTCTCACATCATATGTTAAACAGATCATCTGAAGCTAGAGATGATTTATGGTTTGAGAATTAATCTCAGTTTTGATCAGATACTTTTAGTGCCTTTAATGTTGTTTATTGTTCCTCAAGCAGCACCTAATGAATTAGACAATCATTTCTGAGATGGAATGCATAGGTATGAATTAAAAAAGGATTCAGAGGGACCTCAAGATGCAAAGGAAAGAATGTTTTATTGTGTTAGTGAATAATACACAGGGCTACAAATATGATTTTATATGTTATTTTAAATAAGTAAAAAACTATTGTTTGGGATTCTGATTGCGTTGGTAAAGTGAAGAAAGATTTGCATTATGACAGTTGAAGGGTTTGGAGATTTCTTGCACTTATAACTAGAGGTAAACTCAGCACTAAAAACACATCTGTCCCTCCGACTGAAATGATTTCAGATGTGGATCTTGAAGACTGCATTTTAAGTAAGAACAAAAAAATTTTGTTCATATAATAGAGTGATGTGGTATTGTATTGTATTTCATGTTTTTTTCCCCCAAAGATTTCTGTTTGTTTGCTTGTTTTTGCTTTGGAATTTATGACATGGAGAATGTCATTTTCTTCTTACCTTGACATTTTGTCCAGTTAGCAGTATAAAATTAAACCACAAACAACAGATTTATTCTTTATCAGTAATCATTTTTTTTCTTTTTCTTGACTCTAAATGCAAAGGCTAGAAAAACAAGAATAGTTGCAAAATTACTGTAGAAATTGTCATCGATCCCATTTTAAATACAATTAAATCAGTATCACAGTATCACAATCCAGTATCACAGCTGTTCATCTGGGTGCATTATACTTATAGTAACGCTGAAGTGGCAGTGATGATGATGTGAGAAATGATGAACTATTTACTTAAATTCAAGTACTCATGTAATGGACTATATACTACCATCCATTTATCACTGTTAGTCTTCTGCCAAATGTAACGTAAAATATGCCAGTGACCAGACAAATATGGTTTAGTTTGGTTGACACCAACGATGTCAACCAAATATGATAAAATATGATAAAATATATGGTTTTACAGTTGAGTTTGAGTTTCATATTATTGTCAATAAAACCAGCCACAGTTCTGAAGGTTATGCACCAATTTATTTGTTAATATAAATAATGAAGTTTTGATTTCCTTTTGCATTTCCTACAGTGGGAAACTGGAAATTCCCTACAAAGGGAACTGGAGGGCCATTATCCTGCTGAGTTGATCACTAACCCTAACAAGATAATTATTTGAGTTATTACTTGCAAATTACAGACAGATGTGTTTAATTAGGGTTGAAACTAAAGCTGGACACTAACCCTCAAGCACTGGAGTTGAAAAGCCTCACCCAGTGCTCTCAGATATCAAACACATTTAGATGAATTATTTAGAATTTATTCAGAAATTAATGTTCTGTGACCACTTGCATAATAATTGTTGCCCTCTATTAACACAGAAATATTTAAATAGTGGTTAACCACACCACAGCCTCTTCATTTCAAGTCAAAGTTCATACATCTGTGACCTTTTCCTAATTGTATACTGAGGCTAATAAAATATGTAAACGTTTTGATTAATACTTTAGATTAATGATTCTCTTAAACACCTTCATGCAACAGCTTAATGCATAAAACATTAACATTAAAGCCAAAGAGATGAATGAAAAACTAAAACATGGTCTCCGGTGCTAATCAATTAAAAACAGTAAATGATAAACAACTCACACAAAGATATACTGCAAGAGATGAAAATATTCGCATATATACCTAGATCAGTCACATCACACAATTTAACTCACATCACAGAGTTTCACAAGTTTGCATCTAATCCTTGAAAGTGGTAACAGTAGTCAGATTGGTAAAGCTCGAAAAACATTTGGCTTGTAAGAGTAAATATTAACTGAAGATCTCAGTTATATATCTATATATATATATATATATATATATATATATATATATATATATATATATATACACACA
This sequence comes from Spinibarbus caldwelli, assembly GCA_039654775.1. NCBI lineage: Eukaryota > Metazoa > Chordata > Actinopteri > Cypriniformes > Cyprinidae > Spinibarbus > Spinibarbus caldwelli. Next base: position 27,236,500 of record CM077247.1, on the reverse strand, counting down.
CACACACACACACCTCACAGAAGTGAGTACACCCCTCAAATTTTTGTAAATATTTTATTTACATGTCTTTTTTACATATTTTATTATTTACATTTTATTATCTTTTCATGTGACAACACTGAAGAAATAACATTTTGCTACAATGTAAAGTAGTGAGTGTACAGTAGCGCTGAACGATTTTGGAAAATAATCTAATTGCGATTTTTTTTAAATTTTTTACCAAGATTGCGATTTAATACGCAATTATTTTTTAATGCTCTTTAAATCATTGTATAGTATGACCAACACAATATTAGATAGATTAAACATAAATGTTCTTTTCTGTAGGCCAGGCCTGTATGTTACGATGAAATTAGGTGATGCATGAATTGATATTAATGACATTATTTAACAACTACAATCAGTAGAATATTGACTGATTTGTTGAACTTCCAGCCTTGTAAGCATGTAATAATTATGACAACATAAAGCACTGACAAATAAGCCTGGTGTAAACATCATTATGAAAGTCAGTAACAAATCACACAAACTAAAGTAGATTGCAGAAATATAAAAACAAATCTGTTGCTTTACCACACTCAGTATTTAGGTAATTCAAAGTCACTGTAATAAACATTATGTAAACATGTGGATTGCACTTTTTAAACACTGTCTGTTAACTTTAGACATACTTCAAATAAATAAATAAGAATATATATATCATGTTTTCAACACATGAGCTCAGTGAAATGTTCTATGATTGGGTGTTAATATTCTGTTCAGAAATTGGTTAAAGCCGACGTAGCTGCCGCTGCCAATAGGGTCTGGCTGGAGACTTGCACTTGCATTTTCAGACTTGCACTCTCAGACACTTGCACTTCTGCAAGTGATGTCACTTGCAGTCTTTTTTTATTTTATTGTATTTATGAATTATTTTTTAAATTGAATCTCTCAACATTTTACACAAGTAGCCAGGTGGTGAAGACAAGAAAAAAGAAACTAAATTACAATGTCACTTGCAATCGCCGCTTGCACTTTTTGCTGTCTGTGACGTCACTTGCAATCCACACAAATCGTGCATGTTGCCAATGGAGACGAGACGCTGTGGTGATTAAACGATTAAAACTAATTTAATATCATAACATACAGGGTCCTGCAAGTCATCTGTAAGAGAAAAAGACAAGACCCGCAAATCAGCGGCCACAGAACAGCAGAATATGAACGCAGTGCTCTCATTAAGCGCAACAAAGCTTTTGATGAAATCTACCTAACACTGTTCGGGAGGCAGACACACTCTGTCAGTTTAAATCTAGATTAAAGACACATTTCTTTAACCTGGCTTACACACAACACACTAATACACTTCTATTATTCAAATCTGTTAAAGGATTGTTAGGCTGCATTAATTAGATCAACCGGAACCGGGAACACTCCTCATAACACACGATGTACTCGTTACATCATAAGAAGCATGGCATCTACACTAATATTTGTCTGTTTCTTTCTTATTCTGTTTCTCAGTCTGTGTCCGGATCAGATGGTGGATCGGCGCCGGGAGATGATGTCTGCGACCCTGATCATCGGTGGAGGCCGGGACACCTGGATGAGCCCCGGGGACATGTCCCCAGTGAAGACCTTGACTTAAATACAATAAAACTAAAAATAAAACAAAATAACTAAAAATATAATAAAATACCTAACTACATAATACTATTATTGTTAGAAATTGCAACAATATAAAAATAGAAATATAATACATTTATACATTTAAAAATTAAAACAATAAGTAAAAAAAACTAATAAACAATAATATCCTGGCCAGAGGAGAACTGGCCCCCCGACTGAGCCTGGTTTATCCCAAGGTTTTTTTTTTTCTCCATTCTGTCATAGAGGGACTTTTGGTTCCTTGCTGCTGTCGCCTCTGGCTTGCTCAGTTGGGGACACTTAATTTCTAACGATTATCATCAGTTTGATTTCATATATACTATTTAAACTAAACTGAGCTAGACATTGACAATGACATCTCTGAATTCAGTAATGAAATGCCTTTAACTGAAAATTGAGTGTTTAATCTTATTATTATACATTACTGAAACTCTATCCTCCAGTTTGATACTGTTAAGTGCTTTGACACAATCTGTATTGTTAAAAGCGCTATATAAATAAAGGTGACTTGACTTGACTTGACTTGTATTAAGACCATTGTCCATTATATATTTCACAAAAATAAAATAAAATCAAAATCAAGCTATCATTTAATGTCTACTTTTGGGGGACCCCTGGTGGCCACAGGGCCCTAAGCAGCCGCTTAGTTCGCTTATGTCTTGGGCCGGCTCTGAGTCCTTTGAACGAATAATGTTGGCATTGTTTCAGAAGCCCACATAATTACAGGCGCACATCCTTTACACCACCCTATTGTTTTTGCCCTCTTTAAAGTTCTTCATGTCAAAACACCATTGCTGTCTGGATAAATGACAAAGGTCATTAAAAGTTAATTTATTATTTTTTTTATAGTACATTTTTAACATTTTGACAATTGCCAACAAAAATTGTTGCATAGAAAAATAGTTGCTAAACATAAGCACAGGTTTTCTGTTTCATTAACTCATTGTGACCAAAAAATTGATTTCAAATGCATTGCTTAATAATAAAACAATTCTTCCCCTGTGTAAGTGTAGTCATCTTCTGTTCTTTTACGTTTTCTTCATCTCTGGGGCATCCAAGAAGGTCCTCCCAGGCTAGTTCTGAAATATAAACACAAGTTCCCTTTTTCACCAACTCAGTGTCGTGAATCTGGTCCATGGACTTCCATCTGCTTGCCACCAGAGGTCACTCTTCCGTTACATTGACTCTCACACTACACAGAATGTTACATGTCACTCCAGACTACATTTCCCAGCAGCCATTTCACTAATCACACGCTCACACCTGAGACCCATCACACAATCACACACCCTACATAAGCTTTGGACTTCCTCGTTCTAATGGCCGAGTATTGTTCTGCGTTTATCGCTCTCCTAGTGATAGCTGCGATATGGAGCCTTTCCATGTTTCCTTAGTCTTAGTCTAGTTTTTCCTTGTTATTACCTGAGTCATTCGTGTTCTGATCTTAGCCTGTGTATCTCGTTTCTTGTCTGTTCTCTGCCTGCCCTGAAGTTTATAGCCTGCCTTGGATATATATATCTCTCGTCTCATTGTTTGGACTCTGTTTTCCCCTGCCTGGACCATTGCTCGTGTACCTGGATTACCCCTCTTGTCAAGCCCTCTGGACATTGTTCGCCGATCGAAGACCACGCCTGTTTACTTGAGTACTCATCTGTCTTGTCCTCAAAATACTAGGGGTGGGAATCTTCAGGCACTTCACGATCTGATCCGATTCCGATTCTGGGAGTCACGATCCAATTCCAAAACGATTCTTGATCTACATTTTTTCCCCAATTAATTCTTCTGCTGTGCAAATACATCTTTACAACTTTACATCTTAACCAAAATTGCAGTTTCTGTGCTTTTTGTTTATAGTTGGAATCTCTGTATGTCAGTACTGCCATCTTAAAAGTAGGGGTGTGAATCTTGGTTTCATGATTCAATTCAATTATGATTATCATTATCAACTCAATATCATGTTGCGTCTCATTCTCAGTTTTCAATATTACTGCACATGGCTACATTTTCAGATAAATTTTATATCAAATTTATTTTGTGCAAAATTTATTTATTTTTTATTATATAAGCAGGCTAATTTTTAAAACAATTACTTATTTAAAATAAGTGTTCTTTTAAGTATCCAAAAGTTTACAGACAATAGTTATGGGCTTTTCTTTTTTTCCTCTGCATTATTGCCGTTTGATTATTACTGATGAGATCATAGACAGTGGCAGCTTTACAGGCTGCATTCACACTAATGCACAAATCTATTTCGATATATCAGATGTTTTGTCCTGCTCTGAAATCATAATTGACTGTGTACATCAATCTTGTATAAAAGTATTCGAAAATGCAAGTGCATTTAACCGGAGCTACAATCGAGCTTCAGGACAAACAAACACAAAGTGCACGTGAAAGTCTGTCCGTGCGCGAGTTTTGTGCATCTAATAATACTGCATTCCAAACGGTATAAATGAAAGCATAAAGTAAAACACAGCGGGTGGAAACACACACTGTCAAGCAATGTGCACGTGTCTCACAGCGCAAATTCTGTGCAATGAAGCCCGCCGCGTCTCTAGCGTGTACACGTGCCATATGCGGGGAAAAAAAAACAAGGTCAGAATCGATTCAGAATCGTTGAAGAGAGAATTGCAATGCATCGGAGAATCGATTTTTTCTCCCACCCCTACAAAATACCTGTTTGCCATTTGTTCGACCTTGCCTGTTTTTTGACCATGTCTATTAATAAAAGCTTGCATATGGATCCGCACGTCTCTCGTTCACCCTGTTACAGAATACTCGGCCCCACAAGGATCCAGCGGTTTTTCCAAGGAACATTGGCCAGGTATGGACACCGCAAGGATTTTGTTAGCCCTTACACAAGGCCCGCGAACGCTGGAGAGCTATATCCGGGAAATTTTAGCAATCGCAAACTATTCTTATCTACCAGACTGTCTTTTGATAGAGTTTTTTGTGATGGTCTGAATCAACCTCTACGATCTGAGGGTCCGTGTTCGTCAGTCGCTCAGTTTATGGATTATGCTTTGTTGACTGTTGGCTCTTTGTTTACTGTGAGTTTCCCGGAGGAAGAACGCGACACCGCATCCGTGACTGAAATGGCGGCCACGCTGGAGTGTGCTCACATAATGGCAGCGACAGCGAAGCCCGTTCGCAAAATGGCGGCCACAACAACGCTCCGTCATGTCACTGCTGCCATTCATGAGTCAAGTCAAGTCTCAGCTGATCTCCCAGAGTCTCGTCACGTCACAGCTGATTTTCCAGAGTCTCGTCACATCTCCGCTGATCTTCCAGAGTCTCGTCACGTCTCAGCTGATCTTCCAGAGTCTCGTCACGTCTCAGCTGATCTTCCAGAGTCTCGTCATGTCTCCACTGATCTTCCAGAGTCAGGTCACATTTCAGCTGATCTCCCAGAGTCTCGTCACGTCACAGCTGATCTTCCAGAGTCTTGTCACGTCTCCGCTGATCTTCCAGAGTCTCGTCAAGTCATAGCTGATCTTCCAGAGTCTCAACACGTCTCAGCTGATCTCCCATTGTCACGTCACGTCACAACTGATCGCCAAGAGTCTTGTCATGTCCTGTCTGTTGCACCCAGATCGTCAAGGTCAGTCTTTCGATATCCCAGTCTGATGTCTAGTGTGAGGGATGTACCGCTGGTGTCTGAACGCACAGCTGGCATCCCCAAACCCACTCACTCTGACCCTCCTGTTCCTGAACTAATTCCCCTGTCCGAAGTGCTTCCCATGATGGGAATTGCTTTATGTTGCGTTTGGGCTGCGTACACCACCACAGAACTGCCCGAGGTGGCGACGTCCACTGAGATGTCTCCAGAGGGGGTGGCTGATAGTGCAGAACCTCTTGGGGTAGTGGCGCTCGCTGCTGTGTTCTCCGAGGCGAGGGCACCCGCTGCAGCTTCTCCAGAGGTGGCGGCACATGCTGCAGAACCTCCCAAAGCGGCGGGGCTCGCTTCAGCTCCTTGTATGGTGGTGGCGCCCAGCAATGTTCTCTCAGCCTGTCGTGTTGCGGTCGAAGAGACTGTTACTGCTGTAGAACCTCCAGAGGAGGTGGCTACTGCTGCAGAACCTCCGGAGGTGTAAGTGGTATCCACTCACCAACTCTCGTTCTGTCCTGTCACGGCTTTTGAGGCCGCCTATGAACCCTCGTCCTGTCCTGTCACGGCTATGGAGGCCGTCTGCGAATCCTCGTCCTGTCCTGTCACGGCTATGGAGGTCGTCTGTGAACTCTCTGCCTGTCCTGTCACGGCAATGGAGGCCGTCTGTGAATCCATGTCCTGTCCTGTCATGACTATGAATGCCGCCTGTGAAATCTCTGCCTGTCCTGTCACGGCTATGGAGGCCGTCAGTGAACTCTTGCATTGCTCTGAACCGGCCGATGAGGCCATCTCCGAACTATTGTCCTGTTCTGAAACAGCCATGGAGGCTGATTGTGATCTGTCTGTCCATTTAGATGCTGATTTTGAACTCTCTGTCTTGCCAGTTACTGTCAATCAGTCTGATCATGAACTGTCAGTCTTTCCAGGATTAATCTATGAATCAGTTTTTGAATTGTCTGTCTGTCCCATTTTCCCCAAGGAGTCTGATGTTGAACCGTCTGTCTGTCCAGTTCCAAACAAGGAACCCGTTATCTGCCCCCATTAGTTCAGTTATGAGCCTAGAAACTATAAATGCACTCCATGTTTGTTCCGTTAACCCTGTCACTGCCATAGAGACTATTCGTGAACTATCTGTCGGTCTTGATTTAGTCTTTGAGTCTGTTGTTGAACAATCCGTCTGTCCAGTTTCTATTAACGGGTCTGAGTGTGAATTGTTGGTCTATCAAGTTTCAGTCACTGAAATGTCTACCAGTCCAGCTTCAGTTAATACATCTAATTATGAACTGTCTGTCTATCCAGCCTCAATCACTGAACTGTCTGCCAATCCAGTACCAGTCATGCATTCAATTGTGAACTGTCTTTTGGTTTAAATTCTGAATTATCGGTCTGTCCAGTTTCAGCCTATGAGCTTGCTTATGAACTGTCTGCCCGCTCAGTTGTCACCAGGGAAAATATTGATGGACTTCTTGTGTTCTCCGCCTCGGTCTTGAGACAGTATTTGCTCTCTCTGTTTTTAAGACTAAGGCTCCAATCTCTGCCGTGGTGATCTCCTGATCCATCGTGGTGCTCTGCTGATCCGCCGTGGTGCTCTCCTGATCCATCGTGGTGCTCTTCTGATCCATCGTGGTGCTCTCCTGTTCCGCCGTGGTGCTCTCCTGATCTGTCGTGGTGCTCTTCTGTTCCACACTGGTGGGCTCCTGCTCCGTCTGCTCCGCCGTGGAGGTCTTCTGTCCTGTCTTCTCCGCACTGGTGGGCTCCTGCTCTGTCTGCTCCGCCCTCGAGGTCTTCTGCCCTGTCTGCTCCGCTCTGGTGGTCTTCTGCTCCGCCGTGGGGATCCTCGGACCCATCTGCTCTGCTATGGTGGTCCTCAGCTCCACCCGTTCTGCCAGCTCCATCATGGTCCCCTGTTTTGCCGGTCCTGCCTCAGTCCCAAGGTCTTACACCTTTACATGGACCTGGCCCTCCGTCCCTCCCCCTGTTCCGCCTCTGCTCCAGTGCCCTCCTGGATTGTGTATTGTTTAGAGCGTCTGGAAGCCGCTCCTTGGGGGGGGGCTCTGTCATGAATCTGGTCCATGGACTTCCATCTGCTTTCCACCAGAGGTCACTCTTCCGTTACATTGACTCTCACACTACACAGACGGTTACATGTCACTCTGGACTACATTTCCCAGCAGCCATTTCATTAATCACACACTTACACCTGAGATCCATCACACAATCACACACCCTACAAAAGCTTTGGACTTCCTTGTTCTAATGGCCGAGTATTGTTCTGCGTTTATCGCTCTCTTAGTGATAGCTGCGATACAGAGCCTTTCCGTGTTTCCTTAGTCTTAGTCTAGTTTTTCCTGGTTATTACCCGAGTCATTCGTGTTCTGATCCTAGCCTGTGTATCTCGTTTCTTGTCTGTTCTCTGCCTGCCCTGAAGTTTATAGCCTGCCTTGGATATATATCTCTCTCGTCTTGTTGTTTGGACTCTGTTTGCCCCTGCCTGGACCATTGCTCGTGTACCTGGATTACTCCTCTTGTCAAGCCCCCTGGATATTGTTCGCCGATCGAAGACCACACCTATTTACTTGAGTACTCATCTGTCTTATCCTCAAAATACCTGTTTGCCATTTGTTCGACCCTGCCTGTGTTTTGACCATGTCTATTAATAAAAGCTTGCATATGGATCCGCACATCTCTCGTCTCGTTCGCCCTGTTACACTCAGTATGACACAGAAGTCATATTTTAATTTCAAATGCATTGCTTGTCTGTGTTTACAATAAACAATTAACAATAAAATAATACTGTCACGCTTACTGTAAGTGTACTCATTTTATTCCTTTTCATTTCCATCTCTGGGGCATCCAAGAGGATGGTCCTCACAGACTCTGGTAATGGGACCCGAAGAGAAGTTGTGCAAAACACAAGCAGCTAAATCTCCTGCACAACAACATCTTGCCTGGTGTTCTGGATTTCTTTTATCCTTCTCTACCGACATTTCAGACGCCCAAAGGCATGCTCAACTACCACTCTGCCTTGGCTGAGTCTTGTGTTGTAACATTCTTCTTCGGGGCTCAGTGTTCCATTGTCACGCTTTGGATAAATGTATACATGCTCCCTATGTATGCTGTGTCTCCTATAGTCTGTGTCCTTCCATTCTGTCTTCCCATTTATTAAAAAAAGAAGCCCTCAACATTCTGGAGTCATGAACTCTGCTGGGTGGTCCCACAAATACATATAAATCTTCCATGTTCGTCAACTACTTCTTGCAGAAGAATTGAGTAACATCCTTTTCTGTTCTTGTAGTCTATTCCCCTGACATGGGGTCTTTGGAATTTGATATGGCATCCATCAGTTGCACAAATCACTCTGTCTATGCTGCATATCCTTAAAAAGTGCTCTTTGCTGTTCTGCTTTCTCACAGAATTTGGCCACTGAATGCAAGTTTTTGCCAGTTCACATGTTGCTTTTAAAACTTGTAAAATTGTTTTGTGGGCTCCCCCTTGAGAAAGGTTGAATTTGTCTGCAATTTCCCTGACTGAATTCTGGTTTGCCATGTAACAAAGAAAAAGCACAAATTTTTGGATTAAAGGTATTCTTTCAGGGCCATCACCAGTGCCAAGTTCCTTATCCAGCCCTTGCTACCTCAGAAGCTCCATATAGTGCTCAAAATGTGTTCTTGGGTAAATCACAGGTGTTTTTGAAACATCCTAGGGCTCTTATCAAGAATTCACATCCAGGCAATGCCTGATTTCAGTACTGCTGGTAATGCCCTTTTATTTTTAAAGAAAGCTATTGCTGCTCTAAAAAAGGGGAAATAGATACATATATACTATAATGTACTTTAATATAAAAACATTATGTAAGTGTTCATACTGTAATTATTTTGTTGTTGTTTGTTTAGGTTATCAATAACATTTATCACCGTTGTTAATAACAACAAACAAACAAACAAACAAACGATAAGTATTTATTTTTACCTGACACGCTTTGTGTATTCTGCAATATTTAGCAATAGCGTACAAACGTAATGTTGTAATTATGTGTTTTACAGCTACCAGTATCATTCTTTCACGCAGGTTCATTTTGTTGACTGTCGCTATAGAAACAGATAATCCCCAGTCCGAAGGAGCTGCAGCACTGAGTTGAACTTCACGTGTTGTCATCTCGGAATTACAATAATTACGACATGGCATGAACATGTTTCTGTTTGTTTTGTGTTTCAGCACATGGCTTTGTCTTTGTGTTTGTCATGTGCTCCTCTTTTCCCACCTCCTTGTTTCACATTACCACACCCCCTCGTTTAACTCTGGTCTTATCCTTGTTTCTCTAATTGTGTTCACCTGGTCCTTGTGTGTTTTCTTCCCTATTTAGTGTGCTCTCTGCCATCTTGTCTTTCCTGGTTCATTTTGTGTGTATGCATGTTTTGAGCCTCATACAGCAAGTTTATTTTTCTGCTCTAGTCAAGTCTTAGTCTTTGCTAGTCTTGCATATCCTTGTCAGAGTTTTTGCTCCTTGATTCTTTTGCTTATTGGCTTTTTAGCAGTCTTTAATGATGCAAAGTCCAATTCATTTCCGCAAACTGTTTTTTTTTCCCGACAGTTCGGCTCATTGAACTGGTTCAAGAAGCCAGTTCATCGGTTCCTGGTGTCATCAAGCAATGATGTCGCTACGCATTTATTTTCTAACAAATCAGTGCCATGTTGTATCAGTGAAACATTCAGATAAAGTCATTTATGTCAACACATTTGTGTGAACACATATTGCTGATTATTGCCTTTCATTAATTTAAGTTAATGTTGTTTGTGGTCACAGTTTCATTCACGGATCATTTCAGATACAACTGACCAATATATTGACTAGCCTACAACTTGGATAAAAATCCTAAAAGCACACATTACAGACATTGCTGCACAAATGCGGATATGTTCTACATGTCTAAAGTATTAAAAAAGAATAAACCAGTCTCATAAACTCCTTGATTTTGCTTTAACAACTTTAAATATAATCTGCATGCACAAAGTATAGTAAAATTTATCTACATCACTCGACAAAGGTTTTTGCAAGTTTTTAATAAAATGTTATTTAATAACAGTAGTCATAATAAGCATGTTTCCAGTACGTGCCTCAGGCTTGCACAGTATCGTCAACTCATTCATCAGAATCCTCGGTAATCCTCTGCAAACTTCGACAGTTGGTTGAACCAGCTCATTCGGTTCTTTTTGAGTCGGATGTGCTACTTCGGCTGCGCATCCTGCGCCATCAACCCGGAAGATCGATTCAGTTTGATTTTGTGAACCGACTTGACCAGGTACTTCCTGAGAACTGGCTCAAAAGAACGATTCGTTCTACAATTGAACATCACTAGTAGTCTTAGTAGCGGACACTTTTGTGGTTTCTTTTAATATTTTTCTTTGTTACTTCTCTAGTTATTTCTAGTAATCGTATTCTCGTGGTTTTTATTTTGTTTGGCATTTTCTAATCATTTACTTTTAGTTTGTTAACATTTGTTTCCTTTTATTTGTATTGTTACTTTTGATTTTCTTTCTTTTTGCTTTGGGTTTTTCTCGCTGCCTGTCTTGACTGTGTTGTCTTGTGTTCCTGTAAAGTCTTGTCTGGTCCTGTTCTATTGATTTGTGAGTGTTCCCTATTCCAGTCCTGCCTTGCCACATGTGATTCCCTGCCCGCTGGTTCCCTCTGCCTGGCTGCTAGACTGGTTAAGAGTCAGTGTTTCTCAAGTCACAGATCTCTGCTTAGTTCTGTATGTGGCCCACCTTGGCCCCCATTATCAGAACCCATTTGGGACCCATGTGGGCCCATATAATGAAAATTTAAATGGGCCCCACTTAGAGTCCACTATGGACCATCATGTGCCCCTATGGGCTAACACACATGGGGCCCATGTGGAGCCAATGGACAAAATTCTCTGGGTCCCACTTGGGTTGCCCATGCAGGGCCCAAGTGATAGCCCATCCAAAAACCCACATGGGGCACACATGGAAATGTTGGCTGGTTCATTGATATCACTCCCCAGCAGCAAACCATTGGACCATTGTTTATGGTTTTTAGCTGATCTGAGATCAGTATTATATATTTGTGGACATTTTAATGAGACATTTGTTTAATTAAAAGGAAGAGTAATTTAATAGTCTCTTGTTGGCCAAGCCCTCCATAAAACAAACATATAAGCCCTGCAAATTAATAAAAGAACACATATTATACAGACACTTCATATTTAAAGGTGTTTGATGATTTGTTAATTGCATTTAATAAATATGCTTTTAATAAAACATTTTCAGTGGATTTAAATAAAACATTTGCAAAAGCTTTTTTTGTGCATATTTTTGTTGCATTTACACAGTTTTCACCAGCAGGCGTCACCAGCGTGTGGTGTTTCGAGCGCTTTGAAACAGTGAATCGTTTTGCAAAGCAATTGGTTCGATTGATTCAAAGCTTCAAAAAGGTTCATTTCTCCCATCACTAGAAGTACCCTAATCTCATGAAAATCACAAACAAAATGTATACTATCGTAATTGTGTAATTATTAGCTTCATGTTTTGTGTCAAACCTGGGTTTGTGGGAACAGAACACGGAAGTGTTGTGGAAGTTCTTCATAGGAAGAGAGAGAGTGGGTTATGATTGCGTAATATGAGTGACAAGTGGTGTGGCGGTGCCTGGAGAAGTGGATATACTCTTAATTTATGACCCCATTTATTTTTAAAGCAGCCCAGGACAGAATGAATGCCCTGTGTTATAAACAGTGACTAGTCTTGCATATTTAGTTCACCCCAAAATGGGCCAGTAGTATTTGTAAATTGTCACTTAACTTCTGCTGCTTGACTTCACAGAGTATCATTATGATATTAGTCACAGAAGAGGTACAGATTTTGCAATAAATAATTAAAATCAGAACCTCTAGTAAATTACATGCCATTTTGTTTAGCTGTCTGTTCAGAATCGTATGGAGTTTAAAATATGACAAAACTATTTCAATTTGAATTGTGTAAATTTGAATTATTGGCAAGTGACATTTAACTATGTGGCATTTAACATAGTTCTGAATTTGATTTTTTTTTAACTTGAACATTTGAAATTTAACACAACTGATTTTTTTTTTTTTTTATGGCACGGTTTTATAGACATGTATTTTCATACAGCAGATTTTTTTTGTTCTGAATTCTTAGACTGCAAATATTCAGTTTTTAAAAATAAAGCTTCAAGTTTTCAGGATGAATAGGAAATTCGGAACATCAAATTCAATATTCTAAAATTCAAAACACAGAAATTCATACTCATTGTACAGAAAGTAGGTCAGAGGTCATGCACAGGGAAGAGTAGATCATCTCTGAAAAGTCGAACAAAGCATTTTGGCCAATTACAGAGCTGCAGTAGTTTTCTGGCGTGAGCGTGCGGTTCAATAGGTCACCATTCTGTTCTACCTGATCATGAATTGCCCAGAGCTAAGTGATTCTTAAACATTTATGATTTATATGTATATGTTAGGTTAGCGTTCTCAGCATGTGAAATATGTCTAAGCCAATTGTTCTCATTTTCTCAACCTTTTTTACTCAAAGGGTTAACACAAACAGGCAAAGTTCAAACATAAGCAATCTCGTGAAGCTCTTCCCTGTGGATGACCTCTGACCTACTTTCTGTACAATTTGAATTTCTGCATTTTGAATTTTAGAATATTCAATTTGATTTAACAAATTTTTTAAAAAAATCTGCTGTTTGAAAATACGTCTATAAAACTCTGCCATAAAAAATCAATTGTGTTAAATTTCCAATGTTCAGTATTCAAGTAAAAAAAAATCTAATTCAGAACTATGTTAAATGCCACATAATATTTGGTTTTGTTAAATGACACTTGTCAACAATTCAAATAGTTGTTATATTTTAAGCTCCATAAAATCATGGGAGAATGAGATCTCTATTTGAAATAAAAGAATTGGGATTCTCAATTTATCCAAAATTGTGTGACTGACTGTTTGTTCCATGACATACAGTGATGGGCAAATGGTAATTTCGAGCCCTGACACAGGCCGTAGCCATCATTTCAGAAGTGAGGGGGAGAGAAATGTCAAATATAATAATACCTTTCTTTTGACTAATTGACAGGTTTTATTATTCTTATTTTATAAATATAATAATCTCTTTGTTTATATACTACAAGGCAAGCACTTTTCCATTTTTATCACAGAATAATGCAGAAGATACATTTTATAGTTTCTATAGCCAGCTGTAATAAATGCTATGTCAATTGCATTAGATGCTTTTTATTACCTGGAGATGACTTAAAAACACATAACCATATATTGTCGCAAGTGTTTATCAGTTATAAGGTTTATTTTTATTCAGTTTAGCAGAGATTGCTTTGGCTACAGCCATAGCTAGATGCCTTTGTCCATATTAGGGATTTCCTGGCACTTCATAATTTATTACTTCTTTGGAGCACTTTCGGACTTTCTGAGCGAGAGCGCCCTCCGGCTTTGAGTATGAATGAAATATTATACTGCATGCTATTTCATGCATGTTGAGTTATTTGCACTGTTAAAGAGTTGGATTCTTATGCTAAACATGGCCAAAGTTTCAAAAAACGATTTAAATGTCGAATGGAGTATTTCTGTACCAAATACACTCCTTCCAGTTTCGTACAAGTTTCGGAACGTTTTTTTTCGAGCGTGGCTCTTTGTGACGTCATGAAGGGTGGAACCATAGATACATATCTATGGGTGGAACTACTTGTATGGGCTTTTCTCCCGGAAGAACGCGCCTGCACACACATCGGCCAGAACAAGAGCGCGCCCATCAACGCACTTCATTCGGTGGCACTGCACGGGGCTTGCTCAGGAAGAATGTCTCCAAAAAAAGTGTTTTTTGTTGAAAGGGAAAGATAACCTTGTTCAGCTTACCAAAGAACCCACTGTTATGTGAACAGTGGATGCAGTTGTTTTTCCGGGGAAGCAGTGGAGTTTTGCAAGTGTGTTTGTTGACGAACATTTAATTAACATGGCCCAGTTCGACACTGGATTTGCACATCATTTGATACTGAAAGATGGAGCAGTCCCAGCAATAAAAGATCCGGGTCATGATTCGGAACTGCAGACGGTAAGTGAAACGCCATCAAATGTCTGTGTTTTGTTGGCAATTGGCGCTCAAGTGCTCGGCACTCTTTAGCTCCGCCCATGGTGCGCCTCCAGGAGCTTGGCTGTTTTCAGAGACAATCGTAAAGTTGTATCTTTCTTTTATAAATATGATAAAACTAAAGACTCTTTGGAGATATGAAGGATGCAATACTACTCTATAGGTACTCAAGATCAACATGAGATTGGTTGAAACTGTGTGTGTTATGTCCCCTTTAACGTCTCGGTCTTACCCGCATCACTGTATTTACTGGATGTTTTTGGCAAATATTTGCATTTATTCACATGTGATTGGATTAGCTACTCATGTGCTGGACTGTCATGATTTTGGCTAATGCAAGACACTACTGATTGATGCGCATCAGAGGGGATTTAGAAGTGGGTATACACAATGCCGACTGATAAAGAAGTGGTGGTTTCATCGGGCACACGTACCTGGCCCTAAGTTAACTTCTGGTCTATGTTTTTTTTTATCGGTTTGGCTAGTGGTGCCAACTACAAATGCAGTTAAAGTTAAGGTGATGAGTAGACTGAAGTTGGTCTCAGGTTGTTGTGCTGTGGGATGCAATGTTTCCCATACATTGATTTATTTGTGGTGGCTCGCCACAATATCAAATCTGACCACCACAAATAGGTTTGCCAAAAGGCTTTAAACATGAGCACTGCACATTTCAAAATCAACAAGTGGCGCGGGTGTTTTTATTTCACTGTATATCTGAAGGAAACCGACTGTCTTCAGAAAATTTTTGATGTCATTTTCATTTTATTTTGCATGTAATGCCTGATAAATCAGCATTTGTGAGCTCAGTGCTGATTTGTGTACAGTCATTACCAGGGAAACCTTTATTTCACCGCTCCAAAAGCACCTCCTGCTGGCAGAGAATGAATTTGCATTTTCAGTAAGCCCGTCAAAATAAAGCAGCAAACATATTTTGCTTGCTATTAGCAATAATCTACTCTAGAAGGACTTTGCGGTTGTTATTGATTCTTTGAGGAAGTCTACCGGAAGTTAAGTTAGGGCCACAAAAGCACAGTAACATTTGTTTATGTTGTTGCCGTTGAAACATCTATACCTGCATATACCCTGCACTACACCACTGTGAGTGACATATGAACAGCGAATGAGCTTCAACAAAACAACGAAAGATTGCGCTTTTGTAAAATAAAGAAAACATCCGTCTCAGTCTCCGTGAATATCTTTCCTGAAACGTGTAAATAAAATGAACCAAAACTCAGCGAATACCTTACACACAGACGTGAGAAATATATCTATAGAAAGCTTTAAGTGTCTACTTTTAAATTAAGCAAGTAATGTAGAACAACTGTTCTCTAATAAAGTAATCCATATGAAACCAACGCGAGGTACAGTTTTTTTTTTCTGTCTGAGCTCATCTGTAATGTGGTCACAGGCACTTGCAACACGCTATATGAATATGATCATCCATGTGAGATTCGTGAATATGTAAACACATCACCTCTGTAAAGCATGAAGATTAATCAAGTTAAGGATACTTAACTACTACATCTTAAATACTACATCTAGGATACTTTTTGTTTCTGAAGAAGATGGCTGAGGAGGAATAAACCCTGCATTTACCGATGCGACACGAGGCTTGATCCAGTAGAGGATGTCATTCTGATGAGTAAGTAATTTATTCTTACTTATATTAGTGTTATTGTGACATAACCTTGTACACATTTTACTTGTTATAAGTTTCCTAAACTATAATTCCTGACTAAAATGTATGAAATGTAGGATTTTAAGCAGTAGAGTTACCCGAGCCTGCTTGAATGCGGTGGGGAAAATGGCTGTGAGAAGAGATGTGTTAATGATATGTGTGAGTGCTGGTAGAAGAGATTGCTTGGAGAAGGTGTGAGGGGATTGAGTCTAGAGTAAGGTGCCACTTCCCGGGGACATGTTCTGCACAGGATCTCTAAATTGCCTAAAATAGGTGTTGGTTGTTTGCACTGAGCTGATCGTTCGTTGTATGACATCAAAGTACAGCGAGAGCGATTTGAAAGCATGGAGCCGTCTGCTCTGCTCTCTATAGCTCTCGTGGTACTTTGCTGTCATACAGTGATCGATCAGTGGTAGTAGAAGGGGACAGAGGAGGGAATTGAATGTTTTGAAGAAAAAATGCTATCTGCAATACATTGCATGTGTAAATCGAGCTGGTTGCCTGATTTGTAAGCGGTAAGCCATTTGAGATTGAATGAAGCTAGAAGTGTGTGGAAGTCAGCAGCGTAAGGCTTCTCCAGATGGATGTTGACGTCGCCAAAGATTACAAGTGGACTGCCATCCTCAGCTTCTCTATAAAGGTGCCCAGTTGACCAGTAGGGCGATAAATTGCTACAATTTGGAGTACAATTTTACACGAGCTGTTACCGTAATAGCATGAGATTCAAAATAATTCTTATTCCATAGAGAAGAGTGGATTTTGTGTTTTCAGTTATTAGAAATGAAGACTAGTACCCCCACCCCTTCCAACCTGACATGGGATGTGAGAGAAAGAGAAGCTGTTAGAGAGAGCAGCAGGGGTTGCTGAGTCTTCTGGATGAATTCAGGTCTCATTCAAGCTCAAGATACTAAGAGTAAACTGAGAAGCAATGGCCGGAATGAAGCTTTGTTTGAAGCTGACTGACAATTCCAGAGACCCACAGGAAAAGGAGACAGGTGCAGTAGAAGAGGTGCAGATAAGACGAAGGTTACCAAGATTGCATTTCTGTCTGCGTTTGATGTTAGAGCATTGTTGAGAGAAAAAAATTAATGTATTGGAAACACATGTGGGAAAGGGAGAGTGTGTGCGGAAAGGAAAATAAAAGATACTTAAGTGCCTTGTTGCTGTCCTTGCTCAGTGGACTCAGACAGGTAGAGTCTCCGGGCTTCCGTTTCAGCGCACAGATAACAAATAAATGCACAGCTTATCAACTCTTGAGTGAATACAGCTGTGGATGCCTTGACAATTAGCACACCGGAAGCCTATAGCAGGCGAATGGCTCAAATCGAAACTGCTGTGGGACAGTTTGCCTTAAGCGCAGTAAACAAGCAATACAAATATCAAAAGCTTCTTCTTAGCCAACGGCTATTATTCTAATTACAAATATGTGCAATCAAAATACAAATTATAATGAAAGAAGAAAAATAGAAAATAGTAAATTAAATAATCCTTCCTAGCAGCAAAAAAATCTAAACAACAGAAACAGATGCAAGGTATTAAACAAACTTTTTCTTCTATTACTTATGCTTCTTCGACTTCTTTCACTCTTTCAATTGCTTTGACTTATACTTCTTCGAGGTCTTCTATGACTTCTTTATCGACTTCTCTTATACTTTCTGCTTCTTCGACATCTTTGACTTCTGCTTCTTCAAATTTGTCAATTTCTTCGACTTCAATGACTTCTGCTTTTTCGACTTTTTCTTCTATTACTTGTGCTTCTTTGACTTCTTTTACTCCTTCTTCGATTGCTGATTCTTTGACTTCTGCTTCTTCAAGTTTTTCTATGACTTCTTTGCCTTCTCCTTTGCTCTCTGCTTCTTCAACTTCTATGACTTCTTTGACTTCTATGACCTGTGCTTCAAGCTCTTCGACTTCTATTACTCCATCAACTACTTTTTCGAATTGGTCTGTAAGCTCTGCTTCTTCGATTTGTTCTATGACTTCTGCTGCTTTAAAGTTTTCTATTTCTTTGACTTTTTCAATAACTTCTGCTTTTTCCACTTTGTCTTCTATTATTTGTGCTTCTTCGACTTTTTCTTTCACTCCTTCTTTGATTCCTTCTTCTTATACTTCTGCTTCTTCGAGTTCTTCTATGATTTTATCGACTTATTCTATGCTTTCTGCTTCTTTGACATCTTTGACTTTTGCTTCTTCAAATTCTCCAATTTCTTCAACTTCAATGACTTCTGCTTTTTCTACTTTTTCTTCTATTACTTGTGCTTCTTCGTCTCTTTTGATTTACTTCTTTTTTAACTTATGTTTCTTCGAGTTTTTCTATGACTTCTTTGATTTGTTCTATGACTTCTGCTGCTTTAATTTTTTGATTTCTTCGACTTTTTCAATAACTTCTGCTTTTTAGACTTTTTCTTCTATTACTTGTGCTTCTTTGACTTCTTTCACTCCTTCTTCGATTGCTTGTTCTTTGACTTATGCTTCTTTGAGTTTTTCTATGACTTCTTCGAGTTTTTCTGACTTCTTTATCGACCTCTCCTATGCCTTCTGCTTCTTCACCTTCTATGTTTTCTGCTTCTTCATCCTTCTGCTTCTTTGACTTCTATGACTTGTGGTTCTTCAACTTCGACTTCTTCCAATTGTTCTGAGTTCTGCTTCTTCGATTTCTTCTATGACTTCTGTTGCTTTAAATTTTTCGATTTCTTTTTCGACTTTTTCTTCTATTATTTGTGCTTCTTTGACTTTTTCTTTCACTCCTTCTTTGATTCCTCCTTCTTATACTTCTGCTTCTTCAAGTTCTTCTATGACATCTTTATCAACTTCTCTATACACTGTAAAATCCAATAGTTTACCTTTATTGTCATAAACTCCTTGTGAACATTTTAACTGGGTTGATATAATCGTTCAATATTTGAGACAATGTTTTGCAGTTGAGCATGTTTGAGTTACACACAGACTTCAACATTCAGCATGCTAAACACAACAATGGTAACAATTAAATTTTATTCATTTTTATTAATTGTAACAATAACAATTTTATTTGCTCTTTTTGTTGTGCTACTTCTGACACAAGAGAGAAAATAAAGTTGGTGGCAAAAAAACAGTAAAAGAAAACAATTGCATAATTTTTTTATGCTGTAATGCACTCTGGGAGTCAATAATTCTGAGTAGTTATACTAAGGCTCAATCCCATTTCTAACCCTTAGTCCTTCCCCTTTTCCCTACTCCTCCGTTTCACGCGTTCACATGAAGGGGTAGGGGTGTCTCGGTTCTCTTTTGATTGGAGGCATAGGGGTTGGGGGAAGGGCCAGATAGCCCTTCAAATGAAGATTTTTCAGGACCGCACTTCAAATGAAGGGGTATGAAAATTATCTCAGCATACACCGGCTACAGCGGCAATGGCTGCTCGAACGAACGAAAACAACCATAAATGTAAGCATTTTTTGGCATTAATAAAGATTTTAATGAAAAATAATCATTTATTTTAAGTTACATTCAGTCGTGTGTTCATATTTACGGTCATGTTGTTCAAAGAAATGTTTGCAAAAAATCGCTAAAGTTTGCTAACGTTAAACCATTACTGACTGCACAATAGTGCCACAACATATTTTCATGACTGAGCAGGGCGATAACCACAATTGACATTGAGAGTCACTAGTCCCCCCAATAATTAGAAATCGCTAAACTTTTTTTTCTCAAATATGGCCAATTTGAGAGAGAGAGAGAGAGAGAGAGCGAGAGATGAAAGTTGCATGTATGCGCGTCTGTGCGTCTCTCTCTACAACGAGTGAGTTTACTTCAAAAACAGCGATTTTATCCTCTCGTTGCTGGAAAATATAATGTAGCGATTCAGTATTTAAATTATATTATTAATAAAAGTCGCGGGGCAACGTTGACAAGTTTCTTTGCTCCTGGATGTGTGAGCTGTGCGAACTCCGGTGTGTATGTGTTTGTGTGTCAGTAAGCAGCGCATTAATATAGTACGATAATTAAAGGCTCAAATGCACACCAGCACACCAGTATAGGTGTGTGTATTGTAGAAGCTAGATGACGTATGATCACGGTATAGTAGTGGTGTCCCGTTTCTTAGGGGAATATTTTAACCCCTACTCCTTGACACTCTGTTTCAAGGGACAAGGGGAAGGCGTAGGGGAAGGGGTATAAAACAGAATTGGGATTGGGCCTAAGTCAAGAGTAAACCTAAAGTAAATGATCAAGTACCCCCTACAGTTCTTTTTTAGTTACTAGAACTCTTGTGTAAGTGAACTATACTAACTATTCCTATTTCACTTTACGTATTTTTTAAGGCAATCGGTTTGCATGCTTTTTTAAGTAAACCTAACTAATCAGATTTTACAGTGTAGCCATCTATTTTATCTGTTAGTCTTCTTCTTCTTGAGTCTATGGCAGCCCATAGAACCTCTTGCAGGAAAGTTATGGAATTTAGCACACAGACAGAGGACAGCCTGAATATTAAATCTACCGTCTCTACAGCAATCTGTCTAGCGCCATAAACTGTCCAAAGTTCCAGTTATGTTTATGCTAATAATTTTTCAACTGCAAGGGCTAGAAACTAAATTCTTTTCTCTTCTGATTCCTTGGCTTAAGAAAATTTGATTGCACCATATGACATAATTTTCTGTAATGCAAATTTTCCAGCCATTTTAAATTTTCTAAAAAACATACTTTTTTTTCTAACCTTTCTTCCGATATTCACAAAAATGGAACAAGATTATCTTCAGTCCATGCTGACAAAAAGTTATGGAATGAAAGTTGATTTGTCAAATCCTTCTCAAATAATGTGCAAATGAAAACGAATTCTCCACTACAAGTATCTCCATTTTTTTCGTAAAATGGTATATTTTACAAATGCATTGGCATATCCTTGTGAATGTTAGTATGCATCTTCAGCACCATGCCCTGAAGGTACTCAGACGGTTTCAATTATAACATTTATCAGGGGCGGTTCTAGACCACAGTAACTGAGGGGTGCTTTTAGGGGCACAATTTTTAAATTCATCTTAACCTACTTTAAGTATTATTCATTCAGTCAATTTTTCACCATGTCATGTATCGCTGCAATCTCTGGAAGTTATCTACAATTTCAACTAAATTTAAATATTTCATGATGTTTCATTTATTTAACAAATAATTTTGTATTGTAGTGTCAGGGGCATCATGCACTCATTATTTTTAAGGGGGCACGAGTAAAGGGGGGGGGCTCTGATGTGACACACAGCAGCCACAATACCACTGTATAACTGATATAGGCTTATGTCCCTACTGAAAAAAAAAAAACAATAAAACCATCACAGAAAATTTTAATGGTTTACACTACAAATACCATTACAAACTATCAACATTTAACCTTTAAAAAATGTTTTTCTGTAGTGCGTTTTAGAACATATTCCATTAGGATTTATTGGTTTTAACAAGCCACCAATTGAAGGCAACCAATTACCAGTAGAGACCAACAGGGTCCATTACAGTTTCCAGTAAAACCAATACAAGTCCGATTATAACCATTACTAATTTTGTAATGGTGTCTATTGTTTTTTATTTTTTCAGCAGGGGTTTTATTTATTTATTTCTTTATTTTTATATTCGATATATCCCTAAAATATATCATGAAATATCTCGATTCTCAAATATGTGTAAGTAAATGCATTTGGCACCTTTATAGATTGTAATTTGATCTATAATGGGAGATGGGCAAAGTAGCCTAATACTGTAATCTATTAACTACACATAAAAGCCCGTCTTTTTTCTTAAGTACCAGATATGAGTGTCATGCCATAAAATACTTTTAATACGACTGACTTTGTATTTAATGTGAATTTAATAAAAACATTGTAAGTTACTAATTAGCCTATAACATTTTCAGTGTACAAGAAGAGAGCAAAGAATGTTTACAATATCAAAGAACATTTTCACTTCAGTCCAGCGAGTTCAAGCACTCTCAAAAACTGTCGTAATAATCTATAAAGCTGTTTACACTGTGAAATTAATATCTTACTTACATTCGTACTTCTTCACTTTGTTGTTTCTGATGAGAGAATTAGAATTCAGTCAGCCAGTGTGCGCGGTGACGAAACAGTGTGTTTTAGCTATGACTCATCTGAACGCCTCTGATTGGCCCTTGCATTCATAAGCTCAACAGAATCGTATGTGATTGGTTATAATGCACAGTGCTTTAAAAACGTGCGTATTTGTGGCTCTGTGCCAGCCAGTGAATGCAGATTTGAATTTAGCAGCAGATCAACATTTAGCATTTTCACAAGATAATTCAATCAGTTTATGATCAGAGATACCTTTTTTCAGAGCCAGGAGGAGAAAGCAGATTAAGTTCAACAAAGTCATTAGATGCTTGCCAGGTTTCTGTGAGCATCAGCATATCACAGTTATTGTCAGAGATGAAGTCCCAAAGAAACGTTCCTTTCCCAGTTAAAGACCGAGTGTTGAGTAGGGCAAAATTACAACAATGCTGCACATTCTTGTTAAGCACAGTGTCATCTCTGGTCTTTTCTAGTGGCCTTAGTGACGATAAACAAACTCCGCGATGTATATACGTAGAGGACGACTTCCGTGTGCTTAATCTACGAGACCAGATAGAGGAGATTGAAGCAGGCGAAGAGCAGTTAATGTTCAGGAGTCGTTTTGGTGAAAGATGAATATAGCGGGGCCGACAAGTAATTCCATTAGTTTTACACAGTCCATATGTGACGGGATCCAGCCGGAAAAAAAACAGTTCAAACGACGCAACTGCGCCGATGTGTAACAAAATTCCATTTGAATGGAAAACAGCAAAGATAGCAGAAAAAAACAAGAGGCCATCAGTCTCACGGCCAAACCAGATTTATTTGAGAGAAATTTTCCATACATGACTCGAAGCACGACACTCACCACAACAATACACAGAATACACAACACTGGCTGACGTTAGCCAGGCCAGACAGTGGTACACAGGGCACAACACGACGAGAAGGTGGAAACCCACTCACCGGTAGTGCCCAGAACGAACCCACAAAGTTAGATCCGGGCCTTGGGCTCGTAAAGCGCCGTGAAGTGTGGCCGCGAAGCACCATGTTAACCAAATCCGAGACAAATGAAAGACAATACCAGGCACGACGAATCAATGAGAAAGTGGAGACTCACTCACCGACACTGTCAAGCGGTACAAACACACCATCGATCCGGGGAGAGGGCTCGTAGGAGTGTGAGGCGTGTGTCAAGTTAACATCCAACAGAGGACAGTTCAAAACAGTTCAAAACTTTGATTATAAATCCAGTCCGGAGAGCAATAAGTGAAGATGGAGATGTTCACAAAAAAACAAAACAAAAAGTAGACAAACAAAAAGTAGAAAAGTAGGCGATTTCACGACAAAAACAAATCAGGCGAAGAGAAGCGGCTGCCAAATTGTGCACTGCGTACTCTCAACGGAAAAAAAAAATTATAACAGTTGTTAGTTTTATTTTTTTGATCATATTGCATGCTGGGAGACATGGATATGTTTTGTTTGGTGCACCCAAAATGCACTGCAACATGGAGCTTTATGTTGATTGTCACCATTGCTGAGATTCATATGCTGATTCTTGATGTCTGTGTGTGTCAGGACAACACAAATTTAAAAAAAAAAAAAATCGGTATGGTTAAGTTTAACACTGTTGGAATGAGTTGAAACAGTTACACTATTTCAAGGCACTACAAGCTGGTTGTTAAAACCAATAACAAATTTAACAAAGAATAGTCTTTGAATGAGATCAGTGACACTGTATGCAGATTATGCATTTATTGAAGTATAACAAACAACACTTCTTCACATTTTCTCTTGGCCTTTTTTGCTATGACAAACATGTCTTACAAACACACAGTTAAAGCAGCCATGAAAAATTAATATTAAAAAGTCAAGGGTCAAGAGCTCAACTAAAGCAAACATTGATCACCATCATGGTAACTTCAAAGGAAACAACAAATCCTCAACATCTAAACTTCTTTTAATTAAAAAAAAAAAAAAAAGATCTTCTCTAGACGTCTGCCAGAAATAAACTCAGTCTGAGGTGCGTTTCCCAAAACAATATGGTCGCAAATTCCATTGTTACCAATAGAGTTCAATGGAACTAACGACCATAGTTAGCTAACAATGCTTTTGGGAAACACACCCCAGGATAGTAATGCAGTTAGTAATGCGTGAAGCTGGTAATGCTGTTTGTGGAGTTGTTTAATCCTCCTCTGCTGAGATCTTGAGAGATTTAATGTCTTTTATGTTGTTTCATTTTCTGAGAGTGTAAGCATGATGTTGAACCAACATCACATTGTAACATTAATTTATTACCATTATTTTTTTTGATGAAATTTTAAAATTTTTTCAACATTAATCGTGGGTACAAACGTGATGTTGATTCAGTGCGGTTGACATTGACGTATTAACATTGATTTAACATTGTTTCAATGGTTGCTTGCTATCTGGGAAAACACCACAGTGGTTTGGGCAGAACTGTAACACAGAGCACAGAGAGGAAATGGCCTCTGTGGCCATAAAAGGACAGGCAGTAAGTTCAGGGATGACCTCCATGGTCATTACATGGCAGGCAGTGAGTTTGAGAACAGCCTCTGCGGCCATGACAAAGCAGGCAGAGAGTTCAGAGACAATAACACGGGAAACCAGATTATGCACTCAGCAATGCCACTGCAACACAAGACTTCACAAAGTGAGAGTTGAACAGAGCTTATATAGGCAAGCATTAACACTAATGACACACAACTGAATTTAATCACACCATAAGGAGTACAGGCAATGGTTTATGGGAAATGCAGTTCATGAGGGGAAAGGAAAGGAGTCAGTAGGAGTGCCCTCTGGTGGAAACAATGGGCACGCCAGCTAGTGGATGTAACAGTTAACATCTTTGTAGTCTCAATTCTTGATGTGAACAGGCGTAATTCTATTTCACTACACTTGAACTTTAATATGCAAATGCTTAAATGTCTTCCCGTGCTTGAATGTGCATAAATGGTAATCAATGAAGCTCAAAAACTTGTATGACCATACAAATAAAAACATTAGGGTAAAATTATATTTTTATTTAATCTGAGATCAGAGATGTTTCAAGTAGTTTTTCCCCCCCATCATTTTAGAAAAATGTACAATTCTCCACAAGGAACAAATTGATTAATTCTTGCAGAGAACACAGAATGTAATGGAGAGCTCCTTCCTCTGCTGCTGCCTGGATAGTGAAGTGTTTTGTGCCTCCTTTATCTAAACCAAATCACTTTGATTGAAACACATATGAAGACAGTACATCTCATTTGGTCGTCATGTGCATCCCTGAGGAGAGAATCCAGAATATACAGGGCAGTTTGAACAGCATCCCAGAGTGTTGATACTATGTGTTGCCAGGTGAAGTGCCTGTTGAGCCAGTTGGGGTTTCAGATAGCCCGTAAGAAGTACACAAAACCAGAAGTACACAAAACCAGAACCAATCTCACTATACTGGACATCATGTCCATCACTGAGGACAAAGTAGAGAAGAGCAACTCAACAAGTGAGACTGAATTATATTAGAAACTTCAGACATTTATGCAGAACATTGTCGTTGAAAGTTATTTCCTTTTTATCTATGGTCAGTATTTTTATTTTTATTATTATAAATGTATTTGCTGTTATTAATGTAGAAAAACATGTAAGTTGGAGGGAAAACCCTTCCTCTGCAGTGGTGCGGACATATTGAAGCCTTTTGTACCTCTCACAGAGCCTATAAAAGGATATGATCTGTTATTACCTTAAAGAGCATTGAAGGTTATGAAACATCACTTCCTCTGCTGCTAAATGAAGAGAGCGGAGCCTTTTATGCCTCCACTGGCTGATTCTGAGCCATCACCTATGTCAGATCCCTTAGACTTACAGCTAACTAAGCCTACTAGTAAATCTGCAAGAGGCGCTGATGCTAATGATGGACAGCAACCCATAATCCCTTACTTCATACAACTGTAGTGGTTTGACCACCCCCAAAAGTGTTCTTAGAACTTGCATTATGTGTAGCGTGATTTTAAAATATCTATAGTGAACTGATTCCTGTAAATGATATAAATATATATCTTTTTATAGAAAAAAAGAGATGTGAAACACTAGGTTTAATGTAAAGAACGTGAAATTCAAGCCTCTCACTATCATACCAGAACTAGAAGACTTCAGACCAGTTTGTGAAATGGGATTCTGAAATTCAACACAATCTCATGGCAATAATAAATATTTTACATTTTGGCAAATTGTACATTTGGGCAGAGACAGTTGTTTTAGGGGTGGGATTAGGGGTGGGCCTTCATGCTTTCCCTAAAAATTGCTCTTTTTCACACTATTCACATTGCTTTGTTTCATTAACAATATTTTATCAGGAATAATGAAGGGCATTAAACATCAATAAAAAAAAAAATTATATATATATATATATATATATATATATATATACAGTATATATATTCAAATTGAATTAATCAATCAATCAATGAGTTTCTTCTGCTCAGTCTTTGAATACATTTACATTTACATTTAGTCATTTAGCAGACGCTTTTATCCACAGTGACTTACAAATGAGGACAATAGAAGCAATCAAAACGAACAAAAGAGTAACAATATAGAAGTGCTATGACAAGTCTCGGTTGGCCTAACGCAGTACACGTGGTAAGGTTTGGTGGAGTGTTGCAGCGATGTTTGTCCATCTGTAGGTTTGTCCTATCTCCACATATGATCATGGAGCTCAACTAGAGTGACCATCAGGTTCTTGGTCACCACTCTAACCAAAGCCCTTCTCCACCAATTGCTCTGTTTGGCCAGGAGGCCAGCTCTAGGAAGAGTCCTGGTTGTTCCAAACATTTTCCATTATGGATGATGGAGGCTACATGCTTCTGTGAACCTTCAATGCAGCAGAATTTTTTTTTTTTTTCTGAACTCTTCTCCAGATGTGTGGTTTGATGCAATCCTGTCTCTGAGCTCTACAGGCAGTTTTTTTGACCTCAGGGCTTGGTCTTTGCTCTAATATGCATTTTCAGCTGTTAGACCTTTTATTAAGACGTGTGCCTTACCAAATCATACACATTCAATTGAATTTGCCACAGGTTACCGTCACTCAAAGTGTGGTAACATTTACAAGCAAAATGAATGCTCCTGAGCTAAATTTCAACTGTCCCAGATAAGGGTATGAATACTTATGCAATGGAATAATTTAAGTATTTTATCTTTAATAAATTTGCAAAGATGTTAAAAACCTGTTATTTGCTTTGTCATTATGGTGCATGGAGTGTAGATTAATGTGGGAAAAAAATAATAATTTAATGCAGCTTAACATAAGGCTGCAACATAACAAAATGTGAAAAAATGAAGGGGTTTGAATACTTTTTGCACTGTATATATATGTGTGTGTGTACATACTGTATACACACACACACACATATACATTATATATATATATATATATATATATAATGTATATGTGTGTGTATACAGTATGTACACACACACACACACGTATATGTATATGTAAACATATGTATGTGTATATATATATATATATATATATATGTATATATATATATATGTATACATATACATACACAAAAAGAAAACAAGTAGATAGAATAGAAAAAAAAAAGTTTAGTTTTTTTAAGAAAAATTAGCAGTTAGAAAATGAATAGAGAGTGCAAGTGATAGAGGATCAAATGTTATTTTTTTTAGGGAAGGGGGAAGTGATGTGTGGCCAAGTATGGTGACCCATACTCAGAATTTGTGCTCTGCATTTAATCCATCCAGCCAATGCTGCGGCGCCCGGGGAGCAGTTGGGGGTTCGGTGCCTTGCTCAAGAGTCTCACCTCAGTCGTGGTATTGAGGGTGGAGAGAGTGCTGGTTATTCACTCCCCCCACCTACAATCCCTGCCGGACCAGAGATTTGAACCCATGACCTTCACACGTACAATGAAATTAGGATAGCTTCCCCTCAGCATAATTTGCATACAGTCATGTGAAAAAGTTAGGACACCTTATTGAATTCCATGGTTTTCCATATCAGGACATAATAAAAAAAAATATCTGGTCCTTGTCAGATCTTAAAATTTCGAAAACAATATCTCAGATGAACAACACATGACATATTGCACCGTGTGATTATTTATTTAACAAAAATAGAGCCAAAATGGAAAAGCCATCTTTGACAAAGTTAGGACACCCTTACTGTTAACATAGGAATTAAGAGGGTAAGTAAAGGTCAGGCACTGCTAATCAAATGCCTTTGATTAACTGATCATCAGCAAGAGTGAGCACCTCTGTAAAAGCAGAAGATTTGCCATTTTGCTGGTCTGGAGCCTTCAGGTGTGTGTTAACACAATGCCAAGGAGGTAAGACATCAGCAATAACCTTAGAGAAGCAATTGTTGCTGCCGTCAATCTGGGAAGAGTAATACGGCCATTTCCAAACAATTTGAAGTCCATCATTCTACAGTGAGGAAGTTTGTTCACAAATGGAAGACATTCAAAACAGACAACAATCCTCCCAGGAGTTGACGTCCCAGCAAATTCACCCCAAGATCAGCACGGTTAAGGTTTGCAAAGTTTCATCTGATTAAACCATAAGACTTCTAGAACAATGTCCTTTGAACAGATGAGACCAAAGTGGAGATGTTTGGCCATAATGGACAGTGCCAAGTTTGGTGAAAACCTAAAGAGCATATCAGCACAAACACCTCATACCAAAAGTCACACCTGCTGGTGGAGGGCTGATGATTTTGGGCTTGTTTTGTAGCCACAGGACCTGGGCACCTCACAGTCATTGAGTCGACCATGAACTCCTCTGCATACCAAAGTATTCTAGAGTCAAATGTGCGGCCATCTGTCTGACAGCAAAAGTTGGGCCAAATTTGGTCATGCAACAGGACAGCTGAAAAGTAAAGAATGAAGGTGTTGCAATAGCCCATTCAAAGTCCAGACTGCATCCTGACTGAAATGCTGTGGTGAGAGCTGTGCATAAACAAATGCCCACAAACCTCAATAAACTACAGCAACGTTGTAAAGAATAGTGGGCCAAAATTCCTCCAGAATGATGGGAGAGACTG
This sequence comes from Spinibarbus caldwelli, assembly GCA_039654775.1. Lineage (NCBI taxonomy): Eukaryota > Metazoa > Chordata > Actinopteri > Cypriniformes > Cyprinidae > Spinibarbus > Spinibarbus caldwelli. The sequence continues at coordinate 27,207,349 of CM077247.1, read as the reverse complement.
ATAAAGTCACACAGAAAATGATTACTTCAAGTTATTGCTGCTAAAAGTGGATCTGCAATCAGTTGAATCATAGGGTGTCTTAACTTTGTCACACATTGCTTTTTCTATCTTGGTTTTATTTTTGTTAAATAAATAATGACACGGTGTGTTGTCATGTGTTGTTATTCATCTGAGATTTTATTTTCCAAATTTTAAGACCTCCCAAGGACCTCCTAGACGGCCATCGGGACATTACCACAGGAACCAGATGAGTCCTTTGCACAATCTGACTCTGCTGCAGCCTAGATTTAAACTGCTGATTTTGTCTGGCCTGAGGAGAATGACACTATTTCGACACATTTAAAATACTAAATACTGTAAAGCTGATGTAAAGCCACCCAGCTTTATATCAAGCTGATGTAAAGCTGCTTTGACACAATTTGCATTGTTAAAAGCGCTATACAAATAATAGTGACTTGACTTGACCAGATAATTTTTTATTATGTCCTGATACAGAAAACCATGGAATTCAATAGGGTGTCCTAACTTTTTCACATGACTGCATATCACATAGTGCACAAACAACAAAACATGAATTACAAATGTAACTGCGTGTAAAAAATAAAATAAAAAAAAATTCAAATAAAAGATTGTATTGCACAAAAAAAAGTTGTATTGCACGAAGATGTGCATTCAGAGTAGGAAATGCAAGTGTATTACACTAAGACTGACATTCAAAGTGAAGAATATATGAGGTCAGTGTATATTGAAGTTCATAATGTTTATGGGTCTTGGAAAGAAACTGTCCTTAAATTCTTGTTTTAAATTTCAAATTCAGATTTCAGATTGTCTTTCCAGTCAGATAAGCTTGTTGTGCACTCAAGGAACCCAACAAATTGGAGATATTGAACAAGGTATGTTGCAAAATCTGTGGAATAAAAGGAAAAAAAAAAAAACTCTAGCTAATCTAAATTGGACAAGAGTTTAAGTCTAAGCTTACTTCATTGCTCACGTTTAAAGATTCACACTTTCTTGTTTTCTATTATGCTGGTGTTCACACTAACCAACTAACTTGAGTGTGTTAGTTACATCATTCTCCTCCCTTCACTTAAAGATCCATTCTTACACAAATTTCTGCACACAACTCAAGAGTTTAAGGGTGTAAAAGGGTTAGTAAAAGGGCGAGGTACTTCAGTCTTGTAATGTGCACCTGACCTTAAACAGCTAATGCTGAAGATCTAATTTTGAGTTCTGGTTTTTGAAAAAAGATTTTGGGAGGTAAACATTTGTGTTTAAGAAACACTCCTAAATTGGTCAGCAGCTGTTCATTCTTATTGGAATATACTGTAGTATATTCAGTCTATGAGAAAAACTCCTCTGAGTGTTTCATCATGTTCCATTCACACAGAGGTCAGTTATTTACAGGAGTGACAACTGCTTATTTGATTAAGCACTTGCAGTAAGTGATAACTCACTTATTTGATTCATATCACATTTACACCACACACAATCAGAAATATCTCAGCAAGATACCTGGACACTTAGAATCTGCATAGTTTAAAATTCTGTATCTGAAACATCTCTGCACATCAAGAGCAACAAAAACACGAGAGCTGCGTTCTGATTGACAGGGTCCCTACACAGTGTTCACTGGCGTTCACTTCACTTGACAAAAATCATTAATTTGGAAGAACCTGCAAAGTTATGTTGCACATACTAGGATTTTAAAGTTTGTTAGATCATGCTTCCACACCAGAAATATCAGAACCAGCCCCGGACTCCAGATCTTGTAAAAAAATATCTGTTTTTTCTGGTAACAGAACAACTAATCAGCAAAGTTGTCTAATACCCAAAACTCGTTAACAGCAACGCTTGTCTGGTACCCAAATCTGTATTAACAGTCTTCTATCGGCCAAGAAGTTGACTGAGCAAAGCCATTGAAGAGCAGAAGCAGGATATGAAGTGAGGATGATAAAAAAGGAGCAGAGTTTATTGAATAATCCTGCTTATGTGTCAATGCTCAGACTTTGTCTGATGAATACAAATCAAGTAGTGTTAAACCAAACTGCTTCCCATAAACACTGTAAAAAATAAACTGTTGAGAAAACGTAAAAAAATAAGGCAACTTGATGCAGTAAGACTTTTGACTTCTCTCAACAATAGTTTTTTAGTTCTGCTCAGTAAAGATACTTTGTTGAGCCAATGTAAAATTTGTTTGTTCATGCAAAGCTGATTGTCATATTTTGCTAATAGAAAAATTCTTGTAACAACAACTGAAACAACAATTATTGTCATTGATGCAATTTATTTCTTTTCTGTTTCTTTGAAGAAAAAAAGAATGTTTAACAAGTCACCACATGATCAAATTTATGTTTGTTTACAAACAACAAACATTAATGGATAAGTTAATTAAATAAGTAGACAACATTGTCTTTGTAAGATATCCAAGAAAAGAATATAAGTAGTTGAACATACTCTAGGTCTCAAAACTAGACACTAACCTCAAGAACAGTGGCAATCAACAAATGTTAAAAAGATGAGCTCTTTACATCACAGTACAACAAATAACTAACAATAATGATAAAACAACAACAAAAAAGTTTAAATGAAGTCAGCAAACAACAAAAAAAGAATCCTATAACAGTAACTCCATAATTTATTCATGCTGCAATGCATGCTGGGAACTCACAAAGCCTTAACATTTCAACAATATGAAATTCTTTGTTCAGACAATTGTGTTTGACTAGTTGGGACAACATTTAGGGTAATTTTGTCGGTCTGACAAGGGTTTTTATGTAGTTTCAAGGAAATAGCATTTTTTAGTATTTGAGACTCAAAAGGTTTCGTAAACTGGAAAATGTGCAATTGCATTTTATACAGTGAACCTTGAATTTCCGAAAACATTCCCTCATATCTCTTACTCATGAACACAAACATCTCTTGAAACCACACATCATAAGACTAAACAACAATGAAAAAATAATATGAAAATAATGATATAAAGTAATTGACTTATCAATGAATAAATAAATCACTCAATCAAATAAATATATAAATGGCTATAATGATTATTATAAATTATTATATGTTGAAATTGAATAATAAAATGATTAAATGATGAATTATTATAAATAAATGAACCAATGAAGAATAAATGAAATAAAGTTCCTATTACTTGAATAAAAAATGTATTAAATGGAATAAAATATTCCTATTACTTGTATCACTTCTCTTTCAGTTTTTATAACCATTTCTTACTTGTATGTTTGGCACAGTTATTTTTTTTAGGATTACTGTTAAACTAATGTAGTTTGATTTGTATATGTTATCTATTTTAATTTTAGTTACAGTTGTAGTTATGTTTGTCATTTTATTAGTTTTTTTCTATTATGTCTGCATAAGTTATTTATTAAGTTTTAGTTTTATTTAATTTGAGTTATTTTAGTACTTCAACAAACTACATGGAAATGAAATAATATTGAATTTATGGATATGTGTGTGTGTGTGTGTGTGTGTGTGTGTGTGTGTGTGTGTATGTGTATGTGTGTGTGTGTGTGTGTGCATATATGTCTGTGTGTGTGTGTACATACACGTAGTTGTTTTTGGTGTTTGGCTTAGTTTTATGTTAGAATCATTATTACAGCATTATTACCTTTTGTTCTCTTAATATTTTGAATTGTTTGTAGCTTTATTTTGTTTTCATTTAAATGTTAAGTTTAGAAATTTTGTCATGCATTTCTCATTTTTATTTAATTAATTTTTTTTTTAATGTGTGTGTATATGTACTATTTATAAAGTTTTAGCTTTTGGTTTTGGATCAGTTTTAGTTGTTTTAATACTACAATTGATTGTTTCTGTTGTCCTCATTTGTAAGTCGCTTTGGATAAAAGCGTCTGCTAAATGACTAAAAGTAAAGTAAAGTAAAAGTAAAGTAAAACAACACAAATGTATGGATGCACTCTTGAAGCAAAACAGTTTGTATTTGAAGATCCATAAGAGCCTTCTGGTTTAATAAAATATTTTTGTAAATCAATATAAATTACCATATGCTTGTGTAATATGCCGTGTATATAATACATACATGTATATAAATATTAATGTATTATTATTTAAATTAATATAAATTGTCATATTTAAAAGTGCTAAACTGAGTGAAAAATGTCTATTGCGATGCTTATTATGAAAATAAATGTAATTTGGATACATTAAGGTATTTTTACACAGCTGCACAGGTTTTTACATGGCTGCTCTGTTTTTGTTTAAAATACATTGTAAATGCTCCGTAAAAGGCAGATTAAATTATGCCTGCTGTGACTCACCTCAGCCCCAAAATATACAGTTGCAATTGTTGTGTAAATGCATTTATCCCACCTATGAGCAACTTTAAACAATTTATGTAAAGAATTCATAAGCTTCTGTGCCACCTTTGAAGTGTAAATTGGCCATTAGATGTGTTTTTTTTTTTTTTAAATCTTATTTAACCGTAATCAGGTTGCATTGTAATTGCTGCATCTCATGCACTTTCTTCCCATACATAACTGCATACAAACCACACCTTAATTGAAATCAGTAATAAGGAAAGGACGTGACGTGTGGCCAAGTATGGTGTCCCATACTTGGAATTTGTGCTCTGCATTTAACCCATCCAAGTGCACACACACAGCAGTGAGAAGTGAACAAACGCGCACACACACACACACACACACACACACACACACACACACTGTCATAAGTCAGACCTCTGTGGCTCTCTCCGATGGCCACCGGAGGGCACTCTCACCAGAATACTGACTCTCTCCACGGACTCCATTTCCCATAACCCACTGGGCTGCTGATCACCTGCCCAGGTGTAGCTCATCACCTGCCCTATTTAACCAGCATTCTCAGTTACACTTACTGCGAAGTCTTGTTTCTGCCCCGGCTGACATTACTGAGTGTTTATCCTTCCTTTGATTGTTACTCCTGTGTATGACCCCGGACTGCTCTTGATCTTTGTGAACCTTGCCTTGAAACTCTGAACCTTTGCTTGTTGCCCCGACTCCCGCCTGGTATTGTTTACGTCTCTACCCTGCCTCTGATATTCCTGTTTGTGCCTGCTGACCATTTGCCTGTTTGATTCTGTCTCTGTCTAATAAATCACACTGCAAATGGATCCACATGCTTCTGACCATTCATTACACACACACACACACCCCCTGAACACACACCCGGAGCAGTGGGCAGCCAATGCTGCAGCGCCCGGGGAGCAGTTGTCTTGCTCAAGGGTCTCACCTCAGTCATGGTATTGAAGGAGGAGAGAGCACTGGACATTCACTCCCCCCACCTACAATCCCTGCTGGACGTTCGGGTTACAAGGCCGACTCTCTATCCATTAGGCCACGACTGTCCCCCAATAATAATGCCGGAGCATCAACTCATTTTCACTACCTTTGTTTTATTCAAACTTATTAAAGTGCTGTAGTGATGCACAGTGACTGGTGGGTAAATTATTCTTTTTTTCACTTGTTTCCTGCATGGGGTGTCAAAATCATCCTTTATGATGTTCGGGTATCTAGATGATTTGGGTCCCACTTTTAAATATATGGTTTAACCTTTACAAGAAAAACAATAGCACGTCTCTCCTCAACAAGCCTATGAAGTATCATTTATGCTCATAGCACAAACAGTGACTTGAAATTAATTAGTATAGTGCTGTAAAGTCGCAGGCTCTTGTATTTCCAAGATTAGAAGGAGAAAACAGAACCAAACAGAACAACTTCAGTATGCAATATTTATTTATGGATTAAACCATTACATATTCAGGCCATATTGAATGAGACATGAAGCTTGAAGACTAAAGGTCTGTCAAGCTTAATTATTATTCCATTCTTGTGCCATGCCTGCAGATGTTTGATTTAACTTCGGCCTTGCTTCCGGATTAAGATGTTAGTATTTGGTGCCCTAAAAAGACAGAGATTATATCAAAGATTAAAGTCTGAATGTCTGGTGACAGATCTTTAAGCAAACTATTTTTAAACTTATACTGTTTAAATGCATAATTAAACTTACTTGATTGCAGCACACAACATACATTCATTGCCGTATGTTATTCCATTGGTTCCGCACATGGGTGAGTAGTTCATTGGACAAATATTAGAAGAGTACTTGCAATTAGGCTTGTAACCGAAAAAGAAAAAACAATGAGCTATTTGCACCCGGTGGGAAAAAAGACGGCATTAAGAACAGCAATTCTATAACCTTTATTTACTCACCACTCTTGCTCCATCAGATATGGCTACTGTTTGTGTCAAGAAGATAACAAAGATAACAGTTTAACAGTTTTTATGTGGCAAGAGGAAATCTTCTGTGCTACAAAAAAACATAAATGCTAACTTGTTTTGGCCATTCAGTGAAATTCAAAGTGGTCCAATGTTGTTGGATGAAAACAGTACTTCAAAATATCTCTCTCTCTCATTTTTTTTTCAGTTCAAGTGAGCTTTGTTGGCATGACTTGCACAGTATTGACAAAGCATTGACCATTGCATGAACAAATAATGATTGTATAACACATAAACAAAACAAGAATAGATCTATAAATCAGTAAGTAGATTACATAAATACTTTAAAAAAAAAAAACGAAAAAAAAAAAAAAAATAAGAAAATAGTTAAGATACTGTCTTAAAGAAGAAGAAAACTCTGTACAACATGTGTTTACATGTGTTAACATGTATTAGAGGGTGACACGGGAGTGGATTTTCAAACTTCTCCCGTCCCACTCCCACAAAAAAAAAAAAAAAAAAAAAAAAAAAAAAAAAAAAAAATCTTGTCCTGTCCCAATCCCACGAAAAAACTGGGGGGAAAATCCCGTCCCGTTCCAATCCCGGAAGAATGACTCCCATTCCCTCCCACTCCCGTGTTGTTGTTTTTTTTTTTTTTTGTACAGTAAAAATACAGTACAGGTCACAGCGTGCCCACCTTAGTTGAATAAAAATCCAAGATGTAGTTTTTTGTTATTATATTGAACTGAAAGCCATTTTAAACAATGCACAGTGTGCATTGCACACACATTAAATTTCTTGTAAATCATCCACGCCAGCACACACATTTTCTATTTGATTTTTTTTTCGTTTGAAAGTAGACATTTCAGTCTATAGATATATTTTTTCATAGACGGAGTTTCGAAGTTTCTAAGTTCACAGAGACCTAGACGGCAGAAAGCGCGTCCTGTTTGCTTTAATTACTTTACAGAAGCGCAACGTCTCGTTGTTATTCTGAGTGCACACAAATAAACATAGAGTCTTTACAGATTCGAAAGATGTATTAGGCTACTTTTATCTGTATGACCAAAAGTTACGGAGATTTTAAGAGCAAGTGAGCGCACCGGCGCCTGTCCTGCAGCTAGCGCCCTATTCAGCTTCCACTCTCCAAAGCTCCGTGCGCGTTTTACTTTCACTTTCAAATGAGCTCGGCGTCAAGCAGTTGTTTGTTTTTAGGTCGCTTGAGTTTTCACTCTTTCCCTCACTTTCCTCCGCTTTTAAATAGCTTGTAAAAGCACCGTGCACATTTTACTTTCACTTTTAAATTAGCGGCAATTCGGCATCAATTGCCGAAAAATACAAAATACAACGTAACTTTTATTAACAAAACGAATAAAAATACACCATACTACACTGTAAGCCCGTACAAGTTGATTGAACTTAAAAAATTTATGGAAACCCGTTGCTCTAAAAAAGTTGATTTTGTCTTGTTGAACAAACAAGACATTTCAAGTTCTTTACACTGGAAAGTGTTAGTTTATTGAACTAACTATCTGTTACAATAACTAAAATTTACCAGTTAAGGTAACTCAAAACATTAAATTGCACTAAAGTTAACTTTTAGTAAATCAAATTGCATTTTTAATATAACTATTTAATTGGTTTAATTTGACTGATTTCTCTGCCGATTTATTATTCTTTAAGTTACAGCTGCACAATAAAGGACAAAAATACAAACAACAAGGATTTTGTTTTAGAATTCAGTTTATTTTAATTCATTTTACAAAATCCATTTTGACAAATTAGGTATGTTGAGATTTTATCTAATAAAACAAAGAGAAAATGTATGTGTTTAATGTATTGCTCAATAATCAAGATGCAAGGCATAAGTCAATCCAAAAACAAGAACAAATGGCCTGAGGGAGGTTCTCTAAACCGTCCTTCCCAAGATTACCCTCTGAGACGATTCCTTACAGGGGCTAGATGGAGGAGAAAGACAGGGGATGCTCTGCAACATCTTCGTTTTCGCGGATTCCAACTGGAACGTTTTGGTGTGACTCCTCATCATCAGAAGCCTGGACATGAAGGAAATTAATAAAACAAATTTTAGCTAAAAACTATGTTATGACCCCTTTAGTTTACATCATTTATAACAGAAAGAAAAATCAACAATACTTACAAAGCATGCTTTGAAGAACTTCATGAAGTTCTTCAAAGGAGGGTGATCAGGTATTACAGGAATCCCTCTTATGGCAACACTTCATGTCAGTGAGGTCAGAGGTCTGAGGTGGCAGAGACAGCATTGTATCAATGAAAAATGAAAATCACATTTCCATCAATTATTGCTTTTTTCTGTATTACAGGAAAAGTTCATCCAAAATGAAAATTTGCTGTTAATTTACTCACCCTCGGGCGATTTAAAATGTAGGAGACTGAATCCATGGTCCTTGGTGATTCATAAAATGGAAGTGAAGGGGTTCCATTACTTTGAGAGTCAAAAAAAAAAAAATGAAAAAAAAAAAAGCAGATACAGAAAACACAAAATTAATACCCCTGGCTCTTGACGATATACTGAGATCTTATGAAGCAAAACAATGAGCACACTGACTGTACATTGACATCATTACCTGTAATCCATAGCCTTAACATAAATACAAATGTTTAGTATGTTTTAACAAGTATCCCCTTTTGCCACAAGCAAACTGACAGCACTTACATTTCCGTCTTTTCATTTCCATCATCTTTTTTTTTTTTTTTTTTTTAGCTCAGCACTGCACTTCTTGGAATCTGTAGAGTGACAACAAAGCACATTATTTTTTTTAAAGCACTATTTTTTTTTTAACAAGCTGATAAAGCAAAGTGTCATTAAGATGTGAACTGTTGAGTTATCCATAAACTGCTTCTAAAAATTGCAGTAAAGTTATCCGGCATTACATGGTAGAAAAGACTTGGTATTAAATGAAATGGATTCATTAGCTAACTAACTAACACTATATGGACGAGAGATTGCATTTCTTAGGCTAATATCCGGCACACAAAGTTTTTCAATATAAGCTTGTTTGTGTAATACTCGCAAAAGTAAAGAAAAAAAAAAGCCGATCCGTAAAAGACCGTGGCGAAAGGTTTACAATCGACATTCACGCAGTCTTAAATTATATATTTTTTTATTAGCTAACTGTTATTCATTTCATTTATTAATAATGGTTTCAGAGCAAAAGGTAAAGAAAGTTTCAACTCACCAGCAAACACTGACAGAAATGCGCGCGCTCGAGGAGTCAGTTCAAACAGCAGCTCAGACCAATCAGCTTCTTTGTGTCGCGTCCCTCATTTCGTTGCCATTGGCAACAGATTCAAATAAGCTTAGTTGAGTTCATTCAACTTAAAACATTCAATAGAGTGAGGAAGCTCATGTAAATCGTACACCTAACTCAAAAACTTCAGTACTACATAAAAAATTGTAATTTTTATGTTTAGTGTACTTAATTAATTTGGGTTAATACAATTTCAGGGATAACAGTGTATATGCCTGATATAAAATAACAAATAACTTACAAATTTTAAATAGACTAGGTATACAAAACTAAAAATCAGTAAAGACTGAGGAACAAATAATTATAAAACGTAGAACGTTTATTAGCAAAATGATTAAGAAAGTTTGAAGGCACAGACTGCATACTCCTTGATGTAAAAATAATGGGGGAAAAAAATCACACAGTTAAAATAAAAATCAGCAAATACGTGGAACCAAATTAAAGAGAAACGAATGTTAAAAAAATAAATAAAATACCTTCCAATATCACCTTAGATAAATGGCAGGTCAACAGGCTTTTCAAAATCCAAAATATTTTTAAAACAGGCGCTTTTACATTTCGTTTTGAAACTCTTCTGCCATCGTCTCGTCTGTCTCTCCTCTCTCTTCCTGTCAGTCAGCTCGTCTCACTCTCCTAAATTAAATCTGAGATGCGCGACTGTCGTTCGTTCAGTGTGCTGCATAGAGCAGCCGCGTTCAGTTTTAATTGTAGTGTCTGTTCTCTAACTGAACTAAATGATTTTTATTACTATTAAAAAAATCAAAATGACGGTGAGGGACGGTGCCGCGGTGGGCAAGTGACGTATCCGGTGTTGCGGCTTAACACCGGTATCACCGCCAACACCGTCTATCGCAGCAAGCCTAATTGAGCGGCCATGTGAAGTTGCTACTACATACATCTTTCAGATGAAAAGTCATATTTGAGGTCGATGAATGATAGGTGAGCGTTTGGATGTCCTGCCCGAGTATTACCACATAGACCAGCCGTTAACAACAGACTGCGTCATTCACTTAACCAGCCACACCAAAGCAAACAGGAGGAGAGCATAAAAATACAGGGCAACTAGAATTGAGTTCAGAATTAAAATATACAGTATATAGTTTATTATATAAAATGTATATTTGTGTATAAAGTTGGGTATCATTACTATTCCCGGTCCCGCCCACTCCCGCTGACATTTTTTCCTGTCCCGTCCCAATCACGTGATTCGTAGCGATTTTGTTTCCCATCCCGCGGGATTCCCGAAAAAATGTCAGCCTCTAGTGTAGATGTAAAAAAAAAGAAAAAAAAAAGAAAAAAAGTTTAGTTCTGTCCACTGGCTGACTCTCTTAGTTGGTGACAGGCTGATACATATTTTGCTGCTGTTGCAATCATGCTGGAGTTTTCCCCTAGAATATGACTTATTTTTTCTGCATTTGGTAATGGCATACAGTTTGGTTGTATTTGTTGAAATTGAGTGAAATATGCAGCTCTAATGTTGTGATAGTAATCTCTCTTGTGTGCGCATGTGCGGAGCGGCTGGGAGGAGTGAGTGTGTTTGAGCGAGTGGCGGCTTGTTTGAGTGAGTTTTCATTCTTTTTGTTTTTATTACTTTGAAAAGTTGGTGTTGTTTAGTTTGTTGCCACTTGTAATTAGTTGGGGGTTGTGAAAATGCTGGCAGACTCTGATGGGTTTGCTACCTTAACAGCCCTGCATGGTTGTAAATGTTTACCGGACAAATCAATCACTGTTGAAGACTGTTTGGCTGCTATTAGTAGTGAAATGGGTGCTCGGAATATTCTGTCGGCATCTAGAATGAACAAAGCTGTCGTTGTGTTTGTGAGGGGAGAGTCTATGGTTCACCATTTAGTGAAAGTTGTCTTATCTGTTGGTGATGTTTTCTTGCCTGTTTTGCCGCTGTCGATCCCTTCAAAGAGGGTAACTCTTTCCAATGTGCCCCCGTTCATTTCAAATGATTCACTCGAGCAATTGCTTAGCCGCTATGGTAAAATTATGATGCCGATTAAAATGATCCCTCTTCGTGTTAAGAATCCAGATTTAAAACATGTTATGTCTTTTAGATGCCAAACTGCTATGATTTTGAATGCTGAATTTCAACACTTGGACATTTCCGCAAAATTGACTTTGGCAGGTAAAGATTATCCAATTTTTATCAGCACTGAATCAATGAAATGCTTCTCTTGTGGGGTCTACGGACATACACAATTGAAATGTACTAATAATAAGGTGACTGAACAAAATGAGACTGAGCCTGAGCCTAAAACACCTTCGGAGCAAGTGGCTCCTGCTATGGAAAATGGTAACCAGGATGGCAGTGATAAAACCGATCAGCGGGCTGAATCGGATTCAATGTCAAAAGACGATGAAAATCCGACAGAGGATGCAGTGATCAGTCATGCTGAGAATGCGAGAGAGAGTTCATTGAACACTAATGAATGCGCTAATGTTCGCAGTGCGGCGAGCGGTGGATCTGAGACCGTCGAAACCACCTTATTATACAGTACAACAAATTAATGATTTTCTCAATGATACTTTTAATCAGCGAAGACCAAAATTAGAGAAGTATTTCTCTGATTTACAACTGTTTGTTGATAATTGCACTATGGCTATGAGAAAAGCTCCATTGGAGGAGCTTGATCAGCCTAAAATTTATAGACTAAAGAAACATGTCAGTGCCGTTAAAAAAAGACTAAACGCATTTCATAAAAAACATTAATAAGGTCATGTATATTAAGGTGATGTATTATCTTTTTTGCTTTTTTTTATCTTTCGTCATGACAACCTTAAACATTGGGACCTTTAATGTTAATGGTTGTCGATGCAAAAGGAAGAGAGTTGTTTTATTTGATTATCTGCAGCTAAAACAGGCAGATGTTATTTTGTTGCAAGAAACGCATACAGATCAGCAAAATCAAGCACAGTGGTATGGTGAGTGGAAAGGCAGTGTTATATTAAGTCATGGTACAAACCTTAGTGCAGGTGTTGCCATCTTTTTTTCTCCATGCATTAGTATACAACCAGATGTGGTTGAAATAATACCTGGTAGGATTTTGAGAGCTGATATTGTTTTTGGTAATACTCATTTTTCCTTTATTAATGTGTATGCACCAAATGTTGGTCAAGAACGCGTCTCATTTTTTAAAACACTTTCTAATGCTTTATTACAGTGTCCTCAGGGAAATGTTGTACTTGGTGGAGATTTTAATTGTACTGTTAATTCATATTTGGATAGGAATCATGATGAACCTCACCATTCTTCTGCTGAGAGTTTAAAGAAATTAATTAATGAACACAATTTAGTTGATGTGTGGAGGGAGGCCTTTCCTGGAGTCAGACAGTACACATGGTTAAAAGCTAATTCTAATAATATGTCAGGAGCTAGGCTTGATCGCTTTTATGTTGAAAAGGCTAATAGGGGTAGGTTTTTTAGTAGTTCGATTTCACCATCTTTTCTGTGAGATCATCACTGTGTCTGTTGTAGTTTCTGTCTCTCTTTCTAAATTCTATAAATCACATTGGTGTTTTAATAATAGATTATTGCAGGACTGTACTTTTATTCACTCCTTTAATCTTTTCTGGAAAGCTTGGAGAGAGGAGAGATGTAATTTTCAGTTACTGAGTCAATGGTGGGATGTTGGTAAAACACAAATCAAGTCTTTTTGCCAGCAGTACACTGCACATAGTGCTGGAATGCTCAAAGCAAGAATGAAGTCCCTTGAACAAGATATCCTTGGGCAAAGCAGTGACTGTACCCACAATAATTCAAATTGTATTGACTCTGTTGCAAATGATAAACTCCTTTTAAAGAATTTATTGGAAGAACGAGGAAAAACAGCCCTTCTAAGTACCAGATTTGCACAGCTAACCGACATGGATGCTCCTACATCATTCTTCTTTGGTCTTGAAAAAAACCCAAGGGAACAGAAGAGTTTTCATCAGTTGAAAATACCAGGTGGCATGGTGATAACAGATCAACAGGAAATTCAATCTTATGCTCTTTATTTTTATGAGGATTTATACTGTTTGGAATTATGTGATGATACAGCAACTGATGAACTTTTATGTGACCTATCCAAATTAACAGAAGAAGAACGTAATGAGTTGGACAGGCCTTTGACTTTTGGAGAGATTTCACAAGCTGTTCAGGAAATGTGTTCTGGGAAGTCATCTGGATTGGATGGGCTTACTACAGAATTTTTCAAATCCTTTTGGAATCTACTGGGGCAGGACATATACAAATTTTTTCTTGAATGCATTAATCAAGGGACCCTTCCTTTGAGTTGTCGAAGAGCAATTTTAACATTGATCCCAAAAATGGGGGATCTTGGGTCTCTGAAGAACTGGCATCTGGTATCACTGATATGTGTTGATTTTAAGATTTTATCTAAATCTTTGACTAACAGACTTAAGAAATATATGGCATCAGTCATTCATATAGACCAAACATTTTGTGTTCCCAAAAGGACAATATTTGATCATCTGTTCTTGATGAGGGATATGATTACAGTGGCAAAAATGCACAATTTGGACATAGGTTTTCTTTCACTGGATCAAGAAAAAGCATTTGACAGGGTTGATCACCAATATTTATTTAAAACTCTGGAAGCTTTTGGTTTTGGTCCTTATTTTGTATCCCTCATTAAAATGTTATATAATGAAATGGATAGTATGTTGAAGATTAATGGTTCTTTAACTAGGCCCTTCTCTGTAACCAGGGGCATAAGGCATCCTCTTTCTGGTCTTCTGTATGCAATTTCTATTAAACTTTTATTAGTCTCACTTAGGTAGGTAAGTGGTTTTAATATTTCTAGTGGCCCCAGTGTAGATTCAGTCAAATTTACAGCTTATGCTGATGATGTAACAATAGTTATAAAAGACTCAGAACATGTTACAAGGTTGATTTCTTCCTTAAACAAATATCAACAAGCTTCATCTGCACGTGTTAATTGGGAGAAATGTACATCTTTGCTTTTGGGTGACTGGCTGGGTGCAGGACCTCCTAGGCTGCCGCAGCAATGCAGATGGGCCAGAGATGGTTTTAGAATCCTTGGTTTATATTTTGGGACTAATCGCTATACCGAAAAGAACTGGGAAGGGCTAGGCGACAAGTTCTTAGAATTCAGAAGTGGAGATGGATTCTACCATATCTTTCTTTTAGGGGGAGATGTTTGGTTATTAACAATCTAGCAGCTTCAATGTTATGGCATACATTTACTGTATTAGATCCTCCTAAAGAATTACTTTCTGGAGTTCAAAAAGCATTTGTTAATTTTTTTTGGGATGGCTGCCATTGGCTTCCTCCAGGTATCCTTTATCTTCCTGTAGCTGAGGGAGGCCAAGGACTAATACATTTGGAATCTAAAGTCTTGGCAATGAGGTTACAATCTTTACAAAAACTTTTGTATAGTTCAGATCCTGTGCCTTGGGTTGTGTTTGGATTATATATACTCAAGAATTACATATGGAGGATTTTGGGTCTTGATAAACAGTTTTTCTTAATGCAGAAGACCTTGGTGGAGAAAGTGCATTCTTTAACTTTCAGTTTTTATTTAGGAATGTTTAAATCTTGGAATTGTGTTAAAATATTGAAACATGAAGATGAACCTTATGGTGTTTCAGAACCTTTTTTTTTAATCCCCTTTTTCAGTTATCAGCTAATGTGTCATAATCTTTAGTCATAAAATTTTTGAATGCTGGGTTAACAAAAGTCATGGACTTGATTGATTTAAAGAATGGCCAATGGAGAACTGTACAGGCAATTGCGGATCAAGTTGGGATGAATTCAGTAAGAATTGTGGAGGGATTAGTCAGGAATCTAGTCAGGCTTTGGTGACTGTGTGATTCAGGAAATTTGGTTTTTAATTGGTAATGTTTAGGAATCTTATGTTTGGTTAGGTTTTTGTTTTTAAGCTTGTAATGTTTGTATAATTAAAGTGTTTTGAAAAGTCAAAAAGTCTCCCTCTCTTTCTCTCTCTGTTTTATTTATTTATTTTTCTGTGTCTGTGTGTTCAGCAAGAGAAAGTCATACAGGAACAGTCCCTTAAATCACACTTGAAAATGGCTGAATGTGACTTAAATGTCCAAAATGCTTTTACAGGGCCACCTGCTTTGAATTTGATTGCAAAGTATGAATTAGAAGTATGACTCATCATATACATCATCAAAGGGAGGAACAAAAAGTCTGTTTATTAAGCACCTTTAGTTTGATTGATTTAGCTTAGCTGGTAGGTGTGTGTAATTTAAAATGAATAATCACTTGTGCTGTAAAAAGTTCATCATGGGTAATCAATCATTCAATTCCTACTCAACTAGGGAACTATTTGCTTTAATAAAAAGTACAAAATGTTCTAGGCCTATACAGTATGCCATTTGCTATATTGTCCAAGGCAAGGCTGTTTTTTATTTTTATTTTTTAATATGATGAATAAATATCAACAACTAGTTGCATCAGTCACTTTTCACCAATAAATTACAAAATATGATCTGAAAGTATAAAAAATTGCACTCCTGTTATCAAATTTTTTCTTTGTTTTTTAATGTGAAAATAAATATTTTGGTTTATTGGACTTGGGCATTATTTTTGCATCTTGCCTGACTTAAATTATTTTTATATAAGAAAACTTTACATAAAAAATTCTTAATAAATGATATTTAGACATCACCAGTTTTATACATTATATTTGCATAAAAGGAGAAGCAGTTGAAACAGTCAACAGTGCAGTGTAATTACTGACTACCTGATGAAGGTAAGCTCTAAATTTCAACTCTCAGACTCACTATTTAATTATTTCATTAAACAAATCATCAGCCACATTTAATGTTCTTTACTGATGAATATGATCACCTTGACCTTACACCGAAGTATTACATTTTTTCTACAATGCAAAAAATAAATAAATATAAATAAAATACACAAATACACAAGAATTTTGAGATTTTTTTCATTTAAAGCAACAGGCCATCAAAAGTCTGCTGTAACTCTAAGAAATTCGAATCATGTAGACTATGTTTGTTCTCTGGACACATGCTTCATGTCGTGCTATGCACAGAGATACAAGATATGACACCACTGTACGAAGACTATTGGCCCGTGCAGTGGGAGTAATGTTGTGTTTTACGGTTTAACCAGTGTAATCTTTGTTTGCTGGTAGTGCTGTCTAAATTAAGTACACAGTGATGTTGTAACTGCTAGGCATTATGTCAAGGTTTTTTTGTGCCGTTTGATTATTCATGGCTTGATTTTGACAATTAGATTTTAAAGCTACCTCATAGTTAAATTTTTTTAGCACTCAAATTTTAAACTGTTTAATTAAATACTGAGATAACTAGTTTTTATCTTATTCTAAAACTTTTTTTTTTTTTGGCCAGACTGAACTCCAATATTTGGCATAGCTACAATATATCAGAATTCTGTTGCCAAAAAAGGTCACTTCTCCCCAGGACAGAAGTTCACTCAGTTCAAACACCGATCGGTCACCCCATACTCTCTAACACCACAGTTTTCCAAAAGTATACAGTAACCACACACAATGCTCATATCAACTGATCGAATGATGTCTTCCTGCTCTAGCTAGACAGTTTTCTTTTGATTGTTGCCTTTGTGTTATTATAAACAATTATAGCTCATAAAGCTTATACTCTGATACACCTTTAAGTCTTTTTTTTTTTTATGTCTGACAGATTCAGAGAATCACTGGAGCTACATGAGTTGTGATTAATAGTGCGCATTAATACTAAAGAAAGTGCAAAGCAGTGACTTTTATATCAAGGTTTTATTAAAGGATTACAATGTTTTAAAAAGAACACCCAACAGGGAAAAAAAAAACAAAACACTATCTTAAGACAAAACCATTAAAAAACAGCATGTGGTTCCAGCCTTCATGTCACATCTATAGATAACATAAATGAGTGGATTTGTCTCAGCATTCGCCCTTCCTGGAGATTAATGTGTTGACCTTGTCCTCCCTATGACAAGACAGTCAGTTTTTCAAAAGGACACCAATAAGAACATTATGATCATTAAAATGGTGGATAAAATTTAAACATTAAAAACTTGATTTACTTACATATTTCGCAAACACATCATGCATTCGTTGGGGTATGTGACTCCATCAGTGCCACACACAGGGTTATATTCCCGGGTACATATGGGCAGGTAGTACTCGGAGCATTTAGGCTGCCAACAAAAGCATACAGAATACAATTTATTTAACCACTAAAAAAAAAAATATATATATATATATATATATATATATATATATATATATATATATATATATATATATATATATATATATATATATATATATATATATATACAGAGTGGTTAAATAAAGCATCATGAATAGGTTATAATCTTCAACCCACCTCTTTAGAGCCATCAGGGATAACAGCTGCACTTGCCAAAGCTGTTTAAAAGGACATAAAACACAGAGTCAGAGAGAAAAATAACTCACCACGTTATATGAAGTGCCTGCTATGTAATGTTTGCAGTTTGGACATTAAAGTAAGGACTAAAAAAAATAACGTCATCTTTGTAACAAAACATGCTAAAAACATCAGACTTTGATGTTCCTTGTTGCCAAAATCAGTTACAGACTCACCTGCCAAACTGAGCACCAACACAATCCGAGCCAGCATGATTGTTTGTATACAGCGATGTGTTGACTGTGTAATCAATCACTCTCAGGTGTGGTTAGTCCTTTTATTGCACTTTTGCTCCCACCCATAGAGCGGTTACAAATTTACAAAGTGCGTCACTGGAATTCCAACAAGCCGAAGCCTTTGCTTTGAATATTCATTCAGCCGTCAGCTTGTCGAATAAGAAATGAAGCAAGTCTTCTTCTTCTGCTGTTTAACTGGCGACCGTCACCTACTGGATTGGAGTATGGAACACTACTTGGTGAAAACTGATTCTCAAGGAAAACAAAAATACATAAATAAAAAAACAAACAAAAAAAACACACACCTTACCTAATAAAAATAAAAATCAAATTTCCTTAGATTCTGTTCACTAGTCCTGTGTCATTTAAAAATCTAAATACTTTATTTTGAATTCTATGATTTATTCCATCACCTAATAATTCTTTAAGTGAGTAATTGTTTATACCACCATCTTTTAATGACTGGATTAATTTAATTCTCTCTCTGTTATATGTTGTACACTCTAACAATACATGATTCACTGTTTCTAAGTGTCCACACCTATCACAGTTTCCAGTTTCATGTTTCCCTATTTTATACAGATTGTGAGTTAATGCTGAATGTCCAATTCGCAGTCTAGTCAATATCACATCTTTTTTCCTGTCATTAATTATTCTTCTTTCCACCCCTACCTTTCCTTGTATATTGTGCAAATGCCTTCCCTTTGTTTCATTATCCCATTACATCTGCCACTGCTTTTTCATTTCAATTCCAATTATCCCCTTGATTTCCGCTTTACTCAACTTTACGCTAAGATCAATCTCATGATGCTTTAGTGCCTCCTTTGCCAATTTATCCACTTATTTGTTCCCTTTCACTCCAACATGTGCCGGAACCCACAGAAAACAAACCTCTGTTCCTAATTGTTTGATTCTAAATATTACTTGTAAAATTTCATTTACTATATCTTGTCTTGCTGAGGATACACCACTTTGTAAACTTCCCAAAGCTGATTGCGAATCTGTACATATCACATACCATTTATTCTCCCTTCCTTCTATCCAGTGAAGTGCTATGGAAATTGCTATCAGTTCTGTTGTAAACACTTGAATATGATCTGTTGTTCTTTTTGAAATGTTGATATTGTACTTAGGAATAAAAATTGCTGCCGCTGTTCTTCCAGATTTTGGATCTTTTGAACCATCCGTGAATATTTTATCCATGTTGAAGTATTCTTGATTGATATACACTTTAAAAAAAAAAAAAGGTGCTATATAGCACCAAAAAGTGGTTCTTTGGCTCGTAATCATAGGGGAACCACTTGTGGTGCTATATATCACCTATTCTTAAAGGTGCTATATAGCACCTTTTTCAAATGGTGCTATATATCACCATAAGAGGTGCTATATAGAACCATTGAGAGGTGCCATATAGCACTATTTCAAATGGTGCTATTTAGAACTATAAGAGGTGCCATATAGCACTTTTTCTCAAAAATGGTGTTCAACAGTGGTTCTTTGGCTTTTAATCATAGGGACACCTCGTTTGGTACTATATGGCACATATTCTTAAAGATAAGAAGCTTTATAGCACATTTGTCAAATTGTGTGATACCGAACCATTAGAGGTGCCATATATGACTACCATAGATGAGCCAATATGGTTCCAAATGACACTTTTACTTAAAAGATGACTGATAACTAATTGTTTCTTACCAAATTGCGGCTTTAAAGATTAAAAATCCTGTACTAAATGCTTACTGAGAAACAAAATACATCACACTTTCAAAACCTTTTAATTTATTTCTCACAGCAGCAAATAAAATGAGTGCTGACAAGCCAGGGAATATACATATACAACATCACAATATACGGGAGTTGTTGTTTTATACACATACAAAATAATGCAATAAGCTTGAAATATGTACATTTTTGAAGAAGAGAGAGTCCTGGTTTACATATATATATACTGTAGCCCTGTAATCAGGTAACTTTTTCGCCTACGGTCTTAGACTAGATTTTCCAAATAAAGTAAAGAACTAATGTAGGCCTTTTTAACATTAAAGGGATACTCCACCCCAAAATGAAAATTTTGTCATTAATCACTTACCCCCATGTCGTTCCAAACCCGTAAAAGCTTAGTTCATCCTCGGAATACAATTTAAGATATTTTGGATGAAAACCGGGAGGCTTGTGACTGTCCCATTGACTGCCAAGTAAATTACACTGTCAAGGCACAGAAAAGTATAAAAAACATTGTTCCATTATCAATGGGACAGTCACAAGCCTCCCAGTTTTCATCTAAAAATATCTTAAATTGTTTTGATGACGAACGAAGCTTTTACAGGTTTGGAACGACATGGGGGTAAGTGATTAATGACAATTTTCATTTTGGGGTGGAGTATCCCTTTAATAGCGAGTGAGTGAAATTACTGAAAATTAATAATACACAATCAATTCAATTCAATTCAAGTTTATTTGTATAGCGCTTTTCACAATACAAATCGTTGCAAAGCAGCTTTACAGGAAATTAAGTTTCTACAATATATTTATATATTGTAGAAACTTAATATATTTAACTTTGGTAAATTTGGCGAAATTTGGTAGTTCTGTATGTTAATACCAGGATGTTAATCCCGTGGCAGAAACAGACATATAGATAGAGACATAATTAGCGTAGCTGCTGTTCCAACCAAGCAAAAATGATTTGTTCAATCCAAGCTAAAGAACAATAATGTGTGTTTGATCAGATATAACTGCGGTACAAGATTATGAGATGCATTATGTGAATGCTTGGCTAAAGAGATGTGTCTTTAATCTAGATTTAAACAGACAGAGTGTGTCTGAACCCCGAACGTTATCAGGAAGGTTATTCCAGAGTTTGGGAGCCAAATGTGAAAAGGCTTCACCTTCTTTAGTTGACTTTGTTATCCTAGGTACTACCAAAAGTCCAGAGTTTTGCGACCTTAGGGAGCGTGATGGATTGTAGCGTGGTAGAAGACTAGTTAGGTACACAGGAGCTAAACCATTAAGGGCCTTATAGGTAAGTAATAATATTTTGTAACTGATGCGGAACTTAATAGGTAGCCAGTGCAGAGACTGTAAAATTGGGGTAATATGATCATATTTTCTTGACCTGGTAAGGACTCTAGCCGCTGCATTTTGAACTACCTGTAGCTTGTTTATTGAAGATGCAGGACAACCAGCTAGCAGTGCATTACAATAGTCCAGTCTAGAGGTCATGAATGCATGAACTAGCTTTTCTGCATCAGAAACAGGCAACATGTTTCGTAGCTTGGCAATGTTTCTAAGATGGAAGAATGCTGTTTTTGTAACATGGGAAATATGATTTTCAAAAGACAAGTTGCTGTCTAATATAACACCCAGATTTTTGATTGTAGAGGAAGTAACAGTACATCCGTCTAGTTGCAAATTATAATCCAAGAGATTCTGTGTACTGTTTTTTGGTCCAATAAGTAATATCTCTGTCTTATCTGAATTTAATAGGAGAAAATTATTGGTCATCCAATCTTTTACATTTTTAACACACTCTGTTAGCTTAGATAATTTAGAAGTTTCATCTGGTCTTGTTGAGATATATAGTTGAGTATCATCAGCATAACAATGGAAACTAATCCCGTATTTTCTAATAATATTACCAAGGGGCAACATGTATATTGAAAATAGCAGAGGACCTAGGACAGATCCTTGTGGTACTCCATACTTTACTGGTGATAATTGAGATGGCTCCCTGTTTAAATAAACAAAGTGGTATCAGACAGGTAGGATCTAAACCATCTTAAAGCCTGCCCTTGTATACCCGTATAGTTTTGTAATCGATCTATGAGTATGTCATGATCTATAGTGTCGAACGCAGCACTAAGATCAAGTAAAACTAGCAATGAGATGCAGCCTTGGTCTGACGCAAGAAGCAAGTCATTTGTAATTTTAACAAGTGCGGTTTCTGTGCTATGGTGGGGCCTGAAACCTGATTGAAATTCTTCATAGAGATCATTTTTTTTTGCAAAAAAGAGCACAACTGAGCAGACACAACTTTTTCTAAAATTTTAGACATAAACGGAAGATTAGAAATGGGTCTGTAATTTGCTAGTTCATTAGGATCTAGTTGTGGTTTTTTAATAAGAGGCTTAATAACCGCCAGCTTGAATGATTTTGGAATGTGACCTAAAGAGATCGATGAGTTAATAATATTGAGAAGCGGTTCTTCTGCTACAGGTAACAACTCTTTCAGTAATTTAGTGGGTACAGGATCTAATAGGCATGTTGTTGGTTTAGATGCCGTGATAAGTTTATTTAGCTCTTCCTGTCCTATAGTTGTAAAGCACTGCAGTTTTTCTTTGGATGTGATGAATGGAGCTGAAGTACTAGACGCTGCAGAATCTGTTATTGTATTTCTGATGTTATCTATCTTATCAGTGAAGAAATTCATAAAGTCATTACTATTAAATTGTGAGGGAATATTTAGATCGGGTGGTGTCTGTTTATTTGTTAATCTAGCCACTGTGCTAAATAAAAACCTTGGATTGTTTTGGTTATTTTCTATGAGTTTGTGGATATGCTCGGCCCTGGCAGCTTTTAAAGCCTGTCTATAGTTGGACATACTGTTTTTCCATGCAATTCTAAAAACTTCCAAGTTAGTTTTTCTCCATTTGCGCTCAAGTTTACGAGTTTCTTTCTTGAGAGAATGGGTATTACTGTTGTACCATGGGGCAGTACGTTTTTCTCTAACCTTTTTCAATTTGATGGGCGCAACAGCTTCTAATGTATTAGAGAAGATAGTGTCCATGTTGCTAGTCATTTCATCTAGTTCATGTGTATTTATGGGTACACAGAGCAGTTGAGCTAAATCAGGCAGATTATTTCTGAATCTGTCTTTAGTGGTTGGAACAATAGTTCTTCCTGGACGATAACACGGAGCCATATAGTTAA
Source organism: Spinibarbus caldwelli (assembly GCA_039654775.1). NCBI lineage: Eukaryota > Metazoa > Chordata > Actinopteri > Cypriniformes > Cyprinidae > Spinibarbus > Spinibarbus caldwelli. The sequence goes on along the minus strand of CM077247.1, from coordinate 27,184,231 downwards.
TATCAGTAATACTCAGCATGCACAATACTAGGAAATGGTCAGTAACATCATCACTTTGAGGTACGATATCTATGTCAGTAAGATCAATTCCATGCGATATAATTAAATCTAGCGTATGATTAAAACGATGAGTGGGCCCGGTGACGTTTTGCTTGACTCCAAAAGAATTTATTAGGTCAGTAAACGCAAGTCCTAACGCATTATTTGTGTTATCAATGTGAATGTTAAAATCTCCGACAATTAGCGCTTTATCAACAGTAACCAATAGGTCTGAGAGGAAATCTGCAAATTCTTTTAAGAAATCCGTATACGGCCCTGGCGGTCTATACACAGTAGCCAGAGCAAGAGATAGGAGAGATTTCTTTTGCATACAATCACGTGCAAAATAAGTTGTACACTCTGAAGTACTACAGTATCTTTCACTGTCAACAGTGTACTAACATTTCTGTAAGTCCTTCAGGATTTAAAAAAACAGTAGAAACTGCAACTAGACCTGGAAGAGGCCCAGACATATAGAATATTGACTTACAGTGACAGGAAGTAGTGTAAATCTGTCAAGGAATGTTCCGTGTAGGGACACTGTGTAAGGACCATGTCAGTCAGAGCACAGTTCATTCATGGAGCTCTTTTCTAACGAGCTCATGATCTGAATCAGGTGTGTTAAATAAGTGAGACATGTACAACATGTGGGATGGGTTGCCAGGACTGGAATTGAGAACCGCTGCTACAGGAGGAGTCCCAGTGCCGTCGAGATGTCCTCGCTTTCCTCTGTGATTACCTGTCCATCTAACGTCAGCACAATGTGGTCATAATGCATTTACATTTATGCATTTAGCAGACGCTTTTATCCAAAGCGACTTACATTGCATTCAAGTTACAGTTTTTACATTTTATCAGCTCTTGCTTTCCCTGGGAATCGAACCCATGATCTTGGCATTGCTAGCGCCATGCTCTACTATTTGAGCTACAGGAAAGCTCGTGATGACATGAGATGACCCTCCCTACAGCCTTTAAGCTTCATCTTAGGTGTTGGGATGGGCTGATCTGAGAATGGCCCTGGGGGAGAGGGGATAATAGCATTTTTTTGCAAGGCAAACCTTGTGAGTTAAATTACTTTTAACTACTGTCATACAACTGCTCAAATACTTTTGGCCATGAACTGAAAAGTAACACAATTTCTCTTCAGTTTGATAGCATAGTTTGTGTAGACCAAACAAAAAAAAAAACTAATGTTTGCATTGAAATCATCTGAATAACAAAATATGCAATAAGTGTAGTGCTTTGATTAGATTGTGTTTCACACACTGTAGTCAATTGTTCATGGCTCACCTCAACTTCAAACAGAAACTCCGGGTCCTCCTTGAACAGAGCAGGCAAGAGCAGAATAGCTGCTTCCAACTGTAAGCCTTTAAACAAATTAACCTCATTAGATTAACATGGTGGATGCTTTTACCCCTTTTTTTAAATTTTTTTTTTTACATCCATTACTGTGTGTAAGACAGATAAATACAGGAAAAAAGACAGGTATGATCTCGGACAGAGAGGTAGGGTGTCAGTCAGTGGCACAATGAAAAACTAAGCAGTAATGATTTAATTACCTTTTTTCAGTCTGCCATCTTCACAGTCATCGATCATGCACCTGAACTTCTCCTTCAGGGGACTCCGCGAAACTTGAAGGACTCGGGGTGTCATTACAGAGAGCTGTGTGAAAATTTGTTGGTCCACATGAACATTGGCGTGTTCTCGCAGATCCGAAAGGAGCTTATGTAAAGAGGAAGGCAAAGGAGGAAAGACGTATTAAAATATAGTCATAACTCATACAATTAAATAAGGAGGCAATTAACACACTACTGTACTGAGCATTTTCGCCAGTCTGAAACACAGGAACTCAGAGAGAGTCTCCTCTGTGCTATATTTGGACACAAAATTTGTCCAATAGCATTTTATCAGCACCATCCTTTCTTTGAGGAGCTCTACGTTTGGTCTAAGCTTCTCTGTTTCCTCCTTCATTACACGCAGATGTTCCCTGATGCTTTGTTAATTTTCTCCAGCATCAACCGATTGGGGTAGTTAAATTGTTAAAAATGGAGGCTGTCAATAAAATGTTACCAAAAAGAAGAAGAAGAAAAAAAAAAAAAAACAGGCTTTAGAAAATCTTTAGTCAAGGGGAGCCCTACTAGAAAGAGTCCAGACTTCTAATTATTATTAGGCAACTAACAAATATTAATGATAAAAAGTTATGCATGACAATCAATAATCTTAAATATGGAAATGTGGCTTACCCATTCCTGTTATGTGTCCTAAAAATGTTAACAAGAGCTCTTTTCATCCAACTTGACAATGTACTGATGATTTTATATTCAAACTAATTTCCTTTTGATTTTTCAGTTATTCCAGCACGAACCATCTGTAACATTAGAGGTATAATTTACTCAAAATGTAATTCCAAACCCATATAATTCACTTTTGATGAACACAAAACACATTCTTAAAAAAAGCACCCACAAAAACTTAAAATTTAAAAGTAGCTTATGTAAGTCATGTGTCATATCTTATGAGGTGACAAAATCACTTTTTATTTATATTTATATAAATATTTATATTTATAACTCACTCAATATATTAAGTTTGAGTATACTGTAAAGAGTTATTTCAAATGAATATTCGAAAATAGTACTCAAATCCAGTAAATCGACATCAAAATAACTCAATGTAAAAGATTCATGACTGGTCACGAGGCATGCAAGTTTACAATGGTTTGATTTGTCAATATGATGTTACAAAAAGCATTGTAAATGAGGTAAAACACTTACTTTAGGTCTCTTGTTGTAACCTTTGTCTGCTCCGCATCGTGAATCAAAGCAAATGTCTCTCTGAGAAAAGTGTAGGACTGCCCATCACATAAATGCCTTTGTAAAACAATATGACGTTATAAATACATATTGTGAATGAGGTAAGTTACATCACTTACTTTCAGTGTTGTCTCTGTTAAAACCTGTCTGCACCGCAAATCAGTTTCAGCTCGTTTAGGCGCGCAAAGTACGTACATGTCCCGGATGTCACACCTTCTTCTTGTTTGATGGCGATAATTAATGTTCCTTAAGAGCATTATCGCTACCTACTGTACTGGATAACTGGTTGTGGATAATTCAACACCAGAGCTTTAACACTTTACTAATTTTACTTTTATATGGTAATGTGTAAATGAGTTACAGAGACATTTTATTTTGTGTGTGTTCATTAAATAAAAAAATATTGTGTGTCTGTGTGTGTATATATATATATATATATATATATATATATATATATATATATATATATATATATATATATATATATATATTTATTATAAATTAAAATTTGATGTACAATTAGTAAGTTAAGTTTAATTTACTGCAAATACAAAATTTGGAGTATAATGAAGTGAGGTGTAGGCAAGTATGGTAACCCATACTTGGAATTTGTGTTCTGCATTAATCCCATCCAAGTGCAAACACAGTTAAAAAAAAAACTTAATGGCTGGCTTAATGGCTTCTTTATGTACAGCAGTGGTGCTCTACAGCACCTTAACCACCCCAAAGTCAAGTCACCTTTATTTATATAGCGCTTTTAACAATACAGATTGTGTCAAAGCACTTAACAGTATCAAATTGGAGGATAGAGTGTCAGTAATGTATAATAATAAGATTAAACACTCAACTTTCAGTTAAAGGCATTTCATCTAGAAACGCTCTTCATTAACTGCAAGCCTTTCTACTCGCCGCGGGAGATTTGCTCATTCATTCTCGTGAGTGTTTACATTCCTCCGCAAGCGCACGTGAGCTCAGCTTTACAGAAACTCGCTGATATGATCACAGAGACTGAGCAACAACACCCGGACTCTGTTTTAATCATTCTCGGGGACTTTAATAAAGCAAATCTCTCCCGTGAACTGCCAAAATACAGACAGCATGTTACATGTCCCACCAGAGACAGTAATATATTGGATCACTGCTACACAGCGATAAAGGACGCATATCACTCTGTCCCACGGGCAGCTTTAGGACTCTCTGATCACTGTTTGGTTCATCTTATACCGACCTACAGGCAGAAACTCAAATCTGGAAAACCTGTATTAAGAACTGTTAAAAGATGGACTAATGAAACAGAGTGGGATTTACAAGCCTGTTTCGACCTTACTGATTGGACTGTTTTTGAATCTGCCGCAAATGATCTGGATGAGCTCACAGAGACTGTAACATCTTACATCAGTTTCTGTGAGGATATGTGCATTCCTACCAAGACTCATCTAACTTACAACAACGACAAACCATGGTTCACTGCAAAACTCAGACAGCTCCGTCAGGCCAAAGAAGATGCTTACAGAAAGGGGGATAAAGTCTTGTATAAACAGGCCAAATACACACTGGAAAAGGAGATCAGAGTGGCAAAGAGGAATTATTCCGGCAAGCTAAGGAAAAAATTCTCTTCCAGTGATTCTGCTTCAGTGTGGAAAGGTATGAAAGAAATCACCAGTTACAAGTCACCATCCCCCAGCACTCTGGAGAATCAACACCTGGCAGACGGTTTGAACGAGTTCTATTGCAGGTTTGAAAAAACACCCCACACCCACCCTGAACACCTCTCCACACAACCATTCACACAACCATTCACACCTCCAGCAACCCCGTCTCCCCCACACCTGCAATTCAGATCAGTGAAGATGAGGTGCGCCAGGTCTTCAGGAAGAACAAAAGAAGGAAAGCACCAGGCCCAGACGGTGTGTCACCAGCCTGCCTAAAAATCTGTGCTGACCAGCTGGCCCCCATCTTCACACAGATCTTCAACAGATCTCTGGAGCTGTGCGAAGTCCCCTCATGCTTCAAACGCTCCACCATCATCCCCGTCCCAAAGAAACCCAAAATTACTGGACTTAATGACTACAGACCTGTGGCTCTAACATCTGTGGTCATGAAGTCATTTGAAAGACTGGTTTTGGCTTATCTGAAGTCCTCCACTGGACCCTTACTGGACCCCCTGCAGTTTGCCTACAGAGCAAACAGGTCTGTGGATGATGCAGTCAACATGGGACTTCACTTCATCCTGCAGCATCTGGACAGACCAGGGACTTATGTGAGGATCCTGTTCGTAGACTTCAGCTCCGCTTTTAACACCATCATCCCGGACACCCTTCAGAACAAACTAACTCAGCTCTCCGTCCCCACCTCCGTCTGTCAGTGGATCACCAGCTTCCTGACAGACAGGCAGCAGCTAGTGAGGCTGGGAAAATACACATCCAGCACTCGTACGATCAGCACTGGAGCTCCTCAGGGCTGTGTTCTCTCCCCACTGCTCTTCTCCTTGTACACTAACGACTGCACATCTAAAGACCCCTCTGTCAAGCTCCTGAAGTTTGCAGACGACACCACACTGATCGGCCTCATCCAGGACGGTGACGAGTCTGCCTACAGACAGGAGGTTAAGGAGCTGGCTGTCTGGTGCAGTCTTAACAACCTGGAGCTCAACACGCTCAAAACTGTGGAGATGATCGTGGACTTCAGGAGAAACCCCTCTGCACTCCCCCCACTCACCATCATGAACAGCACTGTGACTGCAGTGGAGTCATTCAGATTCCTGGGCACCACCATCTCCCAGGACCTGAAGTGGGACAATCACATAGACTCCATTGTGAAAAAGGCCCAGCAGAGGTTGTACTTCCTTCGCCAGCTGAGGAAGTTCAACCTGCCACAGGACTTGCTGAATCAGTTCTACTCCGCCATCATTGAATCCGTCCTCTGCACTTCAATAACTGTCTGGTTCAGCTCAGCTACCAAATCTGACCTCAGAAGACTACAGAGGGTAGTCCGGACTGCTGAGCGAATCATTGGTACAACCCTCCCCACTCTCCAAGAACTGTACTCATCCAGAGTGAGCAAAAGGGCTGGCAAAATCACTCTGGACCCCTCACATCCAGCACACTCCCTCTTTGAACTGTTACCGTCTGGTCGACGCTACAGAGCTCTGAGCACCAGAACGACCAGACACAGGAACAGTTTCTTCCCTCAGGCAATCCATCTCATGAACACTTGACATTAAAAGTGGAACACACAACACTATTATAAATTATTTATTCAACACACATACTTATTTTTTTTCATTTCAGATTTGCACATATTAGACCTGTACACCATAATTGTCTATATATTGTGTTTTTGCTATTTGTACATTGCCTATTTGTAAATTATTCTTTTATTATCTGTGCCCTGTCCTGTTGCTGTCTTTCTGTTGCACTGTAGAGCTTCTGTCACAAAAACAAATTCCTCGTATGTGTAAGCATACCTGGCCAATAAAGCTCATTCTGATTCTGATTCTGATTCTGATTCTGATTATTGAACTCAGAGATGTCATTGTCTAGCTCAGTTTAGTTCAAATAGCATATATGAAATCAAATTGACGATAATCGTTAGAAATTAAGTGTCCCCAACTGAGCAAGCCAGAGGCGACAGCGGCAAGGAACGAAAACTCCCTCTGTGACAGAACGAAGAAAAAAACCTTGGGAGAAACCAGGCTCAGTCGGGGGGCTAGTTCTCCTCTGGCCAGGATATCATTATTTATTTTTTTACTTATTGTATTGTATCAATTAAATTTTAAATGTATAAATGTATTATATTTCTATTTTTATATTGTTGCAATTTCCAACAATAATAGTATTATGTAGTTAGGTATTTTACTATATTATAGTTACTTTGCTTAATTTTAAGTTTTATTGTATTCAAGTCGAGGTCTTCACTGGGGATATGTCCCCGGGGCCCATCCAGGTGTCCGGCCTCCGCCGACGGTCAGGGTCGCAGACATCATCTCCCGGCGCCATCTGATCCGGACACGGACTGAGAAACAGACAAATATTAGCGTAGATGCCATTCTTCTTACGATGTAACGAGTACATTGTGTGTTATGAGGAGTGTTCCCGGTTCCGGTTGATCTAATTAATGCAGCCTAACAATCCTTTAACGGATTTGAATAATAGAAGTGTATTAGTGTGTTATGTGTAAGCCAGTTTAAAGAAATGTGTCTTTAATCTAGATTTAAACTGACACAGTGTGTCTGCCTCCCGAACAGTGTTAGGTAGATTGTTCCAGAGTTTGGGCGCTAAATAGGAAAAGGATCTGCCGCCCGCAGTCGATTTTGATATTCTAGGTATTATCAAATGGCCAGAGTTTTGAGAACGCAGCAGACGTGGAGGACTATAATGTGATAAGAGCTCGCTCAAGTACTGAGGAGCTAAGCCATTCAGGGCTTTATAAGTAATTAACAAGAACCTCTGAAGGACCACTGAAGAACCGCAGAAGAACCATACAGGTGCTTAACAGGTTCTTTATACGGTAGCGGTGCTATATAGCATCTCAACCTCCCCAAAGAACCGCTGAAGAACCATTTTTTTTTTAGAGTGTATTGTTGTACAGCTATTTTTAATGGCAGGTTTGATTCCTTCTTATCTTTGTGTACAAATATGTGTATTTTTGGCTTTTTGAATAACCAAGGAGGTATGGATGAAATTGCAACTGAAGGGGCTACTTCTATTTCCTTCAGGCCCATTTCCCGAGCCTCTCTATTCGCCACCCATCCGAAACTACTTAACTTTCCATACTCATACTCCCAACAATCTTCCAGTACCTTTTTAACCGGATGTCTCTCATCCTGCCCTCTTACATTTATCCAGTATCTCATTCTCAACTTTCTTCTACGGATTTCTAAAGGCATTTCCCCCATCTCTACTAGAATTGATGATATTGGTGATGTACAAAAAGCTCCAAAGCTGATCCTTAAAGCCTGACTCTGAATTACATCAACCTTCTTGAGGCATACTTCTGCTGCAGAACTATATATAATGCTTCCATAGTCAATAGCAGATCTTATCAGTACGTTATATATTCTTTTTAAAAAAATGACTCCTTGCTCCCCACTCCACTTCAGCTAAGCATCTCATTATATTTATTCCTTTCTTGCATTTGTCTATTAACTTTTTAATATGAATGCTAAATGTCAGTTTATTATCCATCTGCATTCCTAAAAATATTACCTTTTATTACCTTTACTTGTTCCAATTATTGACCATATTTTATATTCACTTTATTATTTTTCCTCCTTTTTGTGAAACATATAACTTGTGTTTTTGCAAGTGAAAACTCCACATATTTGCCCTGTTTTCCACCTTATTTACTGCAATCTGCAGGCTTTTAACTACAAATTCTTAATTTCTTCCACTCTTCCATAAGGCTCCGTCATCTGCATACAAAGATCTTCCTATTCCTGTGTCTATTTCTGCATATATATCATTTATCATAATATTAAATAGAATTGGGCTGCATACGCTACCTTGTGGAGTTCCATTATCAATTGTGAAAATCTGTGAGTAAATTGTCCCAATTCTGACTTGTATAGTTCTACTTAATAAAAAATCCTTAATCCAATCATAAACCCTTCCTGTAATTCCCATTCTATCAAGTTTTATAAGCAGACCCTCTTTCCAGAACATACCATAAAGCCTTCTCTATATCAAAGAACACTCCAACTACAATTTCTTTATTAATTTGAGCTTTTCTTATTGCCACCTCCAAACTGATTGCAGTCTATTGTACTCCTTCCCTTTCTGAAACCACTCTGGTATGGGGAAAATAAACCCTTTTTCTCAATATAGAACACCAATCTTGACATAACAATCCTTTCCATGAGCTTACACATATTTGAGGTTAATGCAATTGGCCTATAACTACTTGGTTGAGATTGATCTTTCCCTGGTTTTGCTATTGGTACAATTACCCCATTCTAATGGAAGTTTTCCTGTTGTCCATACTTTATTAAACAATGCTAGTAATATCTGTAATGAGTTATCTGATAAATTCTTTAACATCTCAGCACATATTCCATCTTTTCCTGGAGAAGACTTTCTTACCCCTGAGAGAGCTTGTTTCATTTCATATATTGTGAACTCTTCCTCAATTACATTACTGACATGGCCTCTTTTTTTCAAAAATTTTGGGATTTTCTTTAATACATGTATTCCTATAAGTTCTCATTTCTTCAGAAATATTGTCGTTACTGTGTACCTTCATAAATGTTTCTGCCAAAATTTCAGCTTTTTCCTTATCTGTAATCACTACTTTATCTTTTCCTGTTAACACAGGTATACTGCTGCATCTTTGGATTCCACTCATTTTCTTTATCATCCCCCATATTTCATTAATTTCTATATCCTCACCAATACTATCACAGAATTCTGCCCAATATTTCCTCTTAGCTGCCCTAATCACACGCCTCACTATTGGTTGTGCCTTTTTATAATGAAGTGAAGTGAAGTGAAGTGAAGTGACGTGGCCAAGTATGGTGACCCATACTCGGAATTTGTGCTCTGCAATTTCTAATTTATTAGATCATTAAAATTAATACTACTACTTACTTTCCTAAGAGCTTTGTTCCTCTTTGATACTGCCTTACTACAATCCTCATTCCACCAAGGAACAACTTTCTTTCTTTTTCCACCTCTCTTTTTTCCCCATTGCTTCTACTGCTGCTTTCCGTATAGCTTCACATATTTCCTTATTAATCTCCTCCACATCCTCCTCCTCAACTGAAATCCCTGTCAGATTGACAGGGATTTTCTCTACCTGTAGCACATTCTTCTCTTTCTCAATTTGAACTTTATTCCTTACTTGAGGTGCTAATTCCACCTTTTCTTTTATTTTTGTTCCCTGTTCCACTCTCTTCAAAGCTTCAGCATATGATAATTCTTTATCCGTTCTAACATTTTGTACTTTCACTGCTTGTTGTCTAGCTTGACATCCTCCATACCCAGCACTATGCTCTCCTCCACAGTTACAACATTTTGGATTAACACCTTGTTCACATTTACTGTACTCATGCTCTCCACCACATCTTGCACACCTTTGCAAACTGCTGCCACATGTCCGTATCTTTGACATTTATAACATCTTAATGGGGGAGGCACATAAGGTCTAACCACATAGCTCATGAATCCTAAATATATCCTCTCAGGTAGTTTTTCCTCATCAAAATTAATCATCACAGAAAGACTATCCTTTCTTACTTTATCTATGGTAACCTGAAGTCTTCTTACGTCCTTTACTTCTGCACCAGAAATGCTCTCTTTAATTTTCTCTGCAGACATTTCAGTTGGGATTCCTGATATTACCCCTCTTACCCATTTCTTTACTTCTGGAATTGAGCAAATCACTTTTTTTCCCTAGTAACATCTTTATTCCAAGAGCCTTTTTTTGTTGCCAATATTCTTTACAGAATAGTAGCAAGTTCCCATCTCTTAGCGTTTTCATTAAAAATTAAAAAAAGGATGCAAGTTATTAACTTTTTAAATTTCACATTTCAAAAACCTAGTGTTTAATCATGTCTAAATATTTATTCAAATGCAAAACATAAAAATAAGTAAGCAGGTATGACCTGCAATACTTTTTTGAGAAACTAGTAGATACATGTATATTTATTAAAGATCCATACAGGTACCTAGTGGGTAAACCATGCCATTACAAATGAAAATGTTTTTTTTTTTCCAACCACAAAATGACTCTAATTTGCCTCTTTGTATTGGAATTTAAAACCCTTATCTCTATTTTAACCTTAAATACTACACTAATTGTAATATAAGTAATAGAAATATTAGAAAAAACAAAACAAACAAAAAAAAAACCTGAAAAAAAAAAATTGAACAAAAATATAGAACATTGCCTCTCCCATCACTCTCCAGAATAAAATGATACTGTAAATGTCATCGACGTAATAATCAATGCATAATATGCTGTAAAGTTTACCAAAAGTTGCTGCAAATACATGTACAGTGAAGCTGTCGTCTATCCTGCTTAAACCCATTCAAATGTATTGACAGTGCTGGTTTGTTTTATAACTAATTGAGCGCTCCATGAACCACGTGACCGCGTGGCGGCGACGAGATCAAAGAAGCCTGTCGCAACTATTTTTTTTAACTGAGGCGCTACAATAAATTACGCCACATTAAGTGCGCCAAAACGGTATTTATTGCTGTTTGAATTTCGTATTAAAACTTACAAAATTTGAAAGCTGAGACTTTTCACATCACAAGCAGGGTTGCCACTTTGGCGTGAGATTTACATGGGCAGCGTGAGACAGAGCCTGAAAGCGTGTCTCACGCCAAATGCGTGAGAGTTGGCAACCCTGGGATTCCTCTCCCGATACCTCATCCTCCATCTCTAGATCACTTTCCGAATCAACACCGCTTCCTACCATGCGCACTCCACTCTCAATCCAGCTGTTGCCTATGGCAAGCCGGTTTAGCATTTAAAACTGTGTTTTGACTATCCATAAATATAATTTCAGATAGTCACAATTACTATGGCTTGCCATAGTTGCCAAACCACAGACCCACGGCACACTCGGGTAATAGAGTTCGTAAAGCCACAATCTTCTGAAGCAAGTCTTGACTAATGAATATTGATTTTGTTACGTAACAACGCCCACTAAGGAACGTCAGCAGCGTCTAATTAATCTAATTAATCATAATATATTATTTTACCATAGATTCTCAGTACGCGCGGCACAGATGTAACTGCAGTACACACACTCATATATCCTTACACTTAAAATAATTAGAATAAAATTGTATTAACGATTATGTTTCGGTTGTAGTTCAGTCAGTATTCAGTGAAAATGTACACCAGAGACCGACTCTTATTTTGAAAATGATGGACTTCTCACGCTTTACAGTTGCGCAGTGTGTCTTTGTTTGCATTCCCTGCTCAATCGCACTAAAATACTGAGATGAGTGAACTTCATTTCCAAACGGAAACATGAATTTTATATAACACCAGTAATTATTAAAGCCAATTTCATCAGGTGAAGGAAGCGGTACGTGTCATCCATTATATCCATTAAAGATTTCGGATGCAGTCAGTCTGATAATATGAGAAGCTCTCTGTCACAAGGAGACTTTATGAATCTGTCTATATATCTGTGTTGAACAGCAGCTGCATAACAAAAATAATAGTGAGTAATGGCATATGGGAGTAACTGTTTCTCAGTGACCCATTCCTTCATACTTACATTCTTTATTCATTCTGTTAAAGGGTTATGGACCAAACAATGCGTGATAAGCTCTCACAACTGGTTGAGGAGTTGACTACCTCTGGAGAACCACAGTTAAATCAAGACAAAATGAAGGAGGTGAAGAAAATATGCAGGTATGTTTAGTTGGTTGTTGTTGTTTTCTTTTTCACACACAGTAATACAAACATGTGGACCAAACTGTGAGTCATGTGAGTAATATTCTGGCAAAGATTTTGTAGGAGCAGAACAACACTCTTCTTTAAGGACATCTTTATTTGCTTAGTGAGTGTTTTTGTCTCATTGCGGTCACTGCATTAGTAAAAGGCCTTTACCCTAGAGCCTATTGAATTGCATTTTGTCCTGGCAGATGGGGATAGAAAAAAAAAAAAAAGATTCTGTAAATTTTGATTTTAGACAGCCATGCCATGATCACCAAAGCTCTTGCCACCTCTGCCCGAAGGCTGTTTACGATCTCTAGTCACAGAATGAGGAAACTGGCCTTACCCAGTGTTTATTTATCAATGCTGTCAGAATCAAAGTCCATTTCATGATTTGCCAAGTCAGCATAAATTTGTATTTGCTCATGTGCCTGTGTGTTTGTTTTTGTGGCCATAGAGCAGCACTGGACATATGACCTTACGCTCCTTGTTAAGTTGTAACTCTTCTTCCTTTTCTGACCACAGAGTTTCCACTGACTATGTTGATCATTTCTACCACTTGATTATGACCCAGCTGAATCAAGAGCATGCAGAGATCCGTCTCTCTGCCTTCCAAATGGTCAATGAGATTTTCAGCCGGTCGCATCACTTCAGAGGTCTTCTCATCACAAACTTTCAGGAGTTCCTGGAGCTTACAGTAGAAACAGATGCTGAGCAACCGTTGCCTCCACCCAAAGAGGTGGCGAGAAAACTAAGGACACTTGCCATTCAGACTGTGCAGTCTTGGCACGCCATGTATGGAGAGGCGTATAAGAAACTGTCTCTGGGATATCACTTTCTTAAGCAGATTAAAAAGGTATTTATCTGGACATGCCTGTTTTGTGATTAAAGTATTTAATGCCATCAGTTTGCACCCTGGGACACATCACTGTTGTTATGTTATTATATAAAGACTGTTATGGAAAAGATATTATGTTCTAGCTAAATTTAGCTGGGTAATCAAATGTGAATGAATTGAGCAATTGATGAAAAAAATAATATTTAGGAATTGTTTCATTTGTATTTTCCAATATTATGTTCAAATAGTTTATTATTTACAAATGGTTTTCATGCACTTGATGTTATGGGCGGTTTTAATTTTGGTTATTATAATTCGTCATTATATTAGTGAAATGTCTCTCTAAAGAGATAGTTCGACCAAAAATTTATGTATCCTGTATCCAAACCTGTATGAATTTCTTTATCTACTTAACACAAAAGAATATATTTTGAAGAATAAGGGTAACCACATAGTTGCTGGTCTCCATTGACTTCTGTAGTATGGAAAAAAGTAATATGCAATTCAATGGGCACCAGAAATTGTTTGATAACCAACAAACGGATTATTAATTTTTGTGTGAACTATCCCTTTAAGAAATGCATTGTTTCTTTTTTTAGGTAGATTTTCATGATGTTGAAGCAAGAACACTGGCTGAGAGAAAAAGACAAGAGGAGAAACAGAAGAGATTGGAAAGAATTTACAAAGAGAAGCTTGAAAAGGCCAAACAAGAATTGGAGGGTAAACACCTTTATGTTCACAAACCGTAACTCCACTGAAGAAAAAAAATATCTACAGATAATTACTTGTTACCATTTGAACATGAATCAATTACCAAAATAAATGAAAGTAAAATATAAAAGTAAAATCATTTTACACTAAAATCAGTTGTCTACACTAAAATCAAGTAATTATTTTTTGTTAAATGTGAGCCAAAATAGTCACAATTAAAAGAACCAAAGACTTAAACTACTTCAGTCTGTGTGCATTGAATTTATTTAATACACGAGTTTCACAATTTGAGTTGAATTACTGAAATAAATTAACTTTTCCACGACATTCTAATTTATTGAGATGCACCTGTACATTTTATAATATATTAAAATTGAAAACTTTTTAAAAAAAAATTATAATTATATTTCACAATATTGCTGTTTTTTTTTTATTTATTTAATCAAATAAATTCAGCCTTGATGAGCAGAATATATTTATTTCAGAATCATTAATTGTAATGTTTCCAAACTTTTGGCAGGTACTTTAATAATAATAACAATTCTATATAGTATATTCTTTATTATAATATATTATAGTACTTTATTGTAATATATTATATTATATTGTTATCATGATTATTAAGTGCTGCTTTTTATTTTTTACAGGACAATAGTATGTATTCTTACAGTATAAGATATATCTTTTAATGTGTCTAAAATATATATTTTTAATAAGTGCTGGGGGCGTGGCTTGGGGCGTGGTCAGATTTTCCTTCTTTTTTGTCTCTAGCTGATCACATGCCTGATTTACACACACATTTATTTTATATAAATGTAATTTTTTAATCATCATTATATCACTTCTTCTCTAAACTTAAAGGGCTAGCAATGTGGCAAACAGGCCAATAGTGCCGCAGTACTCTTCACAATGCAAAGTAACATTACAGTCATAGAGCCAGTTGAGTTCAGGTACACTATTGGCTTGTTTTCAGAAATGTTGTAAAATTCTTTTACTGAATAATAACATTAAATTCCTCAAAATGGAACTACTGATCCATAATAAAGAACTTGGTTGGAGATGACATCATAACATTGATGCCACTGCATTGCCATGTTTATATTTTGACACATTCTTGATAGGACATTATCTGATTACCCATCCATGTTTTATATCTGAAGTCTGCCTACATTACACAGCAGAATTTCTACACATTTTTTTATTTTATTTAGATACTGGAATTACTGCTTATTGTAAGTGGGAGTGAGTTATGTTCATCTTTAATTATAGTTCACTATACTTCTTCATAATCATAGTATCGAACATCAGATCAGCTGACGTACAAGGCACCTACACATATTTATTATAATTACCAATGCGTTCATTGTGGAAACAGATTTGTGCTTTTATGAGAGTGATTTATTATTACAGGCTTGCATAATATTATTTTTTGTACAACTTTTTGGAATTAAATCACTTTCAGCTAATAATCCTAGTTATAATGTATTATATACAGTATAGGCACACCTATCTTAGCGATGTCTGTATAGCTTATCCTGTGTAAATCGGCAATAATCATTACTGACGTCCACAGTAACAAGTACAGTCAAAAGGTTTTGGACAGTAAGATTTTATTTTATTTATTTTTTTAAAGAAGTCTCTTCTGCTCACCAAGCCTGAATTTATTTGATCCAAAGTAAAGCAAAAACAGTAAAATTTTGAAATATTTCTACTATTTAAAATAACTTTTCTATTTGAATATATTTTAAAATGAATATATTTTAAAATTTGAATAAATTTTCAGCATCATTACTCCAGTCTTCAGTGTCACATGATCCTTCAGAAATCATTATAATAATTTTTATTATTATTATTATTATCATCAATATTTAAAATAGTCAAGTACATTTTATAGAAATGAATACTTTTATTCAGCAAGGATGCTTTAAATTGATCAAAAGTGATGATAAAGACGTTTATAATGTTACAAAATAATTCTATTTCAGATAAATGCTGTTCTTCTGAACTTTCTATTCATCAAAGAAGCCTTAAAAATTCTACTCAGCTGTTTTTAACAATAATAATAATAATAATAATAATAATAATAAATGTTTTTAATAATAAATGTCATGATTTCTGAAGGATCATGTGACTGGAGTAATAATGCTAAAAATTCAGCTTTGAAATCACAGGAATAAATTACATTTTAAAATATATTCAAATAGAAAACAGCTATTTTAAATAGTAAAAATATTTCAAAAGTTTACTCTTTTTGCTGTACTTTCGATCAAATAAATGCACGCTTGGTGAGCAGATGTTTTTTTAAAAACATTAAAAATATTACTGTCCAAAAACTTTTGACTGGTAGTGTACTTCACAGACATTATGTTCTGAAAACTTATCCTGTCTGACTGATACCTTCAAGATATCGTTTAGTCATTGACACCCTGTTTGTATACGCAATGTGGCTACACCTTCTGCTGGTTTAGCATCCCATCAGCAGTCCAGTCATTTGTATGTAGAAATCACTGGGTGGAACTAATTCTAAATTGCTGTCATTAAAATGCACAGATAGGAAATATTTAAACAATGTACAAGTAAAGTTTGCGTAAATGTGAAATTCCTAGATTTGTATTGATGTAAGGGTAAGTTTACAATAAAGTATTTTAAGTTTTTTACTGCATGTTTAAGATTTCACAGTTCCACCAAGAATCAACATTTCCTGAGGAACTATGTTAAGCAAATACTTTATATGCTGGTTAAACACTGAGGGTCAGCTCCCAGGACATGCTGTAAATGAAATGAACTATATCCTGGAATAAGTAATCTTAGGTATAATACTGTAATTAAAAAAATCAACAGCCTAAATATTTACCTCAATAAATCAATCATTTTAATTCATAATCTCTTGACTAGCCTTGTCAGAAGTGGTTAATGACTTGGGAATAAATTACATTCTTTAAGACTTGGGAGAAGTAAAACCTGGCAGTATATTTACAGGATGTGGGTGAAGTAGTATAGTTGTAGGTAATATGTTTTTTTTTTTTTTTTTTTTTTAAACAATCATTAAAAAACAATAAGAAAAACATTGTGCCCATCCATTTCTATCCATGCTAAAATGTTTGTTTTGATCTCTCTTTCATTAAGAAATGACGACTGAGATTGAGGACACCTTGACTGAGATGAACAACTGCATAAAACTGCTTGCAACCGATGACTTAAACCTGTTTAATGAAGAAGCAGCCGTTTCTAAAACCTCTGCAGGAGCCGAGAACATATCTGACCAACCCTGCTGCAGTAAAGACCTGAGCAATGAGCAGAACGGAAAGATGACAGAGAAGAAAAATGATGAAGGGCAAACAGACAAGTCTAGTGACGAGACTGACACAGAGGAAGGTCCTGATGAGGATATGTTTCTCCGCAGCACTGGTTTAATGTCTTATAGATATCAGCTGGAGCTCAGTATGTCCACAGGTGTATCTGACTGATCGGGTTCACAGACATTCTCATTTATTCTCTTTCATGTCGTAGCATAGCATGGAATTTGGAGTTTAAATCAGGAAATGTTGTGAATAATCATCTGAATCATGTCTGCAGATTTAAAATTGAGGGAGACGGAAGAGAATGAAGCAATAGTAAACACTGTGAGAGATCTCCATAGACTCATCACAACCAGACACCTGCCTCTAGTGCAGTCCTGGATCCAGGTAAACCCTTTGACCTCTGAAAGGAATCATTCTTTCCCAAATTAAAAACCTGTCATTGATTATTCAAAAAGAGATGTTCAGCAGAATGTCCAAGCTGCTGTTTTCCACAAAAATCCATATTTAAAACTATACAAACCATGTGTCTTTATAAAAATGTGTCTTTTACAGGTCTTTACAAAGGTGTGTGTTGAGGAAGAACTGATGAGAAGAGTCACTGAGTTAAAGAAATCACTGGAGTACGCCTTGGGAAAACACGAGTGTCTTCATATAGACTACAAAAACAGAGAAAGAAGAGTGGTGAGTTTTTCAGATAAAGGCCTACGCTTTTTTGCGCTGATTTTGAGAGCTAGTGCTTTAAACAGTAATGAGAGTACTACACCCTTACATCCTGTTGTTTCTGTTATAATTGTGTGCTTCCTATATTTGAAGCAGCTGTTGAGTTGTGAAGGTGACAATGTGAGTTGACGGACAACTGTTTATATGTTTGACGTGCTCTACAGCTGTTCCACACGGTTTATTGTCCATCCATCTAAAAGGATTTTACAATGCCAAATTTTCACAGTTACATCAAAGCCAGATCATAATGTTTCTGGTCTGTTTAAATCATCTTTCGTTTTTAACAATGTGTTTACATAATGATAATTGTTATTCATATATAATATTAATAATTATAATATAATACATTAATTTATATATCAATGAATTTCCATTGATTGGAAACGGTATTCATCTGTTTCACCATTGTTGAAATCATTCAGCTTGCAACTGATTTTTCTGTTTTGAGTGTATTCTAAGATATAGTATACTGTACACACACATACAGTATGTACCATGCTGTAAGCAGTAGTGTAGTGATCACAGTTATTGAGCAGTGCAAATTATATCTGGAATAACTTCAGTAATGCATTATCCCCAGAGGAAGGCGCTCCTTCCCCACACATTAAATACTGTAATTTTGTCAAATAGTATGCTGTAAAATGTTTGCTTGTCAAAAGATGTCCACATGTAACACATGACGAGGGTGTTGAGAATATTTGTGTAGTGTGCACGTTTTTAGATTACACTGTTTATTGTATGGTCAAACTCTAAAGACTTGCATCTTTGCATCAATACTGGGAGGTTTGCTACAGGGAGGCACAGCTCATGTGCTAATGGAGATTTGCTCACTCTAGGGTGGAATGGGACACAGCAAGCAGTTAGGAGACACATCATTATGACACGTTATCCATTTTTAACTGGGTGAAAAGAACAGACAGGGTAGAGAGAAAGGAGGGGTGTGACATTGACAAAGCACTTGACTGCACGCCAGAGAGGTTTATCACTCTCAGTGACGATTTTCAATGCAAAAAGTCAGTGCTTTGTGATAAAGCAACAACTAAAAGGCCTTTATCATAATTAGTTTTTCCTTTTCTCCCTAAAAGCATTCCATTACTTTATTCCCTGTGTCATTGCTATGACATGGGTGGAATTGCTTTCAGCTTAAACTCCTACTGATTGAGGAACAGAAAAAGGTGTAAAATGACTATTTATAATTTTTCTGTGTGCCTTGATCAGATGATAATGAGTTTTAGATAAAAAAAAAAAAAAAAAAAAACCACCAACTCCAATGGTTTGGAAATGCAAATGTAGTATAAGGAAAAATAAATTACTAAAGTATACCAAAATATCAGTTATTTGCATAAATAGCACACTATATTTTTCCTCATGTAAGATCCTCAGATTTAATGCACATGATAAATGGGATAATGTTTTAAACACAAACTCCACTTGTGTGGATTTGTGGCTGAGGTCTGGGGTGTCTTATAGACAAAATATGTAGGCTAATGAAACAACATTTATAGGGCCAGGGGAGAATATACATTATTTACTGTGATAAGGCAACTTAATGGTTTGGCCTGAAGGAGCAATAATTGAGAACAAAAATATCTATTTACATCCCCAATTCCAGTAAAGTTGGGAAGTTTTGTAAAATCAAGAATCTGTGGTTTGTCAGATGTCTTTAACCTTCATTTATCTGACAAAGGTACAATTACAAAATTTCCAGTGTTTTCACTGACAAACTTGAATGTATTTTGTAAAATCAACTTTTTTTTTTTTTTTTTGTAATTTTGATGGCTGCAACACACTCCGCAAAAGTTAAGACAGAGGCATAATAAAAGTGAAAAGGTTATAGAATATCCAAGTTAAACTGTTTTGAAACAGTCCACAATAAGCAGGTGAATTGGTAATCGGTCAGGGTATCATGATTGGGTTCATACTAGGGGTGTAACGAGTCACTCGTTTTCTCGATGCATCGATTACAAACCCTGACGATGCATATGCATCGATCTTGAAACTTGATTTTTGAATCGTGAATCGTCGATTTCGGACAGTAATCGATTTAAAACGCTAAGAATCGAATGAATCGCGATTTCTATAGCGATTCAATGCTTTCAAAATATATACACATTAAATTACTACAAGCACGAATTAATGGAGACCTTGAACAGCGTTCGTGCCTCACATCTCTCCTTCACGCGCTCCACTATATTTACTGCCTGTCACAGGATTGCACTCGCGCTCCGTTCGTCTCACGGACACATTTTTTGAGCAGCTGATGTGTGATCTCTCCTTAGTACTCGTGGCCAGTACTGCTAAAGTGAAGTAGTTTAGTTTTCTGTAGTTTTTCAATGGCTCTCGGTCATATCGTCGATATTACCTGAGCAGTCGTAGGCTGCGCATTTATTGCATGGACGGAGCAAAAATGTAAGTGTCTAAAGCATACGCACAGTTCTATTGAATGATTCATGTATTTTCACAATGTCGTTGAACCGAATGTATGAAGAAAACTGTTAAAATAACCACATTAACAACAACCTTGAAATAAGAGCGCGAGGTTTATCTGTTAATCAGATGCACAAGTAGCATTAGTTGCTATAGGAAACAAACATCGGGCGCTTTTTCTTTCAGAATCATTCACCAATGGAGAGGAAAAGTTAAATACCATAGCATTTTATTTTCTGAAAATGAGAGCACTGAAATATAAGTGATCTAGGCTTGTAGAACTTAAGACGTGCCAGGAAAATGCCTGATATGGACAAAGGCAGCTGCAGCTAAGCTGAATAAAATGAACTGGTGAAACATTAAGACAATAAACACAATAAATAAATAAAATTCATGAATGATGCAGTGTTAATTGACATATCATTTATTACAGTACATAAACGATAAAGTTTTCTACCTTATTCTGTGCGGGAAATTGAAATAATTGTTTGTAATATATAAAACAATCATGAAATTGCCATTAGGAAAAAATTATAGATTACAAATGATTTATTATTGTCCAGCAGTGTATTTGATTTATTTATAGCAAATTCAAAGTAAAAGAGAAAATAATTTCCTGTAAAAAAATAAAATAAATAAATAAAAAATAATACATACATAAAATTATTGTATTTGACATTTCTGTCACTTCTGAAATGATGGCTACACACCTGGTGTGACAAAAATGTTAACCTATACATAATACTTTTAAATCTCTTTTTTTAAAATCTTGGCGTACATAAATTTCTACATGTGTCATGTCACACCATAGCATCATTAAACTAGAATCTAACAATGGACAAACGTGTTTTTTTTCTCTAACCTATGGTTCTCTAACCATAAAGGCTGCTGTGTAATTTGCCCTCTGACTAAGCATTTAAAGAATTCAGGGGAAGCATTTACATAATCTTGTGAATGCACTGAAAGAATGCAGAGTCGAATCGTTAATCGAATCGAATCGAATTTAATTGTGAATTGAATCGAATTGAATCGTTTTGAATTTGCAAAAAGCGTTCTTGAATCGAATCGAAAACCTATGAATCGTGAATCGAATCGATTCGCTGTCTACCCAAAGATTCACAGCCCTAGTTCATACGGAGCATCCTGTCTTTGCCAGCAAAGCTGGATCATGGCTCACCACTTTGTTCCAAATTTCAAGTGTCAAACAAATCAAAAATCAAATTTCTCAATGCAAAATCGCAAAGTATTTATGTCTTTCACCAACTACCATACATAGTTTTGTGAAAAGATTCAGGGATCCAAGAAATCTCAGTACGTATAGGGCAAGGCAAGACCTCAGTTGAATGTGTGTGACCTTTGAGCCCTCAGATGAGTTGCATAAGAAACATTCATGCTGCGGTGTTAAATATGGCCACATGGGCTCAGGAGTACTATGGAAAACTGCTTTCACTTAATACATTCTGCAGCTGCATCAAGAAATGCAACTTGAATCTCTGTTACACAAGGAGAAATATATACATCAATTCTAGGCAGATACACCAGCGAGTTCTCTGGGTCAGAGTTCATTTCAGATAGTCAAAAAGACAGTGGAAATGTGTGATGTGGTCAGATAAGTCCACTTTTCAGCTTGTTTTTGGGAAAACGGACATCAAATTGTCAGTCCCAAAGACAAAAGGGACCATCCAGACTTCAGTCATTGACAGGTGCAAAAGCAAACGTCTGTCATGGCATCAGTGCAAACGTCATGGGTGACTTGCATATGTGTGAAGGCACCATTGACATGGAGGCATATATTGGGATTGTACAGATACATATACTGCCACCATACTTGACTTCGCTGACGATCTTGCTCTCCTATCAACCAACCAGTACAATATGCAGGCTAAGACTGATAGGCTGAACAACTTTGCCAGACAAGTTGGGCTCAGTATCAACACCTCCAAAACACAAGTGATGTGTGTCAACTCCATCCCCACAGCACCCATACTTGTTAAAGATGAACCGCTTGAGTTTGTGGAAGATTTCACCTATCTGGGAAGTCTCATCAGTAAGGACAGCGGGGCATCTAAAGATATTAAAACAAGGCTGAGAAAGGCTCAGGGTGCCTTCTCCCAACTCTGGTCTATCTGGAGATCAAAACAATACAGTCTTAAAACGAAGATACTCCTATATAACAGCAATGTAAAGTCCGTTCTGCTGTACGGTTCTGAGAGCTGACAAGCTGTCAAAACAGACATGAGGAGAATGGAAGTGTTCCATAATGGATGGCTCCGATGAATATGCCAGATATTTTGGCCTAATAAGATCTCCAACAATGAACTGTTCAAGAAAACGGGAAGTTGGAGCATCACCAAGGAGATTACGTACAGATGCCTGAGATGGCTGGGACATGTGTTGAGGATGGAGCAGGACCGCATCACAAAAATCGCCTTAAGATGGACACCACCTGGCAAAAGAAAACCTGGGAGGCCCAAAACCTTAAACAAACCAACATTTGTGAATGTTGTTTTGTTTAATAACATTTCAAAGTAATTAAAAGGTTAAAAGACCTACAGCTCCTGCAGGATTTGACATAATACTTGCTTAGATGTGCTGTATCTAATGCAATGACAGCCATGCATTTAACTCTGAATTAAGTGATCAAATTCATTTTGGGGGTCACTAGCTCACAGTGTGTTCTTCGACGTGAAAGAACTGATACCTTTTGTTTACTCATAATCAGTTAAACGTTGGTCAATATTTGTTTTTCTGCAGAAAAAACTATTTCATTAATGAATGTACACTGGGGAAAAAAATATTGTAGGATTTGCTTTTTAAACAACTTGGACTCAGATATTGCTAGTAAATGTTTACAAATAATTACAAAGAAATGGCAAGTAACACATAGAATTAAGTGTGAAATTTTGAAGTAGAAAGACTGAAATAGTATTTTCTTATATCATACTTAAGTAATCTTTGTTTTATTACAACATTTTTAGTGTACCTATTCAATAAATCAATAAATAGATAGATAGAAAGCATGAATAGGGTGAATTTGAGTAAATTCAGGTAAATTGTGAATCTGGGTAAACTGGGACACTTTTGCCATTGAGATAACTGTGAAAAAATGTCTCAGTTATCCTGAAATAACCCTCTGTGTGTGTGTGTGTGTGTGTATGTGTGTATGTGAGCTTTCAAATTGAGATATGACAGGGAACTTCACAAGAGTCTCTCGCCAGGCTGCCTAGAACGTGTTCTCGTGACAAAGTGCATTTCATTCTTTTCTGCGGCCAGCTAGCCTGCTAGTCCATACACCTGAGTTATTGGTTTGCTGTAATAATTTGCAAGACCTTCCCCGTAAGAGAGGAGATTAGCATATAAATAGCAGATGCACAGAGGACCATCACAGCTGAGTACATTTAATTTTTGGTTTATAAGATTGAATGGGTTTTTAAATGCATAGCCATCAAACTTGGCCAAAGACAAATGAAGTGTAGGGCTCAGTTGTCCGAGGCTACCTCCTCAGCTCATTTTTTAAAAGGATAACAGACCTGCTTAAGGAGTGTGCCTAGCCGACGCTTCCCTGGGCACAAAGTAATTGAGATTGCTTACAGAGTTAATTAGACCGTACAAAATATATTGGAGGGCGCAAGGAGCACTGCTGGAATGTGTTTTTCCCCATAAGTGGGGACATTTAACCGGAAACTCATTATCTTATCCTCTCAGGGTAGAGGCCAGGGGCCACAGTATGATCAATAGAGTTCAGTGCGAATGTCTGCCAGTAGTCCACTCATGGGAGCACATCGTCTAAATATTCAACATCATTCTTATATGTCCATGTCTGCTGATTAAACAAATCAAGGAGGTTTTAGTATTTTGTTGTGTGTTTTTGTCATTTTATTAGGTTTTTTTTCCCCTTTTAAAATGTCTACAATTTTTTTTGTAAATAAAATTTTCAGTTTTATTTATTTTAGTACGTTTCCTTGGAAAATAGCTGAAATAAAATAATTATATTATATATAATGTTATGTCAGTTAACATTTATCTTATTTTTATCTTTTTTTTTTTTTTTTTTTTAGATTTTATAATATATATTACATTTATTTTTTGTTAACTATAATAACCCTGGTTAGAGGGACAATATCGCAGCATTTACATTTAGATTTCTTTTTTATATTGTTGATTATACAATTTTAGACTTATTATAAACATTATAAAAGCATAAAAATACAGAAATAAAGAAAATACAGTAGCACAAAATGAAGCATTTTTTATTGGATAATAATTACTAATACTTATTTAACAAAATATTCAATTATTCAGTGATGATTAAAAGTAGATAATTTTATTATTATAATTTAAGTGTTTATACTCATTTATATTACTTAGAAATTAATCTAATATAAATGTTCATTTTACATAACAATATAACTTAATGTTATTATTACCTAATTAGACCCTTTTTAAATTATATTTTAAAAATCATTAAGCTGATATTGTATTGTGAACAGCAAAAGAATCAAATTATCTACATAATTTGTATTATTTTCTGGAAACATTCCTGGGCTACTTTATATTGTCAGTCACTATTATTCAAGTCACTAATATTTGTATAGTGCTTTTAAGAATGCAAATTGTGTCAAAGCTGCTTTACATCAGCTTGATATAAAACTGGGTGGCTTTACATCAGCTTTACAGTATTTAGATGGGGAAATAGTTTGTCGAAATAGTGTCATTCTTCTCTGGCCAGACAAAATCAGCAGTTTAAATCTTGGCTAAAGCAGAGTCAGATTGTGCAAAAGACTCATCTGGTTCTTGTGCTCTTGTCCCGATGGCCGTCTAGGAGACAGGGTCTTCACCGGGGATCAGTCTTTGGGGCTCATCTAGTTGTCCTCGTCTCCACTGACGTTCAGGGCTGTAGAGGTCATCTCTAGGTGCTGATCCACCATCTGATCTGGATACGGACTGGATCTGGGTGGCTGTAGTGACCATCTGATCTGGATACAGTCTGGATCTGGGTGGCTACGTTGACCTTGGAATAAGAAAGAAACAGACTAATATTAGCGTAGATGCCATTCTTCTAACGATGTAACAAGTACATCGGGTGTTTTGGGAAGTGTTCCCGGTTCCGGTTGACCTAATTAATGCAGCCTAACAATCCTTTAATGGATTTGAATTATAGAAATGTGATAAGTGTATTATGTGTAAGCCAGGTTAAAAAGATGGGTCTTTAATCTAGATTTAAACAGACAGTCTGCTTCCCGAACAGTATTAGGTAGATTGTTCCAGAGTTTGGGCGCTAAATAGAAAAACGATCTCCCGCCCGCAGTTGATTTTGATATTCTAGGTATTATCAAATGGTCAGAGTTTTGAGATCACAGCGGACGTGAAGGACTATAGTGTGATAAGAGCTCACTCAAATACTGAGGTGCCAAGCCATTCAGGGCCTTATAGGTAATTAGCAAGATCTTAAAATGTATACAGTGTTTAATAGGGAGCCAGTGCAGTGTTGACAGAACCGGGCTAATGTGGTCATACTTCTGGTTCTAGTAAGAACTCTAGCTGCTGCATTTTGAACCAGCTGGAGTTTGTTTATTAAACGTGCAGAACAACCACCCAATAAAGCATTACGATAATCTAGCCTCGAGGCCATGAACGCATGAATTAATGTTTCTGCATTTGACATTGAGAGCATAGGTCGTAATTTAGATATATTTTTAAGATGGAAAAATGCAGTTTTACAAATGCTAGAAACATGTTTTTCGAAGGAAAGATTGCTATCAAAAAGTACGCCTAGGTTCCTAGCTGATGACGAAGAATTTACAGAGCAGCCATCAAGTATTAGACAGTGATCTAGGTTATTACATGCAAAAGTTTTTGGTCCAATAATTAACACCTCTGTTTTTTCAGAATTTAGCAGTAAGAAATTGCTAGTCATCCAGTTTTTGATATTAACTATACATTCCGTTAGTTTTGCAAATTGGTAAGTTTCATCAGGTCGCGAAGAAATATAGAGCTGGGTATCATCAGCATAATGGTGAAAGCTAACACCATGTTTCCTAATAATATCTCCCAAGGGTAACATGTCAGGAGTTTTGTTTTCCTTTAGGCACTTGGAAGTGAGCTTCACATGTCAGCAACACCTGCATCAGCAAAAATCCTTTCTATGGAGACTCATTCTCAGTATCTTTACACTCCAGATGAAGAATTATAATACTGCCTTTACAAGTTGACATGCCGATTTTATCACAACAGAATCAAAGTGATTTAAACATAACAGTTTTTGGTCTGCAGTTTCTATTGTGCAAGTATTTTTAACTGCACTTTAATCTATCAAGGTAGTAACTGCATTTGATTAAATAAAGACAAGATGAATACCCAATCTGTTCTGCAGCTGGTGGCAACATTGCATAAAAAGTTTTTAGGTGAGATAGAAATGATGTTTAAAGTTTGTAATTAGTTGCAGATTGCAGGATGACTGCTTAGTGTTTCAATTTAAATCTAATGTTCCCTCCCTTTTTTAAAGTGGTGATGGACTTTCCTGTTTCTCGATTTCCTAATTGGACTCTGTCTGCTATTAGCAGTGTTGTTTACATGTGTTATATACTATAAAAATGTGAAAGTAACTAATTAAACTCAAGTTCAGAGCAGGGGCAAGGCCAGAAATGTTTAAGTGGGTGGGCCTACATAAAACAGGGTGGGCAAAGTGTACTGTATGAAAACTGCAGGTCGAATTGCCAACAGAAAATATAACGCAGCACAAAGGTTCAAAACAGAAAATAACAAAACAGCCCATATATAACTCTGAAAAAACAAACAATAAAATGCCTATTTTCTGTCTAGTATAATGACAGTATAAACATTATTTGAATTACTGTTTGGAAAAATGTCTATACCTATAACACTTTACAATAAGCTTTCATTTATTAACATTAACATAAACTAACAATATACTTCTACACAATACTTCTAATGCATTGATTAACATTAATGTTAATTTAACATTTACTAATACATTATTAAAATTAAAAGTTTTATCTGTTAACATTAGTACCTGACCTAACACAAAATAACAATGAATGAGTTGTATTTTTATTAGCTCATGTTAACAAAGATGAATAAATATTGTAACAAATGTACTGATCATTGTTAATTTTAGTTAATGCTTTAATTAACGCTAACTATAGTTTATTGTAAAATATTATCTCAGTCTGATATTTGGGTTAAACACTCAGATCATCTCGTAATCAAGTGTCTCTGTCAGTTCGCGTTCAAAGGAGAGTAAACATTGAGGACCGTGCAAATATGCAGTTGTTGTGGAGAACAGTATCTAGCACATGGTTTATGTTTCTTTCTTCAAAAGGTGCATATATTTAGCTGATAAAATAATGTACATATGTTAATATGACATTTCAGAAACGCTTGGCTATAAATCCATCACCTCCAGGTGGTCCGGTTTCATTTGTTGATGGTACGGATTAGTTTTGATTGGGATAACCAGTATATAATTTTTTTTTTTTAAATTGACTGATTCATATTTGTTTCACTATTGTAGTGAATTTTGCTTTCGCCAACCTGAGGCGGCGAAATAGTGTAGTGATGTGTACTCACGTCACAGGTGACGTTATGATTTTTGGATCACGTGTCACTTAAGGTGTGGTTAGGAGTACATCGCCTAAGAAAGATTGGTGGGATACCTAACTTGTAGAACCTTACTGCATTATCAACACAAGGAAGACAGAAGTGTAATAAAATAAATTTTATTAACAAAAGATAGACAAGAGTTATCAACAACTACTAAATGAATACCATGAATGAAAAAGGAATAAAGTGCATAAGAGTCATAAAATGCAAGTGATTATGTTGGATGTTGCTATGTCAGAGCTATGTTATCTGTACAGATAATCTGTTGCTACTCTGAAAGAAATAAGGTGAAGAACCTTATTATGCATCAAACAAATGCATGAAAGATTTGCTATAAACTGCAATCAGCTATATAACATCTAATGTCAATTAGAAAAATCATATACTGATAATACACAACAATGCCAATGTCTCTGGAAGAGGTTTGGATAGGTGATAGTTACGTTCTCTGTGGTTGAGTGAGCAGTCCGGTAACGGTGACTTCGTCCACTGGTTGTGCTGGTAACAATGCAGTGGGGAAAGGAGCAGGAATCCGTTTCGACAGCCTTGAACACGAAGTGCTGGAGGGTGCTGATCTCCTGGAGCACCAAAGGGTCCTAAAATCTGGAACACGCAAATGTGACCCTGAAGTAGGTGCAGAAGGTCCTTAGCCTGGAACACGCAAGCAAAGGTACCTTGGAGTGAAGGTTTGCTCTCCGGAGCTTAACCTTGTTGCAAATGTCTGTGTGTCTTCTGCCTCTCTGGGGTAGAGACTCAGAATTTGGTCGATCCACTTTGTCTCTCTAGGATGGAGACTCAGGACGTGCTGCATCTGTTGTTGTCTCGCTGGACAAAGACTCTGAATGAAGTCTGAACATTGATGATCTCTTTCCTTGCAGGCTGGAGGCTCAGAACGTGGTCGTATCTGTTGCTACCTCAAAGCTGGAGACTCAGGAACTGTGTATCTGTTAATGTCTCACCCTTCAGGCCGGAGACTCAGATCTGGTGTATCTGCTACTGTCTCTCTGGATGGGAGACTCAGAACGGGTGTGTCTGTTAGCGTCTCTCCCTTTCGGGACTCAGACTCAGAACGGATGTGTCTGTTACTGTCCCTTCCCTTACGGGCCTCAGACTCAGAACAAATATGTCTGTTACTGTCCCTTCCCTTATGGGCCTCAGACTCAGAACAAATATGTCTGTTACTGTCCCTTCCCTTACGGGACTCAGAACGAATGTGTCTGTTACTGTCCCTTCCCTTACGGACCTCAGACTCAGAACAAGGAGTGTCTTTTGGGAAGGTACCTTTATCCCTTTCCGATGAGGAGGAGATTGCAATCTGGCGCTTCTCCTTTTCCAGGCTGTGATTGGCTATTTCCATCAGAGTCAGGGACACAGTGTGGCCCACCCTTCTTTCCTCCTGTGGAACTTATTTGCATAGTCCAAACACACATTTAGAAAAGTGTCACTAAAGTTTTACCAATGCATCATTCACTTACCAAACCACAACCAGAATACCTTTGGCACTGTTACGAACACATTAAGTCCAAACATGATGGAAGAAGATTGAACTGTCATGCATGCATTCGTTTGTCCATTAACAGCTGAGTTTGTGTAAGATGTTGCACTACATATCGCTGTCACTGAGAATACTTATTTCTCTGAATAAGTATAAGATGTGTGTGTTGTAGTTTGCACTGGTTTAGGGTTTGAGAATATAGTTATGAATGGATTTGGATGGAACTCTATGATCCCTGTTTGTTTCACCCACTGCTGCTGTGTCCAGAGGTTCTAAGGAATTTTTATGGCTGTCACAGGCCAAAACCTGAGGAATCAGTCTGTTGGTGGTTGAAGGGCAGAAACTGCATTTTGACCAATGAGAAGTCCTGTCCTTCCCGGGCTTTGTTCCAAAGGTCTTCTTCTTGCCCTCTCAGAGGTGTCTGGCCATTGTCCTTGCATCTTTATCTGATGGCGTTGGACAATTTGCTTATGTTAGTCCACCAAGATCCAATCCACTATAGTGGTCAGAGAGGGGCCCCGCCATAAACTGGGCCCTGGAATGTGCTGTCCACTACACTATTTTCAAATTCAGCTTCACAAACGCACACATCTTACGATTGTGTCTTTACATCATAAACATAACATTGTTCATTTTGAATCATCATTTTGACAAGCATATGGTATGAACCTATAGGAAGAGGGATAATTAAGAAACTGCCTGCAAATGACCATGAAAACGTTAAAAAAAATTTTTTTTAACTAAATATATTAAGTTGGTTGGTGTAATAAAACGTTTTTTATTTTTATCATTTAATAAATTAAATTACATCCATTTGGAAAATCTGAAATGAATCGCAATCTGATACATTTCTGGATGAATCAAGATAATCAGATAAAAAAAAAATGTAGTGGGTTGGACAGTGAAAAGTAAGTGTTACAATCTAGGAGTCTGGACTAGGAGTGTTTGGAGGAAAGGGATTAAAAGTAAGAGGGTTTTGTGACATCTACTGTAAAGAAAAGACGTGCAGCAAGTTACCACATTTTAATAAAGTGTTAAGATAAATAGGATCATTTTGATATCATGTTGACTTTAAAGTATCAGTTTTCATTGCATTACACATTTTAGGTGGAGACTATAGGGCTTGAGTTTGAAGTGAAGGGATTATTTCATTTCATAACAACAGAAAACACATTTCTGTGTTCACCAGAGGGCTCATTTCTGAACCAACACCACCAGTGCACGTAATTGAGACCTCATGCAAAGACAGTTTATACCTCAATCTGGAATTGTCAACATAGCCTGCCTGCAATAATGAAAAAGAAAAAAAAAAATGAACGAAAGCAAAGCAAGCTACAATCTTTAGTACTTTATACTGAGGTAATCATGGAGACAATTAGACAGAAAAAAATGGAAAGGCACGGTAGAGCCATACAGCAATGCCCTCGAAAAGGAAGGGCACACAGATTATATATACCATTTTATACCAACGACCCCCATATTTAAAAACTGGCATTCTGTTATGCATTGTAGCGCACGGGCCGCTTAAGCACCTTTTGAGTAAATTAAAAGGCATAAATTCTGTTTAGCACTAATGTAGACGTCGTCTCCCCAGGCCTGCGTGTCTGAACACCCTTGGCTAAGGAGTGGGGCCCAGGAGGAGGGGCTAAAATAGCCTTGAGTTGCTTTTCACCTTTCATAAATTCCAGGCTGGGGATTTCTGTACCAAAAAAAAAAAATAAATAAATAATTTGCAGCTCGGTGGTTCATTGCTATTCTGTTTAGATTGATGGTGGTCATTTACCCGGCAGTGGAAGTTAAGTGCTGCTGTCACTCTTGAAGAGCATAATTGGGAGGTTCCACAGGTCAGTGGCGGTGACAGTTTTCTCTTTTGATTAGTGTTAGAGTGATAACAAAACTTACAGCGCGAGTGATGGATGAACAGGTGCAGATGGCAGCAGTAGATGCTCGGAGGGAGAGCAGAATAAAGCTCACCTACCTCCTGAAACCATGAGCCAGTCACCATCATCTTCAGCACTTAAAGACACCTACAGTGTGATTATGCTTTATTTTTTTTAATTAGTTGTGTTTATAAGTCATCACTTTTACTATTGAACATACTTGGCATTAGTAACTATAGATATTAAACTGTGGCCCTTAACTGCCCTGCATTGTGGTACGTACATTAATGATATTTCAGATCTATTGGTTGATCAATTGTGGGTTAAAGGCTGATACAAATACCAGTTTCTTGAGAGTATTGTGGCAGATGTCTGATATAATACTGACAAAATTGTTACTTACAATTTAATTATATCCAATAAGACACACACACTATTGCTAATTTCAAATGAATACTAATTCATTGAAACACAAGTTAAACTTATATTATATTATATTATACTATATTATATGTAAGTGTATATATATATATATATATATATATATATATATATATATATGTATGTATATATATATATATATATATATATATATATATTTCCCATAGAGTATTATGCATTTGTAAAAATCATATCTGTCACATAAATGTTAAGTGCAAAATTGGTTTTTAGCAGTAACATATTATGACATGGTTAAAAAAAAAAAAAAAAAAAAAAGCATTTGTTGTTGATACCTTTCTCCAAGCCTTGAGATTTATGAAAGCTTTTCAGGTTACCTTGACCATAGATACACATTAGATCAGAGAAACCATAACTTCTCTTCTAGTCAAAGGTTCTTAAAGCCTTGATCTGGTTTAAATCACATTTAAGATGGGTTTATCCGGTGCCTCGTGGTGACATGATCTCCTTACAGTGATTGCATGATGTGAACACAGAACGTCAGAGTAAAAATCATATCACCTTGTTCGCCCCACTCTTTTGTAGAACAACCTGCACAAAGATGTAATCAGTAACAATTCAACCTCACCATCTCTAGCCAAGACTAAGACACCCAATATTAAGTGTGCATCCACCAGAAGCTTTAGTTTATTTTGGGTTGTCAGTAGTCCCATGAGCCCTACTTTCTGAAACATTGCAAATAATTATTATTTTCTCCTTTGCGTGCTGACAGATGCTGGAAAAAGTCTGTTTAACATAACTATTATTTTATGTGGTCACAGTTAGCTGGGACAATGCTCAGATAGACTAGCACTAGAAAAAAAATTGGATGTGGTCAACTGGAAATTCTATTAAGGCTTTGAATTAAAATGTTAAGATGTCCACGTTACTGCAGAGTTTGCCATTCATTGTGCTGTAAATCTCTGGAATATCCTGAGGCCACAGTGAATATCCCATCTGGGTGTTAATCAGCCAGAAGAGAATTGCAGACATTCTTTGTAAACTGTCAGCAAACAAGCATTGTTTTGAGAATGACAAAAAAATAGGAAATGTTTTGCATCAGTGGTTTTTATAGCATTTTCAAAGTAAAATGCAAATGTCTGAGTAAACCAAGAAAAATAGGCTCATAGTTACTTAATTCCCTCACATGTTACCATCTCTATTAGGTGTTATTTATTATCATGGCTTTAAAGCAACTCTGTTTTTCCCGAGCTAGATGAGATCTCCTGAGGATGGAGAAGATGACGACGACGATTTTGTAGACGTGCCGGAAAAGGAGGGCTATGAACCTCATATTCCTGAACATCTGCGTGCAGAGTATGGTGAGTTTGTTCAGGTGCAGATCTGAAGCCTAATGCAATAAGACAAACCTGTTCATCAGTAAAGGGACTAGCTTTCTCTATAGGATCTTGCTTAATCCAAATAATCTCTCATAGGATATCGCCACACTCTTATAGTGGCTGCTTCAAAGTAGATATGAGCTGAAAAGTCCTCTGGGGATTCCTGTTTGTTTGTAGTTTTGGGCTTAAAGCGGCAGGTTATTTAAATATAGAATTAAGAGCACAGTGGTGAGTTTAGTTAGAAACGGTTAGCTGTCGAAAAGCTTCAAAGCACAAAGGAAAGTTTGTTTTTACGCATGAAGCGTTTGTGCTCAAAGCAGTGTACATCTTGTGGTAGTTGTGCTGTGTTTAGCTATGAGTTTTACTTTAAAAATAGATATGTTGACAGTGAATTTAATTGGAAAAATCACAGATTCATGTATTATTAATAAATGTTGCATTATTGTAAAGGTCTCATCAACTCTGTCAACAACATTGCCAGGTCACAATTTTCTACAAACTAAATGGGAAAAAATGAACAAAGTGTGACCGGCTAACCAAACAAACAAACAAATAAATACATACATAAATACATAAATACATGTATGTATGTATTTCATTGTGACATTATTTTGTGACAATTAAGCTCTTTTCCCCCCTAGATTCTTTTAAAAGGTTAAATTGTTTAAAGTTTAAATTGTAAAATATTTATACATCACAGTAGTATTTGGAATTTGTTGTAGTGCTTTTAAATTATTTATAGGTACAAAAATCATTGTAAGAAAGAGGTACTTCATTATAGTAATAATAATTTCCATTTGAGAATAATTTGGGGTCAAATGTGAGAGCAAAATAATATCACATTCACTGTAAAAACAGCTGCTCATTTAAAAACACTGATATCTTTTTGAAAGGTAATAAATTGCTTTAAGCTTGGTTTAAATCAATTATAACCTGGGGCCACCAATAGAAATCTGTTTTGACAGCTGACTATTTGTACATGCAAAAGATTCTTGTCCATCTGGGCAAGGACAGCTCTATTGACAAGAAGCCACAGGCAAAATACAGAGGTCAAGCAATAGGTCAGACACAAGCTAAATAACACAGATTATATTTGACCTCAAATCCTGTCCAATTTTAAATTTACTGTCATGAAAATAATTGATTTCAGTGGCTAATGGGATTTGTGCAGTTCTTGTATGAACAGCATGCACTTTAGAAGTAGTTTAGTAATTTCCAGATTTTCCTGGTAACGTATGATGAGCTCCACACCGCACACTAATTATGAGATGCAATATGATTTCACCAGCCTCTCCTGTTCTCTTTCTTCATTAATTTCCTTTCAGCATCTCTAAACAGGCACTAACTGAAGATTCATTAGGATATAATTTCTACAGCTTCACAGAGCCAAGCTTCTTTCTGCAGTAAAGTATGTAATGATCAGTGCACTGGCCATGCCAAATTAACAATGCAATGGTGTTAATGAGCACCCATTAGCTTAGAATGGTAATTTACAGTACTCACCTCACAGGCCCCTGTGCGCTAAACTGTTCACCTACAAAACCGTGCACTCATCTAAGACCGGATTATTCTGAACTTAATTTAATCATATATCATACAAATACCAATACAAACTAGATGTTTAACATTTTGTTTTACTTTGTTACAGCATTACTATGCTGTTGTGAGGGTTTTTTTATTTTTATTTTATGCCCAAGTCTTTATGATCACTTAGAAAAGTAATAATTCTCTTTAACAGTGCACTGAGTGAATTATCCTTCATATCTGTAGCGCAATGAATGCAGGATGTGCTGAAGTTTAATACTTATGTTTGTTCTAGACTTTAACCCCCAAATATTTCTTTTATATTGAAATAAATGTGAAAAGATGCATTGAAGGTTTTTTTGGGGTGCACTCTACATGTGGAGGAATATAGATTGAAAATAGAAATTGTGCATTGAGAGTTCAACCTTTCGCATTATAATACGGGATGCAGAAAAAAAAATCTGATTTACTGCCAAGTTAATTCCATCATTTCAAATTTATCAATCAGTGCAAGTTAGCATCAGCAGTTTCATTTAATATTACATCAACCTGTCACAGGATTCAAGCTCATCCCTGGCTAATCCTTCCCTTTCTTTTTTCAAAATCACATCGGCTCTCTCATCCGGAGAGAAACACTTTAATTTGAAAAGCATTTTGTCTGTTCCTCTCCTCCTTTCTTTCTCACCGTTCCTTTCACAACAGCTTTTATCTATCCCTTTATCCCAGCGTTCCTGTCAGGACGTTATCTCTCTCAAAATTTACATTTTAATTACAAGGCCTGTTGAACTCAGGAAAATCAATAACGCCACCATTGGCAGCTCAACTCTATGTCTACTGCTGGGCCTCTCTATTTCCTCTTATTGATTTATCTCTTTAGCACCTGCAACTTTATTGCTTCAGACAAATAGCTACCATTTTGGTCAATTTGAACAGAAAAAGAAAGCTTTTGGCCGTATTTCATGATTTTGCACACCTGAGTGCCGCTATGATGCAGTAAGTCATTGAAAGGGAGTCAACCTGGATTAACTGTATACACCAGATGTTTACAGTAAGGATTCTCATCCTGTCCTGAGACCATAATTAATTTTTTTGATAAACTGCCTGAACTGCCTTGGTAATACCAGCAGTTCAGTTCAACAGATGTAGCTGGTTACAGCTACTGCTGGTATTACCAAGGCATCACTGTTGCTTTTTCTTATATTTAGGGTTAGTGATTTGATAAAGTAATCAGCACATAACTAGTCCTGCCTTGTAAACATTTGTGCTAAAGAAATAAGTGATCAGATTTGAATTTGCAGGAGGACAATAAAAAGGCAAATAAAATCTCATAGGTTTATGAATTGAAGTAGGGACTTGAACCATATCTAGAGACCAGAATATCAGACTTCAGTATGCTTTTAGTAAGTGTTTTATTTATTTATTTATTTATTTATTTATTTATTTATTTTTTCTGAACTGCAAACTAATTTTATGAACTGAGATAGGCACAAATACATGAAAATGTATTTAAAATGAAACAAAATACCTCAATTATCAAAAATTTATCAAAAGACAAATACAGTATTTTATATATTTAAATACAGAAAATCTGTGTAAAATTGGCCATTCAATGAAGTATCAATATATTTGGCTGTGTAGCTAGCTAGTGAACTTGCTAAAAGCTGCTAACTAGTTTTGATTTCCTCACTGCTGATACACCTTGCATTGACTGGTGAAGAATGTCCTAGCTAACTTAATATTTTATAGATAATGAACTGATAACAAACAGGGTTTTTTTGTAAAAATCAAATCAACCGTCACATCTTACTTACCAGAAATTTTGACTTGATTTTGACAGAATTGACTCGATTCCATGTTCAGTTCCGTAGATTCCAAACAAATACAGGTGCATCTCAATAAATTAGAATGTCGTGGAAAAGTTCATTTATTTCAGTAATTCAACTCAAATTGTGAAACTCGTGTATTTAAATAAATTCAATGCACACAGACTGAAGTAGTTTAAGTCTTTGGTTCTTTTAATTGTGATGATTTTGGTTCACATTTAACAAAAACCCACCAATTCACTATCTCAACAAATTAGAATACTTCATAAGACCAATAAAAAAAAAAAAAAAAACATTTTTAGTGTATTGATGGACTTTTGGAAAGTATGTTCATTTACTGTATATGTACTCAATACTTGGTAGGGGCTCCTTTTGCTTTAATTATTGCCTCAATTCGGCGTGGCATGGAGGTGATCGGTTTGTGGCACTGCTGAGGTGGTATGGAAGCCCAGGTTTCTTTGACAGTGGCCTTCAGCTCATCTGCATTTTTTTGGTCTTGTTTCTCATTTTCCTCTTGACAATACCCCATAGATTCTCTATGGGGTTCAGGTCTGGTGAGTTTGCTGGCCAGTCAAGCACACCAACACCATGGTCATTTAACCAACTTTTGGTGCTTTTGGCAGTGTGGGCAGGTGCCAAATCCTGCTGGAAAATGAAATCAGCATCTTTAAAAAGCTGGTCAGCAGAAGGAAGCATGAAGTGCTCCAAAATTTCTTGGTAAACGGGTGCAGTGACTTTGGTTTTCAAAAAACACAATGGACCAACACCAGCAGATGACAATGCACCCCAAATCATCACAGACTGTGGAAACTTAACACTGGACTTCAAGCAACTTGGGCTATGAGCTTCTCCATCCTTCCTCCAGACTCTAGGACCTTGGTTTCCAAATGAAATACAAAACTTGCTCTCATCTGAAAAGAGGACTTTGGACCACTGGGTAACAGTCCAGTTCTTCTTCTCCTTAGCCCAGGTAAGACGCCTCTGACGTTGTCTGTGGTTCAGGAGTGGCTTAACAAGAGGAATACGACAACTGTAGACAAATTCCTTGACACGTCTGTGTGTGGTGGCTATTGATGCCTTGACGCCAGCCTCAGTCCATTCCTTGTGATGTTCACCCAAATTCTTAAATCGATTTTGCTTGACAATCCTCATAAGGCTGCGGTTCATTCGGTTGGTTGTGCATCTTTTTCTTCCACACTTTTTCCTTCCACTGAACTTTCTGTTAACATGCTTGGATACAGCACTCTGTGAACAGCCAGCTTCTTTGGCAATGAATGTTTGTGGCTTACACTCCTTGTGAAGGGTGTCAATGATTGTCTTCTGGACAACTGTCAGATCAGCAGTCTTCCCCATGATTGTGTAGCTTTGTGAACCAAACTGAGAGACCATTTTGAAGGCTCAGGAAACCTTTGCAGGTGTTTTGAGTTGATTAACTGATTGGCATGTCACCATATTCTAATTTGTTGAGATAGTGAATTGGTGCTTTTTTGTTAAATGTGAGCCAAAATCATCACAATTAAAAGAACCAAAGACTTAAACTACTTCAGTCTGTGTGCAGTGAATTTATTTAATACACAAGTTTCACAGTTTGAGTTGAATTACTGAAATAAATGAACTTTTCCACGACATTCTAATTTATTGAGATGCATCTGTATATTTTCAATTCTTATTGGAAAAAAAAAAAAGTTTGTAACAGAGATCGTGTGTTATTACTAGAGACTGTTTTCAGTAGTGTTGGTCAGTTGTAAAGTACAAACTTTATGAAACCTCTTACACTTAGGAGCATATTTAGAATTTTTTGCCTAAACTTGACACACCAAAGTTTAAATGTTCACCCTACGCACATACAGTGGACAGAAATGCAGATTATTTTCTCACCCAATGCTAGATGAAGCTATTCTTTCTCACATCCACAGCTCGTGCATGAAAGTTGGAGTCTGATGGACCTGAACTCTGAAATTTGCAACTTAATGAACAGATTGGTTGGCACAATGTATTTTATGTTTTTTGAAGATATACAAATATCAAGCCTAAATGTGTTTAATGTACAAAATATATTTAGATATTTTTTTTTCAAAGACTTTAAAATACAAAAAAAAGTATTTGAAATAGGCATTTCAGATAAACGTATCTGAAAATACTGCCTATTATGTAGATTTTGCACTTTTGAAGACCATATTTGTTGACAAGAAATCAGAGCAGTCCAGGCTCCTCATATACCCACATGGTCATTTGTCTTTGAAAAGTGGTCAGGTGTCCCTTAATCAGTCTTATGAAGAATTCACCAGACTTGTTTTTAATTTCATCTCGTTCTAGAAGCTAGAAAGCTTGTGAGTCTTAGATCTTTGTGTCACTCCACCTTAACCCCCTGCACACTCCTGCTAGAACCTCCTCAGTCCATTAGACTACAAGTTTGAATGTTGTGTTCTGAATATTTGACCTTACATAACCTCATATTGTTTTTTCCTTCTTCCTCTTGTCTCTCATAGGACTTGATGAAACTCCCTCAACGTCAACCTCTGGGGCCAAACCCAAGCCATCACAACCTGTGGTCAAACATCCTGTTCCTCTTGTGTCCTCCAGTCTCTCTCGACTCAAGAGGAAGATGTATGATGAAGAGCAGGACCCCACCTGTGCTGCTGCAACACTGTGTGTGCTTAAACAGAGGCTTCATTCTACTCCTTCCACAAGGTGATCTGTACTTCCATGCCCTATTTTATCAGTTAACATAGGCTGGTATACAGTAGGGCTGAAAAGAAAAAAATCTTAGAAATGGAATACTAGCAGTGAAAAACTAAAATATTTGGAAAAGATCAAATGCTCAAAATTATTAAAATATCAGAATATTTTTAAATATTTCAAATGTATTGAAATCTCAGAAATCTCAAAGTTTTTTTTAAGTTTTTTTCATTAGAAAAACTTATTGCCTGACCACTACTAAAGTACTGTACACTGCATACTGTATGTAAGTAAATCTATACAGTACTATATTACATATGAGTCTTTCACAAAAACATTACATTTCTGACAATAACCTTTCAGCAAATGTGCGCTTCCACAATTAACAGTTACAGCTACACAGTAAAAGTTACTTTTGTATCTATTATTTTTATATGGAAATATTCATGAAAATGATATATTTCATATAGTATTTAAAACACAAAATAAAAAAAATAAATAAAGAAATATATTATTTTTTGATAGAGATTTGTGTGTGTTCTGGTTGTTTTAGTATGTCTGGGGACTCTACTGAGGTCGCAGTGTGCAGCAGTGACCAGGGGGGCATAAACCAAGACAAAACCTCTGTTAAGGCCCCTGTCGTTCCGTTTGGTGTGGATCTTTACTACTGGGGAGAGGAGCAGCCCACTGCTGGCAAAATCATAAAGTACAGTCTCAGAAACATTGAGAATGTTTTACATAACATTCATCAGTCTCTTTTTGAAGTATGAATGGATTGTGTTATGTGATGTAGCCACTAGAGAGCACCATAGTATGCTCACTGACTTCAGATCAACTCATATTCCTCAAAATTAAATGATGAAAACATTGATCTGGAGGTTTACCTTTTTGGCATCCTAATACAAGATATACTTATACAATATAGTTTTTATGAAAATTGAGTGTTTACTATTGTCCTTCTGCATTATTGACACTATTTTCCTATTTTATACTGTAAAGCTGCTTTGACACAATCTGTATTGTTAAAAGCGCTATATAAATAAAGGTGACTTGACTTGACTTGACTATAGTTTTTCTATGGTCATTGAAAACCTGGAAATTGTAATTTTAAGGCCTGGAAAAGTCATGGAAATCTACAAAAGTCCTAAGAAAAATAACGAACATTTCTATACTAAAAATACATTTTACTATTTGCTCGCCCCTAAAATATTTCACCTGCAAAAAATGCACTTTGTGAAGGCAAATTCTATATGATGGTATTTAAAAAATTAAATTGTCAAAGATGACACATTGATAGAGTTTGTGTAGTTCTTTTACTAAGACCCTGTCCTCACTGGTTTAGGAACGTATCACAGCACCAGTTTTGGGTGCCTCATGAGGTGGAGGAGGAAGTAGAAAACGAGGAACTGTCTGCAGAGATGAAGTCTAGATATATCACCTTTGCTGGGAAATTTAAACCTGTGGAGCACAAGTGCAAAGCACCAATGCCAAATGGATCTTTGTGTGAACGTCAAGATAGAGTAAAGGTCAGAAAAGTAACAATAATGATACCCTAAATAAAATACACAGAAGAGATGTAATAATGAATATTTTTGCCATTATTTAGTGGTGTTTGGTAGAATGGTAGAAACATATATTGATTGAATAAACTGTTGAATTAAACTGAGATGTAATTTCAGTGCCCGTTCCATGGACGCATTGTCCATCGGGATGAGCTGGGCAGGCCTGTTAACCCAGAAGATGCACTGCGATTGGAGAAGGAAAAGAGGAAGCGTGAGGAGGAGCAGCCAGGTTAGACCATTCATGCAACCTATTTAACAATATTCAACTCAACAGTCATGACAGTAATCAACAATGATAGTTACTTACAGGGATAGTTCACCCAAAAATTAAAATTCTGTCATCATTTACTATGTAAACGTACCCATCACGTCACTATGCATATTTTTGTATGTGATATTTGAATGTACCTATTTTTTCCTCTACATCTCCCCTTTCAATCCCAGTCGAAATTTCATTCAGATCGATCTCAGTCAGATGTTCACATTAAGTCTTTTCGGTCCAATTAAGCCATCAATCTCATTGAAAATTGATTGTTTGGCTGCATGTAACCATGTATGGAAAAAAGCATCATGAGAATTCTTCAAAATATCTTTTTATCATAATATGTTTTTGCAGGTGTAAGACTTCCATCTGTGGGCACAAAATGAGTAAATTCTGATAAAATGTGCTGAACTACTACTAAAAAAATTTTTTTTAAAAGTTTGCAAAACTCTTAAGACATGTTTAGGATCATGCAATCTTGCCAAATTATTATTGCACACCAAACCTGAAAGCTTGATAATCTTCTTTCATGTTTTGTCAGCCCAGTGCTGAAAGCCCCAAGGCCTTTTCTACACTGTCAAAAGCCCTATAGTAACCAGTATCCAGGCGAAATCCTAGACCTCCATTACTCACAGTTCCTTCCTTAGAACACAACAGTCCAAACAGGTGGCTGAGAGACTCCAGGAAGAGATGAACTGATGGAATCCCATCCAAGTTATCATCAGTACTCAGATAATAGGACAGGCTGCATCTCACTCTGCCTCAGCTTTTCACTTTTCTCCTTCTCGCTCTGGTTTCTTTTCTTTTTCTAGTGGACTCGGGTGCTAAAAGCCAATTAAGTAGCGTCTCCATGCTGTCACTGGAGCGTCGGATGTGCTTTCTTTGGCCACAGTTTACTTGTTAACAAACAGTTATCTGAGGCAACTGACTTCTGCTGACCACTGGCTTGTGAAATAGCATCTTTTGTAACTAAGTAAGCTATCGATCCCCGCGACTCCATCACACCCTCTCCCCGCTGACATGCCGGTTGTCAGGGTAACCACAGGACACCCCACCCGTTCTCCTGAGCTGTCAGTGTGCTCATGATGTCCATCAGTTCACTGACTGAACACTTGCTCCCCTGCTCCGCCATTGATTTCTGCTTCAGCATTCTCAAAATATTTCAGTCGCTTGTGATTCTGAGCACCGTATGTGTTTCGGTGTGTCTAACATAAATTTCTCATTTGTGTCATTAGTGGTGCTTGATACTGCTCATACTTGTAAGTGTGACCTCAAATCTAACACCTGTGCCGTTGCCTTTCTAAGTGCTCAGTCTTGAAATTTTATAAAACAAGTGAAAAAATTCCCATTGATTTACATTAAAGGAGGGGCCGAATCCATATCTTGAGACAAGAATATCGTACACTGTCAAAAGGAATCTGTCACTGAGACCGTACCATTTCAAAAGGTACCATTTACCGAATATTAGGTTTGAGGTACTGATAATGAATCCTTTAGGCTAAATAAAGTACAAAGGTGTACTTTTGGAAATTATACCACCCCATGACAAGTTTTGTACCTTTTTTTTCAGAAAGTGTAGAGGCGTGAGGTTGCAAGACACTCGTCATGCTTGTCATGTGACACACAGCAGCCACGATAACACTGTATAACTGATATAGGCTTATGTTTTATTTTTTCCTTTTTATTCAAAATATTCCCAAATGGGAACTATATTTTTATTCAAAATATTCCCAAATGTGTTAACTATATCATGAAATATCTTGTAAAAATCTTCTAAAATATGTGTAAGTAAATGCATTTTGCACCTTTATAGATCATGTTAGTTGGTTTAAAGTGGGCGATGGCCAAATTAGCCAAATAGTGTAATCTATT
Source organism: Spinibarbus caldwelli (assembly GCA_039654775.1). Taxonomy (NCBI): domain Eukaryota; kingdom Metazoa; phylum Chordata; class Actinopteri; order Cypriniformes; family Cyprinidae; genus Spinibarbus; species Spinibarbus caldwelli. Next base: position 27,141,490 of record CM077247.1, on the reverse strand, counting down.
AACTATGCATAAAAACTCATCTAAGTCATGGCATAAAATATTTTTAATACGACTGACTTTGTATTTAATCCGAATTTAATAAAAACATTTTAAGTTACTAATTATAACACTTTCATTGTACAGAAAGAGAGCAAAGAAAATTTTCACAAACTTCAGTCTAGCCAGAGTTCAAGCAATCTCAAAAACTCCCATTACTGAAGCTGTTTACACTATGAAATTAATCTCTTACTTGTATCGTACGCACATCTGCACTTTGTTGTTTCTGATGAGAGAATTCGCCAGAACATGGGTTTTTCAGCGATGACTCATCTGAACATCTGCTTGGCCATTGCATTCATAAGCTCAACAGGATTGTATGTGATTGGTTAAAATGCGCAGTGCTGTAAAAATGAGTCTTGTCTCTGGCTCAGCCCCAGCCAAAGAGCGAACGCAGATTTGATGTGCCGCACTGAACGTTCTAATCACGCTGGTGTGATCGATTCCTATAAAAAATATTATTCGGCTGTTTTTTGTCTTATGGAAGCTGCATTCAAAATCCACTTGGCTTAAAAATCTGAGTGGGCACATGCCCCCTCTGTTTGAATGGGTGTGACGCCTCTGATTGAAGCCAATCTGCCAAAATGACAGGTTATGGAATGAGCCACTTTATGACATAATAGTGTGGCTAAACACCGCCTCCGCAGAAGATCAATGCCTGCTTCTACATTTCTGCCTGTTTAGCCCCACCCAACGATTCGTGCATGTAGTGTAAATAACGAGAGAGGCAAACGCAGGTCTACTTAGAAACCAAATGATAAACTTTATTTGATGAACTTTATTTTTAATAAAATGCCAGAAACTAAAAGACGATGCTGTGCCAACTATATTGGATCTGGCAGTAATGACGCACCACACAGGTGTGAGTTTTTATTATGTGGTCACTATTGTTTTGTCTATTATTACATATCGGCTGTACAAATGGCTGTAAAATTGACGAGAACAGCTTTGTAGCTATATAATTTAATACAAATTTTAACAGAAAAATTACTGTAAAGGCTTTTATAAAATTATAAGCTTCACATTTTGCCTCACCTTAATCATAATTTTTGCCTTTTTGCAGTCAATTATTTCTTTAACTTAACTTTTATTTAACCCAGAATAGTCTGGACTGGTGCAAACCTGCCAAAGAGCAATTTTACTGTGCACTTCACAACCATCTTATCATAGCATTTTTGTGTTTAAATGTGTTTTCTGTAGATAATCAAATAAGCTGACTGCAGCTGTTGCCTGTGATGCTCATGTGTGCCCGACTTATGCAGATGTGAACTGTTGACAGAGTAGTCAGCCCTGCTGCACAGCTTAAGTTAAACGCAGGGCCCCCCATCATCCTCACAGCGAGAATGAAGCCCCTGAAGGCTTGACTTAAGCGAGGACGGATTGTAGCACTCATGTAACGGGGGCCTTTCACCTCCATAAATCCTTATAGGGATGACCAACTCCTCCATATTAATTTAAAAGGCATTTGAAAAAGCTGTTTGTTGCATGCATGCGTTTCACTACAGACTGATGAAACGCAGTACTCTGTGCAATTAAACACTTTGGAGATTGTAAATAATTTAAGGGCTACCATTTTATCATTGCAAGATATGCATGTATCAACTAAGCTTGCTTATCTATCTATCTATCTATCTATCTATCTATCTATCTATCTATCTATCTATCTATCTATACCACCCTACAAAGTGTACGGTCAGTAATATTTAAAAATAAATAAATAGTTGTTCAGAAGTGACAGTAAAGACTTTAACACTGTTACAAAAAAAAAAAAAATCTGTTTCAAATAAATGCTGTTCGTTTGATCTTTCTATTCATTAAAGAATCCTGAAAAAAAAAAAAACATGGTTTCCAAACTGATTTTCTGTTTTCATCATTGATAATAAGAAATGTTTCTTGAGCACCAAATCAACATATTACTGTAGATCTCCAGTCCTAGTTTTATCCAACTTTTTCACCACTAAGTTAAAAATGTCCTTACCATCACACATTATTACTATCACTCATTACACCAAAATCAAATGCTGAGGCCATGATCAGATCTTTATATTCCATGGGATAAATGATTTAACATAGATGAAGCATAGTTCAAATTTGAAGAAGTTTCTTTTTTTTTTTTTTTTCCAAGAAGTCAAACATTTGAATAAATGGCAGAAATGTGTGGTGCATTGATGTCTATTCTGGCAACCTTTCTCTCATTGATTCAGATTGGCGAGACCCAGAGCTCATGAGGGAGATCGAAGCCGCAACTGGAGAAGATCTGGGGTCCTCAAAAATGTACAGGAAGGGAAAGAATGGAAACAAAGGAAAGTCAAAGAAAAAGTACCCAAACCTTACAGATTTAAAGCAAAATGCCAGTACATCTCGTTCAAGACTAGAGAAGAAAGTCTTCAATAAGTAAGTAATAGAAGATGTTCAAGATTAAATAGAAAATCACTAAATTGGCCTGATATTTTTGGTTATATTTAGAGATAACTGAAGTCAAGTACATTTGTATTGAATACTGGTGAACAATATATTTCACAACTGATTGGTAAATAAAGAATTTGAAGCGCAACCACATTGTTTCCTCATAGGAGCTCCATGAGACGAGTTACGGATGTCATGAACAAGATGGACAAGAGGAAACATGAGAAATTTTCAAATCAATTTAACTATGCACTGAATTAAAGGATACAGTCGTACCGCCACATACCAGTTGTTTGGATTATTACACAGAACAAAAGCGCATCATTAATAAAAAACTGTGCCTCAAATGAAGTATAAACTTTGTATTGTCCACTTTGGATTGTCATTTGTAATGCCTGAATAATTTTATTCATTAATTTATTTTTTGTTCTGCATGGTAAATAACTAATTTTAAAAAGTAATTTTAAATCTTAAGCCATTGTATTTTCAAAACTTTTGTCTTTGCTACACTGTAGTAGACCTATTTGTGATCCAGAATATAAAATATAACAGTACTTAAAGAAATATGTTGTCAGTGTAAGTCTTCTTTGAATGTTAGAGTAAATTTCTACTGATTTTATAAGACATGACTTTGTCTTTATTCATTTAAGAGGTTTCTTTGTTGTGAAGATTAAAAACACACCACAGCAACATTTGAAGGCAAAGGCAAGGCAGGATTTTTTACATTTCAAGACATTTACATGAAATTTGATTTATTAATGTTTGCATGTTCTTTAAGTAACACAGTCTCACTATAGGTTTACAAGTTACCTTAATCGATTAGGTCAGCTGAAAGAGTTAAGTATCCATATTTTTATTAATATAATTTTGTAGCAATTATATTAAAAACAGCTTTTCATTACATTAAATGAAGAATGGCTAACAATTTTGAATGAGGCAAATTTAACGTGGTACTGTGTTTTGCAGAAAGCATTTCTAATAAGGATGCGATGCTTTTGAACCAGCCTAAAGTTGTGTTTATTGGGAAAGTGATTTCGCTGTTACAGAATTAGTGTTAATTAAAATTAGTGTTAATTGTTTTTTTTTTCCCATCCCATCCACCCATCGGTAACGAATATGGATTCCTCACACTAGTGGGACGCTATGGCAGCAGCCATAGCATTTTTTCTGCCATGGAAATCAAGCTTAATAAACTATGAAAGAAATCTACTTTCCTAAATGTGTAAATAAGTATGATGATTTCCAAACGGACGACGAAGAATATGTTAATCGGACAAAAATAATTATGGATTAAAAGAAGATCGTCATGTTCCGTCTTTTCATAGGTGTTCAAAGTAACGACTAGCCTATAATTTCCCCCATACGAAAATATTTTATTCGCTTGCAAAATTGGGGAAAAAAGAAAAAGAAAATTGTGATTAAAATAACATTTAAAGTATTTAATACATTCTAATTGTAATAATAATAATACAACATAGTTAATATAATATGCTGTAAAAGTGACATGTAGCTTTTGCACCCATTTGTCTATTGATGTCTGGCCACGAAACAAGATAATACGTTGGCATACAGGAAAGGAATTTAGCAATTGTTTAAAAATATATTTTATAATATTTTTAAATTATTTTAAATTGTTTTTATTTTCTTTAAAACCCCATTTTTATGAAACAATTCCGTTGAATATCGAGTAAAAGAAAGGTTTGCTTGTACTATTTAGGTTTAATGTAATATTTTATGCCATTCAAAGTTTAAGCAGAATAGCCACAAAGCATGCATCAAAAACAATCGCACCAGCAAGGTTGAAAATCATTCGAATTTTAGCAGCATTATACTTATTCGTCTCACGGTGTGGACCCCTTAATATTATTTAATATCAATAGTACTTAAAATACAAACATCAAGAGTCCGGTGTTAAACATCACTGTCTTTACTTTCACTAACGGAACGGAACTATAACAATAATAGCAAAAAATATATATTTTTAACGAGCAAAACACTAAATTGCAATCGAAATATCTTAATAGCCTACTTTTCATCTGCCTTTCTGTAGTCCATCACTGACTTTTACTTTATTAATATTTAAGCAACTATCAAATCAATTAGTAGATTTGAAAGGGATGTTAATGATCTTGTTTTAAATATTGATACATGTAAAATGATAATGTCTAAATGATATATTTGTATATAGATATTTTATAAACTGTATATATAGGTATATTCGTATATAGGTAATCGTATATTTATGCAAGAATTTGTAATGTTCAAGTAAATCAAAGCAACAATAATCTGTTTAAGCCTGAACCATTACACACAAGGGTTTCAAAGGGAGGAAACTTTCTACATTCCTAAAAATTACGTGAAATGTAAAGTAAATGATTACCAATAGAACACCTGTTCGCGCTTCATTGAACGAAACTGACCGCGATTAACTCCAGCTTTTCGTCCAAGAGAAAGCGGTTTCTCAGTTTATAAAATTCAGTTTCAAATCAGGCATTAGCATATAGTGCAAGATCACGTAGAACTTGGTTTTAAATTTAGTTCATTAAGCCAGGCTTATTCCAACGAAATGTTTGACAACTGATCTTTGTCATCTGTCATTTTATTTCAACCATTTAATTGTGAGATAAACACATGGTTAAATAATAGCATAGTCTATGCAACGTCAGAATTAAATAATATGGCCCACAGTAAAAAATAAAAATAAAAAACTTTTCATTAGGCTTATGTTTACACGATTTAGTCCAATCTCATTCATTGTTTCAGTACATACCGTTTAATTCCATACTACATTTGCATTCAAAGTTAATGTCTAAACACATTTCATAACTGAATATATACAGTTTGACCTTGAGAAATCTTCACAGTTTATCAAAATGAAGCAAACTGAAATCAAATCTAATTATTAGCATGTATTGCCGAACATGAGGAAAATGATTCCTAAACTTAATTCTGGGTTTGCCACAGTGCAGAATGGTTGCTACATCTCGGTTTTTAAGACAAACCTATCAAATGTCTTTGCAAGTGTGTGACAGCATAGTGCTTCAAGTTAAAAATGTTCCTGTACCGGATTTGACCGGACGCTTTGTTTCTTTAGACCCAGGAAGATTTCTTCTTATAAGTGCGGCGCGTAAAATGTGGGAGCTCCGTAAGTCTGAGAGCCGAGCATGAAGGGTGACAATACCGCGTGACCCGGCAGAAAGGGTAATTGAGTGGTGCAAACGAGTCCTCCAGGCGTGTGACCCGGATAGCTGGTGTGCATGGACAGGTGACCGTTCATAGGAGGAGACGGGCTCAAAGGACTCAGGCTGCCCAGCCCGTTGCTCGGTCCGTTCGGGCCACCTCCGCTCCCGCTGGTCGGCGCGCTCGTGTCCGCGCCCGGGTTCTGTTTCTTCCACTTGGTCCGGCGGTTCTGAAACCATATTTTCACCTGAGTCTCTGTCAAGCTCAAAGACAGCGCCAGGTTGAGGCGTTCGCACACGGACAGGTATCGCGTCGACTTAAATTTGTTCTCCAGAGCCACCAGCTGCTCGTACGTGAACGCAGTCCGAGCCCTTCTGGGTTTGCCAGATTTTGAGTCCGAACCGGAGCGCTTACGTTTGGGTTTCACCGGGTGATTCTGTCCGTTTGATGAGGACTGTTGAGTCTGCTGTCCTTCCGGACTTTTATTTAGTGAGTCGTCGTCCTCATGTTGCCCAAACTCGGCGTCGTTGTTTCCAATCAAGGTGCTGCTCTCCTCACTGCACAAATCCTCCTGCAGCTCGCTGTCCGACTGATTCCCTCGGGTAAAATCAGCCTCACATTCATCTGATCGGAACACAAATCCGTCTTCTGTAGAAACACAAAACACTGTTGTCAAAAGTCAGCTTTACACCTCCGTCTACAAATTACCTGAATGCACAGGTGAATTTACAGTTTAACACACACTGATATGAGTTTGGTATCATTTAAATATGTAACATTTCTTGTAATTTGATTTCGATTGAGTAACGTAGAAATTTTCTACTTTAATTGTCTGAAATAAACTACAGTACAGAAGCCTAATTATGTTATAGCATTTTTTAAAGTTTAAATACTTAAAAAAACACCACCACCAACAACAACAACAGTGAATGACAACATTTTTACACTTGAAATTAAACTGATATTTCTGTTCTAGTCGTTCTTTTTTCCTCTTTATATAAAGTGGGGACAGAGTAGATGGCGCTTCTTTTTTTGCGTGTCAATTCGTCTTGACATCTTAAATCACAGCACGGTCGTCTAATCGATAACTCTCAATTTACTCATCCATTTAAAGCGTCTGTTAAAAACAACACAAACCTTATCAAATTATTGCAGCCTACAATTACTGTTTATTGAAAATTGCTTTCGCGCGCTGCCTCCAATCAATCAGAGGTTGACACATATTTGTCCTTGCAAATGCAGGCACAGAAGATAAGATGACCCCCATGAAGACCGCGCTTTCTGTTTTCACCATTTAGACTCGATACAAAGCACTAATATATCTGAAGAAAAAAACAAACAAAAACAATTAAACCCATTCGATTGCGTTTAATTTAACGCAACTTGCTGCGTAAAGACGCTGATAATGTGGAGGATCTGTTCCAGACTGGTCGATATCCTATTATAGAAATGAGTATCGGTATATCTCTTTCAGGCAGCTTGCAAACTCTTTCTCAACATTTAAATTATAGGACCAAAATTCGGATAATTACAAGATTAAAACCTATTATACTTATTAAAGGATATATCGATCATGGGTCTCAAAAAAAAGTGCAAAAGGTGGTCGGACAGCACGACTGTAGTGCTCAATCTTAAACGTAAGACTTACCTGAAGATGTGTTTTATATATTCACCTGACACACAATTAAAAATGTCAAGTGACATACATTTTAAAATTAGTTTATCTAATATTTAAAAAGTAATATCTACTAGCAAGTCTAACGATCCCTCATTTCACTCCACAACCACTCAATCAAAAAAGACTTAACGTCAATTTACAAGAATTTTAATGATTTAAAAAAAAAAAAACTGATACAATTCCTTCTGCAAATAAACTTTAGTTAAAATCCATCTTTATGGTTCTTCCAGGTGCAGAAGAATGTGGTTTAAGGTCCAGGTGCATTTGTTAACAATAAATAAATTATTTAGTTATAAAACCTGAATTATTATTATTATTATTATTATTATTATTATTATTAATAATAAACACCCTAAGTAGCCTAACAAAACTGGTCTGAATATGGGCATTTCAAACAGTTTCCTGTGGGAGCATGCTATATGCCATAAAATTATTTTAAACGTTATTATTCTACATTTATTTTTTATGACCTAAATAAATGAGACTACATGGAATATTCGTACTTTTATTAATTCATTTGACACACCACAGTATCATTTTAAGCGAAAAGTGAATTATAATCGTGAAAAACTTTTTTTCCAAAACGGTGACCAAACACATCACCTAAAACACGGCCTTTCTATTCCCTTACACATTCATGTACATTTTGCATTAAGCTGTTTAACTGAAAAAAAACAAAAACAAACAAACAAACAAACAAAAACATGTGCCCACATTTCCATTATATAATTTTAACTACAATGTTGATGTTGAAGAAAAATGCATGTCCATGTTATTTGTAAACTATGTACTTTCACGCTGTCATGTTAAACATCATTTTGAACATACAATAATAAGGGAAAAACAATGGTAACTTACTTAAAATCCCTGATGTGTTTTTACAGTCGTAGTCCTCTTGATAAGACTTGTGCTCGATCGTATGATTCGAGTCATCGTTTCTGTTTTCTGCACCAAACGTGAAATCACAACCTGTCCTGTTAGGTGTTTGCCTCTTACTAGTAAATTTATTGGGGTCCAAAATGTCCAGAACTGAGAACGAGGTTGTCCGGTGGACGGTAGGAGACGCGCCCGCGGGTGAGGGCTCGTGTCTCGGCGAGGATTCTCGACTCTCACCCGGTAAAGCGTCTCTCCCTCCGGCGCAGTTAAACACTGGCAATTCTCCCGCAGCGAGGCGCTTGTCGTCCATGCCGTCCTGCGGAGCGACCACGATCACGCCGGCAGCGGCAGGTACAATGGAGTCGCCAACCTGCACTTTATCCCGGTTCATGGCTCTCCAGAGGGCAGCACAGTCGTCTGACTTCTTTTTCTTTTGCCGTTCTTTATTCAACAGGACACATACTGGTGGAAAGACATCAAGTAAGTGCGGTCTGCTACTTAAGATGATTTTGGTCAGGAGTTGATCCAGTCGGTCTCTGGATGGTGATGCTGATGTCCCCCTGCTCAGGTCCTTTTTGGGTTTGAACCGTCCCCTCAGGACACCCCGTCGTTTATGTCACACACACACACGCGCGCGCGCCCAGCTGGCTACCCTCCCCTTTACACAGCTCTGATCATCTCCAAAACTTAGACACAAGCCGTGGCTTATTTATGCATTCATATTCCACTGTGAGTGGTAATTGGCTACAAATTAATCCCATGCCTCTAATAGCCTATTATCTCCGTCTGAGTATGAGGAGCACCAGAGGAGAGTGAGCGATGATGTGGCCTCTGATATACACAGCTGTCAACTCACACCCAATGTGAGAGCACTGGACTGGAAAAGACACTAAATAGGCTTATTTTTCCCTACTTTCTCCCTCCCATGTCCCACACTGGGTTTAGGATAATATAATCATTGTTTCCACAGAAATTAATGAGAAAATGGGCCACTTGAAAGCAGTGATATCTTGGAGTGGTTAGCAGTGAGTCTTTATCATTTGGGGACAAAACTGAAACACATAGAACACACATTGTTAATTGGCTGAATATATATATATATATATATATATATATATATATATATATATATATATATATATATATATATATATATATATATATATATATATATATATATATATATCACCCTATTAATCACAAATGATCATCCTAACGAAAATAGAACTGAAAGATGAAACTTTGATTGTTATTTATTAGTTTTAGTTTACAACAAAAATCCAAAAGCAGTTTTTAAACTGATAACAACCAAGAGAGCTAATGGTGTACTTCAGGTGAAAAAGCGCCACAGAAGTGTGACAAAATTGAAGTTTCTTTTGTTTGGTTCAGATGCGCAACACGAACAAGGTCAGTTCTGTGCAATTATCGAAGGCAATGATCCTTTATAAGCAAGAAATTAAAAGTTGCACAAAAATGGGTAAAACAATCAGCTGTAAGGATGAACATGATTATCCCATCAAGACCGGACCCATGGGAGTCACAATATAAACCCTTGCAAAAAGGCTGCAGCATCATGGGCCTTGACATTCAACTTTTAATCTGATCTATCGAGGGGCCAAATAATAGCCATTATAACAGGCTTTCCCATGAGTGTTTCTCAATTTTGTAGCTTAAATTTGCACATAGGTCTGTAAAGCCTATCGTCCGAATTTTAACAAGCTGATTAAATAAAGTACATTTTACAAATCTTGCATCTGCACCTTGTTTATGCCCTAAGTAGACCTCAGATATGTTTATCCATGAAAGCACAATTTGTCTATCCATGAAAACACATAACTGGCTGTTGAGTCAGCTAGGCTGTTTTGCTAGCTGATTGGGGAATTGCTGTAATTAGAAAATTCTCCCAGTAGCCCACTGAATGATTTTGTCAGTTTAATCATATTATGCACAATAATTTGCATGTTAATTGTCCTATTCACAGACCCCCAAGTCTACACACATGAAACAGATCGAACCAACTTCCTTATTATTCAGCCTAGATCATGTGAGAAAATCATTGACAGTAACATATTCATTATTGACAATTTAATAGCCAAGACACCCCTACAACAACGTCCCAAACCATTCTGCATGAGCACACCCTTTCTGTCATGTTAGCAGCACAAATCAGTTACATATTCCAGATCATTTGACCAGATAATAATTCAAAATTCACAGGTCTCTATTGTTTTAAATACATGAAATAACATCAAAAGCTAAAACTGACCAGAATAATATCTATGAAACCACAGATGCTGAGTTGAGAAATCTATAATATTTAGAAACAGATCATTTAATGCAAGTATGAATGCTGTAATATTGTAGCAGATGATCTGGCTCTTTCAGGCAGATTCAGGGAAGCTGGGGTAGATTAGAGATATTTAGGACACTAAATTATGTGTTTTTTTCAGCTCTAAATAACAGTCATCTTAAAATAAATAAATAATAATAATAAAACGTTTCTTTTTTTTCTGCTGGGACAGCACAACTGCAAGTCAATTTACACAATATAACATATTGTGCCATTCTAGTGCTCTGAGGGAAGACCGTTTTGGTCAAAGCGTCAGAAGCAATCTAATGATTTTAAATGAGCACAGAGTAGTAAAAGCCTGACAATTCTCCATCACAACAGCAGATGATGGTTAAAACGACTAGAAATCAATATTCTGACCGGGTGTCTCCCACTGATAAGAGGTGCCAAGACAATGTTGACTATTAAACTCGACAGCTTGAGATATTACACTATTACTTATGCTATTTTTAATAATCTATAATATTTGGGCTATAATTAATTAATTCTATGGATCAGATAATATCTCGGTCTGGGATGAGGTCAAGGGGGTCTATTAAGACTGGTAATGAGAAAGGAGAATTCCAATCTTAGCGCCTAGGGTTTGTGAATGGACAAATATACACCCGACTGTTTCAAACACAGTGAAGGGAAAAAGAGACAAGAGGAGAAATGAGGAGAGAATGAGAAAATAAAAACTGAGGTTTAATACCTTCTCTTATAAATTGTGGTGCATTCATGTTTAAGCAGAGGGAATTTTTTTTGGACCCATAAAAAAAAAAAGTTAAAAATTACATTACAGACGGGGTCTTGCTCATGATAATGAGTGCATAATCTAATTTTATAAGGAGTTCCCATGATCGTATTATGTATAAACTCTTATTGTGGAAACTCATATTAGTGATAAAAAATTGCTTTGGTGGGCGGTTATGATTTCTACACTTTTTTTTTAAATTCTAAAATCTTAATTGATAATTAACACAGAAGACATGGAGACATCTGCAAGAAACAAACAGCTGCTGCTATGCAATATGTTAAAACTGACCAGAGGGGGGCGTGCTTCTCTTCAATCTCACATCTCACAGTCAAATACATAGAAGAGAATCTGGACCAGCAAAACTGAAAATTGTAGCATTTATTCATCAGATTACTGGAATGATATTTTACCCATAATAATTCAAATAATTTGACCTATATTTGAAGGAACACAATGATTAGACTAATTTATTATGGCACAATTCACACCAAAATAAGATGAAAAATACGCTACTTAGAAGTTTGGGGTCTGTAAGATTTGTTTTAAATGTTTTTGAATAAAAGTCTCTCATGATCACCAAGGCTGCATTTTTTTTTTTTTTTTTTTTTACTTATCAAAAATACAGTAAAACGGTACTATTGTAAAATATTATTGCAATTTTTTTTAAATAACTGTTCTCTATTTGAATATATTTTAAAGTATAATTCAGCAAAGCTGAATTTTCAGCAGCATTTACTCCAGGCCTCAGTGTCACTTGATCCTTCAGAAGTCATTCTCATATGCTGATTTGGTGACCAATTAAATGACCATTAATATTTTATATTATGACATTTTCAATGACAATTCTATTATTCACATTTTCTGCACAATTCTTATTACATAATGTACACATATAAAATAACAATATAATAAGAAACATCAAGATTAATTGGAATTACAAAAAAAAAAAAAAAAAAATGTAGTACTAGTAAAGTAGTAAAATGTTGCAATTATGGTAATGGGAATTTGGGGAATATTTGATTAATTGTGACAAAAATGATGTCACAATGCAAAAAGTTATATATTTTTTTTCTAAAAATGTGCTTCATTTTCATTAGGCAATAATATATTTCCTCTATATAATTATGGTTCATTCTTCTTTTTTTATTTTTTAACCAATAGATGCATTTACTGATATCTACTATGAGGCCAAAAAAGGACACAACTAGCAAAAAAAATCAGGACCTATAAATAAAGAACACTTTGAAGCCATGAGAAAAACGTATGCTGGGGGCAATCATTTCAGGTTAGAGGCCTCTGCTATTGTGTCACGTTGAGGTTATAGTGCCTCAGTCAATAAGCAATACAGCCGTTTGACTCACTGATAAACATTCCCTGGCGAGTGAGGCAAGGGGACATATTGATGACCATCTGAATTTTTCTTACCTTTGCAGGCCTCTTATTTCTCTACTCGGTGAGAGACTGTTTGTGGGGATTTATGCAAGGGTGGTCTGGTATCTCCTGCTGCACTTGCAGATGGAGCTCTAAATTGTGCATCACAGCAGACAGGAGCTGTTTAAATGCATTGAAACTAGAAGTACTATAAGCTAAATTAACACACAGAATGCTGGCTGTAAATTCAGCATACACTTACACCACACAGAGGTGAAAGAACAGCATTCTGGGGCTTCTCTTGATCACTTGGTCAATCAGTCAATATTCATTTAATCACACAATTTCAGAGAGCAGGAATCGCCATTTCACACAATGTAAAATCTTAAGAAGGAGTCTAGATAAAACTGGTCTTATGGTGAACATAGACAGTGATCATTCAATAAAGCTATAAACTTTATTTTTGATTAGCGTATTAATGTAATATTCTGATGGTTAAGTCTTCAGGCCTCTGCTGTGCATTGGATATGATTCTAGAAATATTTAGTACATATAAAACAAATGGTTTGGAATACAACACACAACTTGACCTTCTGTCCCAGGCTTAAGGGGGGCCCGGACTGCAAATGACTGTGATTCAGGGGCCTCTGCGGCCCTGGTTATTGGTGAGAATTATGAATGTACTCTCTGGAAGAAAAAAAGTTGATTGCTCAGCATGAATGTGTGATTTACACTGGCAGGATTTACACTAGCAACCTGTTAACAATTGTAACCTTAGTATCTAAGGAGTGCATTTCAAATCATCACTAGCAGTAGCTACCACTCCATAAACACAGCAAACATACTACAAGAACTTTAGACACTGAATGACACAATTTCTAGTTATGCTAACCTTATATATTAATACCATCACAGATTTTTCTCCTAAAATGCCTTTGGTGAAAAAATAAAAATAAATAAATAAATAAAATAAAAATAAATAAATAAAATTTAAGGGTCCCACTTTAATTTAAATGTAAGTACATAGTAGTTAAGGCCACCTAATATAATCACTTGATACAATGCACTTATTGTGTATGTACGTGTTTTTACATTGTACTTAAATTTTTAAAAATACCTATATGTAATTATATCTGTAATTAATTTCTGTTATTACATTTATAATTAAACTGTTGACTGATCCCTTACACCTTAACCCACCCTTAAACCTACCCAAACCACCAAACTTGTCCCTAACCTTACCTCTATCCCACTTCAACAGCAGCAAAAGTGTTTTGCAATACAATATGACCACAATAAGTACATTGTACTTATTTTTTTATGTAAGTACATAGTAGTTAAGGCCACCTAATATAAAGTGTGACCAATATGACCAATTTTGATTGCAGACATTGGTATCTGGACCAGTGTACAGTAATTTATTATCATTGATATACTATTGTATATTGTAGTTTTTTTTTTTTTTTTTTTTTAAATTTTGTGATGATAATATATACAGTATCTCACAAAAGTGAGTACACCCCTCACATTTCAGCAACAATTTTAGTATATCTTCTCAAGGGACAATACTGCACAAATGAAACTGGGATATATATTAGAGTAGTCAATGTGCAGCTTGCAAAGAAGTACAAATTTACTGTTTTCTAATAATAACTCAACATATAGCAATTATTGTCCAAATAACTGGCAACAAAAAATGAGTACACCCTAAGTGAACATGTCAACACTGTGTCCAAAGTGTCAACATTTTGTAGGGGCACCATTGTTATCAAGCACTGCCTTAATCCTCCAGAGCATGAAATTCACCAGAACTACACAGATTGTTGCTGGCATCCTCTTCCACTCCTCCATAATGACATCACGGAGCTGCTGGATGTTAGACACTTGGCGCTTCTCCACCTTCCACTTGAGGATGCCCCACATGTGCTCAATAGGGTTCTGGCCTGAAGACATACTTGGCCACTCCACCACCTTCACCTTCAGCTTCAGCTTCATCATCACATCTTGGCGGTGTGTTTGGGGTCGTTATTATGTCGGAAACCTGCCATTCGGCCCAGTTTCTGAAGGGAGGGCATTATGTTCTGCTTCAGAATGTCACAGTACATGTTGGAATCCATGTTTCTCTCAATGAACCGGAGCTCCCTAGTACCAGCAGCACTCATGCAGCCCCAGACCATGATGCTACCACCACCGTGCTTGACTGTAGGCAAGACAATTTTCTTGGTACTCCTCACCAGGGTGTCGCCATACTTGCTGGACACCATCTGAGCCAAACAAGTTCATCTTAGTATCATCAGACCACAGGACATGGTTCCAGTAATTCATGCATTTGGACAGGCTGTCTTCAGCAAATTGTTTGCAGGCTTTTTTGTGAGCCACTCTGTGACAACAGCCATGCAAACCAACTTGTTGCAGTGTGCGGTGTATGGTCTGAGCATTGACAAGCTGACCTTCCGCTTCTGCAACCTCTAAAGCAATGCTGGCAGCACTCATGCATCTCTTTTTTGAAGTCATCTTCTGCACCTGATGCACAGCACGAGGACCTAACTTCTTTGATCGACCCTTGCGAGGCCTGTTCCGAGTGGAACCTGTCTTGGAAAACCTCTGTATTACCCTGGCCACTATACTGTAACTCAGTTTCAGGGTGTTACCGATCTTCTTATAGCTTAGGCCATTTTTGTGGAGAGCAACAATTCTAATTCTCAAATCTTCAGAGAGTTCTTTGCCATGAGGTGCCATGTTGAACATCCAGTGGTCAGTATAAGAGAATTGTACTCAAAGCACCAAATTTTAACTGCTCTAATAAAAGATACACAAATTTGTATGGTCCTGTCAAGCAGACAAAAACATGAACATGATGAATAAGATCTGTGGCTTTGCATGGTTAAATGAAGTATAGCTGTTATCACTTTGGGTGTACTCACTTTTGTTGCTAGCTTTTTTGACAATAATGGCCGTATGTTGAGTTATTTTCAGGGGACAGTACATCTTTACTGCTATACAAGTTGCACACTGTCTACTCCAAAATATATCCAAGTTTCTTTTCTATAACATTGTCCCTTGAGAAGATATACTAAATTGGTTGCTGAAATGTGAGGGGTGTACTCACTTTTGTGAGATACTATATATATATATATATATATATATATATATATACAGGTGCATCTCAATAAATTAGAATGTTGTGGAAAAGTTCATTTATTTCAGTAATTCAACTCAAATTGTGAAACTCAAATTGTGACTGTTTGCTGGCCAGTCAAGCACACCAACACCATGGTCATTTAACCAACTTTTGGTGCTTTTGGTAGTGTGGGCAGGTGCCAAATCCTGCTGGAAAATGAAATCAGCATGTTTAAAAAGCTGGTCAGCAGAAGGAAGCATGAAGTGCTCCAAAATTTCTTGGTAAACGGGTGCAGTGGCTTTGGTTTTTAAACAACACAATGGACCAACACCAGCAGATGACATTGCACTACAAATTATCACAGATTGTGGAAACTTAACACTGGACTTCAAGCAACTTGGGCTATGAGCTTCTTCACCCTTCCTCCAGACTCTAGGACCTTGGTTTCCAAATGAAATGCAAAACTTGCTCTCATCTGAAAAGAGGACTTTGGACCACTGGGCAACAGTCCAGTTCTTCTTCTCCTTAGCCCAGGTAAGAAGCCTCTGACATTGTCTGTGGTTCAGGAGTGGCTTAACAGCCTCAGTCCATTCCTTGTGAAGTTCACCCAAATTCTTGAATCGATTTTGCTTGACAATCCTCATAAGGCTGCGGTTCTCTCGGTTGGTTGTGCATCTTTTTCTTCCACACTTTTTTCCTTCCACTCAACTTTCTGTTAACATGCTTGGATACAGCACTCTGTGAACAGCCAGCTTCTTTGGCAATGAATGTCTGTGGCTTACTCTCCTTGTGAAGGGTGTCAGTGATTGTCTTGTGGACAACTGTCAGATCAGCAGTCTTCCCCATGATTGTGTAGCCTAGTGAACCAAACTAAGAGACCATTTTGAAGGCTCAGGAAACCTTTGCAGGTGTTTTGAGTTGATTAGCTGATTGGCATGTCACCATATTCTAATTTGTTGAGATAGTGAATTGGTGGGTTTTTGTTAAATGTGAGCCAAAATCATCACAATTAAAAGAACCAAAGACTTAAACTACTTCAGTCTGTGTGCATTGGATTTATTTAATACACGAGTTTCACAATTTGAGTTGAATTACTGAAATAAATTAACTTTTCCACGACATTCTAATTTATTGAGATGCACCTGTACATTAGGTGAAAGAGGTTCAGATGACAAAAAGTTCGAGAATGTCTGCAGATATGAAATAATGAGAATTTGTGCATTTTAATGAGTTTGAAAGACAAAAGGCTTTCAATAATACATAATAATACATGGTTAAATAACCTACTTAGTGATAATTCAAATAAAAATGAATGTGTTCATCAGTAGTTGATGCAATGTTGAAACACTTCTTAAACCTGAAATTATTTTTGTAAATCCATTGGTCAAATGCTGTGTCGCCACCTGACTAATGACTAGTGTGTGAATGTCCACAAAACTGGACTTTCTGAGTGTATATAAGTGGTATAATATTTTAGAAAAGAATATTTAAAAGATAAAAAATATGAATTAGAGAGAATCCATAAATGATGAATAATTCATTGCTATTGTGTGAATAATATGTAATCATGTAATCAATAAAAAAGTAACTGTAGTCTGATTATGAGTATTTTAAAATGTAACAATCTAATTACAAGTACTTAATATTTGGAATCTGATTACGTAATCCAGATTACATGTAATCAGTTACTACCCAGCTCTCTCTCTCTCTCTCTATATATATATTATAATACACACTAATCACAAGCTCCCCTGATTATACACACACAACTGTATCCAATCAGACACGCTTTATAAGCCCTGAACTTCCTCGTTCAGATCGCCGAGTGAACTCACAAAATGGTAGCGACAACAAAGCACGGTGTTGATACTACCATCGTTCCTGATCCTAAACACGTCGTGGTTGTTATTTCGGACTCCATTCACGCCGCGGCTGCCGCATTAGAACCCTTTAACATCGCGCCTGCCGCATCAGAGCCTGTGTATGTCTTGTATGATTTGCCAGAACCTCGCCATGTCTCGTCTGATCTGCCAGAGTCTCGTCATGTCTCGTCTGATCTTCCTGATTCTCGTCACGTCTCAACTGATCTTCCAAAGTCTCGTCTCGTCTCAACTGATCTTCCAGAGTCTCGTCACGTCTCAGCTGATCTTCCAGAGTCTCGTCACGTCTCAGCTGATCTTCCAGAGTCAAGTCACTTCTCAGCTGATCGTCCAGAGTCAAGTCACGTCTCAGCTGTTCGTCCAGAGTCAAGTCACATCTCAGTTGTTCGTCCAGAGTTGAGTCACGTCTCAGCTGTTCGTCCAAAGTTACGTCACATCACAGCTGATCGTCTAGAGTCTTGTCACATCCTGTCTGTTGCACCCAAATCATCAAGGTCAGCCCTTCAGTATCCCAGTCTGGTATCCAGTGTGAGGGATGCACCGCTGGTGTCAGCATGCACAGCTGGTATCCCCAAATCAAATCACTCTAGTCCTCCTGGTTATGAACTCATTCCCCTGTCTGCAGCACTTCCCGTGTGGGGGGTTGCTTTATGGTGTATCTGGGCCGCGTACACCACCGCCGATTTGCTAGAGGTGGCGGCGCTGGCTACAATATCTCCAGAGGTGGCGGCTTATGCAGAGGAACCTCCCGAGGTAGCGGTGCTCGCTGCTGTGCTCCCAGAGGCCATGGTGCCCGCTGCAGTCTCTTCAGAGGTGATGACGCAGGCTGCAGAACCTCCCGAGACGGCGGCACTTACCTCCGTTCCTTGCGTGGTGGTGGCACCCAGTGACGATCTCCGTGAACTGTCTGTTCCGGCCGAGGAGGCCAATAATGAACTTTCGTCTGTTCATGTCACAGCCTATGAACTATTGTCCTGCTCTGAACCAGCCACGGAGGCCACCTGTGAATCCTCTGCCTGTCCTGCCACGGCTATGAAGGCCGTCTGTGAACACTCAGTCTGTCCTGTCACGGCTATGGAGGCCGTCTGTGAACTCTCTGCCTGTCCTGTCATGGCTATGGAGGCCGTCTGTGAATCCTCAGTCTGTCCTGTCATGGCTATGGACGCCATCCGTGATCTCTCTGCCTGTCCTGTTACTGCTATGGAGGCTGCCTGTGAACTCTTACCTTGCTCTGAACTGGCCATGGAGGCCAATTATGAACTATTGTCCTGTCCCAACCCAGCCGAGGAGGCTGCCTCTGAACTCCCAGCCTTGTCTGTCACCCCCCGAGGATGTTGCCTGTGTACTTCCTGACTGTCCTGCTGCAGCTACAAGGACCATTCAGGAACTCTCATCCCTGCCTGTTACAGCCATGGAAACCTTTAATGAACTCCCTGTATGCGCTGTTAACCCTGTCACGAGTCCAGAGATCACTTGTGAACAATCTGTCTGTCCTATCCATGAGACTAACTGTGAACTATCAACTTGTCCAGTGTTCCAGTGTTTGATTTCCCTGTCTGTCAAGAACCAGTCAATAATGCTGAGTTAGAGCTGTCAGTCTTGCCAGTTTCAATTAATGATTTCACAACGGAACTGTCTGCTTTTCTAGTATCTCCCAATGTGCCTGATTATGACCCTTCTGTATTTTCAGTTTCAGTCAGGGAGCCGAACTATGTACTATCTGCCCATTCTGTTTCCCTGAATATGTTGAGTTTGAGCCATCTGTCTGTTCAATTTCAAGTAATGTGTCTGTCAGTCCTGTTCTGGTCAATGAGTCTGATTTTGAATCACCTATCTGTCCTATGTTGATTAATGAGCTTGAGTCTGACATGTCAACCAATGGAACCAGTGGTTTCAGTCAATACATACAGTTTTGAACCATCTGTTTGTCTAGCTACCATTAAGGGACCTGAGTGTGAATTGTCTGCCTGTCCAGTGCCACAAATCCGGAATCCGAATGTCACGAATCCGGTCTGTGGCCTTCCTTCCGATTGCCACCAGAGGTCACCCTTCCATCATATTGACTCTCACACTACACAGACTGTTTCACATTACCTTGGACTACCTTTCCCATCTGCCATCTCACTAATCACAAGCTCCCCTGATTATACACACACAGCTGTATCCAATCAGACACGCTTTATAAGCCCTGGACTTCCTTGTTCAGATCGCCGAGTTTTGTTCAGCGTTTATTGCTCACCCTGTGATAACTGCATTACGGAGCCAGTTTCTAATTCTTGCCTTGCCTGTTTAGTCTAATCTTTGCCTGTGTATTTTGGATTGCCCTATCGTCTTCCCATTTGGACTCTGTTTGCCCTGCCTGGACTATTGTTTGTGTTTATCGGATTACCCTCTTGTCAAGCCCTGTTGGATTACGTTCACTGTCGATTGACCCTCGCTTGTTTTCTGGACTACTCTTGTCTCTTGCCCTTGATATACCTGTTTGCTATTGTTTGACCCTCGCCTTTTTGTGACCACGTCTGTTTAATAAAAGCCTTGCATATGGATCCGCACGCCTCACGTCTCGTCCGCCTTGTAACACTAATAACAGCAATTAAACTGTGGCGCAAATGAACAAATATCTTCAGGCCATGCATGGAGAGGTGAAACATTTACAAAATGTCTCTTTAAAGAGGCAGATTATCATTATCTCCAAATCTAAAGACATCTAAAAGTCATCAAAGACAGAAAAAATGCATTATTTTCAGTGGATAAAATCTGGACTATGGCAAAAGAAAACAGCCAACAAAAATAAGTTGTCTTCACAGCGTGCTGGTTTCAAATAATTGGTTTCCTCTTTTATTGTCCCTGCCAGCTGCAACTACCATTAATCCCCTTTTATTTGGCTACAGTGTTACAACCTGTAAAGCATAGATTTACTGTTGTCAGCAAAATGACATTTGAAGTGCAGTTTACTTTAAAACTAGTGAAATAGATGTATAACTTACGGTGTAAAAAGAGACTGGTAAATAAAATGTGTGTACAAGAATACAGAACTAAACAATGGGTTCCTTGACGCTGGGCATACAGAGGATGGGCGGTTAAAACCAGAGTATGGAAATTAATATTTTTGAATAGTCATCAGTATTGCACTGTAATCATTCACAAATGCTCTCCCTGTTCATGACAAATTCAGTCAAGCTTCTGAATAGCTCTATCCATGTCTTTCATCTCCCCTGAGAATGAACCGTTAATGCAGCGACAGATGAAAGCTCAGTCAGTTTTACTTTCACTTTCTGTAGCTTAATGAATTGACTGGATTTGAAAACTTAACGGGAATTATGCTCATGCAGTTTGCAAATTGTTTGTGTGGTATGCACTGGCTAGCCTTCATGGTTTAAAACGGAAATATTTATAATTTTGCGACGTGTTTATCTTTATCACTGATTGCAAAATGATGGACAATGATTCACATTTCCCGTGATAAAAAACATTATTTTATCTAAAGATATCCCTCTTTTCGTTTTCTTTCTTGCTGTAATAAAGTTTAAATAGTTAAAGTTCTGTTTTCGCGCAGGCGCATGGGGGAAAAAGCACTGAGTTAAGGGCAGTCGGTTCGTAGCTCTGCTTCAACTGTGCGATACCCTTGATACCCTCACGAGGGGTGGCCAAAATTACTGACATGTCAGAAATTCATCCGACCGACTGATTGCCTGTCGGGAGAGGCTAATCGCTTCTCGTTTCCCCCTGTACACTGCACGAACACTGCACGACAAACGACGCATGACAAAGCTGAAATTCGGCCCGACTCAAAAAAGAATCGCAGGAATCAGAGTTCGGCTCGAATCGAATGAAAATCGCACAGTAGGCTTGTTTGAGATGAGCAAAATCTGCGCAGAACCGATCACCGCGTGATGCATGCCGGTTACGTCCGCCTTGCTCTGATGTCATGCTGACATGGGCCAAAAAAAACTCTCGCGACAGCGAGGCGGCTGTGTCGGATTGAGCACTCGCCTGCAGTTGCTCTCCACCAACTGCGCTGACCAAAAGCAAGATGGGAAAGACTGACTGACTACACAGCTTAATGCTCATTTGTTCAGAGAACCGTGATGCTGCGTTCTTTTCTAAAATGTTTTTATTTATTTTTTATCTGATTTCATGCAATTATGTATTTAAATTACGCATGAATATTTCCAAACACTATGACAGTGCAATCTCTGTGTGAGATATGTAATTGTTGTCATATTTCTATAAAAATTTAAAATACATGTTTGTATTAAAGTAGAAATGGATGATAAATACACATTTTGTATGGTATTAAATAGCAAGCATTTTGAGTGTCTTGTTCGTCAAATTTATTTTCAGTTAAAGCAACAGAATTGAAATTATATCATGTTTATCAGCAGCACAGCGCACCAGTGTGAATAAAGCTTTATCTGCCTTTGATCTCGTAGGTATCTATTCCACTTCGAGAGGTCAGAACTGTCCGTCTTGACTGCGTTTATTTCACTCCTCCCCTCACTGCAGCCGCCTACTCTTGCCTACATTTCAGGCGAGGCGAGGCGCATCTCAAACAAGCCTAGTGTATGCCCGACCTGACGTGACACCCGCCATAGCCAATGAGAACTAGCAAGTGTCACCTACCGGATGTTGCGTGCTTCTACAGCTGAAAC
Organism: Spinibarbus caldwelli; assembly: GCA_039654775.1. NCBI lineage: Eukaryota > Metazoa > Chordata > Actinopteri > Cypriniformes > Cyprinidae > Spinibarbus > Spinibarbus caldwelli. The sequence goes on along the minus strand of CM077247.1, from coordinate 27,119,204 downwards.
TTGGCAGCCACAAACATGCCATGAAAGCAGAGAACATCACCCATATTCTTTTCTATACTTTGCTTTTCACTGTGAAACAGAACGCACGCCAGGAGAGCCAGCTGACAACGTTTATTGTCCTCTATTTGTTTTTTCTTCTCTAGTCACGTTTGATCTCGCGAGTGTCCGTGAGATCACATGTCATTAGGCTTGTTTGAGATGCGCCTCGCCTCGCCTGAAATGTAGACGGCTGCAGTAAGAGGAGTGAAATAAGTGCAGTCAAGACGGACAGTTCTGCCCTCTCGAAGCACAACAGATACTACGAGATCAAAGGCAGATATCGCGTTATTCTCACTCGTGCTGTGCTGCTGATAAATCAGAATCAGAATCAGAATGAGCTTTATTGGCCAGGTATGCTTACACATACGAGGAATTTGTTTTTGTGACAGAAGCTCTACAGTGCAACAGAAAGACAGCAACAGGACAGGGCACAGGTAATAAAAGAATAATTTACAAATAGGCAATGTACAAATAGCAAAAACACAATATATAGACAATTATGGTGTACAGGTCTAATATGTGCAAATCTGAAATGAAAAAAAATAAGTATGTGTGTTGAATAAATAATTTATAATAGTGTTGTGTGTTCCACTTTTAATGTCAAGTGTTCATGAGATGGATTGCCTGAGGGAAGAAACTGTTCCTGTGTCTGGTCGTTCTGGTGCTCAGAGCTCTGTAGCGTCGACCAGACGGTAACAGTTCAAAGAGGGAGTGTGCTGGATGTGAGGGGTCCAGAGTGATTTTGCCAGCCCTTTTGCTCACTCTGGATGAGTACAGTTCTTGGAGAGTGGGGAGGGTTGTAGCAATGATTCGCTCAGCAGTCCGGACTACCCTCTGTAGTCTTCTGAGGTCAGATTTGGTAGCTGAGCTGAACCAGACAGTTATTAAACATGATATAATTTCAGTTCTGTTGCTTTTATATGAAAATAAATATGAACAAGACACTCAAAGTGCTTGCTATTTCATTCCACACGAAAGGCATATTTATCATCCATTTTACAAACATGTATTTTAGATTTTTATAGAAATATGACAACAATCATATATCTCACACAGAGATTGCACTATCATAGTTTGGAAATAGGCTATTCATGTAAATACATAACCGCATGAAATCAGATTAAAAAAAAAAAAAATATATATATATATATATATATATATATATATATATATATAGATATATATATATTAGAAGAGTACTGCAGCATCACGATTGTCTGAACCAATGAGCATTAAGCTGTGTCGTCAGCAAGTCGTTTCCCATCATGCTTTTGGTCAGCGCAGTCGGTGGAGAGCAACTGCGCGAGGCTGCACAATCCTACACAGCCGCCTCGCCGTCGCGAGAGTTTTTTGGCACAGGTCAGCATGACATCAGAGCAAGGCGGACCTAAATCGGACACTTTTCTCTAACCAGCATGCATCTCGCGGTGATCACCGGTGATCGGTTCTGCCCAGATTTTGCTCATCTCAAACAAGCCTATTGTGAAGTCGTTCCTACAATCGACAAGTCTGTGGTTATTTGCTGATGACAGTAATATTTTTAAAAGATAAATCTATAGTCAAGAAAGCACTAGAACATTATTTCAATTTTTTTTTCTAGAGCATCAGGCCTATGCTTAAATTTTAAAAAATGTGAACTCTTTCCTCTGTATTCATGTAATGAAGAAATTACAGAATCAATTCCTGTTAAATCTGAAGTGAAATACTTAGGTTTAATGTCTAAAGAATTACATACGAGAGAACTAGTAAACATAGAAGAGAGAATTGACCGTATGAAAAAATCTCTTAATGAGAGAGGCTTATGAGAGATCTGTCTATTATGGGCAGAATCCTCTTGACCAAAGCAGAAGGCCTGTCTAAACTAATTTACCCATGTTACTCTCTTTATGTTTCTCCTCAACTGATAAAATGGGTTAATTCTATTATGTTTACTTTTATATGGAAAAACAAATCTCATTATGTTAAAAAATCTCAGATGATTAAAGAATATAAAAATGGAGGTCTGAAAGCCTCTGAATTTGAATCAGTGGTTGGAGTACTTAAACTGAATTGGATTAAATCCTATATAACACAGCTTAATTCAATGTGGTTTCATATGTGTATGTGTAAGTGTGTATTCAAGAAAGTCGGAGGGTTAGATTTTTTGCTGAAATGCGACTTTGAGGTTTCCAAATTGCCAAATAAGCTTTCAAAATTCCACAAACAAATTTTGTATTATTGGAAAATGATATTTACCCAAAATTTCACACCGCATGACTCTACCTGTGGAATAACAGAACCTTTACAATAAATAGAAAGCCAGTATTCAAACAAGAGTGGTATGAAAAAAAAATGTTTTGTATGTTGTAGATCTGTTAGATGAAGCTGGTCAATTTATTCAACATAATTCTTTCATGGAGAAATTCGAGATAAAATGTTCCTTTAGAGAATTTAATACTCTGTGTAAAGCCATCCCTCCTTCTTTAAAACAATCATTACCACCGCTCCCTATATGCAGAGTACGCAGTTTGCGTAGGGCACCATCTCACGTTCTATATTTATATTAAAATGAACATATACATATACATAAATAAAAATATAAACATGAACATATATATCATTCCCAGTCAACACGTGAGATCATGCAATGATCACAGTGACATCACACGATCCTCATACTGTGATCCTCACCTTGTGAGTAGTATGAGCTCATTGTGAGTTCATATGATCCTCATACTGTGATCCTCACCTTGTGAGTAGTATGTGAGCTCATTGTGAGTTCAAATGATCCTCATACTGTGATCCTCACCTTGTGAGTAGTATGTGAGCTCATTGCGAGTTCAAATGATCCTCATACTGTGATCCTCACCGTGTGAGTAATGCGTAAGCTCATTGTGAGTTCAAATGATCCTCATACTGTGATCCTCACTGTGTGAGTAATGGGTGAGCTCATTGTGAGTTTAAAATTTTGAGCAGGTTGAGAGGAGGCAGTTCAAATGTCAGTCACCGGGGATAAGATCATCTACATATTGGATAAGATTACTAAAAGTTTCGCACCTACAGCACACATTACATACATTCATGCTGAAATGCAGTTATGTTCTACATGTCTAAAGTATATAGAGAGATAAACCTTATAAACTCCTTGATTTTGTGTAACAACTTAAAATATAATCTGCATATACAATAAACTAGCACAATTAATTTACATCTCTCTACAGAAAGGATTCTGCAGGTTTTAATAAAATGTTATTTAATAACATTAGTAAATATAAGCATATTTCCAGTATGTGTCTCAGGCTTGCAAAGTATTGTAAACTCCTTCATGAGCATCAACAGTAATCCTCAGCAAACTTTGGCTGTGCGTCTTGCGTCATCAGTCCGGAACTAAAGTTCGAGTCAGTTCGGTTACTTCCTAGGAACAGGCTCAAAGAACAATTTGTTCAGAATTCTAACAGATAATTTGAAGCAAAAGCAATAATTAAAACATCGTTAAGGAGTGGCAACAAAAATGGGATACGGGAAACACAGGTTGTCATCTATATAAACAGGGTGCGAACTACGGGGGAGCAGACATGGGCTCCCCTGAAAACATGATTTGTGAAATTTTGGGGGGTCTCAAAAAATATTGACAATGTGTTATTTTGACGTGCAATTTCAGTTTTGTCTAATGTGATCATCATGTGTAAAATTGCAAAAATATTCATTCATGCATGACTGCGATTTAAACCTAATTCGCTTCAATAAAGATAAGTATACATGCTACTCTTGTCATGAGCATCAAGGTGTGGGGGCGCTGCGGTGCAAATTCCACTCATGTTTAATACTTTAACTCAAAAGATTCGTAGAAAAAGTATAAACGTTGGAGGCCATTGATCTGCGCGCGGAGTCCTTTAAATCCATTCAGGCCTCTGTGGTCGATTCTGTGTTAAGGTAAGGCATGTTATTCGCAATTATGTGTTGTGGCTGGGTTGTTATAGATCTGCGTGACTCTCGATGTCTTAGGCCTAACTGAACGGAGGACTTATGGTATTCTTCTGTAGCCTCCCAGCTAACAATTTTATGTTATAAGAACGTTTCCGTAATGTTCCCATTAAGTTATAAAAACGTTATATCTGAAAGTTCTTAGAACGTTAAAAACGTCCAGTTTTTTAGACGTTGTATTAACGTTCTTATTTGGTTATAAGAACGTTACGTAAAACATTATTAGAACGTTCCAAATTCTCATTATAATAACGTTCTAAGAACGTTATTAAAAACGTTATTAGAACGTTCCAGTCTCTCATATTAACGTTCTTAGAACGTTATTATAATGAGAATTTGGAATGTTCTAAGAACGTTATTAAAAACGTTATTAGAACGTTCCAAATTCTCATTATAATAACGTTCTAAGAACGTTATTAAAAACGTTATTAGAACGTTCCAGTCTCTCCTATTAACGTTTTAGAACGTTATTATGAGAATTTGGAATGTTCTAAGAACGTTATTAGAACGTTCCAGTCTCTCATATTAACGTTCTTAGAACGTTATTATGAGAATTTGGAACGTCTAATAACGTTTTACATAACATTCTTATAACCAAATAAGAACGTTAATACAACGTCTAAAAAACTGGACGTTTTTAACATTCTAAGAACTTTCAGAAATAACGTTTTTATAACTTAATGGGAACGTTACATAAACGTTCTTATAACGTAAGTATCTCATATTAACGTTCTAGGAACGTTATTCAATATGTTATTAGAACGTTCTATTTCCCATTATATTAACGTTCTAGGAACGTTTCACAAAACATTTTAGAATGTTCCATTCTTTCATTATTTTAATGTTCTCTTAATGTTTTTTTTTAAGTTGACATTATGTAAGATTATGTAATATTTATTTACTGTTACAGATGTTTGCTAAATGTTCACTAACAGTGTTATCAAACTTTCAAGACTTACAAAATAGTCTAGAAATAGTACAATGGAAAGCTAATAACAATGAAATATAAGTGGTCAATAAAGTATATGAAAGTAAGGGAACACTATACTGTTATTAAAGTAAAGTCTAATTATAAAGATATTACTTTTCCAATTCTTTTAAAATAGACATGGCTTAATTTGAGTCTAGACAGAAACACAGAAATGAATAAAAGCAATTTGAAATGTAGTCACAAGTATGGATTTCACATGAAATCAATGACATATGTACCAAGAATCAATTCAATACATTTAAACTGCTCTAATGTATGAAATATTAAATGTTATATACGATGCACATTAGAGTTAAAAGTTAATACATTCCGTCATGTTCTAATATCAAACAATCCAATATTGTGCCTTTAAACAATATGAAGAAAAAAAATAAAAGCATCTTCAAGATTCAAGTTGCAGCAACAAAACTCAAGAACCAATTAAGAATTTTAGAACTTCAAACCAAATTTTTCAGATCTTGAGAATTAAATTTAAGATTTTGAGTTGTTGAATGACCTAGAAACGTTAAAAAAAATGTATAAAAGAATATAAATTATATATATTAAAATATACACTTATATAAAAGACAATTATTTTAAATGATGGAGTTTATCACGTCTTCAGATACTAGGCCATCAGACAGGATAGAATCTCAAAACGATCTTGGGAGATACTGCAGGGAGAAAAGAAGACAGCGTTGTATTAATGCTTGGTAAGATTTAGAGTAAAAGCACTGGGATGCTTCACTATACGTACTGCATCGCTCTATGTCTTTGCAAAATAGCTTTCCAAATAGTGGTAGTGATTTTGATTCATAAAATTGTTTTTGTTAAACATCTGTAAAGTGACCATTTCTGCAGACCATTTCTGGTGGGACAATTGACTCATGTTGTGAACAAGTCACTGAATCACTGACATGGAATCCCTCATAACTGAAGAGACTGCACCACTGATCTATACTAGAGAACTGGATTGCTCATGACGTCATTAAAGTGAAGCCGCCGCGCCGCCATATTGGTATTCCCCACTATTCCAATACATTCCATTGAATTAATAGGAAATCGTACAAATTTAATGAGAAAACATCACCTAACAAGTCAGCGTTTTTAAATCTGAAGTATCCCTGTACATTCTTACAATGCAAACACCCTAAGCATGTAAACTGTTATTTGTTTAATGTCGGGAATTTCCCCTGCTTATTAAAAAGTTACGTTCATTAAAGTAGCCGAACATCAGATGAACATGATAAACATCAGATGGACACAACCTCAACATATAACAAATGACAAAGTGCTCATTCTGAAATCTGAAGATTTATGCTTTGTATACTTAAGTTACACACATACCTTCATTAGCCTTGTAGTTATTCATTGTTTATGTAATTTTATTATAGTGTTTTTATTCGTACAGTAGGCATACTGCAAATATTTCAACGATTTCGTTAACAGCATTCGTTTTGAAGGAGGTAATGATTTAAACGGTGGTAAAATAAATGATTAATTTATCATATAACATTTTACATGGAAAAGTGTAATACTAGTAAAGTTAAACATATTTGCGCGATCTTGGGAGTATCTGAAATAGATGCTGCTCAATCAGGACATTAAAAATATACACATCATAATTTATTTAGAAAAATAACTGACTACACACAGTACGGATTTAAAGACATGAAGCTTTATTTCCAAGATGGTAAGTTAAGCTTTCATTTCAGTAGTCTACAACATGGAGAAATAAAATAACAGAGGCTATTGTATTCATTTAATATTCAAATCAATTTCTGATACTAATACGTTCATGTTTAATAATTCCTTAATTACGTACATAAATAATTTGGCTATATTTTGTGTTGGATCAGTTAACGTACATGTGTCGGCAGGGCGCAGCAGACACACCCACCTAAACGATTTAAATATATCGCTTATCCTGCCCAAAAAGATCATAAACATTGCCGATAACATCTGAAGTAAAAATGAATTTACATACACCTAACATAAAAACTAATCCCGTGTGACTGATTCGCTTCAAATCGGGTAATATTAGGTCAGTGTTTTAGCTGTGATTCAATGGTGCTCTCTGCCAGTAGGGAATAGCAAGATGGCGGATCGAACACTTCCGGTGGCTTCACTGTTGGCAATTTAGAACGCAATGAGCGATCCAGTCATATATATAGATCAGTGGACTGCACCGCCTGTTCACTTTGTGCTTGGATCAAAATATTTAGTTGCACTGGGCAGAAAAGCAGTTAGTCATATTTTGTAATGAAATCTTTGTCTTAGCTTATTGTCAAAAGTCCCGGTACTTTGTTATCAAGCTGATACTGACATTTTAAAGATGTAACAATACCAACTTTTCTCCAGTACCAGTAGTATAATTTGGTACACACTGATAAACAATATTTGAAGTCTACATGCCGTTTTAATGTTATCATAATTAACTAATTTCATTCTTTTCTTTTTTTTTTCTCCAAACAGTTAAATAGTTCCAAAAGTTTTGGAATGGCATCGACATTGGTGTCAAGCACCATGAAATTTCACTGGTGTTGGACTACTGAAATTTTGGTACAATCATTTACAATCAACAACATGTAAAACAGTTGAAATATTTTTATTTTATACTATGTAAGATATTAATGTAAGATAATATTAGTTTACATGTATTAACATCACTCTCCCATTAATCTTACACTGGTTTGCATCTCATTAACTGTACACCAATTCAAAACAGAAAGACACCAACCTGTGATAAGACTGATCTTGATGCGGTGCAAATTTGAAAGTTTCAGATACCAGCTCCTCAAAGACTTTTTCCAAAACTGTGTTGACAGGCATCTAAAAATTACAAACACACACACAAATTTAAACCACACTGATTAAAGCCATTCTTCTCTTCAATTTCCTACATCTTTTCCTGAGCTGACAACATATGTTATCCTAGGGCTGAATGATTTATCAAAACCGAAACGTGAGACACTTCTGTCCTCATAAAAACGGTAAAAATGGTCATACCAGTCCCGATCAGACTCCATGAGTGATTGTTGAAATACCACTGTCAAAGACAAGAGAATAAGGGAAAAAAAAAAAAAAAATTAGAAACTGTGATAAATAATTTATTGATGAAACACAGCATTGACATAGCAGAAAACTTCAATAGCTTTTAACTATTGATAAAATATACATTGAGATACCACTGCTCTGTTTTTACTGAACACTTGATATCAAAGTCCACTTAAATTGACAAAATTCATTTGAAATTAAATTAATTAGCAAATTATTTTAGTTGTTCATAATTTATAAATAATTAATCATGTTTACTATGACATTTGTACAAAATTACTAAAGATCTAGGGTTGCATTCTAAACATTTTAACAAACTGTTATATTACCACAGTTGGTGATACTATATGCACTGGGTTTTATAATTAGAGATCCCAAATGTAAAAAAAAAAAAAAATTGATTTCTCTGATCTAAAACCACGTGGGCAGATTATTTGTCAATACCTGCTCTCTCCTCATCTCCATCACTGTTTGTTTTTCTCTGTCTCCTTATCTTGCCCTGTCTCTTCCTCTCCTAAAACTGAGCTTTGATAATAGTGATTCTCGTCTGTGTCAGTGAAGAAAGTAAACATAAGGTCAAACGATATATGTGTCGCATATCATAATTTCCCGAAAATCTTGGTAACTAAGGCCCGGTTTCACAAACAGGGCTAAGCTTAAACCAGGACTAGGCCTTAGTTAAATTAAGATATTTAAGCAACTTTTACAAAAATGCCTTAGAAGAAAACATTACAGGTGTACATCTTGACACAGAACAATGACAGTGACATATTTTAAGATATGTCAGAGCAAGATATTTTCAGTTGAGACAGCTCAAACATGCATTTTAGTCTGGGACTAGCTTAAGACTTGTCGGTGAAACCGGGGGTTAGTGTATTAAATTAATTCACAATACGTGCACTTACATTATTAATCTTATGCCTTATATATATATATATATAGCATCCTCACATTGACAGAACGAATTATTACATTATACATCACGAAAATAGGCCTATATTAAATTTAAAAATGGCGAAATTAGAATTTATTAGTTTGCAAACCTGATGTTTAACATTTGTATTGTAAAACAGCTCTCAAATATTAAATATTTAGTTAACATCTTATCCCGCACTTTATGACCATTAACTGAAATTCGCGCTCAGCATCTTCGGCTTCTGTGAACATGAAGCCCGCCTTCTTTGATTTGATTGGTCATTTCAAATATTATAACATTGACGAGCGACGACAAACCGCAGCACCAGAGTTAACGTTAATACCATAGTAGGCAAATATTTCACAACTTTTATAATATACACATCGAGAGAGAAAAAAGACAAAAAAAAAAAAAAAACACGTTAGTCTGGACATCGGCTATAGCGCCATGTATGTAGGGTCAGTTTTATTTAAGAAAAAGTGGTAAAGGACTAACCTTCCATTTTCACATTTTTTCCTTAATCCACTCATAAGAGCCGTTTAAAAAGTCAGGCGCTATGCAGTCGATCCAAAAAGTTGATATCTAAGTACATGAATTTCACTGTGACGAACTGACTTTAAACTTTTACGTTACATGAAACGGAAAACAGCAGGGTAAATGCGCGGGACATTCATAAACTAATCTCGCTAATAACTCGGCAAGAACACGGTGTAATGAAAATCAGTTATGCTATATAGAAAGAGCGAACTAGACACTGAGAAACAGCGAGTCTAACGACTTCTACAAAAATTTAGCCTTTATTCCTGTTTTATACATTTGTTTACTAACTCTTGTAACCGCTCTGCAGCAGCAGTTTTGCTTGTTCAGGCAAATCGATCACCTAGCTATAATTTCATCAAAACAGAAGCACTTGCTGCAAATCTAAGCTAATCATCAGTGTGATAATAAACGTTTTTTATTCATAATATATCCAACAAAAGTCACAGAACTTACCTGACAGGCGCCGTCTCACTGTAAATGTTTGGCACCTGTGTCTTCCCGCTGAAGTGTTTGATTGACGCGCACGGACGCTCCAAAGCCACGCCCACCTTTTCACGCTACACGTAGATGAGTTCGTGGGGAATTAAGATCATATAATGTATACTTCGCAAGTGCATTTTCTACTTCGCTGTTATTGCAAATATCAGAAAAACAGTTTGAGAATAAATAAAGTGTCTTCTGACTTTTAAGCACATTGTAAAATTTTAATTTTAAACAAAATGTTTTTTCTCTCTCAGGCCAGGGGGAAAAAGGCCACTGGATTGTGTCATTCTTTGTTTCATTAAATACACAAATTAAGTTGCTATGCAAATTACGACTCATTTTGTCAAGACATATTTTTAATAACGTTTTTAAAACGTTCCACTAACAAGGCAATGATAACGTTTTTATGCTAACGATTTTATAAAGTTTATCAAGGGCAGATAACGTTAACAAAACGTTCTGCTAACGTTACTGCAAGAACGTTTTTGATAACTTTGAGAGAACCTTTAGAGAACGTTAGCCAAAGTTAAGACAACATTCCCTGTTAGCTGTAACTACAGTAGCTCACCATTTTGGAATGAATGGCTAATGTGATGAAATAATGATAGATGTTGTGAGGGTTAAGTCAATTTGACAGAGAACCATATTTGAGCAACATAACACTAGCAATTTGATAACGTATACAATTGTACATATACAAGTGCATGAATGTACCAAGCATTTGAAACTTGTTCAAAAGAATGAGAAACTCCTTTTATGATGTGCACAAGTTACTAGATGATGTGGAGTTTGAACAAGTAGTTGAGAATTTCATTTCTGATCTGATAAATGAGCCAAAGCGACTGAGAAGAAGAAAAAACAAATCTGACATGTATGGTGTCAGAGAAAATAAAGTGTGACACTTTATATTTTGATAGTGACACTGCAAGTTAGATTTTAATTATCTGATTGATGAACTCATTGATATAATTTTGTTTTTATTTTAAATGTGAAATGTCACAGCGGTAACATTTAAAGAATATTTCACTAACAATACATACAACAAGCCAACTTTAAGTAGTGAACTTAATATTATTAGAAAAATTGTTTGCAACCTCAAGAACAGAAAAATTACGTTAACTCTAAGAATATTCATTGTTCAATTTACACTGAAATACCAAAAATGTTAACTGATAATGAGGTATTATTTGAGTTATTATTTTTCATTATACTAGTTTCATTATTCTGATTTTCATTGTACTATATTAGAACGTTCCACTAACAACACAATGATAACGTTTTTATTCTAACGTTTTTTGAACGTTCCATTGACAACACAATAATAATGTTTTTAATGCCAACGTTTTTAAAACATTCCATAAACAACACAATGATAACGTTTTTAATGCCAACGTTTTTAAAACGTTACACTAACAACACAATGATAATGTTTTTATGCTAACGTTTTTAGAACGTTCCATTAACAAGGGAAAGATAACGTTTTTATGCTAACGTTTTTGGAACGTTCCACTAACAACGTAATGATAACGTTTTTTATTCTAACGTTTTTAGAACGTTCCATTGACAACACAATGATAATGTTTTAATGCTAACGTTTTTAGAACGTTCCACTAACAATACAATTATAACGTTTTTATGCTAACGTTTTTAGAACGTTCCATTAACAAGGGAAAGATAACGTTTTTTATGCTAATGTTTTTGGAACGTTCCACTAACAACGTAATGATAACGTTTTTATTCTAACGTTTTTAGAACGTTCCACTAACAATGCAATTATAACGTTTTTATGCTAACGTTTTTAGACCGTTTATAAATTGCAGATAACGTTAAGGAAACGTTCTAATAACGTTACTGCAAGAACGTTTTTTGATAACTTTGAGAGAACCTTTAGAGAACGTTAGCCAAAGTTACGAGAACGTTCCCTGTTAGCTGTTCGTGTGAACTCAAAGACAGCCTGATGCTTTGTTTATAGACTATTTGTGGGTGGCTGTTTGTTGTTTCACCTATCAATTCGTGTCGATAAAGTATAATAGGGTAAATCCTGTATAGTGATTTATCCTATATAGTACAAGCAAGTAGTGCATACACTTGTATCTGTTATGTATCTTTCTGTTAGCTGTTATGCATTACCCTGTAAAATGTACACTGTAAAACCTAACAGTGAAATTCGCTAAATGAAATGAGTTCATTTAACTCAAAAATTTTAAAATGTTAATTCAACTCAATATTTATTTGTGATGTGAACAAAAGCTAATTAGGTTAAGCAGAACTCAATCTAAATAAGTTACTATAAATTATTTTAATCTATTATTACCATACAGTCTATGATTATTACATCTAAATGGCAGACCACAAAATATTTAAAAGAAATATGAGCTTAATTCATTATATCTAACACTGTTTTTCGAGAAGTCACCTTTGTACAACATAGGGCTTATAGGTTATTATGCTTTATATCTACTAATCTAAACGATATAATACCTTTCATAACTAATTAAATAACTAAGCCATAATATAATAAATACATAAATCTATTTCATATTAAGCATAGATTAATCCTTTTAAAGTAATTAATTTTACTCGAGACAAAATATTATCCGGGTGTTTTTCAAAAACCGCGCGCATTTTTCCGTCAGTCAAGTCCGCTCATCCCTGCTGCAGCTCACTCAGTCACGGGACCACAGCCGGACGGCTCGCGACGCGCTCACGGAAAATAACAGGTAAGCATTCGAACTTCTTTATTCCTGTTTAAAGCACTTTTGAACCGTTTTGTGTTTTGTCAACTTTATCTGAAGATTAGCCAGCTCAGTTATCATAATGCTTGTAACGCTAGCTAGCAAAGAAGCAAGGAGCTAACGCGCCATTACATTAAAGTTATCAACGGCAAGTGTTAAATATGCAATGCTATACACAACAGTTTGTCAGTGGTGGTAAATTAAGAGAGAGTTTTTTTTTTTTGTGTGTGTGTGGTTTTTCACAGCCGGACACAGACAAACCCGCAAATTATATTTTTAAACTAGAGAGACGGCCGACAGACCATCTTGCTCATCTCTAACCGTCACTCGCGCCACAGATCTGAAGCAAGCAAGGTAAAGCAAACACACATTCCCTGTATTACAATACGTTTAAACTTTTTGTTAATCATTATTTATTATCCGCTTTGTCAGTTTCATCTAGAATATCCATGTGATGCTGATCAAGTTTAATAAATCCGCCGAAGCCCCGGTGAACAAAGGGGCTGAGGACCGTTTATAATGGCTGTTTTGTTAACTTTAGTTAATATTTTACACTGTTATTTGCTCCTCACTGTCTTATTTAAAATTCATACTAACAAAATTTTGTAGTGCTTTTGAAATCAATCTTTTCAGAGCAAAGGCAGCTAGGGGTGGTGTGATGTCATTTGGCAACAGGAAGGCTTAACGCTATCTCACGACCAATTCGTACGTATTTTACGAAGTAGAATTCACATTAAACAAATTGATGGGCTTTAGAGTTGTACAAGATGTAATTTGTCACGTTATAAGCAGTTATTTAAATACATCGTTTTTCAGTTTTTATTTTTTTTTTGATTAATTGCTATTAATGCAAATGTAATGACCAGAAATGACCAGCAGCACAAATGTTAAGTCTTCTGAAGCAAACTATACTTTTTTTGTGAATATTAGATTGAAATTTAAACCTAAACGTTGATCAAATCATGAATACACAGCACAGATGAAAAATCACAAACCTCAACTAACATCCCACAAGAATGACATTATGACATCTAAAAACCAGTCATGTTTGATGTAATGTAGTATGTGCCACCATTTTGATTCAGACTGAATTGGCAGAGTGAATAACATCTTAAATTTCAGTTTGTCGATCATTCTGTCAAAGTCTTTTTGCATTTTGTGTTGGTTCAGAAGAATACCAGTGAAGTCTTTTTAAGTTCTGATTATAGTTATATAATTATATACTTCACTAATATAGATGGAAAAATGATCTTTTATATTTCTACTTGTACTTATCCTAAAGTTGCTTTGGTTTTTCATAAAGATGTCAGGTAATTGCCATTGCTAAGTTTGTAGTGGTTGAAAGTTGTCTTATTATGATTCATAAAAATAAACTGTCCATAAATGTTGCAATTGTGAGTTAAATTTCTGTAACTTTGTGTTTTGTCTTCAGGAACAATAATGACATTAGTCATTCAAGCCAGGATCCTGGCAGATCTACTACTATCTGAACAGAAGACTTTTATTTTATTTTTTTTTAATTTATTTATTTTTTCAAGACACACAAGGTAGGACACAGGACAACTTTATATTTACTTGGCAACATTTTAACCTTTTAGCTGAGATCGGCAGAAATGACTGAATAGTTGAACATTTGAGTTGTCTTAAATGGATAGTGCACAAAAAAAATTAAATTCTGTCATGGTTTACTCACCCTCATGTTGTTCTAAACCAATTTTGAATTAATTTTATTCATCTTCAAACAAAAGTATATATTTTTGATATTCTTTCGTTTTTTTCTATCCATTGGAAGTCTAGGCAGTCTTTATTTTCAAGCTTCAAAAAGTTTTTAGTTTAGGCTTTGACTCATAATAAAAAACCCTTAGCTCAAGCTTCTCAGTTAATGTTTGTGTCTTCTTTAGAAGACTTGAATGAAACCACTTTATGCATATGGCTAAACTTGTCTTTAAGCTTAATATTGATTGCCTAGACTTTCAATGGATTGACAAAATGGTGAGAGAGCTTTAAAAATATCTTAATTTTTGTTCCATAGATGAACAAGATTCGTATGTGTTTGGCATGACATGATAGTGAGTAAATGGTGGTAATTTTCATTTTGAGGTGAACCTGTCCCTTTAAAGGGTTAGTTTCCCCCAAAAATTCAGGGCTTAAAGTTCTCCGGCACCGTGCCGGATCTCCGGCGTGCAGCGTTTGGCTGCGGAAAAAAATAATCCTACATTTAAAAAAAAAAAAAAAAAACTTGTTTATCACTTTCGAGTCCATGAGTTCGCCTACCAATGGTATGAGAGGAGCACAGCTTTCACTCTCAACCAAATTAACATTACTAGCCAATCAGAATGTTCTGCTCTTATAAACGCGAGACGCGCATAATAGTATCCAATTGCAGAGTGGCAGCCCTGATGAATGGAGAAGCATGACACGTTAAAAAAGCTGCGAGGCGCAATGGTCAAAGATGTCCATCTAGTGCATATTTACATAGAAAAACTAATTAAAAAGCAGCGGAGCTTTGTAAACGGCTCAGAGTAATCATGTCTAGGGCTGTGACAGTGGCAGATTTTTACCACCGCGGTGGTAATGGACCAACTACCGCCGGTGGCGCGGTGTTGTGATATTAATATATATAAAATTTTGAAACGCAAAAAAAAAATAAAATAAATGAGGCTCGATCATCTATTAACAAACGTGTTTATTTTAGCACTTCCATCAGTGAACATGTAGCCTGCAAATCACTAAAATAAATATCCAATAAATAATAGTTAAATAGGAAAGTAGCCTTAAATAAGAAAGCTAAATATACCCTGTCTACCGGACGCGAGCGGTGCGGCGCGACAAGATAAAATTCTATAGAACTCATTATAATCAGTGATGCAGTCTACACTGGATGCGACATGACAAATCCCACATAATAAACTGCCTCGTCCTATTTATTACATACTGACAAAGTTCAAATGTCCTGTGTAGACAGACTCAACCTGTCTGGTTGCGACGCGGCGTGACACCTGTCGTGTCCGGTTTAGACACGGTTCACTGTTCCGCCACCAAACAAGCGGGCGTGTTAAATCCGTTCTGCACGCGCTCTCTGTGGAATGGGAATCGCGGAGTATGTTGCCACATTTCATGTTAGCATCTACCGCTGTCTCGTTTGTATTTGGCCAGTTTGGAGAAAGCCTCACCAATACCAACCTGACCAGTTTGCGATCACGTGAACTTGGAGACACTTGCACAAACGCGGATGGTTGACATGAATGGAGATGGCTCCAGATCGGCGATGTAGTATTTGGTTTCCCAGCAAGGTCCATTGCTCAGCATGAAATAAATTTGCTGAATGCAGAATAAACTGTATTTTCCTGCGCTCAAATGTGCCAATCTAAAGGAAACGCCGTGTATGGCGTTTGAGGTAATTTGTGAATTAGCATAGACTTTTTCAATTGTTACTGTTATTACACTTGTATACAAACTTTGTATTGTGCTTGTTATAGAGTCTGTGACGTCATGTGCACTACTGCCGGTGGCAGTAGACAACGTGACGTGGTTGTCACGGCGACGTCACAGCCCTAATCATGTCATCTCCATAAGAACGATATGATTGCCAGAACAAATTTACTGGGATTTTTGAAAAGGTCCTGTTCACACATGATCTTTTAATGAGAACTTTCTGGTAATTTACCAGTAAAGACTGTATGTGTGAAAGGGGCTAAACTCTTCCTCTGCATATGCTGTGAATTTGAATTGCTTAATGTTCATTTGGGAAAACAATGTGCATTCTCACTAGATTTGTAACATAAATCGTTTATAAACCTTTGCCAACACAGGAGAATACATCAACCTATTTCTAAATATGCTATTTATTGTACATCGTGATATTAAAATAAAAGTGTTTGAATTTGCATGTAGCCAAATATAAAAATTTAATGGATTTACACGTCGTTTAATCACACTGTAAAGTGAAACAGGCCGTTGGCGCCCTCTGCATGTATTTGTTATAATACATAATGTACTTCAGTTGGTTATGTTCATATTATGTATAGGCATATTACATGATGTATTTTAACAGTGTTGTTCAATAAAACCATGTAATTACTTGGTTTTGATATTTTATTTGAGGCAATTATTATTGCCTCATCGTTAGTTTATATATAAATAGGTGTACTAAAGCCTGGTTTTCACTTAGGTTTGTTTGTGTTACTAAAACATATCAGATTACTCGATTGTCAAAATAATCAGTAGATTAATTGATAACCAAAATAATCATTAGTTACAGCCCTAGATTAGTTAAAATATTTTAAAATACAACTGCATTGTTTTACTTTTTGTAATTAAAAGACAAATATTTTGTCATTGAAAATTTCTTTAAAATAATATTAAAATAATATTAAAATATTGTCTCTTTATAGTGAACCAAGTATCTATATTTTGTCTCATCTTGTGAGCTAAGTGTATTGTCACTCCCCTAGTGTCAATAAGCGGTGATATAGCTCATAATTTTCCAAGTGTATGATACAGCTTTCATTCTTCAGGTCAACCATATATTCATGAAAAAAAATCAGTTTGAATAAGGAAAGCAATAACTTTGCCATAGTATCCTTTCAAATGTTAAAGTTGCCACAGTCATGAGTTGCCATACCCCCCCCCCCCCCCCCCCATTTATGAAAATTTAAATATGATGTCCGCTTTGTTTAAATATGATGATATTTGGTGACATACACTAACACATTATTTTTTTTTATTTTTTATTTTTTTACTGCATTTAGAAAAAGGGAGCCTGATCAGGTACAGAAGGCAGCTGTCACCATCTTTGCTGTTAAGGAGGAAGAGGGAACATTGTCTTTAAACCCATTGGATGTTTTGATTGTATTTGAAGATGATGACTGCCAAGTCTTGGGTCAGTGTACTGGTGCTTTTGTTTTTGGAACTAAAGTATTCCCGTAGTTACAGTATACAAACTACTTAAAGTTTGTATATAAGTGCTGTTAATCTTGAGGAAAGTGTTTTTAATTTTTTTTACAGAAAAGTTATCCACTGTGTTTCATATTATTTAGCAGTTATTTATTATTATTATTATTATTAATTATATTTAACATTTAAAATGGATTTTGTTAAACATTTCCTTGTTTGTGTGGTCGTTACTTATTTGGTGAAAAGTCTGATAACATAGCTTAAATGTTATATTTTTGAATATACAGGCCACTGATTTTGTTTTATGCTTGAAAACATTTGTTGTATTTCAATAAATACTTGAGGAAACATTCCTGTTCTGTCATGATTTCTTTGTACCAGTGTTTTTGCTTCTTATGTAACTTTATTGCTTTGAGTTTGATGAACTTAAACCATTTAAGGCAATTGGTTTCCTCAAACCATTTAAGTAGCCAAGTGGTTAATTTTAAGTTGTAAAGACTTAGTTTGAATTTAGGTAACATTCTAACTGAGTGGAATAAACTTAAAATGTTCAAGTTCAGTTTACTCTAATAATTGACTAAGCCAACACTAAAAAAAATAAGTTAATTTAACTCGATGTAAATGAGTTATAGTACTCGTATTTATTAGTTTTAAAGCTTAAATGGTTTAAGGGAATCGGTTTCCTCAAACGGTTTGAGTTATCGTAACTTGTCGGGTTTTACAGTGTAGAGTGTTGCACACTTGAAATAAGAGACCATAGACAAGCCTAATGAAATGGAAGATTAGGTTCATCTTTAATAAACAAAACAAGCAACAAAACGGAGCACAAACATGGCACATCTCTGGCCCTGTTTACACCTGGTATTAACATGCGTTTTCGTCGATCCGATCACAAGTGGACAAAGGAGACACATTACCGTCCACACCTGGCGTTTAAATGCATCTCTTTTGTCCACTTTTGACCACTTCTGTCCTGATTCCATCGAGGGGCGGGTCCCTCTGCTTTTGTCACAACTGTCATATAATCACATAACGAGATGACGGGAAAAGACGAGGAGAGCATGCCGCTTTTGTTTCTGTAGTGCTAGCCGCGAGACCACGCAGAATGATGTGGACTCGAGCTAGTGCTTCGAAATCAACTTTCTAGTTCAACCCGGCAAAGTTTAAATCCCGTTTGACTAGTGCGCTTCCCAGCAACACCTCCCACAATGATTAGATGGTTTTGGTCAGTAGGCGGAGAGAAGGCGCTCTTCAGCAGCTGTTCGAACGCATTCGACCAAATGCGCGTCTACACTACAACAGCAATCCGATCGAATGCGTTTTCGACCATCTCTGGATGTGGTCGAAAGTGGATAAGCTCAAAACTTTTACACCCCGTTTACACCTGTACTTAGCGTTGTCCACTTGTGATCGGATCGACGAAAACGCATGTTAATACCAGGTGTAAACAGGGCCTCTCTGTCTTGCTCACCGCATAATGTTCAGGCCCCCGAAACTTTTTCTAGCCGCCCACTTTTGCCTGATGGTGCTATGTGTCTTTCACAATGCCCTTGAATCAAAATAAATTAACAGTTGTAAATAAAATTACAAATTATAATCAAAATTTCTATGTTTGCCACAAGAGGAGTCAGTGGAACATGTATGTGTTTCTCAAAAGTGTTTTAATGAAAGAGAAACGATGAAGAAGGAACTTAGAAAGGTCGGAGTGGAAGGAATAAAGCTAAAAAAAAAAGTCTAATCACTTATGGATTCGAGAGCTTATTTCTTTATCTCAAAAGTACAGAACTGATAAAGAGGGATTTTTTTATGAAATGGGTAAACTTTGGTCCACACTCCAACACTGAAGGTGGCGATAATGCACGTTAACGCTGGTGCTACCCACCATATAACAGAAAAAGAAGAAGAAGAATCAAACATCACTATTATGATGTACATTTGTGTTAGGGACTGTTGACCATGGAATTGTTACACTGGAGAAATGGTGAGTGGTTTCTTTATTGCTATTCACATACGCTGATATAATATTATAATGCCAATATGCACTGTGGCCTGGGCCCGTGTAAGCAAATTAGCCAGGTGCACGTGTTAGCCAGGTACATGTGAACCAGCCATCTTGCCAGCTGAGATGGAGAATTAGTTAAGCCAGGAACACACTGAACAACTGTTAGGCTGATTATGAATGTAATTTGGTACTTAAAACTGATCACACCCAAATGCATCAGAGCCAGTTGCGTTCAGTCGGTGTTTACAGTCAGCATTTGAAATCATAAGTGTGTTCAGTTCAGTCTTAGAATGTCTCAGCTAGTCATTAAGTGTGTCCCTGGCTTTAGGTTGCATATCAGTATTTATGATTTGTTATACTTCCCGTATCAGATCATTACTAAACTACATTACTAACTTGGGATCATATTTCAGTAATTATACAAGCATGTTTTGTGGAAGTATGGATGCATGATTTGTTTCATATTTTGTTTAACTAATAGTTATTTTCACCTGTTAGGTTGTTAGCAACTGATTGCAATAACATATTGTTCTCTGTGTTTCAGGATGCATCAAGTCTTTTCAAGGGGACAAAGAAATAGAAGTTAAGAATCGAAAAGGAGTCACCAAAACAACAGCAGAAGCAGAATGTATCTGTCAAATTGAAATGTTTGTGTCAAATGCCAACACCAAACTGAAAATAAATCAAAATAAACAAGGAAACTGAATTGTAGAAATACTTTGAATGAAATAAAATAAGAAATTCTACATGTTTGTGATATTACTGACCAATATTAGAGAACTTTTAGATCACAGTTAACTCACACTAAACTAACAGAATGAGTTTAACACAATGATATGACTGGTCTCACATGTTGAGCTTACAGTATGAGCGCACAGTGAGTGTGCTGTGATCTCACATTGACCACAGTATGAGCGCACAGTGAGTGTGCTGTGACCTCACATTGACCACAGCATGAGCGCACAGTGAGTGTGCTGTGACCTCACATTGACCACAGCATGAGCGCACAGTGAGTGCGCTGTGACCTCACATTGACCACAGCATGAGCGTACAGTGAGTGCGCTGTGACCTCACATTGACCACAGCATGAGCGCACATTGACCACAGTATGAGCGGACAGTGAGTGCGCTGTGATCTCACATTGACCACAGCATGAGCGCACATTGACCACAGTATGAGCGCACAGTGAGTGCGCTGTGACCTCACATTGACCACAGCATGAGCGCACAGTGAGTGAAAAAAGAAAAAAGATGAAGCCCGTGCATCACTTTCAGGTAGGCTACATTCATAATCCTGTGAAACTTTTTTTGGCTGTTGACCTTAATAACGTTTTAATGTTCTAATATTGACCATCACTGAACATGTTGAACATGTTCTAATATTCTCTCTGTATTTCCATATTCCCTTACGAAAATTAGCCATGGTTTTGCTACAAATAAAACCAAAAATCATGGTTCTTGTAACCATGGTAACCACAAATTAACCATGGTTTTGTTACTTCAAATAATAGTTTACAAAAAAGTATTAGGATAATATTTGTTTGTGGTTATAAAAACAGACCTAAGCCAACAACAGCCTTTAAAATGACTTAAAATGCATTATATAAAAACAATGAGGCAATAACGATTGGTTAATTAATAATTATATGGTTTCATTGAATAACACTGTTAAAATACATAATGTAATACAAAATAAACAATTTATGTACATTACATATTATTACAAATGCCTGTAAAGGGAGCCAAAGGCCTGGTAATAGCTGCTGTTACACTTACAGGACGATCAAGTCCTTGTTTAATATTGACCAAACATTTAGGTTTATTCAATTCAACCTCTATAATTTATTCAACAAAAACATGTGGACATCACAACCCTTAAAAAAAATTAACCATGGTTTTATCGTATAAAACTGCCTAATTTTCTTTTGCGTGATTTCTGAACACTCGAGACTATAAAATCAATCAGACAACTGTAAATCGTAACCGTAGGTAACTGTCTAGAGCTACAATTGTAATTTGTAAATAATATAATTACTATTTATTTATTTACTTTTATATTTTATTAAAGTTCTCTTTTGATCCCTATATGCTTTTTTTTACTTCCATAATATTTGACAGAGGGGGCACAACAATACAATTCTGCTTAGGGCACCCATTTGGACAGCAGCGGCCCTGAAAACAATTAATACAAAACACCCTCACATATTCAGATGTATCTGTTAAATTGCCTGAGATTGGAGGAATACATATTGGGGACAAAAATGTGTAAGAACAAAGTAATAGGGAATGTATTAAAAAGTAAGTTATTTTCAGACTTCAATACACCTTCAAAAATAAAATATTTTGATAATAAAGTATTTAAAAATAAATTTTGTAATTATCTTAAATGGCTAATTCTACCTAAAATGAAGGATTTTCAGTTTAGAATTATTAACAATGTTTATCCAGCTGCTGAAATTTTACGGAAAAGATTCCGTTTTGAGGTAGATCTCTGTGTTTTTTGTTTAGAAGAGCCTGAAACCATTGAACATTTTTTTTTTTTTTATTGTCCAGTCACATTGCAGTTCTGGCAGTATCTTTACAGCTGGCTAAATATTGATATTAGTACTGATATTCCGTCATTTAATTTGTTTCAGGTGTTGGTTTATGCAGATGGTTTTTCGAAAAAGATGTCATTGATGGTAAACATTATTGTTACAATGGGTAAGTATCATATACACAAAAGTAAGTGGAATAACAGTAAACCCTCTATAAATTGTTTTAAAAATGAATGTAAAAAAATACATAGAATTTGAGTTTGTAAATTGATATTGTTCAATAAAAAAAAGAAAAAAAGGAAAAGAAAAAGACAAGTGTGTGGTCTCGGGGTCTGGTCGAATCGTCTAGTGTGCGCGTTCAAAGGAAAAATAAGTCTAAAAATCGGTTGAACTGTCTGGCTGAACATGAGTCTGTGGTCTCCCATGGTTTTAAAATTGTTTAAGATTTGAAAATTGTCTAGTGTGCGGCCAGCCTTAGGTATTTTTTTTTCCAGGGTTTTTCAGGGCTGGAGCTAAACTCTGCAGGAGAGTGGCTTTCCAGGATCAACGTTCCCCACCCCTGCATTAAAGCATTAATTCATTTGACTCTACTGGATGAGAAGAATATTGAATATTGAATGTTATTCATGTGACCCTGTCAAGCATTTGAGAAGGAAAAGTTAGTCAAAAAATGTTTATAGACACTTACATACAGAATAAAACAGCAACAATTTTAAAAAAGGACTGAATGGGGTAATGATTTTTAAAATTCTTTGAATCAAGTTGATTGCATTAAGTTTGCAATCAAAAAATGCTTGTTAAAAACTTCTGTTCTACCAACCCTAGATGTTAACTAGACAGACAAGTTATTATCAAAAATGAAAATAAAATTTAATTATAACAGAAGCAGTAAAATTCCAATATATCTGTGTTAATCATTTGAGGCTGGCAATTACTGGATTAATTTATGGTTCTACTGCCCAGCACATATTTTCACAGCCATTGTTAATTAAGACAATGCTCATTGAGAGCCTAATTAACAATTAGCATAAACATAATTAGCAAGTGGTGACATTTCACTCGTTACATTGTTGAAATAATTTTTAGAAATTGCCCTCAGAGAAATACTGTCACGTTTGCATAATGGCTGTACTTTGTCAAAGCAAGCAAGTGACTGCCATGGCTGTGTTCTCCCTGTCACTTTCTAACCAGGACACTTTATTTTAAGATCCCCAGCATTGGCATTTAACTTACACCAAGTGAAAAATCCTTTTCACCTTACACCATAAATTGTAAACTGTAAAACGTACCAAGATCATTGTGTTCAATCCCTCTGATCAAAAAACTACTGGCATAAAATCACAGGCTATTTCATCATTTACTCACCATTTCAAACCTGTATGACTTTCTACCACGGAACACAAAAGAACACTGATACATCTTCAGCAATGCTCTTTTCTTTGTAATGACAGCTCATAGTGACCATCTGTGAAAAAAGAAGAAAATATAAAAAAAAGTCACGATAAAACTTTTGAATTATTTTGAAGTATTGAACTGTTGTTTTATGAAGAGTTGCCATTTTTTTTTTGTCTGAAGATTATTCAAATATTTTAATTTTGTGTTCCACAGAAAAAAACAGCATACCAGTTTGGAATGACTTTTGGGTGACTAAAGAATGACAGAGTTGTCATTTTCAGGTGAACTGTTTCTGTAGAGATGTGATTAAAGAAACAAAAAGTTTTTATTCCATTTTTCCCCTCACTGCTTTATACTCATCTGCTTTGTCAATTGCAAACACTGGCCATTACACTGAAAAAATGGTAATCTAAAAATAGAAACATCTAAATGAACTGGTTTTAATCAAGACAAAAATATTATTTAATATTGCTGAATAAACCTAAAAATACATTTAATTTATACTAACAAAACACATTTTATGGGTTAAATCAGGTACAAATAGCTCTTTAAGGTCACAATTGCAGGTTATCATGTTTACAGTGCAGAAATAACATTTGGTGCTTGAGGGCATTAGGCAAATTATTTTTATGTTATCTGTTGCAGTCATCACTTATGGAGTCTCCTGCATTTGAGGACAGACATGCAGAAATCTGTTGGGGGAAGTCTGTTCTCTTTTAACAGCAAGAGGAGATTAGCTGACAGTCAACATTCAAGCATTGACAAAATCTGTATCTGCCAGAGGTAAACTGTTTGTCTTGGAGGTATAAGACACTTAGACAAGACAAATTTGCTTTAGGAAGACAAAGTACAACAGGAAAGTTCTGTAGTCTGAGAGGAAGCCTCATTGGCACACAAGATAAGTGAGTACAAGTGGATTAGAGCTCTCAGGAACAGATCTTAGTCTTTCACAGCAGGATTTCATTCTGTCCATCTGATTCATTCTCCAACTGCATTTCACTCTACCTTCACTATGGAAAGAGAAAAAGAGAGTCTGATAGCCGTTTGTGCTATAGCACTGAACTTGTGTAAACAAGTCACCCATTTTTTTTTTTTTAAACAAAGTCCAAGTCATAGCTTTTCCCTAAAGTAAAAAGTGAAAATTCAGAAAATCTCTTTTCTGAATGCAGTTTATAGATCTTATTGTGAACTATTAATCTGTGCATGTTTGTTTTCTTTCTTTTTTCTTTTTCTTTTTTTTTTAATAAATGTTTTGGCCCCGTAATGTTTAATTTTCAAAGTGTCATAATTGGATCTTCCAGTTATTCCGGTTATATACTAGTGACGTATGCAGGACTTCTCCAATGATTTTGTTCTCTTAAATCTGCCTCAAATTTTGAGTGACACACCCACATCTCAACATTCAATCAACAAATGGTGCACAGAACCAAGTCCCGTCCTACATTTTTCCTTTTTCAGCATTCTGTTACACTCAGATGTACGTCACAAAATGGAAAAAAAGTAGTCTTTCGCTACTTCATTTTCATCGCAACTACAGTATATCTATCTACAGTACACACAGCAAGAATAACTGACAAAGACACAAATGTAACGTCTTGTGGCCACATTACCATAAGTATTCATTTTCAGTAATTCAAACGTCCGTTGTCAATTATTTCCAGTATATTTTTATTTTATTTTTTATTTTTTAAAAAAAGATAAAAATATACAATTTCCTTTACGCGTTCATATACATTTTAACCTGGATGAAAAACATTGAACCCAAAAATGTGTAAAAAGTTCAGCGTCAGACATGGATGAAAAACATTGAACCCAACTAAAGATCTGTAAAAAGTTAAGTGTCAAACGTGGACAAAATAATGTTCATGCAAATATGTGAGTCCAAAATAGATCCAGCGAGAGTTAAATATTGTTGGGTCTTATCTTTGCATCTCACCTCATTCATTGTGGGTAACAAGATGCTCTGTTTCTGATCCACTGGGACTTACTAAACTGCTCTTGCCCTATTGCATCTGTTTATCAAATATTACCTTAGCCTCAAATGAGAATCTCATGAATGCTGAAGGTGAAAACTAGATGAGAGGCTATCATAACCTAATGTTTGATTGACAATCTATGACGTGTGTTGTGACACACTACCTGGCACACCGGCAAGTTGATGGAAATATTTCATCGCGATCCAATATAGGCAGCAAACATGCTCCACAGGAAAATTTAACTAGGAAATTTCAGCTGCTCCGGTGTAGATTTGGGAAAAAGAAATACTGTTTGGATGGCACGTTACAAAGAGCTATGAAGCCATTTGGTGGCAATAGTTGCTTCTGTAGGTGGTCTGAAAATGTTTGTGCAGGCAGCAAAACTCAGTTCTATCTTAAGACCACTGGCAAATTTCTAATTTCCGTTTGGTGGGCGAACTGTCTAATTGCTATTTAGCTTTACCAGTCAAGTAATTCGGCCAATGTCTTAAAAGCAGCCACTTGTAGTTAAGCCTCCATGCCAAAGGCTCTGCTGAACAATAGTGACATCTCATCAGGGCCCCAGGCTCCTGGACAGGAGTGCGAATCAGGTCCCTCTCCTCTTGAATGGGCAAGCAATCTTCAGAAAATTAAGTCTGAAAAGCCTGGGAAGAGCTGTGCGATTCATCACGACAGACTCTGTCAGGCAGAAGGCTATTAGAGGATCTGGCTCTGCTCGGGTGCCATGTTGTCATCTGTGCAACAACTGCATCAGCGGACTGATGTGCATAGGAGGAACAGGAAGGACGGCTTGTGTTGAGCTTCATACAACTGATGATGTCTCATTTGTCAAGCAGGAAATCATTTCACCAAAATCGCTCGCTAGCGTTTCTGCTAACTGATGGCAAATGATCGTCTAAAGACATTTGATGAAATGTGCTGCTCACAAAACCCATGCATGTAACCGATGTGTACGGCTCAAAACGGTGAAAGCTATTTTTTGGAGAAGGACCATCATTTAGTAGACTCAGCTGTAAGTAGCTAATGTGAAGTGACTATCATCACATACAGAAATTAAAGGAAGAAGAAAAAAAATTCGGCATGACAAAAACTTAACCGAAATGTTAAAATTTACATTACTTTGAATACTTGCTTAAATATGGTTAAATAATTAGGGCATTCTTGTTAGTTGTCAACATATTTCTAAATGGCTGTTAAGCTGTTATGAGGGTTTATTAAACAGCCAGTGTCGGGGGGGGGGTGAAACCTTGGGAGAAACCAGGGTTAGTCAGGGGACAGTCCTCCTTCTCCAAGGTATGATACCA
The DNA here is from genome assembly GCA_039654775.1 of Spinibarbus caldwelli. Taxonomy (NCBI): domain Eukaryota; kingdom Metazoa; phylum Chordata; class Actinopteri; order Cypriniformes; family Cyprinidae; genus Spinibarbus; species Spinibarbus caldwelli. The sequence goes on along the minus strand of CM077247.1, from coordinate 27,092,392 downwards.
ATCGGGATGCTTCACACTGGCAAGAAAAGAAACAAAAGGTGTTGGTTTACTGCCACAAGTGTTCATTTGCAGTGAATTTTATGTGTTGGTTTGTTTTTAGTTTTGCTGAAATGTAGCCGGAGTCACAAACTTGGGTTAAATAATAAGCTACAGCAAATCCTTGAATGAGTTGTGATTCCCAGTCAAGGTCACCAAACCATGTCCATCCTTACCAAGGTAACTGGACACTGATTGTTGATAAAGCCATCTCACTTGTCCCATGGTTGCCTACCATGGATCTGCAACAACATTCTCATTTTTAAGTCTTAATACATCAATTTAATGTAATGGAAGCTCTATGTCATGGTGGAAGAACGGAATGAGAACTGCTTAACAGTAAAAGAACCTTGGCTTAGCTGGCTGGGTTAAAGAGGCCCTGGGAGGAAGAACCTATTGATTTTAATTACACTGAACAGCCCTTGGGGACACAAGGACTTTGGCTGTTTATTTAGCCATTGCCTCTCACTGTGATTGTACAGGCTGAGATAAAATCAGTCTCCTAATTATTACCATAATAAGCTTGTGAAAGGCTCCAGGCCTTGTCTTTTCTATTTAAAGAGAAATCACTAGGAGGAAGAGGAGGATAAAGCCATCAACATGCGCTTACAAAACTGTTTACTATCGAAAATTTTTATTTATTCTTTTGTTTTAAAGCCTATAAAATTGGTTTGGTACCTTTTACCACACAACAACATTTTACAGTGTTTGGTATTGTGCACACAAATGTTGGTGTAGACCACAGAGAAAGTGGTAAACTGTAAAGATATAAAGTTAGCAGCTGGAGACCCCATGTCATGGACAACTCTTGTGGAGTATATCAAGATTTCTGTGCCCTGTGACTGGACAAGGTTTATTCCATGAAGGTTCAATTAGATCCAGATCTGATAATAGTCTGGACCAAGGTTAGATGGCTGCTGAGATTGGACTTTGGAGAAGGCTGAGCAAGATTAGTTGAATCTGGACAAAGCTAATGTTTGTCGTCCTCACTCGCAACACTTGCAGAAACAAAGAAATTTGATGAGGCATCATAAATGGCTTGGCAGTCTTATTTAGAGGGTGAAAATAAAAACTGTTTTAGAGTCCAAAAGTCTGAGACAATGTTGAAATTATTATTTTTTTTAAATCTGAAAATAAACAATGGTTTAGTGTTTTTCTAATGATTTAAAATAATGATTCAGAAATAAAGAAGAAATAATTTCATATTCTGCATTTTTTCTGGGTCACTATTCAAATGTAAGTCAACAATGTCATAAGGTTTTGCTTTTATTAAAGATAAAGACAGTCAATAAAAACAAGACAATAAAAAATAACAAGACAGTATAAATTAATAAAATTCATAAACTAATAAAATAAATAAATCAATAAAATTCATGTTAATTTTTTTAGTGGTCTAAGACTTTTGGACCCTGCTGTAGTAAATATGACATAATGAAACAAGTTTCCCCAACAAAATATATTTAAAATATTTTAACAATAACTGTAAAAATGAACTTCATATTTACTTGTGTTAGCTATTAATGATTTTTATATACATAACACCACGTAATGAAGGTCTGGTGCAGTGGCTTTTGGTTCTGTTGAAATTTCCGGCCCTAGTGTGGAACAGAATATTTCAAGACAGCAGATCGTAACCTTTAAATTCGGCAGCGGCAATAGCATTCCCCTGACAGGCTGGAAATGCTGTCCCTCGCTTTTCCTCAGCCACCATGCCTAACAGAGTGAAATTGACCTGTATTAAGGTCCTCTCACTCTGGCTAAATTATTTGATCATAGTCCCTGACAGTTGTTTGGGTCAGTAATTGCCTGTTTATTGTAGGAGAGGGGAGCTGGTCAACGGGACAGGTGTGGAGGGCTGGCAGACAGGTCCCAGACCAGAGCTGGTCGTCGGAGATAAGCCACTCAGCTGGGTTGGTGGCTCTATCTCACCGCCATAAGCCTGGTAATCTGCCGCTTTTTGCCATCGGCATCCTAACCCACCCCTAACATCCAGACAAACACTGCCCACAAATACTGTCTGTACACCTGAAATACACCTTGCAGAATTGTATTATTTTCCATTTGTCCAGTTATTCCTAAATGTCAATTTCATGGAGGTCTGTTGGGGAGATTATGATTACATGGGAGCAGACAGACGAAGCATCCATGTATTTTTCTGCTTATAAGCAGGGTAGTTAGATAATTAGATGTTTTTAGACAAGGACACTTACACTGTGGTCCATCCAAAGTGGAAATTGGGAAATTCATAATGAATATCTTTTGGTCAGATATCAGATCACAAAAGCATCTGATGCTCAGAAAAATTAGGTGCAAAGAAACTGTAATGCTAGCAGGGTTTTCAACAGGGAAGATCATTTAGAAGTATCCAAGCTGAAAGTTCCAAGTTCCAAGAGTCGAGCCTGAACTAATTTTGTACTTAATGCACTTTAATTGTGCAGAAGTAGTGCTGAAGTCTAACTAAAGATATACTGAAGTAAATTTGATTGGGCAAAAGTGGTGCCAAAGACGTGAAAGAGAACTCAATTCTGTACTTTTTATTTGTCTTTATCTAACATTGTTTATTAAAATACAAAGTTTCATGGGTAACAATGGTAAGCAATGAAAACAACAACTTTTTTTGTAGCGGGGCCGTAAACATTTTGACAGGCCAAGTAAAAATCCCAGACACATTTGAAACATGTTTAAAACATTTACAAATTTTTGGCTGATTCCTTTTAGAAATCTGGTGAGAACACCACAAACCTCAGCACCGGACAACCCGATGGCTGGCTACATTGACATATACACTCTTCATGCGTTTACTGGAGCGTGAAGCAGGCCAGCCCCCTATGATCTCGCTGCTGGAGTTCTGCGCTCTAAGGGATCATTCAAAGCAAGGAATACTTTGTGTTCTCCAAAGCCCTAAGCAATTGAAGCAATACATGACTGTGCCGGAACATCTACCACTAGTGTTGACCTCCAACAAGAAAGCCAAGAATCCCCCATGCACTTTCAAAGCACAAACATGCACCCACCCCATCATTCACAAACACTGCATTGTATGCAACACATGCAGATAGCATTGGCTTTTGGCTCCCTGACATCAATAACAGCAGGTTATCAGTTTGGTGGTCTTGACGGCCTCACTGCGGTCGCTGTAAACAGTTGGCTCATATCCACGTGTTCGTGGTTAACAGGGACCCCTCCTCTGTTCCACTGCACTTATAGTACCTCCATGGGCAATTTATCTAAATCTCCCCTCTCCTTAAACAGTTTTATCAAAACTGGCGGTCGGGCGGCTGGCGTATGGTGGTGGCCTCAATCCTAAATGCAGCAGCACGGCTTTTAATTTTGGAAAGATTAATGTCCTTTCCCGTTCTAATGCTGCAGGTCTCAGTTATCTGCCTTGATGTCTATCAGCTAATTTCTACAGTTGGGTTGGAAACGACCCACATTTGTCTGCACTCGAGGGTGGAAAACACAAACTGCAACAAGATGCTTCAGGCCGAGTGGCGAAAAAAAAAAAAGAATCTAGCCATTTTACCAAATTTCCTCTAAATTAGAAAGTGTCTGCCCCACTTGGACTATACACTTAAAAATCTGAGCAGGAACCTTTTTCATTATAGAGGCACACATCCCGAGGGGATCCAAGGAAAACAAGTATTCGCCACTGAGGAAAACACAACAGAAAAGAAAGATATAGTGTATATTGTATATATAGCCAGACATTTGAAATAACACTATTTTTTAAATTAATTAAATAGTTTTTATTATTGAAGATTTTATTATTGAAAAAAAACAAAAAAAAAAACACGTCTGTCCAAAAACTGTGATGAAATTATGATAAAGTAGGTTTTATAGTGTTAAAATGGCCAGCATAATTAGTATCGGAATTAATATAAAAAAAAAAAAAAAAAATATATATATATATATATATATATATATATATATATATATATATATATATATTATATATATATGCTTCATCTAAAACTATTTTAAATAGCATTTTGCATTTTTTTTTTATAATTATTATGCATGCATGATAACAGCACAATAATCTGAGAGACTACACAGAATATTTGTACTTCTAAAAAATTTATTTGTCATCTAAAAATAATAATATAAATAAATAAATAAATAAATAAATAAATAAATAAATAAATAAATAAATAAAAATTTTGCGAGTAAAAATGGTGGGAAAAAAATGAAGAAACTTTCCCTTGTACAATTTAACCTAAAATCCTTTTTAACTACCCATTTGCAGTTCATCTAAAGGTTTCTAACTCTGTGAAAAAAAAAAAAAAAAAAAAAAAAAAAAGATCATAGCCTCTTAGTTTCCTAATTGCTAACTTATGGCTTAAGTTCAAGCCTGGCTGAATCATACAGGTACACCGTATGCAATCCATTTTAATTATTATACACTGTTAGTTGCACAGTCAAGAGTAAAATTAAAATGGCAGTCACAATTAGAAAATTGCAGAGTCAATTACAGGACATTAGCCAGAGCTAGCAAATGGGGGAAAAAACCTTCACCCTTTCATTTGGTTTTTATTAATTAAAAAAAAAAAAAAAACTCCAGCTACACCTGCATAAGACATGCTACAATTATCGCAACTGCATTCTTCTTCAGCGTTCAATTTAGCTCAGGTGGAATATTGCTCGAGTGAATGACACTGGCCAGAAACTCTCTCTCTGTAGACTGTTTCTCTCTGAGCACCTTGCTGTTTGAAGGTTAATAATATGTCTGTGATGTATAAGTGTTGGCATGCACTCTTGCTCCTTCTCTTTGCTTCTGAAAACCGCTTTATGTTCACTGTGCCCGCCTGGGCGCATTATGCTGACTGCAGACTGTACCCTGGAGAATAAGTGCCCCTGATTGCGATTGTTCTCTATTATCATAGGATGGACTTTGCATTTTGCTCTCTGAAATGAATTTGTAGTGGCGCAGAGTGTTTTGTGATGGCACTAGCATACAGCGTAGTGGGGAGGTGGGGGTCAATGACATTCTTTTATCTACCACATAATAAAATTACCACGCTTACACACCGGCCTCTGCATTCTAAGATATGTTTAATTCCCTAAACATGAAGAATTAATTACATATCTGCATTTAAAAGGATTTCTTTGCCACACCAGGAACTTAAAAGCCTACAGCGAGCATGTCGCATTGATATTACCAACAAAAGAAGAGCCGTGTAATAGCTTTTCTTTTTTTCAGAGACTGAAACTTTAATCTCGCAGCAAATTTACTTGGATATGGCTGTAAAAGAGCATGCTTGGCTGCTTTCTTTTAGTTCAGCTTCTGAACTGGAAAGTGCAACATGAGAGAAATCTGATAGTTTCTCAGGAGTGATGTGGTCAGTGGTCAGAAGGAGGACCCTGTGTCCTGTTGATGGCCTGAAATGACCTTCGTCTCTCAAGCTGAACAAACCCTGCTGCTGCCAGGCCCCCCAGAGATGCACACAAACCAACAAAGAAACAATGTTATAATGCATAATGCGATAAGTTCATGAACTAAATAAAGATTGCAGCAGTTGCATCTAATCACATAATTGGTAGTGTTTGCTAAAGCAAGAATCACTACCATTGCATTCAAAATTTAACCGTGCCATTACAGGCATAAATTACATTTTAAAATAAACTTAGCAAAAAAGAACTGTCCTCACACATTTAACTAACATATGTAAATATTTGCATTAACATAAACAGATTCAATAACTGAAACGCAAAGTTTCACAGACATCTGACAAGCAGAAATTAAATAATGTGACTCTGAACAAAGGGATCGAAAGTAGCAGCCAGTACCTGGTGTGGCCACCAGCGGCTTTAAGTACTAAAGTGCATCTCATCATCATGGCCTGCAAGGATGATCAGCTGTCCTTCCTGTCTCTCTGTAGCACTATCCTAGGCTTCTTACATTACGGACATTGCAGTTTACTACTCTGGCCACTTCTGCAGTCCTCAAGCCTCCCTGTAACAGGACTATGTCATGTTCATGTAGATGAGAAGGGACCCTGGTCATCTTCTGGTGTTTTTCAGACTCAGTAGAAAGGTCTGTTTGATGTCCTAAGTTATTGCAACTGTGACCATAATTGTCTGCTGCCTGTAAAGTGTCTTGTGCATGTGCAATAATTGTTTATGGTTCATTGAACTAGCATGAGAAACATTGTTAAAACCATTCTCAATAAAGTTCTATAAAGCTTATATTTATATTTATTCCATATACTACAAAGGAAATATTAGATATTAGATTTTCACTGGGGTCCAGTGTTGTTTTAGACCCCCCGGATATTCAATGTATAGAAAAACATACTACTTTGTGTTTTGAAAAAGAAAGAAAGCCACACACATTTGTTAGTGTTATACATGTTACATGTTGGGTGATTTAGTAAAGAGCATGTTAAAATGCAGGACTGTAACCAAGCTTGGGGTAATAGACTAAGTCTGCCATTATCCATTCAGCAAAAGTAATAAATGACTCAGCCAAAGTGTCTTATATACCACAAACCAAGATAAAAGCTCAGTGGAGGAAATGAACTTTAGCTTTTGTTGAAACATTATGATTTATGTATTGGTAATACAGCTATGTGCTGTTCATGTTTGCATCTATCTTTGGGTTTTTGCAAATGTTAATCTGTGTGTATAAAGCAGTGATCTTCAACACATTATGTAGCAGGCAGCATATTAGTGATTTCAGTAAAAATACAAAATGTACATTCACTAGCAGGTCATTCAGGATATTGTAATTATTCACACAATTTGATATATATATATATATATATATATATATATATATATATATATATATATATATATATATATATATATATATTTGATATATATAAACACAAACATGTTTAAATATAAATATTATTAAAATGTAATTTTCTGAGAATATCACACAATTTTGTCCCCATTCAACACTCAACACAGAGAATAAATAATCCACCCATTGGGTAAATGAAAGTAAAAAAAAAAAAAAAAAAAATGCATTTTCAGCTAAGCAACATCATAATAGTACTGTTTCTTGTAATGAACCACGTATATTTTTATAAACTGCATATATTTGTATGTATAAAATACTAAATCAAAAAGTTTATTGTCATGAAAGGTTACAAACACTGCTTTTCATATCATAAGTGTGTTAAGGCCATTGACACGAAAAAATGAAAGAATACTGATCCTTGTGTTACTGCATCTAATTGTGAGTCTACAGAGAAAAACACAACATGAGAGAAAATCCATACAGGAGAACAGCAGACTCAGTCTTCAATAGACAGGCCCAAAACCAGCCTGCTTAGTGTGCTAATAAATTGACTTTAAAGGAGGAGCTTTCATAACAAACAAATTTTAGGGTCTTCATATCACATTAAGAATGATTCCAGCTAAATCTCATCAAAGCAGAGGGTCCCACTGCCAGGGGACTCCAGCTAATGGCTGGAAGTCAAGAAGAACTGCAGTCAATTGACCCAGGGGCAAATCACTTGACCCTGAGTCCTCCACGCTCACTGTCACGTGAGAGACCTCTGAAATGGTGGCATGCACATGCAATACATTTATATAGACTCACACACACTGACCTGGTACATGAAAACACACAGCTAAAACCAAAATCTAAAAGCTATACATTAAAATAATGGTGCCTGTGCCAACATCAATACCAACAGTGTCTGCGGTGAGCATGCTGCTATCTGCTATAGGTTTCTATGCAATAACTGCAGGCAGGGGTCACAGGATGCCACAGTCAGTGAAATTAATACCATGTAGCAGGTTTCATATTGAAGCGATATCAGAATGTATTACATGGTATTATTAAAACGGTGTTACAAGAGTCAAGCATCAAGGTAAGATTATTACAACTCTGGCTGTCGTCTCAAGGGCCACAAGGGGCCAACAGATCCCTTACTGAACATAAGCTCTGTAGAACTGAACTTTGCCTTGGAGTTAGTGATCTGAACGAACCCCAGTCCCACTTTATATTACATGTCTGTAACTACTATGTAACTATCATTTAAATTAATCATTTGATACAACAATACAATGTATTTATTGTGTACTACCTTTTTATATTGTACTTATATTTTGTATTAACAACTGTAATTAATATTACAGTCCTTTAACCCACACTTAAACCTAACAATGCCTAATAATGACCTCATTCCAGCAAAATAGCAGCAAAAGTGTTTTGCAATGTACCATGAACATAAAAAGCACATAAATTTTTCTTTTGACGGCATGACATAGACACCTGATATAAAGCGTGATGCAAACTCCCAACTAAAGTGTTATAATATTAATTTTTGTGTGAACCCCCTTAACTAATTAGTAGATAATAACAGAATAGAATTTTTCAGAAATTCAAATTTTAATTATAAAAAAATAAAAATAAAACGTGACCTGTGCTACGGCCATGAATGATATCTCAAACATGTGGCTTGTTAAAGAGAAGTATGCTATTACTTTTCTCTGTGACTGGTGCATTTATGGGTTTGGAAAAACTTTAAAATAAGATTCCTTAGCATTCATAAATACTTAGCTTTTATAAATCGTACTAAAGCATTTATAAATCTTAGTTACAATTATTTTTACCTTTACTAAAACATTATTAAAATAAAATGTTGTATCTGTTCATATATTTAACGGACCTGAGCTAAAATGAACTGACAATGACTAACGTTAACAAAAACTAACATACTGCAACAAGTATTGCACATTCTTAGTTAATGCATTAACTGATGTTAAATAATGGGACCTTTTTGTAAAGTGTTACCATGTTTTTTTTTTATTTATGGGTGATAAAACAGATGAAAAACCTTTCAAACAGACCTGCATTAATTGCGATCTGTGCCAAAGTTCATTCATGTTAAAAATACAGTATGACCCATAAAGATAAACATTCAAACTGTTTACAGTTCAACATTACAGTACTGTTTGCTGCCCTCTAGTGGGATATGTCAATGTCAAAACACTTCACTCATCTGACTGAGAGTTACACTCTCAAGAATTTACTGATGCGTTTAAATGCTTTGTATATCGTGGCAATTAATTACCATAGCCTTTCTTCTGTATTGGCAATTGACTGTTGATTAAGTTTACATATGTTGGCCAGATAAATAAGTATACATATGCTGTGTAAACACAATAAAGAATTTGAGAGTTATTAAAAATATCTCTTACCATGACCCTGAGGCAAACTGCCAAATCACGTCATCTTTTTACTGTAAGTAATAACAAACACAGAGGTAAGAGTAGTTACTGAAGTTGTATAGAGTACAGAGATATTCAAAATGTTGCTATTAATAGAAAACTAAACCTAAGTGGTAAAACTATGGACTACAGGTCCATGGGCATGCTGCCTGAGAGTGAGACTGTTTACTAACCACGTGATACATAATGTAAACAGGATTGGTAAGCACTTTCACAATCTGGCAAGCTCTTATCTGACTGGCTGAATCAGTGCGCTATGGTTTTATCAGCTGCCTGGAAACAAAGCCATAGTATACAATAATATTTTTACTATTTATATAAATCTGCACATAAATTACCATTAAAAACAAAATGAACTATGATTGAATCCTTTACATGCCCATCAAATACTCTCTTCTTGTCTGAGTAGGCATTTCTTGACCAGAACAAACTACAAAGTCAACCAGAGTTTATGCTGGTATCTGACACCTTTAAATGCCCATGAGAAGAATGCAATACTAATGCATTACTAGAAATTGCAAAGTTAAGGCTGACTTTTATAGGCTTAACAGACAGATACATTGAGAGTGACTTTTGAATGACCAGCACCACATCCTCTTGTACCACTGTTTGAAGAATTTATCTTCCAGAATCTGGCAGTACGTTTTGGGAGATCATTTTTAGTTCATCTCTTATCCTGAAAAGTCTGTATTGCAGAGATGGACTAAAAATGATCTCCCAAAACTTACTGGGAAATGTTTTTTCACTTCCATCCTTCATGACAAAATTAATAATAGTTATTAAGATTCATGTGATTTGGAATTGGTACTGTAAAATGTGCTTGGGGGAAAAAAAAAGATCAGAATATGATTAAAATGATCAGAAAATTATCAGAATATCAACTTGCATAATAATGATGCATGCACACAGAGCTTCGCTCTGAAGGGTTCAGATTATGAGCTGTCCACAAGCAAACCTCGCTGAGGTTTGAATCCCCTGAAGACTAAGCAAATGCCAGATATTTTTATATGCAACAGTTATATATTCCATGCAGAGTAATATGGTACTGTAAATAAATTTGGACAGATTGAGCAAGGGTGATATACTGTATCTCCGTGGACAAGGAGTTAGGTGATCATCTGCATAAGGAGGAGCTGGGGATGGAGAAGGGTAAGCACATGTCTGTGCGACAGACTATGGCAAGTGTGAGTACGGATGAACTTATATATCTTATTTAATTGTAGTGGGAGGAGTTACAATCAGCTGAGCATCAGCTGATGCTGGCTGGCACACCGTGGTATGCTTGAACTACATTAATTATTGGTTTTACTTGGGAGCCCCAATAATCTCTGAGTTTAAGAGAAAAGGCTAATGAGAACTGGCGAGTGGATTTTGCATGCCAAGCCATTCCCCGTACATACCGGTATATAAGAAGCTTGCGTGCATCCACTTATTCAGATTTTTGCTTCAGAGCTGAGTATTGCTATTTGTCACAGTACAAAGCCATTTCACCGAAAGTGAAAATGAAAGAGAAAGAGGTGCTTTTTGACGAAATGGCGCAACAGCAGTGTCTTGTTCAGCATGAATCCACTGGGTGCTTCAGTTCACAAAAGAGCAGTTTCCTACAAGAGCAAATTGCGGACGTCTGCATCTTTTTAAAGATGCCACTCCATCCGTGTCCTCTTGATTGCGGTCGTTTCCTGTCCTCTGATGATGACTAAGATTGCTGTCTTCTGTGTCTGGGCTTACAGCACGCGGAAGACGTGTTCGTGGATGGTTCATGCCCGCACTACCATGACATTGCTGCAATCGCTCTCTCCTTTCTAAGGAAAGGACGAGACTCCTCTGTCACTACCTATCCTGGTTTCTCTGCTCCAAGCAGGGGATCACCGGCTAGTGCTCTGGGAGATCTGAGGATCACAGTAAGTGCAAATCCGCCAGGTCAGTCCCCACAGACCTCTCACTCCTCACGCGGCACTTGTCACATGCAATTGTGAGTCTTGAATTGATCTGTGAGTCTTGAATTGGGCCCTTCACAAGCTTCCATTCAAGATGTTGACACAGAAGCGCATCCTCAGATGCTTTCAATCCCAGGACTAGTTTGCAGCGGTCGACCTGAAGGACATGTACTTTCACGCCTCGATTCTTCCTCGACACAGACCATTTCTACGGTTTGCGTTCAAGGGTCAGGTATCAGTACAAGGTCCTCCCCTTTGGGCTGTCTCTGTCCCCCCATGTCTTTACCAAAGTCGTGGAGGGTGCCCTTGCTTCGCTATGGGAAGTGGGCATCAGGATCCTCAATGGGCTCATCATGGCCCAGTAGCGAGAACATTTGTGTGATCACAGGGACCTAATGCTCTGCCACCTCAGCCGGTTGAGGCTTCGGATCGACCAAAACGGAAAAGAGCAAGCTCTCCCCCGTGCAGGGAATCTCTTTTCTCAGTGTGGAGTTGGACTCGGTCAACATGACAGCATGTCTGGCCAACGAGCACACCCAGTCGGTGCTGAACTGCCTGAGTTCCTTCAGAGGCAGGACGGTGGTACCACTGAAGCAATTTCAGAGGCTCCTGGGGCATATGGCATCCGCAGCCGCAGTCACGCCACTCAAACTCTTCCATATGAGACCACGCCGATGTGCCACTCACATTCACCACTTGGTTGGACCTTTCCTTTCTATAGGCTGGGGTGCTCTTTGAATAAGTGTTCCGGCATGTTGTTGGACAGGCTGGGGTGCTACATGCAACAGGCAGGTAGCCTCAGGGTCCTGGACAGGGCCTTGACTGCTTTTCACATAAACTGCCTGCAGTTGCTGACAATGCTTCTAGCATGGACAACACTGTGGCTGTATTGTACATCAACCGCCAGGGAGGTCTACGATCACATTGCATGTCACAACTCACCCAACATCTCCTCCTCTGGAGTCAGACACAGCTTACATTGCTGTGTGCCATCCACATTCCAGGGGAGCTCAATCGTGCGGCTGATGCGCTCTCATGACAGCTCACTCTCCCTGGAGAATGGAGACTCCATCCCCAGGTGGTCCAGCTCATCTGGAGTCGATTCAGGGAAGCCCAGCTAAACCTTTTCGCTTCCTGTGAATCCTCTTACTGCTAGCTGTATTACTCCCTGACCAAGGCCCCCCTTGGCATGGATGCACTGGCACACAGCTGGCTCCAGGGCCTACGCAAGTATGCCTTTCCCCCAGTGAGCCTTCTCGCACAGACACTGTGCAAGGTCAGGGAGGACGAGCTGGTTGCGCCCTACTGGCCCACCCGGACCTGGTTTTCGGAACTCATGCTCCTTGTGACAGCCCCTCCCTGACAGATTTCCATGAGGAAGGACCTTCTTTCTCAAGGGCAGGGCACCTTATGGCACCCACGTCCAGATCTCTGGAACGTCCACGTGTGGCTCCTGGACGGGATGAGGTAGACTTAAGTGATCTGCCATCGGCGGTGGTAGACATTATCACTCAAAGCAGAGCTTCCTTTACCAAGCAAGCTTATGCACTGAAGTGGAGTCTGTTCACTGACTGGTGTTCTTCTCGTTGAGAAAGACACCTGAAGATACCCGATCAGAGTCATGCTTTCTTTCCTGCAAGAAATGTTGAAGCGTAGACTGTCAGCATAGGCTGTCACATGAAAGTGTATGTCACTGCTATAACAGCGCATCATGACGCAGTGGATGGCTGGTCCCTAGGGAAGCACGACATGATCATCAAGTTCCTGAGGGGTGCCAGAAGGTTAAACCCTCCTAGGCCACCCCTTGTGCTCTTCTGGGATCTTTCTGTTGTCCTTGCAGGACTTCAGAGAGATCCCTTCGAGCTGCTGGAGTCAGTTGAGCTGAAGATCCTATCTTTCAAGAGGGTCCGGGACCTGCAAGCATTTTCGGTGAGCAAAGAGTGCCTGGTGTTCGAGCCAGCCTACTTTCACATTGTCCTGAGACCCCGGCCTGGATACGTGCAAAAGGTTCCAATTACTCCCTTCCGGGACCAAGTGGTGAACCTGCAATCACTGCCCTGGAGGAGGCAGACCAAGCCTTGGCATTGCTGTGTCCCATACACACCTTGTGCATATACGTGGACTGCACCCGGAGCTTCAGAAGCTCTGAGCAGCTCTTTGTCTGCTTCAAAGGACAGCAGAAAGGGAAGGCTGTCTCCAAGCAGTCGTTGGCCCACTGGATAGTGGATGCCATCGACTTGGTGTACCAATCCCAAGGTGAGCCGTGCCCCCTGGGGGTGAGGACTCACTCCTCCTGGGCTTTGGCGCACAGGGGCTCTCTGGCAGGCATTTGCAGAGCTGCAGACTGGGTGACACCTAACACCTTCGTAAAATTTTACAACCTTCGTGTAGAGCCAGCTTCTTCCCCTGTGTTGGGTAATAGGTAAGTGGTGGGAAGAACTGGCTCGGTGCCCCTCACAAGGGGATGCAAGTGCCTTTCTCTCTCCCAGTGGAGTTCCCCGGGACAGCAAACCCTGGTCGAGCATCCTCCAGCACCCTCGGCAGTCAGACTCAGCGGAGGAGCTCCGGTCAACCCCTGTACTGGGCTATGTGTCCCATATGGCGAGATTCCCTGCGGGCAATCCCATATGTGTATTCTTCCACGGTAAGTTTTCCCTAATGGTAAACCTGTGTCTTCCCCTTGACAGACCTGCTCTGTCTGTCTTTCCTGGCAGTAGTTCTATCCCTACTCCCAGGTAGGATCTGCCTCAGAGACCCATTCCATTTGTAGTACTGCCCCCTAGGTCAGTCCATATCAGGTTTCGATCCAAGATGGCGGCACGGTCAGACGCAGCGGCTACTCTGGGTCACAAAGACGGTGCTTTTATGTCTTTTAATGTCGTCTCTTCGTCTCCAAATAGTGTCAATTTACCGCTAATTCATAAGGAAATCACTCCAAAACTCCTCTATGATCGCCAATGTCTTTTGGATATCGGCAACGCATACAAACACCAACTCTTGCCGGCGGCTATTGAGAAGCTACGAGACCTTTGTCTACTGCTGAAGCCGGACCTCGAAACCGCGGCCTCGCCTACTGACGCTACCTGCACAAGGCAGTGTCGCAAGTGGTGTGAGAGAGGACGGAAGCGCGGTAAGCGCGGAGGTATACGAGCTAGGCTGAGGGCTAACCCCACAAGACTGGCTCTTCCAACACTCATGCTCTCAAACGTTCGTTCTCTGGAAAACAAACTGGACTTAATTCAACTCAGTCGATCTACACAGCATGAGGCAAGGGATTGTTGTGTGTTTGTTTTCACTGAAACATGGCTAAAGGACAACATTCCGGACTCCGCCATTCAGCTGCACGGGCTAACCTGCTACCGAGCGGACAGAGACTCATCACTGTCTGGTAAGACTCGCGGGGGAGGCTTGTGTATGTCAACAAAGAATGGTGTAACAATGGTGCGGTAGTATCAAAACACTGTTCGTCGCTGGTGGAGTTTATGGTTGTGAAGTGTCGACCGTTCTATCTGCCGCAGGAGTTCACGGCCATTGTTATTGTCGTGGTTTACATTCCCCCATGTGCAAAGCTAAGGACGCGCTTTGTGAACTGTACAGCGCCATCAGCGAACAACAAACAAATAACCCTGACGGCTTTTTCATCATAGCTGGTGACTTCAACCACGCAAACCTAAAGACAGTTTTGCCAAAGTTCTACCAACATGTGAACTTTGCAACAAGGGGAAACAAAACACTGGACTTTGTTTATACAACAGAGAAAAACGCATACAAAGCTGAACCCTGCCCCCACCTCGGGTACTTGGACCACATCTCTGTTATGCTAATCCCAGCATACAGACCACTTCTCAAACTTGCCAAACCGGTTCAAAAGCAGATCACAGTATGGCCAGACAATGCCACCTCAGCACTGCAGGACTGCTTCCAGGACACAGACTGGAACATGTTTAAAGAGGCGGCCACCTACAACAACCACACAGACCTGCAGGAATACACTGAAACTGTGACTGCTTACATCAAAAAGTGCATAGATGATGTGACAGTCACCAAGACCATCACCACACGTGCCAACCAGAAGCCATGGATGACAGCAGAGGTTCGTGAGCTGCTAAAGACCAGAGATGAAGCATTCAGATCAGGAGATAAAGCAGCCCTCAAAACAGCAAGAGCCAATCTGTCTCATGGCATCAAGAAGGCAAAACATCAGTATGCTAAAAAAATCAACAACAACTTCAGCGACAGTAAAGACAATCGGACCCTGTGGCAAGCCATTCAGACCATCACTGACTACAAGGCCCTGCCACAGGCCAGTGACGATGACACATCCCTACCAGAGGCACTCAACCACTTCTACTCATGATTTGAGATACAGAACGACACACCTGCACAGAAACTACCCACATATCCAAACGACCAGGTACTCTGTCTCTCCCCAGCCGATGTAAGGAAAACCCTATCCAGGATTAACCCACGAAAGGCTGCGGGCCCTGACAACATACCTGGACGTGTACTAAGAGACTGTGCTGCACAGCTGACGGATGTCCTAACAGACATCTTCAACACCTCGCTGAGCCAGGCAGTCGTCCCCACGTGTCTCAAATCCACCTCCATAATCCCAGTACCAAAGAAGTCACATGTGTCCTGTCTGAATGACTATCGTCCCATAGCACTGACCCCAATCATGATGAAGTGCTTTGAGAGGTTAGTCATGCATCACATCAAGTCCAGTCTCCCAAACACGCTGGACTCATTCCAGTTTGCATACCGTCCCAACCGTTCCATGGACGATGCAATATCCACCACTCTCCACCTAGCTCTTACTCACCTGGAACAGAAAGACTCCTATGTAAGAACGCTGTTCATTGACTTCAGCTCAGCATTCAACACGATAAACCCACAACAGCTCATCCACAAACTAAACCTGCTGGGCCTTAACACCTCCCTCTGTAACTGGATCCTGGACTTTTTAACTGCAAGACCTCAGTCAGTCCGTGTCGGCCGCAACACCTCCAGCACTACCACACTGAGCACAGGTGCCCCACAAAGCTGTGTGCTCAACCCGCTGCTCTTCACACTGCTGACCCATGACTGCACTGCCATGTCCAGCTCCAACCACATCATCAAGTTTGCTGATGACACAACTGTGGTAGGCCTCATCAGCAACAATGATGAAACTCACTACAGAAAGGAAATGGCACAGCTGGCTGAATGGTGTGGTACTAACAACCTGTCCCTCAATGTGGGTAAGACAAAAGAGGTTGTGATGGACTTCAGGAAGGAAACTCTGTTGACCACCCCCCACTGACCATCGACGGCTCAACCGTGGAGAGAGTCAGTAGCACTAAATTCCTGGGAGTGCACATCACAGAGGATCTCACCTGGACCACCAACGTCACATCACTCAACAAGAAGGGACAACAGTGCCTCCACTTTCTCTGCCGGCTGAAAAGGGCAAGTCTCCCTCCACCCATCCTCACCACTTTCTACAGGGGCACCATTGAGAGCGTGCTGACCACCTGCATCACTGTCTGGTATGGGAACTGCAGTGCTGCTGACCGTAAGACCCTACAACGGACAGTGAACACTGCCGCAAAGATCATCGGTGCCCCTCTCCCCTCCATCCTGGATATTTTCCTTGCACGATGCTCCAGCAAGGCCTCCAGCATCATGAAGGACCCCACCCACCCTTCCCACAACCTCTTCCACCTCCTGCCATCAGGTAAAAGGTACCGGAGTATCAAAGCTCGTTCAATCAGATTGCTCAACAGCTTTTTTCCCCAGGCTGTGAGAGCTCTTAACTCCAATCTCCCTGTCCCCCTCTGAAACCATGAACACCTCAGCCCCCCAACTCATAAATAACTATTGACAGTTTTCCTAAGTGCAATTCTGAGTGTGCTACACACAGGTGAGTGGGCTATACAAACCACCTGTAGTAACGCACTCGTCCAACTATATGCACACTAGACAATTTCTATAAACATTCCATCAGACTCAATAAGATAATATATGTGTACTTGAACATTGCACTACAAAATAATGTTTACTTGAGCATTGCACTACTAAATCTTTTTGCACTATGCGCTGCTTCCCACAAAACCTCTCTTCTGAACAATTTAATGTACAAAATATATATTTTTCTGCACATTTTCATGTACAAATATCTCTTTAGCACAATTTCATGCACAGTACTTATGTAAAGTTCTTGTACAGTCTCAGTTTGTGTATGTGTAGTCAACTAGGTATAGTAGTTATAGTATATGTATAGTCAGATGGTTAAACTGTTATATAGCTATATTGTTTTTCCTATATTTGCATTGTTGTATGTTTATCTTATACTTAACTAGTATGTAGCACCGTGGTCCTGCGAGGCACAACATTTCATTCCACTATATGTCCACCAGTGGCGGCTGCTGGTCTTTCAAAGAAGGGAAGCTCATTTTCGGCCTACATCATAAAAATTGTCCATTTATTTATAAATAAATTCTGCCCTACGTTCCTTTTCAAGAAAATGTTCTGTGACCCTGTCGTACCAACTAGGCGTCTTTTCCAGTGACAATATTAGCACTGTCTGCCATCGTGTGCAGTTTGCTAGCTGGCTAGTTCACCCCTACGACGCTAGCCTAGCCTACTGTATGAATGAATGAATGAATGAACAAACGATCTAAATAAAGATATTAAACTCGACGGAGGAAATGTGGGAATTAGGTTAAACTGAAACAAGGAATGTGGTGTATAATTGTGTGAAACGTATGATGAAAATTGGCTAGCAATTTCGCCAAGCAAATACCAAGAAATAGGTTGCAGCAGTTTGTCGTTCGACTACACTTGCAAAATCCCCTATGGGACTGAGCTCCATTGTTGCCAACTTCTTTTAATGGAAAGTAGCTAAACCCCGCTTGAAAAGTCGCTAAATGTCGCTAGATGACATCATACGCTAATTAGCATATTAAAGACGTCAGTGCGTCGTACTGTCTTGTCTCTCTGTGCTCACATACTGTATTTTGATGCAGCCAAATTCTCAATAAAACTGTTTTCATTTATATATTTTACTGTTTCTGTTGTCAGACAATGGGATGAATATGAAATAGTGACTGAAACGCGGCCCATTAAGACATAACCAGCTATCGAAAATATTAATCTGCACTAAAATCATGATTCATAATCACGACATTGTCTATTGAAATCAAATACATATACGATTAAGACAATGGCTGTGCTGTGATTTCGGCTATACTTGCATGTAAAATAGAGTTAGAAGCTACAGAATATCTATTTTAACTGAAGGTGCTGCTCCTCTCAGCCGCTCGCTGAACAGATTAGACGCAGAGAGAGGTGTGCGCGCGCTGGGAAAACAAGACCTCACGCTCGTGGGGCACTACCGGCGGGTCTCAGAGACTAAATAAGTTTTGTCCAAGAAGTCGCTAGATTTAAGTCAATAAGTTGGCAACACTGTTGAGCCCGAATAGCTTCAGCGTCAGCGACTTTTTATAGTCCAAAATCGCTGTCAATCAAAAGGAGATGCAGTCTTTCGACAGACCCTCCAATCATTACGCAGAAGCCCGGAGTCCAGGCCAGTCCACTCCTCCATTCACCCCCAGAGACGCTGAGCGTCCGTGGGCGGGACATAATCACAGCATTTATCCAATGACCGTCTAGTTTTGAAGCACTGAAAAAAACTGTTCAAAGCAGCCCCATTGAAGTCAATTGGCGCTAGGTTTCAACAGGGAAGTACACTGTGACGCTACGGGAATGTATGAGAAGGAAATCGAGTCAGCCGACCTGCTATATGTAGCTGATTCTGAAAGAACTCGTCTTTGAGATGAACGTGTTCTAACGCATTTTTAGTCAATAAAATGTTAACACAATAGTACATATTTGACCATTAATGTTTTGACATTATAAGGGAAGCCAAGCTTCCCTTGCAGTCTTAAAAAAATCCCCACTGATGTCTACACATGTAGCAGAATGACAATAAAGCTCAACTTGAACTTGAACTTGAGTATCTCCACGTCACCTCCCTACGGGTAGGATGTGGACCTTTTTGAATTTTTTATGGTTGGAACAGCAGCATGGCCTTCTCCAGTAGCGATGTGCTTACCATTGGCCCCTCTCAGTTCCAAGGTCAGCGAATTTGTGGTGGGGCATTGAGAAGTTTATGACTCATGCATTGTAATTTGCCTTGGCACGCCGTGGCTTGTCAACATTTGCAGCGCCACAAGTTGTAATGGTGTTCAGTTGTTGTGGTGTTTTCCATCGTACCCCTAATGTCGTCACAACATAACTCGCAGTGACCGACATATAGGGAACGTCTCGGATATGTATGTAACCCTCGTTCCCTGATGGAGAGAACGGAGATGTTACGTCCCGTTGCCACAACCCTGATCCACTCACTGAATGCCGGGACACGGTCTCCGCTCCTCAGCATAAACCTGAATGAGTGGATGCACGCCAGCCAATTCTCATTGGCCTTTTCTCTTAAACCCAGAGGTGACTGGGACTCCCAAGTAAGACGCCTAATGTCATCATAACGTCTCCGTTCCCTCCATCATGGAATGAGGGTTACGTACATAACCGAGATTATATATTTTTTTCATGTCATTATTCAACAAAATGAAGTGTTAAAAGCATTTCACTATACTTTGATATGCCCCTTATAATGACTAAAAATAATTATTGCATTTTCTTCATTTTTAGCATAAAATAATGTCTTATTTCTATCATACACCAAGCATTTTGTCATGTCTCTGAGGCACTTCACTGAGTTTGCACTTAGAAAATTATTAACAAAATTTGCACAGTTTCTATCATTTTTGGCAATAATGTAAGCATTTATTTGTGTTCCTTTCTTGTAAAAAATATTTTTCTAAAAAGTGCAAGATGTTTTATAAAAAGCAGACTTTAAAGTTATGTCAAGTCAAGTCAAGTCACTATTATTTTTATAGCGCTTTTAACAATGCAAATTGTGTCACAGCAGCTTTACATCAGCTTGATATAAAGCTTGGTGGCTTTATATCAGGTTTACAGTATTTAGACGTGGAAATAGTTTGTCGAAATAGTGTCATTCTCCTCTGGCCAGACAAAATCAGCAGTTTAAATCTAGGCTAAAGCAGAGCCAGATTGGGCAAAGGACTCATCTGGTTCTTGTGGTCTTATCCCGATGGGCGTCTGGGAGACAGGGTCTTCACTGGGGATGTCCCTCAGTCTGAATTCAACCCCATCACACTAACCATTCTACACCCATAATATATTAGACTCCACCCATATATGACATCATTTACCAGAAATTACATCATTCAGGTCTCTTTGATAGTGGTGCAGAAAATAGTAAGTAGTATCATACTTTCTATTCATATTTTTGTGTATTAGAGTCAGGGACGGTAATGTCACGCTTAACAACTCAACCCCGTCACATAAAATTAAAATTAAAATGATGATTTTTACAATGTATATACAATGTACTTGTTTTATTGTTGCTATATATGGTCTACTCTCCTACATTACATGAGCAGTGGCCATTTTGAGTGAAAAACCACAACTCTGTGACACTCAACCCTGTCACAAATATGCATATTTTTTATTGTTACGGGGTTGTAAACTTGTGACAGGGTTACTTAATTTATCAAAAAAATAAATAAATAAATAATGAAAAAAAAATAGTCATGGTTTTAGTGCATATATACTTAACAAATCCATGACAAGTCATATTTTTGTTATAAATAGAAAAAAAAAAAAAAACAATGTTGGGCATGCAGATATGTTGACCCAAAAAGATGCAGACAATATGAGAGAGAAATAAAACTGAAAATTAAAATTTAAGGCAATATATCCTTTCAAATGTGTTACCGACTTCAACCCCATCACACCTTGTCACATTAATATTTTTGGAAAAAAAAGGGAAGACAATTAAGAATGAAAGCATTTCTTGCTAATTACCATCTGACATGTTAATTGTGGTTTTGGTTAAAATATCTAAATTAAAAATATTTTTTTACAAAATTAAAGAGACCATAAACACAATTTGTCTATTTTTAACTTAATTCCTATAAAAAATTTAAAATTATGATAAATGTGACATTTTTGTCATTAAATTTGTATTAGGGACACACGAGCAGTAGGTAGATGTTTGTTTTATAACAAATTCTGTGTAAAATCCATTTTAAACAAATCCCATTTTGTCCTGTTACGGGGTTGAGAATAAAAGGTGTCTAAATATGAAAAAAACCTGAAAATAATAAAAGGACTTTAATGTCTGAAGTGGGAGAATATGATTTTTTAGAGGTTTGATATGTGCCTAATGATGTGGGGTATTTAGAAAATATTTGACAATAGGTGGTCATTGAAAATAAAATCTTTTTGCTCATTGTAAGCCCAGTACTAGTCTTTTTCAACCCTGGTAATCCTAGTAGTCGTTACCTTCGTAATCAGAGCTAATCATGCAATAATGATGCCTGCCTTGACCAGAAAGAATTCCTATAAATTAGGACGACACACCAGGGCCGTGCTGAAATGTGAAGGGCCACCCTAACACATACTCATTAACTGACTGCCACAGTGGAGAGACTGACATATTCACATTCATTGCACTGGGATCTGTCTCACTGGGTTTCACTGAGCTGATAAAGACGGAAAGTGACTTGTTGTTTAAAACAACATATCAGATGGAGAAAACATTCTTAGAAAGTGAGAAGAATGCATGATTCTGCTCCTACAAAAAATAAATATTAAATAAAAGATCTGTATTGTCCAAATAGAAAATATGCACAGAAAAAATATTGCACTTATTGCGCCAGAACACTACCATGTACTGCTTAGAAGAAAATTCCGTTGAGAAATAAAAAGGCATAACATATGAGTATAGAGCTTTAATATGAATGTGGATAGCAGCTTACATAATTTATTCTATGAAGAATATTCTTGTTTCATATTCATATATACACTACCATGCAAAAGTCTGGGGTCATTGTTAATGTTTTTTGAAGAAATCTTTTATAACTACCATGCTGTTTGTCATATTGTTTGTGATTTTAACACACCCCTAAATCTAACTATTACATTTTTTTATGTGTACTCCAAAGCATGAGGCTTATTGAGATATTTTATTCTTGGAAGAATATTCTTGTTTCATATTCATATATACACTACCATGCAAAGTTTGGGGTCATTGTTAGTGTTTTTAGAAGAAATCTGTTATAACTACCAAGGACGCATTTACTTGATTAAAAAAAATACAAAATAGTAATAGTAGTAGTAATAGTAGTAGTAATAGTAGGAAAATATTATTACAGTTTAAAATAATTGTTCTCTATTTGAGTTGAAAAGCTGAATTCAGTGTGACATGATCCTTCAGAATTCATTCAAATATGCTGGCTGCTCAAGAAACATTTCTTAGTAATGTTGAAAACAATTGTGGTGCTTAATGTTTAAATGTAAACCATGATACATTTTTTCAGGATTCTTTGCTGAAAGGAAAGTTCAAAAGAACAGCATTTGTTTGAAATAGAACATTTTTGTAACGGTCCCACTTTATATTAGGTGGCCTTAATGTACTTAGAAATAAAGTAATCATTTGATACAATGCACTTATTGTGTACATACATGTTTTACATTGTACTTATTTTAAAAATACCTGCATGTAATTACATCTGTAATTAATTACATTTATAATTACACTGTTGACCCATCCCTTACACCTTAACCCACCCTTAAACCTACCCATACCACCAAAACTGTCCCTAACCTTACCCGTATTCCACCTCAATAGCAGCAGAAGTGTT
The DNA here is from genome assembly GCA_039654775.1 of Spinibarbus caldwelli. Classification (NCBI taxonomy): domain Eukaryota; kingdom Metazoa; phylum Chordata; class Actinopteri; order Cypriniformes; family Cyprinidae; genus Spinibarbus; species Spinibarbus caldwelli. The sequence continues at coordinate 27,069,459 of CM077247.1, read as the reverse complement.
TTGCAATACAATATGAACACAATAAGTACATTGCACTTATTTTTATGTACGTACATAGTAGTTAAGGCCATCTAATATAAAGTGGGACCTAACGTTGTAACATTATAAATGTGTTTACTGTCACATTTGATCAATGCATTCTTGAGGACATGTGTGAAAAGCAGGAGACAGCAGTCATAATTTGCTCTTCATTTAATGTCATATGTGAAACAATTGAGATTTTAAAGAGATTTTTATGACTTTACTTTCCTATAATTAACACATACACAAGTGCCAAAGAAGCAGCAAAAGCACACAAAGAGATACACAGTGTGGCCATCTCCAGCATGTGCAATCCCTCACGCAGCTCCGGCCCAGTGCGATAGCTCTTTCGTGAATCACTGATCCCGTGTGTTCCAGTGGCCCGGCACCGTTGCTCCCCCTGCCAGTAGATACAGGCTATTTAAATGCTCCATTGGAGAGAGATTAAAGTTTATGCAAGGTCACTGGGGATGTGATAATTATAATCACAGGTTTTTGGCTCTGCAATGACAGCCATTTGTTATTTTCACTTGAGTAATTCCCGCAGCCCAAGGATGTTGACAAGCGTGCACTGATTTAGTGGCCTGCAGTCCCCTCTTCCCTACGGAGCCCCCTACACACCGCCCACCCCTCTGCAACCAGCCCAAGCTCAACCAGACCAAAGCCAGAGACTGACACTCCCTCTGGGACCACAGCGTCTTTCAGCCCCCTGCCCCACGCTGGAGCAGTAGAGGGGTACAGTTGCTTCGGTGGAGACTATGGGGTGGAAAGACCTTTTGTAGGGTACTAAATCTAAAATCCAGTATATAGACGTATTACATACATCTGTCATACAGTGACTTCGTAATTTTAAACATAGTAACATAAGCAGCACCAAGACTTGCTTTTGTTTTAACAGACACATTAAGTAATTAAATTTTCAATTTAAAGTACTTTGTTGCCGTAGTTGGTTTTTGCAGCTGGAAAATGAATTTTACTGCAGTAGATAACTTTCTTCCACCAGTAACATCTGCATTTTGTCTGTTCCTGAAAAAGTGGAAAACTATGGTTAAAGGTTAAAAAAAAATTGTCAAAGCATTTCTCTTCAAGCTAAAATATGCAGATTCACTATTGATAAGTAAGGCAAAAATCACTATTATTTATTGCTCATGCTGTTTGTCATATTGCTTGTGATTTTGAACACACCCCTAAATCTAACTATTAGATTTGATGTGTACTCCAAAGCATGAGGCTTATTGAGAACAGGCCTGTGATTACTAAGCAATCAGATGTAGATTGTTCATCTGGGAGATGATAAAAAAGTGAAAATCTCAGTGATATGATGACTCTTTTGACCAGTAAGTACTGACCTAGCTTCTTGCCAGGAAGCTCAAGCAACCATATATGTGCTAAAAAACAACTCGGAACATCTTGATAACTACACAGCAATGCATCCTAGCACCCTAAATAATATACTAGCATATGCAGTACAATCAGACCAGACAAATAATTTTTGCCATATTGGCAAATTAACATTTCCAAGGTCTACAAATTACTTTGAGCCTAATTGCAGAGCCACTGTAGCATATTTCCTAGTCAACGAATGGAGGACAACTTATTTGCCATCCAGCAGAAAAAAAAGCGTGAGAGAGTCAAAGATCAAAAAAAAAAAAAAAAAAAAACTACTCATTAAGCATTCCACTCCTATGGCCTTAATCCCAATTGGATTTGTGAAAAATCTGAAGGCAATGCAATTGTGCAATTTGCACACAAAGTGGTCTGAATTGATCGAAAATAAACTCTCAACTTTAAATGTGCAAAAAAAGACGAGCAGATAATTACATCATTTAGGAAATTGATTGGCCAGGAGTCAATGCACAAGCTTTCGGAAACTGAAGATAAATGGCAACAGTGGCTGTTTTAAAGAGCCATTGACGTTGACTAGGACCAAAAAGAGATTAAATATTTCAAACGGCACAAGAAAGGTGAGGATGAAAATCAAAGCGCTTCGGGGGGACAATGGAAGACAGAATTAGGACCAACAAAAGATTTCATTAAGCCAAACAAGGCTTAACTACAAAATCAATATGTCATAATTAAAGCTAGAGCCATGCCTTTAGAGCAAAGAAAGAGAAGAGTTAAAAAGGACTTATTTAACCTAAATGATGGCCAGGGTTATTAAGATCAGACGATAAAAGTATTTCTTGCACAAAAGACACTACTTAATACATACTATATATTTTCTTTCCAGCTCCTTTGAGGCTGGGCCTTCCTTTCAGAGTACACTCTTAAAAATAAAGGTGCTTCACGATGCCATAGAAGAACCTTTTTGTCTAAATGGTTCCATAAAGAACCTTTAACATCTGAAGAACCTTTCTGTTTCACAAAAGGTTCTTTGTGGCGAAAGACAGTTCTTCAGATTATAAAAAGGTAAGAAAGAGATGGTTCTTTAAAGAACTTTTGACTGAATGGTTCTTTGTGGAACCAAAAATGGTTCTTCTATGGCATTGCTTGAAGAACCCTTTGAAGCACCTTTATTTGCAGTGAATCTGTGAGACCTGATCAAGTGAAGGATTAAAACAAACGCCTCATACTTAAAACAATTTAGCAGCTAGACGATTAATAACATTATATCCTGTTATGAGATTTATTAGCCATTAAAAACATTATATCCTGTTATGAGAGTGCAAATCTAAGCAAGGTTATGTTTTCTGATGCAAATGCACAAAAGTTGCTGCCATTATGCAAACATGTTGCTATGCTGTTAAGCCTCAAGTCTATATGATATTCTGGTCTCTCTATTGCTCAAGTCTCTACTTCAATATACACCACCATTCAAAAGTTTGAGGTCAGTGAGATTTTTTAAATTGATTAAAATGTCAATAAAAAACATTTAAAATGCTGTTTCTTAATCACCAAATCAGCATATTAGAATAATTTTTGAAGGATCATGCGACACACCGAAAACTTAGGTAATGCTTTAATGCTGGAAATTCAATTTTAACATCACAGGAATAAATTACATTTTAAAATACATTGTACTGTATTTTTGATTAAATAAAAGCAGCTTTGGTCAGCTAAGAGACTTTACCTTAGAAGACATTAAAACTTCTGAATGCTAGTTTAAGTCTATGTGATTTTTCTGTTTTATCCTACACCAGGTGAAAATCACAAAAAAATGAAAACACACCTCTCCTCAACAAGCCACATGATTTGAAGAATCATATTTCTGTGGCACAAACGGTATAGGATGAATTACACACTTAAGTTTAATACTAAAGTAAGGGGTTTGTTCAATTCACCAACCCTAAACATGATCAAAAGTAATAGTGATGCTTGCTTTAGCAACCAATAAATTCTCGTAACGCCATGTCAGATAGTTTAGATTTCATTTCAAATGCATTCTGGGTAATATTATTGACTTGGTTTCCATATTGCTCAAGGATGCCCTGAGTAGATGTCCTCGATGGCATCACTTTTTTGCAGTTTTCAAAAGAACCCACACGTCACTCCGAAGTCATTAGCTGCAAATGGTATTTCACAAGCACAGTCCTGATCAGTCTCCATGATGACTGCTTTTTAGGGCTCATCTGTGTAGAAAAAGGTCATAATTTAAGAGGATCAATTCGAGGTGCGCTGCGCTCGAGGGGGGTTTAATACATTACACTTGAATGGGAGTACAGAATACCTGCACACACATCTGACTAATGAACATTTGTTCTGCTTCATCTGAATTTTATGAATACAGCTCTACAATCCATCTGAAAGCCTTTGTTAGTCTCTTCCCAGTTCTCATTACTGTTCATTAATCTATATTTGTGGGAGTAGCAAGTACAGTTTCTCCTCGAATGATCTGATTCACTCTGTCATTAAATATGTTTCTTGTAGGAATGTTTTAAGGAGATACAGCCAGGATGAGTAAAATAATGAATATTTCCTCTGGGTCTTATGTTTGACAAGGTTGTCATTCAGGTCTCTATGAGGTCACGTGGAAAGCCCTTAGGCTACGAGAATGGTCAATACGCTAACTAACAGTTGGGGTTTTTATCTTTCCATTTCCATTAATTAGCTGTTATCAATTAATAGACTTGTAGATATAAAAAATCTGTAACAAAAAGTCTGACCTAAAACTACTGCGTATATGTTTTTTTATTTAAAAGTATATTAAACAGTATTTTATATTTTGTTTTATAATTATTAAAAAATGAAAAGAAAAGAAATATATATTTAAATAAATGACCACTCACATCACCTAAAATACACACTTTCCCTATGCATGTAAATTCTAATAGAAAAAAGCTTTTGTATTGTACCCAGTAACATTCAAAGCTTAATACAGTTTTTATTCAGTTTCTTGTTCTCTTAAATGTGCTCGAGTACAAAATGAATATTGCTAGTAGGTGTATCTCCAATGAACACACAACAACTTAGGATTCAATTATGAAATTATATAAGTATTCAATGTAAAGTGGTGTATTAATCTGAAGTGGGCCAGGAAGAAGGGCTTTCATTAGCACTGGTGCTCGTGGCAGCTGAGAGGACGCATGAGGGGGTATATCTCCCATAAATAACAAACGAGCCCACTCTGCTGATAAGAGGAGCTGGTCGCTGGCTGCATGATGATAGTGGACCTCCACTGCATCTATCTAATTTTCAGGGGTCAGCTTTCTCTGCTGCCCACGCTCCACAGAAATTCAGAAATTATTAGTACACCCCACCACCCTATCATTACTGCCACTGAGTTCCACTCACTCCTCTTAAAGGGATAGTTCACCCAAAATTTTGTCATCATTTACCCACCCTCACGTTGTTCCAAACCTGTATAAATGTCTTTTTCTGCTGAACACAAAAGAAAATATTTTAAAGAATGCTGGTACACAATAAACAGTTTTTGGTCCCCAATGACGTCCATAGGAAATTATATATATGGAACAACTTGAAGGTGAGAGATCTGAATGGAACCAATGTTCCTATTTCTTACAGTGAATGGGAAAAAAATATAGTCAGTCAATATAGTCTGACAGTAATTTTGAAATGAATGATTTTGGTTTATAATCACGTTCACTGGGTTAATAGAAGTGTTAGCTCCACATTGTGTTTTTGTGAATTTTAAGTAAATAAATAAATAAATAAATAAATACATTTGTGAATGTCTTACTATCAAAAATATATATATAATAATATCTATAGGGGACTGGGGCTAGTTATCGTACTTTACTGCAGTGAGTATTTGTCATATAATATTACTTATTATTATAATTAATTTTAATATTATTATTATTAGTAGTAGTAGTAGTAGTAGTACTACTACTACTACTATTATTGTTGATAAATATATATCAGTACTATATTGGCCACCCTGATCTCTAGATATTGGCATCGGCAATGAAAATCCCATATTGGTCAAAATGACATAAACAATTTGAGTGTTCTTTTTTTTTTTTTTTTTTACCTTTCCGAGACTTTTATGTGAATTTAATGTATAAATTATTTTTTCGTATATGGAGGAATATACACATAATAAACATTATATAAACGTATATAATGTTAATATAAATAAAATATATTAACGTTTATATAAACATCAAAATGCTTAGTAAGCTGTTCACCATGCCTCCATGTTTTTTTTTAATATATTTCCTATTTACAAAAGCTGTGTGTACATTTTATTGTTTTAATCTTAAAATACAAAAATTCCTTAAACAAATGACTATTACATATTTACTGATAATCAAAATTATGATAATCTTTAATATTTATTGTCTGAGAATAATTTGCATTATATTTTTTATTATGATTTCCCCACAGTTGTTTTTCACATTGTTAGTGCATACAATGAATAAACTAGTGAGAAAAGTGTGCTCTACAATAGGTATTTTTTATTTTTTTTTGTGGCCAAAAGTAGCCACAGTTGCAGAAACACCCTTAAAGGTCCCCTGAAGTGCCTTGAAACACCAAAGACTATAGAATACCCAAGACATGTCACTCGTATTGTTTTGAATGGGGAAATGCAATGCTTAATATGGCTGCTCAATCGCAAAAAGCCCCGCCTTCTGAATGAAAGAGCCAATCACTAATCGGTAAAGTCAGCGGGTCACTGCAGCTGATGTTAGAAGCGTCCCGGTTGCTATAGAAACAGTCAGCGTTCTGAGACGTGCGCTTAGGACTGCTCATGCGCACTGGCTGATCTAGCCTGAAAAATAAGCTTTTTATAACGCTATTTGAGCAAAAGAAACTACATTTATGACACAGTTGTTGTCAGATTTCATTGGTGATTTCAAATATGAAATTTAATTGTAAGCTTAGTGAACAGTTTGGGAGAATTTACTGTTTCCATACAAAGTAATAGGAGCTGCACTTGCATGCCCGAGAAGCGTTTCAAAGATGGCCGCCGAGTGACATGACTTGCCTTAAAGGGACTTTGGAAACACGCAGCGTTATTCTATGTGGTGACGTAATTTTAACTGAAACAGGAAGATAGGGCGGGACATATCGAGCAGCCCAGCCCCCTTTAAAACAACCAATAGCGTTTTGTTTATATCCGTTCGGGCCAGAGCCGTTGAGCTCGGTAAAGCCGCATTTGACAGTCACAGGCCATTTCTCAATACCAAGTAGCAAAGTTCGGACTTCGCAAGTTCGACTCGGGAGTTTGAACTCCCGAGGACGGGAGAACACAAGTCCAGTAATTCTGCAAATGGAACAGCAGCGTACTTGATAACGTCAGTCAGTTCGCCTAAGTTATCTACACTGTATTACAATACGACGAATTACGATATCAAACACCACTGCCTCTTTTTGTTTTCATGTAAACATATTAATAGCCGCAAAAATGTAGTACAGGGAACGTACGTACATTACAGTGAAACGAAATATTATATCAAACAGCGTTGCCTAGTCTTATCGATTACCCCTAGATTCAATATGAAACTCTTAGTAAAACAAAATAGTGATCATCATAATCATGCTGAGGCTATGTAGTTTTAAAAGTGTTTATGTCGACTCGTGCATATGATTCGCTCCGTGCGATCGCGTCTCTGGACCGGTGTCATGAGAAATCGAGTCCCCCCTCAAAATCGGGTCCGCTTAGGACCCCGAGTGATCCCATTGCCTAAATAAATGCATAAAGATATTAATGTAAAAACGTATGGCTTACTATATAGTGCATAATTAAACAAATTAAATGTAATTTCTTACACTTGATTAACTGCTAATTAATAAATAAAAGTAATGATATCCTATTAAGTGAAAAATGGAAAATCATTAATTAGTTTTATTTATAAAATAAAACATTTGACATTTAACACTTCATTTATCACATAATTTAAAAAAATAATTGTGAATACATGTAAGATAAGCGCAAATTCCTGTATAAAATAAGCTATGCAGCTAATCAGGTATCTGTATGCTATGCTAGTACATAAGCTAACGAATACAGACATTAATTATCATTCTAACGTAGTTTAAACAGCATTTATCATAACATGATTTTGTAGGAATTGTAATCAGGCACTAAAGAGAGTACCTATTAAAAGTAATTTGAGCCAATGGGGTCGCTTGGGGTCCTAATGGGACCGGATTACGAGGGGGACTCGATTTGTCACCACACCGGAACCAAAGTCCGGAGCAGACTGTGTGAGCTGCTGCGGTTCGCGTGACACAACCAGACCTCATTTGCCCCAACTGAAAGCATATTTACACTGTCTGAATCGTTCCCTATTGCCTACATTGTGCACTACGCGCCATTCACTGTACAGAAAATACTAACACTGTGAACAAGTGACCGATCTCAGCCGCAGCTTCAGGGTCTATTTATAGTGTAGGCGGCGGGCGCATCGGATTCTAGAGAGCATTTGATTGGTCAGAACATTTGATGAGAAACTGAAGTACGATGTGACGTCAAAAAAATCGTTGATCCATTTTGGCGGAAGTGACGAACCGCAAGCTTTGAATGCTTATATCTTCTAAATGCGAATTTTGTCACTGTTTTGGAGCACACTGCATTATAGATAACCTTAAGACTAACATATTGATACTAACACACAAAAAAACTTTCATTTTGATCATGCCAAAAGCTTTGATTTACTGGGCTTTTCTGGGTGAGCGAGTGAGAGAAGCTAATGTCATTATCTCACACCAAGATGGAGCTTGGACTAGCGGCCAATGTAAATGAGATATGAGAAGGGTCCAGCATTAGCAGCAGCCTTTCTTCAGCGGAATAGCTTCAGCAAATAGAGGGAGATAAGGAAATCCCTGTAATTACATGGAGACACATTGGTCAATTCAGCGCTGTAAGTACCTGAGCTCTGTAGCCTCTAAGTGGGAGGGGAAAAGGCAGAGTGGGAAGTGTTATCCTTGGCAATATTAAGTGATTCTGCAGGATCAATAGAATTACACCAAGCCAAATGTAAAGATGAGCACTGGCCGTGCTGCCTCTTTGTGCTCCGGTATCTCTCCATCATTTTTTGGTAATATCATTTCTGAATTAAATTTTATGGCTCATTACTTTCCGGTGCGGACTGTCTATAATGGAATCTCAAATAGGCGAGCGTCTTTGTGCCTAGGGTTAGCGTCGTCAAGACGTTATTTATTTCAAATTGTTGGAATATAAAAAGGTAGCTTATCATTTTTGCTATTTACATGCTAAAAGTCAATCACCATTTGGTGCAAACATTCCTAGCAAACACTGGAGTTCACGCTTCAGTGATCCACATCAAAAGGCTCGACCTAGATACTGGAGCCTCAATATTGTGTGAGTCTTGACTACATGACTCTTTTCACATCCGTGCCAAAGAAAAGGAACACTTTTGGACAAACAATGTGAAACGCTTTGGCTGAGCCTGTAGTAAATTAGATAAAGTCTCCCAGTTTTTGTGGCACAGTAAAAAATGGCTGTTGTAGTGGCTGAACACCAAACAGCCCAAACTAAATCAGTTGTTACAGTATAAAATAGCTTCAGTTTTACAGTTCCTTTGCACAGTGATTTTGGCTTTAGACGACTCGCTCTGTAGCGGCATCACTTACTGGATTGCACTGGTCAGTCATCCAGAAAGTGTACCCAGAAAGAGTCCTAAAGTTGCTTTCTCTCCTCAGAGATGACTTTGTGAACAAGAGAGCTGAGTGAATCCCTTAAGATTCATTTTCAAGTCCATCTTATGAAGTTAAAATTGAACCTATTCTACGGGCAAGATAACCTTTTCTAGATCTAGCCTGGCTCAGTTGAGTGAAATGAATGGTTGTAAAGGAACTCTATTAGGATAACAATTCATGTTTTAGCTCTGCAGCACAGGGTTTCGAATTAAGGCTGAGCGCAGAGATTATATTTAAAAAATAAATACCAAATCATGCTGTAATATACATCTGAAGAAACAGTGATGAATAAGTTTCGAGTACAGTATCACTTTAAAATTTCTTTCATTTACTGTATGAAAAACATTGTGAGAACATATGTGAAAAACATTTACTAATATATTATTAAAGTCAAAACTTGTATCTTAATAATTAATGGGCCTCAGAAAACATGAACTAACAATGGATAGTTGTTTTTTTTTATTAACTATTGTTAAAGATTAATAAACACTGTGACTAAAGTATTGCTCATTGTTAGTTAATATTGCATAACTAACATTGTAGTTATATATACTTTGGTAAGAACTTTTTCTGGATATCTAGCTGCTAAGTATTTAACTTAAAAAAAGAAAAAAAAAAAGAAAAAAAATATTTTATTTTATTTTATTTTATATATTTTTTCTTTAGGTTTTTTTTTTTTAGTTTTTCACATTAAATGAGAATGAGAATTCCCCATAATGAGAATGGGGTTAATTGTCATAAAAATAATGCTAATTACCCTAAAATAGGCTTCATTTTCTTTAATCAAAAATATAATTTCTTGCTCTGCCTTTTGATTTTTTGAGTGAAATATGACCCTAGCGTGTTGACAGATTTGCCTGTGAGATTACCTACATGAATATTCAAGTTACAGTAATGTATATTTCATATGACTACCATATGAAAAAGAGATTTCATTTAAAATTTAATTTCAAAACACTTATTGAAAATACTTTATTTATTAAAAAAATCAATAAACTGGCCTGTAATACATATTCAGCCCAGCAGCCTTCTGTGAATAGGCCGAACCCCCCCTCCCCAACCCCACCCACTTTTCTATGGACTTTCAGGTCCTTGGTTGTCACAAGGTCACCGGGAAGGTTTTAATTGCTGTGGGCTGTTATATGCTTTCATGGGCTTTGCCATGATAAATTACTCATTGGTTGAAAAGCAAGTCTATATAAACAAGCTTATCTCGTCTCCTCTGTAATGAAAAATGAGTTGTGAGTATCATTGTTAATCACAGTAATTGTTAATGTTAAGAGGCCTGGATTTCCAAGTCTCCTCATTATTGATCAAATTTCTTTTTACATTAAAAGTCTGTGGATTCCCTGACACATCCTACTTCCTAGTAATTCCTCTAATTAGTTATTTTTAGCACCCGCGCCTCTCATACCAGCCACAAGAGATAAAGTGAATTACTTGTCGGATGGCTCACTCTTCACAGTGTTGATGTGTTGTAGTTGTATGGGCCATGAATTTACCCCGACTATAGAATGAATGGAGGGTCTCACCTCTCGCTCCTCACTAGATTACCACCTACAGCCCTGATCTGGAGGCTGGGACAATGGTACAGGCTAATTAACTTTAGCCATTTAATATCTGCAGTTTACATAGTTCAGCTTTTTCACCAGAGCCTTGTGGTAGTCATTGTGAAGCTTGTGCTTAAGGTAATATAATAAGTTATAAAAATATAAAAATATTTAAAGTTTTCAAGCAATCTTTAGATTATCTTTGCCAGGTTTCCATCCAAGGATTTTTGGGTGTGTGTGTGTGCACGAAAGTTTTAGTGTATCAAAATGTTTACAGTTATCTATTGGCAATTTCGAGTGTTGACACTCTTTTTATTTAACTTTAGCTGATAAATTCTATGTTCATACTTAAAATGTCACAAAAACTTGTGTGGAAACACTTTTGTTGAGAAAAATTCCTTTAAAGTTGCAGAATGTGTTTTTTTTTTTTTTGACTGTACTGAAGCATAAAAATACTATAGACCTAATACATTTGCAGATATTTAGGAAACATGCTAAGATCACATACTTGTTTCTCCGAAAAACGATGCTAACAATGTGTTCCACACTCAGGTTTGCCAGTTGGAGGAAAAAACAGCCATGGAAGCGAGAAAACAAACTGGGTCAGAGATTGCAGATACTACCTGACCTAAAAATCCTCAGTGTTAAATTATTATATTAATATTATTAAACTGCATATAAAATTTGCAGTTACAATGTTTTATTCAATTTGTTCTGAAGATGAAAATTGAATTGTGTTCTGTATAAAATCGAAATAGTTGTTCTCACATTTTAATAAAATAAAAGTTAAACAGATTTCATGGACCTAGGTTAAATGACGAATAAAAAAAATAAAAAAATCACAAACATGACACTTTTACTAATATGTGATATAATTTTATCTCAAACAGATGAGTAATTTTTGAATTGTTACGTTATTAATAAAAAGTAAAATATGTTAAGGTTAGGTAAAGGGAGAGGATGAGTAAATCTGAGTTTATTTAAAATGGTATTGGTCGGTTCATTATGCAACCATTCTAAATACATATACAGATTGATAATTCTGTCCCTAAATCTAACCCTAAACCTTCCCCTTAATGTTACCACAACTTATTTTAGTTAAATGTCCAAAATTCAACCTCAGAAGACACAGCAGCATTTTTTGTAAAACATGCATTTTGAAAATGCATTGTGAAAAGCAATACCAATTAAATAGCTCTATTGGCATGATTTGGCATAAAAAACAAAGCAAAACAAAACAAAAAACGCCTTACAAGTTGCTCTTTCCATACAACTTTGACTATAAATATCCAAATTATATTTGTTATACATTATTAAAATGATGATTTCTTCAAGCATGCCAAGAACTACTTTGGTTGTGACCTATGGAAGAACCACCCTCCCAGCAACATACAGAATGAATAAAAAAACTGTTGCAAGAGGAACATAAATCAGGCAAATATCTCCTGATTTGCAGGAAAAAAACTAAATGATAAATCTTTCAAGACACAAGGTTTGGTGTCTAAAATACAGAATGTGAAGCTGACGTCACGCTGTGTTGCATTCTGGGTAACATTTTGTTTGGACGCCATATTAAGAGGATCACGCTGCATTTCTGCTAGTGAGTTTAAGGCTAATGAGTTTTGATTTTGGTTGTTGTTGTTTTAAAATAATATTGAAAAAAAAAAAAAAAAACAATGTGTCTCCATGGCCATGGGAAAGGGAATATTTACAATGACAAAACAAAGAAATCCGAAGTCCTGTCATGAAACTTTAGATGGCACAGTCCAATTGGTCAAACTCAATCTGACATAATGACATCACATGCAGATTTTTTGAATGAATGAATGATGCATTAATATAGCGCCTTCTTGTGTATTGCGGTACACCCAAAGCATTTTACAATCATGGGGGGATGGGGGGGGGGGGGGGGGGGGGGGTCTCTCCTCAACACCACCAGTGTGCAGCATCCACATGGTTGATGCGACGGCAGCCACAGGACAATGACGCCAGTGCGCTCACCACACACCAGCTACAGGTGGAGAGGAGAGAGTGTGATAGAGCCAATTCAGTGAATGGGGATTATTAGGAAGCTATGACTGACAAGGGCCAGTGGAGGGAATTTGGCCAGGACACCAGGGATACACCCCTACTCTTTACTAGAAGTGTCATGGGATTTTTAATGACCACAGAGAGTCAGGACCTCGGTTTAACATCTCACCCGAAGGACGGTGCTTTTTTTGACAGTATAGTGTCCCTGTCACTATACTGGGGCATTAGGACCCACACAGACCACAGGGTGAGCACCCCCTGCTGGCCTCACTAACACCTCTTCCAGCAGCAACCTAGTTTTCCCAGGAGATCTCCCATCCAGGTACTGACCAGGCTCAACCCTGCTTAGCTTCAGTGGGCAACCAGTCTCGGGCTGCAGGGTGATACGGCTGTGGCAATTTTCTTTTTGTATCTGCAGCCAATGAGCTTGCTGCTTAACATTTGAATATTTGGCTAGTGCTTGCTGTAGCAGTTGCAGCGCACTTCAGAAAGCAGCTGAAATCAATCAAAGTGAATGCTCTTTTACTCCATATTGCTGTGCATATTGCGTGGTCTGCCTAATTAATTTAAAAATGAGCAAAGATATAACAAGTTTTAAACTAAGGGCCATGTTTAGCAGTCTTGCATTCATATGCAGGAGTGAAATATTAAGCATATTAGCAGTAGCTTTTACACATCTGTGTTTATACAGCTTGAGCAACACGCAGTCTAGAGTATGTAATCGTTCTGAGGACACGCCGACAGTAACGTACATGAGAACGGGTTTACATGAAATAAGCATTCGCGTCTGTACCATTTTTAGCTGCGTAATCTCAATGTTCACGTTTGTTTATTCTAAGGTTGATGTTTTCAGTAGCTGTGAGGAGTGTGCGGTTGATTCAGCTGCACGCAGCGTCTGAGTGACACTCTTTTATCACTCCTAATGGCTACTATACAAATAGAGGATAAAGTTATATCGATAACAGTTATCAAATTTATGTTTTAGGGGCAGTCGTGGCCTAAAGGATAGAGAATCGGACTTGTAACCCGAAGGTTGTGGGTTGCTCAGGTGGGTGCTGGCATCTTATCTATCAGATTGAAACGTATATCCATTTGTTAATTAAAATTACACATAATACATGTCTAATTAGAGTTAAGCCAGTCGGCATGGTAACCCAGGCACACATAGTCATAGGCCACTATTGTTAAGCTGGTCGGCATGGTAGCCAAGGCTCACATAGTCATAGGCCACTAGTGTTAAGCTGGTCAGCATGGTAGCCATGGCTCACATAGTCATAGGCCACTAGCGTTAAGCCGGTCGGCATGGTAGCCCAGGCACACATAGATAATAATACATGTAGCTCAGTTCACATGACTCTTCGGAGCAGCAACAGTAGATATGTCTTGGCGATAGGTCTGCTTGTTTGGGGGGTCTTTTGTTCTATCCTGTCTGTTTCATACTTTAATGTGTGCGGATATTGTATTGTCCATTTCTGTGTCTCCTGCTTTGTGGGGGCTTATTTCATATATGTTATATGTGCAGCAACAGTATTTCACAGCAGCATGTTGTGGATGTATTGGCAGTAGCAAGTCTCGGTAGCAGCGTAGCAGATCTGTTCTGCCAAGACCAAACACATTAACATGTACATTACCATGCCAAACCCAAAGAGCTGTCATGATAGAACTTAAGTTATCACGCAATGCAATAAAATAGCTTCTCTTTCCTGCAAAACGATACCATGAAGAATGTGAATATTTCATTTTCAAGGCAAAAAAAAAAAAAAAAAAAAATTAAGCAGGTATCTGTATTAATTTCAGTATCATTAGCAGAAGGTGATCTTCTTTAAGATGGTTGCACTACCTCAGCATGCAACAGTGTGATGTAGCTTCACATTCTCTATAATGAAAAACTAAAATATTCAGAATATACTGTCATTTTCTTTTTTAAACTAAAGTTTAGCAAGCAAACAATCAAAATCATAAAAATGACACTAATAATAATTCCTCTTGCTATATTGAATTTTGCTTATAGAGAGCATGCCAAATGAAAGGACTCTATAAATACTCTATAAATGCTATAAATACAGCTCCACTTCACCATCATCTTCCTAATTTAATAATTTATAAAAATTAGTAAGCAGTAATCTGTTGAATTTCAATTATCTATTTACTCTCTTCATTTTACAAAGATTTGGGATGCCAAAGATACAATATAATTTGCGATATACACAAAATTATGTATGGAAACAACTCAAGGGCAGTTTTTTATTTTTGCAACACAACAAAACTTATGAACAAAAACGTATCAGTATTTAAATAGTTTTACTAAGCTTTTGCTTCATTTGTTTGCTTTTTTATAGGCTTTACTCTTGTACATACTGGCACGCATACAGAAATAGGCTGAACGTACTGAATGAAAAGTATTTCTGTATTTAACAAATATCACATCTAATGCACTTTATCTGTGATAAAGAACGCAAACACGGTGAACCCAGCATCACTATGGGAGGCAGAAAGTTTCCGACTAGATGCACCATTTTGAACTCCTCCCCCGACTGCAAGCACCAAATATCGCTGATCATTTACATCCAGACGCAGTCAAACACACTTATTATTAATTATTAATCTGACTAATGGTTAAAACAAGTTGTGGGGTTTGGCATTTCACTCTGATGTTACACAATGGCAACTAATTAACCTTTTCTCAGCAACTGGATTTGCTACAAGATCATCACCATGTTGATGAAATAATTAATATAAATTCCATCTCTCCATTCTGTTGACATTGTTAATTACTTGTCAGTAATCAGCCACCGTTGATTGCACTCCCCTGAACCGTTTGGCAGTTGGAACAGGATGAGTCGACTCCTGGGAAACTCCAGCAGCTTGTCTACGGTGCACTTCACGTGACAATGGCACCGGGACTCATAATTAATTATCTTCTTACCCAAGATTTGCTCCAGATCACAAACTCTCCCATCTAATGAGATGGCTTCTCCAATTATCCTGAGCGGGGAGCCAATGCCCACTTGTCAATAAATCAGGCAAAGCAATGGAACCTCATTGATGCTAAATTTCAGAAATTATCCTATTTGCAGAAATGCCAATATGTCACATTACTGTGCTGAACACTCTTAGACACATTTTGCCATGTTTTCCCTTTGTGGTAATTGGTTTAAAAGGTTCAAGAGCAATTTTCTAGAGCAGAGGGAGGGGAAATCACAGTTAGTTGGTCCAGGCAGCTTTATTAAAGGATAAAATAGTATATACTGGTGAATGGTGGTAGATATGTGATTTTTCTGTATTTATTTGGGTTTCTGTAATTTTTTACTTCTGAATATGACCTGCCTGAACTGCATAAATCAGAGAGAAAAAAAAAATGTTTGGGAGTTGTGCTGTATTTAGATTGAAACCACAAAATGGCCTTCCACAATTACTCAACAAACTGGAAAATTAAGTGTTTTAATATACATTAAATGTATGCATGTATATGCATGCATATAAATAATATACATACCATCAAACAATGTTACTCACCAGTTGCCAGGTAACTTTTTTTTTATAAATGCTAACAAACTCCATCTCTGCAAGCGCTATAAGTTAGGGTTGAAAAATTTGAAAGTTTGCGTAGGGCACCAACTTCCAGGGGGGCACCATCGCAGTTGCTCAAAAAAAAAAAACCTTTCGTTCTATATTAATATTGAAATTAACATATACATAAATAAAAATCTAAACATGAACATATATATATATATATATATATATATATATATATATATATATATATATATATATATATATCATTATAAAAAAATGTGTTTTACGGTGAACGCAGTAGGCAGGCTAAGCACACGTGATGCGCCATTCCCGCATCTGAGCACGCGCCCACTCGCACCTTATGTTTGCGGATGAATGCAAATGATCGTAATTGATAGACAACTATGTTCAGGAAAAGACAAAATCAATCCGGCGCCGAAAAAAAAAAAAGATGAAACCAGTGCATCACTTTGATGTATACATTTATAATCCTGTGAAACTTTTTTGGCTGTTGACGTTAATAATGTGTTTTAATATCGGTAATAATTTAACCACCAACAACGCATCTAATAGGCTATTCTCTCTGAGTTTCCATGTTCCCTTAAGAAAATTAGCAATGGTTTTACTACGAATAAAACCAAAAAGTAGCCATGGATGGTAACCACAAATTAACCATGGTTTTGTTAGCCTACTTCAAATAGGCCTAATAGTTTACAAAGAAGTATTAATATTTTTTGTGGTTATAAAAACAGACCTAAGCCAACAACAGCCTTTAAATTTACTTTAAATGCATTATAAAAACAATGAGGCAATAATGATTGGTTTATTAATAATTATATGGTTTCATTGAATAATATTGTTAAAATCAGAATCAGAATGAGCTTTATTGCCAGGTATGTTTACACGTACGAGGAATTTGTTTTCGTGACAGAAGCTCCACAGCGCAACAGAATGACAGTGACAGAACAAAACAGATAATAAAAGAATAAAAATAGAACAAGTAAATAAGGAATAACAATATACAAATTGACAATTGTATGTACAGGTATATTACAATAGACAGTTTTGTATGTACAGGTATATTATGTGCAAATTTGAAATGTAGACTAAGTATGTGTGTTAGATAAATTAGTGTATAAATAGTGTTGTGTGTTCCACAATTATTGTCAGGTATAAGATGGATTGCCTGAGGGAAGAGACTGTTCCTAATGCATAAAATACATAATGTAATACAAAATAAACAATTAATGTACATTACACATTATTACAAATGCCTGTAAAGGGAACCAAAGGCCTGATAATTGCTGCTGTTACACTTACAGGATGATCAAATCCTTGTTTAATATTCACCAAACATTTAGGCCAATTCAAATATCCACTTAATCTTTCATTTTTTGCTACCTTTTTATGATAGAAATGCTACAGCCTCTATAATTTCTTCAACAAAAACATGTGAACATCACAACCCATTAACCATGGTTTTATCATAGTAAAACTGCTTAATTTTCTTTTGTGTGATTTCTGAATGCTTGAGACGATAAAGTCAATCAGACAAATGTATTAATAAAATTATAACTGTCTAGAGCTACAACTGTAATTGGTAAATAATACAATTTAATTACAATTTATTTATTTATTTACTTTTATATTTTATTAAAGTTCTATTTTGAGCCCTATAATAGGTGTTTTTTTTTTGTTTTTTTTTTAAATAAATAATATATTAGGGAGGGGGCACAACAATACAATTCTGCATAGGGCACCCATTTGGCCAGCAGTGGCCCTGAGGGGTTCAAGCACGTAGTGCTGAAACCCTATTGTAATTGTTAGGATTTTTTTTATTATTATTCTTCCGCCGTAAAACTGATCATGCAGACCAAACCGTAAGGCCTAGAAACTTGAAACTTGGCCAAATGATAGAGCTCAATTTGGGGAGAACCTATCAAAGACTCACTCCAATTGGACAATAGTGGGCACTACAGCGAACAAAAACGCAAAATCACTCATAACTCCTAGACCGTTTGTCGTAGACTCAAGTGTCTTATTTCATTGTAATCCTTGGCTCAATCAAAACAAAATGGCTAAAATCCGATTTAATTTCCAGTATGCAAATTTTTCCGCCATTTTGAAATTTGTCCAAAACCTACTTTTGCGAACTAGTCCTAGTTTTTTTTGCCCGATCGGAACCAAGCAAGTGCAGAAATATTCTCTGGACAGTGATTATCAATAATTATCAAAAAAAAAGGTTGAAATTTTAACTCACCGTTAAATAGGGATGCCAAAACGTCCATTCGGGGCGGGGCCACTTTTACTGAAATGGCTATAACTCCTGAACGGAATGAGATATCTTCACCAAATTTGTTACACACGTGTATGAGCTCAATCTTTGGTCAAATAAAACATATTGTGCAGCCCTGCCACTTGGTGGCACTGTAAAAAGGAAAAAATCATAAAAACGGCTGTGCAACTGTTGGTCCAATCAACTTGAAAATTGGTATCTAGTGTCTTTGTACAAAGGGGACATTCGTGTATCTCAAAAAACATGGCAACATCTTAATATCATAAGATAGATCTCCTCATGCTGAACAACTTTGCCTCTGGGACCAATGCAGTCAATCAAACTGTTAATTAAATATTTGAGATTATTTTAGAAAAAGTACTTTTGTGAACTAGTTGTAGGTTTTAAACACAAAATCAATAAAATCAGTGCAGTACTATTCTTTAGGCTCTCTAGGTCAATAATCATCAAAAACTGTTGAACATTTGGATTTAGACAACTATAAACTGGTCATTTTATAATATGTTCTTTACATTAGTGTACCCAAAGGCCTATGAATCCTAAAAGAAAGCCCACAACTTCTCTCAGAACTGGGTAAAATTATGCATAATTTCATTTTAAACAAGCCTGCAAAATTTAAGAGAGATTAGGTAAAAGATAACAACGTAATAGTGATAAAGGTTAAAAACACATTGTGTGAGAAATCGCAATTTATAACCACTAGATGGCAACGGAAGCAGTGTTAATTTCGTCAATGAAGACGATGACGAAAATATTCGTTAATGAACATTTTTTCTGTGACTAAGACGTGACTTTGACGAACTAAAAATAATATCTGATGATAAAAACTATGACGAAATGTATGCCGCGTTTTCGTTAAAAAGACGAGACGGGACTAGAATGTTATATGAGGACTACCGGACATTCAAAATACTTCCTAAAGGTTAAATGAACTGTCTTGTCTTTCAAAATATGCGTCTCTGTCATTGGATTGCGATTGGATTACGGGCGTTTGCATATCTAGTCTCAGTATGGCAGCCGCAGTGGATGGACAGCCTACACAAAACGCAAACTAGCGATCTGAAACAATGGCCTCAGGTTAGAGATAGGGTGAACTGACGTCCCGTTTTCCCGGGAGTCACAATTCTTTGTCGATTAACTTAAAGTTAGTGAAGGCGGGAGAGGCGGAATCGCGCTGATAGAAGTGCTCTCTCTCGTGCACGCTCCACTTCTTCAGTTCTCACACAGTGCGCGATCAGTTCTCAGTGCTCAGATACACACACAGCAGTCCAAATGTCCATCGTGTAGAGTATCTCACATAAATACAGTCAGTTATGGCTTAAGTGAACGTAAACAGGTGGGTGAAAACTGAATGTGTGTCAATATTACATGCATGCCTTCCGTCTTAAAGGGACAGCATTCCTAATTAAATACCTATCTGTGTCATTAATGTTAACCAACAAAAGATGTTAAATAAATGTAAACATGTTAAGTAAACCTACTGTATCTTAAAAATGAGTTTAATTTGTATCTCAACCCAAAAATGAAAATTGTCATCATTTATTCCAGTTTTTCCAAATTCAATCCTTGATTCAAATTTAATAATAATAATAATAATAAATCCTTACATTTATATAGTGCTTTTCTGGGCACTCAAAGCGCTTTACATTATGAGGGGGGATCTCCTCATTTCTCATGAGCTTAATTGATTTGGTCTAAAGAGAGAAGAATGAATGACTATTTCTGTTAGAAGAATACACATAAAATAGCTACCTAAATAAATGTTGGTAACTGCAGTTTGACTAAAAGTAATGACTAAAAGTTGAAAACAATGTAATGACTTTTCGTCGACTAAAACTAGACTAAAACTATGAAAGACTCAAATGACTAAAATGTGACTAAGACTATTAAGCATTTTCGTCTCAAGACTAAGACTAAATCAAAAATGCCTGTCAAAATTAACTCCGTTACGGAAGACCACTAATGGGCTCATGAAATGCACTAAAACAGTACTGTTCATAGGTTTGATGGATTTATGCTTAGAAATCATCAAATCACTGTTCTAACATTTAAAATCAAATTTAGTCAAAGTTTACCATTTTGTTCATGATACAGACATATCAGTTTTTTACAATTATGCCAGATTATGATTACAGTGAAACCTGAAAATGACATATAAACTCTTAAAAAGAGAAGACTTGCAATAAGTGTTGTCACTTATCATTTATTTCAAATATCTATAGCTGCAACAAAATGTGTGCATGTATGTCTGTGTGTGTGTGTGTGTGTGTGTGTGTGTGTGTGTGTGTGTGTGTAAGCATGCTTATTGAGTATTAATATACTAGTTTAATCATTTAATTTTAGTGTCTGTGTTTCTGTGAGCCTATTCTCCATTTTGGATGTGTTTTACTGTCAGCCATACATCCAGGTTGGCCTAGACCCTAAAAGCATACCACCTTAAAGGCCTTAATGTGCTTGAACCCCGGTAATCGCTGCTTGCAGCTATATTTATAAATGTTGCTGTTATTACTTATATTAAATATTGGGCAATACTTTACTTTTACAGAAGATGTTTTTTCATGTTTAGTTTTATTTTTTTTTATTTTTACAAATTTACTATTACTTATTATTTATTTTAAAAACCATATAACCATGTAATGAGGACCATGGTTTTACTTCTTGTGACCACAATCTTACTAATAGGCCTACTATTCAGTTAAACTCTGAATTCTAAGCAAGAACTTCTTTCTCTTTAAATGTTTAGTTCTAATTAATTTTAACTGAAGTAAAATGTTAATTCAGTAAGAGCCTGATTAAAGATAAATATCAGTGTCTTATATAAATTAGGTGTTTACAACAAATATTAAATTTCTTAAAGGTATAGTTCACCCAAAAATGAAAATTGTCATCATTTCCTCAACATCATGTCATTTCAAACCTGTATGAATTTCTTTCTTCTGTGGAACATAAAAGAAGATAATCTGAGAAATTCAAGAATTTTTTGTCCATACATTAGAAATCAAGGTTAACCAAAATGGTTTGGTTCAAAAATATCTTTTGTGTTCCACAGAAGAAAGCAAGTAAGTCATACAGGTTTGGAACAACATGACGGCAAGGAAATGATGACAGAATTTATTAGCAATAAATTTCCTGCATTCTAGCTCAAAATCAATACTTTACTGTCAAATGCATTTCTATGTGACAAAATGCATTAAGTTTGTTGCATTTTCTGTGAATTCAGTAATATCTGTCATTATTTGTTTCTGTCCTGTATTATTTATTCACTTATTTACTCCAAATGAAGGCCCTATAACCCAGCAAAACATTCATGGGGGAACGCGTGGGCCGGATGGGCTGGATTTGTCAAGGGCTGAATTTTAACCCCAGTCCAGCCCTGGTCCTGCACCAGTGGAGTAACGGCCATTGAAATGAATGGGAATGCTAATGGACAAATTTCAGTTTTACAGAATCTTGGTTGCAGGACAAAAAAATTTTTAAGGCTTGATTTTTGGACACAATTAAGACAAGTTACTTTGCATCACTTGCATCACTATCCTGTCTCACTAGTCACATGACTCACATACCGGAGAGGCATCAAAAGCATAAACCCTGGCCTTGTAATTATTCAAACCCAACAGAACCTTCGGAATAGGACTTAAAGTCTCATTTCATGATTTTAATTAAAGATAAGTTCCTCTTTGTCTAAGTCTATGCTTAGGTTACTAATCTGAATTCAGTAGATCCATATGTTGATGGTGAGAGGCTAATGTGCGAACAGGGAAAATATTGAAACCCACTGCATTTAATTTGGTACTGATCAATTCAGATTGACCACACTTAACATGCAAATGCTTCTCAGGTCAAATTTACCCTCCTCTTATTTGGCCATGATTTGGCCAGGAAGTCTTAAAACACAGCCAGATATGCTGTCTTTTTGGATACACATGCTGACACTAATATTATAGTATTACCAAGAATCTCAATCCAGCTGTTAAACCAACTTGTCTAGGGATGGCTCGATACCATAATTTTGGCTTCAGTACGATACCATACTGCAATACCTCGGTATCGATACTAAATCGATACCATAGGTGACAAATAACCAGCTTCAAAATATAAGTGAATTGAAAATAATTTTATTAAAATAATAATAATAAAAACAGATTCATATCTTAATACATTTGTATCAAACTGTAACAAAAAACCTACAGGGAACATAGGTTACATTTTGATGTTGGAGAAAAAAAAATAAAGTAATACAATGAAAATATATTCAAATCTTCTTATCTTTTCAGTGCAAACACATAGTGCAAAAAAAATGTCTCAAAATGTAACAAAAAAACCTACTGGGAACATAGGTTACATTTTGACTGAGTTTGAAGAAAAACATACAATTGAAGTAACGCAATTAATGCAACAAATGTTGCTTTATTGTAAAGTGTTATTCTAACAGTCAAAGTAATATTCAAAATGACGTTATTATTTCTCTCTCTCTCAGATTGTTTTCAGATTTCAGACTCAGATAGCCAAAGAAAAAGCATTAAATATAAATCTCTCTCTCTCGCTCTTTCGGCTGCTTCATTTTAGCAGTCCGCAGTGCGGCAGAAACATTCCCTTCATATTATTGATACTAAAATTAATATAGCAAAACTCTTGCTTAATTCAAATTCAATTAATATTCGATTGTATGAAATGCAAGTATATTACGTGACCAAAACTTCACTGGTTCTAGCGTGTCACACATGCACATTTGAGCTTTCGTTGTTACTGTATGACATCTTATGTATGTGCGTTGATCATTTGTAAATAAAAGTTAAAATTAAATCTGAATTTATAAATGATGCACTCACCTGTCAATCTCTTAATTCTCTTTAAATATCAGGATGAGCAAGCGACAAATGCTTAAAAAGGTTTGAAATTGCCTCCTGTAACACATGATTTACAGCAACGCTTGCATACAGGTGCAGTAAGGTCAGTTCCTTCACCTTTGTCATATGTTTTGTATGCAAGGTAATGTCATATTTCACTTCTACTGTTCTCTTTATTTATTAATTTTGGGTGCATTGATAGAGTTTCATCTGTTTGATCCATCGTGTTGTTCTGTTGTCACATTTACCGGTTGCGCAGCAATTTGGGAAGCACTGCCACCTACAGGTGCACTTCGCAACAGTAGCGTATGAAATACCAAATTGAGCAAAATTATGATATCGCACCATTTGAAATATAATATATACCGGTATTTTTCCATTACCGGTATACCGCGCATCCCTAAACTTGTCAGAGGCAGATTATCCCAGGCATCTTGACTGGGTGAAATGACTTATCAAGTAATGACAATGGCTCTTTTCCAAATTCTAGGCAGATGCTTCAGTGCACACTGCCAACATACTGTAGGCAGCTCCCTTCATAGACATCAACCCACCATCATACAACCTAATTTTGTAACACTATACATAGGCATTTAAACAACAGTGCATTCCACACAAATAGCACTCTAAAGGCGAGACACAACTCGAGACTAACTCCAATACGGTCTGATATTAGTGTGTTGCTGACCTTACAAGGCAAAAAAACAAACAAACAAACAAAAAAAACAACAACACACATGTGGCAACATTTCTGCAAAATTATATTGCATTGCGTTTCTTCTTGCACATTTTGTGGTACTATCAAAGTGAAATGTCAATGAGTGGCACTAAAAGCATGTTCAGTTTTTTCCTACAAAGATGAACGTATCTGGCAGCATTTTATTACGTTGGCTATTGTATGTTTTGAGGCAGTTATGCCACAAATGCGAGATGAAACCCACCTGCAACATTCCATTTTAGCTTGCTTATACAAGATTTTGAGCTCTTTTATTTTGAGCTCTTTGACTTGTACCCAAGCGCTCCGTATCAAGTGCAACACTGTAGCGGGTGAAATACTGAGCAAGTTGTCTGTGTCTGAAAATTTACACCTATGGAGCATTAAGGACATCATTAAAATAGTCCATGTGACATTAGTGGTTCAACCGTAATTTTATGAAGCTACGAGAATACTTTTTGTGCACAATAAAAACAAAAATAACAACTTTATTCAATGATTTCTTCTCTTTTGGGTCAGTCCACCACCATTCACAAGAGTAACATGACGCATGACGTGTGTGTGGTGCTGCTGATGTAGAACACGCATTCACTGCGCCTTGTTTACAAACCATTACGGTTGAAACACTGATGTCACATGGACTGTTTTAACGATGTTGTGATGATGTCATAAGTCATCTTTAATCTTTGGTATATGCCCTGTGTTTTGTTTGGTTTATATTTGTTTGGTTTACGTTATTGATGTAGCCTGGGGTTTTGGTTTTGTTTCTTGTTCATTGTTTTCATGTCTTTTATTTTGTAGTTTGGCCACAGTCATGTTCTCTGTCATGTGATTCCCTTGTCTGTAGGTGTGTTCGACTTGAAGTGGCACCATGCAGACCGATCGGTGGATGACATCAAAGTACCGTGAGAGCCATTAAAAAGCATATGGAACCATCAGCTCTCTAAACGCTCTTGCGGTACTTTGAGGTCATCCACCGATCGGTCAAGTCGAACACACCTTGTGTGTTATGTTTTGATTTGTTCCTTGGTTCATGTTTCATGTTCTCATTGGTTGTCTTAGTCATATGTCTTGTCTCTCATTGATTGGTTCTTGTCATGTGACCTGTATTGTTTGATATAAATAGCCCTCATGTTGCCTTTGTTCTTGGTCGAGTATTGAACTGTGTAACCTGCTGTTGGTGAGTTTGTGTCTCTGTTCAAGTCAAGTCTGTTCAAGTCAAGTCTCTGTATGTATTTTGGATTACTTTGGAAATAAAGCTGCACTTGGGTTCATCACAACTTGCTGTTCAGTAGACTGCTTGTTACAATTGATATGAATGTTTGTTTTCTATTGTTTGTTTAAATACAATTTTGGGTTTATTTTTCTTGTCTAACGTGCACATTAGGTCAAGAAAAAGAGAAACCAATAGGTTTCTTTGCCTCTTGGGTAACACTTTATAATAACTGCACGCTATGAATCATTAGGTAAGCATCAGTAAATAGTCAGTTCATCCTTTATAAAGCATTGTCCCAACATTAATGGTCATTAGTAAGCAGTTTATAAATACAGCTATAAATGCCTTGTTCTTGATTTATAAGCATATCTATTACAAAGGAGATTTAAAGGCTCAGTTATCTTCCTAACAGAAAAAAATAAACAAACACAACACAGAGGGATACCGAACTTTTTATTTATTTGAAGATGCAAAAAAAAAAAAAAAAAAAAGAAAAAGAAAAAGAAAAAGAAACTGTACAACTGTACACTTGAATTTTTATTTTATTTTTTCTATGAAATTGGAGAGGTTTATTTATTTTTATTTTTTTATCAAGTGTACAGTTGTACAGTTTCATCTTTTTTGCATCTTGAAAAAATATTTCTGTGTTCTGTATCCCTCTGTGTTGTGTTTGTTTAACTTTTCTGTTTGGAAGATAAATGAGCCTTTAAATCTCCTTTGTAAATGCTTTACAAGTTATAAATAGTCCTCACTTTAGATGAGCTCACAAAAATAGATGGCTGGGAACTACTAAATGTTTTATAACTACCTGACTTAATCATGAATTACAGCAGGAATATGTGTTAATAAACCATTTATTAACACAATGAGCAACTATCATCATGTGTCTAAATAAGATTTATAAATTTACATTTAAATAGTTTATTATTAAACATTACAATTATTAAACATTATTGAACAAAACATTTATAGCTGTATTTATAAACTGCTTATTAATGCCTATAATGTTGGAACAATGCTTTATTAAGGATGAACTGACTATTTACTAATGCTTAAGTAATGATTCATAGTGTGTAGTTATTATAAAGTGTTACCCTTTCTTGTATTTTCTTTTATTTATTCAAAGTTTATCAATTTCATTTCCTTACTTTTTTTTTTTCTCTGGGTTCTCTGCAGCATGGTTCCGGGAGTGGGGGTTTAAGAGGAAGTGCGGCCTTCCTTTTTCCCATTTTATACCATCATATGGAGTTCTGGGTAGTGTAGGCATAGTCTACTGTCTAGGTTTGGTTGGGGCCTCTGTGAGGAGGGTCAACTTTAATGTCTTTAATGTTATTTGTGAGTCAATAAACTCCATTTTGCCTGCAAGCGTCTCTCCGCCTTTGTTCTGGCCATGTCCCCACAGATGTCCTTACTACGTTTCTGTGCCTTGACCGTGGTAATTCCCTTGCTGTCTCAGAAAGCTCTCGGATTTAAACAAAAATATCTTAATTTGTCTTCCAAAGATGAATGAATGTCTTAATACTTGGAAAAATTTGTTCATTTTCAATAGTTTTTTTAGTACAGGATGACAAAGTATATTTAGAATCAACACCGGTTTTGTTTGTCTGCCATCTTTGATTTATTTTCCATTTAATTTGTTGGCATTAGAGGTGTTTAGTCATATCTTAATTTGTTTGTATTTCTATGTCTAAACTTTAAAGTAAAGCACTAGTAGTAGATAAGGATTGTTAATGATATAAACTCAAGGCCTTAGGCAGAAAGCAAAGAGAGGTTCCAAAAATCAATAAAAATGTTACATCCATGTCGAGTTCTTTATATTTTTCCAATTACACATTTCCACACTGCTGCTCTGTAAACCCGTTTGTTAGAGCTCTAATAGATGAACACTCGGCACTGCCTGATCAGGAGTGACTGGAACAATCGTACTGTTTTACAAGGTAAGCGTTTTCAAATTGATTTGTTAAACAGCATTTTTAAAGACACTCCATACAGGCATTTTTGCACTGACGGAGCATGAGACTGAGACTGAGCCGTAATTACAGGCTGCATCTGTGAATAATTTCATAATGTGGCAACTCATTTTGACATCAGTAAGAGGCGGCAACAGCCTCTGTTTCCCACTGAGATGTATCAAGGAAACTTCACATCTTTAAATCGCAAATTAGCGCCTCCCTGGAAAAGTGGCAGTGTGTATAAAACTAAAACCAAGTAATGGAAAGATAATGTAGCCCATCACTCTCCAAATGACTAATAATATACCACCCATGGAGAGTGCATGGTCTTATATGAGTCACAAGCACTACCCAAATCCCATTTAATGACCTTAACTATGTGTTCTGGTTTATGAAAATTGTCTCAGTGAAACTGAATGAAAATGCATGTTAAAGCAAGTTAACAACTGAATTAGTAAAAAGATTTTTTTAATAGTTCATGCATCTGCATTTTTCTGGATTGTGGAAATCTTGGTTTTAATTTAATAAAATGTAGAACAGCTGAATTAACTGTAGTTGCTCCTTTTTACAGTATGCATCAGTCACATCGATGTTTCAAAATATATGATTGCACCAACCGCTACCTATTATAAAATAAAAAAAATAAAAATTATAAAATAATGTTACCTGTGTTTCAAAGTTCAGTGAGCAGCTCAGTATGGAGCGAAAAGGTGTTATTCGGTCAAATATCATGTCCAAAGCTAAATAAAGAGGGGCGCAGATAAATGAACATCAAAACTGCATTAAATGAACCCAAAAACAACAGAAAAGAAGATCACAAAGCAAACATGGTCAGCCCTTCCTTGGTCTGGGGAGGTAAGGCGTCCCTGTGTTCATGGGAGAAAAGGGATGGTTTAAAGGATGAAATTGAACGGATTAGCATGAGCCACTCTAGCTTTGATTGCCTCTGACTGAAAATATTTGAAAACCACCAGGGGCCCCTCAGATGTTATGATATGGTCAATTCAAAGCCCTGTGTGTTTTGCTACAGGCTTCGGTTATAGAAATTGAATTGATATTTTGTAAACTTCATTTGCAGATAATATGATCTGACAGGGACAAATGCACAGGCGAATTGTTTTCAAACCGACACCAAATGAAACTTATTACGGGGGTAAAAGTGTATTTCTTTGTCTTCCCTCTGCTCTCTCAGGCTCTCTCTTAGACCCTGAATATGTATCCATTTTCAGGGTAATTGAATTGATACTGTCATGTGTGGGGGCCAACAGATTCACGCAGCAGGGTGGATGGCCCCAGTGATTGAATCGAAAACAGGGAGAAAAAATTTCCTTGGCCATGAGCCCACTAGGTCACAGTGCCACCATAAGATAGACACACCTCACTGTTTTCTGATTACACCAAGGGGCCCAATTGTCTTTCCAATAATCTGCCCCTCTGATATAATGCAGACTTTTCCAATTCCACTGGCTCTGGCCAGACCTCAGATGTGTTACATATTAATTTCCTTCCCCGTAAAATTTGCTCAGCTTTACCTCAAATTCAGTTAGCTGGATTGATGAAAGTTGCAAAAGGATACGACGTTTACTGATTCTCCCTTTTCACCTTTGATTAGCTCCACTTGTGAATTATTCCTTTGCTGTCAGTCTGCTATTTAGCAGCTGGGTGGGCCGGTCTTGAAGCCATGGCCAGGAGAGAGAAAATAAGGTAGTTCACAATCTCCAAGCCAGTGGAGCTTTTGGAAAACAACAGACTTTTACTGCATGCTTATCCCATAAGGTGGCCTCTGAAAGTCTGAGACCACACTGAAAGTCTGCCGTTTATTTATTTATTTTTTAAATTGGAAATAAACAGACTGTTTTTGGACTTTTAATCTTGGAAATAATGCTGGATTACATGATCATCAGCATTTGTTTATATTAGCTTGAGTTCTGCTTTTAAAAGCAAAAGTAGGGCAAACCAAAAACACTCAACTAATTTTTTTAACTTTTCATGCTAAGTGTTATGCTGATAATAAATTAATAAAGATTTTTTACTAGTCATCACCACTAGGTACAGTTGAAAGGTGCCTTTAAAGAAAAATATATTATATACATCACTCCAATCTAAAACAGACACTATACTGTACTGTATTGTATTTGATCACTGTTTAGACTGTGCTTTTGTGTAACTGAGCAATAGCAAGTGATGTAGTCTGATGTCATTAATCTTTTTTTTGATTGGCTATAAAGGATTATTGCAAACATAATGCTAATGACCATGGTTATAAGTAGTCCTGTCAACTGGTTAAAATCTAATTGAATCTAATTAATGACATGATATGCCGATTAACTGATCAAATTAATTGTAATATTTACAGAGAAATGCCTGCAAATGAAGATAATTCAAAAACAACACTAATGTGGTAGACAAAATCATTTTCAACTTTTCACTTTTCAAATAGGATGTACTTTTGCATTCAGCTTGTGATCTTCAATTTATTTATTTATTTTTTTTAAATTCCTTACATATTCAGTGCTGTCCACTCTCAAAAAGTGTGCTTTTGTGGTAGCAGCTATATTATTATTATTATGGAGGGACGTACACATGGGTCGAAACAGTGATTAATAACTTCATTTTTTTTATAACATTATTATTAGTATTATTATTTAAAAAAAATGAATGTGTTATACTGACAGCCCTAGTTCAAAGCACTAGCCATTGCAAACCACACAGAAAGTGGAAATGCCTGAACATAGTTTTAGTAAAATACATGCTCGTGCTTTTAGCAGCCATTCTTTAGCCTCTTTTGTTAGTGAGTAAACATTAGACTAATTGCCTATCTCAAGTTAAATTATTTTTATGGATATTTAGAGGGCATGTAATTTCCATGGTAATAAACACTGACTTCTGTCTCCCAGACAAGGCTTGAATCCACTCTATAAAATTCATCTGCGATGGCAAGCTGCCAACCTCCCCTGATGTTGGTGAGCAGTTTGTCATAAAATGCTAATTGCTTATTGACCGAGACCCTATATGGAGATAAGAAGGCAGGGTACACAGCCGGCATAAAGCTGCAGATATCACGGATCATTTGAAGACATGATGGGCTGAAAAGACCGCTTGAAAGTGCAGGATTCTGCTCGTAGCTCATTTTAACATTTCTATCAAAGCAAAGAGTCACTTAGATCTTTAGGCTAGGAAACTGAAAACCCACAATTCCATTTCACCAATTAAATTGATAGTTCACCTAAATATGAAAATTCTGTTGTTGTTATTTTTAACTCATCCTCATATCGTTCCAAACCTGTTCCAAGACTTTTTCTTCTGTGAAACATAAAGATATTCTGAGAGATTTCTCTCTCTCTCTCTCTCTCTCTCTCTCTCTCTCTCTCTCTCTCTGTCTCTCTCTTTTTTGTCCACAAAATCGAAGTCAGTGGTCACCAAATTTCAAATATTTTGATACCAAAAATACCTTCTTTTGTGTTCCACATATGTTATAACAGATAACACACTGTACTATTACAGGGTATTCTTGGTAGACTCTGTGTCACAGTAAAACAAGATGACCCAGGAGCAGGTATGATAAACAATGATGTTTAATGATAGCCAATAAAGTACAAAAAAATTAAACCTGCAAGCAGCGATGAAAGGGCCCTTGCACCATCCGGTAGCCTTAGGAAAACAGTGAATTGTGGGCAATACGTATTTAAGAGGGTAAATATAGGAAGTAAATGTCAATTATTAGTCATCTATATGCTCCACACTTCCTGCTGCCAGTGGGAAGACTGGACATTGTATGTTTGAGTTACAACTTCTTGTTTCATGACATTAGTAGCATGCTTACTTAAGTGTTAAAGCATAGTGTTGCTAGAATGTTTTCACCATGTTTAGCACTGCTGGCATATTTTAATATATTGCAAGGGGTGCATTAAAGTGTAAAACATGACACTTGCTTTTGCCAACAAGTGGCGCTATGACTGTAACTGACTATTGGCATGAAGATGTCTTCAGGACAGGGGCCCATTTCAGAAAGGAGGTTAAATGAAAACTCTGAGTATGTAAACCCTGAAATGAGGGAAACTCTGGGTTTTCCATTTCAGAATGGGAGGTTTGTCAAACCCGGGAAAGCAGGGTAAGGGCATGTTCACACTTGGTGACTTTTTTGACAAGAAGTTGTTGACAAGAGTGCTTTTTTAGTAAAATAAAAAGCTGGCAGTGTTTTGGTTACAAATAGCAGCCGAGGGCGTCTTTTGTTGCTATAACAACAGCTGCAACAGTAGCCTAGCCCTGTGTGCTGCAGAAATGTTGAGAAAGAGTAAAAAGTTGGCTCTTGCACTGGCTTTTGAAGTTAACGGCGAGGATAATGTCAGTTCACAACGACGTTTGTTTCAAACACAACCGTGTTTGAAAACACGGTTTACTCCATAGGATTATAATGTAAAACAGATGCTGGCAGCTTCAAAAAAGGCTCCAAGTGTGAACATAGCCTTAGTCAAGCCCTTTCTGAAAGAGAGGTAACTTACACCAAAGTCTCTTTAAGACAGGTCATGTCACTCGGTGGCCATCTTTGAAACACCTCTTGGGCATGCAAGTGAATCTTCTATCTCTTTGAATGGGGAAACATCAAATTCTCCAAAACTGTTCACTAAGCTTACGATTAAAATTCATATTTGAAATCACCAAAGAAATCTGACAACAACTGTATCATAAATGTTGTTTATTTTGCTCAAATAGCGTTATAAAAAGCTTATTTTTCAGGCTAGATCAGCCAGTGCGCATACGCAGTCCTAAGCGCACGTCACAGAACGCTGATTGTTTCTATAGCAACTGGGAATTCTAACGGCAGCTGCAGTGACACGCTGACTTTACCGATTAGCGATTGGTTCTTTCATTCAGAAGGCGGGGCTTCCTGCGATTGATCGGCCATATTGAGCGTTGCATTTTTCCCCATTCAAAACTATACGAGTGACAGGTCTTGGGTATTCTATAGTCTTTGCTTATACTCAGTGTCAGGGTACGTATTCAAAACAAACAAAGAAACAAAGGCATAGTTTGATGACGCCGTCACTGAGTGTGGAATCATGGGAGTTGTCGTCTTCATCCCCACAGCGGATGCAATCCAACGGGACTCGGGCAGAAATCATGTTCATGGATGAGCTAAAGTATTAAAGATTTATTAAAATTGTAGTATGAAGCAGAGTGAGGTGGAAAGCCGTCGAAGCAAAACGAGGCTGCTGAAGCAATTGCTAATGAGAGACAAGTGTGACACATGGCTTGAAAGCAGCGGAGCTTTTATTATGCCACAGTCAACCGCTTCCGCTCCTTCCGATCGTCCTTATGCGTGGCAAAGCAGAGCTGTTTTATCATACTAGATACATTTTAAAGTTCTGTTATAATGCTACTCTGTGCAGTCGTCACCTGTCTAATAAAACGCAATAACATATTAAAGCATCTTTGGTGTTTACATCTTTTCTACAAAACAAAACCGGAAATCAAGGGTGTATTGCGTCATTGGCAGGTGACACAATTACACTATGGACACGGTCTGTGTCAGTAGTTAAAATTGCTTATTTCTCTGGATTTACACATTCTTCGAAACATTTGGGATAATGTAAGTACACAAGTCAGCAAAATATATAACAATGTTCTAGTGGTTTTTGGATATTTTAATAATAAAAAAAAAACTTACATATTGTGCCTTTAACTGCCATTTACCTCTTATTTTCTAACTTAAGAAAAAAGTTACAAATATTTTGTATTCCCAAAAATTCTTCTTAAGAATATTCTTATCTTTTTTCTTAAGATTGTTATTAAGACAAAACTTAAGAAGAATTCAAATTCTTGAAAAGAGTCTTCTTAAAAATCATTGTAAATAACTTCTTAAAGTTAGGATAGCCCCAGACTTGTCTTAAATCCCAAATAGTAAGAATTATTTGATGAATTTATTGGGTTATTTCAAATTATAATTATTGCTGACTTCAAAACTCAGTAGCAACGGTACAAAAACTAGTCAGATAGGGAGCTTTAATTGAACGCTTTTAATTTTAGGCTATAAATACGACATAATCTTTGGCAGTATTCAGCGCATATGAATGCGCAGGACACGTTTGCTGTAGCAGCGCGGACACACATACCGGAAGCGTTTACTCAGATGAGAGCGCAAAAACACAGCACAAAAATGAATACGAATATTTTTAAGAAGAATTTTTGGGAATACAAAATATTTGTAACTTTTTTCTTAAGTTAGAAAATAAGAAGGAAATGGCGGTTAAGAAGAAATTTCTTCTTAAGAATGTTTCGTGAATCCGGCTCCAGATCGCTGCAGCTTGAGACAGGCAGTAACTGTTCAAAAACACGGCACGTTAAAAACGTGAAGCTGAACGCCAGTCAAAGTCGCGACGAAAAGAGTGTGCATGCTTATTATGATTATTAGGGTAATCTGCAGGAAGCGCAAAAAGACAAAGTACGAGTTTATCAATGCGTCATATATTCACTCAGATAAAGTCTGTCATTTTCTTCTTAAGAAAAAAATTAAGATG
This sequence comes from Spinibarbus caldwelli, assembly GCA_039654775.1. Classification (NCBI taxonomy): domain Eukaryota; kingdom Metazoa; phylum Chordata; class Actinopteri; order Cypriniformes; family Cyprinidae; genus Spinibarbus; species Spinibarbus caldwelli. The sequence continues at coordinate 27,035,731 of CM077247.1, read as the reverse complement.
TTCTTAAGAATATATTTGAGAACTTCAGAATTTTTCAAGAATTGCTCTTAAGAACATTCTTACAAACTTCGTGGAATTTATCTTAAGAAATTTATTAACTTATTTCTTAAGAAGATTTTTGTCAATCTGGCCCCAGGATCTAAATAAAGTTAGGGTACAAATGTGCCCCTCAGAAAGTCCCTGGTAGTCCCCTGGTGGTCCCCCAAGTAGTACTTTTTCAAAGGTCCAGAACTTTCAGGGGTGGGACTTGGGGGCTGAACATACTGATTGGTTGAGTTCACGCAGCGTTGTATTTCAACCACCATTTATTCCCATATTTTTAAAATATTTCTGTTATTGTGTCATGATATGTAGTTTTAAAAGCATTTCAGACGAGAATGTAGTTGTTTAAAACTCAAATCTGCAGTTTATTTATAAAGTCAGCCCTATTTAAAAATGTGCTTCGCCAATTTTGGAGATGTGAGCTCCATGGGATCAGTGGTCATGTATCCTGTAAAAATTGTAAATAAGTAATATATATATATATATATATATATATATATATATATATATATATATATATATATATAAGGGAAACAAGTCAATTTAGCTCAAAGGAAATCATTTATGATTTTATAGGGAATTTGAACAGAATCACTGTTTCACGGCTGATCACTGAATCGGCAACGAGTCACTGAACAAGCCGTATAACATCAACTCTGCACTGGATATTAAAATCCAAAATATAGTGAAAACACTATTAAATAGCACAGTAACAAGATCGGCAGTTTAAGACATTAACTTAACAGTAAGCACAAAACACAAGATACTTCTCTTTTCAATATAAATAAGACTTTATTTATATAAACCTAAGACGTAAACTAATCTAATCTAACACATGAACACATGCATACACACATTCACACATTGCAGAAAGAGAGAAAGTGAGGAAAGGATGAGTTTACAGAATGAAAATGTGAAATCCCAAGTTTACAGCAGTATGTGCAATTGCCTATAGACCTGAACCATCAATCATTTGACCCTCGTATTGAGTTTCTCAATGAGGCTAAAATTTATATTAAACTGCACCGACTCAGCAAAAGTCTGGAGGTTGTACTTGCTTGTGTTGCCTTAAGGAATTCCCTTGCGTCCTTGTCATCCTTTGAGATAGGGGTTTCCCGAGGTTGCTGATTGGCTGAGTTCAGTGGTCTTTCGTAGTAAAGTCTTGGGCGTTGGCTCTTGATGCGGAGTTGGTCTGGTTGAAGTTTGGGCAGGTGCAGTCGGAGCTGGACTTTGCGGCAAACTTAACTTAACAAAACTCTCACGGAAAGACAAGAAATTAAAGTAAAAGAATAAAAGAACGTAACAAGACTAGGTGGGTTTTCTTCTCATTGTGTTGGCAGCTGGCACGTAGGCCAGAGCACACTCAAAGAGCAGCGTCAAAACGTGGTGGCAAAAGAGAAGAAGAAGAGAGGAACCAAGAGGAAGAGAGAGTTTGATGGTGTCCTGAGTATTTAAACTCGGCTTCTAGACCGTCCTTTCTGGACGTCTTGACCAATTAGAAATGATCTTGGCTCGTGGTGTTGTATGTTTCTCCTCCCCATTCATAAATCTAAAATGTTATCTTATCAGTCATATGGTCCGAATTGTCCCGCTCTTGTAAAGTATAATTTTGGACATGATTTCTCTACCACGACTATGATACTTTTGACAAAGAACTGATTGGAAGAAAATTAAAATTGATTGGAAAAAATTTAAAGCATGATTTTTCAAACTCATACATACCAAACATGAATATTAACTCTTAAGCTATTCCCTAGTTATTAAAAAGACATACATAATATGTGATTAAAACATGATAGTTAATTGTGGGGGTTACATACATGATATGGGGTTATGCATAAACATGATAAGTTTTAAAGACATCAAGAAAGACATCATAAGTCTTTTTAAGATGATTTTGGTGCATCTATATGTGAAAAGGCAGTTTCTGTACCGTTCTGTGAACATAAGGACATGTTCTGTGAAGACTAGAGAGGTTAAAAGGTCTCCTAAGGAATTCCAGTCTCAGTCTTTGTCTTCTATGTGGAGAGCTGGGGTGACCCACCCAATGAAGTCTCTAGCTCGTGATTTCAATCACAGATTTACATGTAACGGCCATCTCTTTGACCATCAGTCCTGATTACTTGCCTCAAATTTGACAGTTTCCTTCCTTCATTAGAATTGTCAATAAGTGTTCTTTTGTTTGAATGTTGCAAGCTGTTCTGTGAAAGAGGCTTGTTGGTAAGGTTTTCTTCAGACGGGCTGGAGCTAGGAATCTGATTTATGGCATCCTGTTGCAGCCTTGGGGCCTCTCTGGCATTTGGCTCTTTGGGTTGTTTTCAATGTTCTGATCGAATCTTAACTTTGTCTGACTTGTTCTGATCCTACAATCCCGACGAGAGGAGCATAACCTCGGCTAGTCCTTCTGACATTTGCCACTGGCTCTGATGTCTCTGTAGTGGTTAAATGTGAGATATAATACGCTTTGGGTAAATCTAACAGGTAATCTTTAGTCTTTATTCTATTAATCTATTAATATGTTAAAATGAAAATGAAAAGAGGCAATGCTGTTTGATATAATATTTAGTTTCACTGTAATGTATTTTATTCCCTGAACTACATTTCCATGGATTTCGGTGGAAAAGCGGCTTTTGTCAATAAAATTTCCAGAGAAAAATCAAAATGGCTGACTTCCCGTTGAGACTTTTTGTAGGTATTGGGATGTTGTCTACCGAATTTCAGACATGTACATGAAATATAGAGCTTTGTTTAAATTTTGTAGCTAGTGCTGTCAAGCCATTTTGCCACACTGAATTCTGAAACCCATATCAGATGTAACCCAGGGATGGTTCTAGGGTGAGTAGATATCCGGGGCTTAGCCTACAGACATTAATGTATGTATCAGAATACACGAGATACACTTCAAATAAAATAGGCTATGTTTAAAAGTTACATTGGCTAAGTTGCTTTGATTTTTTTAAAGAGACAAGTATAATTAATTATAATTTGCACTTATATACACATAAATATTATTAGGGCTTATGAGATTAATGTTTTTAATATCAAATGCAGAATGCAGAAATATGAAATGATAGAAAAAATAGAATGATACTTTTAAAAATGAGACTAAAATTGCCAGTAGGTGGCAGCAAGCCACTGTTTTAATGACTGAGTCATTGAGTCTTTTATTCAATCGATTCCTTAAAAATGGTTCATTCCTTCAGGAATGAAGTAAGAAACTGTTTTTATTAATGGGTCAGTGAATCACTGATTTAAAAACATATATATATAAAAAAAAAAACGCAAATTCATTCAGTAAAGAAACCCCACTGTGTGCAGAGATATGCAACAATTTTAATCACTTAGGATTAACTTCTTGTTTATTGAATTTTGTTCCCCTGACACTTAGTAAAGTCTGCCACAGATTATGCTAAATGCCAACCAATCTGTTTATATAATCGCTCTAAATGCATGTGTCTTAAAAAGTCTGAGCATATAATACCATAATTAAAAAAAAAAAAGAAAATAGAAATGATTTTAATGTGCATGAAAACTCAATCCTGATGTGCACAAGACATGGGTAATAAAAACATTCGGGGCTTCATTCGGGGCTTTAGCCCACCCCCAGCACCGCCCCTGCCCCCTCGGCTGAAATTGCGATTCTGGGCACGATAAATTGAGAATCAAGTTTTTTTTTTTTCTTATAATAAATTATATAATAAGTATATAACAGTTAAGTATAAAATATGTGAATCAGAATATGGAAATATAAAGTATATGTGTTGAAAAGAAACGTTTGAGTGAGGAAAAGAAAGGTTCAATTCTAGCTTTACTGGCAGAGGGATACGGTGAGGGCCAGGTTGCTTCCATCCTTAAAATTTCAAAGACAGCAGTTCATAAGAACAAAGTCAAGCGGCAGACATTGGGGACAACAAAGCTACAGACCAGCAGAGAGCGAAAACAACTCTCCACTGGGGCAGGGCTGAAGTCGTGCAAAGCTAGAAAAAGCCCTTCATCAATGAGAAACACAGAAGAGCCAGGCTGAGATTTGCAAAATACCATAGAGACTGGACCTTCTCTGATGAGTCCAATTTTCAGTTTTGCCCAACACCTTGTTGTCTAATGGTTAAATGGGGATCTGGAGAGGCTTACAAGCCACAGTGTCTCGCACCCTCTGTGAAATTTGGTGGAGGATTGGTGATGATCTTGGGATACTTCTGCAAGGCTGGAATCAGGCACATTTATCTTTGTAAAGGCCACATGAATCAAGCCACGTACAAGATTGTCCTGGAAGAAAACTTGCTTCCTTCTGCTCTGACAATGTTACCCAACTCTGAGGAGTGTTTTTTGTTTGTTTGTTTTGTTTTGTTTTGTTTTGTTTTCCCAGCAGAACAATGCTCCATGTCACAAGGTGTACAAAATGAGTGTTTAGTCATAGTAAGCCCCTCACAACAGTGTGGGAAAATGTAAAAATTGTATCTAACATGGCTGACTTCTTGTTGGGTGGAGTCAGTTAAGCAGATGAGGCAGATGTAAACAGTAGTGCAAACTGCAGAGGACGTGTGATGAGGCAATAGTCCAAATCGCTAGAACATCAAAAGAAAACTGGAGCAAAAACAGGAACAAAAGAAATTCCTACTAGACAAGAACTACAGTGAACACTGGAAACATACATTTCACTGGACAAGATGATCTGACAAACACTCAACACTCATAAGGCTGTTCGGTCCATAGAATCAATCTCCCAAGACACCTCCATCCCTGCAGGGACAACGGTGTCTAGGGCTGCGTTTCCTGAAGCCTTCTTAACGCTACGTTGTTCTTAAGTTATACCTTAAGCTGTACCGTTAATATGTTTCCCAAAATGTTCTTGGTTAAGTATACCCTCTGTAAGTCATACTTTCGTAAGGTTGGTCTGGACCACTCTTAGCTATACCTTATCATTGTTGACAGTTCACAGTTCTTCATATCTCAGTCTATACGAATGTAATTCTGAAGTTGTAATACACCCAGTGTTCAATTAAGCTGCAATTCTTTAAAAAAAAAAAAAATAAAGATAAATAAATTATATATAAAAAAAAAAAAAAAAAAAAGACAAACTCGACGGAGCAACCCCCTCAGCCCCGAAAATCTGCTGCTGATGGCTCTCCTCTTTCTCTCTTTTTTCTCCTCCATATTAGCTGCTGATTATATGTTTCCCATGTTGCGCTTTTATTGAGTAAGTCATCCAATAACAGAAATTAGTGATTTACAACAAAATGTGATGCGGCTGATGGCCAATCAACCCTGGTCATGGAGTAAATGAAGACATTATGGTAAATATATTATGATAATATAAATGACCCATTCAAAGGCCAGTGAAGGCATACTGCCAGTTAGTGATATACATTTGGGCATTAAGTTGCGGGTTCGCGCACTCATTTCAAAATTATATAAAATATCCAGGGTTGGATTTAGTTTGCAATTTGGATTATTTTTTTAAGATCCCATGAGTCCTGATAAATGCAATTTCAACTTTTCCGTTGCGTTTTAACAGGAAAGAGTTCTGTGTCTTTATTTAAAATCAACACTACTTTTATAAAGAAAATCGCTTTCTCACATAACGCTTTGAAGCAGCTCGTGCATAGAATGAATAATCGATTCTCAAGCCATCAATATCAACCAATTCAGCACCACCGCCATGGACAGCACCTGGTAACATCGCACGTAAGAACGTATATCTTAAGTAACCTCCTAAGGTATAGTTCAGGGAACAAGCCTAGAACAGGTACACCTTTAGTTAAGGCATACCTTTAGAGTCTTCGTAGCGTTATCAGAGACAGCGTTATCGGGAACACAGCCCAGGACAATTTGAGACTGACCAAAAAAAAAAGAACCGGGCCTAGAATTGAGATGTTTGGCGAAACAGATGTACTCAAGTTTCTTGTGGTCAGTCCAAACAATAACAGGTACCACCCAACACATTCTCACTCCCAACTCATCACATATTGACGCTTGGTCAGGACTCCTTGGCGTCACTTTTTGATGCTCAAGGTACCCCTTTAGCATAATTTTTTAATGCACAGAAGTGGGTAGGTTTAGGGACGGGGTTAGGTGCTCCAATGAAAATATAAATTTATATAAAATGATTTCTATTTTTACAAATGCATGCAAACCATTAAATTAAGGCACAATGAACCATTAAAACGAACCGTTTTGGTGAAAAAGCAGAAACTGTGATCATACATGTAAAAGAACTATAGACTGCTGAATATTTAAGAATAAGATTGTGTGGGTACCCCTTTAGTGTCACTTTTTCGATCTGCAGGGTACTCTTCCAGTGCTTCCAGTTGTGTACTTTAATTTAATGATTTGCATGCATTCGTAAAAATGGAAATCATTTTACATAAATTTATACTTTCACTGGAGCACCTAACCCCATCCCTACCCTAAACCTACCCACTTCCGAACAATATAAAACATAACAAGCAAATAAAAGTACAGTCAAAGGTATTTATTGCAAAAACTGGCCATAAAAAAGCAGTATAAAATCATAAGGTAAATCATAAGGTTTTAATCACTGAAAATGATCCCACTCCCTTAAAAAGATACTCCCAAACACTAGCATGATGCAATCAGTCAAGAGACACACAAGAGGTTACGTGCTCATAAATGTGTAAATAGTGTAATGTAAATAAAATTGTTGTGACTGTTTACATTGAAAAATCACACCCAAACATATGTGCAATAATGGCAATATTATTACCCAGTATATAATTTAATCTTGATGATAAAATTCCCAATGCTTTTCGCCTCTGGATATTGACGGCAAAGGTTTCTTATTTAAAGCAATGGATGACCCTGCACGTCGAAAAATAATGCTAAAGGGGTACCCTGTGCATCAAAAAGTGACGCCAAAGGGTCCTGACCAAGTTAGGAGTGAAAATGTGTTGTACCCTGAACTGCTTTTAGAAAGAACTGTCTTGGAAATGTAATTTTTCTTCTTTATCTGTTGTTCTGTTTTTGACTAGAAACTTGACTGGAACCAGCTTCCCCCACTTCAAGTTTTCAAGTAAACTTAAGCAGAGAGAGACGGCAATTTACATACTTAAGAGCTGCAGGTTGAGTCACTGTATGGAAGACCTGTCCCTTTACCACAGTCTAGAACAGTGATTTTCAATCCTGTTCCTTGGGACCCACTGCTCTGCACATTTTGCATGTCTCCCTTATTTGACACACTCATTTGAGTTCATGGAGCTCTTTCCTAATGAGCTGATGATCTGAATCAGGTGTGTAAATTAGGGAGACATGCAAAATGTGCAGAGCTGTGGGTCCCCAGGAACAAGTTTGAAAACCACTGGTCTAGAATCCCCTTTTCCCCCTTCTAGTGTACAAACTGCTACTTCCCCATGTGTGCCACTTTCCCAATGTCAGTCCTCTTGTTGAGACTCAGTCAAACGCTGATGTGGCAAAACATATTAAATTTGTGCCCCATTCAAAGAGGTCTCTTTGTGTCTCTTTGGTGTCTCTCTGAAAAGTGTTGTTTGGCCAGTAAAATCACAAATTAGAATCAGCTTCAGGAACTGGTTTTACTTAAGGACTTCAGCAATTGTGTGCCTGAGAGTGCTGTCATTCATATAAATGACCTTAAGGTGGTTACTCTCTCTGAAGCAGTGGTAATTTGCTGATGAATTTGTTCTTATTCAAAGAAGCATTTTTCCTGCTAGCCGTGCATCCAAATACCAAATTCTCCCCTAATTCTAATTCTGCTTAACCTGAGAGATGTTGTAAATCTGTGGCTATCTGTACTGGGGATAGATGCGTTTGCTTGTACTGCCTTGACTTTGGTCACTCAATAGCTGATTGCAAGGCTTAGAAGCAGAAAAACTGTGCCAAGGCAAAAACTGTTGCTTTTGCCCAATCCGTTTTCAGCACTATTAGTCCCCTGCAGCCTGACAGTTATGAATCTTTCATTCTGTCTGACAATGTTTTGCTTTCTCCTAGGCCACGTTCACACAGCAGCAGAATACGGTTGTCAGTCCTGTATTTGAGTCTCTAAAACGGTTATATTCACACACAGTACGGTTATTTACAGGCGAGACAACCGCATTCTGTAACCGAACTCACATGTAAATTTTCTACAACGAGCGTCTACCGTGTGTTGAGTGTTGTCATGTGTGGTTTTGATAACTTAAGAGTGACAAAGAAATGAGCTGTGCCGTCTGAAAGTTTTAGATCCAGTCAGTTTTTCTCCACCGAAGTTGCTTCAGTCAATTTTGTGTTCTGCGCGCGACTCAAATGCTCCGCTCCCCACTCAAATATTACTGTTGTCGGTTACTGAACATTTGATGGAAGAACTCGCGGCTTGATTGAACACTTGTCATGTCAGAATGTGATAAGGCTTTGGTTGCTATGATTACTGGTAAGATACGAGCCTAACTCCTGTTGCTCATTCATACAGACAGTATTCGAGACGCTACTGAAAGTTGCTGTGTGAACGGGACATTTCGAGACTCACACTTTAAGTAAATGCGGTTGTCAATCCCAAAAACTGACAGTGAACATAACCCTAGACTCTAATTCTAGGCTCAGTAGCTCTCGTCTGCTCATGTTAGACAAGCCTCTTGACAAGTGCAGAAAACCACCACGGCAAAGCAGAAGGTGCAGGAGACCACCAAAGTGGAGCAGGCAGATCTGAAGACCACCAAGGTGGAGCAGAAAGTGCAGGAGACCACCAAGCAGATCTGATTGAAATGGAGATCACCAAGGTGGAGCTGATGGAACTAGAGACCACCAAGGCAGAGCAGAAAGTCATGGTGGAGCTGGTGGAGCAGGAGAACACAGTGGAGTTAGAGGAGCAGGAGAACATGGTGGAGCCAGTGAATGGTGGCCTCAATGGCTGTGACAGGGAGTTTAGAGAGTTCAGAGATGGGAAAAAAAGAGTTCAGGGACGACCTCCATGGTCATTTCAGAGCAGACACAGATTTCAGGGACAGCCTCCGTAATTGTGTCAAAGCAGACAGAGAATTCAAGAGCAAGTGCTGTCATCTCAGAAGAAGCTGTAGCGGAAGCCACCTCCTCGGGAGGAGCAGGAGAAGTGTGTGCAGCCCAAATAAACAAGATGGTGGTAGAATGACAGGAAGCGCAGCCAATGACAGTAGGAACTCAGGGTCCCCCTGGCCTTAGACTACTGGCTTGGAACCAACAGATGAGGAAGTGCTGAGACCACCAGACTTTGATGTGCTGAGACCACTAGACTCAGGACCACTAGATTTGGATGCGATGAGAGCACCAGACTTGAGACTACTAGACGTGAAACCGTTGAGAGCCGTGTTGGGCCAAGTTCCACGGCCTTTGACAATACACTGACAAAACATTCAACAACGGACAAGACCTAAAAAAACATGGTAAAACACTGGAGTTTTAATACACAACAAGGGGTAACAAGGGGTTAACATGGGACTGGTAAAGGTGTTTAATCATCATGGAAACATATATGGGTAACTATTGAAATAGAAACATGCACTCTACTGGGCAAGATGATCTGACAAACACCCAATGCAAATACAGGATATAAATACGCAAGGTAACAAGCAACAGGTGAGGTGGCTGATAGATGATGAGTGCTACAAGTCAACACTGTCCAGCAGCTCTGACCACACCTGTGACACATTAGGGAGACAGACTAAACAAACCTGCAAACATCCAGACAACTAACACTTTGATCACTGTAAGCACATTTTACATAATGTAAGACTAAAGAGCTGTTAATGATAATGCAGTCTAATTTTCACAATGTTAAAGTAAAAATATCAAAATAATGTGAGACAAATAAGCTAAGTGATAATATAAGTATTTAAAGGGGAAAATGTGTATATCTCTTCTACCATCTGCACACACACACACACACATATAAAAAAAAATGTTAGGTGAAGGTCTTTCTGATAAGTAGATATGCACAGATCGACCGGCCAGGGACCGGAATTAGCCGATTTTCCGCATGATCTGCCTGGTCCGGTGACCGGCCGGTCAGTCTGCTGATTCCAAGCCGGTCTGTTTTGACATAACACTTATGGTGACTGATAATGTGTTTATGTCGTGCCAGATGAGGATTGCGCAGCCTGAGTGAGTGTGTGAGAGAGCCTCGTGCAGAAATCAAAACTAATGAATGTTATAGATGCATACTGCGGTAGTAAAAAAAATAAATAAATAAATAAATAAATAAAAAAATCATAATAATAAAATAAAAATAAAAAAATATATAATATTTAGGTACGCAACGTTGCACGACCAAAATGTTTCAACACGACTGTAATGTGATTTTATACAATAGTAGTTCAGTAAACAATAAGTTAAAATTAAGTGACTTACATTTTAGAAACTGTTTTGCTCAATTTCGCTGATGAAAATAGCTCCAATCAAATCCATGGCAGAACTGTTTTGCACAGTGGTGTTTCCTTACTGAATGAATCCGCGGTTTTGAACAAATCAAGTGAGTCAATGATTCAGTAAAGACAGTAGTCACTTGCCTCGTTTCTGAATGAATCAGCCGTTTGAACGAATCTGTTGAATGAAGGACTAAATGACTCACTCATTCACCGCCACCTACTGGTTTGGTTTCATATTTAAAACTATCATTGCATTTTTCCCAACATTACTTATTTGTATGTTTAAAAAATATTTAAAAAAATTAATCTTATAAAATTCTTCATGCATTCGAGGTTTTGCAGTGTAAATGCATTTATGGCTCCTCAGCTTCATCAAACAGTCTGTGTAAATACATCTAATGCCACTTCAGATGCAGCTTCTGTGTTTCCTGCAGTGGAAAGATGGAGTTTGATGATACTGGTCTAGCAAATTTAGCTCAAAAGGGAAATGTATATAAATAATTACAATTAATTATGAGTAATTACAATTATTTATATTGGCTGACAGTAATAAACTGTAGCAGAATTAAATTGCCATCAGCTGATCTGTTCGTCCAGCGAACATTCAGTGTATGTTCATATCAACTCTAAGAAAGGATATTTTCGTGACCACAGAAAATACTTTCCTAAGTATTAATGCATTAGAGCATGTAGTAAGGATCAAAATCATAAAGGGACATTAATATGCAAGGCAGAATCAGAAACTTATGTAATTTGTGCACAAGAGCTTTATTAACTAAACACTATCATAGTCTAACAAACAAACAAACAAACATACAATCACTCATACATGGGGAAAAGGCAAATGAGAGTTGATGGATGAAACCATCAGGAAACCAGAGAATGAAGCTATGAAAAGAGTCAGTTAACCACCTGAGTAAAACCATCAGCACTGTTTATAACGGGGTCTATAACTTATACTAAACCTCTGTTTCGTTTAGTTAAATGTACTATACTTGCGCTGCCTTGGTCGTTGACGAGTGTCCAGAATGCAGTCTCGGATGAAAGTCTTGATGGTTTCAAGTTTTTGGACTTGCAATCACCTTCTTCCTAGGCTGAAGAGTGATGAGTTCCAAAGATGTTCTGACTCGATGGTGACTGGGAGTTTCTTCCCAGGTGAAAAGTGAAGAAGAGTTAAGAGACATCAGCTAAGATCTGAGAATCTTTGGTTGAATGGAAAGACAAAGCCGCAAGGCCTGGCACAAAAACTTAAGGGTCCAGAAGAGTTCTAGCTCACATCCTCATCTTCTCAGAATCTAAAAGATCCACAGACTGGGTGTGCTGAGGCCTGCCAGACACGGTAGCGCCAGCCCTAGCAACCAGAAGAGGGGATGGGAGACGAGTGAAGAGACTAAAAGCTTAAAACTAAAAACCTGGGCGGGTCACTGAAGTGAGGTCTTTTAAACCCTAAGGAGGTCACACCTCTGGGGTGTCAAAGAGCCAATGGAATCCTGAACCTTTGGAGGGAAGGTTTTACAACTCTTTGTCTCTGAGAATAGTAATTTGCATGGGGTTGGATTGGTAGTTGATATACAAACTATTAAAGATTCTTAGAACCCCTATATGTTGCATAGGTAGCAACATATACTATACACTCTCAATTAGATCATCCGAAGATGAATTGATAGAGATCAAACATGGTATAAGTGGGGTAATATTAACTAGTGATCTATCATAAGCATGCATAAAACAGGATACAGTACAAAAGACAATATACAAGAACAGTAACAATATACACAATGGCCTGAGGATATGTGTGTTCATTCAAAGAAAGGCTTTTCAATGAATTAATTAGAGAAGAGTCCATTTTTATGTGCATTATGTGTCTTTCCTATGGAAAGTGTAGTGAGAGAGAGAACTCTCTACATGCCATTAGGTCGTAAAGTTTATCTGGCCTGGCAAAAGTCTCCTGGTTGCCATGGTAACCAGGGCCTGGACTTCCTTCACAGACATATAGGCACCGAGTCTGGTGTTGGGTGAGGGGTCTGTGACTGTTTGTTAATCTAAGGAATAATTGATTTGTTAAATCTAATGAACAAATGTGTGTATGATTGGTCCAAATGCTACACTGGTTTAATTTGAATAGTAACAGCTCTACAGTTTCTTATTATTCTAACTGAATTAATTGAAACAATGTAAGAATTTGATATGAAAGATGACATTTAATAAGGTTAGTGAAAAAATGATGATTTAAGAAACATAGTGGGTAATGACATCTGTTTTGTTATATACAGCAACTCCTTTTCAGTTAATTGTTATTTCTACCTATTTTCTAGTCACAGAGCACTTTATTTTGAGAGTTGTTTAAGTGAGAGAGCATCTGTAACTTTGTCCAGATTGGGGGAATTGAAATGTTTAATAATTTTTTATGTTTTTTTTTTGTTTTGTTTTTTTGTTTTGTTTTTTTTTGCATTAAAAAAGTATAGATTTTTGTTTTGTTTTTTGTCAAAATCGGCAAAAATCAGTATCGGCAGGTCACACACACACACAAAAAATCGGATATCGGAATCGGCCAAGAAAATTGCAATCGGTGCATCTCTACTGATAAGCAGAGCTTTTGTGAAGGTATTGATTTTAAATTGCATTTTTTACACTCTTGTTTTGTTGCCATGTTAAAGACAAGTGTTGAATAAAATGCTCTTTTACATAAAAACAGAGCAATGAGTCAAATGGAGAATGGGTTACAGACATCTTAAGGCCAATTCACACTGCACAATAGACACGACAAACGGTAACAAACAAGTTAATCGATTTTTGTCTGATCAGTGTTTTACCCCTGTCGGTGTCTGTTGGCATTGGTCGGTGTTTGTTTTTGCCCATTGAACATGCTGAATCGGCATTTGTCGGTCTTGTAAAGTCTGAGAAGTGACGTAGAACTGTCGGCGTTGGTCTGCGTCTGTCGGTGCAGTGTGATTAGCCTTTAAATAAAGATTAGCCTTTAAATACAATGGGACTCAACAATAGATAAAGTATCCAAATCTTTTAAGTATGCAAAATACTTTCAGAACATAACAGATATTTAACATGAATGTCCGGCAGATTATTAAAAATAATTTTTATGTGTATGAATTCATACAAGTTTATAAATTGTTACAGTTCTTTAGAAATTAAAATGTTCTTGTTATAGGTTCTTCTGATTCATGTTTTTGTAACGGTGGAGTCATTGAAACACAAGGCGGGGGATCCAATTGCAGTAAAGTTTATTAAGAGCATAAACCAGAAACACAGAGCTGGGGCCCATTTCAGAAAGGAGGTTAAGTGAAATGAGGGGAACTCTGGGTTTTCCATTTCAAATTGGGAGGTTTGTCAAACCAGAGAAAGCAGGGTAAGTCAAGCCCGTTTCTGAAAGAGAGGTAACTTATACTCAGAGTCAGTTACCATGGTAACTTACTCTGTGAACCTAACCTGGTCAGGAGCAGGTTTTCTTTGGTAAACCTAGAGTTTCTTTCGGTCTCCTCCCCTGTTTTAACGTGTAAGCGATGTTTAAATAACTTCATTCATGCTGCAAAAATGCTTTTCTTATTGAGTATTTTTGTCTTATTTGAAGTACAAAATATCTAAAAAATTAAGTTAAGATGCATATTCTATAGATGAAAAATGGTCTAAGATATTTAGTCTTGTTTCCTGGGGGATTTTCCTTTTAAGTGCAAACATGTAAAATTGTCCGCCATAAGAAAAATAATCTTAATGCAAATGGAAACAAGAATATTTTTAATTTCTTACCCCATTGGCAGATAAATGCACTTAAAAATAGATTTTTTTTTTCGCTTCGTGGAAACAAGACTAAATACCTTATGTTGTTATGTTATGTTATGTTATTGTCACGGTGCACACAAGGGAATCGAGGAGATGAGAGGTAAACTTCAAAACGGTCTTTAATCCAAAACAACAGGGCAAAACAAGGCAGGACGGAGACACACAGGGAGTGTAACGAGTAGACCAGACGAAAATGAACTGAACAGGCAGGAACTAAATACACAGGTTAATACTAGATAATTAATTAAACACAGCTGGGGACTAATAAACTAATGATGAAACAATAAAGACAGGAACATAACCAAATATGGGCATACATGAGGGAAAACTAAGTCTAGGGGAGCACAAGACAGAAAACTACAACACCAGACAGGACACACGTCTGACAGTACTCCCCCTCCCGGAAGGCCTCCTAACATCCAACGGGGGAGGGGTGGAGCACTCTGGAGGCCCCTCAGGACAGACACGGGGGAGGCCTCCAGGACAGATCAGGGAACTCCGGAGCCATGGCGGAGCAGGGAGCTCAGGAGGCCATGGCGGAGCTGGGAGCTCTGGAGGCCATGGCGGAGCTGGGAGCTCTGGAGGCCATGGCAGGCGGTCTTCGTGGCCGTGGCCTCATCCTTCGCCCCGGCCTCTAAGACCGGATCCTATTAGCCCTCCCCCCCAAAAAAATAACTTGGGAGACATTGGGGCTAAATTGAGGAACAGAAGTCCTCTGTGGGCTAAACTCAGGAGCAGGAGCCCTCCGTGGGCTAAACTCAGGAACAGGAGCCCTCCGTGGGCTAAACTCAGGGACAGGAGCCCTCCTTGGGCTAAACTCAGGAACAGGAGCCCACCTCGGGGCTATCCACAGGAACAGGAGCCCACTTAGGGCTAGGCTCGGAATCTGAGGCCCTCTCTGGGCATGACGAGAGCACAACAGCCCTCCTTGGGCTGGACGTGGAGTCAGAGGTGATCTCAGGAACTGCTTCCATTGAGGCAACAAGAGAACCCCAACAGACAAGACAAGGTTGATTAAAACTGTTCCTGTGGACAATACTTTAGGGCAGTGGTTCCCAACCACATTCCTGGAGGCCCCCCAACACTGCATGTTTTCCATGTCTCCCTAATCAAACACCTGATTCAGATCATCAGCTCATTAGTAGAGACTCCAAGACCTGAAATGGGTGTGTCAGACAAAGGAGAGATGCAAAACATGCAGTGTTGGGGGGCCTCCAGGAACGTGGTTGGGAACCACTGCTTTAGGGGACATGACAAGACTCTGGTCAGGGGCTGGATTCGGGGACTGGGAACGGCACTCCTGGCCGAAACTGGGGAACTGGATCCACAGTGACTAGGAACGGCACTCCTGGCCAAAACTGGGGAACTGGATCCACTGGAGCGAACTTTGGAACTGAAGTGAGCCGCAGTCGGCGGGCTTGACGTCGGAGCGGCCGGCAGTCTTGAATTCAGAGTGGCTGGCGGGCTTGAGGGAGCCGCAGCCGGCAGCTTGACTTCGGAACGGCCAGCGAACTAGACTGATGAGCGGCCGGCGGGCTTGGGTTAGCCGCAGCCGGCGGGCTTGACAGATGAACGGCCGGCGAACTTGACTGATGAGCAGCCAGCAGACTCGCAGCGCTCGCGGCGATCCCGCCGAACTCCCACGCTTAGCTTTACCACGCTTGGGCGGAATGAGGAGCGGCGACTTCCATGCCACGGGGGGAGAACAAAAACAAAACAGAAAAACAAAAGACTTTAAAAACCGGAAAACAAACCAGGTGAATGGCCGCCGCTTACTGTTTTGGCCTGGGCTTCTGTCCTGGTGCACACAAGGGAATCGATGAGACGAGAGGTAAACTTCAAAATAACAGTCTTTAATCCAAAACAACAGGGCAAATCAAGGCAGGATGGAGACACACAGGGAGTGTAACGAGTAGATCAGACGAAAACGAACTGAACAGGCAGGAACTAATTACACAGGTTAATACTAGATAATTAATTAAACACAGCTGGGGACTAATAAACTAATGATGAAACAATAAAGACAGGGACAGGAACATAACCAAATATGGGCATACATGAGGGAAAACTAAGTCTAGGGTAGCACGAGACAGAAAACTACAACACCAGACAGGACACAGGTCTGACAGGTATTTATTTATTTATTGCCATATTCACATGCATATTTATTTGAGCAGTACCATTTTAAATGGCAGTTTCCTTTATAACATCAGAGAAACAGAGCACATTAATAAGGCCGCTGTATGCAGACCAATACGGAAAGTGTGCGTCGCTCTCACACTCATTCTGAGAATTTTTTCATGGGCACAAATCCATCAAAGAGTTTCACAGGACTGTAAGTCAGTGGTGTAGCAGTCGGTTTAAATGAGGCTAATCTGATAAATGACGTTCACTTGATAACATCTTGCTGCAACCTTTGGAAGTAATTAAAATTTCCTTCAGGATTTCCAGTGTGGTTGGATGCATTGATGACAAGCATATTCCTACCATCGCACCTTCTAAAAATTAAACTGATTACTGTTTGGAATGGAAGGATGCCAGATGGAGGGGTAGTAGCTAAGAGATGCTGTAACCACAGCTGTTAAATAAACAAATTATTCACAATTTTTTTGTCCATCTTTATTTCCTACAAATAAAAAAGCAACAGTTATTCTTTTTCCTTTTGTATTTTAAAATTCTTCCAATACTTGACCATCATCTCTTCATCTTTCAGTGGTGCTGGTGCAGGTTCTCCCCCCTTTTTGCGAACCTCTGTCTTCTTGCTGTCAACAAGTCAGTAGTTAATTTTATTTAGAGGTTTGATTAGAGAATATTTAATTATGTGAAAAGTCAGTAGTTAATTTTATACAGGTTTGATTAGAGAATATTTAATTATGTGAAAAGAGTGTTAGACTATGTGGAAAAAGCTGCAGTGCATTAAAATAGACACTGAATGATATTTAATGTCAAAAGTTTGTAAAGTCATTTAGCCTACACCCATGAACCTTTCATGCTTAAAACTTTACCTTGATCGAATTGTGTTTTTATACTTCATTTTTAGCTGCTGCCATGTTCTTCTTTCTTTTTTCTCTTTCCTTTTTTTTTTTGCCATGGGATACCATTAAAATTAATATTAGTTCAATCATTTACAGTTTTCACCTCTGATATTATAACAGTTATTAACAGTTATTAAGAATTAAAGTTACGCATTGACTCGGAAGTACGTAGACGTCTTTTTGTCGGGTGCTGTTGCCATGGTGAATCATAATTTCGGAGCTCCACTGATCATGACTTTTCATAGTCGTGGTGCACGTGCTAAACTCAGAGTCAGCCTACTCAGAGTTAAATGAACTAACACAATTCAGCCGTTCTGAAACCGAAAACTCTGTGTTTCCCATCTCACGGTAAGTCAACTCAGAGTTCAAGTTTAAACTCAGAGTTGGTTGAACCTCCTTATTGAAACGGGCCCCAAGGTGCTTAAACCAGGAAAATAAACTCCAGGTAACTAAGAACAAAGACTGACACTGGACAAGGCAAACAGGGGTATAAATACAAGTGCTAACAAGGTTAACAAAATAGCAAGGGGGAGGAGTCAGTGAATAACCATAGAAACACACTAGGGTAAGCAAGGAACAAACGAGAGGAACAAGGCTACAGGACTAAACACGGTTATATATTATTACATTTAGTGAAGACAGAAACACTGGGGCCAGTGAAACACTTCAACATAAAAGTCCTTGAACACAAAACAGAGGGACACAGATGGGGATCATGACAATTTTCGCTCTTGGTATAATCAAGGCCATCATTTTTTGATTGAGCCAGTAAGCATAACCCAAAACAACCTAGCAGCTGTATAGATAGCAATATGCTAAATCTGTTAAATCAACACTTTGACAACCACATAGTGATGCCATTGCAGCCTCCCAGAACAAACTTGGTATCTTGGTATCTGAAACTGGGACTAAATGGCTGATCTAGACTTTTCATGTAGGCTACTAAACAGTTCCCTTAACAATTAAGGTGTAATTGTGGTGTCTAAGTCTTCCTCTACTGATTCTGCATTTATCTGATGGTGTGTGGATTTTTATCTAAGTGCTCAGAAATTGCAGCCACCCCTCTTAAAACAGTTGATCAATGAATCAATTTTGAACCTTTGCTCTTTTTATGAAAGCATTAAACCTACTCACTGCTGGTAAATAGTGCCCTCTGGCAGATCTGCTCCTGCCTATTGTAATGTGAATATTTCAACAGCAGGCAGAATTCACTTTTGCTCCTCACTCAATAATGTTGTTATCACTAGCAATCCACAGCAAAGTAACACTTGGACACAACCAGATTTTATATGGGATATAGAAAAGTACTGTCAAGAAATACCGTTGAAAAAAACAGCATATGCTGGTTAGGTATCTTTTGAAGCATGGCTGCTGGTTTGATCTGGTTTTAGCTGGTCATTAAGCTGGTCATGAGCTGGTTTAAGCTTATGTGCTGATCCTAAGCAGGAGCTAGTTGCTTAGGACCAGCTTAAACCAGCTCATGGCCAGCTAAGGACCAGCTTAAACCAGCTCAAACCAGCAGCCATGCATCAAAACATACCTAACCAGCATATGCTGTTTTTTTTTCAACAGGGTAATCAGTGAACTGTTATCATTAAAAATATTCAACACAACTTTAGCCAACTGAAGAAAAGAAGAAGTGTTCAGCAGAGAGGTTTTATTGTTTAGACACTGAAAAATTACAGGAAACTTATAAAAGATGGAGGTACATGTGCACTGGAACAGTTGCAAATGTGTTCTGAATGCTGTTTGCGCATTAATATGCAGTTTTTCAGGATTTCTGGGTGGTCTTTAATCGTTCTGATCAGGTCCTAAGTGTTACGGAGCCCCTCACCCTAAGTATAGCCAAAACTAATAGTGATGCTGATGTTAAGAAGCACCACTAATTAATGAATTAACATGAATTAATATGGAATGTCTATGTAAACTAAGTGCAAATAGCCTGTCTTGTTGGCATAAGCTATTTAAACTAACTCCACCCATGATTGTCTGGTTGAGCCAGACAAAATAACAAAAGAAACTAGTCTGCTTGTAGAATGGCATGGAGAGTAAGAATAGTGCATATATCTTTTAATGAGACTGAACAGAGTTTGAATCAGATGTTTCCCAATACATATAGTGTTTTGCACTATTTATTTGTATAAATGACATCTAAGTAACACTATTTACACTTAATGTAAAGAAAATCCTACAAAGAAAAAACTCATGTATATTGCTATTTTCATGTGCAAATTGCATCTAAATAATCATAAATAAATTACATATATAAATAGAAACTCAAGACACATGTTTACAAGAAAAAGCCATGACAGTGAGTCACTATGTAAATATCGTTCTATCCAAAGTGATGCATCTGTCATGAAGCACATAGAAACAGTGCTGTGGACAGTAGATTAATAGCAAACTTTCTTTACACTCTGGCTGAAGGTCAGGAAACGTCAAGTACTTACAGGAAGAGATAACGTTAAAACCACACCGAGATATAGAACCTCAGCAGCTATGAGGGCCATTATTTTTGCTTCATAACTTTAAAATTATTTTGCTCAAAAAGACCAGGCTTCATATATAATAAAAAAATAAAAATAAAAAAAATGCAGAGTGCAGAGAGTGCAGATCCAATTTGAGATTATTCTTCATGAAGAATATCACTGCAAAAATGAAAAAGAAATTATCTATGTGTGTTTCTATGTGTAAGCATGTGGTACTGCAAATCTTTTTTTACACATATACAGTGTGCACAATGTTCATATGCATGTATTTGCAAATTTGGAAATGATGGTGCAGGCTGTTGTGATGAGAATCTAATGTGCAATGAATAAAGGTTTGGTCAAACTACACTTTTCATTTCACTGGCTTCCATATATATAAATCTATCTATCTATCTATCCATCCATCCATCCATATACAGTGGGGCGAAAAAGTATTTAGTCAGCCACCAATTGTGCAAGTTCTCCCACTTAAAAAGATGAGAGAGGCCTGTAATTTTCATCATAGGTATACCTCAACTATGAGAGACAAAATGAGAAAAAAAAAAAAAAATCCAGAAAATCACATTGTAGGATTTTTAAAGAATTTATTTGCAAATTATGGTGGAAAATAAGTATTTGGTCAATAACAAAATTTCATCTCAATACTTTGTTATATACCCTTTGTTGGCAATGACAGAGGTCAAACGTTTTCTGTAAGTCTTCACAAGGTTTTCACACACTGTTGCTGGTATTTTGGCCCATTCCTCCATGCAGATCTCCTCTAGAGCAGTAATGTTTTGGGGCTGTTGCTGGGCAACATGGACTTTCAACTCCCTCCAAAGATTTTCGATGGGGTTGAGATCTGGAGACTGGCTAGGCCACTCCAGGACCTTGAAATGCTTCTTACGAAGCCACTCCTTCGTTGCCCGGGCGGTGTGTTTGGGATCATTGTCATGCTGAAAGACCCAGCCACGTTTCATCTTCAATGCCCTTGCTGATGGAAGGAGGTTTTCACTCAAAATCTCACGATACATGGCCCCGTTCATTCTTTCGTTTACACGGATCAGTCGTCCTGGTCCCTTTGCAGAAAAACAGCCCCAAAGCATGATGTTTCCACCCCCATGCTTCACAGTAGGTGTGGTGTTCTTTGGATGCAACTCAGCATTCTTTCTCCTCCAAACACGACAAGTTGAGTTTTTACCAAAAAGTTCTATTTTGGTTTCATCATTCTCCCAATCCTCTTCTGGATCATCCAAATGCTCTCTAGCAAACTTCAGTCGGGCCCGGACATGTACTGGCTTAAGCAGGGTGACACGTCTGGCACTGCAGGATTTGAGTCCCTGGCAGCCCAGTGTGTTACTGATGGTAGCCTTTGTTACTTTGGTCCCAGCTCTCTGCAGGTCATTCACTAGGTCCCCCCGTGTGGTTCTTGGATTTTTGCTCACAGTTCTTGTGATCATTTTGACCCCACTTGGTGAGATCTTGCGTGGAGCCCCAGATCGAGGGAGATTATCAGTGGTCTTATATGTCTTCCATTTTCTAATGATTGCTCCCACAGTTGATTTCTTCACACCAAGCTGCTTACCTATTGCAGATTCAGTCTTCCCAGCCTGGTGCAGGTCTACAATTTTGTTTCTGGTGTCCTTCTGGTGCTCTTTGGTCTTAGCCATGGTGGAGTTTGGAGTTGGACTGTTTGAGGTTGTTGGACAGGTGTCTTTTATACTGATATGGAGGACAGAGGAGCCTCTTAAAGAAGCAGTTACAGGTCTGTGAGAGCCAGAAATCTTGCTTGTTTGTAGGTGACCAAATACTTATTTTACAGAGGAATTTACCAATTAATTCTTTAAAAATCCTACAATGTGATTTTCTGGATTTTTTTTTTTCTCATTTTGTCTCTCATAGTTGAGGTATACCTATGATGAAAATTACAGGCCTCTCTCATCTTTTTAAGTGGGAGAACTTGCACAATTGGTGGCTGACTAAATACTTTTTTGCCCCACTGTGTATATATATATATATATATATATATATATATATATATATATATATATATATATATATATATATATATATACACACATATACACAGGTGCATCTCAATAAATTAGAATGTCGCGGAAAAGTTAATTTATTTCAGTAATTCAACTCAAATTGTGAAACTCATGTATTAAATAAATTCAATGCACACAGACTGAAGTACAGGTGCATCTCAATAAATTAGAATGTCGTGGAAAAGTTAATTTATTTCAGTAATTTAGCTCAAATTGTGAAACTCGTGTATTAAATAAATTCAATGCACACAGACTGAACGAGTTTAAGTCTTTGGTTCTTTTAATTGTGATGATTTTGGCTCACATTTAACAAAAACCCACCAATTACAAATTAGAATACTTCATAAGACCAATAAAAAAACATTTTTAGTGAATTGTTGGCCTTCTGGAAACTATGTTCATTTACTGTATATGTACTCAGTACTTGGTAGGGGCTCCTTTTGCTTTAATTACTGCCTCAGTTCGGCATGGCATGGAGGTGATCAGTTTGTGGCACTGCTGATGTGGTATGGAAGCCCAGGTTTCTTTGACAGTGGCCTTCAGCTCATCTGCATTTTTTGGTCTCGTTTCTCATTTTCCTCTTGATAATACCCCATAGATTCTCTATGGGGTTCAGGTCTGGTGAGTTTGCTGGCCAGTCAAGCACACCAACACCATGGTCATTTAACCAACTTTTGGTGCTTTTGGCAGTGTGGGCAGGTGCCAAATCCTGCTGAAAAATGAAATCAGCATCTTTAAAAAGCTGGTCAGCAGAAGGAAGCATGAAGTGCTCCAAAATTTCTTGGTAAACGGGTGCAGTGACTTTGGTTTTCAAAAAACACAATGGACCAACACCAGCAGATGACATTGCACCCCAAATCGTCACAGACTGTGGAAACTTAACACTGGACTTCAAGCAACTTGGGCTATGAGCTTCTCCACCCTTCCTCCAGACTCTAGGAGCTTGGTTTCCAAATGAAATACAAAACTTGCTCTCATCTGAAAAGAGGACTTTGGACCACTAGGCAACAGTCCAGTTCTTCTCCTTAGCCCAGGTAAAACGCCTCTGATGTTGTCTGTGGTTCAGGATTGGCTTAAGAAGAGGAATATGACAACTGTAGCCAAATTCCTTGACACGTCTGTGTGTGGTGGGTCTTGATGCCTTGACCCCAGCCTCAGTACATTCCTTGTGAAGTTCACCCAAATTCATGAATCGATTTTGGTTGTGCATCTTTTTCTTGCACACTTTTTCCTTACACTCAACTTTCTGTTAACATGCTTGGATACAGCACTCTGTGAACAGCCAGCTTCTTTGGCAATGAATGTTTGTGGCTTACCCTCCTTGTGAAGGGTGTCAGTGATTGTCTTCTGGACAACTGTTAGATCAGCAGTCTTCCCATGATTGTGTAGCCTAGTGAACCAAACTGAGAGACCATTTTGAAGGCTCAGGAAACCTTTGCAGGTGTTTTGAGTTGATTAGCTGATTGGCATGTCACCATATTCTAATTTGTTGAGATAGTGAATTGGTGGGTTTTTGTTAAATGTGAGCCAAAATCAACACAATTAAAAGAACCAAAGACTTAAACTACTTCAGTCTGTGTGCACTGAATTTATTTAATACACGACTTTCACAATTTGAGTTGAATTACTGAAATAAATGAACTTTTCCACGCCATTCTAATTTACTGAGATGCACCTGTATATATATATATATATATATATATATATATATGCATATATGTATACATGTGTGTGTGTGTGTGTGTGTGTGCATATATATATATATATGTATATGTATATACAGTGTATGTTCAATGCTCAAGTGCATTTCACTGAATTCCAATGTTCAAGGTTGGTGAACTCTGGTTGGTGAACTCTGATCTATGAAGTCATATCACGTGAAGGCATGTTACCAATAGAGGATTGACATACTGCAGTGTGAACTCTCAGCTAAATTAAAAGAACACACACTTTAAAGCTGCAGGTTTGCAGCATTGCAGAGAAGTTACATATATGTCATATATTATTACATTTAGTATTTTATATTATTTGTTATATGTATTTCTTTTATGTCTTTCAAAAAGACGCCACTGAGCATGACATCATATCATGATCACTGCAGTGAAATTTTGCATGCCCAAAGTCTAGTGTGAGCATGGTGTATACACAACTAAACTTGAACATGAGTGAATTTCTTCTCCCTTACACAACATTTCCAAACAAGATTACTGTTGAAATTACATCATCCATGGAAGGTCACAGAGCAACAGTAAATGCGACCGCATCTTAAGGCTTTGTTCACACGCTGAACCTATGATCTCTTCCTTAAATCTGATCTTCAGGACTGACTGTCTAGCACTGCCATTTTGATTGTCTAAAACTGCTCACTTATTTCCTCTTCATTATATAGCAATTACCTGTACCTGTAGTTAACTATGGAGAAAGCATGAGCAAAAATTAGTGAATTCGGATGCAACTATCCTAAGCTACACTAACACACAACCTACACAACCTCAGTTTTGTCCATTGTTGGATTCTGAAACGTCAGACCATAATTCAAAAACACAACGCAAGTATGTGCTGCTTTGTAAGTACTACCACAAGTGGTGCTAGAGCATCTCCTTACAGCCACAACTACTCTCATGCAAGTTTGGAGGGGATTTTGCCAATTAAAGGTAGTTGATCTATCAACATGTTTATAGCTAGCTACCTGAATAATGACACATCCAGGTTAAACCCACAGACATTTAGTTGCAATATAATCAAAATTAACGACAGATCTTTTCTTCCATATTGTGACATACATATGAACTGTTCACAATAACATAGTTGCAATCAAAGTTATTTAACCCCCTTGACCTGCAAAAATACTCGGCTGCTGTAATTTTATGAAAACAATTCAACCAAGCCATCAGCAAACTATTATAAAAAAATTATGAATACACATTTAGGTGATTAGAGGACGCAGTTGATGAAGAAAAAAAAAAAACATTAATGTACAAAATTATTCAACCCCCAAAAGTTACATAGTTGTAGAGCAACTAAAATAAATTTAGTGGCTTTTCTAAATCTCTAAATATACTCTGATTATTATACAGTCCATTTTGTAGATTTTTTCTTAGCTGGTATCAGACACTGATAAAGCTTCAGCATGCTCTCCTGTTGTGCTTATGGCTCAGTGCCACCCGCTGGTGGCATCTCCTCTATAATGCTGAGAAAAGCCTTGCCAAAGTAAAAGAAATGAGATTCCTTTTTTTCCATTTATACAATGTTGATAGCGGGTAAAAAGAGAAAACATTCTCTAAAGATAGAAGATACACGCAGAGGCCGATAAGGGAGCGGCGGGCCAGGATACGGTGGCGCTGTAACTATTTCATCTTCCATGGTAACTTAAACAGCAGACAAAAGCCTTCACACTCCAGGGCCCACTGCCAGCATGCCAAGATTGTCTGGGATTGTAATAATTCATAGACTTTGGGGCTTCACTCTCCAGAAGTGAGCGACTGCATTAAGCTTTGATGAAATGGCCACTTGGCTCCAGTGTTGAGCATCAGCCTCCATGTGTGCCGCATGTGGTCAGTTCAGCCAGGCAGTGACCTGAGGCTGAATAGAAGTTCTGGATGATGTGAACATCACTTGGCCGGCTCGGTGGGAGTACTCATGAACACATGAGCTCAAGTTTTTTGAATGGGGCACGACACCAGAAAAGCATGCAATATTGCACTAAAGAAGCTCTCGCTCTTGACTTCAGCTGCATGTGCCATAGAGAACATATGGCACATGCACCAGTAGAAACAACTGCCACCATAATAACAGCAACTAAGAAAGCAGATCACACCATGTTTTAAATTCTCGTTATTCTCAATGGTGATTCTCATTAATGTAATACAAAGACATTATTAATTAATTAATTAATTAATTAATTAATTAATTAATTAATTGGAGGTTTGAGAAAGTTCATGCTTTATTTCCCTTTATCTGAAAAAGAACTTGCATTTTACACACATCCATTGACCCTCCTTGTCCTTCAAGTTGCAAAAAGAGATTGAGTGTGCATAGTTACACAAAAACACTACGGCAAATGTACGTAATGAGGTAAAATGAGAAAACCTTTAACATGAAATTGTAAACCCAGGGACCATTGAAGACATAGCGTCTGCCTGCCCACAAACCTTCCCACAGTCCCCCACCTTATCATCATTAGCCACTGGATACAGATACAAAATAAGTAGCCCTTACAGTGGGCCATTAAAGTGTCATTTGGGCAACTGTGCATGAAGAACCCCAGATAACACGCAGTGCTGATGCAGATCCAAGTTTTTGAATCATAGCCTCATATACAGCGCTTAAATCAAACTGCACACTAAAGCAGTCAAGGGTTTCATTAAAGAACGAGTCACTCAGCAAGATAAATATTTTCCGAATGGAGGGAGGAGACACGTCAACAAAACCATACATACAAACGTGTTACAGTTTTTGTTTCATTCTTAGCAGTTGACAACAATTGACTTAAAACTGTTTTGTCTCAATTTTGAACAGTATAAAAACACGAGACATAAATTTAAAGGTGATATAATTTTTTACTTTAGATAATTTAATTATAATGTTATAATTAAATCATCTTACTGTAATTAGCAAGGGTTTAGATGCAGCCCATTTGTATTTTGACATCTTGAAAAGTGTGAAAAACAGCAATACAGACTCAGCCAATGGCGTGAGTTTGGGATGGGACTATTTGTTTGGCTGACCAAATACAGATAATAGAAGATTTGGAAAAACTTGTTTGAATGATTTACCTATTTGTCATTATTTTTAACAAATTCCATTTGGTACCACTAGAAATTATACACTGCAACTTTAAGAGGTGTGACACATAAACGATGCATTTAATAGCTATTGTTTTGACCCTTTATGGCATGAGAAATTATACTGTCAGTGAAAACCTGATGCTTAAATGCAAGTGTAGATTTCTGCAGCCTATTTTACATGTAGGCCAGTGGCCAGACCACCACTTCTGATCGTTCTTTATCATGTTATAGCCAGAAAAATATGACATTCCTCCCCCAAAGCATGTGAACGAGAGATATAGATTATGAATAGTGTCGTCTGGCTTAATAAACAGCTTTGGCTGACACAATCTGCAGCATGTTGTGACCCGCTCTACATCTGTAAGAGCCATACATTTGGTGCGGGGTTGTCCACACGCCAATGCATTAAATACATCAGAGTGTGGAGATAGCATCGCTTATAGTGCTCATTCCTGATGTGTTGCTTGTCGGCATGGTAACATCTCCCCGAATAGCCTCCCACTGGCAAGCTTTTTTAAAGACACTAAATCAGTCCTCAAAAGAAGTTTTTTTAGAACATGGAAGGGGGTAGATGGTGTAAAAAAGGCAATTTGATAAATAAAGTATTTGCGAGTTCCTTTTTTGACAAGGACAAAATGACGGGAAGAATTTAAGCATCCCGAAAGGCCAAGTAAAATTGAATGCCAAAAAACTTTAAGCTCATGTGTCTAAAAAGAAATTCAATTAAATGGGATTTTAGCGTTCTGAATGCATGAGAGTCTTTGCACAGCTGATAAGGGCTTCAGTGAGTTAAGACCACCTTTATGCCAGCAAACGATCTGTTCCCTCTAAACGTGTAATCCTTACTCGCAGCACAATATGGATAGCTGAAATATCAATGTGCTGGGGAACCAATTTAAACATATTGAATCAAGTGAGGGGGATAGTTGAGGATGGACTTCCTGTGGCTTAGAGAGCAGCCACACAAGCTTTAACGTCTCTCACTGAATAGAGCCTTGATAATGGTCCATGTCCCACTAGTGGCAAACAGTTTGTATTATTCCCCTCAATAGAGGATTTTGTATTGTCCTTCACTTTTGAAGCCAAGTACCAGTTAAGGAAAAATCAAAATTGTGTCTAAGAATCAAATGCTATCATTCTGTTAATAAAAGCTTTCAGGGAAAAACATAAAATTTGAGTGGTTTTAAAATGACAAAGAACTAGCAATGCACTGATTTACAATGGTATGCATATTTTAAAAACAGTGCATTGGACACAAGTGGGTGTTAGAGTTTAATGATCATTTTTAAGAGACAAGCACACATGAATTCTACCACAGTGTTGTAATTACACTCTTAAAAATAAAGGTGCTTCACGATGCCATAGAAGAACCTTTTTGTCTAAATGGTTCCATAAAGAACCTTTAACATCTGAAGAACTTTTCTGTTTCACAAAAGGTTCTTTGTGGCAAAAGAAGGTTCTTCATATTATAAAAAGGTAAGAAAGAGATGGTTCTTTAAAGAACCTTTGACTGAATGGTTCTTTGTGGAACCAAAAATGGTTCTTCTATGGCATCGCTTGAAGAACCTTTTGAAGCACCTTTATTTTTAAGAGTGTACCTGTGGGAAACTGGACTTGTTTAGGGGTGTCATTTAAAGAATCCAACTAAATGGCTGATCCAAATGGAACTGCACATAATTAGATTGTATGCATTGTTTACAGTATGTTATTTTAGCAGAAAATCTTTCCATAAAATATTACTCATTTAGCTGAGGTGACACGTTTGCTTTATATTGACAAAATGACAAAACACACAGATAAAGCATCACTTAAACTTTTTGTCCAATAAAAGTCACTTGAGAACACATCACACTGACACACTTTTTTTTTTTTTGTAAGAAGGAACTCCCCAGGATTTGAAGGTATATATGTCACTTTTACCTCAAAGCAGGGTTTTTATAGTTAACAAACTAAAAGCATTAAAAAACTTATTTAAAATAAAATGCATTTTAACTGAAATAAAATAAAATATAAAAAAAAATAAAACTTATTTTATTTCAGCTAGTTTCCAAGGCAACATTTCTTATTTTCATATACTAAAATTTGTACTAAAATAACTAAAAAGTTTCAATAAAAAAAACTATAAAAACATATTTAAAGTAAAACAAAAAAAGATAAAAACACTCAACAAAATTACTAAAACTTTAACTAAAATTCAAATGAAAACAAAAAATATAAAATAAAAATTCAAATTATTATCAAAAAACATAATAGTATCTAAATGACAAATATAACACTGTCTCAAAGGTTATTGTGTCATTTTTACACAACCAACATCAAATGAAACCGCAAACATTCAGACTTTTCAAACTGTTTTTAGACATCTCAAACACTTACAGTTCTCCAAGTATTTTAGCACTGAAAAAACACATAATTCAGTTGTAATAAAGCAATATTTTGTATTATTTACCAATCTATGCCATTTACCACCGAAAATAACTGAGATATATCTTAATGAGTTGCTGCCTTTTACTAATGTCAAAAGAGCTACCATATTGTAAAATTATTCACAACCATCTGGTAATTTTCTTTGTCTACGCTTGTTTGAAGCTCCTTGAGAGCCTTTCAACCAAACAGAGAACCAAGCCTCCATGAACCAAATACCAGACAGGAAAGCTTCTAGAATACAACTCAAGAAGACATCAGACTGTAACACACAATGTCCAACTGTACTTTACCTTACTGACACACCACGGCAAAGTACACCACGGCATCCATGTGACCTCAGAGTTCGGGGAGATAGCAGATAGACCTAAAATTGTATAAATATGAATAAATATATACAGATGGAATTCCAAATCAGACATAAAACTGTGTAAGGTTGTTTTAAAAAAAAAAAAAATAGAATTCAAATAAAAATAATCTGTTTAAATAAACACTGAAGTTAGACTCATGGAGATCAGCAACATTTAAATGACATCGTAAGACAACTGAATCACAAATTCAGACCCCTAAGACAGTAAAAGAAGATCTAAAAGCCACTGTAATTGCTACAGTAACAGTTTATGGACAGTGACCACTTTTTAACAGTGTATTAAAACTTAAATTTAGAGAACCTGTATAATATCATGAATCCTGAACAGAGGAAATACTCATGTTGGTGAGATGTCAAACAAAAAAATAGTGTAAAGGCAGGTAGAAAGATGTTAATAATTTCTAAAAGTTTTTAGGCATTTTTTTTTTAAAAACAGATTTGAAAATTTATGTAAGGAGTGCTCTCTTTTAAGGCTCCAATCAAGAAGTACTTTGTACACCTCTAAATTTCCCATTGCACAAGAGTAATTGAAAGCCTAAGATTACGGTTATTTAATAAATTACAGGGGAACGCACAATGAGCAGTCATTAATGTTGCCAAGAGGGTTGATTTGATACATAAATGTTTTAACGGCTTATACGGCTTACGCACTACGCGATCACATTATGCCATCTCAGATTATTAATTAAAGAAAGCCGATTAAATTATTTGCTCCATTATGTATTTTAGGGATTCAGAGAGCATTGTGGAGTGTTTCTCCTCCACCTTTTTAGCAGGCAGGATTTAAGTGCCTATTTGAAATCAATTTCTCTAATAATGATCCTAATGAGCTCATCAATTAAGTCTGCCATAATGGGATGTTAGCTCTGCTTGTGGTTATCACTTTAAGTCTGCCACTAATTTCCATGCTTCATCTATCAAAGATGATTGGCTAATACAGTGTCGGCCTGTTAGGGGTGATATGGAGATCAGAGGAGGACGCCGAGTTGAAACCTTCGCTGGTCTACGAGTGAATAACAATGACAATGATGATATCCTCTGAGACCCGTGCGTCTGTGTTTGGAGTATATGCTCTGTTCTTCTCTTTACGGTCGTGTGTGTGAGAAGGGGGTCTGCAATCGGGGCGGGGGCTCGTAGATTGGGCCGTCCTGCACATCCCATTTGAAGCGCTTTATGTAAATGAGCCTCATAATGGATTTCAATATCTCGGCCTTATTTACATAAGCAAGCTTTTCAATGGTCGTTCCACATCAGGAATCCCATTATTTGGCTCCTTTCAGGACCGTTTATGAGCTTTGCCCTCTCCTCTGACCCTCCCATTTCACACATTCCCCAAAGCACAAGTCTGTGATGACAGTGACAAGCGCACACTCATCATGTCGACGTAATGTATGCTTTGCTTAACCGCCGAGTGTTTTCTTAAAGCTCAGTGTATACAGCAGTTGTTTAACCCTGGGATTTAATAGGCACTCCAGCAGGGGCATTCAGCTCAAAGAAACACAAAACACTCAGTTGCTGGCTTCAAGAGGTGGTGGTCTATACTGGAGAATATCACCAAACCTGTGAAGAACATGTCTGGGTCATATTTCACCCCAACATCAGAAGACAAATATTATTCTGCATAAAGAAAATGAAGGCTAATTTTATAATACAAACTAAAGACAAAAGCAAACCGAGAGGAAAATGTTGTTTGCATCTTTTACTTTACAAAAGATCCTAAAAAATGCAGTCAGCTCATTTCCATAATGACCAACGCAATCTACCAAGAGCAGTGTAAATGAGCTATTATTAGCTATTGCAGCCATGTCAAGCGCAAAATGGGTTAAGACAGGTTTTTGGGGAGTGTTAAATAATGGTGCAAATACCAGTAAATTGACTACTGCAAACCTTAGTAAATCACACTGCATTATTTATTTAAATACTCTTCTCCCATAAATTTTGAAATATGCAATCAGATCAGCCACAAAGAGAGAGAGAGAGAGAGAGAGAGAGAGAGAGAGAGAGAGAGAGAGAGAGAGAGAGAGAGAGAGAGAAAAGTGTCCAAGCTTTTTTTATTGCTAATTTTTCACTGAGTGTCTTTAATAAATCCTGAAAGTTTTTTTTAACACCAAAAAAAAAAAAAAAAAAGTTTGGTAGAAGCTGTTAGTAAATCTGGTCCGTAGAGTCTCTATGTAATTATACAGAGAAAAAAAAAAATGTCCTAGGATGGAATAAATTAAAATGATTACAATTACAGAATATTCATGTATTAATAATAAAACATTGACTGCTAGATTAGATTACTACATTGTATTTTAGGTGTTAACATATTTACACTTCTATTTTCAGTATAGTTTATAATGAGCTAGCCATACAGACATACAAAATGTATAAATATGCATATGATTTATACTGCAAAATAGACTGTGACACAACCCAATGATTAATTGAAGCATGGCTTTGTTTGATTAATTGATTTATGACAAATGTTATGGAACTCATTTATTATTTCATGGTAAACTAGATAAGAACTCAAATCCCAAGTGAGTATAGGTTACCAAACGCTAAATGATATAAATGATTCATTATGCAGAATTTTTCATAAAATTAAAGCATAGACATAAAAAATAATCCCTCTCATTACATTATGAGCCACTATAATTGTGTGGTGGGGTTTGTGTCTACAAAGATACTGCCCTGTGCATGTATTTTCTTATTAGGATCATAACTATGAATTGTTGATTCTGGTTTCATACATTTCATGAAAATAAATAATTAAATAAATAAATAAAAGTAAATTTACTTTTTTGAACTCCTCCTAGGCCATTCATATGATTTGCATGACATCATCCCTAAGACACTCATGACAAAAAGCAATCAAAAGAATTCTGATTCGTCAAAGTGTTTATTAACAACAAAACAGAAGTAAGTGGCAGCCCCTCACAGACAATGGCCACACAAACAAACAAAACAGCAACTAAAATACCCCAGGTCTAGTCCTCTCTTGTCTTCTACTGCCGTCCCTCTTCCTTTTATCCTTCTTGAGCTCCTCCATGGGACTTGAGAACAGTGTGTGGTGCATTTGCTCCACCAGCCTCGCTCCATTCCCACAGCTTTCTTCCCACTAGTCACAAGGTGCGTTTACATGGAGCACTAATCGGTTTAAAAGTCCAATCCGAATGAAAATGCTCCATATAAACACCTCAATCTGAATAAAAATGCCCAAACCGAATGAAATTGTAATCGGTTTGAGAGGGGTGGGATAAACCTTTGTATAAACCGAAAAAAATTTAAATTCTGCCGTGTAAATGCGTTAAACCGATTACTTTGCATCAACGTCATCACGTCAAGAGGTCGGGTCGTCAGAACGTGACCGTGATGTCGGCAACGCAGTATTCTGTGATTTGGGGACATCGACACCACAGTAGAGACTGGATAATAGTGGAAATATAAAGTTAAAATTTCAATTATCAGTTAAAAACCCATTAGAATGGAGAACGTTTGCTGTGTTATGAGCTAACGTATCTGCTCTCATGACCGGAGTGAAAAAATAAAGCACGATTTTCTGCTTTTCAGCTTAGAAACAACACAGTGATGATAGTGAAAGTATAGATTAATCAAAATAAACAACTTGACCAAAATTTGCCTTTGTCATTTGTATTTATGTTTATTACAGATTCATAATTTCTGATCTGCTTTAATTTATAAGTAATCACGCCATGAATATTGTACGAAAACAAGTTTGGAAATGTTGTGTGATAGCTCATTGCAATCACTCTCTGTGTTCATAAAGCAACACTCCTTTGATTTATTGTTTAGCAACTCTTGGTAAGATCTCGTGTATTTGTTCCATTTAAATACTTAAATACAAATACAATTACAAAATACAATTAATTTCAGAGCGGCATTACAGAGGGTCGTACTGTTATTTTATCCCTTAATGCTTTAACATTAAGAAATTAGGGCGGTATGATGATATGCGTTGATCAACTGGCTGAGATCAAGCTATATTGTGTATATTATTTTATCTGGTAGATATATCTTTGCAACTTAGTTATTAGAAATGAGAAATCAGTTTGGTTCTGTGTGTGGTACAGAAGACGGCCATATGATTTATATGATCGTGTTCTCGCCATATGCCTGAGCGCTCGAATTAACGCAAGGGATTCAAATATTAGTCCGTTTATTCTAAGCAAGTGCAAGCAGCTATTAAAAATATTAACGCAAATACGGGCGTTTTTTCCTCTGGTGATTTGTATTTGTTGACATTGTAGCTACTTAGCGTGTCCCAAAATTGAAAGCACAGGCACATGTAAACACCATATCGGATTAGATTACGTCTCAAACAGTCCACCAAATCTTTCAGTCGGAATGATTTTAATCGGAATGACAAAAATGTGTACATGTAAACGTGCCTACAGTCTGGTATGGCCCACTATAAATTACAGTCTGGAATACACTAAATGATTTTTACTCCGATTTTCTGCTGATTTACTGTCTGGAGAAGTTGACGCTAGTTGCCGAAAGTCAGAGCCAGTCTGCAGATTTGAGTTGACAGATTTCATAGAAAATCACGTAGTGTAGCTATAATGTTCACAGACTCACAGATTTTTTAGATGCAGACTATGATTCCATCCAGGCGGATGTTTGATATCTTGAGCCGATTTAAGAACACATATTGTTTTCATTTGTCACACGTCTCCTAGCAACAAGGCGCACATTTCTGTGTGACTTTTTTATGATAAGAATAACTTTAATGTCTGGTAGTGTGTGATCCTCAGTCGTTTGGTGTGTGATGGCCAGTTTTCTCCTCCGTGACTAGTCGGTAGAGTCGGTGAGTGCATGATGCCCATAACATGTCTATATGTTGTGTGCACAAAGTTAAAACTTCTCAAAACTGTACATACAGAGAAAAAGTTATTTTCAGGAGACATGCCTAGTTTCATGAATTTCTTATGCTCAGAGGGTTGACAGAAAATTACATATAACATCTCCAGTTACTGACGTAACCTTGGTTCCCTGAGATGAGGGAACGAGACGTTGCTTTCTCCAAGAAATACTGAAGCCTGATTGGAATAACCTCAAGCATGCGAAATAGGGGGTGGGAATGCAGCCTATATAAGGTGGCGCTAAAGCCTCGTTCAGAAAGTCAGCCCAAATACGATTTTTTTGTGCAAATCTGATTGAAATCCGATCATATTTAGATAGTCTGAATGGCAGCGAACTACATGAAATTCGATTTGTGCAAATCCATTTTAAGTTACATTCACTTGGAATCCTATTCAAATCGTATTCCTGGAAATCCGTTTCAGTTTGAGCAGTCAGATCGGATTTGGCATAGATTTTTCACATTCTCACACCATATAAAAAGTAAACACGTCAGACGTTTTTGTATAAAACATAATAAACGTCTTTTCAGAAACAAGCTTGTGTTGTTGCGAACTGCACGTCAAGCGGAAAAACACAATATACGGCTAGTGTACATCTCTTTGAGTGTTGAAACCAGCGGAGACGGCAGCACGGAATAAAGTCGCACATTCCAGCTTCCTACGTTTCTGCCGCTGCCTCACAAGATGAATAATACAGTTCGACAAAATGTTGTCATGTCATAAGACAACATCTGTATTGCAAACTGTATTGCTGTTATTGTTGTTTTAAGCGTAGACATAACGCAATGGAATTGCCATTGAAACCAGCATACATTCCGTAAAACGAAAGAGTGCTTATGGACACACAAATCGAATATGAACAGTTGCGATACACTGTGTGGACAGTCAGTTATCCAGATCGGATTCCAATCGGATATGCACAAAATGGGATTTGAGCTGACAGTCTGAACGAGGCTTAAGAGGCATCCCTCTGAATCTTTCGAATGAATAGAGCAAGGCTCAAGAAAAACCCTGAGCATAAGTAACATGACATGAAAAACAACATCTTGTTTCCTCATCTCAGGGAACCGAGGTTACATCAGTAACCGGAGACAATCCCTATTGATTCAGACTCTCAACATGGCTTCAGAACGCAATGACGCCATTGCGAACATGTCAAATCACACTGTGTTACTGTGAGAGACACTCAGCCATAATTGCAGTGTTTCACAAGCAGGGAAATGCCAAAAAGTAACATAAGCCGCACATACCTCGTGATGGTATCTCTCTGGCACTAGACACACAACAGTGAAGCTTACCGTACCTAGTGGAAACACCACCACCACAGGGGTTCAAAGCATTTGGGTTGGCCTCGTCATGACAAGTGAGCTTAGCAGACCCAGTCTTGCAAAGGGTGCCGTCTGTGCAGGTTTTTGCAAAAACCTTATACAGTCCCAGTTGGCACACTGCCAAGGCCGTCGGAAGCCTACCGTTTTTCCACCGGGGCTGGTACCACAGCTGGAACCGGTGCTCAGCCAAGACTAGCACTGACATCATAGGTTCTCTTGTTCAAGACCAGCAAGGTTTCGGGGTCGGTTCAGGACCAGGATTTGGGCACCAGCCCAGGATTTTTTTGAGTGGAAAAGCGTGGCCCAGTTCCCAATTGGGCTCTGGCTCCGGCACCAGCCCCGGTGGAATAGTGGTATGAGTGATCCCTGAGTGAACTCTTAAAGCAGGGGTGTCCAATCCAACACCTGGAGGGCGACTGTCCTGCAGAGTTCAGCTCCAACTCCAATTAAAAACACCTGAACCAGCTAATCAAGGTCTTACTAGGCATACTAGAAACTTCCAGGCAGATGTAATGAGGCAAGTTAGAGCTAAACTCTACAGGAAAGTGGCCCTCCAGGACCGAGTCTGGACACCTCTGACTTAAAGGCAGAAACTTCTTAGCTCAAACTCAGCAGGGGAGTAATTATGGATTAGGAGCACCCTTTTGCAAAGTGGGCTCACATCAAAATAAAGCCCAGTTCTACTCCCTAAGAAGGGGATATGCTGGGTGCTTTAGAGGCAGGAGACTGACATAGTTTAACACTGTGAATTCAGCATGCCGAACTCCACTCATTTTAGAGGGGAGAGAGCCGCATTTACATATTCTGTCAATATACGCACTCATTTGTAGGGACTGCACTGTACCCTGTACACATGAAGCAAACTCTGAAACACTGTGATGAGGACTATCTGAATATAGGAGGCATTTTCCAGATATTAAGATAATTAATCCTCCTGCACTCTAATTCAGCTTGAACAGTCAGAGTGAGTGTTCTGATAATGCGCTCACAACCTCAGAGTGTTTTAGAGCTTGCAAAACAGATACAGCGGGTAAAATAAGTATTGCACGTCACTATTTTTCTCAGTAAATGTATTTCTAAAGGTGCTGTTGACATGAAATTTCACTAGATGATGTCGGTAACAACCCAAGTAATAGATACATACAAAGAAAAGAAAACAAATAAGTTCAGAAATTAATTTATGTGTAACTAAATGGAATGACATGGGGAAAGAATTGAACACATGAAAAAAGGGAGGTGCAAAAAGGCCTGGAAAGCCAATCAGTAATTAGAAAGCAATCCTGCCCCTTGTCAGTGGAAATTAATATTAGCTGGTTCAGTCTCAACACCTGCCAAGATGATGAAGATGAAACGAGGATGGACATTTCAGCAAGACAATAATCCCAAACACACAGCCAAGGAAACTCTCAACTGGTTTCAGAAAAAGAAAGTAAAGCTGCTAGAATGGCCCACCCAATCACCTGACTTGAATGCAATAGAAAATCTATGGAAAGAACTAAAGATCAGAGTTCATAGAAGAGGCCCACAGAACTTTCAAGATTTGAAGACTGTTTGTGTTTGTATGGAAGAATGGGCCAAAATCACACCTGAGCAATGCATTAGACTAGTTTCTCCATACAGGAGGCATCTTGAAGTTGTCATTTCCAACAAAGGCTTTTGTACGAAGTAATAAATGAATTTCAGTAAGCGTGTTCAAAATTTTTTCCCTGTCATTCCATTTTATTACACATAACTTAATTTCTGAACTTATTTGTTTTGTTTTGTTTGTATGTATGTATTACTTGGGGTGTTATCGACATCTGATGAAAATTTCATGTCAACAACACCTTTAGAAATATATTTACTGAAAAAAATAGTTATGTGTTCAATACTTATTTTACCCGCTGTAGCTTTACATCGTTAAAACGGGGCAACCTGTGCTTTTCATATGGAACTCGCCACTTTAAGGCAAAAGGGTAAGAGAAAGAAATACAGACGATACAGACGCACCTTTTGTATTCTGTGTTCCAGCTTTTTCACTCTATGCAAGAGGCTGAAGCTGTGCTAGACTACAGTCGCACAGCGCTATGCAGGGGAAGAGTTCTGAAAACAATGGCATATCCGGACTATGAACGGTGGCAAAGTCAGTGTACACAGTGGCTAGTGTAAGCAACACTACAAACCTATAAGAAAAACAGCAGCACAGCCGGTGCTTACCATAGAAGGCAATAAACAGCAATGCAGCGCCAGCATATATAGTGGTTATAGTGGCCTAGTGTGAACATTGGGGAGAAGCGACTAGTCAGCAGAAGAGACAGCAGCGCATGAGTGTTTTGCTTAATACTTTGTTACTAGATCTGTTGTTTTAATTATTACTTCCTGCTAGGAAGGAATATTTCATTTTCTACCTATTTCTTCTTCGCTTTTTCGTTGTAGTTTGTATTTTTGATTGCACTTACTTGTTATTATAATAACAGCCGTCGATCGGCTTAGTGTTATTTGCATTGCTGCCTTCCTGCACTTAAGTGCGAATAGTAGTTTCGATTTGAGCAATTGCCCTGCTATAGGCTGTTGGGTGTGCTAATTAGAAGGCGGCCACAGCTGTTTTCATTTATGGTTTCGCTAGACTGTATTTATTGGATATCTGTGCGCTGACGCGGAAGCGTTCAGCCCTTGTGTTCAGCGTCTTCGGGTGAAGACCTACGAGGATAAAGACCTGTGACTTTTACCTGCGTGACTTTAACCGAGCAAAGTAACCGACAACGCACTTAAGTACTTCTTTTATCGTCCCTTTCATACTCTCCTTTTCTGTCCTCTCTAACTCTGTTTGAAAATGTGTTTCCAGTACATTCCAGTTGTCTTTCAACAACGCTCTAACATCACACGCAGACGGCAACGCAATCTTGCCAACCTGCTTCCTATCTTTACATCTTCTACTGCACCTCTTTCTTTCTCTGTGGGTCTTTGGAATTGTCAGTCAGCTGTCAACAAAGCAGACTTTCTTTTCTGCTTTTTCTTTACAATCCACACTCAGCATCTTGGGCTTGACTGAGACCTGGATTCGTCCAAAAGACTCAGCAACCCCAGCTGCTCTGGCTAACAATTTCTCTTTCTCTCACACCCCTCGTCAAGTTGGCCGGGGTGGGGGCACTGGTCTGCTCATTTCAAACAATTGGAAATATTCTACCCACTCTCCCCTATGCAGTTACAACTCATTTGAATCTCATACGATTACTGTAACAGCTCCTATAAACCTCCAGATTGTGGTAATTTACCACGCCCCCCTGGGAAAATTCTTGGCACCTTCCTAGAGGAGCTGGATGGGCTGCTGTCCTCTTTCGCAGAAGATGACTCTCCACTCTTAGTCTTTGGCGACTTCAACATTCATCTAGACAAGCCTTATGCTACAGACTTCCATTCACTCCTTGCTTCATTTGATCTCAAACGCCTTACCATTACAAGCACGCACAAATCAGGCAACCAACTTGATTTAATCTACACGTGCAATTGTACTGCAGACAACATTTTGGTAGAACCACTACATATCTCTGACCATTTCTTCATTACATTTAAACTACATTTTGTTACCTGTGTGCTACCAACCCCTATACCAGTTACTTTTAGACGAAACCTACGCTCCCTTTCTCCTTCCCATCTTTCCTCTGTAGTATCCTCCTCACTTCCCTCACCTACACACTTCTCATCTCTGGATGTGAATGCAGCTACTGACACTTTATGCTCTACTTTAACCTCTTGTCTAGACGACATTTGTCCTCTCTCCTCCAGGCCAGCATGGGCTGACTCTTCTAACCCCTGGTTATTTGATGTTCTTCGTGAGTATCGGGCCAAACTCTGGGCAGAAGAGAGAAAATGACACAAATCAAAAGATCCGTCAGACCTGAGTAGGTATCAGTCTTTGCTTTCATCTTTCTCTGCTGAAGTCCACACTGCCAAATCATCATATTTCCACAACAAGATTAACAGTGCTCCAGACACACGTAATCTCTTCAGAACATTTAATTCTCTCCTCTGTCCCCCTCCTCCACCTCCCACCACTTCTATAACAACTGATGACTTTGCCACATTCTTCACAGACAAAACTAGAACAATCAGTAGTCAGTTCTCAGCTCTACACACACAGGACCTCCAACCAACCACATCCACTGCTAAAACTCCCATCTTCTCCTTCTGTCCCCTCACTGAGGCAAAAGTATCCAAACTTCTCTCCAGCCATCCTACAACATGCCCTCTAGACCCAATCCCCTCACACCTTCTCCAAGCAATCTCTCCCACACTTTTACCAGCACTCACACACATCATCAACACATCTCTCCTAACAGGCACCTTCCCCACTGCATTCAAGCAGGCTCGGGTAACCCCATTGCTCAAAAAACCTTCATTAAACACTTCTCTTATAGAAAGCTACAGACCTGTCTCTCTCCTTCCATTCATAGCGAAAACACTCGAACGAGTTGTTTTCAACCAGGTATCATTGTTTCTTTCACAGAACAACAAAATAGACGCTAACCAATCAAGTTTCAGACGTGGCCATTCAACTGAGACTGCACTACTGTCAGTCACGGAAGCCTTGTGGATTGCAAAAGCTAATTCCAAATCATCAGTTCTCATTCTGCTGAATCTATCTGCTGCTTTTGACACTGTCAATCATCAGATCCTGCTGTCTACCCTCTCATCACTGGGCATCACAGGGATTCCACTTTGCTGGTTTGAATCCTATCTCACTGGTAGGTCTTTCAGGGTGGCCTGGGAAAGGGAGGTATGCAAAGCACATCAACTGGTCACTGGGGTTTCTCAGGGATCAGTTCTTGGACCCCTCCTCTTCTCCA
Organism: Spinibarbus caldwelli; assembly: GCA_039654775.1. Taxonomy (NCBI): domain Eukaryota; kingdom Metazoa; phylum Chordata; class Actinopteri; order Cypriniformes; family Cyprinidae; genus Spinibarbus; species Spinibarbus caldwelli. The sequence goes on along the minus strand of CM077247.1, from coordinate 26,995,391 downwards.
CATAACTACATCACTGGGTCCCCTCATACAGGCACATGGCTTCTCCTACCATTGCTACGCTGATGACATACAGTTCTAGCTCACTTTTCAACCAGAGGATCCAATGGTAGCTGCACGGATCTCAGGCTGCCTGGCGGACATCTCGGCATGGATGAAAGAACATCACCTACAGCTCAACCTGGCAAAGACTGAGCTTCTTATCTTCCCTGCCACTCCAGCTCTAGAGCATGATTTCACCATCCAGCTAGGTTCTTCTACAATTACCCCATCAACTTCGGTCAGAAATCTTGGTGTAATCTTTGATGACCAGCTGACCTTCAAAGACCACATTGCAAAGACTGCTCGATCTTGCAGGTTTGCATTACACAACGTCAGAAAGATCAGGCCCTTTCTAACAGAGCATTATGCACAGCTTCTTGTCCAGGCCCTTGTTATTTCTAGCCTGGACTATTGCAATGCTCTTCTAGCTGGACTTCCATCAAGCATAATCAAGCCTCTACAAATGATTCAGAATGCAGCAGCACGACTGGTCTTCAACGAGCCCAAAAGAGCCCATGTTACACCTCTCTTTATCTCCTTGCACTGGCTACCGGTTGCAGCTCGCATCAAGTTCAAGACATTGATGCTTGCATATAGAACAGCCACAGGCTCAGCACCTGCCTACTTCCACTCACTATTACGAATCTACATCCCCTCCAGAAGTCTGAGATCCGCTAGTGAGCAACGCCTCGTGGTACCATCACAGAGGCTCAAAATCACTCTCCAGAACATTCTCGTTCACCGCTCCTGGCTGGTGGAATGATCTTCCCATCCCTATCCGGAATGCTGGATCCCCGACAATCTTCAAGCAACAGCTGAAAACTCATCTCTTTCGACACTACTGGACTTCATCCTAAATTAAAAAAAATAAATAAATAAAAAATCTTTGTCTTTCTCTTTATTTATTCCTTCCCTTTCTAGCTTGTACTTATTTGAACAATGACTGAGACTTGGTATTACGAGTACTTCCTCTGTCTGTTTGCCTCTTTAAGATGAATCACTTTATGTATTCCCCAATTGTAAGTTGCTTTGGATAAAATCGTCTGAAAAAATGGCTAATGTGACTAAAAAATGACTAAAATAACTAAAACATTTTCTTCTTAATTTATAAGCTGTTGCAGCAGTGAGTGTGAATTTATTCAAAGCATCTAACTCTAGCATAAAATGACACAACACAAAAGCTACTGCTTAATTAGTGGTGATGGCGGAAAGAACTGTTTAAAGAAGAAGTGTTTAAAAGTCTGGTTACACTTTAGGGTTGTGTGTGATTAATTTTATTTTCGAGTTTGATGTTGGCTTCCAAACATCATGAAAACAAGATATTTTAGGTAAAACAATTATTCTGCTGCATTCTGTTTAGTGCACATTCCATTTGTTCCTTCAAAAAAGTCCATACTTAAGGCCAGATTTACTAAACAGGGCAAATTAGCGTTAGAGCACAATTCCATAAAAGTGCCGATGGGAGGGGAAAATTCTGCGTGTGACAATGCACACATTAAAAAACACAGACGCAGAAAGATCATTTCCATAATGACCAGCGCAATCTACCAAGAGCAGCGCAAATTAGTGCCTGCTTTAAGACATGCTTTTTTTTGGGCGTTAAATAATGGCACAAACACCAGTAATTTGACAAGTGCAAACATTAGTAAATCAGGTTGCATGACTGGTTTTAATACTCTCCTCCCATAAATTTTGCGTCTGAAAGGGAAAATCCTACAAATGAAAAAAAATAAATAAATAATAAAAAAAAAACTGTACAAAAAGCTGTGTCCATGCCTTTTCAGCGCTAATTCTTCATTGGGCATCTTTAGTAAATCCTGAGAGTACTATTTTAAAGCCAAAAGACGGTTTGTGCTGGCTATTTCTTTTGCTATAGATAATTTATATATTTTACATTTCAGAATATAAAGCATGTTAATTCTGTTCTCTCTCTCTCTCGCTCTCTCTCTCTCTCTCTCTCTCTCTCTCTATATATATATATATATACAGGTGAATTAGAATGTCGTGGAAAAGTTCATTTATTTCACTAACTCAACTCAAATTGTGAAACTTGTGTATTAAATAAATTCAATGCACACAGACTGAAGTTTAAGTCTTTGGTTCTTTTAATTGTGATGATTTTGGCTCACGTTTAACAAAACCCACCAATTCACTATCTTACAAATTAGAATATGGTGACATGCCAATCAGCTAATCAACTCAAAACACCTGCAAAGGTTTCCTGAACCTTCAAAATGGTTACACAATAGCCTATACAATCATGGGGAAGACTGCTGATCTGACAGTTGTCCAGAAGACAATCATTGACACCCTCCACAAAGAGGGTAAGTCACAGAAGGTCATTACTGAATGGTTGGCTGTTCACAGAGTGCTGTATCAAAGCATATTAAGTGAAAAGTTGACTGGAAGGAAGAAATGGGGTAGGAAAAGGTGCACAAGCAACAGGGATGACCACAAGCTTGAGAATACTGTCAAACAAAGCTGATTCAAACACTTGGGAGAGCTTCATAAGGAGTGGACTGAAGCTGGAGTCAGTGATCAAGAGTCACCACGCTCAGACGTCTTCAGGAAAAGGGCTACCAAGCCACTTCTGAAACAGAAGCAATGTCAGAAGCATCTTACCTGGGCTAAGGAGAAAAAAACTGGACTGTTGCTCAGTGGTCCAAAGTCCTCTTTTCAGATAAAAGTAAATTTTGTATTTCATTTGGAAATCAAGATCCCAGAGTCTGGAGGAATACTGGAGAGGCACAGAATCCAAGCTGCTTGAAGCCCAGTGTGAAGTTTCCACAGTCAGTGATGAATTGGGCTGCCATTTCATCTGCTGGTGTTGGTCCATTGTGTTTTCTGAAGTCCACAGTCAACGCAGCCATCTACCAGGAAATTTTAGAGCACTTCATGCTTCCTTCTGCTGACAAGCTTTATGGAGATGCTGATTTCATTTTCCAGCAGGACTTGGCACCTGCCCACACTGCCAAAAACACCAAAAGTTGGTTAAATGACCATGGTGTTGGTGTGCTTGACTGGCCAGCAAACTCACCAGACCTGAACCTCATAGAGAATCTACGGGGTATTGTCAAGAGGAAGATGAGAGACACCAGACCCAACAATGCAGATGAGCTGAAGGCCACTATCAAAGAAACCTGGGCTTCCATACCACCTCAGCAGTGCCACAGACTGATCACCTCCATGCCACTGAATTGAGGTAATAATTAAAGCAAAAGGAGCCCCTATCAAGTATTGAGTACATATACAGTAAATGAACATACTTTCCAGAAGGCCAACAATTCACTAAAAATGTTTTTTTTATTGGTCTTATGAAGTATTTTAATTTGTTGAGATAGTGAATTGGTGGGTTTTTGTTAAATGTGAGCCAAAATCATCACAATTAAAAGAACCAAAGACTTAAACTACTTCAGTCTGTGTACATTGAATTTATTTAATACACAAGTTTCACAATTTGAGTTGAGTTAGTGAAATAAATAAACTTTTCCAGGACATTCTAATTCATTGAGATGCACCTGTATATATATTATCGGACGATATCGGGCGATAATTAATGCGCATCTTGTCAGTAAAGCCGGTTCTCTAATCAGCAGTGAATTCCAACACGTGCGTGATTTCACATTGAGCAGCATTTACTGCACAGAAGCTGTGTCCCAATGTTGAGTGTACACACTTTGGAGTGCATGGACTTTGAAGGCCACGCCTCCTAAGTGCACGAAGGACCCTCCGAAGTGCTTGAGATGCTCCGCCTTTGCAGGATTTCCTAATTCCGCCGCCAGGTGTTCCCGATTACTGCTCCTGTCGCATAGCAATGGTGCGAGAGGAGAGCTGCCATCCTGCCAGGACAGGTGGAGCCAGAAGTGCTCATTTTTGTTTTTGTTTTAAGTCATAATGGAGGAGACGGTGATGATATATATATATATATATATATATATATATATATATATATATATATATATATATATATTTGTAAAAAATAACTAAAAGAATAACAATACCAATATAAATAGCAGCTCAGTAATCAGTATTGCAATATCCACCCTTTAGACAAACATATTTTTTGCTCATTCTAATCAGAAAATGAAACAGGTCAGCAAACCGATACGACCATGTTTTATCTTTGATTGATAACCTCCTTTCAGAGTTAAAGAAAACAAATATATGCAAATTGTGTAAATGCCAGGGAGAATAACATTAACTTCTGAGGCTAGGAATATACTAGGAAAACTGTATTTTGAGTTTTTTTTTAATTTTTTTTTTTTTAAGAGCACAGTGTGAGCAGTGTTTGCACATAAGTGGGGCTGTACATAATGAAATGCAAAACCTATGCAGCTAACAATTGGAGGCTTGTGTAGCAGCTTAGCCTGTTGGTCCAAGGCTATTCGTCATAATCAGCAGCACTTTTCTCATTAGTAAAAATCCATTACTCGTCGACTTTATCAGCCACCCAGCGTTATCGGCGCGGCAGCAGCAATCCTTGCATGCAGTGCAGGGGATGAGAGGTGTCCTTGTGTGCCTTAATAAGGCTAGTGTTTCAGAAGTCCTCGGTCAGGTGTCACTTTATGCTAGAGTTAGCTGCGTTGAGTCAATTCTCACCCACTGCTGCAACAGGCTTACAAATTGAGGAGAAAATGTTCACAGTAGGCCACTATCAAGCACAAGAAATCAGACAAGAATTTCAGCCTACTCTCAGGCAGCAAATTTGTACATAATAATAATAATCCAACAATACCCCCAAGTGATGTTCTGTATCAGAGTTTTCAGTTTTACATTTCAGTAATATCCGTCACACTTATTTCAAGAAAATCTTTTCACAATTATTATTATTATTATTATTATTATTATTATTATTATTCAATTTTTCAGTGTTTATTGTTTATTGGTTTATGTTTATGGTCATTAACAAGGGGTAGCCATCATTAAAAAAAAACATTTAATATGAATACGATAAAACAACAATCCTTAAGTTTATAGCAATATCTATCTGAGGTCCCTCACTGAAAAAAAAAAAAAAAAACACTAATTAAAAATAAGATATAAATGATCTTGTTTTATTCAAGTCAGAAATATTAATATTGCTGAATCAAACTAAATACATTGATATGCTGCTTTACATGAGTTAAATCAGGTAGTAATATCTGTTCAAAGTAACAATTGAAGGTTACCACTTTTTGCAGTGCTGATCCATCCTCATATGTTTTGACTCATGTTAGTATAAAGCCCTTGACAGCATGCAGACCTGCACTTCTAAATGGATGGTCGTGAATGTGACACAGTGCTCAGTAGGTACATCTAACCGGTGCTCCGTGATTTCACACCTTGATTATAACACATGCGCTCATGTGCCAGCATGCACAGAGGTCATTACGGCATGGCTGAGCAGTTTGTAGGCATGTAATTAATACTGTAGCGTTAACATTTCAGCGGCGCTGGCCATGGTGGTGAGTGAGTTAATCACCAGGGGAGCCAGTGCTATGAAATGACTCTCTGCTTTTTACGAATGGCTCCCCATCTCTCCTCTTAATCTGTATTTTACGAGTGAGAAACTTTGCATTATGCAAATCGGTGGATGGGAACAGGTGACATTTCAACGAAGAACACGAGCAACAGCCCAGTCTGGTCTGGGACGCTGATTTAGACATTAGTATCTGTCGTCGCTGAGTGCCCAAGCCTTGATCTGCATAGCAGAAAAAATCTTGTTTAATCTATCAGATTTAAGGTGGAAAGAGCATGAATGTGTTTAAGGTGTGGACAAGACAGCTATTTATATGACTGTGTATGAAAATAAATAGACAGTTGCCCAGATTAAAAAAAAAAATAATAGTTTTTTTAGATAGCTGTTTGTTTTCTTATAAAATCTTTAATGTAAATCACCTCCAAATAGTCAATTACCTTAGTTTATGTCACAGTTGAATAATATGTGCAAAATATTATTGCTAATACAAATTAAAAGCCCAAAAATTCTTAATTTGATTTCATTTAGACTATGGGACTGAATATCTGAACCCTAAACAATCATAAGAACTTGTGCAACGTACAAATCCACTGTGTAAAAATTCCACAGATTTTCTCCTAAAAGTCCATTTCAAAAACAAATAAAAAGGTATAAGCAAATAAATCTCAACAAAACAAACAACAACAAAAAAAAATAATAATAAAATAAAATAAAATAAAAAGAAGTTGTCCAGAGACCAACAAAAATGCGCTTGAACAATTCTCTTTTTCTGCAAATAAAGAAATGTTACTGAACGCTCCTGCCTTATATGTTAGAAATCAGGAATGAGTATCACATGTATTCCATATATTTCTGAATTCTAAATATATTTTAAATCTAACCAAATACAAATTTTGAATAATTTAAAACAAAATCAAGAAAAAGCAGTCCTAAAACAAGGCGCTCCAATTACTGTTATAAACCCATGTTTTCAAGTAACAAGTAAATTGTATGTGTTGTGAATCTATCGGCAGAGATCCTTTATCCCCACTCCCACCCTCTTCACACTGCATGAAACATGTAGAGGCTCTGTTCCACCTTAAATGAGAGCATCAGCACAAGCTTGGCTGCCCCTGGCTAATGTTTGCATCCAATAAAGAACAAATCAGCACCCAACTTGGCTCATCTTATCATGCAGTCATAACTGATGATCAAAGAAGTCATAAAGATCCCATTTAATCTTTCGCCTATCTATCACACTGATGTCTTCATCGTCTTTGTGCAGCGGTAATATCAGCCCATTACCAAAGCAAAATAGATCTGGCATGCATACAAGGCGAATGAAGTGCTCACTTTGACGTGACAGTGTGATCAGTGAGAGCGGTAATCTGCGGGAATAAAAAAGATCTCAATTATTCGCTGAGTGTAATGTGGGAGAGCAGCTTCACGCATGCACATCTGCTTTCATATATTGTGACACGCGCTGATAAAACATCCGTACCAATTTATACTCTCTCTGCTTGACTAATCTCTAACAGCTCCCAGCACTTCTAATCACTCCATCAGCCGCCAGAGTCCACAAGAGAAAAAGAGAGCTTTCCAAATAGAGAGCTATTCAATTGCTACCCAAATGAGAGGGATATTGGAAGACTATCCTCAATTCAAATTACATTTGTAAATGAGGCAAGCTCTTTTAATACAGAGGCATTAGGGATTTTTATCTTGCAGCCCAAATATAAAGGGACATTACGGGGCTGAGCATGTTGGCTGTATTCAAAAGCTCAGGTAAATTACAGCGGATCCAGCCAAGAGGAGACGTTTGCTGTGGACCACGGGAGAATGCACCAGTGGAGACCATTATTGCAATAACTTATCTGTGCTGCGCCGTCGAAATGCATAAAATAACATATAAAAAACAACCAAAACACACGTTTTTCAGAGATTGCACGTTCAGAGGGGCACCTCTGCTGATGAGGGCAGAAGGGCAGTGGCTCTAGCCACCAGGCCACCACATTGTACACGTCCCTGAAGAAGAGAGACATACAAAATGTGGGTCCAGGACTGGAATTTTATATCAAAACTTTGTTTTAAATTTTGTCATAATCCTAAAACTTTCTGCTTATATCCATGATTAAAAAAAATAATACATTTAAAAAAAAAATTGTGTGGTCTCAGTTGTTTGGACCGTAAGTCAACCAGGGAAAAACCACAACAAAACAAGACAGAATCAAAGACTTAAGGAATTCAAGCGCTATAATATCCTGAGCACTAATTAACACCAGCCCACGAGACACAGTCGTATTTTATAATTACTCCTGCAGACTTGGGAACGGCCCCTCACGCAACTATCATTACCCCAATTATCATAAATTTCCCTGTGCACCAATTAACAATATGGGAGGGCAGTACTGCATGTATTTTAAGTGTTATAATTAAGCCAGGCTCTTTTGTTAATTAGCCTGTTCTGTCTCTTTGCTTTTTATGCTTCTCATCTACTCATTACCAGAGTCATTTAATTCAATTAGCACCTTAATTAGATGAACAGCCATGTTCTGATGTTGCAAGTCTTGTTGGAGAAGCAAGGGATGATTAGCAAAGACAAACATGGCATGCAAATCGTGGATGCCACTGCTGGAGGTGGAATGGAGCTATGGAGATGAGCCAGATCACCCAAGGTCACAGCAAGAGACAGTAATGAACACAAACATACACAAAAGAGGCCATTTTCTGAAATAAAATGGCTTACTGGCAAACATCATTGACAAAATGGTTAAAATTTATATGAAAGTAAATGGGAAAGTGTTTCAGATGCCGTAACTGGTCAACACTTCTTTTAAATTGCACCATGTTTAATTAATTTGTTGCAGATAACTCCAAGGAATAGTTCACCTAAAAACAGAAGTTCTGTCATTATTTACTAATCTTCATTTATGCTATTGCAACCCAGGATCGTTGGAAAAACGTGCCTGCGGCAACTTTTCTGCACAACAGAATTATGTAGTTTTTTGCATGTTTTGCAACACCTTAAAGTGAAATATCAGTGTCAGTTTTTTTCTGAAACATGAACGTGAATCTGACAACATTTTATTACATTGGTTTTTGTATGTATCATGGCAGTTCAGAAACTAAATGTCCACTGAGTGGCGCTAAAAGGTTAATGGTCTATCACAGTGGTTCACAACTACAGTCCTGGGGACCCACTGCTCTGAACATTTTGTATGTCTGTCTTATCTGACAAACTCAGTTCATGCTCTCTCCTAATGAGCCGATAATCTGAATCAGGTGCATTAAATAAGGAACACATTCAAAATGTGCAGAGCAGTGGACCCCAGACTGGCGTTAAGAACCACTGCTCTATCGCATTTGAAAATAAAACACCATCTACAATACACCCAACCCTAAACCTAAACCATAGTGTTAACAAAAGCAAACATGAGATCTGGTAAAAAATTAAACAATAATTTTAGCTTGCTTCTTTTAAGTGTTTGAGCTCTTTAATCATGCTCATGTTTCACGGTACTACCCAAGTACTCGAGCACTCCGCATTGCAAGTGAATCTGGCAACATTTTATAACAAGAACTACTTGTAAAATCCTTTGAAATACATATGGAGCTGCTTATGGGATGCAAACACTGAAATGTATTAATTTACAAACCATGCACTAAAGTAAAAATATTTGCGGTCATAACATAATATTTATTAATCTTTCATCTGTAAGGCTTTATTAATTAATAATCTGCCCCTATAATAATTTGAAAAGGTATAAAAGTTGCTGGTGTTCTGCTGTCTTTAGTTTATTTGAGCTGGAAAGTGCAGTAAATTGTATGTATAGGTACGTTTTTGTAGTTTATCAAAATTGTAAGTTGAAGCATGTTCTTACAATAAGCTTATGTTGTGTTATTCACTATGCAAAGATCTCTGAAATACTTGATTCTGATTGGTCAGTTGCGGCATTCTAAAGTGTGTTATTCCCTGATAACAACCCTCATCAGTACCAACTCTGAATAACATACCGCTCATCTGAGTATCACAGGCTTGCTCTTTCTTGATTCATACAAAAGCTGCTGCTGCAATCTTTCATCTCTCTTATAGTTATCGACTGTACTGAAAATGAAGTCAGAGCATTTCAGTATTAATAGTACTGTTATATTGTTTCTATGTTCATCTTCTTGCCTGGATGATTTGTATACTGTAATGGATTATTAGTTAATAAACAGGTATGATTTAAACAATTTCATCTCGAACCTATATCTCTTGTTCCCACAATTATTTATGTGGTGAAAAGCTATGTAATAAGTGGCATGACTGGCATCACTGGCAGAGCCTTCAGCAGACTCCAAATGGGTGGAATGAGGGCCTGACTGGTATTTTCCAGAGAACACCAAAATTGGTGCAGTGGGCCATGAGTTCCTCCTGGTGCATGACAATGCCTGACCTCATGTGGCCAGAGTGTGTAGGCAATTTCTGGATGAAGAAGGTACTGATTCCATTGACTGGTCCTCATGTTACCTAGACCTGAATCCAACTGAGAACCTCTGGGACATTATGTATCGGAGCATCCGAAACCACAAAGTAGCACCACAGACTGTCTAGGAGCTCATTGATGCCCTGATCCAGATCTGGGAGGAGATTCTCCAGAACGCCATCCGCCACCTGAGCATACCGAGACATTGTTAGGAGTGCACACAGGCACATGGGGACCATACTGACTTTCTTTGCTTTGATTTTGCTTTGAAGTTGCTTTGATGAAATTCATGCAAGTTGGATCAGCTTGTAATTTTTATTTTATTTTACTTTTCTTTTTTTTTTTTACTTTGATTTTCAGTGTGATTCACTGTGAATCCAGCCCTCACTGGGTTGATGATTTTGGTTTCCATTGACCAGTGTCACATAATTTTGTCCCCACCGAGTTACACAATGTATAAAGGGAAAGATTTTCAACTTGAATATTTGATTTTTTGAGATCCAGTTTGAGACAGATTTATTTAAAAACCTAGTGTACTTTTAGTATTCTAATAAATTAAATTATTTTCCTTGAAAAACCTCCTTTTAACCCTTAATTATGGAAAAACACATTATTTGATCAATTCTCATTATGCCCAATGAGAATTCTCAGTGAGTTTTTTACAGACATTTTCCAACTTAACAACGTGCTGCTTGGGGAAAAGTAAGGGTCAAGCCCTGTTTTAGATGGAATATAAAACATATCACACTGTAGGACACTTCAGTCACTGCTTGATATGTTGCGCCAACAGCCAAATACCCACAGCCATGCATACACAAAATACTATTACTTTTTCAGAATATTAAGTAGGAAAATGGACATTTATTGCAAAGCGCTGCAGTCGCAACTTGCCATATTAGCCCAGCGCTGAGACTGACATGTGAGATTAAGAGTGTGGGATTGGAGCAGAGGTAGTCTACTCTCACATCCCTGTTGACTCCGATAAGAAAGCCCATTCGATGACATGGAGGGACAAACTCAATTAACTATAATGGAGAGAGGCCATTTCAGCCCTCTGTTGACGAATGGCTACAGAATTCAGTTTTCTTGCTCAGAGAGATCTTAAAACCCGTTGAAAGGACGGGAGACAACAGGGACAAGCTGAATCAAAGGCTATCAATGAGAAATATCCTAATCTGTGGATTAAATGCCTCGCGGCCACAGTTTAATTTGAAATGGAATACAAACCATCTCGGCAGAATAACTCAAGCAGTTTTGTTGAGCGAAAGGACAAAGAGAGTAGGTTGGATAAAGAAGGCAGGTCAAGCTGGCAGAACGCTGGGAAAACACTGTAGTGCTACAGACAGTCATCATTGATCCACAGTGTGAAGCGGATAATCAGAGGTAGTTGGCATGTGCTCAAAACCCACTGGTGTCACACATCTTTAACAAAGCCTTGTCCAATGCAACAAATCATGTGAAAAATAACATCTTTTGCACTTCCTTATAGTACATCTTATTTTAAATGTCAATGCATCTAAATTGTTATTCTCAAGGAAATTCCCATATTATTGCATTAACCTGTTGCTGATTGTTTTTGTCAATCTCTGCGCTGTAATTTTCTGCCAGGACAATTTTTCTGACAATTCTGTTATGCCTAAAACACAACACAAGTGCAAAAGTGCATAAGTCAAAATAAGGGTAACACACCTGTAAAAAAATCAATACAGAAAATTTCATATTAACTTTCATATTAACATATTAATATATTAATAGTATATTGTGGCCTATTTTATGGATTTGTTTTAATATATATTTTTATATATTAAATTTCAATTACGCATGGTCCTGTTTGAGATATTACATTACCATTCAAAACTTTGGGGTTGGAAAGATTTTTAAATGTTTTTGAAAGAAACTTTCTTATGCTCACAAAGGCTGCATTTATTTGGTCAAAATACAGTAAAAAACAGTAATACTGTGAAATATGATTACAATTTAAAATAATTGTTTGCTATTTTAATATATTTTAATGATGGCAAAGATAAATTGTCTGCAGCCAATACTCAATTCTTAAATGTTGCTTTACCTTTCAGAAATCATTCAGAAATATGCTGATTTTTTAATTATTATTATCAATGTTGAAAATGTTTTTTTTTTTGTTTTTTTTTGGAAACCTTGGTATTTTTCTGGACTCTTTGATGAATAGAAAGTTTAAAAGAACAGCATTTAAAAATATTTAAAAAATACATATATTATAATTTCCCCTGAGTATCTGAAATATTTAATAAAGTGGCCAGCTGTGAACATGGTTAATGTTTGTGGGTATACTATTAAAATGTGTTGAGATTGCTATGAAGAGATTTTTAAAATTTGGTTAAACTAATTCCAGGCATAGAATTTCTGCTTGTAGTAATATATGCAACACGACCTAATTATTATTAAAGATTTAAAAAGCAAATTTTATTGAGATTTAAGCTCATATGATTAGTATGAAAATACACTTTGAGGAAAAGTGTCATTAGATGTTGACAAGAAAGTGTAATTCCAATTTTATTGTAGCTAACTACTTCAAATGAAGCCTTTGACACCATTTTGACATTGTAAACCTCATTAAATATCACAACAATCATCAGAAGACCTCATTATAATAGCCATAGTCTTTATCAAAACTTTTGCTGAAACCTGAACCGACTGAAACAACTCCAAATACTGTTATTTCAAAATGTCATTATCCTACAGGTTCGCTTTTTCTATTAATGACTGTGATTGTTCATAAATATTAAGTCAGCCACAAAGAAGTCGCCACAGGTATGATTAGACTTTTTCCAGCAACTATAAAAGATAGAAAATCACTGATTTACTTTTAAAAAATCCTGTTAATTGAGCTGGCTTCTAAAGTCCTTTAAATCCTACAAATTCAGTTTTGAGTAAAAAGCTTTGACGTGTGTTTTTGCAACCTGCCTACATGACAACTCTGAGTGTGAGATGAACATCAGGTCAGTTTAGAGCATGGAACTGATTTATTACACATAATCCCATTCAAAGCTTCATCATCTTAAATCCAGAAAATGTCCAGGTGACTGGAACAGACATGGACACTGGGCCACTTCCTAAAATTTTATTTAATTCAGAGGTAAAGTTTTATATTTACATTTATCAATAACTGTAATTACTAAATAATAACATGTACATTTATTAATACATATTTTTATTATTTTTAATTATAATAATTAAAAATGTTTTTAAATTATTTATAGCAATAAAATTAAAGGTGCAGTAGGAGATCTTTGAAAATGTTAACTTTAGCCTGATAGCACTGAAAGTGTACATCCCACCCTCGCTTCAAATCGCTGTCCAAAATCATGCCTCCTGAACGCATGAACGCACACAGTCCAGATGAGCAGAGTCAGAGACAACATTACTACAATACATCATGTGTCATTCATTGGAATATAAAGAAAACTTTATAGTACAATTAGTAACAGTATTACAATACCAGGAAGGAAGGTCAGGTTGCTGATGTTTGCCTGCCATTCTCGCTCTGTCTGCATAGCGTACACGAACGTGCTAATGACGTATCCTGTCTGCGCGAACAGGGTGCGCAGAGGTATGCAAAAACATATGTTGACAGGCTCGGAACAAGCATTTTGTTTGGACGAACATTTCTTGGTCCTACTCCTTCCATAGATTATATAAATACATATAAATACATTTAGACCACTTAACTTAATGATTGCTATTGGGATGTGAAGAGACTTTCAACCAGCATAACAAAAAATGTTTCTCAAGACAATCACCTCTTGCACCTTTAATTTAATATATAATATTATATATAATATAATATTAATTATTATACATTTTTTTCATTCACTCACTAAGTGCTAAGTTCCCTTTACAATGAAAATGTAGATAGTAAGCTGCCTCAAAACCAGGGCCAGTGGGGGATTCTTAAAGCTGAGCTCTGCTTATTTGGTTCTTATTTTCATTTGCTATTGAGAGAAATTATAAAAATCCACTAGTACAAATTAAAATCCACAAATGCAGGTAAAATGTCTGCTACCCAAGTAAATAATGCTTCACATACTGATGTAAGTAAAGAGTAAAACTGCTCTGCAAATTGTATTCCTCTATAACTGACCCATAATACTTCAAGGACAAGCTGTTTTTCTATTCCAGTGCTGATTAGTTTTCTACCACTACTTTAAAATGATTGCTCTCACTTAAGGTAAGCCATCTGATTGTTAACCGGTTGTGAAATTCCTCCCTTTAATTAATTAGTGTAATAATCAAGTTAATGGGGAGACATAAATGGTGGTCTGTGTGTCTAAGTGCTTAAATTACAGTGCTTTGGTGATCTTTAAACACAATTCAAGGAGTGATGTAGGAACAAATGAACCTTGAGATTGTTTGGCCTTAATTTGGAAGGGCTTCAGTAGTCATTTTAGGAAGCAGCTGTGAATTTCCCTAGATTATTCTTTTTGGTGAAGGCAAACCAAAACTCTATAGATGTTTTGGCATGCAGTTGAATAAAATGAAAATATAAATCTAGTTTTGTGCCTTACAAACTGTACTTATCTTCCAGGCTCAGAAAAAAAAAAGAAAACAAACAGGGCCAGAGATGTCCTATCCACTCCAGCCTTAAGAAACAAATCAGCCACATTATTGACACACCCAGTGGAATGATTATAAGAAAAAAGGGATCTTCACACCACCACCATCCCGACAACCTTCCCAGACGAAAAAGACTGACTGTCAAAACAGCTAAACAATAGAGTGGGCTTGTAAGTATCCTGCTTGTATCAACTGATAAATGGGCCGCTCTTTAAGGAACTTATCTCTTTAGGACTTGCAGCATGAGGAATGGCATCATTTGTACTGTTTGCCTGGCTGGACGAGTCAAGCTGGATCCATTTAAAAGATAGTGAGATACTGTCGACAGCAATAGACAGGGTAATTGCAGAGCCACTACTGTGGTATAAATTACATCACTCCAAATGGCAGAAGGGCCCGCAGAGAGCGGGAAAAAAATCTGACAATTCACTCCACCTGCAACCCTACCATCGCTTATCACTGCTTAACAGAGAAAAAAGAGGCAGGTGAAAAAAATTAAGTATTGATCAAATTAACAGTTTTAGCAATCTGTTTAAGATGGGTGGGGGCAAAGGAGATGGAACAAGTAAATTCCCCAGACGATATAAGGTCTTAGGATAACTCTCAAGCTCCGGAGGAATATCTACCCACGAACGACTCAAAGGTATAGCCCTGCGAAACTAAAAAAGAACAACAGCCAGTTTGAAGACAATGCTAATAACATGGGATACAAAAGTTACAATGTAGGGGTTGCAAATAATTTCTAAATGCTGGAGTTCAGAACATAATTATTAGCAAGTCAATGAAGAAAATGTGAGGGCCTTCTGGTTGCTTATTGTCACAAGTCTGTTTACATGTACAGTCAAATCATAATTACAATAAAGCATATTATACAATTAACAACAATATATGAATAGACAACAAAACATAAGTCTTTCGGAGCAAGCCCATATTGCTGAGGCCAAACATATTAATATTTATACTTTGACTTTTCAAATATTGTCTGGTACACTTTCAGTCTGACTAAAGCATTTACATGACATATTAAAAGGACTTGACATTCTTGATGATAGTCTGGTCTCTGAATACGACTTGGCTCTTTCCTTCAAGTTTAATATGCAGGGTAAGGAGTTTGTTGAAATCCAATGGTGATTGCCTTGCAAGACGTTCATCTTTATTTTTTTCAGACACGCAATTTAAATTCAGAAAGCAGTTGGCTGCAACCAAGACTCACAACCCAGATGTGTCTGACCTTAGTGGCAGACAGATAAAACATATTAGGTTATTATTTTTCCGCCCCATAAAATCATAAGTAAAAGCCAGCAATTAGTGATGAACCATAAATCTAAATATTCTGATGTGTATTTCAAACATGAATTGTTGCCACTGTCTATATGCATCTCTGGAGATCCTTTATTTGGATGAGCTATATAATACTTCCCATTTTAAAAATTTTCCTTATCATTGTTCCGAAGAGAGGGCTTCATCTCCTACAAAGGGGCTACGGGACTATTTGTGTTCTGCATGGTGGTTTTATCCATCACCTGCTTGATTTCAATTTACATGTATGTCCTAGGTTATGGCTATATTCATTTGGCTGAGGTAGTTAAATCAGTGGAGTACAGTGTAACCTTCTCCGCCAAGACAACTGACACATTATGACACATTAAAATGGGCCCTTGTGGCACTGGGCAAATAAAAGGCTTGTTTTTCATTTGTGTAATTTGTTTTGACCTGAGCTCTTCAGAATCAGAGGACCAGCACAAGCTATGCTATTTTTTCTGCTCATTTTATCTACTAAACCACATTCGGTATTGCCATTGCCATAATTTTTTATCTTATAAGAGAGATTGTTTAGTTAGGATTTCACACATTTTTGGGAGATATGTTGAATAAGATAACACATAAGAAATGATTACACATACAAATATTAAAAAAATAGTTATGTATAGCTTAAATCCATGGCAAATAAACAAATATATTTCAAATGATGATATAAATCAAAAGTTTTCAAATCACAGTCTGTTCTATGAACATTCAGGCACATTTGTCACACTAGAAACAGCATTATCACAGTGTTGTCTCTTCTAGCTATTTCTGAAATGGCCATTTCTCAAAAAAAAAAAGAAAAAAAAAAGAAAAAAGAAATTCTACACACAATACTATATTTTCAGATAGGATGCCTTTCCTTCAATGCATAATGCCTTTAACAAAAATCCCAGATCTGTGTTGTAAAAGGTCTATCTCCCTGGCTGTCTGAATTGCTTTAATTTCCAGACACCTTATAGTGATGGCTTCAATTTCCAGGGCTTTTGATAAAATCGCGCAGTCTCTCGTGTATTGGGATTGAGCACCCCGCTAAGGACGCCGTTTAATGAAGTGTCAAAGTTTCAGTGCCTAATGTTTGACATAACCTCATTCAGTGCACTTGTGAAAAATGTGAGCCTGGCAATCATAAAATATATAGCTATAATTGTATTAATATGACTTAAAATACTAACCATTTGTACCATCGGATTGTGCTGTCATTTGCCTTCCATACGTAAGCTGCTGACAATACAAGGTATAAATGTTTCATTATTGTTCCCCTGTAGATCCCATTCTCGTTCACCCCATGTTGTAACTGTGAACTAATTTATTAAAATAAACATTAAAGAGATATAATATTATAGAATAACATTATTAACATTATTATAACATTATAGAGATATAAAAATTTAATTTCATTAGGATCACTAGAATTTCTCATAAAATCATTGCTAGCAGTTCTGTACACATTCAGTGAGACTATCACAGACACATGTGCTACGCCTGTGACGTGACTTAATTAAAGTTACAATGAAATGGATCTTTTGTTCCATATCGTGATGTACGTCCAGCAGGGGCATGTTGCATGGGGTGTTTGTAGTAGTTTGTAGTAAAGTAAACTATATTAAGAATAAATGTAAGAATATTTTGTATTCCCAATATTTATGTTCTTTATTTTATTTTTTTAAGATTTTTCTAAAGATAAAACTTGAAAATAATTAGAATGAATTAATTTATTGGAATGTTTAAAATATTAAGCATAACAACAGAACACTACATATAATAGGCTACATGAGTGAACAAAAAGTGACACCATTGATCGACATTGTAAAAATGATTGTTCATGATTATGCTTTATATAACTTTTCGCTAAATTTGACATTCAGTAACAACAACTATAGGAGTGTTTAGGGAAGCCTGAAAGAAATAAACTTTACTTGTAAACTTCTGTTTGGTGCTGCTATAGTTGTGCAGAAATTGACACTTTTCAGAAAAACTATTTTTTCAGAAGAATTTGTTCAAACATAAACCAATATAACATTAAAATGCAATTTGTGAATGCTGGTTCAATACTACATTGTGGTGCATGTTGTGTACCCATTAGCCATGACTATATTAACAATATAATATAGCCTCTCTTATATTATTGCTTAAAATACATTATGCACTGCATTTCATATTAAGCAGCCCTACCAGTATTTTTCATGCTTTCATAAATGACACTGCATTATAAAGAAAGCACTATTCTTTACACTCGTTGAGTGTCTGGCCATCAGAGAAAAACACATGATTTCATCTGACAGCTCACAAGAATCACTTTCCTGCTCTAAAACTCCCTCAACACAGGCTGATATCTGCTTGTTTATTTTTCTAGCTGGTAGGTGACCATTGTGTGAGCCCCTTTTGTGGTGGAGGTGCTAAAGGATATCTCAGGTCACATCATTCGAGGGAGGTTGATGACTCGGTTAGATCTCCATCACCCTCCACTCAAGCGGAGAATATGTCCCTAGCAGAAGTACACTGTTTAGATGGTGATGGGATAGGGAACAGGTGACAGGCCGCTGACAACCATTTCCTAGGGAGAAGCCTCTATTAGTCCCCCCTTACCTCTTAACTTGTGTTTGCATTGCTACAGTCCGGTATAAGCAATAGTACTTACAGCCTAACTATGTCAATGCATCATCATGTAACATAACCAGAGCTGGTAAGATTCCCTTATACATGTGGTGTATCTGAGAAAGAAGCATCACTCCATTTGGCCTTTACATAAAATGTTTGCATTGTGCACACTTTGCTCACTACTTCTGTTCTGAAAGACAAGGCAGATGGAACTTTGCAAAAGTAGATTTGTTTTTTTTTCTCTTTTCATTCTACCTTTAAAGTCAACATGAAAACATAAAATGGCACACAAACCATTTTAGTCTTTTTTTAAGCAAAACAGGACATTCAACAAGAAAAAAATGACTTGACTGGATCATGAAAATTGGGCACTCCATACCAGTATTGTAAGGTTATAAGAATTCATATGAATTATGAATTAATTTGTAGAAAATAGTTATAGTTACAAACTGCCATGAGCTTTAGCACAAAAGCAAATGAAGCGCTAATGAAACAATCCCGACTGTACCATTTTTCTTTGCTATAATAGTCAGTTAGCACAAGAAACTCTTCTTTGTGGCTTTGGGTGTTTCAAGAGATGTCTGACACAGTGATGGCCACAATTCTCTGAGACAGAGCTGAATAATCCTGACAACTTTATAAAGTGCTGAGGTGAAGAGGTTATTCACTTAGTGCACTGGTTGGCTGTAATTTAAAACAACTAGCCCTTAAATTTCTGTCCGCTTTTTCCCCCAACCTTCATGGGTTTCCCTGAGCAAAAGTTTTCAGTAGGACATTACACACTAGAGCAGGCAGCAGATTGTGTGAGATTACGACAACATCCCAGAGCAGCGTCAGCTCTGTAATATCTCCATGTTTGCAGTCATGGCCTGTCACCCCAGCTGACCAGTGGGGACGCCCGGTGGGTCATGCCCATGCCTCAATCAACTTCAAGTGTTATTAAATAGTGACCTCCATGAAGAAAAGTACAATGTAATGATAGCTTAAACAAACACAATTTATCATCCTCCTCACAATGACATTACTTTACCCTACTGAACCCAGCCAAGCAGGCACAGTGCAATTGGCTGTGTGGCCAGTCTCTGTCCCAAAAAGAGGCTCCCATAATCCTCTGTCCACAGTTCAGCTCTGTCTATTTCCTCAGATGGAAACAAGGATTCAGACTATTTTTTGTCATATATGCTATATAAATATACTATTTAAATATTATGTACAATATAAATATTTTGAAGATTTTCCAAAAAGTAAGAGTAAAAGGTGATTGGTAACACTGGTGAATACAAGACAGAAGTGTTACTAAATTCTGCTATAGCAGTAAGATCCCATAAAAATGAGATTTCTCAAAGGTCTTGCTCTATTTACAGCTCCAGACACTCCAGGTGTATAGCATGGAGTTCCTAATTGTTGTTCATTTAATTATCAACTTTGACTCAGATAATATCATATTATCATATTAATCATATTGAATGTATTTATTATAATATATTAATTTGAATAATTTTAAGTCATCTTGGAAATTTGCTGAGGCCCCTTAAAGGGGGATTCAGGGTCCTGATTAAGAATCACTGACATACATACTTATAGGAATCTACTAGCACAGAGTCAACATGCCATCCTGCCTTCCATAATAGCATAAAGCAATAAATAAATAAATAAATAAAAATTGCAAGACTGCCCTGTTAATAACACAATTTTTTGCTACTTCCACTGTGTAAGCTGGAGTTTTATAACTTTACTGCCATAATCATTACAGGTATAAAAAGTTTGCTTTATCAGTTAACCAATAAAGGCATTGTATTGGTCAGACCCATCAAACAGGTCATTCGGGAAATGATGTGCCAAGTGGATTTTTATGAGTGTATTTTCCAATGTAGTATACGCTGCGGGTCAATGCTAAGCTGAAGTTGCTTGACACTTCATCTATGGTGCTATGATTTTTTATAAACACTATTGACTTGGCCTTTATTGATTTGTGTGAATGTATCACACAAATCATTTTGCACTAAATCAATAAAGAAATCTTGCGGAAAATTTATATTAAAAGACCTTTGTTTGCCTAAGTGAGTTTCAGACAGGCGCACTGAATGCTTTGCTGATTAACTGAATTTGTTTAAATTTGGGCATGGCAAGCCTATTAAACAATGCATTCTTAAATCATGCACTGCCATGTATGATTGAAATGAGATTTTCAACACAATAAGACACTGTTAAATAAATCATATATGCATTTTACACAGTCAAAGAAAAGGAACATAACTCTTATAAAGCAACATCTTTCAATCTTTACGTTCAACACTTACTGATGGGTATTCTCCTGCAGTGGTGCCAAATGCTTCTTGCTTATAAGAACATTTGAGGCTTCATACAAATTTACACAGACATTACAAAAAGGATCTGCACAGAATGGATCTGTGCAGACAGTACAGGGGAAATTAATTCATCTTTAAGTACTACAATTGTCGATTTGGCTGAAATGTGTAATAATCAAGCAACATTTGTGCATCACGGTTTATTCTGCAGATCCTAAAACATGCTATGACCAAAACATTGATCTGTTTAAACACACCAACCAGCATGATACAACAACTCAGGTGATTTTGAGGTGGGACTCTGTATTTGTCGAACCAATAGTCATATTTTTCTGTAATTCTGTTTAGTGCAGTAGTTCCTAAACATGATTTTAGGTAAGATATTTATGTATTACCTCTATAATTATGACAAAGCTGCTTTTTTATAAACAGAAACAAACAGAAACAATAGTTATTTAGAGAGGGAAATAATTTTTTATTAAGTTATTACTTTTTTAATCTTCTTATTTTATAAATATATCTAATATTAACTGTATTAATAATAATATATTCAAGACATCCTGCAGCTCCCTTGGAAGTCCGCTGAGGTCCCCTAGTTGAGAACACTGTTTTAGTGCCACTGCTGGTGCAGAAATCACACTATTTACACACCTTTACGGAAAAATGAAAATTGAATTATACAAACAGACAAATAGAATTTTGGCAACAAAATGTTTCTTTTAAATCACAGTGTTATCACTATTTAATATGGCACAAAATCTTAAAAGCACTTAGTCAAAACTCTAATCTAGCAATTTTGAGTAAAATGTCTCTGATTTAATCATGTCGAAGAAATGTCTCACTTTAGTGAACTGAAGGACTGCTGAAGGAGGGCACTTTTATTTTTTTATAACTATCAGTTGATCATTGCTGTTTAATTATGTCAGGTGGATTTTGGAGTAGATAACATGCTGTTATCTCCCAGTGAGAGGGCTAGAAAGGATATCAGAAAGATAAGTCCTATTCCAGCACACATGACTGCTGTTCAAATATTGTAATGTTCTTTTATCTTTCAAAATATTTAATCTTCTGCCAAACAGATGCAGAAGAACAGTCAAAGAAAGCATTAAAAATGTTTTGAGAACCGTCTATGCGACATATTTTTGCATGTCTATAACCACAGGTGCACTTACTCTTCAAACAGATAAAGCCAATGATGAAATAAGGGGTGGGGTAGAGGAGAGGCTCATGGCAATAATAATAGCCCAAAGGGATTAAAAGATCACATGAGTCAAGAGGTGTGTTAAACAGCATAAAATGCAGAAATGATTAGGCTAGATATACCTCATGCAGCACTCCACACATAATTGAGAGCATGTGCTTTAGCTGTAATAAGATATTCAGGACAGGGTCATTCGATGTTCTGCAGTGCCTTTTGAACTCCATGGATTTACACAAATATGCAATTTAAAGAAATATTTTTATAAAAGGTAAATAGCAGAAATATACTTCATTCAAGCTCAAGGACTTGGAAAAGGAATTAATGTTTTTAGCTATTAGCTATTAGTATTAGGTTTGTCTATTAGTTCAGTAAGGCATTGACAGCTAGCTGAAATTAATATATATATATATATATATATATATATATATATATATATATATATATATATATATATATATATATATACTGATTTCTGTCTTTTTTAAGGTGGAATGTTTTGAAGTGACACTATCAGCTAACAACACAAAACATCACAGAATTCACCAGTTCTTTTGCTGATACTTACTAATGATTAAGTACTGTTGTTTTTCTTCCAACATGATGTTACTTGTTAAAGTGGAAAAAAACACAAATTGATAAATTGAAAAAAATCAATTAGAAAACAAATACAAATCTGGGGACACATTCATAAACTATTCTGAAGAATAAAGCAGTTAAGAAGACTTTTTCTAACTTTCTAACTTAAGAATAAGGCTAAGAATACTTTGTATTCGCTAAAACATTTCTTAAGAATGCTCTTTTTTCTTAAGATTGTTCTAAAGACAAAACTGTTGTTCTAAAAGACAAAGAAAGAAGAATTTAAATTCTTGAAAAGCATGTTCTAAAAAATGTAAATAATGTCTTAAAGATAGAATAACCTGCAATTTGTCATAAATCCCCAAAAGTAAGAAGTTTATTGAATTCACTGTGTTGTTTTAAATATTATTATATCATTATTATGATTATTATGGTAATCCGAAGGCTGTGCAAAAAGAGGAACTTTGAGGTGTCTGTCATGATCAGTGAGACTTCTGCAAGAACCACAATCACAAACACCAAAACTTTTTTATTCTTAAGAAAATATTTGAGAGGAATTTGCACTTAAGAACATTCTTAAAAATTTCTTACATTTTATCTTAAGAAATGTCATTAACTTAAAAAAAAAAAAAAAACATCCACTCAAACCAAAATAGTGAAATGATTTCAAAATCACTCCATGTTCACTTACTGCAACTGTGATAAACTGTGCTTTATATATTTGGATAATTATAATATAATAATAATTATATAACTAATTATAATATAAATTAATTATATATATATATATATATATATATATATATATATATATATATATATATATATATATATATAAACATTTCTTGTCATGAAATGAACTGCACAGTAGTAATGACCCACAGACAACTATAGATACACTTAGAGGTGCTAAAATGACACCATTATAAAACTGGAACAGACAATAACAAACATTTCTATGACTTACCTTCAAAATTTTGCAGTCAAGTGTTACATTCATAGCCTGTCTTTACAAATCTGTTAGAATCTGCCCATTCTGAAAAGAACCAATGTTTGTTAGAGTCTCAAACTTAAAAGTCTAATAAAAAAATACAGTCTAATCATCATACAGTAACTATCAAAAAATAATCAACCCACAATCCATTAACTTCAATGTTAAAAAAGCCATGGAAAACAAATACATCTTAAAATGAGATTTAAAGATTAGTATGAATTGTGCAAATTTAAAGCAGCCAAAAGAAAATCTCAAATGACACAATAAACAAACGATGCATCTGCAAACATTTTCACTACATCCTGAGGGAGTAAATGGCGACAGAAGTACACATGAGCTATTGGAATGGGAAATCGGATGCTCCATTAGCAGCGGATTTATTCAATCAGCTAGCTCACCTCTTAATTAAAGGAACTAATTATGCTATCGAAAGACTTCTTGGCTGGTGGCTCCAAAAGTGGGTTGGCTGGCACGCCATCCCCCTCTTACCTCGCTGAAGGTGATGACCTTGTGATAACCCTTGTGTTCATCAGTCAAATTACTGTCCCCAGTAATGGTAGTGCCAAAGCACTGGAACACTGGGGCCAACTAATCTGTATTCAAATTACATGCCACCAAACAGTAAGGTGGGCCATGCAGCCATAACTCAGCCGCCGAGCATGCTAGGGAGGGAGCTCAACAATGGCCACAGCCCCCTCCCTGCCAATCAGACAATATCATACATTTCCCAGGTGTATGACAGGCCTTCTGGGGAGCAAATGATATTGGGAAAATTCATCATAAGTCTCCCTCGCAGCCGTAATGGTCAATTTAAATTAATTACAAGTGAAGGGCTGCATGGAACGGGTCAGTCTGTGCAGCACTCCTGCACTGAGGTAAAGACACACACAGAAATTGTTTAAACTGTTAGAATATGTTTCTTAATTTATTTATACTGGTGCTTGCAAACATTGTTTATGGTGTAATATTGTAATATTGCATGTGTTTGGGTTCAATATTTTGGAGTAATATCTTTATCGTAATGCTTAACAAATAAGGTAATGTACATGAAAATAGTTGATATATCAACCTTTAATTAATAGTAATATATTTAATATATTTATATTAATTATCTGTTCTACTATTCCGCGATGACTAATTAGCCAGCATGTAAAATTAAAGTATTTTCTTAGACTGGACGCTCATCAGAAAAGGTTTCATTTACTGCCACATTCCATTTACATGAGGCTCAAGCAAACAACGATGAGAAACCAAGCTAAAACAAGCACCTCATTAACAAAAATAATTATTATAGTCCTAAGTAAATTAGCATAAACAGCGTGAACTTACCTGCGGTACGAATCTCGGCATTTCTTTTCTCGATTATTCATATCCTTTTTTTTTTTATTTATTGTTTTTTTTTTCATTAATGAACACCAAAGATAAACACTTCAAGAGGACAGGTGTATTACACAACCTGCATTTACTACAACCGACGCTCTCACGACTGACGTGTTTAATTCATGATGTTTTGTCACCACCTTTCGGTTATACGAGATATAACCGCACTTCATAAAACTCTAGGATTAAAATGCTGGCAGACTGAACTTGAAATTTATTTTAACAAATGCTTTATATATGTTATCAGATGTCTGTGACATTCAGTGGTGATTGCCTGCTCTTTAAAACATTTCGTAATCTCCCATTCCTCAAATACATCATAACTTTACATTTCACAGAAAAAATAATGAACAGATTCTATTACCAAGTTCACTGCCTGGCCTAAAAAAAAGCTACAATTTGGATTTAAACAAGCAAATACTTAAGAGTTTAGGATTGGATTATTGCAGTGATTCACATGTTTCTGGCCTGTTATATGTTCTGCAAAAAAAATAAAAAATAAAAAAATAACCTTAACTAATGCAGTGTGTAGCTTTTTACTTCTCAAACAACCATGTTGGAAGACATATCCATGTATATATTCCAAGATGACAATGCCAAGATTCACCCCTCTCAAATTGCAAAACAGTGGTTCAGTGAACATGAGGAATCTTTTTCTTGAATGAATTGGCCACCACAGAGTCCTGAGCTTAACCCCATTAAAAATGTTTAGGATGTGCTGGAGACAGCTCCACAGAGTGGTTCGACTCTCCCATTGTCAATACAAGGTCTCAGACAAAAATTAATGCAGCTATAAATGCTGTGATGTTGCATGATGTGAAAATGCCACAATGAATGCACACTGTAATCAAAGCTAAATGCATTTTATTTTATTTATTTTTATTTTTTTACAGGCAGTGTGTAATGGCTAATAAAAACATATGCTGTAATTTTACTCTGCAGTTATTTTCTAGCCTTGGTATAATGGACAATGTGTATCACGCATTTAGTACGCATGACTTCATAAATAATTCTGTAGTTAAAGTCTCTATCAAACACCACAATTACTTTGGCAATGGAGAAAAATCTAAAAATAGATAAATATATATGAAAAATTTGACTATTTTCGCAGTTTATTCAGAAAGGCATCAACAATGACATTGTTTATTGGATGATAAACAGTTTTTCCACAGAAAATACGAATGCTACACACGTAGGATCTGTGTTGATCTTCACATACTACAAGATTCCCTCAACTTATTGCTATCTGGCAAGAAAGCTGAACTGTTTGGTTGGCCATCCGATCACATCTTTATAACAAATTCAACAACATATATCTGAATGAATAACATATCTGTAGGTGGGCCAGTAAACATAGACATAACTGCTCTGGTCAATTGACTAAGGTTCAGATTTAGTGAAACAATGCAGCACTGGGAGTTTCCAGCGTGAGCTGCTGTGTATCCGCAGGTCCAGCCATTCCTGCTGAGCCACAGCCAAGTAGGACTCGGGTGGGGTGGAGGAGAGCAGCTCAGGGGTCACTGAGCTCTCAGCTTGTGTCAGGGCCTGCTGGCACGCTGCCTGTATGTCCATACTCTCCAGATTATTAAGACTCCCTGCTGCCTGATCCATGACCTGTGCACTGCTTGGACCTGAGGAAACACGACACACAGGTATTAATGTAAAGCTGCTGATGTCTGTTCACACAAAGCGAAGAATCATATGACTCATGTTTTATAATATATGAAGTGGGTAACCTGTCACTTTATCTGGCTAAGCCTGCTCTTATTAGACACTTTGTCTCAAAACAAAAGTTAATCCTGACTGATGGCAAATAACATTTCTACAATGTTGCTGGTTACTGAAACTTTTGCTTTCAGGTTGATGCAACAATCATGCCACTAGGTGTCAGTATAAATCCAGCATTAAATTGCTCAGTGAACTAAATGACAGAGTGCACCTAGAGGTAACATAAGATGACCGTCTATTAGCCTAATAGCTGAGTCTATTAACCAATGTTGTATATTAACTCTAATCAAAATTAAAATTCCAAAAATAAACGTAAAATCAAGATGTAAATATTATAGTTATAAAAGAGGTGTTTTTTTTTTGTTTTTTTTTTTGCCATCTCTTTGATTAATAACATTTTGTTTATCAAAGGGGCATGAATTGAGGCATGAATCAACTTTTCCTTAATCTTCTGACATGCAGTTTCAGAACTCAATGCTTACTCGTTTGTCCAAAAATAGCTTTTACTGAAACCAAGCATGACTTGTTTCAGATTTTGTCACATTATGACATCACAGTGCGATGAAAGACCGCCTCTGCAGAATCAGATCCAGGCCTACTTCTACATCATTACATCTTTGGCCCCACCAAAGAAGATGAGAAGAATGAGAAGGAAAGCAGAGCAACACAGGATCACTGCTGGACTAAAAGTAACATTAACTTCCAAAAAACACTAATGCTAAGAAAGTGGTTATCTATTGTCAACTATGTGGATGTCTCAGTAGAGCATTATTTATTTCTTCGGTACATTTCACTGTGGATTTTTTTGTTTCTGTGCATGCTTTGCAAACAGACTTTTACTTTAAGATATGGACCTAACAGTAATGCCACAACATGTAAATGTAACATGTAAATGTAACTGTGTTCATTCTAATGCCTATTCTGTTTCCCCGTCACCCCTCGGTTCATTCGTTCGCTATTTTGTAGTGTGGAGTGGGGCGCAATCACATTCCCCTCGGTCCGTTCACCAGTTACACCTATGGAAGGATATTCCGGACTATTTTCAAAAGGAATTGCAAATTGTATTTGAAATTGCATTTTCTATATGTGGACTAATTGTGACAATCCAAACAAAATTGCCAATCTTGTGTTACCATTTGCGTTTTTGCTTTTGCGAACATACTGTGACTCCAAGTTTTGGCAGGTTACGTGCGTGACTTAAAATTTTGCAATCACAATTACTAAGCATTTGAATTTCTGATGAAACCTATCAATAACTATCAGGGGTGGGACTATACTATGGGCCATGTCTGTATTGGGAGGTGACGCCACTGACAGACACGTGAGCAAACAGACAGTGCAAATCTACACTTTTTATATTTTATTCCTCTTTTTTAATCTCTAATGGAGTGCAGGTCCAATGGCACTTAAGCGTTGCACCTGCCTAAACATCTCTCACTGTTTACATTCCAATTGATGCATGTGACCATACAGAAACTGCCTGCCCCAGATGACATTTCACCAGATCTAGGTGCAGCTGTCACAGAACATGCCACAGCCAAGTTAACTTACTATTAAAAATCATCAATCATCAAAAACGCATCAATCGCAGTGTCTGGTGGCTGTAAACAGTAAGAGATCTTGTGGCAGCCGTGACGCTTGACGCTCCATAACGGATTAAAACTGCTAAATAAAATATAAAACAAGGTGGCATATAGGTAGAAAAATGTGTATATTTGCACTGTCTGTTTGCTCATGTGCATCAATTGAAGTGCAAACAGTAAAAGATCTTGATGCATGCACGACGCTTAGGTGCCACGGGACGCATGCACCAAGGTGGCAAATAAGTAGGCTAACAAGACTCTCATTTTTCCCTGGACCATCTCCTGCCCCCCTCCCGTTTTGATATTTCTCCTGGGAAACTCACATAATTTGTATGGCCCAAACCTTGTTATATGAATAATCACATCAATATATTATTCCAAGGTTGTCCAGTTGCCAGATCTTGTATGAAACGCATCCTACTTACACAATCACACATCGTACAAATTAAAACCCATCTGTGACCTCAACCTGGCAACCTACAACCCAGTTGCGCTGTCGATATCTGCGCAGGTAGGAGACGTGAGAATTTGAATCAAGCATCAGTGGTAGAAATGGGGGGAGAAGACTAGGGCTGGGCGATATATCGAACACTATATTCATGCGCATCTAGTCAGTAAAGCCGGTTCCGTGACTAGCGCTAAATCTCCATCACCTGTTTTCAAATGGAGCGGCATTTAATACACAGAGCCGTAGTTCACTGACAAGCCACGCAATATCGCGTTCATTATCGAAGGCGATTCATCTGCAATAATGAACGCGATATTGCGTAGCTTGTCAGTGAACTATAGCTCTGTGTATTAAATGGTGCTCTATTTGAAAACAGGTGATGAAGATTTAGCGCTAATCACGGAACCGGCTTTACTGACTAGATTCTGGCACAATAGGGAATGCGGGGTTTCCGCGGGTCTAAAAAAGCATTAAATTTAGATGTATCAGATTTAAAGCCATAAAAGTCTTAAATGGTACAAGAAAGTCTTAATTATGATTTCAAGAGGTCTTAAATTTGGGGACAGAATGACAAGAATCGAGATACAGCTTTATGATTAAACTTCAAAAGGCTATGATTTCATTAAATAAATATGAGCTCTGCACGTTTCAAAGTCAGGTGTTGCACTGCTTTGTGTCCTGCGGTTATGGTGAAAACTGCTATATTGCTGCCATTCCAAAAGCGCCACCTGCTGGCAAAGAATGAATTTACATTTTCAATAGGTCCTTCTGCTATTTTTGTTCAGGCCAAAGCAAAAAACAACCCATATTTTTTACGCAGAAAACACACAGTTGTAAATGTGAACCCGTGGATCGACTAGAAGCTATGCGTTATAAAAACGTAAACAATTTATTTATATCTTACTAAATTAATATAATTCTTTGATAATAATTGTTTAAATTAATATAATAATTGATACTTTTGACTCATCCCTTTTCTTAAAAATGGTTCAAAGGCTGAAAATTTTATAAAACTTTACCTGAACTGTAAATCATGTTTTTTGGGGTCATTTTAAAGTTTAATATATTACCATAGACATTACCATATTGTGCAGTTATTGTGCGTACCGTTGTGGCTCCTGCTGTTAGCAGGGGATAGTCACTGCATTTTGGGTAAAATTAACAATTTATTGTGCAAGGTTCCAAGAATATAAGGAGACCCGGATTGCACTGTCTGTTTGTTCACACGCATCTCTCGGATTTGCAGCTGCGTTTGGCAGAGCCTTTACCGATTACCTCTAGTTTTCAAATGCAAAGTGATTCGGCTGTGAGTGACAATAGAAATACAATACAAAATACTCCCAATACAAACATGCCCCATAGTATAGTCCCACCCCTGAGACAGATTGACAGGTTTCTGTGTAAGGCATTGGAAATTCAAATGCTAAAGGATTTGCGATTCCATTTGAGTTTTGGCAGGTTAGATACGTGATGCAGAGGGAGTGAAAAAGCAGACGTGGTAATTAATATTGGTATTTAAATATAAAATCGTAAGACATGGGAAATACAGTTGCAAACAGACTTTTTGAAACCATTTGAAAATTGGCAGTCACTGTGCATTCGCGAAAACACAAACGGTAATACAAAATTCACAATTGCATTTGGATTATGTCACAATTTATGCGTCCACATATGGAAAACTCAACTGAAGATGCAATTTGCAATTCCTTTTGAAAATAGTTCGGAATATCCTTTCATATGCGCCACCCTAAGGATGGCCCTGTTTATCAGTGACGAGAGTTCAGGACTCTCGCCAAAGCTCCTGTTATAATCCTGTAATAATGATGCCGTGTACACTGCACAATGAATCTCTTTTTTACATTGTATTTGCACTGTTAGCTATACTGGATTTGTGTGCTTAATCGCAAATATATAGATTAATTAAAAAAAAAAAAAAATAAATAAAAAAAACAATTATATTCCATTACTCCTTTAATACATGTCTACATTAACAATAGAATAAAATTCGATATATCACACATTTCTGCCACAATACCATGGTTGCAGTTAGTGTTACTACAGTAAATCCATGGTAAATAATGGTGATTTGTAGATTGAAAAGTGTTTCATCTGTTTGTCAGCGCTGTTTCATCTGGATTTAAAATAGTTTAAATCACAGAGTCATTTGTGTTCTTCGCTGAATTAAAGCGCTTCACACTGTTTAGTGGTTGCGTGACCGAGAATTTTCAGCAAGTAAACACATCTGCTCTAGTAAGCTCGCGATGCTGTTTGAACTTAGCGGTTGAGCGGATAAACGGTCCGTGTGGCAGGGTTCAGATAAGTAGTGCTGTTCATTCTGCTTCTAGCGCAAAAACTTTACTGAACTCTTGTTGTTGTTTTTATCGGGGAAAATTATATCGCAATAATTATTGTTATCATTTTATCGCCCAGCCATAGCTATAATCAGCACTTTTCACAATTAATATCGACGGCTGTAACAGTAAAAACTCCACATGTAATACTTTTTTCACAAGCAAAGATTCATTTGAATGAACTTACAGCAGTGTCTAAATGGCTCCCAGCTGCGAGAGGGCAGGTAAGGTTTGCCCATAGGCTGCTGAAGCAGGCACACGACTGCATTATCCACCTGATGAAAAACACGTAGTGACAGCAGCTTCTGGTGCAGCTCTTCTGAGAGGCTGTATTCCTCTGAACGAATGAGATCTCGAATCAAGTCGAAGTCCTGTTTCAGCTGCAGAGCTCCCTGAATACTAGTGTGAATGAGGAATTCACAAAAATGTACAGTGAAAGTAAGAATGGAACATGAACCACTACAGTAAGACCGTTGCTCCACCACATTTACTAACCTAAACTTGATCTTCTGTTTAAGGATGTGTTCCATCCAGGCCTCCATGAAAGCCGTCATAGCCTCAGTGAGAGCAAGAATACGAGCATCATCAGGCAGAGGCTGAACACCCTCCAGCACCTGACCAATCACACTCTGAGCTGCAGAGGCTGCATAAACACTAGGACTGCTGGGCAGCTCTGAAAATAATGTACAGCATTTTAAAAATATTTAGGAGGATTTAGCAGACCCAACCCCCTGTACATTTTTATTCACTGCATCTGTACCGGTTTTGTGATTGATTCTCCAA
This sequence comes from Spinibarbus caldwelli, assembly GCA_039654775.1. Classification (NCBI taxonomy): domain Eukaryota; kingdom Metazoa; phylum Chordata; class Actinopteri; order Cypriniformes; family Cyprinidae; genus Spinibarbus; species Spinibarbus caldwelli. The sequence goes on along the minus strand of CM077247.1, from coordinate 26,963,597 downwards.
TGCTTTGCTGATGGCATAGTTTGCTCAAAGATCTCCACAGACATTTTCTTACAGTCTATAGAAAAGGTCCTCAGGACAAGATCAGAGAAAGCCTGCAATATCAGACAAACAGAGTAGGTCATACTTCATTAAAAAATAACCGATTTTTTCATTAGGTATTTTATTAAAGAGGTCATTTCATGTATTATTTTAATGTTTCCCTATTGTTACATTATAATGTTAATGCCACCAGTATTCACCGTCTATTGATTTAGTTTTGTTTTTTGTATTTTTTTTTTCTTTATTTTGAGTCGATTTTTTGAGTCGATCAAGGCTGCATTATTTTAATTGAAAACAGTAAAAATAATGAATGAATATTGATGTTATTGTGAATGAATATTATATTATTTCATATTTAATATAACTGTTTAAACTGTATAACTGTATATTTAAAATAACTGCTTTCTATTTATATTATATTATGTAATATATTCCTGTGATTCAAAGCCGAATTTTTAGTACCAATTCTCCAGTCTTTAATGTCGCACGATCCTTCAGAAATTAATTCTAATATGCTAATTTGCTGCTCAAGAAACATTTCTTATTGTTATATTATTATTATTATGTTGAAAACAGCTGTGCTGCTTCATATTTTTGTGGAAAGTTACCTTCTTAGAAAGATCAAAAGAACAGCATTTATTGGAAATATAATTTTTTGTAACAAAGTCTTTACTGTCATTTCTGACCAATTTAATGCATCCATGCTGAATAAAACAATTAATTAATTTCATACTGACCCCAAACTTTCGAACGATAATTCACACAATTTGATTTTGTATCATAATAAGAGACACATTAAAAATATATCACCATTTACTCACCCTCATGTCATTCCAAACCTGTATTATTTTCTGTGGAACATAAAAGATGTTTTAAAGAAATATCTCAGTGTCAGTATAGTGAAAGTCAATAGTCACCAAAACTGTTTGGCTAACACCATTCTTCAAAACATCTTCATCTTCACAGAAGAAAGAAAGTCATACAAGTTTGAAATTACATAAGGGTGAGAAAATTACAACAGAATTTCCATTTTTGGGCGAGCTAACCCTTAAATTACACAAGAATTGTGTAATGATGATAGAATTTCTTACTTGTAGATCTGTAAGTGCCTTAGAGAGTGAAGCTGTCTGCTGAATTATCAGAGGGTGAACTGAATTTCTGCTGGCGGCTTGAGTGTGGTGGACCAGGCCCTCCACTGAGTCCTTGAGATCCTGAAAAGAAAGACAAATAAACATTTATCAAAATCAGAATATATCCTGCATCAAAAAGATGCATATTTATGCATGGAGGTACTTCAAGTACAGTTTAAAGGTCAATTTACCTTAAGATCTCCTTGTGTGACCAGTAGGAACTTAGTAAGGGACCAGGAGGCCAGAAACTGGTAGGCTTTACTCATAACCCAGACAGTAGAGGACTTGACAGTTGCAACAGATCTACATAGCAATCCCAGGTGATTTTTCTTAACTCTCTTTGATCCACTGTCAACTAGTGAAAGACATCACACATTTAATTAAGCACCAGAAGGATGAGGTTATGTGATCTTATGTACCTTGAACAGTGTCCAAACTAGGGATATAAAAGTACTGGTACTTTGCTACCAAGTAAATATTAAAATAATAATATAAAACATATGAAACAATTTTTCCAATTAATACATTTCTACAGTTTCTGAAGTAATTCTGTTGATTTTATTTTTATTGCTTGTAATTATTATTTACATTATTATTTTTATTATTTACTTAATTTTTGCTGTGAAACGGAGTATAAACTATGATTCAAAAGTTTGAGATCAGTACATTTTTTTTTTAGAAAGAAAGAAAAATTAATATTTTCATTCAGCAAGGACATATTACAGTAAAGACTAACATTATTACAAAAAAACGTATCACTGTTTCTACAAAAAATATTAAGCAGCACTGTTTTCAACACTGATAATAAAAAGAAATGTTTCTTGATTTTTGGTCAAATAAATGCAGGCTTGGTGAGCAAGAAACTTCAAAAACCTTTAAACATCAACTTAAACTTTTGAATGGCAGTGTAGCATCAACTAATAAAATCATGACAACCATATTCTATTTATCATCCTGACAATGACAAAAGTGTGAAGATGAGTACCTGACTTCACATCTGGGCACTGCAGTAGCTGAAGAACAATATGCAGAGGTGGGAAGAGCTGGAGGATGAGATCCATGGTGGCAGTCCTCACGGCACATCTTTCCCGTTTAAATCCAGGGACACACTTCTCTTTTAGCCCTGAGCCCAGCGACAAACACATCACTACAATACAACAGGACAGAATCAAAAACTGACATCACTTTAACCGTCAATAATGTCACTGAATAGTCATTGCATCTGAATAGTCATAATTTGGTTATTATAACTCACTTTCATCCCACTGTGTGAAGGCAGTAGCAGACAAAATATAAGAGCAGAAATTGCTCAAATTTCCTTTACATTCTTGTGGAATGAGGTCTACAGAGACAAAAAAATAAAAAAATAAATAACAAATAAAAAAAAGGAATGAAAAATAATTGTGAAAAATCATGAAAACACCTCTTTGATTTCAAAATAAGAAAAGTCAGATTCCAGGAAAGAGCACTTGAGCTTAAAATACTAGAGATGAGCAATATACTTTATTGGTATTAGCAAATACTTTCTATGGCAAGTCTCAAAAATATTTAAGAGATGTAAATGTTGTAATACGTGAAAACAAGCATAGAAGAGACCTCTTCCTATCTGTTATTGGCTAAAACAAAAGTAAATATTTTACATAAAGAAAAGTCTAAGATTTTTAAGATCTTACATATAATTATTTGTAAAGTACATTTGTAAAATACAATAAAAATACGCAATACCAGTTTCGGGTCAGTAAGATCTTGAATACTTTTGAAATGAATACTTTTATTCACCAAGGATGCATTAAATTGATCAAAAGTTATAGAATATTTCTATTTCTTTTTAAACTTTCTTTTCATCAAAGAATCCTGAAAAAAATCTAGCACGGTTTCCACAAAAATATTAAGCAGCACAACACTGAGCAAACTTTTGAACGGTAGTGTATATCATGTTTATACTTAATTTATGTAAAAAGATACTTTCTTTTTCTTTTGATTTTGAGGTGAAATATGATCCAGACATTTCTTTGTGAGATTCAACCATTAGCATTACATATCTTTTCTAAACACATTACACATAAATTTTTTAACATTTGATACTTCAACCCCACCTGCACATAAGTACCTTCAATATACGAATGTTTGAGCCATGTGACAAAATGTAGCACCATTTCATCATTCCACTGGTTGATACTTCCCAGAGTGCTGTTGTATGGCTGATAATAAAAGTGTCTCACAACTGCTTTACCAAACTCTCTCCATAGCAGCTTCTTATAATAAGAGAAGAGCTTCATATATGCGTCAGACTTCCTGACATCCTTCGCAGCCACGTTGTGGGTCCTGGAGGTCATTCTGGGTCTGTTTAGCAGTCTCTCTTCTCCTTCACTGGCCCCATGACAAATCAGCACAGAGCCCTCCAAATCAGCTGTCCTGTCTAAAAGAGGTTTTTTGGGAATAAGTGGAGGCAAGAGATTTGTTGAGGTCACTAGGACTTGAAAGAGGGTATCGAGACACTCTCTGTCTCGAGAGATAAACAAAGAGAATGGAAGATTCGAGGACCAGAGGCTGTGAAGGGGCTTTTGGGGCACCTCATTAACAGCAGCTTGAGGTTCAAGTTGTACTGCATGTATGTTTATTGTGGGCGATGATGAAAGCTTACAATTGAGATTAGAGTGTGCAAAGTGACTCTTAAGTTTGTTGGGGTTTTTTGCCATATGGAGGAGGTTACTCTGCTGGGAAGACCATGTGTAAAGTTGTTCAGCTGCTTTCTGAGCTTGACTGTGGGCCAGAATCATCATCAGCTGCTCAACTGGGAATGTCTTAGGACCATTTCTGTTTCGAACCAAAACAGATCCCAGCTGCGGCCAGTATGAGCTGAACATGAGCTGTGAACCCCAGGCAGATTTTGTACCCTGGATCCACTTGTCTTCTACGATCTGGTTGTACAGCTCAACCGCACACAGCAGGTCCACTAAGGCATCTCTGGGCACACGGTCTAGCTGGGCAGCAGCCAAAGCAGAAAGTGCAGTGTGGATGCACTGCTCCATCAACCACAAGGCCTGGAAGCCCAGCAAATGTAGAGTTTGCCGCATGGAAGCAAGGGTCTTCACACGGCTGAAAAGAACACGGCGGAGATGGAAGTCAGATTGAGCTTTGGCCCAGAGCAGATCCCAGTGGTTGACATGAACCTGCATTTCTTGGCACAAAGCTCTAAGGCTGAGGTTCCATGTGGAGTTGGGCTGCTCAGCTACTTGCCCCCTGTCAGCCAAAAGGAGATGAGTCTTCTCCAACACTGAGTCCAATTGCACCACAAAGTAGGTGGCCACATGTGTGCGACGGCTGTACTCATGGAGGAAGATCAGCTGAGCTCTGTGGTCCATCAGGTGTTGTAGCTGGCAGTAATGCTGTCTGAAGGCTGCAGCCTGAGGGTGGTGGTAAAAATCATCTTCCTCAGAGGAAGAAAGACCCATGACACAGCCAAACAGCCTGCCTCCTGATGCAGGATCACGGAGCGTGTGGCATTGAGAGCTAAGGCTCTTTAAAGTTTGACCAAGACGTTGGGTATTTCTGGAGGAACAGGAAGTGATGCTCTCACTCTCAGAGTCCCAGCTGCCATCGTTGTCCTTCTGTCCCATGAGCCACTTCAGATTGGGGTTAAAACGGTTATGAAACAGAGCCTCTGTCCTCTGGAGGGATTTGGTAAATGGACCCTTGTACCAGGAAGCTGGGAGGAAACAGAAATGCAAAATATGAACTAAAAAATGTTTCAATGGAAACTCATATAAAACAGGGTTTGCAACTCTAAAGTCATTAGCATGTCATGTTTTTTTTTTTTTTTTGTCCTTTTTCTGAAAATCATCAGGGAGGACCTATATATCTCTAAGATAATATTACCCATCCACTTTTATAGGTCAAATTAAATATTGTATGTGGATTTTTTTTTTACATTTATTTTTTTATGAGGTTGCCAATTTTTACAACCCAAGTCGAAGGTTAAATTGTTTAAGAAAATAAATATGCAAAAAAATTGGTGGCAAGTATCAGATTTAGTCTAAATTAAGCTGTCCTTTAGAAGAGGTCTGAAAGTTTGGCATCAAATGTCAATTTGTAGTAATCCAAGACTGTCCATTTGCCCAGGCTCCAGCATCCCTCTGTCCCTACACTACATAGGAAAAGCGTTTGGGAAAATGAATGAATGGATGAATATACTAATAAGAAAAGAAAAACTTTGATCAGTTTTCTTTCAGTAAAGGCTTGATTACACTAAACAATGTTTAAAATCTGAACAGATTTTAAAACACTAGGCATCATTCACTTGCATACTTAGTAAAAGGTTACAGAAGAAAAACTGGGCATCATTCACTAAATGACTGAAGACTTTCACAAACTACCAGACTTTAACGTCAAACTCACAAAGAAATATGTGCCTCATTACTATGAGATGCAAGACAAATGAAAACAATAGCTGGGTCTGAAATCACTCACTCATTCACTAATCCCTATATAGTGTACGGCAACTGAGTGCACTATGTGAGAAAGGAGTGAACAAAATAAAGTGAACGAATTCGGGCACTGACATATATGCTGTGCATCAGAGAGCTGGAGCTGTTGCAGAAACATCTGTGTCACATATGTAAGTTTATATTACATGTACCTTATTTTAGGATTTTTATTATTATTATTATTATTATTATTATTATTATTATTATTATTGTTTTGTAACGCTTAATATGTTCATAATAATTAAATACTATTAAATTACTGGCAACAAAAATAACCATTAATTTCACATTAGGATGAATACGCTACCTACTGTGATTAACGAATATTTTTTTTTTAAATCATCCACCAAATTATCATCACATCTCTATCATCTCTTGTAAGTTAACAACACCACCACCTCAGAAAATTATTAAAACATTAAATTAAAGTTAATGCCTAAATAATACATTTTAATATTAATAATGCCTGAAATAAATGTTAAAGCAGAAATAAGAAAGTTGTAAACGGCATCTCTCATTCAAACACACTCGCTCCCAGTAGGCTGTCTCTTCCAGCTCATCAGTCCTCTCCACATTGGATTATGGAAAATAGTGATTCAGCAAGTGTAAATCAGAGAGGACTATGGATAAAAAGTAGTGAACAAATGCAAGGAATGAACTCTGGCACTATATAGGGGATAGGTAGCGGTTTCAGACACAGCTAATGTGTGTTCTAAAATTGCCTCAAAATATCAAAGTCCATTGTGTACCCAACTTGTGGAATGTGCCATTAATTGTTTAATAATGTGATATAGAGTGCTGTAGTGATGAGGTATTTTTGTAGGCCAGCCTGGAAGTTAGCAACACCCTGGTTCCATCGACAAACCCAATAGTTTTCTATTGGCATTTTGATTATTGCAGAAAACAAGCTCTGTGACCAACAAAAGTTTTTGATTCTTGAACATTTTGTTCTGAACTTTGAAGCTAATTCTTTGATAAAGTCTGTATGGTGCCCTGGTGGCCTGTATAAAACAGTCTGTCCCACTTAGCCACTTGTTTAGCAAACATCTTTTTCAAGACACACACAAAAAAAAAAAAAAAAAATTAAAAACAAGTGGGATATTACTAATTTATTTTATGTTGTAGAATGAAAGATGAAAATATCTTGAGGCTGTGTTAACCATAGACCTTTTTTTTTTAGACATTTAACCAAAAACCTGTTCAAAAAACCCATTGACTTTGGGACAATGGAACCAGAAGTGAAAAAAATGGTCATTTATTTCCAGGTTTTATAACTCATTCCAGCAGCAGACTATTAGCTGGGTAATAATGAGTCATGACCTCTGCATTGAAGTGATATATATTTATGTAACATTACTGAATGTGAAGAAGGCTAAACACAAATCTTACCATCATATTTATAATTTGAAATATATTCCTCAGGAAGTATCTCTGAACAGTCAATTTGCATCCTCTGTGAAAAACACCATTAAAAAAAAATAAATAAAAAGATTAGCAAAAAATATACATGATTGAGTACACCTTGGCTCCTCATTTCTAATTCTAGAAAGATTGAAAGAAATTTACATCAAAGATGTGCAGTGACGATAAGAAGAATGGCAAATAATATGCTGTAAATTATTTAAGCAATACACTGGCGTGTATGAAAATATGAGTCATTGGGTCTTACCTGTCCATTATTAGAACATTGATTTTCAGGACTGTCACCAACAGAACTGTCTGTTTTTTCTGTTTGGGATCAGAAATGTCATTATACAAGAAAATGCTGAAAGTTCAATGTTACTGACTTCTGATTCTGTTTTATCATTTTAATTCTGCACTCTGATATAAACTGATATTAACAGTGAAACGTTTGAATGAGTTTAACTTTTAATCTTCTGATCAAAAGGCTTCTGCCGACAGGCTTGAACTCTGCTATGCATTAAATGTTAATGGTTATACTTTATTTTAAATGAATATTAATTAACAACATTTACTTACTACATAGCTAAGGTTAGGGACTGTTAACTGTTTGTTATTATGCATAATTTACTGTTATTACTACCAGTAAGTACCAGTAAGATGTGTAACAAGGACAGTGAAAAAATTAAGTGCTATATAATTAAAAATTATCTTTTTTAAAGGATGAGTTAGACTGGACAGTGAAGGAAAAGCAGCGAAAAAGTGTATTTCTCCTCCTATACTCTTTGGTTACAACCTCCATGTGTGGTCTTTCATAAGTTTCATACTTTACAACTACTTTACAATTATACAAAAACTTTACAATTATTCAATACTTTACAATTATTCCAAAATGAAGAAAAACATAATACGGTAATAATGAAGAATGAGTGCACTACTGTTCAAAAGTTTGGGGTCAAGAAGATTTTGTTTTGTTTATTTAGTTTTTAGGGTTATTTTTTTTTTTTTTTTGACTTAATGGGTGGACTAAGTGCATGCTAACTGTTTTATAAAAGCAATAAGCCCTGTGGTTTACAGTAAATTTAGAAGACCTAAGAGGCAGCATTAAGCACATGAAGCGGAGCTTCTTGGGGACTTTAACATTATTTAAAAATTTTCTTTTGATGATTCAATGAAAAAGAAATTGTGAATTTTTTTTTCTCTCCCAAGTTTTTAATCTATAAATACATTAAGCAGCACAACTGTTTTCAGTGTAAAAACATTAACAAACTACTTTTAGCTTACCATGAATAACCCCCAAAAAGCTCAAGTATTTCCTCAGCAGTAGCTTAATATATGTCTATTATGTAACACAATGTAGACTTAATCAAAAATGTTCTCAAAAATGTTCATTAAGATTGAGTGATAATCATGTGTTCCAGTCTTTTTAAATGGAACGTCCGGTTAAGGCTAGAAGGATACGTATGGCATTACTGGGCATGCGCACATCAATACAGTGTACTTTTTGTCTCACTGTACAACAATAATTACTATTTTTTTTCATTATTGTAAGGGGTAGGTTTAGGGTTGGGGTAGGTGTAGACATTAATAAAATACAATCTAATAGGTAGAAAATTAAATTTTTTATTGTTAATTTCCGGTCGGAGCTGTATCCCTTCTAGCCACAACCGGAACTTCCCAAACCGGAAGTGTGTCCTATAATTTAAAATATAAGCTCGCTAGGAAGAGAGTGGATAAATTACATTTTAAATGCTTTTAAAATAGAAGACAAAGAAAAATGTAGAAAATTCACTGATCTATAATAGAGAAAATTCTATTTTGGCAAGTAACAAATAAAAAAGCCTGGTTAACATTAATAAAGCTGGTAATCTCTTTTAAAGACATTAAGTCGCAGGACAAAAAGATTAAAAGGTGAACGTGGCACCTGCTTGCATGTGTGTGTTTGTTTTGGTGACAGTCTGTCTCTCCTGAGATCCGCCTGAAGAGTGAGCCATTTCCACCTCTAACCTATTACATCCCTCATCAACAGTCAGATCAACAAACAAATCAAATACACATTAGATGGAACATGATATGGACAGTAACACAATTACATTGTTAACAAAATTATAGCAAATCTGAGCGTTTACATGTTCATCTCAAAGGGAAAGTAGGCTTAAGTTTCATCTCTACTACGAGTTTAGTCCATGAAATAAAATGACAAATGAATAATAATTAGCAGAGAATGTTTTACAATACTGCTTTGGCTACATACAAATAATCTTCAACTATAAATAACATTACACGTAACAACATAACACTAGGTTGAGACTTACCTATCATTGTAACCACATGAAAACATCCAAATCCTGATTTAATCCAGTGTTTTAGTTTAACGTCCACCCCGTGTCTGTATCCTCCATCATTTTACACTAATGCTAACAGGCTAACTGTTGTTAACTAGCCAGTCCACAACAAGTGCTCGGGAATAGCCCGCTAATAACAACATCTTTTATTAGCGCACATGATAAAACTTCAGTTAAATAGCTATTATAGGAAGACACCTATTATGAGGGGTAGGTTAGTTAATCCTCAGTTAAGCACATGCACCGGAATTAGCATAGCATGAGGACAACAGAGCCAATAAGAAGAGAGAACTCTGGCTGTGTCTCTATACCTAGTGAACTGCCTTCTTCTTCTTCTTCTTGGCTTTGCAACTTGTAATAATTGCATATCGCCACCTACTCTACAGGAGTGTGTAGAGGGGACTTGACAGATACTTTACTTAACTCATTAGAGGAGGAGAAAAAAAAATACACTTTTAGTTTCTAAATTCTTCTTATTAATCCAGTATTTTCAAGAAACATAAACAAAGCTTTTATAGCCATTTCTGCCTATATTCATGGTATTTATTGCATCTGAACAAGACGTTCTACATCTTCCTTGGTTTGACATCTTGTGCATAATCCATTACTCTTCCCTAATATCTGCAATGTATCATTCAATCCGGTATGACTTAATCTCAGCCTTGAATATACCACTTCTTCTTGCCTATTTGTCATATTTATCCTTTTTCCTCCTACTTTTGCTTGGTTTATATGATAATGTTTTGCTTTAGTCTCAGACTCCCATTCTTTTTGCCATATTTGCATTATTTCATATTTGATTTTGGCTTTAATCTCTCCTTTTCTCATTGAAGTATTAATTTCTACTTGCTCTTTTTCCAATGCTTCTTTTGCTATCTTATCAGCTTTTTCATTACCTTTGATGCCAATATGCGCTGGAACCCAACAAAACTGAACATCTGTTCCTATATTTCTAATATTTACTAGTATATGTCTAGTTTCGATGATTAAATCTTCTCTTAACTGAAATACTGCTTTCTAAACTTTGTAAGACTGCCATTGAGTCTGTACATATGACTGATTTAATTGGTTTATTTTCTTATATCCATCTTAAGGCTGTAATTATCCCAGACATCTCAACTGTAAAACAGAAAGGTGGTTATAACCCATTTTTTTGTTAAATTCTGGAATATAAATTCCTATGCCACAAAGACCTTTTAGTTTTTTGACCCCATCTGTAAATATTTTAAGATATCCGTCATATAATGAAGACAAATATATTTGGCCTTATTTTGCAAACTTTGATAATCTTGATATTCTCTTTTCTCTTGGGGGGGGGGGGGGGGGGGGGGGTGCTTTTGAAAACTTTTTATAGTTTTTATACCACCCGTCTTTTTAGGCAAGTAGGCTGCCAGATAATCATTTGATTCAGACAGGGACGTCGAGAGCGGGTTCGCGGGATGTTTTTATCCCCACGGATTAATTAATCGCCACATCATTCGCAACACATTTAATCTAATATTAAAAATTTTAATCGCTTACCATATATCAATATATATATATCGATATATATATCGAATCATTGCGTGAAACTCATGATTCGTAATTGGTGCATTATCACTTCTATCATTCTTCCTTTTCACGCCCAGCGGACACGCGCAGTAAGGAGATATAGTGAGCGGAGACTTTCTCACACTTAAGTATCAGCAGGTAAAATTAATCCAGCAACAAAACATAAAGGAGAAGTGAAATAACTGAAAAAGCACAGCCAAGTTGGCAGTGTGGTCACAACGAGAAAATGTCTCGGGTTACTTAGTGTAACCATGCTTCCCTGAGAGGACGGAACGAGTCAAACGAGTGGGCAGGGTGTGTCCACGTACCCGCTATAGCTTGGTGCCTGAGCACCATTAACCTTTCGATTGAGCAAGAGCTATTTATGAACAATGAGGTGGTTTTACATGGAGGCCTATGCAATTTCTCATTCCCTTCTCTCAGGGAACCATGGTTACATTGAGTAACCTGATATGTTCCCTTTAGAGTCGTTCGCTTGACATTGTGTACTAGCCACTTTGGGGAATCGGTATAAAATCCCTGCCGTATAAAAACAATGATATTTCCCCAACACTATACCAAGCTGACACGGGGAAACATCATACATGCCCTAGCAGGTGAATACATCAAGGTACGGGGCACCCCGCCTCCCCAGGACAGGTATATGACCTATTTGAAACACAGTCGAGTGATGCAGGACTGACAGCACACAGTCGAGTGATGCAGGACTGATGCGCCACAGGGAGTGAAGCAACAAGTGTATTGGTGCATAAAACATTCAACCAGCTCACACGAGTGAGTTACATGTACATTGGCAATAAATGCATATAACATTAAACCTGCTCCTATCAGCGGGTTACACAGACATCCATGGCATCCAGCATAAATCAGCGGGACAAGCTAAGTTCACAAGCATAAATAGTAGGGCAGGCAGCTTACGGCTGAAGCCCCTGAAGAAATCCTTACAACTCTTTAGACCTGTAGCAGAGGGGAACTTGAACCCAGGTCTTCTGCAATTGGTTTAGAACTCATGCCATGAGCTCTGAACACTGACCACCACCAACCACTTCAAATAAAATGCAGGAATGCAGCAAACTGCGTTATGAAACATGTTAGTCATGCATACACAGCAGCTACTAATGCAGGCATAAGCAAAGCACATCGGTCTAACTACCTAGCTGAAACGCGCCAGAGAGGGCATTGGCCAAGAAATAACTCAACCATCCAATGGTTTGCTCAGCCATCTTCCCCTTCACAGACAGAGCGAATGACGTGAAAAAAGGAATCTCCCTGTCGAGTAGGCACAAACCTCTATTGGGCAGTCAACTCCTCGGGAAGTATAAGCCAGGCAAAAGTGTCCACTATCCAGCGCAATCCAATGGCCGTCCTTAGTGCCTGCAAAGCAGACAAACAGCTACTCAGACACACAAAGCCAGTTGGTTCTGCTCACATAAGGATGCAATGCATGAACAGGGCACAGAGCGCTCCTTGAGTCACCTCGTCAGAGGCCTAGGTCGGGGGCATGAAATGCTTATAACCTAGGCTCTGAATGGTTGTTGTGTATAACCATGTCTAGGTGTGAGCCTCACCATGCAATACTTTGGTCCAAAAATTCATACAAGTGCTGTTGACAGAGAGAGCTTGCAAATCCCTCACCGCTTCCCACAGGCTAAAGCGAGCACTATCAAGTTGCTCGTCCCAGCTGGCTCAAAGGCAGTGCGCTAAGCACTAAAGATAAGTCCTCATACAGGCATCAGACGATGACAGGGAGGATTTAATGGTCTCGCTGTCCAAAGAAAGCTCGTTATTAGGGGGCGTTTACCCACAGAGCAACCTTCTAAATTGTTATGATAAGCAACGATGGTGGCCACATAAACTTTTAACATAGAGGGTGATCTACCAGCATCCAGCCGCTCCTATAAGAAAGCCTGAATAACGGATAGAGCACAATCATGCAGGTCTTCATTCCTGCCCATACACAAGTTCACAAATATTTTCCATAGAAGATCAGGGCATCCATCCTTTGCAGGGCACGTAAACGCACTCCTCCCTAGGTGACTGATGTAAGGGGTAATAGGTAAATAAGGGAAACAAGTCAATTTAGCTCAAAGGGAATCATTTATGATTTTATAGGGAATTTGAACAGACTCACTGTTTCACGGCTGATCACTGAGTCGGCAGCGATTCAGTGAACGAGCCGGTATAACATCAACTCTGCACTGGATATTAAAATCCAAAATATAGTGAAAACACTATTAATAAGCACAGTAACAAGATCTGGCAGATTAGACATAACTTGTACAAGAACAAAACACAAGATACTTCCTCTTTCAATATAAATAAGACTTTATATTATATAAACCTAAGACATGTAAACTATTCTAATCTAACACATGAACACACGCATTCACGCATTCACACGTTGCAGAAAGAGAGAAAGTGAGGAAAGGACGAGTTTAAAGAATGAAAATGTGAAATCCCAAGTTTATACAGTCAATGTGCAATTGCATAGACCTGACACCATAAATCACTTAATTAACCCTTGCATTGAGTTTCTCAATGAGGCTAAAAATTTGTATTAAATGCACCAATTCAGTTACAATCTGGAGGTTACTTGCTTGTTGCCTTTGTGTTAAGGGATTCCCTTTGTTGTCTCTTTGCAGAAAGGGGTTTCCCGAGTTCAGTGGTCTTTCGTAGTGAAGTCTTGGGCGTTGGCACTTGATGCGGAGTTGGCCTGGTTGAAGTTTTGGGGCGGGTGCAGTCGGAACTAGGACTTTGCGGGGTAAACTTAACTTAACGAAACTCTCACGGAAAGACAAGAAATTAAAGTAAAAGAATAAAAGGATGTAACGAGACTAGGTGGTTTTTCTTCTCTATTGTAAGGTTGGCAGCTGGCACGTAAGCCAGAGCGACGCTCAAAAAGCAGCGTCAAAATGCAGTGGCAAAAAAGAGGAGGAAGAGCAGCAAAAGCAAAAGCATAATTTGATGGTGTCCTGAATATTTAAACTCGGCTTTCAGACTATCTTTCTTTCCTATCTGGATGTCTTGACCAATTAGAAATGATCTTAGCCTAGGGGTGTTGCTCTGTTTCTTCCCCATCATAAATCCTGTATCAGTCACATGGTCCGAATGCGGGAGCTCTCGTAAAGTATAATTTTGGACATGATTTCTATAACAAGACTATGATACATTTGACAAAGAATTGATTGGAAGAAACATTTAAAGCATGATTTTTCAAATGCATACATACCAAACAAGGATATGAACCCTTAAGCTATTCCATAGTTATTAAAAAGACATACACAATATGTGATTAAAACATGATAGTTAATTGTGTGGGTAACATACATGATAAGGGGTTGTGCATAGAAATGTCCTTTTTAGGATGATTTTGGGTGCATATGAAAAAGAAAGCCTCTGGGTGTAGTTCTGTGTAGAACAAAAAGGTTAAAAGGGGTTGGAAGGAATTTCAGTCTGGTTCTTTGTTGTGGAGACCGCCAAGAAAGTCTGTAGCTCGTGATTTCTATCACAGATTTACATGTGACGGCCATCTCTTTGACCATCAGTCCTGATTACTTGCCCAAATTTGACGACCTCCTTCCTGCATTGGAATTGTCAATAAGTATTCTTTTGTCTTAATGTTGCAAGCTGTTCTGTGAAAGAGGCTTGTTGGTAAGTTCTTTCTTAGAGGGCTGGAGCTAGAATCTGATTTATGGCATCCCGTTGCAGCCTTGGGGCCCCTCGTTGAATTTGGCTCTTTGGGTTGTTCAAGACCAATCCGATCAAATCTTAATTTGTCTGATTCACTCTTTGATATCCTACATTGATGTATGCCACCACCACTGTATTGTGCGTCTGAATGAGATCATGATGGTATTTTAGGCACAGCCAAAACTCCTGTAGAGCTAAGTGAACAGCCTTAAGCTCTAGGCAGTTTATGTACAATTGGATTTGGTCGTTCGTCCATGTAACAAACAATGGGTCTGCCATCGCACAGGGCTCCCCAGCCGGACAGTGATGCTTCTGTGGTGACTAATTTCTGTCTGGCCACTCTGCCCATACCGATTCCCTGCTCGTATATGCCTATGTTGAGACAAAGCATCAGCATGCTGAGACATGTTATCACAATGTGCATTCTCCCTGCTTGCCTGTCCACGGAATGTGATCTCTTAAACATAGCTGCAGCAGCCTCATATTCAGCAGACCAAGGCACATAGAAGATCAGGACATCCATCCTTTGCAGGGCACGTAAACGCACTCCTCCCTGGTGATTGATGTATGCCACCACCACTGTATTGTGCGTACCACACAGAGGCTGCAGCTGTCATCAGCCCTAGTAGGCTCTGGAATGTTTTCAGAGGAATGGCTCTGCCTTGCACAAAAAGGATCAGGACATTGAGAATAAAATGAACTCTGTTCAAACACTCAACCATTGTGCATGAGTTCAAAATCATTCCAAAGCATAAAATGGACTGACAGGGCTGCAGCAGATTCTTCTGCATGTTCACTGACAGGCCTAGACATGCTAAATGGGTGAGGAGCTTGTGTTTGTGGTCCTCTAGTGCACTCTGAGACTGGGTGATCATGTGCCATTCATCGAGGTAGTTCAGGACACGCATCCCACTAAGTCTCAGGGGAGACCAACGCGTTCATGCACTTTGTGAAAGTGTGAGGGGCCAAAGGCTAGTCAGATGGCAGGACTTTGAACTGATAAACAAAGAGTATTGCAGGTGCAATAGCAGGATTCAATGAGGCTTCAGAATTTCAGAGAAAATGAGAAAATGTGCAGAGAGATGACCATGTGGCCACCAGCACAATTTTTTAAGAACAGCAAGTGATGTTGCTATAACCCTAACAGAATGGTGTGTTGGATGTACAGTCAGTGTCACACCAGCATGTTTTGTAGGCTGTTTCTATCACTTCTACTACCCAGTGGGAAAGAAGTTATTCAAAGAGTTATCCTCATCTGGTTGTTAAAAAACACATAAGGAGCTTATCTGTACAGCCTACCCCAGGCGTTACTGTAACATTGCCCTAACTGGGCACAGCAGGCACCATCTATCACTTCTATCAGTGTATGCTAATAAAGTCAATAGACTAGTTTATGAACTCTGTTGTGAGGACCATGGGCAAGAATTTTAAGTCTTAACACTTGTGTCTACCATACCCCCATTGGAGACATGAAGAGCTAACAGAAAATGCATATAACTAACTGACATTCAATGAGTGTATAATCAAAAGGGGTACTGCAAAGAAAGTTTAAAACTGTAGGAAGATCCCACAGTGGTGGTTTAACTACTCAGGGGTGGACGTAGCCTCCATATGCCTTTGAAAAAGACCACTAGTAGGTGGTGTGTGCCCAGTGAGGGACCATCAATGAAGTCTCGATAACTAGAGATCACAGCCATGTGGATGCCGACTATTCGGTTCAAAGTACTGATTCAATTGAACTAGATAGTGGGTTCAACCCTAACCTCTAACCCTAACCCTAACCCTAACCCTAAAATATTTTCTATTGGTTATTGTGCATTTCCAAGGTAGAAAAGGCTATTGCATTTCAAATTGCGTGTCTAACCTCTGGAGTGCATGAAGACAACCACCAGTTCTCCTGTCAGCCCTCATGGCAAAGGCATCTGAGGAATCGCACTCCAGTGGTTTACGTCTTACCTTTCAGATAGGTCCTTCTATGTATCTTGATGGGTGAGGTGTCCTTATTAGTAAGTTCTCTGCTAAATGATTAAATTAGGGCTGTCAATCGATTAAAATATTTAATCGCGATTAATCGCATGATTGTCATGAGTTAACTCTCGATTAATCACAATTTAATCGCACATTTTTATCTGTTCTAAATGTACTTAAATTAATACTTTTCATGTTTTAAATACTCTAATCAACATGGGCAATGACAAATATGGATGCTTTATGTAATATATGTTATTATTAGTGAAACCATAGTTAACAGAGCCTGAAGACTAGACATGTTTCAAAGATCATAGATGTGTTTCAAAGAACTTGCTGATGTCTATTAGACACATGAAAAAAGAAATACCAGGTTCCCATTACTTCTCTTTCTTTGCACTGAGCAATTTATTTACACAAACCTGTTTACATTTCCGCATGACAGGGCATCTCACTTCTTCTGAACATGCAAAATGTACATTTATTATTTATTATTACATTTGTTTGCCTCTCTGTGCCCACTGCCCACAATACTGTATTTTGATGCAGCTAAATTCTCAATAAAACTGTTTTCATTTATATATTTTACTGTTTCTGTTGTCAGACAAAGGAATGAATATGAATAGTGAGACTGAAACTAAATAACCAGCTCTACCTTCCAAGATGTTAATCTGCACAAAAATCCTGATTTATAATCAGCCATCGTCTGATAAAATTAAATAGGCTATACATAAGATAAAGACGATAGCTGTGGCTGTGATTTCGGCTATACTTGCATGTTAAATTAGAGAAGCAACATAATATCTGTTTTAACTGAAAGTGCTGTTCCTCTCATCCGCGCGCTGAACAGAGCAGACGCGGAGAGAGAGAGAGAGAGAGAGAGAGAGAGGGGGGGGGGGGGGGGGGGGGGGGGGGGGCGCAGCGGGAAAGAGAGACCTCGCGCTCGCGTGGCAGTACCAGCGAGTCTCAGAAACTAAATAAGGTTTGGGCAAACCCTATAAAGATTGGTCGCTAGGCGCTTTTTGGAAAAAAAATAAATAAATAAATTTGCTAAAGTAGTCTGAAAGGTCGCTAAATTGGCAACACTGTCAGCATCTCCATCCATTTCCATTTCTCCAACTATAATAGTACGGGTTTAGACCACAGGTCAAACAGAAAATGCGCGGTGTGTTGATCGCGCGTTAATAAAATTAGTGCCGTTAAATTAATTTGCGTTAACTTTGACAGCACTAGATTAAATATAAATATAAGTCAGCCAGAACTGGCCTCAAGTTGGAGAACAGACACAGCTGGAGAAAATTCCAGCAGAGGGTGCCATATCTGCCCTCCCCTTTGTGATAGGAGGTCCCACCATGGAGGGATCTCAAATGATCATGAGGCTATATCTCCACAATGTTTTAGCGTATCGATACCAAAGTTGTGTGTGTTAGACAACCACGACCTGAGGCTACCTGCACAGTTTTTAATGCAGAACCACCTAGTGGTCAAGAAATATGAGAAATTGATTTTTATTGCTTATAACTTCTGAATGGTTTGGCCAAATCACAAACTGGTCTTTTTAGATTCAGTGCAGCATGCCGAGTTGAACCTAACTCAATTTGTCCATGTCAGGTATTTTGGGCATCGGTCATTTTGAATTATGTCATAAAATGCTATATTTTATAAACGGATAAATGGATAGAGAGTTGGACTTATAACCTGAAGGTCGTGGGTTCGAGTCTCAGGTCCAGCAGGAATTGTAGGTGAGGGGAGTGAATAACCAGCACTCTCTCCACCCTCAATACCATGACTGAGGTGAGACCCTTGAGCAAGGCACTGAACCCCCCAACTGCTCCCCGGGTGCCGCAGCATTGGCTGCCCACTGCTCCAGGTGCATGTTCACTAATGTGTGTGTGCACTTGGATGGGTTAAATGCAGAGCACAAATTCCGAATATGGGTCACCATACTTGGCCACACATCACTTCCCCTTCAACTTGGAATATACTTTCAACTACATATGATTCATTTTCTAAATACCCGACATCATTAGGCAAATATCAAACCTCCAAAAAATAATATTTCCCCACCTCAGGCATTAAAGACCTTTTATTATTTTCAGTTTTTTTTTTTTTTTTTTCTTTTTTTTCAGATTTAGACACCTTTTTGCTCAACCCCATAATGGAAAACATGGGATTGGTTTAAAAAGGATTTTACACAGAACTTGTTATAAAACAAACATCTACCTACTGCTCATGTGTCCTGCTAACAATTTAATGATAACAAAGGTAACATTTATCATAATTTTCACATTTTTATAGGACTGAAGCTAAAAATACACAAATTATGCATCTATGGTCTCTTTATTTTTGTTTATATATATATATATATATATATATATATATATATATATATTTACAATTTTATTGTTTTAGTTCTTAACATGTCAGATGGTAATCAGCAAGAAATGCTTTCATTCTTAACTGTCTTCCCTATTTTTTTCCAAAATATAAATGTGACAAGGTGTGACAGGGTTGTAGACTGTAACACATTTGAAGGGATACAACGCATACAATTTTAATTTTAGGTTTTATCTCTCATATTGTCCCCTTCTTTCTGGGTCAACATATCTGCATGGCCAACACTTGGTCTTTCTTCTGAAAATGTGGGTGCAATTTCTGATGTATGATGCTTGGTCAAAGTTTAAGTGGACATATTACATTAAAAATTCTATTTATAACAAAAATACGAGTTGTCTTTTTTAGGTAAGTATATACAGTGGCTTGCGAAAGTATTCAAACCCCTTCATTTTTAACGTTTTGTTATGTTGCAGCCTTATGTTAAACTTCTTTAAATTATTTAGTTTTCACATCAATCTACACTCCATACACCATAATGACAAAGCAAATAACAAGTTTTTAACATCTTTGCAAATTTATTAAAGATAAAAAAACTTAAATGATTCCATTGCATGAGTATTCATACCATATCTGGGACAGTTGAAATTTAGCTCAGGAGCATTCATTTTGCTTGTAAATGTTACCACACTTTGAGTGAAGTTAACCTGTGGCAAATTCAATTGATTGGGTATGATTTGGAAAGGCACACATGCCTTAATAAAAGGTCTAACAGCTGAAAAAGCGTAATAGAGCAAAGACCAAGCCCTGAGATCAAAAAACTGCCTGTAAAGTTCAGAGACAGGATTGCAACAAACCACACATCTGGGGAAGAGTTCAGAAAAAATTCTGCTGGATTAAAGGTTCACAGAAGCATGTAGCCTCCATTATACATAATGGAAGACGTTTGAAACACCAGGACTCTTCCTAGAGCTGACCACCTGGGCAAACTGAACAATTGATGGAGAAGGGCTTTGGTTAGAGTGGTGACCAAGAAGCTGATGGTCACTCTAGTTGAGCTCTGTGATCATATGTGGAGACAGGAGAAACCTACAGAAGGACAAACATCACTGCAACACTCCACCAATCTGTGCTTTATGCTGGTGTGGCCAAACTCAATCTTCTCCTCAGTGAAGACATGAAAACACGCTTGGAATTTGCAAAAAAAACACCAAAAGGACCCTCAGACTCTGAGAAACAAGATTCTCTGGTCTGATGAAACTCAGTTCCAAGCATCATGTTTGAAGGAAACCAGCTCTGCACATCACCTGCAGAGTACTATCCCAAAAGTAAAGTGTGCTGGTCGCAGCCTCATGCTGTGGGGCTGTTTTTCAGCGGCAGGGAGTGAGGGACTCGTCAGAGTAGAAGAAAAGCTCAATGCACCAAAATATTGAGATAGCCTTAATGAAAACCTAGTCCAGAGTATTCAGAACCTCAGACTGGGCAGAAGGTTCACCTTCCAACAGGACAATGACCCCCACACTCCAAGAGTGGCTTATAGACAACTCTGTGAATGTCCTTAAGTGGTCCAGCCACAGCCTGGGATTGAACCCAATCAAATATTTCTGGAGAAACCTGAAAATGTGCATCTGCCCCCATCCAACCTGACAGAGCTTGAGAGTGTGAACAGGTGAGGTGAAGAATGGCAGATAATTGCCAAATGCTTATGTGCAAAGCTTGTCGCATCATACCAAAAAATACTTGAGGCTGTAAAGGTGCTTCAGCTAAGTATTGAGACAAATGTTTCAATACTCAATATTCACTGTTTGAATACTTATGCAATGTACTTATTTCAGTTTTTTTTTTTTTTTTTATAAATTTACAAAGTTGCGACAGTTCTGTTTTTGCTGTGACATTATGGTGTATGGAGTGTAGATTGATGTGGGAAAAAAAAAAAAAATATATATTTAAAGCAGTTTAACATAAGGCTGCAACATAAACCGTGAAAAAAATGAAGGGGTTTCAATACTTTCGCAAGGCACTGTATTTACTGAAACCATGATTATTTTATATATTTTTTCCATTAAAATTATGAATAAATGAAGTAAATAACTCAACCCTGTCACAAGTTTACAACCCCGTAACAATGAGAAAAACATATGTGAAGAAGTTGAGTGTGATGGGGTTGTGGTTTTTCACTCAAAATGGCCACTGCTCCTCATGTAGTGGATTAAAATAAAGTGTTGAAAAATAAACATTTTACATCTTAATTTCATCTGCTGGTGTTGAGTTGTTAAGCTTGACAGTACCCTTTCTGACTATAATACACCTCAAAAATATGAATGAAAAGTATGATAATAAGAAACATTTTCTGCACCACTATTAAAGAGGCCTGAATGATGTCATTTCTGGTAAATGATGTCACATACGAGTGGAGTCTAAATTTTTATGGGCGTAAAATGGTTAGTATGACAGGGTTGAGTTCAGAACGAGGGACATAACTTTAAAGACTGTTTGATATATATATATATATATATATATATATATATCTTGGTTTTTTTTTTTTTTTGGAAAAGTATTTTTTTCACAAGAAAGGAACACAAACAAAAATCACAGACACTATGCACATTTTGTTAATAATTTTTTAAGTACAAACTGAGTGAAGTGCCTCAGGAACATGACAAAATGCTTGGTTTAAGATAGATAAAAGACATTATTTTATGCTTGAAAAATATTAAAATGCAATACATATTTGTATTCATTATAATGGGCATACCAAACTATTGTGAAAAGCTTCTAACAATTCATTTTGGTGAACCACCACTTTAGAAACTCTTGGGACTGAAATATTACAGAATCCCAAGAATGACCCATGCGTCTTTGGCACCATGCCCTGATGGTTCTCAAAAAGATACAATAATCTAAAAATGCTAGTAACTTTTGAGTATATTAGCCTATTGTAATTAAATATATTCTTTGGGTTATGCCAAGAACATAGATAACAATTTTGCCATAGTCCTGTCTGCCATTTTGATTTATGTTGAAAACCTACTTTTTCGAACTCCTCCTAGACCATTGGTCCGATTTCACCACATTTGACTCCGATCACTTTCAGACCATGCTGACAAAAGTTATGGATTTTGTGTCAATAGACAAAACCATTTTTGTATAGTACCACAACAAAGTTGAGGGATGATGCCAAACTGCGTCTGAGGCTGTATCTCTGCAAAGCTAGACCATAAATCCTTCTAGACCATTGGTCCGATTTTCACATTTGACTCAGATCATTTTCAGACCATGCTGACAAAAAGTTATGGATTTTGTGTCAATAGACAAAACCATTTTTGTATAGTGCCACAACAAATTTGAGGGATGATGTCAAACTGCGTCTGAGGCTGTATCTCTGCAAAGCTTTGACATACTGACACCAAACTGTGTGTGCCATTGCCACTTCACGCTGAAAACACCACATCGATTTGTATTGATGATTTTTCAGCCATTTTGACTAAAATCATCTTAAAATGGCTTCAATTACAAATTGCTGCAGTTGGTCTGATGCTTGCTGCCTTGCTTCTGGAATGCTTGGCCCCAATAATTGTTGCTTGCAGTTATATTTTTCTAATGAAATGATACTCTAAGAAATTAAAACTGCCAGTAGGTGGCATTCATTTATTCATTTGTTCATTCCTTCCTTCAAACAGTTGATTCATTCAGGAATGAAGTAGTGGCTCTCTTTATGAATGGGTCATTCAAGTCAAGTCACCATTATTTATATAGCACTTTTTACAATGCAAATTGTGTCAAAGCAGCTTTACAGTTTTAAACGGAAATTAAATTTTGATATTTTACGGTAGGAAATTTACAAAATATCTTCATGGAACATGATCTTTACTTAATATCCTAATGATTTTTGGCATAACAGAATCGACAATTTTGACCCATACAATGTATTTTTGGCTATTTTAGCCCATGCTACTGGTTTTGTTGTCCAGGGTCACATTTTTCATAATCTTTTGTGAACAATGACAGAAGGACTGGTATGTTGAAGGATAGAAGGATATGTGCATTGACATAAATACTTTTGAGAGATGAAGAGGATTTTAAGCAAGTCAGGCTTTGGCAGGTAATTGATTATGTGCTGCTGTTTGTATGAATTGTTTTGAGAAATGCACTTGCTGGTTTGCAAATGTTAAGAATGATTCGGCAAATGTACTGAAGTAACTGAAAAAAAAAACTTAAAACAAATTAATCATTTTAATTATTATATTATTAATAATATATACAATACTCAGCATAAATGAGTACACTCCCTCTGAAACTTAAATTCACCAATTACTCTTTACATAGAGAACAAGGCTGCTTGATCAATTACCAAAGAAGCATGTCAGACTTATTCAGGATTCAAAGTGATAAAATATTGCAAAAATGAATACACCCTCCTGAAAGTTACAAAATAAAACTAAATAAAATTGTTCTGGTGTAAATTAAATGCAATTTTTAAATGAAAAAAGTAATCATTTTAAATTGAGTGTCTATGGAATCATTCTCATATGTAATGCTGACAACAACAGAACCACAGATTTAGAAGGGCACAGAAATTCCAAAACAATGGATTTGTGACAAGGTCCGTGAAATAATCAGGCCGAGTCAATCATTTTGGATCTGACAGCATCCAAACTGAAGATGCTACCCTCTCTTCATTCCCTGTGTTGTTGGACATTTTTTTCAACATGACAATCACTATATATATTCTTCCAAGTTGAAAAGCCTTCTGAGGAAAAGTATTTCACCTAACCACCCTTGAGCACCTGTAAGGGACTTTGTAGAGACAATTTGAGCAACACAGGGCATTTGTCCTCTAGGAGTTAAACAGGATAGATGTGACAATTTGTCATAAACTTGTACACTCAATGTCAAGAAGGGTCTGAGTAGTATACATAAAGTTATGGAGGATATATATGAAGTATTACAATATTACATGTTTGTTGAATTTAATCAGCGGTGTCCTCATTTCTCCAGCCTTTCATTTTAACAAACTGGCTAATTGATTTATTTTACTGATATTAATGACATAATTCTCTGTTTTAAGTATGTTAATACATTTCAGTTTTGCAATCTTTCCATGAATTGTATTAATAAAAAAAATGTATTGGGGTATACTCATTTATGCTGCATACTATACATATAAGCTCAATTTAAATTTTAACCCTGTAAAGCCTGACATGAAATAATATTGAGAAACTAATTTGCATCACTGAAGAAAAAAAAACTGAGCTTTAATGTAACATTAAAGAGTAAAAGTACTAATTTCATTTCCAGATAGGCATTTCCTTGTGATTCAAAACTCTAAGCAGTAGCATAAATTAAGTTTTACGCATTTGTTGTATTTAAGGGCTCCATTTGACTGGAATCCAAAAGGTTAGACTATAAAAAGTGTACTTTTAATTTTGTTTCATTCCAAGGTCTTGAAAGTGTAGCATCTTCAGTGATTCTATATTCTATATTCCATTGTCCTTAATATTCTATATTAAATAATTGACAACTATTTGGTCATTCCAGTTTAATATTTATTTCCAAAAGGTTCTTAATAAAACAAATTAAGTCCAAAAAAAAAAAAAAAAAAAAAATCTAAAAGAACACTTAAAACCAAAAACTACTTAACACTGGAAATTTGTTGTGAACCCTCTTTGAGATCCAACAATCTGATAAATACAAGAGAATGTCCACTAAGCACTAAATGGATTACCACAATAGAAAATTAAACTACTAAATTTACACATTTACATTTTATTTTCCAAAGACCCAAAAAGGAAAAGGTGGAAAGAACATGTTGAATTTAGCGATATTGACAAAACCTTCTCTTTAAGAAGCTGTCAAAACCTGTACTACCACAAAAACACCAGTTAAACCTGTTGAAAGCATTTCACAATAATGCTCAAACCAGTAAGGCGAACAAGTGTATTAAAACAATTCAGCTGCTCAGGAGTTCTCTCATAGAGCCTTGGATCTCAGCATTGGTGCTCATGACATTTCAGCATCCTCAATTTTCATCATCTTTTTAGGGGTTCCTGTAAACGAGTCCTGCAACACAAGATAAAGTTGTGAAAAAAAAATTTGAATTCCAACTAAAATAGTAATAAGCATTAATGCCCATCCCTAGCCAACTATCACACTATAAATGTGACAACTGTACAAGACCAACCAAAAACCTTATCTTGTTCTATGAAAGTCTTCCTCTCTTGTAAGACTTTACCTTATTTTACCTGTTTTACCCAGACTTTAAATGGCCTGATCGCATATTTTTAATCCGCTAGCCCATTAGACCACCTCTTACCTGGGAGTGCAGTGGAATTCTGCGATTCTTTGGAAATCACAACGCTTTACTATTTAACATCTGCAATTTGATTTTATTAAAATTCTTGTAAACTCAAATTGTGAAAGAAGTTTGTTAGAGACTTTGAGCAGCCCTAGCAAAAAGCACACTGTGACTTGATAGCATCAAGGTTGACAGACAACAGCCTCTTAAATAAACCAAATATCAGTCCCTCCAGTTTTTCATGTGTATATTCCAATATTAATGGCAAAAAGCGCAGTACTCAATAGGGCTGGACGGTATATATCATTACCGTGGAATAAAATGTCTACTGTAGCAGATTATTTTATTCCGTGTATACCACGAAATGTAAATAGCTCACGTGCAGAGTGTGAGACTGAGACGCTGCCATTTGTCAAAGAAACATGGAGAAAGACGAATTAACATATCAGGAGTATCCACAAATGAATAAATTTTCTAAAGGGTTGTTAATAATGTGAAATTGTTGGAACAAAGGTGCAGCAGTCAATCGCGATAACAGTGCAGCGCACCCGAACAGGAGGAGCACACAGGCTCACAGGTCTGTGTACTTGGCAGCCAACAGATTTTCCTTTTGAAATTAGAAAACCAAAATCAGGAATCGAGCATTGACTCGTTTTTTGTTTTAATATTGAAAGTAGAAAAATGAGAAAACAGCTCCTTTTTCATTTTTTTTTTTTCTCCCAAGAACGATAAACAAGAATTCACCTTAATTTTTCATTTTTCGTCCAGGAGTTGAAAAATTAATAAACAGCTTGAATATTCGATTTCTAAACGTGGGCGGGAATTAAACGCCCTTTTCTGCTGATTGGTCAGCCGAAGATCTTCCGCAGTTCAGTGAGGCAGAAGTCCTCCACTGCTGCAGGTGTACGGATTCTTGATGTGTTTATTGCAACTACATTTCATCTTTTTCTCATCAAATAACCAGACAAACGAATAGCTCGATACAATCCGTTCCGGGCCAGAGTGTAGACAGCGCTTTCTTCTGCGTAGATAAAAATTCTATGATTTGCATCAGCTGGGCATGTATGATGTGACGGCTGTCATAGCCTACCCTGGTTGCCCAGTAAGTTTGTTTGTTTAATTAATTACTTTTAAATAAAATGTTTTAAACACTAATACAAAAAGGAAAGAATAATGCATTGCCTTAACAAGCCTATTATAACGTTCAAGAACTGTCCTTCTGACTATACAATCGGAGAACAACAGAGATAAAATACATACTTGAGTTTTATAATGTAGTCTTTTTTTTTTTTTTAATTGATTATAAATTGAGACTCAAAAGGATATGTGCTTGTGCCGGCCGTGAGCTGCATGCGCACTCGCACTCAGACTGTAACGCAAGAATTTCATAAATGTAACTTACCATTTCAGGTTGATTCTCACCCCCACACTCCACAGAATACATTAAGAACGCTTGGAATATAGGCCAGAATATAGGTTCTGCCATTCTCTGCCAAGTGAGAGCAGGACATTTTGTGTGTGTGTGTGTGTGTTTTGAAAAAGGAAGGTAATAAGCCTTTAGAATAACAGTTACCCCTATAGTTCACACAGTTCCAATAAGTTGCGATGGGTTAAATAAACTCAGTAAACTAAACAGTAGACAAACGCGACTACAGTCAAGCGCAGACCAGTATTGAAGTGTACAGCAAACATGGTATCATATCGATCACAAGTGCAGTATGGAGTACCTCAAGGCTCAGTACTAGGGCCGTTACTTTTCACGCTTTACATGTTACCCTTGGGAGATATTATCAGGAGAGATGGTGTTAGCTTTCACTGTTATGCTGATGATACTCAGCTCTATATTTCTTCACGGCCCGGTGAAACACACCAAATTGCGAAACTAACGGAATGTATAGTCGATATAAAAAACTGGATGACGAGTAACTTCTTACTGCTAAATTCTGAAAAAACAGAGGTGTTAATTATCGGACCTAAAAACCCCACATGTAATAACCTAGAACACTATCTAACACTTGACGGCTGCTCTGTCAATTCTTCTTCATCAGTTAGGAACCTAGGTGTGCTGTTTGATAGCAATCTTTCATTTGAAAGCCATGTTTCTAGTATCTGTAAAACTGCGTTTTTCCATCTCAAAAACATATCTAAATTGCGACCTATGCTCTCAACGTCAAATGCAGAAATGCTAATTCATGCGTTTATGACCTCAAGGTTAGACTATTGTAATGCTTTACTGGGTGGTTGTTCTGCACGCTTGATCAATAAACTACAGTTGGTCCAAAACGCAGCAGCTAGAGTCCTTACTAGAACCAGGAAGTATGACCATATTAGCCCGGTTCTGTCAACACTGCACTGGCTCCCTATCAAACATCGGATAGATTTTAAAATCTTGTTAATTACTTATAAAGCCCTGAATGGCTTAGCTCCTCAGTACTTGAGCGAGCTCTTATCACATTATAGTCCTCCACGTCTGCTGCGTTCTCAAAACTCTGGCCATTTGATAATACCTAGAATATCAAAATCGACTGCGGGCGGCAGATCCTTTTCCTATTTAGCGCCCAAACTCTGGAACAATCTACCTAACACTGTTCGGGAGGCAGACACACTCTGTCAGTTTAAATCTAGATTAAAGACACATTTCTTTAACCTGGCTTACACATAACACACTAATACACTTCTATTATTCAAATCCGTTAAAGGATTGTTAGGCTGCATTAATTAGATCAACCGGAACCGGGAACACTCCTCATAACACACGATGTACTCGTTACATCGTAAGAAGAATGGCATCTACGCTAATATTTGTCTGTTTCTTTATTATTCTGTTTCTCAGTCCGTGTCCGGATCAGATGGCGCCGGGAGATGATGTCTGCGACCCTGACCGTCGGCGGAGGCCGGACACCTGGATGAGCCCCGGGGACATATCCCCAGTGAAGACCTCGACTTAAATACAATAAAACTTAAAATTAAACAAAATAACTATAATATAATAAAATACCTAACTACATAATACTATTATTGTTAGAAACTGCAACAATATAAAAATAGAAATATAATACATTTATACATTTAAAATTTAATTAATACAATAAGTAAAAAAATAAATAATAATATCCTGGCCAGAGGAGAACTGGCCCCCCGACTGAGCCTGGTTTCTCCCAAGGTTTTTTTCTCCATTCTGTCACAGAGGGAGTTTTCCTTCCTTGCCGCTGTCGCCTCTGGCTTGCTCAGTTGGGGACACTTAATTTCTAACGATTATCGTCAATTTGATTTCATATATACTATTTAAACTAAACTGAGCTAGACAATGACATCTCTGATTTCAATAATGAAATGCCTTTAACTGAAAATTGAGTGTTTAATCTTATTATTATACATTACTGACACTCTATCCTCCAATTTGATACTGTTAAGTGCTTTGACACAATCTGTATTGTTAAAAGCGCTATATAAATAAAGGTGACTTGACTTGACTTGACATGCAGTCATAACTTTGTTTTTGCTAAGTTTATTTAATTAATATTGAGTAGGTCTATTAATTGATGTTCACTTGGATTTTTTCCTCAGCAGGAAAAATAATACTGTCATTCATGGTTGTATGGTAAAAAAAAAAGTATATTTTTAATTTGTGTTCAAATTTGTGTTCAAAATGACAACAAAATGTCATGCCTTTGAAAAATAAAGTGAACAGCAAAATATGCTGCTTTTAGCACGTCTCGGTCTCACTGAGCATCTTTCTGGCGCAAGCCACAAACATGAACCAATACACAGCAAATGGCCTATTTGACGCACCTACTAGAAGTCTACATTTAGATTATTTGATATTAAATGCATCATATAAGTCACTTTGGAATAAATCACAGCATGTATCAAAAACATGACTTTACAGTCTAGAAAACACGGTAGGCTATAGCAATTTTTTTGCGGACCCTCTGGCACTTTGAGAACTGCTGGTCTACACAGAAGAAAGCACTATCTAATCTCTGCCCCGGTACGAGTTGTTTCGAGCTATTCATTAATCTGGTTGTTTGATGAGAAAAAGATGAAATGTAGTAGCAATAAACACACCAAGAATCCGTACACCTGCAGCAGTGGAGGACTATTATTCTGCCTTGTGAAACTGTGGAAGAACTGATGACGGCACGGTTTGATCTTCGGCTGACCAATCAGCAGAAAGGGGCGTTTAATTCCCGCCTATGTGTAGATATCGAATATTCAAGCTGTTTATACATCAAGCTATTATACGTTTTTCTACCACTGAACGAAAACGAAAAATTAAGCTGAATTCTTGTTTTTCGTTTCTTGGAAAAAAAAAAGAAAAAAGAAAAAAATGAAACGAAAGTTTTCTACTTTCAATATTAAATCAAAAAACGAGTGAACACTTGATTCCTGATTTTGGTTTTCTAATTTCAAAAGGAAAAACTGTTGGCCTCCAAGTACACGGACCCTCAAAACAGAGGAAGCATTATGAATTAAGCTTACTTGACTACAACAGTTCATATATCAAAGATGTAACGAATAGAAATAACCTTAAATAATGTATAGTTATCGGCATCTTTCCACCTCTTATGTGTACAGATCATTTTTACACACGAGATTTGCATTCAACGTGGACGCCCAAGTGGTTGCCGTGGTAATGAACAACCTGCTTTTAATAAAGCGAATGTACATAATCCTGTATCTGAGGCAAAATTACTAAATATTGAAAATGCAACAGCGCGTATATTTTTCTAACTCCAAACTAGTGCTGGGCGGTATACCGGTTCATACCGAATACCGGTGTTTATTTTTCTTATGATATGAATTTTAAAAACATCGCAATACCGGTGTCATTTAAATAACGTTCGGAACGCGACACTGTTTGAGAGGGGTCTCTTTTCACTATTGCATTATGGCAAGAACACAGCTGTATGTGTTACTAAGCGTGAAAGTTCTGAAGCTGTAGAACTAGTAGAACGTGATGACACAGAAGAACTCATCCACAATATCCACCGCCCGCTGTCATCAGCTCCCGCGTCTCACACACACACACGAGCGTGACTTTAGCACTATATTTAGCAACTTTCAGACCCTTTTAGTGGCTTTTTTTCCATAGAATATACAAACTGACAAACTCAGCGACTTTTTTGGATAAACCTTAGCTATGGTTCAGTTGGAAGATGTCACCAGTGCTGCCCCGCGAGCGCGAGGTCTGACTCTCCCGGCGCAGTGTTGCCTCTCTCTGCGTCTGTTCTGTGCAGTGAGCGGCAGAGAAGCACCGCATTCAGCTGGCCGTACCACAGCAGACTCGTCAGTAAATGAGTACAAAACAGCGTTTCCAAGCACCTGCCACTAACTGACTGTTTGGAATTATAAATATGAGCATAGTTCGTCTGGTAATATTATGCACTTTTTTTCTGTTGTTTTTTTTTAGTTTGTTACTCAGACGCAGGCAGTGCGCTGCATGAGACAAAAAAGTAATAAAGCCAAAACCACCGCATAGCCGCTCTTTAGTGTAACGTTAGATGAATGTTGATTTTATCAGACGATGTCGCGATTATAAATGAGAGTGACTCCTGGTTAACATGTATTAATGGGTCGTGTTTAGTCACTATTTAGTGTGGAATTTTTCTACAATATTCGCTCATCATGACAGTAAAATGGGGCATTCTAAGTCAATCTACTGCAGTGTTTCCTCTCTCAATCAGTAGAAAATGCGGTTAACACCCGGTAATGCATGAAAAAAATAAATACATATACGTCATATACCGTGAAACCGGTATAATTTTGAAAAATACCGTGATATAAATTTTTGGTCATATTGCCCAGCACTACTCCAAACAATCAGACACTGATTGGATCCAGCTGATAAAAACCTCCAGTGATTCGATACGTCTCTCATCTTCATGCTCAAATTAATCCTTCACATTTTAATGATGCAGAAGGCACGCACACGTGAGTGGCGAATATGAATGACTGAGCATGTGTCAGTCTTCATCGGGCTGGAGTCAAATAATCACGCAGTTATAAGATGTGTATAATTTAAACTACTTAGTCAGCACTAACAGTAGCTGTCTAGCTGATGTTCAGTTTGCCCTTCTTCTAGTTACTATTGAACTCTTCACTCTCTTGATTAAATCTCCAGGTGAAGGGTTGCCAGTTATCACAAAAAAGAGCAAAACAAGCCCCTTAAAATGCAGTATAAGCAGGGAACAAATTTAAACAATATTACTAGTATTAATAGTGTCCCACAAATTAAAAGGAAGTAATTGTAATTTATTATAAATAGAATATTTCAATATAAAATATTTAGATATAAACTGAAGTAAAACAATAACATAAAATTTAAAAATAATTCAGAAACACCTTATTTAAAGTTTAATTGCATTTAATATCAATCAGTTGGGGGCAGTTAATCAAAGTTGAGTGTTTTTACTAGTGCTGTCAAAGTTAACACATTAACGCAAATTCATTTTAACGGCACTAATTTTATTAATGCGCGATTAACGCAGCGCGCTTTTTCTGTTTGACCCGTGGTCTAACCCGAAATGGAAATGGATGGAGATGCTGACAGTGTTGCCAACTTAGCGACCTTTCAGACTACTTTAGCAACTTGTTTTTTTTTTTTGTTTTTTTTTTGTTTTTTTCAAAAAGCGCCTAGCGACCAATCTTTATAGGGTTTGCCCAAACCTTATTTAGTTTCTGAGACTCGCCGGTACTACTGCCGCGAGGTCTCTCTTTCCCGCTGCGCACACAACTCTCTCTCTCCGCGTCTGCTCTGTTCAGCGCGCGGATGAGAGGAACAGCGCTTTCAGTTAAAACAGATATTATGTTGCTTCTCTAATTTAACATGCAAGTATAGCCGAAATCACAGCACAGCTATCGTCTTTATCTTATGTATAGCGTATTTACTTTTATCAGACGATGGCTGGATTATAAATCAGGATTTTTGTGCAGATTAACATCTTGGAAGGTAGAGCTGGTTATTTAGTCCTATGGGTCGCGTTTCAGTCACTATTTCATATTCATTCCGTTGTCTGACAACAGAAACAGTAAAATATATAAATGAAAAGTTTTACTGAGAATTTAGCTGCATCAAAATACAGTATGTGGGCAGTGGGCACAGAGAGGCAAACAAATGTAATAATAAATAATAAATTGACATTTTGCATGTTCAGAAGAAGTGAGATGCCCTGTCATGCGGGAATGTAGACAGGTTTGTGTAAATAAATTGCTCAGTGCAAAGAAAGAAGTAATGGGAACCTGGTATTTCTTTTTTCATGTGTCTAATAGACATCAGCAAGTTCTTTGAAACACATCTATGATCTTTGAAATATGTCTAGTCTTCAGGCTCTGTTAACTATGGTTTCACTAATAATAAACATATATTGCATAAAGCATCCATATTTGTCATTGCCCATGTTGATTAGAGTATTTAAAACATGGAAAGTATTAATTTAAGGTACATTTAGAACTGATAAAAATGTGCGATTAATCGCGATTAAATATTTTAATCGATTGACAACCCTAGTTTTTACTAATAAATAATTTAAAAACAAAGAAAACTTGAGTTTATTATATAAAGTCCTTTTTGTCGATTTTCAGAATAACTACATATATAAATAACTATATTGTGAAATATATCATAACCGTGAAATAAAATTAGTCATACTGTGAAATGGAATTTTGGTCATACCGCCCACCCCTAGTACTCAAGTTACTGACTAACAGTGTGATAAAGAAACATGAATGAATGAGAAAAAGCATCTGGTGGATGTTAAAAAGAGTTAAGCACAATAATTGGAACTGTGCATAAACTGCAACTGTGCATAACTGTGACCTAAAAACTAAACTTAAAGGGATAGTTCACCCAAAAATGAAAATTCTGTCATTAATTACTCACCCTCATGTCGTTCCAAACCCGTAAGACCTCCGTTCATATTCAGAAAACAAATTAAGATATTTTTGATGGAATCTGAGAGCTCTCAGACCCTCCCATAGACAGCAAGGGTCCTTACACGATCAAAATCCAGAAAAGTTTTCGCCTCCACTGTTTCTCTTGTGGACGCGCGTTCACGACAGTTACATGACGCAAGCGCATGGTGGCACAAGCGCTGATCCAGATCCAGCGTGATGACATTGAACACACAGCGTGATGATGTTGAACACAAGGCATGTGTTTTTGTTTTTTTGCGCAAAAAATATTCTCGTGGCTTCGTAAAATTACAGTTGACAGACTGATGTCACATGGACTACTTTGTCGATCATCTTGGTACTTTTCTGGACCTTGATCATGTAAGGACCCTTGCTGTCTATGGGAGGGTCTGAGAGCTCTCAGATTCCATCAAAAATATCTTAATTTGTGTTCCGAAGATGAACGGAGGTCTTACGGGTTTGGAACAACATGAGGGTGAGTAATTAATGACAGAATTTTCATTTTTGGGTGAACTATTCCTTTAAATGTACCTGAAAATAAACAAAAAAATGAACTTCTTTGTTCTACTGTTTGTAATTCCCTTCTTTGTTCTTATTTCTAATTAAAAATGAACGTAATACATAATATGGTAAATATGATTTCCACAAAATTCTGGAAATACCCGCAACAAAAAAAAAACATAAATAAATAAATACAATTCCAAAAATTGTGAAATCTTGTTGGCACTGATCTTACTGGGAATGGGGTTATAAATTGTGAAAATTACCTCTGCCAAAGACAGCGATGCTCCACTGGATGTTGGACACTGGGATTCAGTATCCGCTGAACACTCCACATCCAACTCAAAGTCCATTATTTCACCAAAGTCAATCTCTTCTCTGTTACAATCACAAGAGTTAAATGAACACTGAAATAAATTTGAAAAAAAAAAAAAAAAAAAAAAAAACACTCTAAAACAACAATTAAGCCCCGTTCACACCAAGAACGATAATTATAAAGATAAAGATATTTGTATCCACACCAGTGGACGATATCATCTGTTTATTCTAAGTGCACACTCATCTGCCTCTTTAAATTTTCGAGCTCGTTATAGCAGGATGGATTCTGATTGAGTGTCAATGTTTGTATCGTTCATCATCTGGAAAAAAATCATTCTGAAAGTGATTCCATCTAGGTATGGGCGAGATGGGCTTAAAAATATATCACAATATTTCTGGCATTTATTGCAATAACGATATCAATGACAATATTTCAGGGAATCCTGTTTCTCTAGAGAAAAGCATTATCTTTCCTATTTTTACCCAAAATAGGGAGCATTACTGAGTACACATGTAATGTAACGATTGTTTAATTCATTCTGGAAGCCGGAGGGCGACCTTGTGCAGAAACTCCACATATGCATAGCAGAAGTAATACTACTGACTAGGCTCCATGGCTGCATCCGAAAACTTAGGCAGCTGACTTGCTGCCTCGCTGCATCATGAGGTAATGACTCTGCAGGCAGCGTTTTTGCACGAAAGCACCTCACGGAATTGATTTCGGACAGGCTTCTGAGGCAGCGTAAGAGTTTAATGATCTACAACAAAATAGAACGAGTTTTGGTGACAACTAAACAAATATTTAATTACTATAATACTGATTTCTCGCTAGAAATAACATCAAAAATGCAAAAAGTTAATCAGAAATATACATTTACACACAAACTAACCACCAAACGCAAATTCCAGCTGCCATCTTTATTTTTTAGCTCAACAGTCTCGGAATGGAACGCACAGGATTGTGGGATATCAAAGGCAGCGAAGGATACATCTATGCTGCCTTCAAAAATCGGCCAGATGAAGGCATCTCAGGAGACAGGAAGTGAAGCTAACTTTGTATTCGGACGTGCCTTGATGCCTTCCTGCCTCGGAATGCTGCCTCCAAAGGCAGCATTTTTCAGTTTTCGGATGCAGCCCATGAAATCCCTAATATGGACAAAAGTATCCAGTTATCGCTAAATAAAATGCACAACGGAGATAGCGAAATTTTAAATGCTGAAACTTGAAGACAACACTTTTTTATAAGGAAAGTATATTTAGTCCCAATCCTATTTTATACCCCTTGTAACAGAGTGTCAAGGGGTAGGGGTGAAAATTTTTCCCGAAGAAACGGAACACCACTACTATACCATTACACTTCATCATACGTCATCTCACTCCTACAATACACACACCTTTACTGGTGTCAGTGTTAATTTTGACAGGCATTTTTGATTTAGTCTTAGTCTTGAGACGAAAATGCTTAATAGTCTTAGTCACATTTTAGTCATTCGAGTCTTTCATAGTTTTAGTCTAGTTTTAGTCAACGAAAAGTCATTACATTGTTGTCAACTTTTAGTCATTACTTTGTCAAACTGCAGTTACCAACATTTATTTAGGTAGCTATTTTATGTGTATTCTTCTAACAGAAATAGTCATTCATTCTTCTCTCTTTAGACCAAATCAATTAAGCTCATGAGAAATGAGAAGACCATTAACATTAATGACACAGATAGGTATTTAATTAGGAATGCTGTCCCTTTAAGACGGAAGGCATGCATGTAATATTGACACACATTCAGTTTTCACCCACCTGTTTACGTTCACTTAAGCTATAACTGACTGTATTTATTTGAGATACTCTACACGATGGACATTTGGACTGCTGTGTATGTATTTGAGCACTGAGAACTGATCGCGCGCTGTGTGAGAACTGAAGAAGTGGAGCGTGCGCGAGAGAGAGCACTTCTATCAGCACGATTCCGCCTCTCCCGCCTTCACTAACTTTAAGTTAATCGACATTGAATTGTGACTCCCGGGAAAACGGGACGTCAGTTCACCCTGTCTCTACCCTGAGGCCATTGTTTCAGATCGCTAGTTCGCGTTTTGGTAGTCTGTCCATCCACTGCGGCTGCCATACTGAGACTAGATATGCAAACGCCCGTAATCCAATCGCAATCCAATGACAGAGACGCATATTTTGAAAGACAAGATGGTTAATTTAACCTTTAGGAAGTAATTTGAATGTCCGGTAGTCCTCAAATAACATTCTAGTCCCGTCTCGTCTTGTTAACGAAGACGCGGCATACATTTCGTCATAGTTTTTATCATCAGATATTATTTTTAGTTCGTCAACGTCATGTCTTAGTCACAGAAAAAATGTTCGTTAACGAATATTTTTCGTCATCGTCTTCGTTGACGAAATTAACACTGACTGGTGTGCATTAGAGCCTTTAATTACAGTTCTATACATTTAATCCCACCGGTCACAATAGGTACTGCAAAAAAGGTTTTCATTTATAAAGCTCTCAAAAACCTTACTGATGTTTTAGTGCACTTCCTGCAAATATGGAAAAAAATAAAGGGTCTCAATTAAATATGTGCAGTTTCACATGATTAGTGCAAATTGTCACATGACCAGAGCAGTTTATTTCCTGTTTGCGCCTTGAGAAGATGATAACTGCATCAAAGCTCCAAAACGAAAGGCTAATAAATTATGTTAACAAAGATATGACAAAGATTTTTGGTACACATTATCTTTAGGGTGTCTGGTATTAATATATGAATTCACATATATTCAGTTTTGTTGAGTGTGGTCATAGAATGAGCAAACATGTTGATGGTCACAATAGTGACCGGTGGGATAACAGTGAACTTAGGTATACAATTTAAATCCAATTGCAGTTGTTAGTGAAAACTGCACTAAAATGTTGCAATGACAAAATATTGCACTAAATTATAAATTCAAATGTAACAAAATATTTATAATATTGATGTAATGCTGGTAGCAATAATATAAAAATTTGATGTTATATTTTACAAAAAAGTAGTAATTTTGAAATACATTGATGGTTGAATTTTTTTGTTTTTTATCTCAGTATTCATATCAATGTTGCATAAGGTTTTTTTTATGCATAATAGTAACCCTAGAATGTGATCAAATAGTTTAAAATAGCTGAGCTAAGATATATAACAATTTTTATGACTGCAGAATAATGTTAATTCAGTACACACATTATCCCCACCGGTCACAATTGTGACTGACCATAAAATACAATTTTTCCACACACTTTTCCAAAAAAAAGTTTCAAAAAATAACTATTGATTATTTCAAAGGGTTACTAATGACACATCATTTTGGATATTTTCATGTCTGGGAAAAATTTGGGATTAAACAGGTTAACGCGCTGCTTACTGACACACACTCACACCGGAGATTGCACAGCTCACACATCCAGGAGAAAAGAAACTTGTCAACGCTGCCCCGTGACTTTTATTGATAACAGTTTAAATACTGAATCACCACATTACATTTTCCAGCAACGAGAGGATAAAATCGCTGTTTTTGAAGTAACTCACACGTTGTAGAGAGAGACACACAGACACGAGTACGTTCAACATTCATCTCTCTCAAATTGGCCATACATGAGAAAAAAATGTTTAACGATTTCTAATTATTGGGGGGACTAGTCCCCCTCAGTGTCTATTGTGGTTATTGCCCTGCTCAGACATGAAAATATGTTGTGGCACTATCGTGTAGGGCTGGACCAGAATATTAGATTATTCGAATATTCGTTCGGTGGGTTGGCATTTGATTTTCAATTTTGAGATTCGAATATCCCTTCTTTTTTTCTCTCTCTCTCGAACACATGGCATCCCCCACGAAACGGTTCTCAACTTGTCCACCTGGCTGACCATCTGCACCAGCAACAGACCATTTGCCAATGAAAGACGTTCGTGCTGACCTATTGCATGCATATATTTCATTGAAAGCTGCGGGAATGAGTAAAACTATGCGATATACACAAATTCAGGACCTGATTAAATATAACACAGAGATTTGTGAAATTAAATTCCATGACTTTTACAAAACTTTTCCAGGTTTTTCATGACCATACGAACCCTATAAAAGCATCTGATGCACGCTTTCAATCA
Organism: Spinibarbus caldwelli; assembly: GCA_039654775.1. Taxonomy (NCBI): domain Eukaryota; kingdom Metazoa; phylum Chordata; class Actinopteri; order Cypriniformes; family Cyprinidae; genus Spinibarbus; species Spinibarbus caldwelli. Next base: position 26,925,490 of record CM077247.1, on the reverse strand, counting down.
CTAAAGATTGGTCCTCCCTCCTCTAATCACATGCCGGATCCGTTACCCCGCTTTATTCCGGGACCTCGCAATTTACAAATTAAGCACTGGGCTACCTTATTAAAAGTATTGCTCTTAACAGACCTGTGTGTTTTGTATCACTAGTGCAGTGTCCGTTCTCGGAGCATATAAGCCCTGCTCGCGTGAGGCGGGCCGCTTCCGGCTCGCGCTGATCAGTTTATTAAAAGTTTATTAATTCTGAACGTGTCGCGTGTCCATATTGCACCAAAATGCGACACTGCACCAAAGTCTCTTTAAGACAAGTCATGTCACTCGGCAGCCATCTTTGAAACGCCTCTCAGGCATCCAAGTGCAGCTCCTATTACTTTGTATGGGGAAACAACAAATTCTCCCAAACTGTTCACTAAGCTTACGATTAAATTTGATATTTGAAATCACCAATGAAATCTGACAACAACTGTGTCATAAATGATTTTTCTTTTGCTCAAATAGCGTTATAAAAAGCTTGTTTTTCAAACTAGATCAGCCAGTGCGCGCACGCGCAGTCCTAGGCGCACGTCTCAGAAATCTGACTGTTTCTATAGCAACCCGGGACTTCTGTATCACACACGCTACTGTAGTACATTTATTCAGGCCGATTTTTGTGCACTGTACAGCCCTAACCAAACCAGTTCCAGATTGTAGAAGGAGCTTCTCATTTAACGATAAACTCCTCAATTTCATGTATGCCTTCCGCGATGTCGCACACAGAAATGTCAACAACTAGACTTTATCGTTATTATCACGGGAAGATTAATTCTTATCGTGGGGAGAATTTTTACAGGTGTATCACAAACAATAAGATATCACCCATCCCTAAATTCCAACGATATCGTTTCTCTGTGCCTTTATCGTTATAGCTGTGGTGTGGACTCTGCTATTCTTTAATACTGAGAACGATTTTTAGAACTATACCTTTATCGTTATCTTTATAGTTATTGTCCTTGGTGTGAACAGGCCTTTAATCATTGTGCTGCCACTCTGCTGCACTATTCGTAAAAAATTGTTCCTTTAGGAGATTGTAGCAGTTTAGTTTATTTGGACATCAAGAAGCTTACATCTGCTGCAGATCGCTTCCATCTTCTGCAGGAGGATCCCACGCGTGAAGTTTGACCCGCCACAGTTTAATCTGCTGGTCCCAGGAACGTCGGCTGTACTTCTTGAATTTGTTTGGAGTCTTTGGATGAACACCAGGCTGTCTCATATGCCTAAAATAATGGTTAAAATAATGTTAAATACTTTAACAGTAATGTTATATAAGGTTGTAAATCACAGACAATAGGACAAAGCAGTATAATACATTTGGTTTGAAAACAATAATCATGATCTCACTCACTTCGGAACTTCTTTAATGTATCTGTCATATGCGAGAGTGTTTTTCCCATAATTGATCTGTTTTTGTCTTCTTATGAGAGTGGTCTCATCTGTCTCTATGTCACCTTTAGCAGGAGATTCTTTGGAATCTCTAGAGTCTCTGGAGTCAGAACTGGGGGAACATGAAAAATTTGGGTTACAACTCAAGCCATGACCGTTGTACAAGTGACACCTAATGGAACTGCTTAAAAAAAAAATAAAAAAAGCAAGGTTTTCAAAAACATCCTCATTTGCCATTGTTCATGCAAGCAGATAGTATCACCCTAAACTCACACTATTAGCTGCGCTAATGTTCCTGCGTTTAGCTGGTTAAGATGCTCAAAAAACACAACACACAGAGTCACAGTGATCAGAGTCCTGCACGCGGGCAGGTACCCGATGGGTGAACTGCAAAAATTGACGTAACGGGTGGAATAATATTGACGTGTCGGGTGCGGTGCGGGTGCGGGTCGGACTGGTGATAGGCACGGGCAGATTGCGGGTACAATTATAACCAAGACTATTTCGACTTAATCCAGTACACGCTGATAGGCAGCTCCTTTCAAATTGTCCCGTGCTTGTGTTCGCGTGCTCTGTCTGAAGACCGGGCTTCTACAGCGGGATTTGCAAACACTGAGCACTGTAGCCAATCGACAGCTGTATTGACATTGATTGACAGCTGTAGGTCTAGTGATTATATTAAAGGGAGCGCTCTTTGCTCGCTTTTCTGTAGTTAATCTATTCACAGTTTGAATAAAAGCTTTAGTCTATTTCTCATTCTAAAATAGGCCTAACACATATTCAATATGTTATAAAGTTCATATTTGACTAATCTAAGCCTTTTAGACCTGTTTAAAATAGATTGTCACATGTACGCAATAGTTTTATATTGTTTTTACACGTTGGATGTTGTGCGCTCTCTCTCTCGACACTGTTGCCAGTCCTACATATTTTTATGCAGCCTATAAAGTTTTTATAGGTTTTTATAGGTTATGAAGGAAAAGCTCATATTTGGCTTATTAATCTAAGCCCTTTAGACCTGTTTACAACAGATTGTTCACATGTACGCAATAGTTTTATATTGTTTACACGTTGAATGTTGCTTTCCCTCTGTTAACTTGTTGGGCTGCGTGTGTTAAATGTTATTAAGTTTTAAACGCATTAACTCAGAATGACTTGTTAATTGCTTGTTACATTAAAAATAAAATAAAGGTGTTTTGTCTGCCTTATGTAGATTTAATGAGGGTGCGGTTCGGGTTGCGTTTTTTGTGTCAAACGGGTCGGGTCGGGTTCGGAATTAAATTAGTGTTGCTGTCGGATAACAGGTCGGGTATTCGGTTAACTAGTGCGGGTTTATCAAACAGGACCCGTGCAGGACTCTAACAGTGATTACACTCTTCGGGGAATCAACATATGAACAGCACACCTTTAACGCGCATATTAGCCTGGGATAGCAGAAGGTTTTGACATTGAAAAAGTTATCCCACCTTTCTGGAGACTTATTACATTGAAAATTACCTAGAAATGATTACATTGCTTTAATCACAAACCTTCCAGATGAGATTTTTCTGTCTCTTTGAGGAAAATCTGCTTCAAGAATCCTTCTTCTGTATCTGAAAAAGAGAGACTGCCAATTAACAGTTTATAAAGGATATCAATTATGTCTTAAGTAAATTTACTTTGGTAAGAAATCAAGAGATGCAACTGACCGATGCATATCACGTCGGACATTTGAACGTATTTCCTCTGCCTCTACCTCATCTCCCCAGTTCTTTACTCTGGACACAGGTCCCTCACTCTCAGGGGTTGTGAAACTGCAAAAATAAATAAATAAATAAATAAATAAATAAAGACAAATCCAAACTTGGTCAGCCAATTTGTCATCTTTAAACATTGTTTGTATGCCAGGATAAGATCTAATCTCATTCTAGCATAAAATTGATATTAATTCAATTAAAGAGGTTACAATTTACGCTTATTATACTCTACAAAATGCCAACCACAACATTTTAAAAAATAAATAAATAAATAAATTTGACTTTTGTCTATTATGCACACTATTTGATAAGGAACGTAAAATGATCATCGTTACCTTTCTGGTCTGCGTGAGCTCTGTGAACATTTGTCAAGCTCTTCAACCGCGTGAGATTTTCTCAGATTACCATCTGCACCGCGTTTCCTACAATGGGACCATCTTGAAGCGCCTTTGTTCCTTCAAGACAAAAGACACGAGTAACATTTAAAAAAGTAAATGAAGTAAAAAGGATTCTTACACATTTTCTGAACATTATGCAACAGCATGGAGCACGTCCATTGAAAATAAGAGATTATTATTTTTTGTAAACAAGCAATTCATGTTAAAAATTATTAATCGTTTTGTACACACTTGACCACGAATCTGCTGTATTATAAACATCTTATAAATTTCTACTCCAAACAGCAACTTATTAACCTAAGTTGAGAAAATACGTGTTAAAAGTAAACTGTTTTCAAGGCGCCACAAAATAACCCGCTGTCAACACACACGAGATCGAGCTGCTCACTAAAACATAAAAATAACGAATAAATAAAATAACAGATTGAGAGATTATGTCGTTTTAGAAGTAACGTTAATATGGTACAATCTTGACGTTCTCATGGCGCTCATTTACACTCTAAACACAACACTGGCGGGAGTCTTCACGTCCCTTTCAATAGCTGCATAAATGTGTCGGCGCTTAAAATAGTTAAAGATAAGAAAAAAACTGGAAGTTAACAGGAGTATAAAAACGCGTTTTGGTGCCCAAAACAGACTAAATAGCTGTACTGTACAAAATAATACTTCTGTCTTGCTTTGCTAGCAAACCGCTAAGCCAGAGTCATAAAACACAAAGCAAAGACAACTACAACCACCACTAAACATGTTCGTAATTCTTACCTGTTTTCATCAGGTTTGTAATCGTTCTCGTATCTGTATTTTTGATGGGCAGACATTATTTCGAATAAAAAGCTCACGCAAGAACTGCTGCCGGGTTTAGATTAAACCGCGCCAATATCCCTCGGTGTACGTCAACATCGAGGTCACATGACACTGGAAGGGCGGTGTTGTGAATTGACTAGTCCACAGACCCGCCCACATCCGCCGATCTTCAAATCATCGGTGTTTTTCCTTTCTATCAGTCTATTGTGTGTAGATCACACCAAGTGTTTTAGCTTGTAATATCACGTAAGTCTTTTTATAACGCTGTGGCGGGAATACAAACAGACAAAGCCCACGCAACAGTACCGTTTCTAGGCATAGGCAAGCTAGGCGGTCGCTTAGAGCGCCACCAGCTGGAGGGGGCGCCAATGAGCGCACGTGCTGCCACTACATTTTAACAGGGTTGTGATCAAGAGTGGCACGTATGGAAGGATTTTCCGGGCTATTTTCAAATAGAATTGCAAATTGTATTTTCAATTGCGTTTTCCATATGTGGACGCATAAATTGTGACATAATCCAAATGCAATTGCAAATCTTTCATTACCATTTGCATTTTCGCTTTCGCGAACGCAAAGTGACTGCCACATTTCAAATGAAAAAGCAAAGTCTATTTGCAACTGTATTTCCCATGTCTTACGAGTTATGAGCCTGTCATATTTAAATAGCAATATAATTACCACATTTGCTTTTTCACTCTCTCTGCGCCGCACATATAACCTGTCAAAACTCAAATGGAATTGCAATTCCTTTTGCATTTGAATTTCCGATGTCTACGCTGAAGGCTGTCAATCAATGTGAGGGTGGGGGGGGGACTAAACTGGGGGCGTGTTTGTTTTGGGAGGTGACGTCACTCACAGACGACCGTGCCGAATGCTTTGATCAATGGAGGTAATCGGTAAAGCCTCTGCTAAAGGCAGCTGCCAATCTGTTCGTGCCTGTGTTAACGAACAGACAGTGCAACCTTGGCACAATACATAATTCTTTCTTTTTTACCCCAAATGCAGCGATTATCCCCTGATAACAGAGCCAGTGGGTCAAAATTCACTATTACCCAAACGCTTTTCACCTGTCTCAACATCTCTCACTGTTTATACTCCAATTGATGCAAGTGAGAAAACAGACAGTGCAATTCTACACTTATTACAGTACATTTTATTCGTAAGCAAAACAAAACAGTGCAAATCTATATTTATTTAACCATTTTCCACCTTACTTTATATTTTATTCAACAGTTTTCATCCATTATGGAGCACGCGTCCCGTGGCACCAAAGAGTCACCAAAAAGACTTTTTTTGTCGTGATCTCTACATAACAAAAGTTGTTCCATTATCAAAAAGCTACTCTCGATGCTGCGCTCAAAGCGCTATTGGGAACGTTCTTTGTTCGACCGGTTGTTGAAGTACGTGTATAAAACACGCTAAACTTTGGCTTAAATAACCTCGGTTAGGTTACGTCACTCGATTACGAACACCTGGAGGTTATAAATGGATGTGACGCGGAAACATCCTCAGGTCTTTTTGTCTTCAAGGACCGCATTGTTTGTGTGTGTGTGTGTGTGTGTGTGTGTGTGTGTGTGTGAGAAAAAGCACACTTAAAAGTGAAACTAATTGAAAAAAAAAGGCAAAGCAGGAAGCGAGTAGACATATATATATAAAAAAAAAAAAAAAAAAACAGCTACTCACTATGGCAGATCATGACAGGAGATGTTTACCTGACGAAGATCTCCATGCTTTCTGCTTTGAGTATTTGGGGGAAGAACACGCGATCCTCGGGCACTGCGATCTCCTCTAGATCAAAGTGCTTCGCGCGCTGCTCGCCTTCTTTAGAAACTCATGGGGATCGCGTGTCGATCTGGCCAAGGCGAGTGAGATGGACCCGCCCCTTTCCCATGAAGCCCTAGCATCCGTTTCTCAAGCGCAGTTCGGCACTTCTTCTGAACGGGCCGAGGAGACTTCATCTCTTGCTTCTGGGGAGATGGAAAGTGTCACCTCAGAGCACTCCTCTCGTGATGAAAAAACTTATGAGGAGTTACTCGAGGTGGTTACTCGGGCAGTCGATCGATTACATCTAGACTGGCCGCAGAAGCGAGAGACCTCCAAACGCTAGTTAGAAGTTAGACGACAGATATCTGTCGGGTGGCTGGGGGGAGGGGCCTCAGCGACGGTCTCTCCCCTTCATCGGTGACCTCCATGACGAGGTAACTCGTTCATGGAACAGTCCGTATTCATCCCGTGTTTTTGTGCCATCGACGTCGATCTACTCGACTATCGTTGATGTAAATGTACGGGGCTATATGATGATGCCCCAGATTGAAAAGACGCTCGCGGGCTATCTCTCTCCTGGGAGCTCATCATCATTAAAGAAAGCAACTCTCCCCACCAAGCCATACAGAGTAACATCTTCACTGGTGGGGAAAGCCTTTCAAGCAGCGGGTTAGGCTGGTGCTGTTTTGCACACTAGGTTTTGCAAGCATACCAGGCTGACCTGCTGAAAGATTTGAGCACAGGCGGGTCAATTGACGAAGAGGCGTTTTTAGAACTTCGCCGGGACACAGATTTATCTCTCCGTGCGACCAAGCAGACGGCCCGTGCCATCGGCCGTTCTATGGCTGCCATGGTTTCCACGGAGAGACATCTGTGGCTCAACCTCACGGGTATCAAGGACAAAGACTGCGCTTTCCTCCTTGATGCCCCCATCTCGCCTTTCGGCCTATTTGGTGACGCCGTTAACACCGTCGCCACTAGGTTTCGGGAGGCAAAACGCTATGAGGAGGCGTTTGTGAGGTTTCTTCCCCGCCGTGCTCAAGAGTCAGGACCGTTGGCCACCCGGTCCCGACCAGGTCCGGTTCCTTTGAGGCGTGAAGCACAAAAAGAGAGTGTGGCGAGCCAAACACCCCCTCGTAGAGACTGGGGTGCCGTGCGGCTCGCCGCGCTTCACATTCCGCCTCAAAGAGACCGGACCTGAGGAGCATCATCTCCTCCAAGAAAAAGTCCTGAGGCTTGCACGCCCAGGACCATGGGGGTGTGCCCCCCCCCCCCCCCCCCCCCCCCCAGGGAGGGCCGCGAAAAGTTCCAACAGAGAATAAAAACTCCTTCCTGGCACCCTCAGGAGGCCATTGTGCAATCTCCGCCACCACTGGTGTTTCGGGGAGCAGCGGTTTCCAGTGTAAAGTTAAGTGTTCGGTCGCCTCCTACCATGTTTCAGGACACCGAACATCTAACATCCCCCCAACAAAACGAAGTGTCAAAATTAGTGCCCCTTTCAGAGAAGCTGGCAGCGTGGAAGCTAATGCCAAATATCTCCCCTTGGGTTCAAAAGACCGTAGAGAGAGGCTACAGGATTCAGTTTGCGAATCGTCCTCCGCGTTTCAATGGCGTGGTCTCCACTTCCGTGAAACCGGAACGAGCGCATTTGTTGACACAGGAATTGCAAACTCTGCTGGACAAAGGGACCATAGAACGTGTTCCCCTGCCAGACAGACAGTCAGGCTATTACAGCCGGTATTTTCTCATTTCCAAGAAAGATGGGGGGTTGCGTCCGATTTTAGATCTTTGCGGGTTAAACCGCTACCTCAGAACATACAAGTTCAAAATGCTGACAATCAAGATGATTGTTTCTCACATCCAATCGGAGGATTGGTTTGTGACAATCGATCTAAAGAACGCTTATTTTCATATAGAAATATTGCCACAACACAGGAAGTTCCTGAGGTTCGCTTTCGGGGGCGAAGCTTACCAGTATCGGGTTCTTCCGTTCGGCCTAGCCTTGTCACCCCGCACATACACAAAATGCATGGATGCAGCTCTGGCTCCTCTACGACTCCAGGGCATCCGCATTTTGAACTACATAGACGACTGGCTGATTCTGGCTCAGTCTCAGGAGCTAGCGCTTTGACATCGGGATGTCGTCCTAACTCATCTCGAATCTCTGGGGTTGAGACTCAATGCCAAGAAAAGCGTTCTCTCTCCTGCTCAGAGGACAACGTATTTGGGGGTCGTATGGGATTCGATCGCGATGCGGGCACAGCTGTCTCCTGCACGCGTCAAATCCATTCTAAACACCCTAAAGAACATAAAGCTAGGCCAGAAAGTCACGGTTCATCACTTTCAGAGAGTGCTAGGTCTCATGGCAGCTGCATCCACGGTGATAGCTTTGGGCCTCCTGCACATGAGATCGTTTCAGTTGTGGCTCAGAGCCAGGGGATTTCATCCAAGGGCCAATCCCCAGAGGCAAATAAGGGTTATGCGCCGGGGGCTTCGTACGCTTTCTATGTGGTTCAGACCCCGGTTTCTGACTTTGGGTCCCACTCTAGGTCCGTGTTGTCGTCGCAAGATGCTAACGACAGACGCATCCCTCAAGCGGTCTTAGATGGCCGTCCAGCCCAAGGGACCTGGAGAGGTCATCTTCTGGAATGGCACATCAATTGCCTCGAAATGAAGGCTGTATTTCTGGCCCTGAAATACTTCCTCCAGCAGTTAAGAGGTTAACATTTCCTAGTGCGGGTGGACAACACGGCGGTAGTCTTTTACATAAATCGTCAGGGCGGACTGCGGTCGCGCCGCTTGAACGAGCTAGCGCAGCAGATTCTGCTTTGGGCACAGAATAAGTTCCTGTCCCTCAGGGCGATTTACATTCCCGGGCATATGAATGTGGGAGCAGACTTGCTGTCCAGACAAGCTGTGATACACGAGGAATGGAAACTCCACCCCGAAGTAGTCAGTCAAATCTGGGAAAGATTTTACGAAAAGCAGAGGTGGACCTCTTTGCTTCACAGGAGACAGCACAATGTCCCCTCTACTGCTCTCTGACTCACCCAGATCCCCTGGGTCTGGACGCGATGGCCCATGTGTGGCCCAGACTGTGTGTTTATGCATTTCCTCTGATTGCTCTGCTCCCGGGAGTCCTGGCCAAGGTCCGTCAACAGGGATCTCGCCTCTTACTGATAGCGCCCCGTTGGCCGACCAGAATATGGTTCTCAGATCTAATATCTCTCCTCGACGGCTCGCAGTGGGCGATTCCGGTGAAGAGGGACCTTCTCTCTCAGGCACAGGGGACAATATTTCATCCCCGGCCCGAGCTCTGGAACCTTCACGTCTGGCCTCTGAGGGGGACCAACTAAGAGATGCTGGCCTTCCAGCCAATGTAATAGAGAGTATTCTAAGCGCTAGGGCTCCCTCCACTAGAAGAACTTATGCCATCAAATGGCGCGTTTTCGAAAGTTGGTGTATGACAAACCATGCAGACCTAGTTCACTGCCAGATTGTTTCAGTACTGGAGTTTCTGCAAGAGAAACGGTCCTCAGGCACACGTCCTAATACTCGCAGAACTTACGTGGCCGCCATTTCGGCTTGCCATGCTCTGATTGATGGGGTTTCGGTGGGGAAACACCCTGTAGTTGCCCGCTTCATTCGAGGAGCTAAGCGATTGAGGCCGCCCACTAGAGTGACAGTTCCTTCGTGGGACCTAGCTATAGTGCTTGAGGGCTTGGTGGACACCCGTTTCGAACCACTAGAGTCAGCGCCTGTCAGGTTTCTGACCCTAAAGATGGTTTTTCTAACAGCTATTACTTCTCTGAAGAGGACTGGGGATTTGCAGGCTCTGTCAGTCTCGCCATCCTGCCTAGATTTTGCCCCTGGACTGGTAAAAGCTATTTTGCATCCTCACCCTAGTTATCTTCCGAAGGTTCCATTCTCGACCATATATCCGGTCGTTCTCAAAGCCTTCTGTCCTCCGCCGTTCACGACATCGGAGCAAGAGAAACTTCACTTACTGTGTCCAGTATGTGCTCTCCAGGTTTACGTCCACCGCACTAGCCAGTGGCGTAAGTCGGAGCAGCTTTTCATATGCTATGGAGGCCGCACTCGACAGACTGTGTCACATTGGGTGAGGGATGCTATTGTCCTAGCCTATGAGGCGCGTGATCAAGCTTCGCCTCTAGGTGTAAGGGCCCATTCAGCCAGGGGGATTGCATCTTCAATGGCTTTGGCAAGATGTGTCCCCTTGCAGCAAGTTTGTGATGCGGCAGGTTGGTCCTCTCCACACACATTTGTTAGATTCTATAGTTTGGATGTTCATGCTACGCCGGGCTCGCATGTCCTTGAGTCGACATCCCAGAGTCATGTCTGAGACCTCTTCAATGTTTTTGCGCACACACTACACAACGTTGGGGGTCTGACACTTCCAGTGCAGCAGCGTTGGTATTCTCGTTCCCAATAGCGCTTTGAGCACAGCATCGAGAGTAGCTTTTGATAAGGGAACGTCTCGGGTTACTTGACTGTAACCCTGTTCCCTGAAAAAGTGTGAACGAGATGCTGCGCCTCAATGCCGCACTGTAAGAGTGATGTCCTTTCAGACAAAAATTTGACCTGAGGATGTTTCCGCGTCACATCTATTTATAACCTCCAGGTGTTCGTAATCGAGTGACATCACCTAACCGAGGTTATTTAAGCCAAATTTTGGCGTGTTTGACACACGTGCTTCAACAACCGGTCGAACATTCTGGGAAGAACATTCCCAATAGCACTTTGAGCGCAGCATCTCGTTCCCGCTTTTTCAGGGAACAGGGTTACAGTCAATAACCCAAGATGTTCTCTAAGTTACACAACTGCGCCAGCAGGTGGCAGTATAGAACTACTGATGGGGAGTTGTATACTGTATCAACTATAGCCTACTGTATGTGTTTGGGACAGAGGACCTTCTTCGTTATTGCTATAATTTATGCAGTTTATTACTGACATTTAGTTAACTTATAAATGTTAAACATTAGTTCAGTGATGTTATACAGTGTTGTAGCCTTATCTTTTGTATTTTCTACATTTCTTTGTAGGAAACCACACACACACACACACACACACACACACACACACACATAACAGCATCCCAAGCTTGTAACGCACACAATGTCACAGCCTATCCTAGATGACTAATAAAAATCACAAACAAATTATTATAATATATTATTATATATAATTTTATTTTAAACGAAGTGAATAAATTGAATTAAAGTAAGCTGAATCCAAGCAGCTTAAGATTTTTTAGAATAGGCTCTTCTCTGCATTCTTCTGAAGGCGCTCTGCCTGCGCTTGTGGTGTTGAATGTGTTTTTAGAGCATTTAAACATTAATTACACAAATAAAATGTTTAGCGTAGCCTAACTCTGGAAAAAATCAGCAATGTTTGATTAGCCTATATTTATTTAATTTATTGTAGACATTATTTCTAAGTGAAGCAACATTTGCTGAAATGTCCACAAGAAGAGCGCACGGTTATCTGTCGATCATTTACGCTGAGTTTGGTCTTTTAAAAACACTCTCAATTAACACATTAAGCCAGGTTAAGCATTTTAGAATGTCCCTGTCAAGGTTGCATTTGTTACTATAGCAACAGTAGACTAAATTAAGTCATGATCATGAGAAAACAAGAACATCAGCCACAGCCATATCACCCTGCAGCCCAAGATTGGTTGCCCACTGAAGCTAAGCAGGGTTGAGCCTGGTCAGTACCTGGATGGGAGACCTCCTGGGAAAACTAGGTTGCTGTTGGAAGAGGTGTTAGTGAGGCCAGCAGGGGGTGCTCACCCTGCAGTCTGTATGAGTCCTAATGCCCCAGTGTAGTGACGGGGACACTATACTGTCAAAAAAAAAAAAAAAAAAAGCACCGTCTTTCGGATGAGATGTTAAACCGAGGTCCTGACTCTCTGTGGTCATTAAAAATCCCATGGCACTTCTCGTAAAGAGTAGGGGTGTAACCCCGGTGTCCTGGCCTGATTCCCTCCACTGGCCCTTGTCAATCATGGCTTCCTAATAATCCCCATCCACTGAATTGGCTCTATTGCTCTCTTTCCTCTCCTCTCCACCTGTAGCTGGTGTGTGGTGAGCGCACTGGCGCCGTTGTCCTGTGGCTGCCGTCGCATCATCCAGGTGGATGCTGCACACTGGTGGTGGTTGAGGAGAGACCCCCCCACATGATTGTAAAGTGCTTTGGGTGTATGACAATACACAATAAAGCGCTATATAAATGCATCATTCATTCATTCAAGAAAGAAAAAAAAATAATATGCATGGCCGCTTAGAACTTCCGTACTATTACAGATTAAAAGAAAGGAATAAAATGTACTATAATAAGTGTAGAATTGCACTGTCTGTTTTATCACTTGCATCAATCAGCGTGAGAGAAACAGTGAGAGATATTGAGACAGGTGAAAAGCGTTTGGGTAATAGTGAATTTTGACCTATTGTGCATACCGTTGTTTCTCCCGCTGTTAGCAGGGGATAATCGCTGCATTTCAGGTAAAAAAGGACAGAATTATGTATTGTGCCAAGAAGGTTGCACTGTCTGTTCGTTAACACAGGCACGAACTGATTGGCAGCTGCCTTTAGCGGAGGCTTTACCGATTACCTCCATTGATCAAAGCATTCGGCACGGTCGTCTGTGAATGACGTCACCTCCCAGAACAAACACGCCCCCTAGTTTAGTCTCGCCCCCTCACATTGATTGACAGCTTTCAGTGTAGACATCAGAAATTCAAATGCAAAAGGAATTGCGATTCCATTTGAGTTTTGGCAGGTTATATGTGCGGCGCAGAGAGAGTGAAAAAGCAGACGTGGTAATTAATATTGCTATTTAAATATGACAGGCTCATAACTTGTAAGACATGGGAAATACAGTTGCAAATAGACTTTGCTTTTTCATTTGAAATGTGGCAGTCACTGTGCGTTCACGAAAGCGAAAATGCAAATGGTAATGCAAGATTTGCAATTGCATTTGGATTATGTCACAATTTATGCGTCCACATATGGAAAACACAAGTGAAAATACAATTTGCAATTCTATTTGAAAATAATCCGGAAAATCCTTCCATAGGCACAGCATGGACACACTGAAATATGAGTGCCGCCCCCACTGGATCCCCCAAGAGTACCGTCAATCTGACAGGCTAGAGTACCGTCAATCTGACGATGCCTGTATGCCATTGGATCATAGCGCTGTCAGTTGCTGCCTCTGATTGTTGCATGCAAAGTTTGCATTTGGATTTGGAGCGCTCAACAATGCCATTAGATCAGTGGGTTCTGTCAGTGTTTTGGCAGGTAAGGCTTTTTTTGCCATGCAAGTTCAAAGGCCAATTTAAAATATTGGTACATAAAAAGTGCACAAAATCAGTATTTTGTTTAGGCAGTATTTGTGGCAGTCGAGAGATCATGTTTCATGTGAAACTGGTCTAAAAGGTGTGCGTTTTTGCACCAATGCATTGTTAAAGGTTCAGTGTGTCATGTAATATTCCCATATAAAACTTTTACAGCCAATTAAAATACTTTATTAAACCGCCTTGTCAAATTTAACGCATCTTTACGGAAGTGTCGAAATGCTGAATCATTTAATTTGCTTCCAAAAAAAATTTAAAAAAGAAACAGCGCTTAAAGGGAGCAGCGACATACATATAGAAGCAGAGCGTCACGTTATTTAAAGGGGAAGTTCACGCGTCAATGAGTAATAAAAGAACAAGTAGCTGCATTCTGATTACTTTTATGTCACTGATCAGGGTTTTATAGGCCTATGTAGTTTGGGGTAACAAAGGGTTTTATAGGTTTGACTGAAATAATAATGCCATAACTGACACAACAACAACAAAAATTTAACAAAAAAAACAGATAAAGTCAAAAAGTAGCCATTGATAATATCTAAAGATGTATCCAAATCCAAATGTAATAAAAATTTATTTGTGTGATGACAATTTCTTAGCAACTAGGGATTGTTACATAGAGCTATACAGGCATCCAGTGGCTATAATGGTATCACAGATAATAAACTGTGAAAAATGTTTCATCTTAACAGTCAATTTACAAATAGGCCTGATGCGTTCAGATTTGTGAAACTCACAATGCACTGAATTTCCACAAATTAGTGTCGTTACTATGACAACCAATTTGAATGTGACAAGAAACTGATGTCTGAAAAAGAAATTTCATATATGTATATATATATATATATATATATATATATATATATATATATATATATATATATAAAAATATATAATTCATCTAGGGCGTCAAAATGACTAGAAACGGCCCTGCCACAAAGGAACGTCTGGCACTGGCACCCTAGTCACTTAAAAATTATTATAAATGACATTTTCTCAGGTTATACGATGGAATTGTTTGATTCCTATATAGATGAAGTGGAAGAGAGGGGGTAATGTTTAATTTTGTACGTCACGAGAAGAGTATGCAGACTGGTGGTGGAAAGTCCAAATAGGGATTTCATCTAGGGCGTCAAAATGGCTAGAAACGGGCCTGCCACAAAGGAACGTCTGGCACTGGCACCCTAGTCACTTAAAAATGATTATAAATGACATTTTCTCAGGTTATACGATGGAATTGTTTGATTCCTATATAGATGAAGTGGAAGAGAGGGGGTAATGTTTCATTTTGTACGTCATGAGAAGAGTATGCAGACTGGTGGTGGAAAGTCCAATGTGGCAATAGTGATTTATGTACAGATCCAGGAAAGATCTCAACTTTTGTATACAGCTCTTACAAAGAATTATATGCTTCTCAGTTTTCTCAAGAAAAACTTGACTCTTTTCTTTTGAGTGTTTGTGATAAAGTTTCAGGCATTAATGACGATTTTAATGTGCCCTTATTATGGGTTATAAAAGGTTCATATTTTGGTTTTGGGAGTCCCCAACAACAGGTTGACGCATGCAATGTCAAAAAACACTTTCATTGTCTTATAATATGCATTTATTTATACCTTATTTGCTCAACGACTCCCAAACGATTCACTTAACGATTAATTTTTCCAAACCCCTCCTTTGCGTGACGTTAATCTGTGGTGATTGTTCCGATTGGTCGATTTCATTTACATTTCATCATGCCTGTAATGCCTGATACAGCCATAGACATAATAAATACCTAGACGCCTCATTGGCCGCTTTGAGCCGTTGCTGCGATACGTCAGCGCGTCTGCCATGTTTATGCAGGCAAGACTGCCTTAAAAATAAATGGAGGTAAACGGGGGGAGCTGCGTTTTTTTCTGGATAAAACACGATAACGTTTACATTTGTCAACCGATTTCAGTGGTTTGTGATCTACACTGTAAAAAAAATTCCGTAAAATTTACGGTAAAAAATCAGCAGCTGTGGTTGCCGGAATTTTACCGTAAAAAATACAGTAGCAACATTTTAGGTTTTGCCGTTTTAACTTAAATTTATGGTTAAATACCGTAATTTCATTAACTGATATAATGTTAATATACCAACCTATTGAAGTACTGAACACCTCTGGTGTGACTTTAAATGCAGATCTTGAGCCAAAAACTCATTTACCAAACACCAATGACTTGTACATACACTATATGGACAAACATATTGGGACACCCCCTTCTTTACAACAGAAAAAGGCACTTCCAAAACTGTGGCAACAAAGATGGAAACATAATGCATTTAAAAATTGTATTTCCATCTCTCTTGCAACAGTTTTGGAAGTGTCTAAAATGACTGTACCCATATGTACAAGTCATTGGTGTTTGGTAAAGAGTTTTTGGCTCAAGGTCTGCATTTAAAGTCACACCAGAGGTGTTCAGCTTGGATTAGGACTTGGCTTTCTGCAGACCAGTCAAGTTCTGCAACACTGACTAAATCAATCATTTCTTTTTGAACCTTGCCTTATTCACAGAGGCATTGTCATGTTAGAATAGAAAAGGGTCCTATCCAAACTGTTGCTTTAAAATTAGAAGCACACAGTTTCCTAGAATATCATTATATGCTTAAACATTAAGATTTGTACTCATGGAAATTACTAAAGTAGTCAAACCTGTTCATTAGAAGGGGGTGACCCAATACTTTTGGCAATATAGTGTGTGTATATAAGGTGCACAGTGTCATTCACACAGACACTAAACACCATCATGGTAACACACATGAAACTGAAATAATGCAATAAACATTTATTTAACAACATTAGGTGTAACATACAACCCTAATGTACTAAACTGATAAGAAAAAAACTAAGAAACATATTTTTCAAAAAAAAAAAAAAACATCAAATTTGAAATGTAATGCAGGGAATTCTGGGAATGTCAATTTACGGTTATTCACTGTAAATTATACTGTCTTTTTCACTTCTAAAAACGGTATACTACCATAAAATTACATGTAATATCCAATACAGTTTTTCACTGTGTATAGTAGGGGAATTTACCGTTAACCATTTAACAGGTTTTTACTATAGCATTTTTACAGTAAAATTTACAGTATTTTACCGTTAAATTCACGGTAATTTTTTACGATGTACATGGAGTTAAAAATAACTCTGTCTCCAGGTATTTAGTTAGGCCCGGAAAATTATTAATTTTCATAAGAAATTGTGAAAGCTCACACTTGTCTCACTTGTTGATTTGGTTGATTTTTTTTCGGTTAACAATTCTAATATTAATGTAGTATAACTGTGACATATACATGTAATGTGATTTGAATGTACATGTTGGAGCCATTATATTGAGTTGTAATTTTTGTTTGTGACACTAGAGGGCGTATTATTATTTTTGAGTATTTAAGTAAGGGAATAATTAGTTACAGGGGCGCAATGGAAGGTCAAACAAACTTTTTGACCGTGTCGTGCCGGGCTGTGTTGAGGGTGCAGGACTGTGCTCGTGACAGTTTGTCTTGAATTAAAAATATTTTTTTTATGAAGTCTAAGTTTGTTTACGTTTATTTTTTGTTGTTTGCAATATGCCAAATGGACAATAAATGGATTGGCACATCCAAATTTAACCCAAAGGTATGGACAATGTATTCATCTTTATTCAAGACAAAGCATGCGTCAAAACCTGGGAGCGGAGGATGAGTTTTATTGGCGTCGACCTCTGTAGCGGATCAAATTGGACAACTACAAGAAAAGTCAACTGATCTGAGGTCAGAGGTGCTCATTCTTGGCCATCTCGTTTGTTGGATTTATTATGGATTCTTTGCCGTATCGTTTGTTGGATTTACTGTGGATTATTGCTTTGATCGATCGTGGACTTCAAAGGACTACGAACCCGCACGTGTGTAAACAAAGAGGAGACAGTGTGCGTGAACGCCAAAGTCTTCAGCCTGCAGCGTAAACTCAGAAGTTAGAGGGTGAAAATGTTGAACCGTCTCTTCGAAAACGAGAGGTTAAACTTACTGCAAAAGGGTTAATGGCAAAGCTCGATATTTTACAGAAACAAAGAAAGTCAAAATTCGATAAAGCATCCCAACTGAAAAGGACAATTCAAGAATACATGAGTAATAGAGAATGTGACAATGAGGTCAAAAGTGTGTTTGAAAAGTTTAAAACCCAATGCAAAGAAGCAAAAGAAGCACATGAGGTTCTGATTGTTTTATTGCCTGATGAAGAGAGACAGGCTTGAAACGTGGTTCAAAGCAAAATTGATATGGGTTGAGGAATTCAGTTCTGTGGTAAATAATTGGTTGGAAAAACTACAGGAGGAATGTGATTGTGCTGCCAGCGAAACTGAACCCAATGATTGTGTTTCATATATCGAAACAAGGGTCAGCAGTCGCACTTCAAGCCGCAAAAGTAGCCACCACAGTTCACGCTCCAGTAAATCTAATTCATCTGTGCAACTTGCACGCATTCATATTGAAGCTGAAAAGGCCGCTCTGGTCACTCAATCAGAATCTTTCAAAGAAAAGCATAATATTGAGCAACAATTGGAAATGTTACAGAAACGGAAGGAGCAAATGGACATTGACGCTAAAATTGCAGCCTCCAATGCAAAGCTATCTGTTCTCAAGACTTTTGAGCAACAAGGAGTGGACACCATTATAACAGATGGGATGGAGTCCTATGTTATCAAAAAGTCAAAATTGCCAAATGCATCTCTTCATCCAGATGTTAAGAAACAGCCAATGACTGCTTTGCAAAGTAGCAAAAGTAATACTTCACAACCTACAGCATCTCATCATTCACAGCGCAATGCATCTTCCAGATCCAGAATACCTGCTTCAGCGGATGGAGGTTTCGATTCCACACAGAATGTGCTTCAAAGGCAACAGGAAATAACAGAGTTGCTGATACAACATCAAAAATCGCATCATTTGCCACCACATGAGATTCCAGTGTTTGAAGGGAATCCTTTGCAGTTCAGTTTGTTCACCAAAGCTTTTAAACACTGTGTGGAGGAAAAAACAAATAACAAATGACTGCTTGTATTTTCTTGAAAGATACACAAGAGGGCGCCCAAGAGAAATTGTCTGAAGCGGTATGAATATGGCACCTGAAAGAGGTTATGTTACAGTTAAAGCTATGCTTAAACAACAGTTTGGAGAAGATTATCTTGTTTCTGCTGCATATATGGAGAAGATCCTTGGATGGCCCATGATCAAGTATGAAGATATCACAGCTCTTCAAGATTATGCACTTTTTTATGTGGGTGCTGTAATGCAATGGCGGATTTAGAGTGCATGCAGGAGCTGGACATGCCAACAAACATGAGAGCAGTAATTCTAAAGCTTCCATTTAAACTTAGAGAAAAATGGAGAACAGACAGAAGCGAAGAGCCAGGTTCAGTGATGTTGTCGCATTCATTGAGTACCAAGTGAAAATAATATCAGATCCAATATTTGAGTCCATTCAAAATGCAGAGGTGAGAACAACTGCTAAACCAAAAGATGTCTACAAAGGGAAGTCCCAATCCCAGTTAAAACCAAAACTAAAAGGGGATAGTTTTGCTACCAATGTTACCAATGTTGATTAACCCATTGTGGGTGAAATCAAAAAAGCAAATGCTAAACATCAAATCAGTCAGGCCAAGAGTAACTCCACTAACTTTTGTTCTCAAAGTCATTCTTTGGAGCAATGTACCGAGTTTGAGAAGAAGAAACACAGAGAAAAGGTCAACTTTCTAAAAGAGAAATCTGTCTATTTTAGTTGCCTACATGTTGGACATAGGAACAAAGAGTGTAAAAGACGCTTAACCTGTAAAACGTGCAACCAGAATCATCCAAGTGTTCTTCACATTCATTTCAGGGAATTCAAAGTTGATAAAGCTGTCAACACAAACAATGAACAGAATGTTGAACCAACAATCAACAACACACTTGTATCTGCACAAACATGTGGTCATATAGGGACCGAGAGTACCAGTGATATCTTACCTATCCTTCCAGTCCAAGTGAAGTCTGCAGTAGGTAACAAGATTGTTCAGACTTATGCATTTCTAGATACAGGTAGTACCTCTACTTTAAGTTCAGAAAGTTTGATGAGAGGGCTAAACCTGAATGGACGAAAAACAAAGATCTGTTTGCTAACAATGAGTCCCAAAACGACAGTCTCAAGCTATGTGGTAAACAATTTGGAGATTACAAATCTTGCTGGTAAAGATTTTTATGGATTACCAGAAGTCTTCACACAGAAGCAAATGCCTGTAAGCTTAGCTAACATGGTCAAACAGGAGGACCTAGCTAAGTGGCCATATCTTGATGGTATTCGTATTCCTCACATTCAAGCTGAAGTGGAGTTATTGATTGGTACCAATGCCTCCAAACTACTTGAACCATGGGAAGTAGTGAATAGTCAGGGAGATGGCCCCTATGACATTCATACCCTACTGGGGTGGGTCATAAATGGTTCTCTAGGCAGTTATCAAAGTGAACAACAGACTGCAAGAGTAAACAGGATCTTTGTTGAAACCTTGGAATTGCTATTGGAAAAGCAATACCAACATGATTTCAATGAAAAGATGTAAGATGACAAAGAAGAAAAGTCCAGAGAGGATGCAAAGTTTATGGAAATCATGGAGAAGTCTGTCAGCTTCAAAGATGGACATTACAGTTTTAAATTGCCTTTCAAGGACAGAGATGTTGTCATGTCAAACAATCTTTGCATTGCCAAACAGCGCCTTCTTGGAATAAAAAGAAGGTTCGAAAATTCGATGTGAAATTCCAACAGGAATATGCAGATTTTCTCAACGATATGGCTAATCAAGGCTATGCTGAGAAAGTGCCAGAGCATCAGTTGAATCGATGTGACGGTAAGGTTTGGTACATTCCACATCATGGGGTCTACCACCCTTGCAAGGGCAAGTTGCGAGTTGTATTCGACTGTGGAGCAGAATACAAAGGGACATCATTAACAGTCAGCTACTACAAGGCCCTGTTGGGGAATAACAGTTAAAACCCAAGGACCGGGTGTGTTGAATGAAGACCAGGAGTCAATAGATGCGATTCAATTGAAGAAATTTACTGAAGAAATAGTTTGCAGTTTCATCAGCAGAAGTCAGCTTTAACACTCGCACGGAGTTCGTTGGCCGCTCTGCGTTACATCTTACAGAAACCAGTAATTATACTCTAACAGAGGATGCTAATTGTGTCAATACAAAGGTCAGCAACATTTTGATTGGTTCTAAAAACTAGATAAACTTAGTTTCCACATATGGACGTAAACGCCTCAAGCATATCTCCAACTGATTGGGCAGACGTCAGCGATCAGGGATCATACAAGATAGGTGTCTTCCTTTCAGACACCTATTCTTGATCAGGATAGCGGCAGCTGGCAGAGAGCCTTCTAACACAGAGAGAGAAAGCTACCAAAACACACACATACACACAGAGCACTTATCAGCTAGAATTTTATCAGTATGGTTCATTACACACACTCTATGCAGTCATCATTTTAGAGAATAGAAGTACAGAATAAAGCAGGATTCTTTAATATCTCTTAAGCACACACGTAAGTCTCAGATACTGTTGCTCACGTAGATGGGGGGTCATCCTGACCTCCTGACATGGCTCTGTGACCTTTAGGGAAGGAATAGATCTCGGCATGTAAAGAATGAGGTTACACATTTCACTCTTGATGCACTGCTCTAATGAAAGACCAAAAACTTCTATCAATAATTATTATTATAGATGACACCACTAACTTAAGTGAATCATCCAATAATCTAGGAGGTGAAATACTGATCCATAACTTGATTAATAGTCAAACAAGGCATAATGCAATCATTTTAATAAGACATAATGTAATGATATGATTAATATCACTCTGGAGGATATGGCAGATCAATCTTTACTTCATCCACTCCTTCAGTCCCCCATTTTAGACCGGTGTGGGTTCCAATACCCCACGTCTGGTCTACCAAGTGAGGTCACTACAGAAGGTGGAGTGATGACGCATGATCCCCTGACAGTTTCACAATTGTCTCTTCACCCCATCATGGACATACTGGATCCTATGAATCCAGTCCCCATGTTTGGGGCTCTCCCAACCCTTCCACTCACAACAGGGTGTTGACGTCATCCTTCGTCAGCTGTTGCAGGCTGTTCATCAGCTTCAGTAGTCGCATCTCCTCCTCCACAGGATTCACGGTCCTACAGGCAGATTTAAAAACATAGGACAGACAACAGCGGACCAACATCCACATAAGTAGGCATAAGACAACCAGTCGTACAACACATATTTTATTACTCCCATAATCACGTCCTCTGACGCTGCAACAAAAATCGTTCCAGGCTTCTTCCACAAATTCTTCTACAGAATCTGTCACATAAAAATGGCCCCTACCGTAAATGCAAACATCCACGCTAACGCCAAAGCCGTGGGTTCTTTAGGATCTGACAAAAACGGTGACCTTGTCCATCGAAACCACAAAGAATTCAAATATTCATATCCTGCAAACACCCTAGTAGTCTTATCCTGTCTCAGGAAATCATTAATATACTTCTCGTTAGCCCGCTGGGATTTCAATTAAGGGTAATACTCGGTGGCAGCAGTCATGTTGGCGTTACAATACTCTAAATCAGAACAATCACCCTGTTTACACTTATCAGCGGGGTACCACTCAGGGCCAACAGCATGGACTATATTATACAATGACATTGTACAGACAATGACCTGAACTAGACTTATAATGCAAATCTCTTAGTTCTTGAACCGCGGTAATGGGCTTTAAAAACTGACAAAATTGTTTTTCCCAAACTTCTAATTTGTGTTCTTTATCAGATCTGAGCACAGTCAGTGGAAAAATACACAAATGTAATGCTTCAGTCAGTGTACACGCTGAAGAAAGAATTGTTGAAATGTATAAATTAGTGCTGTCAAATGATTAATCACGATTAATCGCATCCAAAATAAAAGTTTTTGTTTACATAATATATGTATGTGAACTGTGTATATTTATTATGTATATATAAATGCACACACATACAGTATATATATTGAAAAAAAAAAAAAAAAAAAAAAATATATATATATATATATATATATATATATATATATATATACATTTATATATTTATATTCTTATATTTTACATTATACATAAATATAATTAAAATATAAACAACATATTTTTCTCAAATATATACATGTATGTGTGTGTATTTATATATGCATAATAAATATACACAGTATACACACATATATTATGTAAACAAAAACTTTTATTTTGGATGCGATTAATTGCGATTAATCATTTGAAAGCACTAGTATAAATATAGAAATGCTTATATAAAAGTAAAGAACAGGGACTGTTTACTTAATATTTTATGATTAACGTCTGAAAGATAAACATACCAGTAGATTGGTTGCATCATACACTTTGTTCACACTGCTGTTTTTTTTGTTTTTTTTTTGACGGTCTTTCCATTCTTGGGAAAGCTGTTTCTTTTTTTCCTCAAGCTTTTGCTTATATGGCTGCTTGGCACTACAGTGTAGACACGTTTTGGTTGCTACTCCAATTTTTTTTCCTGCATATGTAGCAGTCCTTTAGAGTAGGCATCTGAAAAAAGAAACAAATGATAATTAGAGTACTACATGCTGTGTTAAGAGGGGATAAGAAATATTTTGTCACCCCGACTTTACAGTGGTTATTATATAATTAACCATATATAATTATTTCTAAGCCTCTTTATTAGAATATAACCAGAATATAAAGGAAATTTGTATGCAGTATTAAAAAACTGAAAAAAAAAAACCCCACCTTCTATAAACTAAAGTGGCAAATTATTTAGTGACATCCCCTTACACTTGAGCAATAGCAGGACCCTGGCTCTTAAACCTAAATGGAATAGAAAAGGACTGGAATAGCCAGGAAAACTTTCAAAAGTTTTCCAATTAATATTGTTCCTGTTATTTATATACACAGTTTACACTGTTTATTGTTATCCTGCTAATCCTGAGGAGCTGCTAAACAATTTTTCTTTGTTGTTTTTAACAATGACAGTAAATATCCCATATTCATATATTCCATTGTATTTCTTAAAAACAATTACTTTATTTGAAATAACAGTTATTACAAACATTTTATTTAAAATGTTAATGTGTTACTACTACTAATAATAGCCTAATTATGATGATGATAGCATTTGTATTTTATTACAGTTATAGAAAAATATCCATAATTGGATATTTCTGTTAAATATGATCTGAAATATGATACGAATCGTCATTTAGAACATCAAATGGACGTCATTGGGAATTAATTTAAATGTAGTTTGCATGTGAAATATTTTAAGTGTTTTCATGATAGAACGAGACAGATGAACGAAATCTGGAAACCATGTTCGTTTTATTCCAGATTTCGTTCATCTGTCTCGTTCTATCATGAAAACACTTAAAATATTTCTCATGCAAACTACATTTAAGTTAATTCCTAATGACGTCCATTTGATGTTCTAAATGACGATTCGCCAAACAAATAAGTGTTGACAACAAAGATCTCCAGATAATTAACAACAAGAAGTCATGCAATCATATGATGAACATCAATTATGTCAAGAAGGTGGTCATGTGTCATACAGACAGAAGTTGAGAAATAGAGAATCAAAGAGGTAAATTAGTTATTTAGAGAACAAAGTGAATAGATGAGTTGTAAGTTGAGACTTAATGGTCTGGACAGAGGTGGCAGCACGAATATTATGGGGCAGCTTATTCCATAGTTTAGGGCCTACAATACAGAAAGCCCACCGTAGAAAGTTTATACTTGGGCACAACAAGCAAGTTATCATTGCTAGATCTGAGAGTCCATGCAGGAACATATGGTTGCACTAACTCGACTAGGTATTGAGGTGCGGATGGGAGTGACATATGCAGATTTTTTTGTTAAATGTAAGGGCTCAAGCAGCAGAGATTTGTACCATTTGGAGACGATTAATAACTTTGGCAGGTAAGCCACAGTATAAGGAGTTAGAGTAATCTAATCTTGAGGTTATAAAAGCATGTATAATAGTTTCAGCATCTCCAAAATTAAGTGAGGGACGTATACAAACAATATTCCGCAATTGGTAAAAGCATGATTTAACAATCTGACCAATATGTGAATCAAAACATAACGCAGAGTCAAACAACACTCCTAAATTTCGCACAGTTGTTGAGGGCCTAATCTGGACACCATCAATATCTATGAAGATGTCATGCTGGGAGGAGCTCTGTGAATTAGGGCCAACCAGCAGGATTTCAGTTTTGTCTGCATTTAGTTGTAAAAAGTTATCTGACATCCAGGTTTTAAGTTCTTGAAGACAGAAAACAATAGAAAGGGGTGGACAAACTGAGTTGGGTTGAACCATAAAATAGATTTGAATATCATCATCGTAACTAAGAAAATTGAGACCATGACGTCTGATGATCTGACCCAGTGGCAGGACGTAAATGAGAAATAAAAGCGGACCAAGTACAGAACCTTGGGGTACACCACAGGAAATAGTGACAGTGCGAGATCTATTCTTATCTATCCTAACGAATTGCTGTCTATTCAATAGATATGAAGTTAGCCACTGAAGAGCAGCACCAGTGATACCTATAGCAGATAGTCGAGAAAGAAGTACAGAATGGCAAACCGTATCAAAGGCTGCACTCAGATCAAGGAGAACCAGGATACTGCGGGCACCTGAATCAGAAACCAGAAAGAGATCATTAACCACTTTTATAAGTGCTGTTCCTGTGCTGTGAGAGGGACTGAAACCAGATTGAAACCGCTCATAAAGATTATTTTTCTCTAAACGAGACTGCAGTTGTTCTGCAACTACCTTCTCAAGTATTTTAGCAACAAATGGGAGGTTTGATATTGGTCTAAAATTGTTCAGATCTGTGTTATCAAGACCAGGTTTCTGAAGGATTGGGGTGATGGCAGCTACTATTAGGTCTTGTGGAACATAACCAGTGGCAAGGGATCTGTTTATAATATGAGTAATAGGTTGGATGAGTGAAGGCAAAAGGGTTTTAAGTAAGTATGTTGGAATAGGATCAAGTGTGCAGGAGGCAGAGTTAGATTTGATAATCAGTTGTTCAACCGCAGATATATTTGTGGGTAAGAAAGTGTTGAGTGACAAGTATCAGACATGGAGAAAAGTCTTGGTAAATGTTATCAATTTTACAAAGGAAAGAAGACTGAAAGCCTTCACAAAGATCAACAGAGCCACTAATAACTACGGATGATAGTTTAACAAGTTTGTTGATCTCATAGAAAAGAGCTTTAGGTTTGCACTTGGCTTTATTAATAACAGTAGAGAGATAGGTAGAGCGTGCAGTGTTAAGTGCTTCCTTATATTTCACTACTGAATCTGAAAAAGCACTAGCATGCACTACAAGGGAGGATTTTTTATGAAGTCGTTCAAGACGCCTACATTCAGCTTTCATTACTCTAAGTTCAGGGGTGAACCAAGGAGAGGAGTGAGCGGAAGGGACAGTTCTAGTTTTTAGTGGAGCAAGGTCATCCAAAACATTACAAACAGTTTCATTATAGGTTGAGAGTAGTGCTGTCACAGTACCAAAATGTCTATATTCGGTACCAATAGCAGTGAAAATCCACAGTTCTCGGTACCAATTTCGGTACCAAAGCAAAATACAAAAACATGCTAATTAAAAAAAAAAAATCATTATTTTTATTAATAAAGTCAAACAAAAATAAAATGTACAAAAATCGATGCCATTCTTTATACTTAATTAAAATTGTGTTTCAAGTTTTTTCGCAAGTAATAAAAGTATGAAAAAAGTAAACGTTTAACTCAAAAGTGTGTCATCATATTTCTGCTCCCGCTGAAAAACAACTGTAAACTGTTGTCTGTTTTAGGGTTTGCTGGTGTGTTTCATGATCTTCCTTAGCCTGCAGCCGTAAAAGGAAAATATAATATACTTAAGTAAAGCAATGGGCTGAGTCTGACCAAATGCAACATTAGATCGACAACAGCTAAAATATAACTTTTCAGTAAATAACAAACCTCAGCTTTTATAATAAATTTAGATAAGATTACATAGTTTAAGTCAAGTGTATATCACATAGATGGAAACTGTAGTATTAAAAACACTTTACAATAAGATTCCATTTGTTAGATAACATGACCTATCAATAAACAATAGTTATATAGCAATTATTCTTCTTAGGGTTAATTTCAAAATTTACTAATACATAAAATCAAAAGTTCAATCTGTTAAAATTATTTAATGCACAATGAACAAACATGAATGATCAAGTGTTTGTATTAAATAACATTCAAAAACCTTAATGTTGTACAAATATATTGTTCACTCACTGTAAGTTGGTGTTAGATAATAACATGAAGTAATGAATGGTATCTTATGGTAAAGTCTATACAGGAGATAAAATTTGACTGTACTTTCATTTAATCCAAACTGTGTACATATTTAATTTTAAAGGGCTTGCTAGAGTTGCTGCTAGAGTTCTCCAGCCAAGAATAACAACTAACTAACTAGCTAAAAAAAAAGCCCAGAACTGCTTTTCTGACGGACTGATATGACATAAACACTGTTAACCATTTGTACATTCTCTGTCACGCATATTTTAGATTCACAATTCATTTAAAAGCCTCTGGTGTGTAAAAATAGTAAATATCATCATGTCCTCCTTTTTTTTAATCCTAATAAAAGTTATAGGAGCATTAAATATTTTAATAAGGAAACTTAATTCTAATGCTCATTATATTAGCGTTAGCCACGCTTATGCTAACGATTAACTACTCTAACAGCAATGTTTATTTCAATCCGACATTCAAATTAAAATATGGAATAATATTCAAAACAGAAGATCTAAATATTAAAAAATTAAATTGAAACTTATCTGCTTGAACTCTTTCATTTGATCCGGGTCTCAGTCTTTAAAGTGTTTTTTTTTTTATGTGTTTCCTCTTTTTGAGGTTGCCACGTCTCAGTGCTTTTATGAAGAGAACGCATGTGTGCACCTTTCGGATAGCGCATCAAGAACCGGGTTGACTGGGTACTCGGTACCACCGGTACTTAAAAAAAAAAAAAAAAAACTGGTACCGTAACGTTTTCATTTTTTTAATACTGACTTGGTATCGAAGTACCGGGTCTTTTGACAACACTAGTTCATCAGGGCTCAGGAGGTTGAGTGCGGATGAGAGAGGGGAGGCAGCAATAGCAACAGAAAAATTGTCAGTGGTTACAGATTTCAGGTTACTGTAAGAGATAGTAGTTTTAGTTTTTGGTTTTCCTCTGCCCCTTGTAAAACCTAAGACAATAAGTTTATGATCAGAGATGCCCAATTCATGACCCTGAGCACCAACATTGTCAATACCAACAGTGCAAAGCAAATCAAGAGAGAATGTGAATGCATGGGAAAATCAATATGCTGTGATACATCAAAATAATCCAATACAGACAAAAAGTCTTTTGCAGTATTACAATCAGAATCAACATGTATGTTAAAGTCACCTAGCATTATGATTCTGTCATGCTGGGCACAGGCGAGAGTGAGAAGTTCAGTCAATTCAGAGAGGAAACTTGCGTTATGTTTAGGGGGGTCTATAAATCAACAGAATCAGAAGTGGAGCAGGACCAGCAAGTTTAAATGATAGACATTCAAAACTTGAAACATCAAGAACATATTTGGTCATTTTATAATTGTTCTTAAATACCACAGCCAAACCACCACCTCTGTCAGTGAGACGAGGTTTTGTCAGATAACTATATCCAAGAGGAGTTAATAGATTAAGTTCAATGAAGTCATCAGGCATTTGCTAAATTTCAGTTAGAAATAGTAAATCCAGATTTCTCTCAATTATAATGTCATTCAGCAGTGTACCCTTGCCAGTCAAGGAACGAGTGTTCAAAAGGGCACAGTTGTGTCTGTGGGGCACATGTGTTGCACACCTCGGCGAATGAGAAATATCTCTGGTTAACGGTATGAGAGTACGGACGCAATGGAGAGTCACATAATTACTATGGTAACACTTAGATCTGTGTGACCAGATCACAGGTATTGAAGAAAGAGTGTTACAATAATAAATCCACCGACGCTTTGCAGACCGATGAATGTAACGTGGATGACGAGCAATTCCAAGGGTTTTACACCATTCATATGTAGATACAGTATATCCAGACGGGAGGGACAGTTAAGGTTATGCAGCTGCGATGAGGTATAACAAAGATCCATGCTATCAATGAGAACCAAAACAAGCCCGGTTATGACTAGAGCCAGCCGTCTCAAAGCCAAAAAGTTATTAATAGCAAAAGACATCTCCTTACACAGTTTGAGACAGCACTCACAGAAAAATAGTACAGCCACACTAGACAAAAACCACGTTAGCCAGGCCCAGTTAGGTATGACCCACAAAACTATACAAGACACAACTCACTAAACAAGTGGAAACTTATTTACCGGAGGCATCGAGCAGTACGGGAACTACGGATAAGCAAGGGCAGAGGGCTTGCGGAAAACGGTAAAGTGGGGCCACACTGTTGTATTTAAACTGACGGAACGCTAAAAAACTCAGTTCTACACGGGAGCTTGAATGGATACTTCTTTATTCACTTTCTGTCTTCCGCACGCACACATGCACGCTCACGCATTTTAAAGAACTCACATGCTGAACACAACATCCCCCCCCCCCCCCTCCCTCCCTAGAACTTGATGAACTTAATGAAACAAGTTTCAATGTGGCCCTCAAACCATAAGAGAGAAACACATCTAACTCTTAGGCATGAAAGTCTATGATATAATCTTCCAGGTAGGTAGGACGAGCCCTTGCTCGAACTGGTCTGCCTCCCAAAGTTGCCTGCTGGGGCATTTCCTGGCCATTTTGGGTAAGATCAAGCAATGGCTGAGGAGGGTGAGGGCCATCTGCTGGCAGAAGTGGTGGCGGTTCAGGTCTTGGCTGTTGTAGGGGCTCCCTGAGCTGGAGACCTTGAGGTTCTTGGTGTTGGTTCTGGTCCTGGGACTGGGGAACTGACTCCTTGTGCTGCTCCTGCGTTGGACACCATTGCCCACGGACCTCTTGCTGGTGTAAGAGGGATGGCCACTTTCTGCAATCTACTAGCATGCCAGCTGTTTTGCTAGTACACCAGAATAAAGCCCTAAAACATAATATTCACATTCCTAATATCCATAAACAGTTCACAATCAACCGCTGTATAGTTACCTCGTGTCTGGATGGATGTCTTTAGGAAGTTTCAGGTCCTTTTCTCCAGTGTCCGTCCTAGCTCAGTCAAGTTCAGACCACTTGAAGCTCGATGTGGTAGATTTCAGGTTCAGATAACTGGTTATTATTAATGAAGTACTCAGAGACTTGTTTTAAAAGTTTAACGAATCACCAATACAATGGTTTCGTTTTATTAAAAAACAATAACTCATAAGTACAAAACATAAAATAACAACGAGTAAAGTCTTCACCACGAATTGTCGGCCCTGGACAAAGGTTTCACAGGTATTTTATAACCTCCGCATAATACCCTCCTCCTGCCTGCGACTGCCCCCTCCTTACAGACAGGATGCATGACCTTTGTCACAGAGTCTAATTCACAACAGTATCAAAAGTTCAAATGGAAAAAAATAATTTCACACTGAAAACATCACTTCTCAATAGCAAGCACGTCTAGTTCTATTTTCATATATAGGGAAAATAGCAACACCTTCTATGAGCTCGGCTTAAGCATATATATCATAAACCACACTGTAACACCTCTAGCAAGTGCTATCCAATTCTAAGAAACGGTTCGGCTAGAAGTTCCATCTCGCACCCATGTGCGAAATGCATCTCCTCGCACTTCACCGTCTTTCTACAAAATATGCGAAGCAACTACATAGCAGATATAAACCACAAAGCACTCAACATCTGTGCTTTTAAAATAAAACATAACCTTTAGACATTTTCTGACATTTGCCCTTTTGAACCTTGAAAATCCATTTTCTCTAGATCACTCATTAACATTTGTATATCTTTTGAAAAACCTTGTAATTCCATTACTTCTTTTATTAATTTTGCAACCCGTTTATTTATTGTCTCTTGCTTCTGTATCAG
Source organism: Spinibarbus caldwelli (assembly GCA_039654775.1). Taxonomy (NCBI): domain Eukaryota; kingdom Metazoa; phylum Chordata; class Actinopteri; order Cypriniformes; family Cyprinidae; genus Spinibarbus; species Spinibarbus caldwelli. The sequence continues at coordinate 26,894,882 of CM077247.1, read as the reverse complement.
CTTCAGAACTGCTTTCATCCTGAAGACGATCTTTGAATCTTCCAGCTCTCTCCTGGGCACACCTGCGCCGTTCCTTCTTCTTCTGCTTCTTGATCTCTTTACTTTGATGTCGCTGTACTCCCTGGACTAAAAAATCACTAAAATCAATTTCTATGCCCTCTGACCGGTTGCTATAGTTTCTGGTAGAGGATCGATCAGGGAATAACACATTAGGCGGGTAGGGATCTGATAAGACACCCTCTCTTGTTATTTCATGATCGAATTCTCTTGTACATGTCCCATCAGTAGGTATTCTGTCCTCCACACATTTCATAAAAGTTAAGCCAATTTTGTCACTCGTATATTTTTTCTCTATATACACATCAAAAATGTTTCTACTTTTCCTATAAAATGTTACTTCTACAAATCTCCTCATCTCCCAATAAGGAAGAGGGTCAGCTTTTCTAGGATATTCGTGAATTAAGCACTCATTGATGTTTCCGTCTGCATCCACCAGGACACGCAATGCTGCCAGCGATAAATACACTCTTCCTGCGGTTCCGGGTCGGTACCAGACCTCCCAAAAGAACCGCCCCAAGGTGCAGCCGGTTATTCGGCCTTGTTTATCTGTCAGCATTACAGCAGCGCCCTGTAAAAGAAGTCAGAACCATCAATGAAGCACAATCCAAATACCCCTGTACCAATGAACGCTTTTTCTGCCATTGGTTCTTGCTCTTCACAGTTTTCTTCCTCCTGTCGTTCTAAAAATTCAAATAATTGAAAAATTATTACTGAACGACCACGTCCAAATCTTGGCCGCTCATATTGTCGTCCCATTACACATAACTTAACCCACCATGGGATTTGAAACACTCCATTGTCATTTTTCTCTAATTTTATCACCTTGAAATCATGTACTTTTAATTGCCATCTTTCAGACAATCCACTTCTGGTAGTCATACTATGTACCAGGTTCCATATGGGAACCTCTCTGCCCAATCCATCAATTGCATTATTTACAGGTTGTGTCATACATTTAGGACAATGACGCTGACCATTAATTAATTCAAAATACAATCTTCTCGTAGAAGCGCCACATCCATAACACGTTTGTATTTGCCTATGTTTTTGCCTGTTTTTCTCCCGTCTGCGGGTTGTTCCACTTAATATTTGATTCAGCGCTGCCAATCCAGTCAATCCCTGCAAATTAGGCAGAAAACGTTTCGACTGAGTTCACATGTATCGTTGGTTTACAGCACTGCTTACACTGTTTTACTTTGGTCTTCATTTTATCCCATCTATTCATCAAAATAATCACCCCCAAAAGGATAATATTCTCATCGCGTAAATAACATCCTAATAAAAAAGCAATTAAGGTTGTACTACCCATAATTATCCATAAAGTTGCTTCTTTCCCATATTTGACTAATAATATTCCCATCAGATATATTGCGTCAAACACAATTATCGCTATTTCACACCACATAACAAATTCATTTCTTTTAATTACTGTCATAATCACATCTACACACAATCTGTATACACTAGTCAGAGTTGCCATTAATAACCCTCTGATACCTAATAAATTGCTCCATCCTTCAGATACCACAATTAAATGACATACCAAAATAATCTTACTAATTTTTCTCATCAAAATTATTCTAACAATTTGAAATAAACCGATTATTATTAGCCACCAGAGATTTAGATACATTCCTTGTATTAACATCCATAGAAAATATACCCCGCATTCACAAACCTGAATAAAGGTTTCGGAAACTGCCTGAGGAAATTCTCCAACTCCATCAGTTGTTCCGTTAGAGGTTTGATTGTTAGTCCCGTTGGATGCCATACTAACCTATCGAATTTCGATCTCTGTTGGACTTATCAGGAGCAATTCAATTTTTAATGAAATAATGTCTTGAGTGTTCTTTGAATTTGCTCAATTGTAAGTTCTATGGTATCGTCAGATAGCCCCCCGCAGTCACGAGTGGGTTTTTTGTTCAGTTATACACCCTATACTTTCTATACCATCTCAACTCCACCTATTTCCTGTTCGTTTTTTCCGTTTCAACTGCTCTCTGTCCTTTGTGTATCTGTTTCCTTTACAACAATGGATTCTCTGAAATACTCCTTTTCCTCTTTCTAAAACGTTTGCGCCCTTTAGTTTGATACTCTATCAACTGTTCTAGGACCGCTAATTCGTCAGTTTTGCTCACCGTTTTAGAACATATTCTTGCTCCAGTAGCAGTACATAAGCATTTTACGGCAATTAATAACAAAATTAAGCCCAAGACAATTAAACCTCCGTATAGCACGTACCAACCTGCACTGACTAAAAAATCTATTATGCCTGTCCACATGTCTGTAGTAACAAAATTAATTATTTTATTCGCTGCTTTCTTCACCCCCTGAATTCCTACATTCACAAATTCTCCTGGGGCTTCATACCATCGCGGACCTCCTTCAATTCGTTCGCCAATAATTTCTATACTCGTGTTGCATAAACTACTCTTCATCCAATCCAAACCTAAATAATAAGTTTCATCAATTCCTTTGCACCATTTCTCTTTCCAATTTTTCCTCATAATTGTGTGAGATAAATTGTCGATTGCTATAGCATCAAGACCTGTTAATGGCACATTTTTCCCTCCTTTCGGCACTCTATATCTTATTAAGCTATTTGTAGCAATTTGAGCCGGGCCATGCAAGACCTTCCATTTCAAATTTCTATCTACTATTCTAATAACTCCCCCTGACCCGAAGCTCATTTCATATCTGTTAGCTATATTACTTCTCTTAAAAGTCCATGGCAAAGGAACAATTCCGTCACTCCAATAGCATAGAACTGATACCATTTGATTTATTGTTATAGCATCGTGTCCCGCAGCACACATTCCTATAACTTCACTGCATTCGCGGCTTGCTATTCCATATACCGCATCTCCAAAGAAAACTAAATTACTTCTAAAAACACCTTCCTTGTCATTTCTTCGGTATATATTTACTCTTTTTAAATATAATTTCCTTCTTATACTTAAAATTTCCGACGTCTGGTTTCCCGTTAAAGGGTCGGTGCCGTTAAGAAAATCTCCACAATCTAATTTTTCTCCGTCTTTATCACAAAAATTAGCATAAGAAAAGTCATTGTAATCTGTCTTTGTGTAAAAGTATTTTTTCCCATGCCTTCTGTCACTAAGCTTTTCTCTCACGCATTTGTCTATTCGTTTAAATAACTTTATTTAATTCCATTTTGATTAAATATACATCCGTTTCCCATTTCGTATTATCTATTTCCCAATAACCTATTTTAAAGTTAAATTTAACCCTTGGTAATATCATCTTTTTCCTCCAAACCCAGGGACAGGTGTTATTTAATTCTAAATTCGCCTTTGTTTCAGATCTGGATTCTAATTCTGCATATCCTGTACGGCGTGAACCCACATGCCGGTCTCTGGCAGTGGTTAATAAAACGAATTCCCCTTCTGGGTTGAGAATTTTGCTAGTCTTTATCCACTCTTCTATATTTTTCTTTATTTTTACCGCTGAGGATATTCTCTCTTTTTCCATATTTCTTTTGATTCTTTTTACTGCTCCTCTATGTTTACACTGGCCTATTTTCCACGGATTAAAATTTTCTCGCGATCTAAATATCCAGCATCCTCCGAGTGCTTCGTTCGAGCTAACTCTATAAGTCGGCCCAATAAAATATTTTACAGTCGTGTTTCCATCACGTTCTTCTATAAAACTATTTTCCTCATAAATTTCGACTACTTTTTTATGCCAATGTCTAATCTTTACTGTACTCTTAAGTTTCACCTTTGGTGTTCTTACCATGTAATACATTACTCTACCTGTATTAACATTATCTAACCACTTCCAAAAGTTTGTGGTATTCCTTTCTATTTCTTTACTATTTTCTTTTGATGTGCCCCAAACTGTTAATTCAAAACCAGACACATTTTGTCTCTCAACTTGTACTTCGGCTAGAATAATTCTTCCCGTCATAATTTCCCATTCTAAGAGATAACTTACTCTAATTAATATTAATAAGAATATTCCTAATATTACAATTATCCAAAGTATGATACTCATCCATCTGCAGAGTTGTTGCTGCTTCCTCAGCTTCGTGATCGTGTCCTTTGCACCTGCCAGTTCCTCGGTTAGGCTTTCCAGTGATTCGGACCTCTGCATCTTATCCTGTGAACACATGTTAGTTCTGGGGCTCAATCAAGAGCCGCTTCGCTCTTCTCATGAGACCTCTGCGTACTACTTTCACTACTGGTTGTTTTTCGTGCAATTCCACTTCGATTCCGCCGATCCAGTCATAATCTGGATGCGCGCACGACAATATATTTATTTTGAAATGCATAATCACAGTGAACATTTCAGCTGGCTCCTCTGTGATCTGCCCATCATTGTAAATTGCCCCGATCATAAATTTCTCTTCCTCCGGGAACCAAACTTTGTGCTCTCCAATATTATTTGGCAAAGCCACGGTTAACTGCACAAACTTCTCTTTGCGCACACTTGGCCTTTTTTCCTTGGTTACGTTAGAGCGCGGCTGTGCTCCTCGGTAATCCTTATCATAGGGCGCTTTATCTAACCAGTCGTTCCCTTGCGCGAATTCTATTGCTAAACTAGCCCAACTACGCACATGCCAGCGGTCGTCGAGTTTCACATAGATCCACGCGATTTTCCCTCTAGACCCCTGTTTCAGATCCACTTCAGGAAAACATTTGGCAACCGGCTCGTGCCACAAAGTGAAATTCCATCTTGCGGATTCATTGTCCGTGAGGGTCAAATCCTTTTCGCGGTCCCTCCTTCTTATGTCTCGGACGAATTCTGCCCTCTCTTGGAAAATTCTATCCTTCACTTCCTGACTATCCCTTGGCCACATGGGGAACCTAGCGTCCAAAAACGCGCTCCTCTCATGCTCTCTCATGCCCAAATAGGGATGTCTCGCAAATCTGGACAAAATGCCGTCCTTAAAAAATCCTAGTGGTTTGAGCATTCTCAAGCCCTCCCACATCGATCTGGACGACACTAAAGTCCTGTGCTTTGCCTTACATACTAGACAGTTAAACAACACAGTACCGTCCCAGGTACATTGGCACTTTTCCCCGAGGTCTGCGGACACTCTGTACGAGTCGACACGCACCTTCGGGAATTTTGGTCGACAATCCTCACATATCAGAATTCCTGACAGCTCGACTCGAGACTGCCGATAAGTCGTCCACTCCACACCCATATCTCTCTTCTCATTACATGCAGAGATAGCCGGTAGGGCGCATAATTGGCCACATATCACACACATATATGGCCTGACAGCAGTTTCATCTACCTTCGCGTTTTCTCCTCGAAAACCGAAAAATCTTTCCATTTCTGGATTTATCCACATAAATGCTCTAGACCCATGCTTACTGTGCTCCACTCTAATTAACCCTCTCTGGTTAATTATTTCGTGTACCCTGTCCATTTGCTATTTCTTTAACAGATCTTTGTTACTCTGAATTCCGTTATTCTCTAGTTCTACGGTATTAGACCCAGTTATTCGTTTAACTGTATCTATAGTACCCAAACCTTCGGAGAACCGCCCACACTTTCGTCTTCTCGTGAGGATTACCTGATCCCCTATGCGAAACTTCGGATTCTCCTTTACCCTCTCTGCAGCAGCTCCCTGCTCGCTCCTTTCTGTCTGGTCAGCTTTCACACCGCACCTGTTAATATCCAGTAGGCATTTATTAATGTTTAAATCCCAATCTCCTAGTTGTCTATTTTTTGCAAACCACTCCTTAATAGTCCTTACGGCTCGCTCCGCAATTCCATTCGTTTCAGCTCGATAGGGAATGCTTTTTGTCAACACTATCTTATTCTCTCTGCAAAAATCTTCGACCAGTTTGCCACTGATATTGTGCGCGCCGTCTGCTCTCAGGCTTTCCATCGGCCCCTCCCATTTGATCCACTCTCTCAAACAGTCAATTACGTTCTTTTCTAAGGCCGACTTCATAGGCCACAACATAATTTTACGCGTGCAGTTGTCTATTGCTAGCAAAAAATAACAATTTCCCGCTTTGGTAGCAGGCCGAATCGGCCCTGCAAAATCTATGCTCACTTCTTGACCACGGTACTCTTTTGGCAACTGGCTCTCCTTGCCCCCTCTTGTGGTCATAAACTTCCTGCACACCCTGCAGTTCGTTCGAGTCTCTCTGTAATGCGAACGCCAGTTTGGTATTTTCAGGTTTCGTAACCTTAATTCCATCTGAATCATATTTACACTCGGGTGATTTAACTCATCGTGCATCTTTTGAAACAATTCCGTTACTTCTGGCATTTTTACCTGGCCTATCATCTTATCCACTTCTCTGTTTCCCAGGGCTGCCTCGCTTTCCTGTTTTGTGTGCGACACCTGGTGGTAACAGTGAACGTTTACCTCCTGTAACAATCTGGCAATGTCCATCCATAGCTCCCTATGGGCCATTGGCTTATTTCTGGCAGTATGAAAACCGTTTGCCTTCCACGTTTCTAACTCTTGGTTGATGCCCTCCGTCACATACTCCGAATCGCTGGTGAGGACGATCTCTTTATGCCCTAATTCTACCGCTTTCTGTAGTGCTTTCTGTACAGCTGTTACCTCAGCTCTCTGCGCCGTGCCCGTGACATCACCACTTTGCGACGTGATCAGCTGTCCGTTGCGTTTGACTAAAAAACCCCACCTTACTTTCCCTGCTCTTTCACTTCCATCTGTGAAATATTTCGGGAGATGTTGGTGTTTATCATGGAACTTAGTCATTTTATCTTGTCGTTTCACTTTACTCATTCTCCAATCGAGTTGAATATCTCCTAATATCAAACTCCATTGATCCCACCTTTGCATATTTATGCGTGGCTGGTTCATCACCAAATTTTTCTTTATTCGAGCAAGCTCCCCTGCCATTGAGAAAATTATTATTGGCTGCTCTTTGGCTATAGCTTTGAGCTGCAATATCCTTCTGGTTACTGCTGCCAAAATCCTTTCAGCGCCATTCTGCTCATAGCGCTTCATTGTTGCCTCCTGTTGGTGGGTTAGAAACGCAATTGGCGCTCGCCCCCCCTCATTTGACAACGTCATCATCACCTCGTCATCCTGTTCGATCACGTGGACGAACAAAGGAAGAGTGTCATCTCTACGCTCTAGTTCTCCACTCTCCAGAGCCATCCGGATTAATTTTAACCTGGCTTGCTCCATCTGCTCTGTCCATTTCCACACACCATCCTTCGTTCCACTGTACAGGATCTTTGCCTCCCTAGAATATCTAGGTATTAGCTCCCTGACATAGTTTAAGGTCCCTAGCAGCGACTGCAGCTGCTTTCTGTTTGTGGGCGGGTCTGACCGCTCCATCTGTTCTAGCTTCGCTCTTGTGCTCGTAGTGAGGGCTCTTGTGTCTTTTCCCAGTTTAAATCCTAAAAAATCTACTTCATGTTTTCCAATCTCCATTTTCTTTAGACTAGGTTTTAACCCTGCTTTGGTTATCCTGTCTAAGGTTTCGTCTAGCAACTTCAGATGCTCCTCCTCCGTGGAGGTCCCTATCAAAATGTCGTCAATGTAGACGGTCACTGGTATTCCCGATAAAATTGATAATAACGTGCTCTGAAAGACGTTTCCTGCATTTTTGTAGCCTTGGGGAAGGACTAAGTATTTAAATTGATCCCCTTTATAGGTAAAAGCTGTTTTTCCCTGACTTTCTTCCGCTAACGGGATGCTCCAATAGCCGTTTGCAAGGTCGATCTTCGACAGCCACTCTTTGCCTCTGCCTATCTCTCCGCTCGCCTCGCTGCAGTTGATCAGATATCTGGTGTCAGGAACAGTTAATTTGTTTAAAGCCTTATAATTTGTCACTAACCTCCATGTTCCATCGCTTTTTGGGACTGCTTGTATAGGCGAGTTCGTCGGCGCGCTCTCGTTAGATCTCAGCTTCTTAATAATTCCCTGCTCCGTTAATTCTTTAATAGTCTCCGAGATCTCCTTCTCTGCTGCGCTGTTAATTTTGTATTGTCTCTGCGGGGGAGGGATGCCTCCCTGAATCACGTGTTGATACTTCATGTCAACTCTACCACAGTCGTTTTTGCTGCGTGAGTAATAATCAGAGTATTTTCGTAAAAGTTTTTCCAGCTCCCCTTTTTGGCTTAATTCTGATTCTTTCACTATCCGTTCGATTTCTTTGTTCTGGTCCACTACCCCTAGCTTTCCTATTTTTATAAGATCTCCTGCGCATAGCAAATTGTCACTTCCAAAAATCACATTTATTTCGCCTTTCCTCCAAACATTTTTATTCCTGGGGTTTCCCTCAAAATCCTCTACTCTTACCACACCTAATAATTCATCGTGTTTCTCTGACGGTTTCAAAACGGTCAAATCGGCACCCGTATCGAGTCTGAACGTGGTTTGATCGTAAACTTTATACAATTTCTCATCAATTTCTTCTGTTTCCATTAAAGCATCTTTTAGGGGAGCCGCGCATCCCTATGCGCTTTGAGCTTCGCTGCTCGTCTTTCGGTTTCTCTTTCTCTTAACTCTGGGCACCTCCTGTCCTCGCAACTCTTTCCTATCCTCTCTCTGCGGGCTCTCTATTCTCACTCGGCCTATTTTATTCTGGGATTTATTTCTCCCTCTCTCCGCTATTACTCGTGCTCGTTCTTCCGCATTCATTTTCTCCCATTTGTCTGGGCTGACATAACCGCCTTTTTCTCTGTCACTTTCGTTTTGATTAGTTCTCGGTTTCGACTGATCTCTAAATTTTTTCCCTCTCTGGAACTGATTTTTCGGATCAGTTTTCTCTTCTCCTCTCCTCCATTTCTGATCAGCTTTACGGTCGGGGCGCGCCGCGGACCTGCTTTCCCTTTCATGTCGACTATACGGCTTCCTCTCCCGCTCCGACCTCCTAAGTTGATCCTTGGGACGCTGCGGTTTATTATTTGATTTTTCTCTATCTGTCTGAATTATCTCAGTTTTTCGGTCGTAACGTATTAACGCCTTCTCTAGTTCTTCTGGAGATGTCTCTGGGCCGTACAGGAGGAATTCTTTAGCCCCTATTAACGCATTCCTTTTGACTCCCTGAAAAATATGTTTTAAAATACCTCCTACTCCTTTTTCTGCCACTTCTTGACAGGCTGATAACGCACCCACAGTGCGCCATCGCTCCTCAAAACCTTCCTGTTCTAGTTCCTCCAGGTTAGTCGGAATTAATCCTTCTAAAGTTTTAGCTAATTTCCTGCCTCCTTGAATTCCAAATTCCGCTAAAATGTGAGAATCGACTGACTCCCCGGAAATTCTCATCTGTTCTCCATAACGGACTAATTCTCTGACTTTCCCCTTTACTGTTGTATTTTTCAACTTCGCTTTCTTTAGGAGTTTCATTTCGTGATCTCTTCTCATTAATTCTTCCAAGGTCGCTTTCGCCCCTCCAGCGCTAAACTCTGGCTGACTCGGTGATTGCACCTGTCTGAGGAAAGCACTTGGTTTCTTCCGACCTGGCGTTCCTAAATGCAACGCATCTAAGTGTTGATTTATTGCGTCTACTTCGGCGGTCCGGTTAATTTCCGCACCTGACTGATCATCTCCACCCGGGGTTATTTCTCTGAATCTTAACCTCCTAGGTACTGACTCGGTTCTGTCCGGGACCGGCGTTACGTTTCTAGGTGTTCGGTCCTCGGGGCGCATTAACTCTTCGTATTCTGAGTCTTCCTCCTCTTCACTAAACTCACTTTCTGAACTTTCACTTTCTGGCCCCGAATAAAATTCCTCAAATGTTTCATCCCCGACTCCTTTCCTGATTATCCTCTCTAGCGCGGCTTTGTTCGTTAAATCTTTCTGAGCTAATATTGCCCGTTTCGCCCTCTGGGTTAACGAAGTATCTGCTAAAATGGCAGCCGCATCTCCTCCATTCAGCAAACTCCAGAGCTGACCGCGGGTAATACCCGGTGCATACTCGAGGTTCCATTGATTTTCTCTATCTAAATTAGTTTCAGTCTTTTTAATTTTGGAGTGTGTGGGCCTGTATAATCCTTTCCCTATTTGGAAAGTTTCGAAGCTGTCACCCAATTTCAGTCTGTAAAAAGGATTTTCTACCTGATACTTCTTTCCTCTAGATGTCGTTGTTCGCCTTAATACGGGGTAATCAGGGATCGGCTCTTCCTCCACTGACCTGGTCTGTGGGGGTGCCTGTTCCCGCTGAGCGGTGGCTCCCTGACCTGACCTTCCCTCGCCTGCTGTCTGGTCTCGGTTCACTCTTTCTGTGATCGCCCTCAGCACAGCAGCATTGGGGTGACAGACCATCCACATTCTAGGCCACTCTGCATGATCTGTTTTTCTCCTTAATGCATTCACCAGGGCTGTTCCCATAGCGATGTCGTTAAATCCGAAAATTCCCCCTGATATTATTGGCATTGCTACTGTGCGGTAATTATTTTCTCTAGATAATAAACATATTTTGTCTATTATACCGTCTAGTGTGAGTATCGCTATTAATTCTTCCTCGATATCTCTCCTCTGGCCTCTTTCATGTCCGACGCCATGTATTACTGGTTTTCCATTTGGCCCTCCTATCTTTTGTAAAATCACATCGCCTGTTCGAATGGGATCCTGTCTTTGTTGAGCTATTCTATAAGACTCATCCTGGAATCTCACTCCGGGCCGGAGTGAGATTCCAGGATGAATCTCCCTGAGTCTCCAGGATGAATCTCCCTGAGAGCGCCGGCCACTCCAGCGCCGTGATATAGAAATCTATTAGCCGGATTCACTATAACGCATGATTCCTGCTCATCTTCTAACCGCCCCTCTTTGAGAACGATTAAGTTTTTTCCTCTCGCGAAATACACTCGATATATTTCGTCATTGCCTGATGTAAACTGCACATCGGGACTTTCTGGACTATACCATTGTGGAGCACTGGGATCTAGAGCACTTACTTCTTCCTCTCTTTGAGGTGCAATGCTGGGGGCTATCGATCCTCTCTCGGACCCCTCACCTGCAGCATCTTCGTCTAAAGAGTCCCAACTTCTCACGGGGATATTTTTAATCTCTCCCCCGGACTCATCAAAGACTCTCACTCGCGGAAATCCATCCTTTCCTCCTTTACTTGAGTATATAAAAGGTGGAATTTCCGCTCCATTTAGAATTCTGATATTCACCACGGAAGCGATTAACTTAATCTCTTCCCATGGTAACTGGCCGGATCCGCATTTACCTTGCGTGGAACTAATCCAGACCAGTCTTCCACCAAGATCCTCCGGTGTTAATGTCAGAGTGCACATCTGCGCCATTAACTCGCTCCGGATTCCCTTGGATTTAACTTCATACACTAGCACTACTCACACTCTGAGTTTTATGCTTTTACTTCAGGTCTTTTCAAGCCTGCGCGCGCGTTTACACAAACCCCTCTGGGTTATCACTGTTCAACTCTAGTATGTAAGGACTTACTACTTTACTCACTCAACAGTTATCCCTGAATTTTCTACCTTAGTCAATCGAGCCCCACACGTTTGGGCGCCATGTTTTGCTAGTACACCAGAATAAAGCCCTAAAACATAATATTCACATTCCTAATATCCATAAACAGTTCACAATCAACCGCTGTATAGTTACCTCGTGTCTGGATGGATGTCTTTAGGAAGTTTCAGGTCCTTTTCTCCAGTGTCCGTCCTAGCTCAGTCAAGTTCAGACCACTTGAAGCTCGATGTGGTAGATTTCAGGTTCAGATAACTGGTTATTATTAATGAAGTACTCAGAGACTTGTTTTAAAAGTTTAACGAATCACCAATACAATGGTTTCGTTTTATTAAAAAACAATAACTCATAAGTACAAAACATAAAATAACAACGAGTAAAGTCTTCACCACGAATTGTCGGCCCTGGACAAAGGTTTCACAGGTATTTTATAACCTCCGCATAATACCCTCCTCCTGCCTGCGACTGCCCCCTCCTTACAGACAGGATGCATGACCTTTGTCACAGTCTAATTCACAACAGTATCAAAAGTTCAAATGGAAAAAAATAATTTCACACTGAAAACATCACTTCTCAATAGCAAGCACGTCTAGTTCTATTTTCATATATAGGGAAAATAGCAACACCTTCTATGAGCTCGGCTTAAGCATATATATCATAAACCACACTGTAACACCTCTAGCAAGTGCTATCCAATTCTAAGAAACGGTTCGGCTAGAAGTTCCATCTCGCACCCATGTGCGAAATGCATCTCCTCGCACTTCACCGTCTTTCTACAAAATATGCGAAGCAACTACATAGCAGATATAAACCACAAAGCACTCAACATCTGTGCTTTTAAAATAAAACATAACCTTTACACATTTTCTGACATTTGCCCTTTTGAACCTTGAAAATCCATTTTCTCTAGATCACTCATTAACATTTGTATATCTTTTGAAAAACCTTGTAATTCCATTACTTCTTTTATTAATTTTGCAACCCGTTTATTTATTGTCTCTTGCTTCCGTATCAGCTTCAGAACTGCTTTCATCCTGAAGACGATCTTTGAATCTTCCAGCTCTCTCCTGGGCACACCTGCGCCGTTCCTTCTTCTTCTGCTTCTTGATCTCTTTACTTTGATGTCGCTGTACTCCCTGGACTAAAAAATCACTAAAATCAATTTCTATGCCCTCTGACCGGTTGCTATAGTTTCTGGTAGAGGATCGATCAGGGAATAACACATTAGGCGGGTAGGGATCTGATAAGACACAGCGTGAGCCGTCACTTAACAGAAATGTGGCGGATCCTAGCTGACGGACCACTTGGTAAGGTTCAGACCAAACGATGCCATTTTACTGCTACGGTGAGGTCTGCGGACTCTCACCCAGTCCAGTACTTTGATGTTAATATGCCTGACCTTGTGTCTCTTATCGACGTTATCTTTCATTCGCCACTGGTTTGTAGTTACGGCCACTTTGACTGCTGCTTGGGGGCCAGTTACTACTGTTGCTGGCAAGCCCTGTGCTCTGAGCCAGTCTAGGGGCAATTCCATCTCCCGGCCGAGCATGAGCAGAGCAGGTGAAGCCTGAGTGGTGCTGTGCTGGCTAGCCCTGTAGTGCAACAAGGTTTGATTAATTGCCATTTGAAATGAGTACTCCTGGACCAGATGCTCCTGAATCCCATTCTTAAGGCTCTGATTAAACCTTTCCACCCCACCGTTTGCCAGGGGATGATAGAGTGCGGCATGAATATGCTTAATTCCCTTATTGCAGAGGAAATTGGAGAATTCTGCAGAAATTAACTGGGGCCTGTTGTCAGTAGTTATGGCCCAGGGCATGCCCCAACGAGCAAACAGACTGTCCAGTATCTGCGTGATAGTCTGTGATGTAACTGTCCCGGCCGGTACTACCTCAGGCCATTTAGAATGAAGATTGTAGATGACAACTAGAAAGCGCTGATGAGGAGGCACTCCATGGCCATGAATTTCCCCACAGATGTCTAACTGTAGGTGCTCCCATGGATGTGAAGGTCATGGGACTGGCTGCAAAGGGGTTGGGGCTGGTTGTCCAGTCTTTCCACTAAGGAAACACAGTTCATAGTCCCTGACCAGCCCCTCAATATCCCGGTCTATGCCCGGCCACCAGACCAGGTTCCGGTATCTTTGCTTAAATTTTACAATGCCCAAATGACCCTCGTGCGCCATTGATAGGACATGTGCACGCAAGCTGCTTGGCACTACTGTACAGAGACCCCTAGAAACACATATGTCACCCCAACATGATAGTTCATTCCGCACCCTCGCAAATGGCACTAGCTCCTCAGGCACTTGCGCTGCCCACCCTGAACGTATGTAGGTGCGGAGTGTTGTTAACATGGATTCCTGCTCAGATTCCTTCTGCAGCTCTTCCAAGGAGACAGCAGATTGTAAAGGTGCATGGAGCATCTGGATGAACTCCGGCTCCACGTCATAGCTGCTTAGTGAGGCTGCTGGTGCGGGTGCAGTAATGGACCGAGATAAGAGATCAGTGACCACATTGTCCCTCCCTGGCATGAATTTCAGCTGGTAATCGTACTGTCTCAGGTGCTCACCCCATCTGTGTAGGCGCAGGGGTTTATGACCCGAGCCAGAAGCTGATAGAAGCGTGGTCAACACCTGATGGTCTGTGCGGAGGATGAAACGCCGCCCGTAAAGATAAGAGGTGCCATCTCTCAGTGGCCCAGACACAGGCAAGGGCTTCGAGTTCACCGAAAGAGTAGTGCTGTTCTGTGGGGGTCAGGGCCCCGGAAACAAATGCTACAGACCTTTCAACACATCCTGCTCCTGTGAGAGAACCGCACCCAGTGCTTGTGTGGAGGTGCAGTGCTCCAAGAAAATGGCAACTCCAGGAATACCAGCCAAGATGGTGGTCATCACCTTCTGAAAGCAGCTGGGGGTGGAGCTCAAGCCAAACGTCATGCGTGTATACTGATATACCCCAGTGTGTGTGACAAACGCTGTGAGATTTTTGCTGGAAGGATGGAGTGGCACCTGCAAGTAACCTTGGCGCAGGTCCAGCTTAGTAAAGACCGTCGACCCATAGAAGTGAGTGGTCAGCTCCTCAGCCATGGGTAAAGGGTACTTGTCGGGAATAACGGCCTAATTGACAGAGCGCAAGTCCACACAGACTCGTATTCCCCCAGATTTTTTCCTAGCAATGACCAGGTTGGAGATCCAGGGGGCAGCATTGACTGGTTCGATCACTCCCATAGCCAGCATCATTTGGAGCTCTGCTGTCACTTCATCCCGCAAGGCGAGAGGAATCCTGTGCAGGGGCTGAATGACTGGCGACACCCCTGGATCAGTGAGGCAGCCGAGTCTGTCAAACAGAGCCGGCCATCTCTGTTGCCAGGTAGTGGTGATGTGGTGGATGTCTGAGCCCTTGTCATCTCGCAGCGTGAATCCTAAGTGTGTGAAAAAATCCAGTCCCAGGAGGTTGGCACCCCGCTCCGTAATATAGAAGGGAAATGATGGCAGGTGTTTGGAGCCATAACGGACTGGAACATGAAGAACACCCAGCATAGTGATTTTAGAGCTGTCGTAACCACAGAGGGATGTGCAGGGCTGCTGCAGTGGCAGATGGGAAAAGAACTTGTGAGATGTACTGGCATTGAGCAGAGATGCCGCTGCATCCGTATCCATCAACAGCGGATTCTGTCTGATTTCAGTGCAGTCATTAGAGGCAAACGGTTGTTGCTTCTGTGATGCTTGCGTAGCAGGTGCTGATTACCTTTAGCGAAGTGTTTTTTTTTTTAAGGCAATTCCTGCATGTCTGTCCCCGTGCAATTTTGGGCCCTGGAGTTGTGTGAGCTAGAGCCACAGTTGCTGCAGAAAACTAAACTTCTATGCCTTCCTTGTATCTGTGTAAGCTGCACTGGAAAACATGGTGCTTCAGTGTCTATTTTATCTGAAGGAAATGGACCGTGGTGTGTGAGACAGACGGATTGCATTTGCTGCATTGGTGCATCCACCAGGGGCGTGCATCAGCGAGAAGCGTGGAGCATTCAGTGGCTGCCTCCACTTGCAGCGCAAGTCCCATAGTTAGTAGAGTCCCATAATTGCATGAGCGTGCCATGTCTTGCAGATTAGTTACATAGTTTTGCACGGACTCACCCGGACGCTGCAGCCGTTTACGTAGTTTGTATCGGCGGAGCAGTACTCGTTGTTGGCCTGTGAAGTGGTTAGCGAGGAGAGCGACCGATTCCTCATAATTTTCTGTATGTCCGAGGGCACGATATATTCTCTGTCCCTCCGCCCCGAGACAGTGGCGAAGCGGAGCGATCTTTCTCCGGTCGGAAATGTCAGTGTAATCCATGGCCTCAAGATATACTGTGAAACCGTACAACCAACTTGCCCACGGAATTGGCAGTTCACCAGGCACGGAAAGAAAAGGTGATGGAGGCGGTAAACTAAACTCAGCCATCCTCGTCGCCAATGTTGTATTTAAACTGACGGAACGCTAAAAAACTCAGTTCTACACGGTAGCTTGAATGAATGCTTCTTTATTCACTTTCTGTCTTCCGCACGCACACATGCACGCGCACGCATTTTAAAGAACTCTCTGTCACATGCTGAACACAACACACACCTCTCCACGTTAGCCAAGCCCGGATAGGAAGGACCACAAAAAAACTCTATGAGAAAGAGGAAACTTACTCACCGTGAGTGCAGAGTGGTAAAGCAAAAACACGGGCAGAGGGCTCGCGGGGATTTCAAAAAGTGAGACGCTGAACATAAGTTTGCAAAGCAGTCCCAAAAATGTCAAAATCAGCAGTCCAGCAGCATAACAGTTCCAAACGCTCTGATATGATGATGTAGCTATTTATACGGAAGTTTGGACGCTTCGCCCAAGCATCCAAGCACTGTTCCATTAAATCCAAATTTTAAGTCCCAAGAAAATGCATCCAAATACTCAGATATGGCGATGTCACTGTTTATTGCTACATCCAAATAGCACTCTTTTAAATCCAAACTTTATGTCCCAAGAAAACACATCAACACAAACGAATAAAAAAAACATAAATAAAACAACGATAGCAATGAGAAGCGGCAGCCACTTCGTGCACTGCATACTCTCACTGGAAACACATGATAGATGTGAGACGCTGTTGTTGTGGCTATTGACCTTGTTGATTTTATGTTGGATTCATACTGTCATGGTTATTTATTTGCATCTGTCTGTATGCACAAAATGAGTGGATCAAGGGCTGGCTCAACTTCATTTAAAATGGAGAAAAGAAAAATCACTCTGACCGCAAAGGCTTTGGCAAGCAAGATTGAGTCAAATCAGAAACAACGTAAAGAGGAAGTAAACAAATTAAAGAGCCAGATATTGTCTCTCAAAGAGCTCATGAGGGATGATGAGAATGTTTCACAAGTTAATTAAAGTACAGTTTGATGTTCTGCTGCAATTGTCTGAAAATGCCACTGCATTCTCAGATAGCAAATTGGTTGTGGGCCTTAACTGGTTGAAATTAAGCTTTTGTTGTGGCCCACATACCGCCACGGCCCCCGGCCCTCAAATGGCCCTTATGCTGCTTGCCAAAAGAATAACAGATCCATGTCTGAAGCAGACCAAAACTCACCCACAACTCCACAGTGTCCCCAGAAATCAGCCATAACTGGCCCACAACAGTGCCGGAAGCCGGACAAAAGCCAAACTGCCACCACCTTTACTCCAGAACTCAGCCACAACTTATCCAGCCATAACTGAACCAATATTATGCCAAAACTAAACCAGAAATTACCCTGTATAATATTTATATATTGTGCAAGGTATAATAAAAGAACAAAACAATGCAAATGCAGTATAGTGTTTTATTGATGCTGAGGGAAAAAAATCTCAGCCAGGTAACAATAAAAATAAAAACAATGGGAAAAAAGATAAACCAATAACACTAGAATACGGCAAAACAAAAGCAACAAATAAATAGTCACAATACAAGAAAAAGAGAAAACAATTTAAACTGTTACAAACACATATGTGATAAAATAGAGAAACCAACAAACACAAGACAAATGAAATACTCATATTTACAGATGTGTAAAAAAATATACTTACAAAAAAAAAAAAAAAAAAAAAAAACTATGTAAAAGATTCACTCTCTTAACAATAACTTGTCTGGTTTACATTAACATCTTGTGAAGTCGTTCTTCTCTTTCTGCCACCCTCACGGTCACCAGCTAGATGAAACTTCTTCAACATCCAGCTCAGTTGTGTGCACATACAGGATTTTTTCTTACAGCCTCTACAATAGGAGCATACAAATACAGAGTTAAAAATACATTTAAGACACCACCAGTCTAAGAACTATGACTTTCAACATTCATTCATGACGTGGGGGGAAAAACGTTCCAGAAAGACTTACAATAAAAATGCACTTACCAATAACAATGTTTTTATGCTCCAAACTTTGGTTTGGTGTTTTCCCATTTACACTTCTCCATCACCGCTTTAACCAAGTCATTTTTGATTGCCTGCCTCATAATTCGCCAGATCATGTCCTTCACATCCACTCCACCCGGCAATCCAAGTTCAAGTACCTGAAAAATACAACACAAAATATTAAACACAGGAATTAGAAGGTTTACCACACCACCCATGCTGTAAAGTGAGCCTTAAACAACAGTGAATATATGATAGAAAACAAAGAGATATCGTACATCTTATGAATGAGTCACAGCTTGAGAGGACTTTTCTCTGGGGTCTGGGTGTTTCATGATGCCATGGTGCCTGCAGTGGGTGTTTTTTTCTTGGTCCTAGAGGACTTGGAGAAGCTGAACAAATCCTTTTGGATCGTAGTTGTATTTGAGACGCTTGTGGCAAATATTTTAGGGGTGTGGAGGCCTCCTCATCAGTGTCTCATTCATCCAGTAGGCGCTTGTTTCATCTTTAGAGAAGGCAGGAAATTTAATGATTACTAAATTTGATAAAGCGAGGGTGTTATGTTCATGTGAATATATTATTCAGTGAAATGTTCCTTTTTTGCTGATAAAAAATAAATGTGCATGTTAATTTGTTAAATTGCACAATGTTACAAAGACCTGTTAGACAGGTCTGTGTCAAGGAATTACATAATACACACAATCTTACTTTATTCTGTGTTTGGTGGCATCAGGGAGTCGGGCACAGCCTCTGACTGGAGATTGTCTGTTCTGCAAGAGCTTTCAGCATGCTTCACTGTAATTATCTGTGAAAGATGAATGTAAAAATCAGAACAATCTGAACAATTTTCTACCATTTAGCCTTTTAAATTAAACATACTGTATACAGAAAGGATGTATACATACTTGCAGTATACATAATTTTAACTTTATATGCATACAAAGACTCCAGAGGTTGCCTGAAACACTTGATGTCTGGGACTGGGCTTAAGCCTAGGGAAAAAGATTTAATTATATTATTGCGATCTAGGTGAATAACTACCTCAAACAATAAAATTGATTTAAATGTTTATATGGAGGCCATAAACACACACAATTCTTCACCCAGATTGCAGGCACAACCACAACTTCTTCAGTGTCAACAAAGCTGACTGTGTGGCACATGATTTCTGCAAGCAAAACACAAATGTGAATAAACTTATTAAAAAAAAAAAAGATAATATAAAGGTCAATACAGAAAAGCAGTTATGACTTTTAGTTGTCATACTTGTGTAGATTGTCCAAGCATAGCACAAAATCTCCATTTGCAATTTTTTAAAATTCCTTTTCCCCCAGATTCAAACATCTTATTGACTCTTTTAACAGCCCTTTTTTTCACGTTACTTCACTTACTGTAAGACCATGTTTTCCGTTATGCACTGTAAGTTAAATGGGGACTGAGAATAACTGTAATACCTTTAACATAAAAACAAATGAAATCCAATGACAGAAGAGTTAAACACGAACAAAAAGCCAATCAAGTAACGCACTGTAGAGGTGCGTGGGTGGAACCTACGTTAATGTTAGTTGAGATTTAAAAAAAAGAATTAACTTGCCTTGATGTAAAGCTCCAAAAGACAAGACCAAAGTACAGCGTGATCACAAAAGTTCGAGCGGCAGTTTGAATTTCCCTGCCAGTTTGTTGATAAATGTGATTGGCTGGCTGACTGCTACGCAACTTCCGGGTTCTCTGGTAGGCGGGGTGTGTGCGTCTTCTCGTCTCGGTGTGCGCTCTGGGAAAAGTAGTCCTTTTTGTAAAGCGGATTTAACATTGTAGATGTTAATCAACTACCATTTCCAAGATGCATTGCAAACTACGTCATCGCATTGGCCCGTCCGCCACATTAGACCGAGCGGTACCAAAGTCCCTTTTAAGGAAAGTCTGTTCACTCAGCCGCCATATTTGCAACGCCTCTGGGCAGCTCAGACAAGCCCAAGTCCTATCTAAATGAATGGGGGAATCCTGAAATCTCAAAAACCGCTCGCTGAACTCGCGATTAAATTACATATTTCAAATCAGTAATAAAATCTCAAATGAACTGCCCCATGAATGTTGTTTCTCATGCTCAAATAGCGTTTAAAGTGCTTATTTTTCAGGCTAGATCAGCCAATGCGCATACGTAGCTCCAACGCACTTATGACTGTGCACGCACAGCTGCGCAGCCCCAGGTTTCTATGGGAACCGGAGCTGCTAACGGCCGCTGCAGTGACGCAATGACTTTACCAATCAACAATTGGGTTTTCATTTAGAAGGCGGGACTATCCCGCCATATTGAGCGTTCATAAGTATAGGAGTGAACTGTCTTTGTATTTCTATAGTCTTTGGCAGTACTGGGGAAATGCGTTTTTTTTTTTGT
This sequence comes from Spinibarbus caldwelli, assembly GCA_039654775.1. Classification (NCBI taxonomy): domain Eukaryota; kingdom Metazoa; phylum Chordata; class Actinopteri; order Cypriniformes; family Cyprinidae; genus Spinibarbus; species Spinibarbus caldwelli. Next base: position 26,874,619 of record CM077247.1, on the reverse strand, counting down.
TTTTTGTTTTTTTTTTGGATAAAAGCACAATCATGTTTTATTTCTCAGTCAATTTCAGTACATAAACGTTTCTTTAATTATAATATCCAAAAGCATCTGCTATTTGGATAAAAAATGTAAAGGAGTGGAGACGTGCTGAAATCGCGTTTGGTGTCGTACTGTATGGCGTACCTTGTTAGTGTCTGTGCTTGCATGGCCATTTTTTGTGATTTAACAGGAAAGTGTGTTCAAGCGCCAGCAGAACACGGTGTAAGAAATACTCTTTGAGAGAAGCAGTCTATCAGCGGAAGTTAAAAGTAGCTTGTAAGTGTATTTACTTGTCTCATTAGTGTTTAGCACAGTTGCCGTTGCTAGGAAATGCTTGTTTTGTTTACTGAGTGGAGACGTGCTGAAATCGCGTTTGGTGTCATACTAGGGGTGGGACAATAAATCGATATGGCGATATATCGTGATCCTTCTCCATGCGATACGATAATCGATATCTGGCGCCAAATATCGATATTTTAATTAATACAATAAGGTGCTCTAAATACATTTTCCTGCTCCCAGCGTCTAAAAATGCGTGGAAATCGCGGCCGCGCCATTTCCAGCTTCTTTCCAAGAGCGCTCTGAGCAACTATGAAGCGCGTTCTCTATGAAGATGGGGAAGCACGAGGAACCGAATGATAAACAGATTTTCAGACACTGTATTAGCTCTACTGCTATATATACGTTTATGGAGATGAAAACTAAAAAACTGCCCCGGAACAGTTATCAGCGTGGACCATAGGCACCGATCACGTTATTATTGCAGAGCGCATTTTCAGTTCATGAGTAACCTCTCCGCTCGGATCGCAGGTGGATTTCCCTCACTATGAGAGAGAGAGAGCGCCGCCGGTGCGTCCAGTTTTATGTGAACAAAACTGGATGCTCTCTCTCTCTCTCAGATTTTACAAGTGCGCGTTATGCAGTGTGAACAGAAACATAAATCTGCACCTATGGCATGGAGGACGAGACAAAACACTGTCAGAGCCGTAATGCGGCGCAGAAGTGTGCAGTGTGTGTGCGCTTGCCGCGCGTCTACATTTGAAATAACCAACCTGAGCGCGCAAAAGACGCGATGTGAACGGCTATTTTTCCATGCGGGGCTCCGTTTTTATGATGAGAGGAGTAGAAAGGTTGAGAAAGCACTCCAGGTAAATTTTGAAATGTACCAGGTTTATTTGTGTGTGTGTGTGTATATATATATATATATATATATATATATATATATATATATATATATATAAATTAATATTACATGGAGAGAGAGGCTATATAAGTTAAGCAGTTAAATGTGTTTGTTTACAAAGAAAAGTGTAAGCTTTTAATAAGTCCAAGAATAAAATTATTAATTTACTCAACATGTTAAAATTGATTTACAGAACTTTTTTTGCTGTTTTCTAACAGTTTGGACTTGAATAAAGAAAGAAAACTTGCACTTAACCTTTTCACAGGCATTTTGTTTAGACAGATATCGCGATATATCATTATAGGATTTTCTAGAAATATATCGATTATCGCAGAATCGCTGTATCATGATAGTATCGTTATCGTGAGCCATGTATCGTGATTATATCGTATCGTGAGGTACCCTGCGATTCCCACCCCTATGTCATACTGTATGGCGTACCTTGTTAGTGTCTGCACTTGCGTTGCCATTTATTGTGATTAACAGGAAAGTATGTCCAGCTGAATTCAATTAGTGATTTGTTAGACAGGTATAAAAAAGGTTATTACACCGCGGCAGTGGTCGCAGCAGACCTCGTGTGAAGCCCTCGTCGTGTGAAGACCGAAGTGTGTAAAGACCATCGACTCTACCGAGCGACTCCACCGGACAGGGACACCGGCAAGGGATAAGTATCGCTTTTCATTTATTCTCTTTCCTATTACTTGTTTCACTTCTCTTTCAGTTTTTATAACCATTTCTTACTTGTATGTTTGGCACAGTTATTTTTTTAGGATTACTGTTAATGTAGTTTGATTTGTATATGTTATCTATTTTAATTTTAGTTACAGTTGTAGTAATGTTTGTCATTTTATTAGTTTTTTTTCTATTATGTCTGTATAAGTTATTTATTAAGTTTTAGTTTTATTTAATTTGAGTTACTTTAGTACTTCAACAAACTACATGGAAATTAAATAATATTGATTATTATTGTGTGTGTGTGTGTGTCACTGTGTGTGTGTACATACACGTAGTTGTTTTTGGTGTTTGGCTTAGTTTTTTGTTAGAATCATTATTACACTCTCATACCTTTTGTTCTCTTAATATTTTGAATTGTCTGTAGCTTTATTTTGTTTTCATTTAAATTTTAAGTTTAGAAATTTTATCATATGCTTTTCTCATTTTTATTTAATTATTATTATTACTTTTTAATGTGTGTATATATACTATTTATAAAGTTTTAGCTTTTAGTTTTGGATCAGTTTTAGTTGTTTTAATACTACAATTGATTGTTTCTGTTGTCCTCATTTGTACGTCCCTTTGGATAAAAGCGTCTGCTAAATGACTAAAAGTAAAGTAAAGTAAAGTAAAGTAAAGTAAAGTAAAGGATTTATAAAATTAGGAAGACACATCTTACACAAGTCTGTTTTACTGTAAATCACATTCATGCCAGAGGTCTTTTATTTACTCTTCGGCTAACCAAAACCCACCCAGATCTCAGCCGAATATTTTCCTTTTTCTGGCGAACCAAACTCCAGCCACAGCTCAGCCAAATAGACACACTTTGCTTTTAGTTTCTTTTGGTTGGCCAGACTCCAGCCAGAACTCAGCCAAATGCTGTTTCACACCAGACTGTGAAAAAACAGCTCCAGAATTAAGCCAGAAGTGCCGAATGTAAGTCAGTTTTGGCCCACACTCTGTTGCTATCTGGGTTGCACACATCTCTGATGCCTTTAATTCCACCTGATGAACAAGAAAGACAAAATGCATGGTTTGTAAGTGTTACACACCCCGCACAGAAGGCCGTGTTGACAGATCAGAAAGTCCTGTAAAAACAGGAAAAATTGAGGAGACAGGAGCAAGCGTGTCTGTGTCGCACGTAATCCCCAGCAATTGTTTATTCAATGTCTTTTTCACATTGTAATCAAATAAAGCTTTATCAATAAAGTATTTCTTCTTGCTTATTACTGCACAAATGTCATTCTTTCCTCTCTGTTGTCAAATTAATGTACATTTCTCTTTTACATTTTATCCCAAAGAAACTGGTACATTTGCTCTTCCCATAACTCCTTTGAATCTACTCAGACAAGCCCAAATGATATTTTATACATATATCATCACACATGACTGAGCATTTAAGGCACAGAACCAGAGAAATATATGTAAACCATACACTTTTAACATTCTAGTTACTGATTTTCTAACCAGGACTGACATCATGTTACATTAACATCAATCTTTACTTCTGCATTGGCAGAAAATAGAATTGTTTTACATTCGTTTGCACTGGAATGTCTGTTTGAACCATTTAACTGGAGAAGTGCATTAATATTTATACATAGGAACTAAAATTATACAAACACAAATATAATATGAATAAACAAAAATATGAACATCATAACCTGGTAACTGGACCCTGTAAGAATCAAATTAAATGCATTTCACGAGCACATGCGTCCATTTCACAGCGTCCACAAAATGGCGGACGAACTACGCATTTTCAATATCTGTACAAACCGGAACATTTATACACTACATGTCTACAACATGAACATACACATAGGAATTATATGACTCGTGTGCATATTGTTTTGTTTCTGGGAAAGGAATACCTGTAAAAACAGGAAAAATTGAGGAGACAGGAGCAAGCGTGTCTGTGTCGCACGTAATCCCCAGCAATTGTGAGAGCGCTGGCACAAGCGCAACACTGCTCCTCTGTACGAGTCACCTGCTCATTTTCAAAATAAGAGTCCCGATGTCACTCCACAATAGACAATGACTTTTACTTGACATTTTTTTCCAACTTTCCAATACATCCAACATAAAAATATATATATAAAATGCAAAACAGTATATTGAAAATAAACTTTTTTTTCCAAAACATGTTTTTTTTTTTTTTCTCTCAGTATACTGGCATTGTAGATGTGAAAGGTGTAAATGTGTTTATGTCAGTGTAAGGTGTAAGCTGAAAGGAATGTGGCACAGGATAAGGTGTTGCCCACACTGGTAAGTATTGTAATGTATAAGCTACTACACTGTTGAGTGTGGTCTGGGTTTGTATTGAGGGTTGACCCAGTGTCTCATATGTGAACATGCGCTTTGGTTTTCTCTCTCGTGCGGATCGTCTTGTTATAACCGGATCTTCTTCTTCTGGATAGTCCCTTGCATCATTCATCCATAGACTCTCGATTTCACCGTCTTCTTCACTCCTTGGTGAGGATATAGCGCAGTGAACAGGTTCATCCATTGACTGACTTCTGCTTTGGGTATCTCTCTCCCGTGACACTTGTATTTGATCTTGCTTTCCTCTTGCAGAAGCTGGTGGCGCCACTTCCATCAGAGGATTCTCCTGACTTGGTTCTGGTCTTGGCAGGTAAGTATTCCTACTCTCAGATTCTCCGCAACCTGAAGGAATCATCAGCCAATACTCTCCAGAGTCATCTGAATCTGAATCTGTCTCTCCTTCTCCATGGTATGTAGGCTCCTTGCTCTGTGTCTCTCTGTTTCTTTTTCTGTTTTGCTTCCGTTTTGCAGATTTCTCAGCATCTGATGGAGTTTCAACAGGTAAGTCATTTACTAGCAAGAGCAGGTTTCGGTGTAAAGTGCGTGTTCCCTTTTTACTTCCATTCTCAGGGCACACCTTATACACCGGGTTGTCAGCCACTTGTTCTTCGACCACATAAATGGTTCTCTCCCAGTATGGTCTAAGTTTTCCTGGACCTCCACGCTCATTGAGATTTCTGACTAATACCCTGTCTCCGGGTCTCAGCACTACACCTTTGACTTTAAGGTCGTACTGTGCTTTGCCTCGTGCACTCGCCTGCTTGCTGTTTTCACTTGCGATTTGGTATGCCTCAGTCATTCTTCTAGCCCACTGTTCGGCAAATCCTCTGGACGTTTGCCCCTCATCTTCTTCAACCAGCCCAAATATCAAGTCGATAGGAAGGCGGGGATGCCGTCCATACAGCAGGTAGAATGGGGAATACCCAGTTGACTCATGGCGAGTGCAATTGTAGGCATGTATAATCTGAGGCAGGTGATCTTTCCACTTTGCTTTTTCCTTTTCTGCCATAGTTCGGAGCATCTGGAGGAGAGTCCGGTTAAATCTCTCGGCTGGGTTCCCCTGAGGGTGATATGGGGATGTTCTGGAATGACGCATCCCAGCCAACTGTCGAAGAGTCCGAAAAAGCTCATTTTCGAACTCTCTGCCCTGATCGTGATGTAGCTTCCCTGGGTAGCCAAAGCGAGGAATGTAGTCATTAAACAACCGCTCAGCCGCTGTCCGTCCGGACTTGTTTCTTGTAGGGAAAGCTTGAGCGAATCGTGTGAAGTGATCTATGACCACTAGTATATACTCATATCCTCCTTGACTTTGCTCCAGGTGAAGATAGTCAATGCAGACAAGTTCCATTGGTGAGCTGGAAGTTATACTTCCCATGGGTGCTCGGACATGAGTGACTGGTTTTTTTGCTTTGATGCATGGACACCTTTTGGTAATGTACTCCTCTACTTCTCTCTTCATATGGGGCAAGTAAAACCTCTCCCGCAATAAGTGGATTACTCTTTCTTGGCCTACATGTCCCATCCTATCATGCAGGTGCTCCAAGGCAAGTTGTCTATACTTGGTTGGCAGAACAAGCTGCTTCCGTCCAGCCACTTGCCTATACAGACATCCCTCTTCCAAAGACAGCTTGCTCCACTCCCGTAAGAGTTTCCTGGCTGGCCCCATCATCTTTTTCCTCCTGTCTTCACCCGGCACCTCATCTGTCTCTTTCAGCTCCATTATGCTAGAGATAACTGGATCATCCCTTTGAGCTTTGGCGAGTTCAACCTTGCTTATAGGTGGCAACAAGGGGGCAGGGGATGATTGGTCCATCTCTCCGTGAGCTATATTGAGTGCTGCAATCCAAGCCACATCGTTCTTCCTGGAGGCATGAGTCCCCTCCCAGACCGCTCGTACCACCTCTTGCGACAGGTCCTCCGTGCACTCGGTGGCATATTTCTCCATATCAAGAGGAAGCCGAGATAACGTGTCAGCATCAATATTCGCTTTGCCTGGTCGATGTTTAATGTCAAAGCGAAAATCTGACAGTTCTCCCACCCAACGATGGCCTACTGCATTCAGCTTTGCAGTGCTCATAACGTAGGTTAAGGGATTATTGTCAGTGTAAATGGTAAAGTGAGGGGCATAAAACAAATAGTCCCTAAACTTCTCGCATACCGCCCACTTTAATGCGAGAAACTCCAGCTTCCCACTATGCAGTCGATAGTTTTTTTCAGCTGGAGAAAGGGTCCTGGATCCGTATGCGATGACCCACAACCCTCCATCCTGGTGCTGATAAAGGATAGCCCCAAGGCCCCTTTCTGATGCATCAGAGTGTAGCACGAATGGGAAGTTGAAGTCTGGGTAAGCCAAGACCGGGGGATTTACCAGCAGGTTAATTAGCCGGTCGAGTGTTTCCTGGTGTTCACTGGTCCATTCCATGGGTGTTCGAGAAGGCATCTGGGGACCCTTTCTCTTCCTCTGACTGTACTGATGCATTGTTGCCCCTGGCTGCGTTTGGAGGAGTTCGTAGATTGGTTTGGCCACACGTGAAAAATCTTGTATAAATGGGCGATAATATCCGAGGAATCCAAGGAGTCTCCGCACCTCTCCCACTGTCTGGGGTCTGTTAATCTTGAGTGCCATCACTGCTTCAAAATCACGAGGGTCTATTCTCACTCCCTTGGCTGACACCAGGCGACCCACGTACCGGACTTCCTGTCGGAAGAGTTCACACTTCTCAGGCCTAAGTTTTACTCCATGGCGTCTAAGAGTCTGAAGAACTTTCCGGATTACTCCTACATGTTCCTCAAACGACCGGGCATAACACAGCACATCATCAAGGTATGGGGCACAGCACTCATCCCTGAGATCATTCAGCATCTCCTCCATGCTGCGCTGGAATGCCGCAGGTGCGTTAGACAGACCAAATGGGATTCTCACCCACTCATAGAGCCCCCATGGGGTGATGAAGGCGGTCATGTGTCTCGAGCCCTCTGCTATGAAGCCCTGGTGGTAAGCTTTTCCCTGGTCCAGGATGCTAAACCAAGCATACCCTCCCAGGGTATCAATCAGGTCCTGAATCCTAGGCAAGGGGTGCCTGTCTGGTACGGTCTTCCTATTGAGGAGGCGATAATCAACACATAAGCGCAGTGAGCCATCCTTTTTTCGAACACAGACCACTGGGGCAGAGTAAGGGGACTTGGATTTTACAATCCACCCTTTTGCTAGAAGGTCTTGGATATAGTCCTTGACTTCTTTGAACAACGGCTTGGGTATTGAGGAATAGGCACGTTGTACTGGTGTGTCATCTTTGAGGCTGATGGACATTTGGAGACTCGGGATGCAGCCAACATCATTCCCATCCTGGGCAAAAGATGCAGACTCCTCATGCAGCATTTGCTTAACCACTGCTTGTTGATCCTCACTCAGATGGCTGAGATCAACAGGTGGGTGCCACAATGTTGAGCTTTTATCCACTGCAGCCACCGATGCACCGTGAACCTTCCCAATGTCCTTTGTTTCCCTGCGCCTATTCGCTTCCAAAACCTTTTCAACAGGATGGACGTACCCTAGGATTGTGTTGCGAGACAGGGTAATGTCACATGTCGAGTGGTTGCCGATAGGGACCGCAACGTATGGGCTTCCTGAGCTATGGACTTCCAACAGCCCTTCACCCATATCCAGCTGCTCCAACTGCACATTGTCCTCATCTGGCTCAAACAGGGCTACTGTGTCAGACTGGTCCATTTTGGATGGTATTCTGCACTTTACCCATGCAACCTGGCCTGCTGGTATCAAAACGCTGTCTCGGCTTACTCTCAACCGCCCCCACTGTCCACTGTGCTCGGGAGTCTGTACAAAACTAACCAGGGTCTGGGCTTGCTCACTTGATACTGCTATTGCACTGGAGAGCAATGAAACTAAGGTAGGAACTAAACGCTCTGGTTGGCCCTGAATTAGCTCTTCCACAACGTTAAAGCCAAGCAATGGCCTCTCAATCGGGATGTGGCTAACCAGGAAAGGAACATTAATTGAGAGGTCAGGGTTGTCATTTCCTTGTAAGTTGACCGTAATGATAGACCACCCATCAAAAGGTATTAGATCTCCATTGACTGCATACACTTCTAACTTCTCTGACATTCCCATGAGCTCCGCCAGAGGCCTTACTTCTACAGCGGGTAAGTATTTGTCTTTCCAGGTTCGGTCAATCATGCTTACTTGAGCTCCAGTATCAAGCAGAGCGGTCACAGCAAGGCCATTGAGATTACACTGGGCCAGCGCTTTCTTTCCTATCAGTTTAACAATAGTTTCTTTCTTAGTTCCAGGCAGCGATGGACTGCCAACACCCTGATACATTCCTTTGTTATGGAGGGTTTGGTTTTTACAGCAGGGAGATGCTCTCGTGGGTTTACATTTTACAGCCCGGTGCCCCTCTTCGCCACAGAGGAAACAATGAGTGCAGCTCTGTTGTCCGGCTTCGACACACCTGGGGCAACCCCGGAGTTTTGCCCCTTGCTGTGGGAGGTGACCTTTTACCAAACATTGACAGGTGTGTTCAGGTTGTGGCCTCAGTGTTGACTGTCGGATGGAGTCTACCAGACTGGTAAGTGCGTCAATGCGAGCAGTAAGTTGCATTATTGGATCATTTTTATTTTTCTGAACAGATGCCTCTTTTACCCCTCTGTCAGGTTCACTTTCGAGTTGGGCACAATTTGCGGTGCTTTGCTTGGGACGAGTCACCGGACCCAACCTTCGCGCTCGCTCGTTTTCATCATTAGTGATTTTCATCACATTTCTAACTATTGCCTCATCTGTGATACTGTGGTCGGCCAGCAGAGGTTTGAGCTCACTTCTGACATCTTTGTACCTGTGCCCCAGGCCCTGATATACAGTATGAAGGAACACATCTTGAATCGTGGCTGGGCTGTACCTCACATCCGTGTTAGACTGTTTGATCGCAAAGAGTATTTTCTGCTTAAGGCCTATCACTCTATACAGGAACTGTTGGGGGGTTTCGGTCTCCATCTGTTTTGCACACATTAGTTCTTGAAATAACTCTGTGCTACTTTTGTCCTCTAGGTGTGACTGAAGGAACCTCTTAAGCTCTTCCACTGTCATATCTTCCTTATTCATGATCATTTCTTTGAAGTTACCTGGTTTGATTGCACGTAATACTCCCCTGACTAGTTCGGCTTCACTGAAATTCTCTTTGACTCCATTGTCAATCTGTCTGCACACACTGGCATATGTGATGTCAGATGCATAGTCACCAATTTGCCCCCCTTGTATCTTAAACTCACGACGTTGCAGGCAGGAGATGTCTCGCAACGAGACTACTTTTTCAGTGATCCCCTGTGAAGTACGTTCAACATTATTACTATTCACAGGTGGGCTAGGAGTGGGGTGCTGTGTATGTGGTGTAAGATACTGAAGGAGTTTCCTGCTCAGCTCTTCGAAATCTGAATGTCTGACAGTAGGATTGATGCTGGGATTTGTATCTAACCCTCTAACTCCCCCTAGGTAAGATGCAGTTTTTGGTGATTCTACATGCACAGTGTCTGTAGTGATCATGTGACCTGTAGAGGTGTGTGTATTTGAAGTGGGTGCAAGGCATACATCAGCATCAACATTACTCTCAATCTCACTATGGTGATGACAAGACGCTGCAGCACCATGCTCTTGTACAACAGCCTCCAAAGTCCCTTGTAAAACCAAAAGTTCAGTCATACCTCTGTCCTCTGATTCTAACAGGTGAGTGCTGTACATGAAGGCATTGATGTATTCAAGACAGCCCTCTTGATCTTCAGCGTCAAGTTCGGAGAAGTCCCTTTCTGGTATTGGACCAATGCTTTTGGCGACTTGGAACAGTTCAACAGCAGACAGGTTGAGTAGCCTCTTCCTGATGTCCCACACCAGGCCCTTGCGTACTTGATCAGCCATGATAACCTCTTTCCCACTGCCCCTCGAGCCACTCGCACAGTCACCAGCTCTCTGAACCCCTCTTCACACTGACGTCCTCGTCTATTGGATCACTGCATCAGCGTCCACACTCCGTTGGTCCTCAGGATCAGGTTTTATGGATCGACTTCCGCGGGCATCTGGAGTCGATCCCGGACGAGCCCCCACAAATCTGTTACACACCCCGCATAGAAGGCCGTGTTGACAGATCAGAAAGTCCTGTAAAAACAGGAAAAATTGAGGAGACAGGAGCAAGCGTGTCTGTGTCGCACGTAATCCCCAGCAATTGTTTATTCAATGTCTTTTTCACATTGTAATCAAATAAAGCTTTATCAATAAAGTATTTCTTCTTGCTTATTACTGCACAAATGTCATTCTTTCCTCTCTGTTGTCAAATTAATGTACATTTCTCTTTTACATTTTATCCCAAAGAAACTGGTACATTTGCTCTTCCCATAGCTCCTTTGAATCTACTCAGACAAGCCCAAATGATATTTTATACATATATCATCACACATGACTGAGCATTTAAGGCACAGAACCAGAGAAATATATGTAAACCATACACTTTTAACATTCTAGTTACTGATTTTCTAACCAGGACTGACATCATGTTACATTAACATCAATCTTTACTTCTGCATTGGCAGAAAATAGAATTGTTTTACATTCGTTTGCACTGGAATGTCTGTTTGAACCATTTAACTGGAGAAGTGCATTAATATTTATACACATAGGAACTAAAATTATACAAACACAAATATAATATGAATAAACAAAAATATGAACATCATAACCTGGTAACTGGAGCCTGTAAGAGTCAAATTAAATGCATTTCACGAGCACATGCGTCCATTTCACAGCGTCCACAAAATGGCGGACGAACTATGCATTTTCAATATCTGTACAAACCGGAACATTTATACACTACATGTCTACAACATGAACATACACATAGGAATTATATGACTCGTGTGCATATTGTTTTGTTTCTGGGAAAGGAATACCTGTAAAAACAGAAAAAATTGAGGAGACAGGAGCAAGTGTGTCTGTGTCGCACGTAATCCCCAGCAATTGTGAGAGCGCCGGCACAAGCGCAACACTGCTCCTCTGTACGAGTCACCTGCTCATTTTCAAAATAAGAGTCCCGATCTCACTCCACAATAGACAATGACTTTTACTTAACATTTTTTTCCAACTTTCCAATACATCCAACATAAAAATATATATATAAAATGCAAAACAGTATATTGAAAATAAACTTTTTCTTCCAAAATCACAATACCCAAATTGTGCACATACTTTAGGGTGTCACATAAGCATCAGTGAATACAGTCAAGGATTTATTAATGATTCCAAAGTGTGGATTTCAGAAGTCAGCAGGCCTCGTTCAGAACTCCTGATGTTGAGTGTCACCAGGAAGTTCTGTCAGAGGAAGAATGATGACCAGGACGACATATTGTCATGTTATGCCAGTATATCAAACGTAAGCAATAGAAAACAAGGTTCAAAATCAAACGTTTTCACTACTTCATCTGCATGTCTTAAAGTAGTGACTGAAGTAGCTGCTTTGCTTGCCCGTCAACATTTGCTAAAGGAAAAACATTCTCTTGAGGAGCAGGAAGAGATCAAACAAAAGGAACAACTTCAGCTTAAGGCCGATATAGCTGCATCAATGGCAAAAGTGAATGTTTTAAGGACCTCTGGATCTAGTGTGCAGAGTGCTGCTTCTCATCGATCTGATGGCATGGAGTCATATTTTAAGAAAAAAGGAAAAAAGTTGAAACTCTTAATCTTGATGCAGAGACTTTTGTTCCAAAGAAACACTTTGGAAGGCCAAAACAGAAAAGGGCAGACAATACCATTCATTTCCAGCAGATGCCTTCGGAGTTCATGAGACAGAGCACAGTTCCAAACACTACCTCACCATCGGTGTCTCATCGTAGAGATGTCCATACACTCTTTTCCACGAACATTAATAATGACCAGAAACACATGTTGTCTATAATGGAAAAACAGAATGAGATAACATCAATGCTGGTGCATCAGCAATGTCTTGCAACAGTCTAAGAGACATATCCTAATATTTGATGGTAACCCTCTATAGTACCATGCTTTCATGCAGTCCCTTGAACAAGTAATTGAGGGAAAGACTGACGATAACCTGCATTTTTTGGAACAGTACACCAGGGGCCAACCACAACAACTTGTTAGGAGCTGTCAACATGTGACTGATGACTCAGGTTATGCAAAGGCTTTACTGCATGAACACTTTGGAAATGAACGTATGATTGCATCTGCCTATTCGTTGAATAAGGTCTCTTCATGGCCAACAATTAAGTCAATTAAGTTAACAATTAAGAAGATGGAAAGGCTTTACATGCATACAGTCTGTTCTTGCATGGATGTTGCAATGCCATGGATGATGTTCATAGTCTGTGTGAATTGAATACACCTGCCAATATGATTGCTGTAATTAAAAGATTACCCTACAAATTGAGAGACAAGTGGCGAACAGTGTCTTGTGACATCCAGGAAAAGCATCACCGGAGAGCTATGTTTGTTGATATTGTGACTTTTATGGAGCGCCAAGTGAAAATTATGAAAGATCCTGTGTTTGGAAACCTACAGGATGCACCAATGTTGGTGGAAATTAAAGAAGGCAGCAGGACAAAATCACCTCGCTTGAGGGCTAAAGGAAGTAGCTTTGCCACTGCTGCTACTATAGTTGAAAAGACACTAACAGAATACAAGGTTAAAAATGGAAATTTACCTGAGAAGACTTGCTTGTACTGTAAAGGTGGACATATGCTGGAGTTTTGCACTCTGTTGGAGAAGAGAGCTCAAAGTGAGTAGATTGATTTCCTAAAAAAGGCACCCTAGTATGCTTCACATCCACCACAAGGATAAGGGAGCAGATGTAGAGAAAGGCAAGAGCAATTTAGAGAGTGCAGTGGGCAGTTCTTTGGTTACAGTTCAAACCAGTGGTCTTAATGGGGCAGGTGAACAAGACTTTAAGCTCGCCATAGTACCAGTCAAGGTAAAGTCAAAGAGAGGTCAAAAGATAGTGGAGACCTATGCCTTTTTGCACCAGGGCAGTTCAGCATCCTTCTGTACAATGGGTTGATGGATAGACTGAATCTCTCTGGGAGAAAAACAAAGATTCTTTTGTGCACCATGGGCCAAGAGAGAACTGTGGACCGTTGTATTGTGCCGGACTTGGAAGTGGCTGGATTGGACAGTGGTTGGTACTGCGAAATGCCAGACATCTTCACACAACGTGAGATGCCTGTGAATAGAAGTAACATCCCATAACAGGAAGATCTGCATAAATGGCCTCATTTGAAACATGTGTACTTGCCTGCGATAGATGCAGATGTGGAGCTTCTAATAGGCATGAACATGCTCAGAGCCTTGGAACAACTTGAAGTTATTAGGAGTGTGGATAAAGTGCTGTATGCCATCAAGACAATGCTTGGTTGGACGGTAAATGGACCTCTTGGTGAAGCATGTTGTGATGGATCTGACATGTATCAGTCTGCAGTTACCATCAATAGAATTTCTGCTGTAACACTTGATGAACTCTGGAAACAACAGTTCAAAACAGACTTTCCGGAGTGCAGTCAGGAGGAACAGCCAGGACTTTCAAGGGAGGGCTGTAGGTTCTTAGAAATGGTTAACAATACTGTGAAATTACTTGATGGCCATTACAGTATTACCCTACCTCTGAGAGACAGAAAGATAAGCAGATAAGCATGCCTAACAACCGTAACATTGCAGAACAATGCATCTTTAAGTTGAAGAGAAGGTTTGTCAGAGATGCATTATTCCATAAGGATTACACTGCCTTCATGAATAACCTTATATCCAGTGGCTATGCAGAGAGAGTGCCAGCCACAGATCTGATGCACAGTGATGGAAAGGTTTGGTATATCCCACACCATGGGGTATACCATCCAAAGAAAGGGAAGATCCGAGTTGTTTTTGATTGCGCCGCATCATTTCAAGGTGCATCACTCAACACACAACTCCTGAGTGGTCCTGATCTGACTAGTACGTTGGTTGGAGTCCTGACCAGGTTCAGGAAAGAGCCTGTTGTTCTGATGTCTGACATCGAGGCGATATTTCATCAAGTTCAAGTTCCAGAGGAGGATGTGGACCTATTGAGATTTCTTCGGTGGTCCAGTGGAGACTACACTCAGTGTATGGAGGAGAATAGGATGATTGTTCATTTGTTTGGGGCAACGTCTTCTCCAAGTTGCGCTACTTTTGCTCTATGAAGATGCGCAGAAGACAGCAAAGACTTCTTCAGCCAGCAAGTGTTTGAGACCATTATGTACAATTTCTATGTGGATGACTGCCTTGCTTCTGTAACCTTGGAACAGGAAGCTATATCCCTCTATAAAAACCTTACAACCATCTGTACTAAGGGCAGCTTTCATCTAACAAAATGGATAAGCAATAGCCACAGTGTGTTGGCCTCAATACTTGAGGAGGAGAGAGCAAAGCAAGTTAAAGACCTGGATCTGGACCATGACTCATTACCTGTTGAAAGAGCACTGGGAGTGCATTGGTGTATCCAGTCCAACACTTTTAAGTTCAGCATAAACATTCAGGAGAGGCCATTGACCCGCAGAGGGATCCTTTCAACTGTCAGCTCTTTCTATGACCCTCTGGGGATCCTAGCTCCAGTGTTTTTTGTTTGTTTTTTTCAGCTAAAAGGGTTCTTCAGGATCTGTGTCGGAACCGGCTAGGATGGGATGACGTCATACCAGCAGCGGTTGCTCAGGAGTGGATAGACTGGATGAAGGAACTACATTAATTGGAATGTTTTAACATCAGACAATGTTTAAAACCTCTGAACTTCGGAGAAGCAACCACTGCTCAGTTGCATCATTTTGCTGATGCAAGTGAGGAAGGATATGGTACTGTTACCTATCTGCTGCTGCATAATGAACACTCTCAGATGCACAGCACATTCATAATGGGAAAATCTAGGGTAGCACCTTTAAAGCCTGTTACTATTCCACGTATGGAGTTAACAGCTGCAGTTGTAGCAGCTCGTATGGACAAACTATGGAGAAAGGAGCTAAGACTACAGCTCCAAGATTCTGTTTTCTGGACAGACAGTACTTCGGTATTAAAATATATTAAGAATGAAACTTCAAGATTTCGAGTCTTTGTGGCAAACAGGGTCACAGTGATTCTCAAGGTTTCTGACGCATCTCAATGGAGATTTGTGAAGACTGTACACAATCCTGCAGATCTTGCCTCCAGAGGTGTGAGGGCGCAGCTTTTCCTAAATAACAAAGCTTGGTTATTTGGTCCCTTGTTTCTCTTGCAATCAGAAGAAGACTGGCCTGTTAACCCAGATGAATTGCAACAACTTCCGTCTGGAGACCCCGAGGTCAAGGTATCAACTGCATTTGGAGTTTCTGCAATAAAGGATGAAAATGATGCCGTGACTTGTTTGATCAACCATACCTCATCCTGGACACATCTAATAAGAGTGATGGGCTGCATCCTAATATTTAAAGCTTTGCTTTTGAATCTTTGGAAAATGGAGTTCACTGCACAGCTTACTGAGTCTGTGTCAGATGCAACTGAACGGGAAGATGCTCTCACCAAGGACATGTGTGATTTCAAGAACAAGCTCTGTGGTGGTTATCTCTCACTGGGAGAGAATAGAGAAGCTGAAATTCCAATAATCATGTTCTGTCAGAGAAAACGTGTTTGTTTGGCAATAAGAGCAGTACACATTGAAGTTGCTTCATCACTGGACACAGATTCTTGCATTAATGCATTTCGACGCTTCATCGCAAGACGAGGACAGGTCAAAGAATTATGGTCATGCAATGGTACCAACTTTGTTGGTGCGGAGTGCGAGTTGAGACGAGCCATTGAAGGATGGAACTTGGAACAGATCAAGTTCCTAGGGTCCATCATCTCCCAGGACCTGAAGTGGGACACTCACATTGACTCCATTGTAAAAAAAAAAAAAAAAAAAAAAAGGACCAACAAAGGTTGTACTTCCTTCGCCAGCTGAGAACCTGCCACGGGAGCTGCTGAAACAGTTCTACTCAGCCGTCATCGAGTCTGTTGTGTGCACATCAATAACTGTCTGGTTTGGCTCAGCTACAAAATCAGACACCAGAAGATTACAGAGGACGATTCGGACTGCCGAGAGGATTATTGGTGCTCTCCTGCCCACCCTTCAAGAGCTGTATACATCCAGAGTGAGGAAAAGAACTCAGAAAATCACTCTGGATCCCTCACATCCAAGCCATCCCCTCTTTGAACTCTTGCCATCTGGTCGGCGCTACAGAGCCCCAAATGCAATAACAATGTGCAATAACCTAATATTTGTTTGTTACCACCTCCATCTTAGCACATCCCTGCATCTCATTCTATTCTATTCCCTTCTGTCATCTATAGCACAACTTTACATACCACTTATTTATCTCTCAATTTATTTTTTCAAATTTTTGTCTATTTATATTTACATATGTGTAATTTTTATTCTCATTATATTTTTATTGTCTGCGTGCTGTTGTTGTCTCTGTGTACTATAAGTTTATGACACTAAAACAAATTCCTTGTATGCACAAGCATACTTGGCAATAAAGCTCTTTCTGATTCTGATTCTGATGATGCACTCTCGTTAAAAGTAATTAAATGGACCTTCAACCCTCCCATTGGATCACACCATGGAGGAGCATGGGAGAGGTTGATCTGTTCTGTTAGAAAGGTCCTTAATTCTACTTTAAGGACACAAAGTCTGGACGAGGAAGCACTCTACATGGTGCTCTGTGAAGTGGAATCAATTATCAACAGTAGACCCATCACCAAGGAATCCACAGATCCAAATGACTTAGAAGCATTAACTCCAAATCACCTTCTGCTTCTTAAAACTAAATCATGTTTACCTCCTGGGCAGTTTCAGGAAGAGGATATGTATGCATGGCGAATATGGAAGCAAGTCCAATACATGGCTGACCTATTTTGGAAACGGTGGACTAAGGAGTACTTACCACAATTGCAGGAACAACAGAAATGGACAAAAATTAAGCGGAATTTCATTCCTGGTGACATCATAATTGTAATGGATGATTCTGTGTCCCGCAACTCCTGGATCTTTGGAAAGATAACTGAAGTGGTTCCAGACAGAAGAGGACTCGTGGGACAAGTCTGGATCAAGACCCAAACCAACCGTATATGCAGGCCTGTAACCAAGATCTGCCTTCTGCAGGAGTCAGCTGAATCCTAATTGCGGTACTGGAATAATATGACCTTTTGACTGAATTGACTGGACTATTTTTTTTACTTTTTTTTTTTTCTCTTTTTTTTTTCAACAGAAGATTGGCTCACCTTTTTATGATGGACTATAAATAAACATTTTTGTTGTGTATTCCCCTGCATGTATAATTTAAATGTAATTATTACTGTTTATTATCTGTAATAATTAGGATCCGGAATATAAGAGCCAGGTATAGTTATTATTATTATTAGTATATAGTTATCTATTATTTTGAACACATTTTTTTGCATTAATTGCAGCACCTGGTGGTGGCAGAAGTAGTTGGAATATATTATCTGTTCACCTGTGGATTGATTAGAAAAGAGGGGGTGATGGGAGAAGTCATTTTTGCTGACCGCTAAAAGAACTTCTAACGCTGTTTAATGCCATTTTATCATGACTTTTGGACACCATTTCGTATGCCAGTGAAACATTTATGGAATGTATTGGATGCACAACCTTGTTTGTTTCTCATGCAAATAAATCTACAAAATGCAGTCTTTGATCCATGATCATTATCAGCAAGCGCGTCGGACAAGTTTCTTCTACTCAGTCTCTCGGCGGCGAAATTGATGGTTTTCAAGATAGTCGCCTAATACTAGTGATGTGACATTTGACACCGAGGCTTCAAAGCTTGTTTAAAAAAAATTAAACCTCTCACAGTGAAGGACTGTAAAGGAGCTTGATTCGTTTGCCATAATCACATGATCTGTGACATCCAAAGCTTCATTTTCGCACACAAGTCAAGTCAAGTCTATTATTTGTATAGCAATTTTAACAATGCAAATTGTGTCAAAGTAGCTTTACATCAGCTTGATATAAAGCTGGGTGGCTTTACATCAGCTTTACAGTATTTAGACGGGGAAATAGTGTGTCGAAATAGTGTCATTCTCCTTTGGCCAGACAAAATCAGCAGTTCAAATCTAGGCTGCAGCAGAGTCAGATTGTGCAAAGGACTCATCTGGTTCCTGTGGTCTTGTCCCGATGGCCGTCTAGGAGACAGGGTCTTCACTGGGGATCAGTCTCTGGGGCTCATCCAGTTGTTCTGGTCTCTGCTGACGTTCAGGGCTGTAGAGGTCATCTCTAGGTGCTGATCCACCATCTGATCTGGATAAGGACTGGATCCGGGTGGCTGCAGTGACCATCTGATCTGGATACAGTCTGGATCTGGGTGGCTACGGTGCCCTCGGAATAAGAAAGAAACAGACTAATATTAGCGTAGATGCCATTCTTCTAATGATGTAACAAGTACATCGGGTGTTTTGGGAAGTGTTCCCGGTTACGGTTGATCTAATTAATGCAGCCTAACAATCCTTTAACGGATCTGAATTATAGAAATGCGATAGTGTATTATGTGTAAGCCAGGTTAAAGAGATGGGCCAGAGTTTTGAGATCGCAGCAGACGTGAAGGACTATAATGTGATAAGAGCTCACTCAATTATGGAGGTGCCAAACCATTCAGGGCCTTATAGGTAATAAGCAAGATCTTAAAATGTATACGATGTTTAATAGGGAGCCAGTGCAGTGTTGACAGAACCGGGCTAATGTGGTCATACTTCCTGGTTCTAGTAAGAACTCTAGCTGCTGCAATTTGAACCAGCTGGAGTTTGTTTATTAAACGCACAGAGCAACTACCCAATAAAGCATTATAATAATCTAGCCTCGAGGTCATGAATGCATGAATTAATGTTTCTGCATTTGACATTGAGAGCATAGGTCGTAATTTAGATATATTTTTAAGATGAAAAAATGCAGTTTTACAAATGCTGGAAACATGTTTTTCGAAGGAAAGATTGCTATCAAAAAGTACGCCTAGGTTCCTAACTGATGACGAAGAATTTACAGAGCAGCCATCAAGTATTAGACAGAGATCTAGGTTATTACATGCAAAAGTTTTTGGCCCAATAATTAACACCTCTGTTTTTTTTTTTTTTTTTATAATTTAGCAGTAAGAAGTTGCTAGTTATCCAGCTTTTGATTTCAACTATACATTCCATTAGTTTTGCAAATTGGTATGTTTCATCGGATCGGGAAGAAATATAGATCTGAGTATCATCAGCATAACCGTGAAAGCTAACACCATGTTTCCTAATGATATCTCCCAAGGGTAACATGTAAAGCGTGAAAAGTAAGGGGCCTAGTACTGAGCCTTGAGGTAGTCCATACTGCACTTGTGATTGGTATGATACCTCTTCATTTACTGCCACAAATTGATGGCGGTCAGATAAGTACGATTTGAACCATGCCATTGCACTTCTTCTAATGCAAACATAATTTTCTAGTCTATTTAAAAGAATGTTGTGGTCGACAGTGTCAAACGCGGCACTAAGATCCAATAGCACTAACAGAGAGCTACAACCACGATCAGATGATAAGAGCAGGTCGTTTGTAACTCTAATGAGAGCAGTCTCAGTACTATGATATGGTCTGAACCCTGACTGGAAATAGCATTTTTCTCTAAGATGGAACATAGTTGTGAGGATACTACATTTTATAATATCTTTGACATAAAAGGGAGATTCGAGATCGGTCTGTAATTAGTTAATTCTTTGGGGTCAAGTTGTTGTTTTTTTAATGAGAGGCTTAATAACAGCCAGTTTGAAGGTTTTTGGGACATATCCTAATGACAATGATGAGTTAATAATATTCAGAAGAGGATCTATTACTTCTGGAAGCACCTCTTTTAGGAGCTTAGATGGAACAGGGTCTAACATACAGGTTGTTGGTTTAGATGATTTAACAAGTTCATACAATTCTTCATTTCCAATAGAAGAGAATGAGTGGAATTGTTCCTCAGGGGATCTATAGCGTACTGTCTGATGCGATACTGAGGCTGACAGCTGCATGGTTATAATTTTATCTCTAATAGTTTTGATCTTGGAAGTAAATTAGTTCATAAAGTCATTACTACTGTGCTGCTGGGTAATGTTATATTTTTTGTTAATTTAGCCACTGTATTGAATAAATACTTGGGGTTGTGTTTGTTTTCTTCTAAAAGAGACGTAAAGTAAGCAGTTTTTAAGGCTTTCCTGTAGGAGAGAGTATTTTCCCACCAAGCAATACGAAATACCTCTAATTTTGTTTTTCTCCAGCTGCGCTCCATTTTCCGGGCTGCTCTCTTTAGGGCCTAAGTGTGCTCATTATACCACGGTGTTGGACTCTTTTCCTTAATCTTCCTTAAGCGTAAGGGAGCAACCGTATCTAAAGTGCTAGAAAAGAGAGAGTCCATAGTTTCTGTTACATCATCAAGTTGTTCTGAGCTATTGGATATGCTGAGGAACTGAGATAAATCAGGAAGATTATTTATAAAGCAGTCTTTTGTGGTTGAGATGATGGTTGTACCATATTTGTAACAAGGAGTTGGCTTTACAGCTTTAGCTATATGGAATATACACGAAACTAGATAATGATCTGAGATATCATCGCTCTGCTGCAAAATTTCAATGCCACTGACATCAATTCTATGCGACATTAAATCTACAGTATGATTTCGACAATGAGTAGGTCCTGACACGTGTTGTTTAACACCAATAGAGTTTAGAATGTCTATAAATGCTAATCCCAACTAATCTTTTTCATTATCAGCATGGATATTAAAATCCCCAACAATTAGGACTTTATCTGCAGCCAGCACTAACTCAGGTAGAAAATCAGCAAATTCTTTAATAAAGTCTGTATGGTGCCCTGGTGGCCTGTATACAGTAGCCAGTACAAACATCACAGGGGATTTATCATTAACACTTGTTTCTTTGGATAACGTTATATGAAGCACCATTACTTCAAACGAATTATACTTGAAACCCGACCTCTGAGAAATACTGAAAATATTGCTATAAATTGTAGCAACACCTCCCCCTTTGCCTTTTGGACGCGGCTCATGTTTGTAACAGTAATCTTGGGGGGTAGACTCGTTTAAAGTAATGTAATCATCAGATTTTAGCCATGTTTCTGTCAAACAAAGCACATCTAGTTCATGGTCAGTGATCATATCATTTACAAAAAGTGCTTTTGTAGAAAGGGATCTAATATTCAATAAGCCAAGCTTTATCATTTATCTGTATTTAATCAGTTTTTTATTTGTTGAACATCAATTAAATTGTTACTCTTACTTTGGTTTGGATGTTTTCTGTATTTTCTAATTCGGGGAACAGACACAGTTTCTATAGTGTGATATGTAGGTGAAAGAGTCTCTATGTGCTGAGAATTAACTGACTTCTGTGACGTGAGGCGGCTAGCAGACGGTCGGTTTAGCCAGTCTGTCTGCTTCCTAACCCGGGCCCCAGTTAGTCAAGTACGAACTCTAAGACTATGTGCCATATTTCTAGAGAGAAGAGCGGCACCACCCCAGGAGGGATGAAGATCAGCTCTTTTCAACAGGTCAGGTCTGCCCCAATTGTCTCTCTGAAACCTATGTTATTCTGCGGGCATCACTTAGACATCCAGCCATTGAGTGACGCACACAACCACGTGACTGCTTCGTATTGTGATTCACATAACGCGAACCACTTTCGCAGGTTTCAAGTGTCATTCAATTCTTTGTTAAGAATAAATCATAATACAAATAAATATGTACTACATGTGTAGTTTTGTGCATGTTCATTTTGTTGTAATCCCTGCTTCACAAACACTTCTAATTAATAATAATATTAATCAACTTAATATTCTTCATTTATTTTGATCATATATGCCTACATGAACCATGCTTATACTTTCATAAGTTTATTCACAGATTCATTTATTCATACCTTGTGTATGGGGTGCAAAGGCAACTTTTTCCACCTTTGACCACAAGATGTCATTAGCGTGCAACGTGTTGAAAAGCTTCGAGTAATGAACTTTTTTAGGATACAGTTGAGGGGAAAGCCTCGGTGCTTCGAAAAGCTTCGTTTCCCCATCACTAGGATTAACTTGACGGAGCTCCAACTCAAAACACTCAGAAGCAACAAACAGGAAGTGAAAAGAAAACCACATATACACATCATCTGACAATATTATGAGTGATATTAGTCTATTAGGAAATTAACAAGCTGATAGTACTGCAAAGACAGCTGTAGGTTTGGGTACAGAATCTTCCTCTCAGACCTAATTTGAATTCTTACATATTAAATAAGTTGGAATAAGAAAATGACATATGTGAACCTGGGCCACAAAACCAGTCACAAAGGTCAATTTTTTTTTAAATATATCACATGAAAGCTGAATAAATAAGCTTTCCATTGATGTTGGGTTTGTTATGATAGGACAATATTTGGCTGAGATACAACTATTTGAAAATCTAGAATCTGAGGGTATATTACTAATCAAAAATTAAGTTTGGATATATTTATGGTAGGAAATTTACAAAATATCTTCATGGAACATGATCTTTACTTAATATCCTATTGATTTTTGGCATAATTTTGACCTATACAATGTATTTTTGGCTATTGCTACAAATATACCCCGTGCTGCTTAAGACTGGTTTTGTGGTCCAGGGTCACATATGTACTAAAAACATTAACAACAATTACATGAAATTCATCCTAAAATTTCTTGAAGATTTATATTCCCTTTCAAAATGAGATTTAATCAAGGGTTGTATGCAAAATTTTGTTTAGTACATTCAAGACCAACACGTGCATTTCTTCTGTAGCAAATTAGCTTAAAAGGTAAACATGAATAATTCATTTTAACTGGTTATAATTATTGATAAATATTCAGATCATCTGCCAAAAGTAACTGTAGCAGAATCAATATTATAAATACAGCTGCAAGCGGGCCCAAGCCATCAGTGCAAAAACCAGCACGGTGGCATCAGGAAAACTGTACCCAGCGGGCACATGCATTTACAGTAACCCTCTGGCAGTCTGGTTTTAAGGGATACAGCAATTAAAGGGTTAATCCAAACCATCAAGACACACAACATATAAAACTTTGGTAACACTTTCAATAAGGTTTCAGTTATTAACATTAACTACATTATTTAACATGAACAATAATTATATAACATTTATTAATGTTAGTCTCACTCTCTCTCTCTCACACACACACACAAAGAGAACAATATATAAAACTTTTGTAACACTTCAATAAGGTTTTAGTTTTTAACATTATATAAGTTAACGAGAACAATATTTTTATAGCATTTATGAATCTTAGTTATGTTCAAAATTGACTAGTACATTATTAACATTTCTAGTTAGTTTTTTCCAACTGCTTACACACAAAATCTTTTCATGTCACACGATTTCTGAAACCTCTCACTCAAAGTGCAAAACTACACACCAAATCTCCAAAACCATAAGCTATTTCTCAGCCTTTGACTCAGTTTTCAATTGCATAAAACACTTTTTTCAAAACACTACACACAATTCTCTACCTAAAACACAAAAATCGAACAGGAAGTGACTTGCTTTCCTTTTCCAAACACAACCAACCAAAATGCTACACTTATTCACCAGGTCACACACACTCCTCACATGTGCAAACACTAATTGCTTAACTGATCACTAACCAATCACTGCTTTACTGTAGTATAGGCCTATAAATAGGTCAAAGGTCCGAATACCTGTTTTGAACAATGGATACCAACAATGGACAGAGAGCAAGAGGAGTAGGAGGAAGAGGAAGAGGAAGAAGAGGACGAGGGCAAAGAAGAGAAGGAAGGAGAGCCGTCTCTGATGAGATTAGGGCAACACTTGTTGATCATGTGATCAACCACGGTTTGACCATGAGAGAGGCTGGACTGAGAGTCCAGCCCAACTTGAGTCGATTTACAGTGGCATCCATAATTCAAACTTTCAGAAATGAGAACAGGTATGCAACAGTCTAATGACTATTTTAGCATTACAGTAATGTACAGTAAAATACGTATGACTGCATAGTATTGCATAAACATTTGAAAATCTAAGCAATTCATTTACTGCACTACATTGAATGAATGAGGTTGGTTATCATGCTGTACTACATTTTTTTTTTTTGTAAATTGTTTACAGTTCCTATGCTGAACACATACTGTGTTTCAATTCTGTATAGAGTGGAAAGGCAAAGACATCATGGAGGACGAGGACGCTTGTTTACAGATGTACAAGAGACTGCAATCATAAATATGGTTTTGGCCAACAATGCAATTAGGATTCGAGAGATAAGAGAGCATATCTTGAATAATGACACCATATTTAACAACATCAATGCTGTAAGCCTGTCGACCATACAACGCATCCTCCAACGGCACCAAGTGACGATGAAACAACTTTACAAGGTGCCATTTGAGAGAAACTCTGACAGAGTCAAGAATCTGCGACATGACTTTGAAGAGGTATGTATGCAACACTACTTCCAGTACTTCAAACATATCATATTTACTCATCTGTATATCCTTTTGTCTGTTACAGAGAGTATTGGAGATGGATGCCCATGTAATTCGCCATGAATTTATTTATGTGGATGAGGTTGGCTTCAACCTCACCAAAATCAGGCGCAGAAGAAATGTAATAGGACAGAGGGCAATTACCAATGTCCCTGGACAGCGTGGGGGTAATATAACTATGTGTGATGCCATCACTCAAAACGGGGTCCTGCATCACAATGCCACACTGGGTCTGTACAACACCGGCCGTACAACACAGGCCATATGCTCACTTTTCTGGATGCAATTTACACAATGCTTGTCCCTGATCCAGACCAGGAGCCTGCTATATTTGTGGTTACATGGGACAATGTTAGTTTTCACCGGGCTGTTCTGGTCCAAAACTGGTTTGCCACCCATCCACAATTTGTAGTTTTGTACCTACCCCCATATTCACCTTTTCTAAATCCCATAGAGGAATTCTTCTCAGCCTGGCGCTGGAAAGTGTATGATCGCCAACCCTATGCCTGCATGACGTTTCTCCAGGCAATGGAGGACGCATGTGGGGACATAGAGGTTGCCTCTGTCCAAGGTTGGATACGCCATGCTAGGAGATACTTCCCTTGATGTTTGGCAAGAGAAAACGTATCTTGTGATGTGGATGAAGTATTGTGGCCAGACCCAGCCCGGAGAAGAGATGAAGCGTAGCTTGGCACTGGTGACTGTATTCCTCCTGCAGTTGAAAAAAACTGTAATGTACATCAGTTACTGTACCATGAACTAACATAAACAATTTTTTTAATAACACAAATAAATACAGTAAAAATATGTTGTTCATACTTAGTTTGTTAGTTTTGAATTAACTATTGTTAAAAAACTATATTATTGAACTATACTAGTTAACGAGCAATAATTATATAACATTTATTAATGTTAATTAATGTCAAGTTCAAAATTTATTAATACAAAATTAAAATTTAAAGTTGTATCTTAACATTAGTTTATGTACTGTGAATTAACATGCACATGAATATTTTTAAAAAAGATTAATAAATGATTTAAAAATATATTGTTCCTTTTTAGTTCATGTTAGTTAATGCATTAAATAATGTTAACCAAAGAGACCTTCTTGTAAATTGTTGCCAATAATTTTATGATCTATAACCATTTTAAAATTTTAATTATCTATAAGCATTTGTGAAACAATTATATAAAACTATATTACCAGTAAAATACATATTATTTTTTTATGTATATTTTTCTTATTTTGTTTAATTGAACTGAGCAGTAAAGGGTCAGACTTAAAAGATTTCTTATCCTATCAGTGAGAGAGGTTAGGATACAAAAGTTGTAATGATTTTTCCTTTAAAGATTTTTAAAATTTTAATATAATAGAATTTTAATGCTCTATAGGGATTTCTACAATAATTATGTAAAAGTATACTGACAGTACAAAACATTTCAAACAACATTTCAAAACATTTCAATTGATTTTCATTCTGATACACAGAGAGGCAGATCAGGTAGCTCATCAGGATTAAGGTTATGACTGGTGGTCATCCTTGGTATTACAGTCTTCACCTTTTACCTATTATCAGTGATAGTTTTAATTTTTTTTGTGGCCCCTGAGAGTCATGGTTTTACATGGGGGACGAATACCAGGAACGGGGAGACATAGAATAATTCCAAAAACAAGAGTCTTTAATGAAATCAAACTGAAGGGTACAAATAACAGGCAGGAACACTCACGCGACAGACAGGAATGACGATCAACACTGGACAGGAAACACAGGGCAGAACACACTATAAATACACGATGTAACAAGATCATTTAAACACACACAACTGGAACATAATTAACTAATAATGAGAGAATGACAGGAACAGGAAACTAACCAAATATGGGCATAGAAACACTGGGAGCATGTGGAAACAGGGCACAAGACAAACATAAGACTGACAGTACTCCCCCCTCCCGAAAGGCGCGTCCCACGCCGTACAACATCCAATGGGGAGGGGGGGGTGGGTGCTCTGGAGGCCTCAAGGGACACAGACACACAGACAGGACAGACGGCCTCCAGGGCGGCGCCCGTTCCGGGACTCACAAGGGAGCAGGGAGTTCAGGAGGCCATGGCGGGTCAGGAAGTTCAGGAGGCCATGGCGGTACAGGGAGCTCAGGAGGCCATGGCAATGCAGAGAGTTCAGGAGGCCATGGCGGTGCAGGGAGCTCAGGACGCCATGGCGGTGCAGGGAGTTCATGAGGCCATGGCGGTGCAGGGAGTTCATGAGGCCATGGCGGTGTAGGGAGCTCAGGAGGCCATGGCGGTGCAGGGAGCTCAGGAGGCCATGGCGGTGCAGGGAGTTCAGGAGGCCATGGCAGTGCAGGGAGCTCAGGAGGCCATGGCGGTGCAGGGAGCTCAGGAGGCCATGGCGGTTTCACCACCGAGGCTGTGGCCCCAGCCCCGACCACTACGGCCATAGCCATACTACCCCCCCCCCACCCACACAAAAAAAATAAATAAATACTTGGAGGATCTTACAGGGCTTAACTGGAGGTCAGGGCTTAACGGGGAATCTGGAGTCTTTCCTGGGCTGGACTGGAGATCAGGAGCTCTCCCTGGGCTGAACTGGGGATCAGGAGCCCTCTCTGGGCCGAACTGGGGATCAGGAGCCCTCTCTGGGCCGAACTGGGGAACTGGAGCCTCCCATGGGCTCGACTCGGGAACTGGAGCCTCCCCTGGGCTCGACTCGGGAACTGGAGCCTCCCCTGGGCTCGACTCGGGAACTGGAGCCTCTCCTGGGCTCGACTCGGGAACTGGAGCCTCTCCTGGGCTCGACTCGGGAACTGGAGCCTCTCCTGGGCTTGATTCAGGAACTGGAGCCTCTCCTGGGCTCGACTCGGGAACTGGAGCCCTTCTTGGGCTTGACTGGGGAACAGGAGCTGGAGTCTTCAGTGGGTTATCCTCCGGAACATGAGCCCTGATAGGGCTAGGCTTGGAATCCGAGGACCATTCTGGGCATGACTGGGGTTGAACAGCACTCCGTGTGCTGGCTGAGGCATCAGGGGCCCTTTCAGGGGTACACTCGGGAACAGCTTCCGTAGTGGCGTCCTGCGAAGCAAGCAGCTTGGGAATGGCCTCCTTGGCTATGACAAGAGAAGCTTCCTGCTTCAACGGAACCCCCACAGACAAGACATGACCAACAAGACCGACTAGACTGGGTTCCGGAGGACTGGAGAAGACTACAGGGGACATGACATGACTTGGGGCAGACACTGGAGGGCGCACTGGCAGGCGCCAGGCTTGGCAGCCAAATTAAACTATAATCCGTCCAGCTGGTGGGGACGAGCCGCAGACGGCGGCGGCCTGGAGCGGTGGCCTCCATGGTGATGTCGGTTATGGTCCAGTATTCTGTCACGGTTTTACACGGGGGACGGATACCAGGAACAGGGAGACGTAGAATAATTCCAAAAACAAGAGTCTTTAATGAAATCAAACTGAAGGGTACAAATAACAGGCAGGAACACTCACGCGACAGACAGGAATGACGAGCAATACTGGACAGGAAACACAGGGCAGAACGTACTATAAATACACGACGTAAATAGATAATTTAAACACACACAACTGGAACATAACTAACTAATAATGAGACAATGACAGGAACAGGAAACTAACCAAATATGGGCATAGAAACACTGGGAACACGTGGAAACAAGGCACAAGACAAACACAAGACTGACACTGAGCGTGATACATTTTTGAAACTAAGCATGTTTCCTCAGAATCACTCTTTCTCTGTAAGTAAAAAGTTTTGAAGAGTTTGGATAATGCACTTTAAAAATATAAGACAATTACTGTTTCCTTTTTTACTGTTATTTTAATAAATCGCCATGGAAACACTGTTCAAACTATCCAAAATCCGTCCACAATTTAAGTTCCTCAGTGTTTTGGCATCATGTAGACAAAGTTTGGTGTGTATAGTGTAATTCTCCTCTGAGGAGTATGCATTAATTCACAGCCATATTTTTGCAAAAATCCACATTCAAATCAAAATAGCCGACTTCCTGTTGGTCGTAGCTAATGACTGTAAATAAGAAAGTTGTCCAGCTTGATGAGAACAACGTATGTACCAACTTTGGTGACTGTAGCTAAAACTAACCCCCAAGTTTTGTCAAAAGGTGGCACTATAGAGTGTCTCTTCCACAACCTTTTATGAGCTTTTGCCAGTGTCTCTCTATCATTATTACTGATATATGTGTTGAGTTTCATGGAATTCTAAGCATGTTATCTGCCTCAAAATCACAGGAAAAGAATACTCAAGTTTGACACGTTGCCATGACAACATTATTTTAGATATCAATATCCCCTCAACAGTTTTACATCGGTCGTGTTTTGACATTATTCTGATGAAGTTTGAAGCAAATCGAGTAAAAATAAGAGACTGAATTCAAAGCATTTTGAAAATGACACACTTCCTGCTGCCAGTTGGTGGCGCTATAACTTTGACTCCAAATATTCACATCTACGTGATCGGCATTATACAACGAACAAACCACTGAAGTTTGATCAAAATCACATAATGTATGTGGGTGTTATTAGACACTTCCTGTTTCTCATTTCCCACCATAACTTTGTCACCTCACCACGGGCAAACCGTTCGACATATCAAAAATCCCTTTGCAATTTAGCATCCCCAATGTCTTCAGATCATGTTCCCCGAGTTTGGTGGCAATCGGTTGTAAGTCCTCAGAGGAGTATATCAAAGTCCAGAGCATGCACTTTTTACACAGCTCTGAATAGCCAACTTCCTGTTGGGTGGAGCCTATGACATGCAGCGCGAAAGTTGTTCGGCTCAATGAGATCTATATGTGTACCGAGTTTCATATGAATACGTGCAAGTATGTGTGAGATATACATCAAGCTTTCTGACTGTGTTCCAGGAGGCGCCGTAGAGGCCACAGATTCCAACGTGTGCAGCAATTTTTGAGTTTTTGAGCACATTAAGGCCCCCAAAAACCCCCGGAACATTGAAATAAAAAAAAAAATAAATAAATAAAAAATAATAACAATTAAAGCTGCAAGCAGCAATGGAAGGGCCCTCGCACCCGGGCTCACCACCACCCCGTGGCCATAGAAAAACAACGAACAGCAGGCAATATGCTTTCAAAGTGGTAAACATTGGAGGAATGTGTCAAAGTCATTTATTTATGCCAAATTTCCTGCTGCAAACAGGTGGTGCTATGATTATTACTGAATTTTGGCATGTAGAAGTCTTCAGGCCAGGACACTTACCAAACGTGAAGTTTGGGGCAGATCGGACATTGCATGTTTAAGTTAGTGTAAAACAAGAAATTTCCTGTTTGCCAGCTGGTGGCGGTATGAGTATAACTGAATATTGGCCTTAAAATGTGTTCAGGCCAGGGCTATTATAAAATGTGTGAAGTTTGGGGCAGAGCGGACATTGCGTGTTTAAGTTAGTGCAAAACAAGTAATTTGCTGTTGCCAGCAGGTGGCGGTATGATTAAAACTGAATATTGGCCTTAAAATGTGCTCAGGCCAGGGCTATTATAAAATGTGTGAAGTTTGGGGCAGATCGGACATTGCATGTTTAAGTTAGTGTAAAACAAGACATTTCCTGTTGCCAGCAGGTGGCGCTATGACTATAAATGAATATTAACTTTAAGATGTGTTCAGGCCAGGACTCTTATCAAAGATGTCAAGTTTGGGGCAGATCGGACATTGCATTTTTAAGTTAGTGTAAAACAAGTAATTTACTGTTGCCAGCAGGTGGCGGTATGATTATAACTGAATATTGGCCTTAAGATGTGTTCAGGCCATGGCTATTATAAAATGTGTGAAGTTTGGGGCAGATCAGACATTGCATGTTTAAGTTAGAGTGAAACAAGTAATTTCCTGTCACCAGCAGATGGCGCTATAATTTTAACTGAATATTGGCCTTTAGATGTGTTCAGGCCAGGGCTGTTATAAAAGTGTGAAGTTTGGGGCAGATAAGACATTGTATGCCTGAGTTCCAACAACTTCCTGTTTGGAGTTAGTAGCATGCTTTAGCACTTAGCAAAGTGTTGCTAGCATGTTTGAGCATGTTGCTAACATGTTTAGCACACAATGGCATATTTTACCGTATTGCTAATAGTGCATCGCAGTGTAAAACATGCCACTTCCTGTTGCCAGCAGGTGGTGCTATGACTATAACCGAATACGGGCATGTAAATGTCTTCAGGGCAAGACTCTTATTAAACTTGTTAAATTTGGGGCAGATTGGACACTGCATGCCTGAGTTACAGGAACTTCCTGTTTCACTGCATTAATAGCATGCTTTAGCACTTAGCTAAGTGTTGCTAGCATGTTTTAGTATGCTTCTAGCATGTTGCCAGCCTATTTAACACTGTTGCCAGGAGGTGGCGCTATGACTATAACTTAATATGGGCATGGATATGTGTTCAGGACAGAACATCTATGAAACGTGTGAAGTTTGGGGCAGATTGGACATTGCTTGCCTGAGTTACTGCAACTTCCTCTTTCATGGCAAAACATCAAATTTTGTCAGGCCACCAGGGACACGCCCCTTGACGAAAACTCAAGATCTTCGAACTTTAACGTCACAACGGCCTTATGATAACTCTCACCAAATTTGAAGATGATCCGATGAAAGCTGTAGGAGGAGCTCGTCAAAGTACGAGGCCTGGAAATAGCAAAAAATGCACAAAAATTGTACAGAAAATTGAAAATAACATACTTCCTGTTGGGTTTTGGATTTTGTCCCAAGAGACTTTTTTTGTAGGTAATGGTGTGTACCGATTTTCATGCATGTATGTAAAACATAGCTCGAGGCGCACTCCGTTAAAATTTTATAGGTGGCGCTATTGAGCCATTTTGCCACACCCACTTCTGAAAACCATATCAGATGTAAATTTTCACCAGTTCTGACGCGTGTGCAAAATTTTGTGAGTTTTCGTGCATGTTTAGGCCCTCAAAAATGTGATTCATTGCGGAGAAGAAGAAGAAGAAGAATTAAAGCTGCAAGCAGCGATGAAAGGGCCCTCGCACCCGGGCTCATCACCAATGGTGGCTTCAGAATACTGGGAACAGTGAGCAATATGCGTTTGAAGAGGAACATATAGAAGGAATGTCAAAGTCATTTATATGTGCCAAATCTGCTGCCAGCTGGTGGTGCTATGTCTATAACTGAACACTGGCATGTAGATGTCTTCAGGCCAGGACTCTTATCAAACATATGAATTTTGGTACAGATTGGACATTGCATGTTTCAGTTATTGTGAAACAAGACATATCCTATTGCCAGCTGGTGGCACTATGATTATAATTGAATATTGGCCTTTAGATGCCTTCAGGTCAGGACTCTTTCCAAATATGTGAAGTTGGGTGCAGATTGGACATTGCATGTTTAAGTTAGTGTAAAACAAGTCATTTCCTGTTTCCAGCAGGTGGCACTATGATTATAATGGAATATTGGTATTTAGATGTGTTAAGGCCTGGATTCTTATTGAACGTGTGAAGTCTGGGGCAGATCGGACATTGTATGGCTGAGTTACAGCAACTTTTATTCCCATGGCGAGACATCGAAATTTGTGAAGACACGCCCTTTAAAGAAAACTCAAGATCTTCGCAATTTAACATCGCAAAGGCCTTTAGATTAGACTGACCAAATATAATTTTCATGTCATTGAATCTCTAGGAGGAGTTCGTAACAGAGTAAAACATCACTTCCTGTTGCCAGCAGGTGGCGCTATGACTATAACTGGATGTGGGCATGTAGATCTCTTCAGGTCAGGAGTCTTATCACGCATGTGAAGTTTGGGACAGACCAGACAATAACAGATTATAACAAGTTCCTTTTTCTTGGCGAAACATCAAAATTTGTCAGGCCGCCATGGACACACCCTTCAACGAAAACGCTAGATCTTCACAATTTAACATCGCAAAGGCCTTTAGATTACACTTACTAAATTTGGTGTTCATCTGAATAAATCTCTAGGAGGAGTTCGTTAAAGTATGACACCTGAAATTGGCAAAAATAACAAAATTTGCTGAGAAAATTTTAAATAACCGACTTCCTGTTGGGATTTGGATTTCGTACCAGGAGACTTTTTTGTAGGTATTGGTGTGTTACATGTGTGAACCGATTTTCGTACATGTACGTGAAACATAGTAAACATAGGAGGGGCACTTCATTTTGGAGAAGAAGAAGAAAAAAAATATATATAGCTGCAAGCAGCGATGGCGGGCCCAAGCCGTCAGTCCAAACGCCACCCCAGTGGCATCAGGAAAATGGTGCACAGCGAGCACATGCATTTACAGTAACCCTCTGGCAGTCTGGTTTTGAGGGATACAGCAATGAAAGGGTTAATCCAAACCATCAAGACTGTGAAACACACACACACACACAACAATATATAAAACTTCGGTAACACTTTCAGTAAGGTTTCATTTACTAACATTAACTATATTAATTAACATGAACAATACTTATATAGCATTTATTAATGTTAGTTAATATTCAAAACTTATAAACATTATTAAAATTTTAAGTTTTATCTGTTAACATTAGTTAATGCACTGTAAATTAACATGAACATTTTGATTAACTAACATGGTAACACTTTATAATAACTGCACACTATGAATCATTAGTTAAGCATTAGTAAATAGGCAATCTGTCCTTTATAAAGCATTTTTCCAGCATTAACAGGCATTAGTAAGCATTTTATAAATACAGCTGTCATGAATCGGGTCCATGGACTTCCATTTGTTCGCCACCAGAGGTCACCCTTCCATCACATTGACTCTCACACCACACAGACTGTCACACACTACTCCGGACTTCATTTCCCAGCAGCCATCTCCCTAATCACATGCTCACACCTGATACCCATCACACAATCACACACACTACTTAAACCATGGACTTCTTCAGTCAGATTGCCGAGTATTGTATAGCGTATATCCTAGCGATAGCTACTCTACGAAGCCTTCTTAGTTTCCATAGTCTTGCCTGGCCTGACTTGCCTCCATAGTCTTAGCACCGAGTTTGACACTGTCGACCACAACATTCTTTTAAATAGACTAGAAAATTATTTTGGCATTAGAGGAAGTGCACTGGCATGGTTCAAATCGTACTTATCTGACCGCCATCAATTCATGGGAGTAAATGAAGAGGTATCACACCAATCACAAGTGCAGTATGGAGTACCTCAAGGCTCAGTACTAGGCCCCTTACTTTTCACACTTTACATGTTACCCTTGAGAGATATCATTAGGACACATGGTGTTAGCTTTCACTGTTATGCTAATGATACTCAGCTCTATATTTTTTCGCGACCTGATGAAACATACCAATTTGCAAAACTAACAGAATGTATAGTTGATATCAAAAACTGGATGACTAGCAATTTCTTTCTGCTAAATTCTGAAAAAACAGAGGTGTTAATTATTGGACCAATTTTTTTTTGCATGTAATAACCTAGATCACTGTCTAGTACTTGATGGCTGCTCTGTAAATTCTTCGTCATCAGTTAGGAACCTAGGCGTATTTTTTGACAGCAATCTTTCCTTCGAAAAACATGTTTCTAGCATTTGTAAAACTGCATTTTTTCATATTAAAAATATATCTAAATTACGACCTATGCTCTCAATGTCAGATGTAGAAACATTAATTCATGCGCTCATGACCTTGAGGCTAGATTATTGTAATGCTTTATTGGGTAGTTGCTCTGTGCGTTTAATAAACAAACTCCAGCTGGTTCAAAATGCAGCAGCTAGAGTTCTTACTAGAAACAGGAAGTATGACCACATTAGCCCGGTTCTGTCAACACTGCACTGGCTCCCTATTAAACATCGTATACATTTTAAGATCTTGCTAATTACCTATAAGACCCTGAATGGTTTGGCACCTCAGTATTTGAGTGAGCTCTTATCACATTATAATCCTTTAAGTCCACTGCGATCTCAAAACTCTGGCCATTTGATAATACCTAGAATATAAAAATCAACAGCGGGCGAGAGATCGTTTTCCTATTTAGCACCCAAACTCTGGAACAATCTACCTAACACTGTTCGGGAAGCAGACACACTCTGTCAGTTTAAATGTAGATTAAAGTCCCATCTCTTTAACCTGGCTTACACATAATACACTATCGCATTTCTATAATTCAAATCCGTTAAAGGATTGTTAGGCTGCATAAATTAGGTCAACCGGAACCAGGAACACTTCCCAAAACACCCGATGTACTTGTTACATCATTAGAAGAATGGCATTTACGCTAATATTAGTCTGTTTCTTTCTTATTCCGAGGTCACCGTAGCCACCCAGATCCACACTGTATCCAGATCAGATGGTAGATCAGCACCTAGAGATGACCTCTACAGCCCTGAACGTCAGCGGAGACCAGGACAACTAGATGAGCCCCAGAGACTGATCCCCAGTGAAGACCCTGTCTCCTAGACGGCCATCGGGACAAGACCACAGGAATTAGATGAGTCCTTTGCACAATCTGATTCTGCTGCAGCCTAGATTTAAACTGCTGATTTTGTCTGGCTAAAGGAGAATGACACTATTTCGACACACTATTTCCCCATCTAAATACTGTAAAGCTGATGTAAAGCCACCCAGTTTTATATCAAGCTGATGTAAAGCAGCTTTGACACAATTTGCATTGTTAAAAGTGCTATACAAATAATAGTGAAAAAAAAGAAAAAAATGCATTATGCACAGTGCGCGTTTTACGTATTTACACAGAAAAAAACAAAGAGTTCAGAGAGAGCGATCAGCTGTTTGTGTCTTGGGAACCACGTATGGGGAAGTCAATTACTAAACAGCACTTACCTCACTGCATAGTAGAGGAAATTTCTTTAGCGTGTTCCAATAAGGGTCTCACACCCCCAAATACAGGTGCATCTCAGTAAATTAGAATGTCATGGAAAAGTTCATTTATTTCAGTAATTCAACTCAAATTGTGAAACTCGTGTATTGAATAAATTCAATGCACACAGACTGAAGTAGTTTAAGTCTTTGGTTCTTTTAATTGTGATGATTTTGGCTCACATTTAACAAAAACCCACCAATTCACTATCTCAACAAATTAGAATATGGTGACGTGCCAATCAGCTAATCAACTCAAAACACCTGCAAAGGTTTCCTGAGCCTTCAAAATGGTCTCTCAGTTTGGTTCACTAGGCTACACAATCATGGGGAAGACTGCTGATCTGACAGTTGTCCAAAAGACAATCATTGACACCCTTCACAAGGAGGGTAAGCCACAAACATTCATTGCCAAAGAAGCTGGCTGTTCACAGAGTGCTGTATCCAAGCATGTTAACAGAAAGTTGAGTGGAAGGAAAAAGTGTGGAAGAAAAAGATGCACAACCAACCGAGAGAACCGCAGCCTTATGAGGATTGTCAAGCAAAATCGATTCAAGAATTTGGGTGAAATTCACAAGGAATGGACTGAGGCTGGGTTCAAAGCATCAAGAGCCACCACACACAGACGTGTCAAGGAATTTGGCTACAGTTGTTGTATTCCTCTTGTTAAGCCACTCCTGAACCACAGACAACGTCAGAGGCGTCTTACCTGGGCTAAGGAGAAGAAGAACTGGACTGTTGCCTAGTGGTCCAAAGTCCTCTTTTCAGATGAGAGCAAGTTTTGTATTTCATTTGGAAACCAAGGTCTTAGAGTCTAGAGGAAGGGTGGAGAAGCTCATAGCCCAAGTTACTTGAAGTCCAGTGTTAAGTTTCCACAGTCTGTGATGATTTGGGGTGCAATGTCATCTGCTGGTGTTGGTCCATTGTGGTTTTTGAAAACCAAAGTCACTGCACCCGTTTATCAAGAAATTTTGGAGGACTTCATGCTTCCTTCTGCTGACCAGCTTTTTAAAGATGGTGATTTCATTTTCCAGAAGGATTTGGCACCTGCCCACACTGCCAAAAGCACCAAAAGTTGGTTAAATGACCATGGTGTTGGTGTGCTTGACTGGCCAGCAAACTCACCAGACCTGAACCCCATAGAGAATCTATGGGGTATTGTCAAGAGGAAAATGAGAGACAAGAGACCAAAAAATGCAGATGAGCTGAAGGCCACTGTTAAAAACCTGGGCTTCCATACCACCTCAGCAGTGCCACAAACTGATCACCTCCATGCCACGCCGAATTGAGGCAGTAATTAAAGCAAAAATAGCCCCTACCAAGTATTGAGTACATATACAGTAAATGAACATACTTTCCAGAAGGCCAACAATTCACTAAAAATGTTTTTTTTTTTAAATTTTTTTATTGGTCTTACGAAGTATTCTAATTTTTTGAGCTTGGTGGGTTTTTGTTAAATAAGAGCTAAAATCATCACAATTAAAATAACCAAAAACTTGAAGTACTTCAGTCTGTGTGCATTGAATTCATTTATTAACAAGAGTTTCACAATTTAAGTTGAATTACTGAACTTTTCCATGACATTCTAATTTATTGAGATGCATCTGTATATTGTATGCTCACTCAAGAAGGGGAACTTTGTGGGCTCTCTTCTTAAAGGGATCCCGATACAGTATATTTGTGAAGTTGGTCCTCACTGCACATATTTACAAAGTTCTGCAATTTAAATTTAAAATGCAATTTATTACTTTGATGCAAAGTTAAATTTTCAACATCATTAATCCAGTCTTCAGTGTCAATTGAAAAAAAAAAAACACTCAAAAAGTTTCCTATTATTATCCATGTTGAAAATGGTTTTATTTATCAAATATTCATTGATCAAAAGTGACAGTAAAAAAAATATGTATAATGTTACAAAAGAGTCTATTTCAAATAAATTCTGCTCTTTTGGTTCTTTTCTATTCATCAAAGAATCCTGAAAAAAAAGAAATCACAAAATATTAAGCAGCAAAAACTGTTTTTAACATTTATAATAATAAGAACCATTATTAATAACTAAGCATTAATGATCAGCATATTAGAATAATTTCTAAAAATCAGCATATTAAACATTAGAATAATTTCTGAAAGATCATGTAGCACTGAAGACTGGAGTAATGGCTGCTGAAAATTAAGCTTTGCCATCACAGAAATAAATTACATTTTAAAATACATTCAAATAGAAAAACAGTTTGTAATAATTCAGATTATAATAATATTACACAATATTATTGTTTTTACTGTATGTTTGATCAAATAAATGCAGCCTTGGTGAGCATAGGAAATTCAATTAAAAAACATTTAAAAATTGTAATGTTTCCAAATTGTTGACAAGTATTGTACATTGTGCAATTATTATTGTAATATATTTAATATAGTTTTCCATTTTCATTCTGATTCAAAACATTTTATGCATGTGAAACAAACAAATATAGACTAGATTAGATTTTTCAGCATTTTATTTATAAACATACAGTATACTGTAAAGCCATTGCATTTGAACATCAAATTAATCTATTTTTGGATAGTGTAGATTTGAGATATGAATAAAACAATAAATATACCTTAGATTTAATATATATATTTTCCAAGGTAACTATTTCCCTTCTA
The DNA here is from genome assembly GCA_039654775.1 of Spinibarbus caldwelli. Taxonomy (NCBI): domain Eukaryota; kingdom Metazoa; phylum Chordata; class Actinopteri; order Cypriniformes; family Cyprinidae; genus Spinibarbus; species Spinibarbus caldwelli. The sequence continues at coordinate 26,836,254 of CM077247.1, read as the reverse complement.
AACAATATATAACTTTCTTGGCAAATGCCTTGGCCCTGTGTCAGCCTAAAGTTATGACGAATTAAACATAAAATGCATGACCAGACCCTAAGCACAGAAACACTGGCTAAATAAATCAATTGTGACAGAAGATAAAAATAGCCAGTGAGTGTCTTATGATGGGCAGTTCATGAACATTTTAAAACAACGTTTGTACTGCTTTGTCATGTTAAATTCAGTCATGTTCAGAATGAAACTAAAACAAGATATTTTTTTTATATACATTTTTATGTATGTTTTTCCAAAACCAGGTTTATGTATCTTTAAAGCCAAAACAAATGTTGGCTTTAGAAAAAAAATGTGTTTTCAGGAAGGTATTGTAGTTTGAGCTATACATTTAAATTCTGCATAATACAATTGCCAGGGGGGGAAAAAAAAAAAAAAAAAAGATTTACAGTGTACTATGAAAAAGGTGAAACTGAGCGTAGAAACAGTCTTTGGATCCGAACTCTTATTCTCTTTAAGTTTCTCATGTAGACGTTGTATCTCTCCTAAGGCACATTACTTACAACTTACTTCAATAACTATTATTACAACAACTTAAATTACACATTATTACAACAACTTCCCAAACCCTCAAACAACTGAAGGACAGCGATTTGCATGAAAAAAGCTGCTATATGAATATGGCTGTTTTCTTAATCAGCAATCACCTTACATGCAATTGTCTATATTTATTAGCTCAAATGTACTTTTTATGTATAAAAATACATACTTTCCTCCAGATAGGAAATACAATGATCAGGGGGTATTACAGGGACTGCGTTACCATAATTAAAGATGATCTTTTTATCTTGACGCACTACAAATGCTAACATGTTATGTTTTGAAAATAAAGACAACATAACTTGCAGACAGGAATCTCTTAGATAGTTTTCTTGAACAGATTTTGGTGTTTTAATCAACTCAAAAAACACTAAAATATAATTATTCAAAAGCCATCAAAAAATCCAGGGCACTCTGAATACTCAGCTGTAGTTGAAGCGCACATGAAGCCAAATATTATAGAATATATATATATATATATATATATATATATATATATATATAATATATATATATATATATATATATATATATTCTTTCCTAATTAGTGTTATCTATAGATGGTTCGAACTGTCTATTTGTCATCAAAGAGTATGCACTGTCTGAAAACTATTTTTTTTAGCTTACAAACAGTTTTATTAATCAGTTATACAGTCAGTTGAGTCAGAAAATTGGTTTTCACTAGTCACATGCTTTTTTGTTGGAAAAGAAAACCTGACTTGAAGACGTTGCAGTGGTTTCATGTTAAATGTGCTTGTATTCACATTTGTATTCGCGTATGCATTCACGTCTGCGAACATTGTGAGGACTGAGGGTGAGAGTATTATGGGTAGATTTCTTTTGCTCCCAAAATCAATGAGCTCACAAGGTTGTGGGCTGACCAGCAGCTAAAAGACAAGAGAAATGAAAAGACAATGATACATTAACAATGGTATGAACTATGAATTCAATATACTTTAATCATTTTGCTTCCAGTGCAGTGTTGTTAATATATTTTTTATAATACATTTTCTCATTTGCTACATTTGAATAAATATCAGATGCAAATGTGTGCAACTCACAGCGGGAGCGGATATAGCATTGATGGCAGTTGAGTAGACCGTTTATGATCCTCACATCTGTTCCTGTGCTGGTGTCACCCAACTGGCCCTTACAGATTCCACACTTAGAGAGAGAGAGGGGGAGAGAGAGAGAGAGAATTTGAAAAACCTTTCATGAAAACAAAAATACAAACACTGTGAAATAAAAGATAAAAAAAAATGTTCTCACTTCAACCTCTTCCATCCAGCAATGTGCTATTTTCAACCCTTTAACTCTTTCTTCATAGACGAATACAAATGTAAGTTGTTTTTTTATTCCTGTCTGACAGTTTGACCCCAGAGGAAAGAAAAATCAAAATTGAGATCTCTTTAACATCTCAAATATTTCTCCTAGACAGAAATTAGTTTACTTTAAGATCAAATAGAGACTTTTGCTCGAGTCTCCTGCTCAAACTTGTCTCCTGTGACAAAAATTCGAACACTCTCACAGTGGTCTCCTTTAAAGTTTTGAAAGAGATTTCATCATCATCATATATTGTGCTCAGATTTTTCTCCTTAGCTAGAGACTCTGGATCTCCCACATTTGTCTCCTTTAACCCTCAAACTTCCTTTGTATAGCAGCCCTTAATTGGTCCTTCGTAGACAAATTTGGGCAATGTATCAGGTGTGATCCCAATTTTGTTTTTTTTTTGTTTTTTTTTATTGAATTATTTTTTTAAATAAATGTCATATCACTGTCTTCGATAAAATAAAAACTACTTCTTTTTTTACCTCTAAAAGTACCTTTTTTATTTTTTATTTATTTATTTTTGTAAAATATTCTTATTTTTAAGTTATATTTAATATTTCTTTTACTTCAGTAAAAAAGTTCAGACAGCCAAAACCTAAAAAATTATTGTGCGTGTTTAGGCTACACACTGTTCTGCTACTCCTACAGAGCTCATTCCAGTCTATGAGTCTGATCCAGAGCCTGCTCCAGTCCTTGAATCCACTCCAGAGCCTGCTCCAGTCCATGAGTCTGCTGCAGAGCCCGCTCCAGACCATGAGTCCGCTTCAGCTCCTCCTGAGGTGGCAGCTTCCGCTGCAGAACCTCCCAAGATGGCGGTGTCTGCTTCAGCTCCTCTCATGGCAGTGGTGCTAACTTCTGAACTCTCTGTCTACCACATCACTGCCAAGGAGACTGTTTACCGTCTGTGACCTCTCCGATTCTCCTGTCCCTGTCAAGGAGGCCGTTTATGAACTCTCTGCCTTTCCAGCCACGGCCAAGGAGGCCATTTTTAAACTCTCTGCCTGTCCAGCCACGGCCAAAGAGGCCATTTATGAACTCTCTGACTGTCCTGTTACGGCCATAGAGGCTGTTGTTAACCTCTCTGTGCTCTCTAGTCCAGCCCAGTCTGAGCCATCTTTGTGGTCTCCTGCACCATCAGCTCCACTTAAGTGGTTCTTAGCTCCATCAGCTCCACCCTGGTGGTCATCTGCTCTGTCGTGGGGATCTTTGGTCTTATTTGCTCTGCTGTGGTAGTCATCTGCTCCACCGTAGAGATCTTCGGTCCCGTCTGCCCTGCTGTCGGGGTCTTCAGCTCTGCCTGCTCCACCCTGGTGCTCTTCTGCTCCGCCCTGGTGCTCTTCTGCTCCACCCTGGTGTTCTTCGGCTCCTTTGCCATTCCATCACAGACTACATTTCTCATAAACCTTCGTCTGGACTCATTGTTGTGTGAACAGGGATGAGATGGAACGAGAATCCATATGCAAACACAGTTTAATAAACAAAGGAATAAACACAGAAAATCCAGACCTTAAAACAGGAATAAGTCCACAAAGAGAAGGAAAGAGAGCATAAACAGGGAACATGCATACAGGAACAACAACCGACAAATGCAACTCTATGCTTGAGTTGCGGTTTGTCGGTTGTTGTATATACACACACAAACCTTAACAAGTTAATGACACACAGGTGGGGTACCCGACGGGTGAACCGCAAAAATTTGACGTAACGGGTGGAATAATATTGACGTGTCGGGTGCGGTGCGGGTGCGGGTCGGACTGGTGATAGGCACGGGCGGGTTGCGGGTACAATTATAACCAAGACTATTTCCACTTAATCCAGTACACGCTGATAGGCAACTCCTTTCAAATTGTCCGGTGCTTGTGTTCGCGCGCTTTGTCTGAAGACCGGGCTTCTACAGCGGGATTTGCAAACACTGAGCACTGTAGCCAATCGACAGCTGTATTGACATTGATTGACAGCTGTAGGTCTAGTGATTATATTAAAGGGAGCGCTCTTTGCTCGCTTTTCTGTAGTTAATCTATTCACAGTTTGAATAAAAGCTTTAGTCTATTTCTCATTCTAAAATAGGCCTAACACATATTCAATATGTTATAAAGTTCATATTTGACTAATCTAAGCTTTTTAGACCTGTTTAAAATAGATTGGTCACATGTACGCAATAGTTTTATATTGTTTTTACACATTGGATGTTGTGCGCTCTCTCTCTCTCTCTCGACACTGCTGCCAGTCCTACATATTTTTATGCAGCATATAAAGTTAATTGTTTTTATAGGTTATGAAGGAAAAACTCATATTTGGCTTATTAATCTAAGCCCTTTAGACCTGTTTACAATAGATTGTTCACATGTACGCAGTAGTTTTATATTGTTTACACGTTGAATGTTGCTTTCTCTTTCTCTGTTAACTTGTTGGGCTGCGTGTGTTAAATGTTATTATTAATTTTTAAACGCATTAACTCAGAATGACTTGTTCAGAGCTATAGCCTTGTTGGCAGTACACTGACATGGAAGCACAGCTGCACCTCAGACAGCATGAGTTTGAGTCCCAGCTAAAGGTACTTTCCTGTTCATGTTCCCTTCTCACAATGCCAGTCATTCATATTTTAGCTAAAGTGCATAAGTCTCTTACCAATCTTCCTGGCCGACCTATAGTGTCTGGGATTGGATCATTAACTGAACCCCTTTCCAATTTTATTGATGCCCACATTCGAGTGGTTCAGTTGTCATCCTGACACTGGTGACTTTCTTTAACATTTGTCACACATTCGAGGCCTTAATGATAACACCTATTTGGCAACACTTGATGTCATTAGTCTATATACTAATATTACTCACTCTATGGGCTTGCGGGCTTTAAAGTTTTCTTGGAAACAAGAGCAAACAAAATATCTCCTGATTTATTGGTTGAAATGGCACAATTGGTTCTTTCTAAGAATTACTTTAGATTTCAGGACAATTTTTTTTCTTCAACTTCAAGGTACAGCTATGGGGGCAACTTTTGCCCCCTATTATGCTAATTTATTTATGGGTTATTTGGAGTATCAATGTGTATACAATAGTGATCCATTTTTAGTCAATATTATCTTCTATAGATGCTATATTGATGATATATCTTTGTGATTTTCAAGGGTAGCGAAGCAGAATTAATTTCCTTTCGAGATTATTTGAATTCTATACATGCCAATATACAATTTTGTCTCGAATTCAGGTGGTTGACGGCAAATTTCTTGGACTTGATAATGGTATACTCTCTTCTCTTTATGTGAAACCTATTCATAAAAACAGCATTTTACATGCTGAGAGTTTTCATACAAAATCCCTAAAACTAAGCATACCCTATAGTCAGTTTTTATTATTACAAAGAATTTGTAGTAATATTGATGATTTTGATCGTCAAGCTGAGACTCTATACAATCAGTTTATTCAAAGACAATATCCAAAAAGATGGCTAGATTCAGCCTTGGAGAGAGTGCATTCTTTTGATCGTTCAAGTTTCAAGTAACCCCTCGCGTATTGTACCACATTTAGTCCTCTCAGTAATGAAATAAAAAATATTATCTCAGAACATTGGCATGTGTTATCAGTTGACAATGTTGGAAAGATTTAACAATGTACCTCTTTTTGTTCACTATTAGGACAAACTATTATAGATCATTTGGTACATGCAGATTGTGATGTGTCTGTGGATGGACGGGTCAAGCCTCTGGAAGGCCCTAAATGATTTTTTTTCGTGTTGCAATTCTAAGAAAGTCAACAAATTTATTAGTTTTGCTATGAAAAAACAACATAGAATAACTAGTTTTATCACTTGCAGTTCTACTAATGTTGTTTATCTCTTGACTTGTTCATGCAGGCTAAAACACATTGGTACAACAAACAGACAACTTCGTACTCGAATTAATGAACATCGTAGTTCTATATGTAGGGGTGATTTAAAATCTCCAGTAGCTAGTCACTTTAAGGACGTAAATCACCCTGTTCATACTTTAGCTATTTGTGGAATTGGACGAATTCATTCACACAATTCATAAAATCTACTACAATATGAAGAAGCTGGATATTTCAAGTTAAAACTGAACAACATTTTGGTCTTAATGAAACTTTAAATCTTTCCTGCTTTCTATAGGGTTTTTCCTGTCCATTAGATCAGATTTATTTTTTCTACTTCAGTGTTGTTGTTTAGGTAACCCCATCCACATTGGTGTTGATCGTTAATTACTTATTGCATTTTCAGTTAATTTTCCAGATGATTCTGTAAATTTTCAGTAAAAATTTGTTGTTCAAAGGACCTTGAACTTTGCATTTTGTTTGGTGTGCAGATTCTCTTTTGCTTTTTGTAATTTTTCCCACATTCTTCTCACATCTCCCATTATTTCCTCTCTACTCCTATTGTCCTCACCATTAAAGGTGAAAAACCCTGATGTAATCAAGAAAAAAAGAAAGAGCAACCTATGAGCAATAAAACATTTTTATAATGGAGTCTTGAAAGAGATTACAAGAAGACAATAAAGACATCTCCCATGTTCCTCACAGCCCGTTCTTATTTTGGACTCTTTTCTCTCAGAACTTTCTTATGTCTCATTTGTGTCTAGTTTTATTTCTCCTAAAGAATTTTAGGAGAAAAATCTGAAACACTGTTGATACTAAAATGAGAGATTTTAGAATCACTGCTCTTGAGCTTAGAAAAAGCAAACTCTGATCAATAAAATAGTTTTATTATGGAGTCTTTATAAAGAGCCAAGGCTCCATCCATGCACTTTGTGAAGACGCAAAGTGACAGCACCAAAGGGTTCAATATTGGCATGCTTTGACCCCAAAAAGCGAACCTGAGAAACTTTCTAAATGGGAAAAAAATTTGTATGTAATAATATCCTTTAGATCTGTTGTGACAAACCAGTCACAGTGTCACCACACCAAGTTCTCCCTCACTAATTGTCACCAACATAGTCTTCACCCTGCTCACTCTCTTCACAATCCCTGGATTTATTCACCTGTACCTGATTCTACTCAGCACGCAATCAAAGACTGCACAAAAACATATCATTAACACTCATTCTCTGTCTCCTATAGATATTCACTGCTTTGGATTTACATGGTATTCCTCATTGTCTCCCCTTGTTGTTCCATGTGTTTTGGTCTTGTTTTATAGCCAAGTTTTTGCTTTGGAATATACCCTGCATTTAAATTTACTTCCTGTCTCCACTCTGAGTATGTTTCATATTACACTGGAATAATGGCTGCTGAAAATTCAGCTCCTTGAATTGTAATAATATTTCACAATTTTACTGTTCTACTGTACTTTTGATCAATTAAATGCAGCCTTGGTAAGCATAATATAATTATTTCAAAAACATAAAAAAAATGTATGAACCCCAAATTTTTGAACACCATAGATAACTCTGACAGAAAAACTAAATGAAAAGCCAAACATTTTCAATGTGCCATAAACCCTGATGGTTCATCTGGAAAATATCTCATAAGAACATGGATAATCTTTAAACACAGTAGAATTCACAATATTCATCCCTAGATCTATAACAGATCTTACCAAAACACAAAGAACAACAACTATAATGATAACTATATTAGTATCCACAATGTTGAATGATAATGTACTGCTTATTGGAAGTGTGTATTTACGTCGTCTGCCAAATGAAATGGTTGAGCTCTTTAAAGTCAAGGGGTTTCTGATTGGCTGTCAGTGTTCATCAGATGGAAAAAAATGTAAGGTGTCGACATCCCTGTTCTCATAAAATTAGAATGATTATTAAAACTTTATAGTCATCATCAAAGTTATCATCCTGTGAACAGGTCTCATTAGTGACATTGACAATATAGTGATTACATCACTATATAAATTGGCATGTGTAATTTTACAGCTGTAATATGTACACATACCTTAAAGCACTGGATGTGGAAGTAAAGGCTGAGAGTCTCTATAATCATGGCAGCACCTTTGCCAAGTGGATGACCACAACTTGAACACAGTTTCTTCCCACTAACAGACCTACACATACACAAACAAAAGTGAATTTTTGCTAAAAAAAAATAATTAAATATGGATAAGATAAGTTATTATTATTTTATTTATTGTACATTATTTATTTTACAGTGTCCCTGTTAAATGTTACATGTAATTACTACAATAAAAACAGTAAATTATAAAGGTGCATCTCAATAAATTAGAATGTCGTGGAAAAGTTCATTTATTACAGTAATTCAAATTGTGAAACTCGTGTATTAAATAAATTCAGTGCACACAGACTGAAGTAGTTTAAGTCTTTGGTTCTTTTAATGGTGATGATTTTGGCTCACATTTAACAAAAAACCACCAATTCACTATCTCAACAAATTAGAATACTTCATAAGACCAATAAAAAAAAAAATTTTTAGTGAATTGTTGGCCTTCTGGAAAGTATGTTCATTTACTGTATATGTACTCAATACTTGGTAGGGGCTCCTTTTGCTTTAATTACTGCCTCAATTCGGCGTGGCATGGAGGTGATCAGTTTGTGGCACTGCTGACGTGGTGTGGAAGCCCAGGTTTCTTTGACAGTGGCCTTCAGCTCATCTGCATTTTTTGGTCTCTTGTTTCTCATTTTCCTCTTGACAATACCCCATAGATTCTCTATGGGGTTCAGGTCTGGTGAGTTTGCTGGCCAGTCAAGCACACCAACACCATGGTCATTTAACCAACTTTTGGTGCTTTTGGCAGTGTGGGCAGTTGCCAAATCCTGCTGGAAAATGAAATCAGCATCTTTAAAAAGCTGGTCAGCAGAAGGAAGCATGAAGTGCTCCAAAATTTCTAGGTAAACTGGCGCAGTGAGTTTGGTTTTCAAAAAATACAATGGACCAACACCAGCAGATGACATTGTACCCCAAATCATCACAGACTGTGGAAACTTAACACTGGACTTCAAGCAACTTGGGCTATGAGCTTCTCCACCCTTCCTCTAGACTCTAGGAGCTTGGTTTCCAAATGAAATACAAAACTTGCTCTCATCTGAAAAGAGGACTTTGGACCACTGGGTAACAGTCCAGTTCTTCTTCTCCTTAGCCCAGGTAAGACGCCACTGACGTTGTTTGTGGTTCAGGAGTGGCTTAACAAGAGGAATAGGACAACTGTAGCCAAATTCCTTGACACGTCTGTGTGTGGTGGCTCTTGATGCCTTGACCCCAGCCTCAGTCCATTCCTTGTGAAGTTCACATAAATTCTTGAATCGATTTTGCTTGACAATCCTCATAAGGCTGCGGTTCTCTCCGTTGGTTGTGGATCTTTTTCTTCCACACTTTTTCCTTCCACTCAACTTTCTGTTAACATGCTTGGATACAGCACTGTGAACAGCCAGCTTTTATGGCAATGAATGTTTGTGGCTTACCCTCCTTGTGAAGGGTGTCAATAATTGTCTTCTGGACAACTATCAGATCAGCAGTCTTCCCCATGATTGTGTAGCCTAGTGAACCAAACTGAGAGACCATTTTGAAGGCTCAGGAAACCTTTGCAGGTGTTTTGAGTTGATTAGCTGATTGGCATGTCACCATATTCTAATTTGTTGTGATAGTGAATTGGTGGGTTTTTGTTAAATGTGAGCCAAAATCATCACAATTAAAAGAACCAAAGACGTAAACTACTTCAGTCTGTGTGCACTGAATTTATTTAATACACGAGTTTCACAAATTGAGTTGAATTACTGAAATAAATGAACTTTTCCACGACATTCTAATTTACTGAGATGCACCTGTACATAATTACTTGCAACTAACCCTAATCCTCACCTTAACCCTATTAATTACATTTTATTAATTAATATAACCCAGTACTTAAATCTATAATTACACTGTACACTTCCTAATTACACTGTAACAAAGACACCTTAAAATAAAGTGTAACAAAAATAATAATTGTCAGTAATAAGCATAGTTGCAGACATTAACAGAAAATGCACAACATGAAAACTAGTGGATGACTGAAATGGGACTGTCAATGCTGATAATTGTTCATATTATAATATAATACAAATTTAATTATGGCAAATAATGACTAACTCAAATACTGACTGAAAATTCACTTACAATCAAATCTGTTTTGTGACGGGTGGAAACAGGGAATAAGTGATCATTTAACACTGGATCATTTGGATCTTTAGTTGTGATCTCATATCAGAGAAACTGTGATGTACCTGTTTGGTGATAGAGGTGGTTGTGTATCTGTGAATGAAGGTGATGTTGATGAATTTGGCCCAATGTTCTCTATAGAGTCAGACCTGAGAATGGAGAGTCACATGCAGTGTTCATGCACACGCACATGCTCAGAATCATTAAGCTTCAGCTATAAGGATAAATTCAACAAAATCAAAACTTTGCAGCTTGTGTGAGAATAAATAAATCAATGAAAGAATACATAATGCACACAGACATATACCTCCTGCGTCCACCAGATTTTGGTTGTGATGAAATTTTTTTCCAGGTCTCATTCTGCTGGGGTATCTGTCTGTTGCCCAGTGGCATATCTATAAAATAAGAAAAAAAAAAAAAAAAAAAAAATCAAATATTTAATCAAAAATTTATTTTTAATGCACAATTTGATGTGGTTTCACCGGTATTTAACACTCTGGTATTCCTCACCTAGGGGTCACACTTGTGATCCTCAGCAGTCAAAACAGACAGAAGACAAATAGTTTAACTTTTGTGTGTGTGTGTGTGTGTGTGTGTGTGTGTGTGTGTGTGTGTGTGTGAAAGAGAAATGAATGTACTATATTTTGTTTCATGGCAGTAAAAAAAAAAAAAAAAAAATCACCTCTAAAGTAAATTATGCAAAATTTGTCTATATAAAATAATACAAATATTAGAAAAATTTCATATTATTTTGAATTAATAGAATGTTTAAGTTAAAAAAAAATATAGCAAAGATATTTAAAATCCAATGCATGGAAGGCAGATTGGTGCCATCTGGTGGGGGAAAAAACAAATTATATTTAATACCATGGTGCAACCACTAGATGGCTGTACAGCCTAATATATAAATATACACACAGGGTTGTGCATGCCCAGGACACTTATAATTAGGAATACTATCATGCTATATAATACTACTATTACTATTTTTGTTAGTACTTTAAGTTTTGCATTTGGATATAAATTTAGACATTATCAAGTAGATAATGCTCTGCATTTTTGTATTTCCCATTCATTTTCACTGCGGTCCATTTAGCCTTTTCTAATCATGTCCATGATTGTTTTGTGTGCATTCAGCAAGTACCACAAAGATCAGATAAAGTAATCTTAAAGTATCTTTAAAAAAAATAAAAAAATAAATTGCAAAATGTCTCAGTCTAAAATGCCAGAAAACCACCAGAGGGTTAATTGAAAATATCTGAAAGATATATTCTGTTACACATTGCACAACATCCTTTTTCAAAAACTTAGTTACCTAGACAGCATTTTAAGTCATTGCAGGCATGCTTTCCTTTTTTAAGAATTTAAGATACCTTTAAATACCTAAGAAGTTAACATACCTTATTTTGTCTAAATTGACTAAGAATGTAATCCCAGAATGCGCTGGGACAAGCTCAGTAAACAAAATAATCCATGATGATAAACAAATTGTGAGAAATGCTTCTATTTCATTCACATTTGATTAAAATGAACAATAAACAATCTGATAAAATGGCCCTTTTATTGTTATGTGTTATGTATGTATTACTTTGCTTATTAGAGTTGTTAGTTAAACAACATGCTAATGTCCACTAGACTCACCCTGACTAGACAGTAGTGTAGGCTGCTTTTCTTGGCTCTGGTCTCCTTGTCTTCTCTGACCCATTGAGCTACAACCTTGCAGGGGAGAACTGATATAGGAAAGATAATGAAAACATGCAGCAAACAATATGTTCAATCATAATGATAAAAAAAAAAAAAATAATAATAGTTAACCCAAAAACAAAAATTATGTTATTATTTATGCACCTTCATATTGCTCCAAAACTATGTTGGGTTTTTTTTCATGCAACACAAACTCTTTAGCTGTTTTCCATAATACAACAGTTTATAGTTATCATGTCCATCAAAAAAAAACATAAAAACACAGTAGACAGACATGCTCAATGTGAAATATTGTTGTAGGGAAAAGGGAAGTTCCATAGGAAAAAAAAAAAGGTCTGGAATTACAATTGTAATTTTTGGGTAAACTATTCCTTTGTTTATTCCTAGAGTTGTTGTACCTTACTGTCATCTGTAAATTCTCTGTCTTTCTTTGGGCTGCTTCACTGATGCCATTTTCCCTTTGTCTGTAAGTCTCAGAGCTCTGATAGAGTGAGAAATATGGTCAGTATCATTTACACCAGCATCAAGCACTTCATTTAATGTCCTTCCTTAAAGTCATCACGTAAAGTCATCACGTCACATCTTACCGTCTGCTTCTCCTCTGGCCCCTGTTTGCTTTCCCGCTCAGGCTGGGACTGTAAAGTGCTGTGGGTTTTGGTAAGGGCTGATGGTGCAATCATTGAGTGAGGGGTCAGAGGAGTCACAGTCTCTTCCAGAATCTGTCTGTCCTGTATTGATAAAAAAAATAAATAAAATAACAGTCACTGGCAAAGCTTCTATGTGTAAAGAAGTACAGACATAGCTTTTTTTGTCAGATAACTGAGATCAATGTTTCAAATGGTGTGATGACATGTATTTTACAACTATTTACCATAGTAAGCATGCTTTCTGCTGAAAAAACAAACTCAAATTAAACATAAATGACAGAAAAAGATTCTTACACTGTTTGAGGACCTCACATTCATTTTACAGAAGTAACAATAACTGTTATAACCATGGTGTGATTTGTCAGAGAGATGGGGGGAGCTCTGAGTTTTTTATTATTATTTTTTTTTAATCCCTGGTGGGGATAAATTAAAATATGACACATAAATGTGTTAAGGGTAGTTTTTGATAATAAACTACACCAGCTTATTACTTCTCATGGAAACATACTTTATTCTTATAAAAAATACCCAAATGCATCAAAATACATAAATACTATAATAATCATATACTTATTAGCTTCATGTTTCATCTCTGTTAGTTATGTATAGAGACAGAACACAGAAGTTTACCATCACCAGAAGGTGGGGGAAAATTGATGGATCTGCAGAGAATCGCCTTTCTACGAGGTCATTAATCCCAGAACAGAGAGGGGCAGACAGTGGTTCAAGCGACTTCATTTTCATCAGATTGCATAATTAATGGAAATCTATCTAATGAAATATTACGAAAAAGTTGTTAATACATATTTCTCCAAATGTGCACACTTTCAGACTAAATGCCATTTGTATGTTGTGTAGCGAAGCCCTGTGATCAAAAATAAATGGGAGCAAACGCAACTACAGGTATGTGTCTCGTTATTCTATTCAAAATATCAATAACTGCTGATTGATTTTTGCATGATTTTGCATTCCTGACTTAAATTAAGGATTATTACTGTAATTATAACCAAGTATTATAAACAGTGGTCAAATATCAAAGCTATCTAATCTATCTAATGATTCTTAAAATCAAATAAAAATTCATAATTATTCTATAAATGTTACTGTACAGCTGCCAAAAATAGTCCAACAGGCTTCATAATTTATATAGCTCTTCTGTGATTTGTGATTTATTTTCAAGGACAAAAAAAAAAAAAAATCTTTTCAAACCCTATTACAGTATCTTTTTTACTGCCATGGGTCCAGCTACATATTGTTCCACCAGGGTCACGATACGATGCATATTGTAATCGTTTATGTATGTATTAATAGCACACCAGATATTGAGATTCAGTTATTTGTCATCTGCAACAGCCAGCTTAATTAGTAATATGAACCAAATAGGTCCAAGATTTTAATAATTAAATATTTTTTTTGGAGTTTCATATGAAGCATGTTTCAAGTCAGGCGATAACTACAAATGTGAACACAAATGGAATTTGAATGCAGATGGCATTGCTGTCTTTGACTTTCATCAGCCTGATTTTCACAAACTCATACTGTCTAATGCAAAGTAATAATGTCAAAGTAGATTTGCATTTACACAGGAAACACTAGTGCCAGCTTAGACAGCTAAAGAATAATGCTAAATTTAGACTGTGCATGAGAATCAAATAAAACAATCTTTTCAGTGTATAGGCGGCTATAAAAGACCAATCATACATAATTATGTAAATAAGTTTAACTAAAAAAATAAAAAATAAATAAAAATCAATTCTTTATGTAAATATTACAAGGGTGTCAGTGGTATCAGTAGCATTTTGAATGGTAGTATATATTCTAACATTACAATTCATTGGGAAACTGAAACTACAAGGTCAGTAAAGAGAGAGAATTCCCCTCCTCATGGTACTGCCTCTCCTCCTCTTCCACTTCTTTCTGCGCTTGCTCCCATTCCTGCTTTAACTTGTCCTGTTCACACTGATATTTCTCCTGTGATCACACACATGCATTGACAAAATGAAAAAGGAGTATACCATCAGAACTACTTTGGTCAGAAACTAACAAATGCCTTTAAGAGAAGCTCTAGCACTTGGCAGCTCCAAATGGCTCTTTAACATTCATGGCAAGGAGCTTGAAATTTGAAAAATAAATTTAAAGAAAGGCAAGTTTGGAAGCTGAAAATTATAACATTTTAAAGGCACAATCTTTTCCAAGTAGTAAACGTTGACAGTCTGGAACAAACCAAACTAAATAAATAAATAAAAAATGTCTGTGTGGATGTATCTTTAAATAACTTGACGTCTGCAGTGAAAATCTATTTTTTCAAATAAGCAAACACTTTCCCACATACTGTCAGGAATTCACAATCACAGTCACTTCAGTCACCGGCCACAACAATCACCAGATCACAATCACCTGAATACTGATCACCCGCACCTGCAGCCACTAATCAGCACCCCTTCAAATACACGGTTCACTCAGACACTCATCGTCTGGTCTACTGTTCACTACCCTGAACTGTGCCTGACTCCCTTACGATACTAACCTGTATTTACTTACCTCTTGATCTCCAGACGTACCTCCAGAGTTACTCCATCAAACCTCCTCCATTGATCCCCCTCATTCCTGGACACCTCAGCACCAGCAAACCTGGAAAGAGACAGTCTTTCATTATTCAGCTAAGCCCCAAGAACTGGTTTCTTTATTCATACTCCCCTGCCATTGCTCTCCACGATCTCCCATCCCCAGCTATTCAATAAACCTGCCTATTGTTCACTTACCTGTTGTTTCCGTCTCTGTTTGTGACAGAAGACCGGACCAACACTGACACTTCCATGGATCCCCGATCTCCCTCACCTGCAGATGTCCTGGAGGAGCCGGTCAACACTCTTCGGGCTTCCCTCATGCCAGCACCCATCCCTCCATCTGCCTCTGCCAGTCCCATGGCTATGCCTGCTTCTTATGCGGGTGATTCTACTGAGTGTGGCGGCTTCCTCCTTCAAGTTGCGCTGTATATTGAAATGCAGCTGCAGAAGTTCACGTCAGAGCACTCCAAGGTAGCTTTCTTGATTTCACTCCTTTCTGATTGAGCGTTATTATGGGCGAAAGCAATATGGAACGCCAACAATGTCATCACTAACTCCTATGAAGCTTTCACTAACCATTTTAAGGAGGTGTTTGGCTCAGCTACCGGAGCGCTCTCCGTATTAGATCAGCTACTGCGGTTGCACCAGGGCACCTCTTCTACCAACGAGTACACCCTGCAGTTTCGAACGCTAGCGGCGACTAGTGGATGGAATGAGGCAGTGCTTCTCAGCACATACAGACAAGGACTGGATCCCCGTATTAGTGCTCAGATGGTGATTTATGATGATTCCGTAGGATTGGAGAGCTTCATGCAAAGAGCCAATAGAATCTCCCAGCACTTAGCCGCTTGCCACACCACCGAAGCCGCTCACCAGTCTGTATCACCCGTCACCAGTTCCCCAGTACCAGAGCCTATGCAAGTGTCTTCTACCTGGCTTTCTCATGCCGAACTCTGCCTCTATTGTGCCGCTACTGATCATCACATCAGGACCTGCCCCATCCGACCCCCACATCCTGCGGTGAGTACCATTCAGTCAGATCCAGTAATTTCCACGCTATCTATGCTTTCAGTGCAACTATTCACTCCAGCCCGTTCCGTTACAGCCCATCAGCCCTTGTCGACTCGGGCTCCTCAGGCAACTTCATATCAAAGGACCTTCTGAGTCGCCTGCATCTGCCTCGCCGCCGCCATGCCCAGGAGCTCTGAGTCGAAACCATTCAAGGAAAGCCGCTAGGATGTGGGCACGTGCGGTATGAGGCTCCTCCATTGAAACTCAGGATTGGTAACTTGCATGAAGAGGAAATCACATTTCTGGTACTGGACGGAGCCACGGTGGACATCATCCTGGGACGCCCCTGGCTCATTCTCCAGAGATCAGATGGGACTCCTGTGAGGTTATTCGCTGGAGCAAATTCTGCCACCAACACTGTCTCACTGAACTCCCACGTCCGCTCCACAAGTCACCTGCTGTCCAGATCGCCTCCACGTGTATTGAGAGTCCCGAGCCCAGTGTGACTCCCTCCGTCCCATCTGATTATGTGGCATTCCAGGATGTCTTCAGCAAGCAGGCAACTACCCAACTACCACCTCATCGGCCATGGGACTGCGCCATCGACTTGCTGCCTTGAAATAAACTCCCCAAGGGTAGAGTATATCCGCTGTCCATCCCGGAGCGCAAGGCTATGGAGGAGTACATCAAGGAGGCTCTTAGCCAAGGATTCATCCGGCCATCCAGCTCTCCGGCGGCCTCGAGTTTCTTCTTCGTGGGTAAGAAGGACGGGGGCCCTGTATCGATTACAGAACTCTGAACTCCCAGACGGTCAAGCTTCCTTACCCACTTTCCCTGGTCCCTGCCGCTCTCGAGGAACTCCGTGGGGCAAGTATCTTTTCCAAGCTGGACCTGCGGAGTGCGTACAACCTCGTTCGAATCCGGGAAGGCGATGAATGGAAGACGGCCTTCATTACCCCTTCCGGCCATTTTGAGTACCTTGTAATGCCGTATGGGCTTGCCAACGCCCCATCCGTCTTCCAGGAGTTCATGAACGAGGTGTTCTGGGAGTTCCTCCACAACTTCGTGACTGTCTACATCGATGATATACTCCTCTACTCCCGGAACCTGGCCGACCATCGCCACCACGTTAAGCAGCTCCTTCAGAGGCTCCGCCAACACCATCTGTACCTCAAGCTGGAGAAATGCGAATTCCATCGCCCCACTGTGCAGTTCCTCGGTTACATCATCGGCCAGGAGGGAATTCAGATGGACCAGGGGAAGGTGACAGCCATCGCGGAGTGGCCAATTCCTCAGTCAGTCAAGGAGCTTCAGAGATTCCTGGGGTTTGCTAATTTCTATCGACGTTTCATCAAGGATTTTAGCCTGCATATGGCTCCATTGACCACGATGCTCCGAGGAAAGCCCAAGTCCCTGTCCTGGAACACCAGCGCCCACGAAGCCTTCGAGAAACTCGAGGTCGCATTCAGCACGGCTCCCATCCTTCGTCATCCAGATCCCCATGTACCGTTTGTGGTGGAAGTGGACGCCTCCACCACTGGACTCAGAGCCGTACTGTCCCAGCAATTCGGTGAGCCTCCACGCCTCCAGCCTTGCGCATATTACTCTAAGAAACTGACCCCAGCAGAGCAGAACTATGATATCGGAAACAGGGAGCTGTTGGCCATCAAACTAGCCCTAGAAGAGTGGCGGCATTGGCTGGAGGGAGCTAACCATCTTTTCACTGTCATCACTGACCACAAAAATCTCCAATATCTCCGTGAGGCCAAAAGGCTCAATCCTCGACAAGCCCGCTGGGCTCTGTTTTTCACCCGGTTTAATTTCATCATTCCCTATCGCCCAGGAAACCTCAACTGCAAAGCTGATGCCCTATCTCGCCTGTATTCCCTCGATGCACTATCAGATCCCGAGCCCATTCTCCCTCCAGCCCTCATTGTAAGCCCCATCCTCTGGAAGATCGAAGAGATCAGAGCCGCCACTCAAACTGAACCCGCTCTGCTGGGAGGCCCAGAAGGGAAAATCTTCGTTCCTACATCCCAACGGCAGTCCCTTCTGGGCTCAGTTCATACTGTACCGGGCTCTGGACATCCAGGCAGCCAACGGACCCTCTCGCTCCTCCAAGCTCTGTACTGGTGGCCCAGTATGTCTTGTGATGTCCGCAGTTGCTCAGTCTATGCAATGTCTTCGACCCCTCGTCAACTTCCGGTGGGCAAACTCGTGCCCCTGCCCATTCCTCGCCGACCCTGGTCTCACATGGGAATAGATTTCGTGACTGACTTACCAGAGTCCAAAGGCCACACATGTATCCTAGTGGCAGTGGACCGCTTCTCAAAGGGCTGCAAGTTAATTCCCCTCTGTGGATTGCCAACTGCGATGAAAACCGCAGAACAGCTGTTTATCCATTTCTTCAGGAATTTTGGAATACCAGAGGATATTGTCTCTGACCGGGGCCCACAATTTATCTCCCATGTGTGGAAAGCCTTTTTCTGTCTGCTGGGGGTCACGGTGAGCTTGTCCTCCGGTTACCATCCACAGACGAACGGCCAGGCTGAGCGAATGATCCAGGAACTTGTACATTACCTCCGAGCATACTGCCAAGAAGACCAATACAGCTGGAGCCGTTTCCTCCCATGGGCCGAGTATGCACAAAACTCCCTCCGACAGAACACCACTGGCCTCACGCCCTTCCAGTGCATACTTGGCTACCAACCCCCGCTCTTTCCGTGGACAGGAGAGCCCTCGGAGGTTCCAGCTGTAGACTACTGGTTCCGAGCGAGAGAGTGTGGGACTCCGCTCACATCCACCTTCAACGGGCAGTGCGGAGACATAAAAGCTTTGCAGATGCCCGGCGTGCCCCAACTCCCAATTACCATCCAGGAGACTAGGTATGGCTATCCACCCAGGATATGCGCCTCTGCCCGCCCTGCAGGAAGCTGAGTCCCCGCTACATCGGTCCGTTCACGATACAGAGGCAGATCAACGAGGTTACCTACCAGCTCCAGTTGCCACCCAGGTATCGAATTCACCCCACGTTTCACGTTTCCCTTCTTAAACCCTTCTCTCCTTCCACTCCAGAACCCCATGAGCCGGACGAGCATCCTCCTCCAGAAATCTTGGACCAGCCTTCCATATATCAGGTCAGAGACATCATGGACTCGCGGCGACGGGGTGGCCGGCTCGAATACCTAGTCGACTGGGAAGGCTATGGACCTGAAGAACGTTCCTGGGTGGTCCGGAACGATATCCTGGATCCCATGCTACTGGAGGAATTCCATCGTGTCCACCCTGATCGTCCCGCACCCAGAGGCCGTGGTCGCCACATGAGGGCATCGGGAGCCGCCCCTGGAGGAGGGGATAGTGTCAGGAATTCACATTCACAGTCACTTCAGTCACCGGCCACAACAATCACCAGATCACAATCACCTGAATACTGATCACCCGCACCTGCAGCCACTAATCGGCACCCCTTCAAATACACTCTTCACTCAGACACTCATCGTCCGGTCTACTGTTCACTACCCCGAACTGTGCCTGACTCCCTTACGATACTAACCTGTATTTACTTACCTCTTGATCTTCAGACGTACCTCCAGAGTTACTCCATCGAACCTCCTCCATTGATCCCCCTCATTCCTGGACACCTCAGCACCAGCAAACCTGCAAAGAGACAGTCTTTCATTATTCAGCTAAGCCCCAAGAACTGGTTTCTTTATTCATACTCACCTGCCATTGCTCTCCACGATCTCCCATCCCCAGCTATTCAATAAACCTGCCTATTGTTCACTTACCTGTTGTTTCCGTCCTTGTTTGTGACACACACACACACACACACACACACACGGATGTTTTTATCTTCAGAAGGGACTCATGGGGTATCATGCTGGGTGTGAATTATTGTTTGTGTTTTACTGCTTATGATGAATAAAAAATATTTCTTAAGAACTTGTTGCTAAATTGTGCAAACATATTCAAAACTGATGCAAGATTAGCTTCTTAGAACTATCAAAAATGATTTGAACTTTTAATTCCACTGGCATTTAAGAGTGACTTAAAAGGAGTAGTTTAACCAACAATGAAAATTCTGTCATGATTCACTCACTCATTCAGATCTAATCTCACCATCATCCAGTCCATCTGGAATGACATGGAATAAAAAAGAGAGACTAAATCCAGAAGAACTGTGGCAACATCTCCAAAACACTTGAAGAAACCATCCTACAAAGCTACAATACTGTGAAAAGTTTTAGGCACTTGTGTAAATTGAGGATGCTTTCAAAAATAATGTCAAAAATAGATTTTATTTATCAGTTAATTTCTATTGACTAAATTAAATCAACATTTGGTGTCACCACCTTTTGTGTTTAAAACGGCTTTTGTGCTAGGCATACTTGAGCATAGTTTTTCAGGTAGCTTTGTAGGAAGTGTTTTGTAGACATTGCCACAGTTCTTCTGGATTTAGTATAGTCCCAGTTCTTTCTGTTTCTTCATGTCATTCAGACAAACTGGATGATGGTAAGATCAGATATCTGTGCATATATATACAGGTGCATCTCAATAAATTAGAATGTCGTGGACAAGTTCATTTCAGTAAATCAACTCAAATTGTGAAACTCGTGTATTAAATATATTCAATGCACACAGACTGAAGTAGTTTAAGTTTTTGGTTCATTTAATTGTGATGATTTTGGCTCACATTTAACAAAAACCCACCAATTCACTATCTCAACAAATTAGAATACTTCATAAGACCAATAAAAAAACATTTTTAGTGAATTGTTGGCCTTCTGGAAAGTATGTTCATTTACTGTATATGTACTCAATACTTGGTAGGGGCTCCTTTTGCTTTAATTACTGCCTCAATTCGGCGTGGCATGGAGGTGATCAGTTTGTGGCAATGCTGAGGTGGTATGGAAGACCAGGTTTCTTGACAGTAGCCTTCAGCTCATCTGCATTTTTTGGTCTCTTGTTTCTTATTTTCCTCTTGACAATACCCCATAGATTCTCTATGGGGTTCAGGTCTGGTGAGTTTGCTGGCCAGTCAAGCACACCAACACCCATGGTCATTTAACCAACTTTTGGTGCTTTTGGCAGTGTGGGCAGGTGCCAAATCCAGCTGGAAAATGAAATCAGCATATTTATAAAGCTGGTCAGCAGAAGGAAGCATGAAGTGCTCCAAAATGTCTTGATAAATGGGTGCAGTGACGTTGGTTTTCAAAAAACACAATGGACCAACACCAGCAGATGACATAGCACCCCAAATCATCACAGACTGTGGAAACTTAACACTGGACTTCAAGCAACTTGGGCTATGAGCTTCTCCACCCTTCCTCCAGACTCTAGGACCTTGGTTTCCAAATAAAATACAAAACTTGCTCTCATCTGAAAAGAGGACTTTGGACCACTGGGCAGCAATCCAGTTCTTCTTCTCCTTAACCCAGGCAAGACGCACAAGTGGAATACGACAACTGTAGCCAAATTCCTTGACACGTCTGTGTGTGGTGGCTCTTGATGCCTTGACCCCAGCCTCAGTCCATTCCTTGTGAAGTTCACCCAAATTCTTGAATCGATTTTGCTTGACAGTCCTCTCAAGGCTGCGGTTCTCTCGATTGGTTGTGCATCTTTTTCTTCCACACTTTTTTCCTTCCACTCAACTTTCTGTTAACATGCTTGGATACAGCACTCTGTGAACACCCAGCTTCTTTGGCAATGAATGTTTGTGGCTTACCCTCCTTGTGAAGGATGTCAATGATTGTCTTCTGGACAACTGTCAGATCAGCAGTCTTCCCCATGATTGTGTAGCCTAGTGAATCAAACTGAGAGACCATTTTGAAGGCTCAGGAAACCTTCGCAGGTGTTTTGAGTTGATTAGCTGATTGACATGCCACCATATTCTAATTTGTTGAGATAGTGAATTGGTGTGTTTTTGTTAAATGTGAGCCAAAATCATCACAATTAAAAGAACCAAAGACTTAAACTACTTCAGTCTGTGTGCACTGAATTTATTTAATACACGAGTTTCACAATTTGAGTTGAATTACTGAAATAAATGAACTTTTCCACAACATTCTAATTTATTGAGATGCACCTGTGTGTGTGTGTGTAAATATATATATATATATATATATATATATAGATATATAGATATATGTAGATATATGTAGATATATAGATATATATAGAACGTATTTAATTCATTAAATTCAATGGGGTCCAAAGATGTTTGAACTCCAGCGTTCTTCAAAATATCTTACACAGAAAACACACAAAAAAAAAAGGGTTGGTTATGAGGCCAAAAAAATTTGAGTGAGAAAATGATTACAGAACTTTCATTTTTGGGTGAACTATCCCTTTAAGTGCCCAAATACTTTTTGGAGATACTGTATATTGACGCAGATTAGCTTTAGTCTAGTTGTGCAAGGGTGAAAAACAGGCAACAGCCAAGTGTGGGTTATAACAGTTCCACTGAGGGTCGAGGTAAAGTAATTCACTGCATTCCAGTAAACTAGATTAACACTTTGTTATACAACAGATCTTCTGATAATATCTAGTCAATTTTTAAGAAATGGAAACCCTAATCATGGAACATAAAGGGATAGTTCAGCCAAAATTAAAATTCTGTCATCATTTACTCACTCTCATTACATTCCCAATGTTATTTCTTGAAAAGAACACTAAAGGAGTTATTTAGTAGAATATCTAAGCTGCTTGTCCTTGGTCTTATCCACGTTCATTCTATTGAAAAAAGCAGCCTGGACATTCTAATGACAGAATTTTCCATTTTAGGTGAATTATTTCTTATATGCTTAAGCAACTTAAGCATAAAATGCTAAATGCCTGGTTAGTCTACAGTCTGGTTGATCTATGAAGCCTAAGCATGCTAAGGCTGTGCACTTGAAGCTCGCCTGATTCTCAGTGCTGGCTCAAGTGGGCTCTGGTTATTCAAGCCATTGTACCTGAAGCATGCATTCCTGCTCTTGCTGCCACCTCTCCTGACGCTTGCACTCTTCCTCAGGGTCCCAAGAAAAGTGTTCACCCCGCTTCACCAGATTCCGCACTGAGGGAATTGACCTAACCGTACCATCCGCAATGATATGCACCAACATGCACACACGCCGTACGAGGACGCACCAGAGAACACCAAAAACAGTGAGGAGGGGAGTGGACAGAGAGACAGTTGATCTATTACCCCTGAAGTAGTTGTGATTACCAGTTCTACTGGAGAAGATAAATGTGAAAAGACAAGAAAAAAATGGGGCATTTCTGCTGCTTTACCATCTGGTATAGAATATTCTGTTTTTATTTATTTTTTCATTTAATTAGTTTAATTTAATTTAATTCTGACAACATATATTGTGCTTATATTATCTGAAAATGTAAGTGGTGCTTGTGTGTGCAAAAGCTGTGGGTGGTTGCCTATTTAAAAATAGTTTAAAAAGGTGACAGACATTATGATGGAATGAATGAACAACTCCCATGAGCCACTGAGAATGATGAAAATGCTTCAATATAACATTAAAACTAATGCTTGTGTTCAAAAACCCACCAGTCCAGTTCCTGTTTCCATGGTAACAGTGACTCTGAATGAATCTTGTTTCAGGGTTATGGTTAGTGCAGTATTTCACTGGTGGTTTGACAAGTAAGCAATTTCCTTTACAAATAAAATTGTTGAAATCACGCTTGTGGTTTCTACAGAAGCATATAGTATTACATAACAAAATCTGAATGGGACCTTTCTGGACTATTACTGTTTTACACCATTTAGCATATGTTTTAGGAAGATTTTTACAATCACTTTAATAGCGCTAATTCAAAAGAAAAAGAATAAAAAATACCAGATAAGAAACAGCCAGAAACAAAACTACAAAATGCCTCAAGGATGAAGAAAGGAGAGAGATGAATACATTTAATTTCTTTACTTACATTTCCAGATTTTTCTGCCATATCTGGAAAATGAAACGTCATTTTTAAAACATGCACTTTCAGTGATTTCATAAATTATTAATTTTATTAATATGGTATATAGTATAAAGTGTGTAAGCATATATATATATATATATATATATATAAAGGAATATAAAGTGTTAAATGTAAGAAAAGTATTAAGAAAAAAATTCATCCAAACTTTGTGAAAAAGTCACATCTGATCAAACTCTGTACCAATTCAGTGACAGAAATAAAATCAGTGGCAGATGCAAATGTGCTTCTACCTTAAACTGAGGTTTTTACAAAAAAATTATGTTAGACACTTGATACACTGACACATTTCTGAATATTTTACATGAAAGTTTAATACTGCACCTTTATTTGCTCATTCAGATTATGGAACATTAACATAACAATGGGTTATGAGGGGTTAGAACAAAATGATGGCCATAAATTGGACAGGCTAGCAGCCAGTCTTCGCCTAGCAGGCGAAGAAATCTGTGTGTAATTTAGGATTACTGGACAACGACGTTAACTGAGCATTGATGGTCAGCTCTAAACAATGACCCAAAAATGGGGAGAGATGAGAATTTACCTTTGGTTTTAAATTGTATATATTTAATGGGAGAAGTGAACGTCAAGATGTTACTGTTATAGTTACTGTTGGCAAAACAAAACAAAACAAAAAAAAACTCAAAACTAATTTTGAATGTCACTCACCTGGTTTGGTTTTGTATGATTCTAGGTTGGATGGTTCTGAATGATTTGTTGATTTCTGAGGGATCTCAGTTGCTAGTTTATTGACCTATAACCAAATCCAAAAAAAAAGTCATGGTCAGATAAATATAACAAATACTTTTCATTCTTTTAATAATCATTATATTAGTATATAAGTATTTTTGCCTGCGTTTTTTTGTAAGTACAAATACAACACAGATCCCTATAGACTAACCTGCACAGCAAACTGAGTCATGTCATGTTGAGAGGCGCTCATACATGTCTCATCTGTCTGCTCTTGATCTACACAGAAATATAAGCCATTTCCAAAACATTTTTTTTTTTTTTTTTTTTTTTTTTAAACAACAATATGAAAGAAAAATGTGTCTTCTGTATAATGAGTTGGGACATTTATCAAATAAAAGCCAATCAACCTGTCTCTTCAGATTTTATCTCCAACACTTCTGGGGATATAGCAACATCAGCAACCTGTGGGACTGTCCCACCTTCAACCTGTACAACACACAGACTTCCTGAATGATAAGAATACACTCAACTGCTATACTGAGTGTAAACTCTCCATTCTTTTGCTTGTATGGGTCAAAGCACATACTTACCTCTGTGGTATCTCTGTCTTTCTCGCAGCACTCTTGTGTGCGTGTGGATGAGAGTGTGTGGTCCGTGGGCTGGACCCCTGACACATCAATATTTATGATGTCTGAATCTGTGTGCTGGTAAGGAAATGGAAAGAACTGCAGAGAATCTTCTTCTACCTCTTTGGTTTTCTGTGGTCCTCCCTTCTCAGTGCTGTGGCCGTCATCCTCCCTTTCTCCATCCATGCGCATTAATTCATCCACCTGAGTAAGAGAGAGATTCAGCATACAGAGTAAACATCTATTCCTCTTATTTTCTTAATCAGCTTTTTGTCTCATATTCTTGTAAACATCTTTAAAACAAGGCAAATTTATTTGGGAAGCAAAGGTGTATATGATAATAAAGGAGCACTTTTATAATTTTTACATAGAACAATATAAGTAGTACTTTCTTTTTAAATCATATTCACCAACATGAGTTGGTAACTCCAGTCATATCAGTAGGCTAATTTATTTTACGGATCACCTGATGATTGGAGTGGATCAACTGATGACTACTTTGTTAAAAGCACATGACCAAGCTAATTCTACTCAATTTATCTTGATGTAGTCTGTATTTTCGGACACTTTAAATAAATAAATTAAGGCTGACTGCATATAATGTATTTTTACAAAGACATCAGTGACTGAAACTTTTTACTGTGGTGTGATGTTGCATCCACACTGCTAGCACTGCTAGGTATACTAAAGCTGTACTTTAAGTCAAAGACAATTGGTGTACAAGCCAGTATAGTATAAAATTACTGTGCAGACTTGTTTCTAGAGAATATACCTTAAACTATTTATTTTTTTAACATGTTGCCATTTTTTTTCTTGTTTTAAGCATAAGCTCCATTTTATTTTTCTACATTTATGCTTCATATATACCAAAAAGGTATAAAAAAAATTTTACTTCATAAAAACATATTCTCTAAAACGAAGTCTTAATATTATGCAAAACACTTTTTTTTGCAGTGTAGTCCTTTATATCAATTCAAGTAGCATTTAAAGAGAAGAGAAAAAGTTTAAATAGCTTATATCAGTGAAACCACTGTGTTTTATGTATGGGTCAGGTTTTGCCAGTCAACAGCTCCCACAAGAAATCCGCTTAGTAAACATACTAAATAATGTGTTAATGACCTTGTAAAACTGTAAACAGGTAAGAAATATTAGGGGTAAAGAAATATTTGGTAACAGCTTCTATGAAGCCCGTATTTATAATACATTATAAGGGTATTCTTAAGGCATTATAATGAATTCATAATGTATTATAAAAAATAAATAAAAAAACCTTATAATATGTTATAACATCTCATGAATAATCATAACAACAATTATAACTTTTAAGAGTATGATTATTTATAACACACAATGAACACCATATTAAATCTACTTCATTTATAATGGACTATGTCATATTTTGACATTGTTAATTTAAGATCTGCACAGTACCTTACAACATCTTGTGAGTGGTTAGGTGCTGAGTGTTATTTGAGTGTTTCCTGTGAGGCTAATATTGAGGCTAATGTGAGCTAGCTAATACTTTCAACTGAAAAAAAAAAAAAAATGCAACGTTTATTATATAAACCTAAGAGTATTAGTAGACTTAGGTAGGGTAGGTAGAGTGTTCACACACTAGCAAAGTATCCTGTACTCAGTATGTCTGTTGAGGAACCATCAAAATAATGTGTTAGCATATATTTAGCAGACACACTACTAACACTCTAATGATGGCTAGTTGACATGTAGTTGCAGAGATACTTATCAACAGCTGTCTAAAGGGTACCATCAAAATAATCATACTGATATTATATAAAAAAAGTAAAAATTTTCAAAGCAAATGTGTCATATTACACATTCATCTGATCTGATATCTGATCTTATGGCTGTTTGAGAAAAAAATAATTAATATTGTTATTATTATTACTTATAAGTGGTATTTGTCCGCTTTAAGTAAAGTAACATGGCAAAGTAAAATGGCAAGATATGAGACTTATAATGCATTATAATTATGAGAAATATAATCCATTGTAACTTAAGTGGATGCATCGTGTTCATTGTGTGTTATAAATTATCATACTCTTAAAAGATATAACCACAAATAAGTAAAAATTATAACACATTAAAACTGTTCTTATGAATATTCATGAGATGAAACAACATATTATAAAGTTATTTATAATGCATTATGCATTCATTATAATGCCTTAAGAATACCCTTATAATGTATTATAAATACGGGCTTCATAGAAAGTGTTACCAAATATTTTATATGATCATTAGCTCAATATATAAAATAAGTCAATACCAAATAAGAGACAAATAAGTCTCTACCATGACAGAAAAAAACAACAACAACAAGTTGTGCGTGTGTGTGTGTGTGTGTGTGTGTGTGTGTGCTGGTATATATGGTTTACGAGGACACAAATGTGTATAATGACATGGGCACTACAACGTAAACATGGTTTATGAGGACACTTCCTGTGTCAACAACAAAACGTGTGTGCGTGTTTGTGTGTGTACTGGTATATATGGTTTACGAGGACACAAATGTGTATAATGGCATGGGTACTACAATGTAAACATGATTTATGAGGACACTTCCTGTGTCCCCGTAAAACAAAAGGCTTAAAAAACACACTAAATGGTGTTTTATGAAATTCAAAAATTACCAGTAGTTTCCTGTAAGGGGTAGGTTTAGGTGTAGGGTTGGTGTAGGGCAATAGAAAATACGGTTTGTACATTATAAAAACCATTAAGCCTATGGAGAGTCCCTGTAAACTACAAATTCAAGTATGTATGTGTGTGTGTGTGTGTGTTTCAGATGGGCTGATTTGCTCTCTGTGAGTGTTTTTGTCCTTGTAGGGAGCACTTCACATAGAAAGAACCCATTCACAAACACACACTCATGCCTACTGAACACTAGCACCCATTCAACACTTGCTCACTTTAACTCATTCCAGCCACCAGAGGGCAACATCTGCTACTGTTGATGCTTTCTGAAAACACTACACTACTCTTAGATGAACGGAGAATATTCCTACAGCACTAAATTATCCAGGATATTAGCACAGCGAATTGTTGCTTCAGCAACCAATGTTACATTGCTCAGAAGCTACTCTTTAACAGCTTAAAAGACAAAATAGAGCTCCTAGTAATGTACAATTTGAATATAAACTTAGATTTCTCTTAAAGGAAATATAAATGAGGCACTTACTGACATAAGAATATTTTGAGATTTAAAACTACAAAATAAATGTGGATAGCATAGCTCAGATCATTTGGTCTCGATGGAATTTGATTTTTACTTGCATTAAAAAAAAAAAAAAAAAAATCTGTTATCCCTAAGCTATAGATATTTGTATCAGTTACAAAACCTCTTAAAAAGTAAACTCTGTAAGGATAAATGTTGAGCTGGTTGAACCTTAACTGTTCTCATTTCAGCAGTGGCACTGCTGTAAGGTTTTGGACCCAGCGAGGGCGTTGTCACATCTCCCACAAATCCATGCTCTGTGCTGTATCCCATCACCCGTGCTTCGACCTTGGATGTAAATTTGGCCAAGGGAAGTGACTGCTGCCTCAGGTACTGCAGTGGGTTTGAGGAAGCACAAAAAGAAAAGGGGATGTCTGGGGAGACTGGGAGGGAGGAGTGACTAGTGGGGTCAGCTGACACACTCCTCTCCAGCAGCTTGGGGAGTTTGAGGCGCTCAATAATGGCCTCACTGATGGTGAAACGCTGGGTATAACGCTGCAGCACAGAAGCTGCTTCCTCTGGTGTGCGGGCATTCCGGTATGCTTCATGCAGCTCCTGTTCACGACGCTCCCTAGTGGACAAAGAGAAACAGTATAGAAATGACACTAAAAATATATTATTGTCTCATGAATTGAGATCCTCCACTTTTGTCAGTAATAGTATGTTACAGTACACCAAATTACTGACTGTAAAGGTACTGACAGAAATGGCACTGAAAGTAACACTACTGACTGTAATACCATTTACAATAACACCACCAACAGAAATATCAGTTACAGTAACATTACTGACTATAAAGTCACTGACAGAAACTATTAACACTACTGACAGTAATAGCACTTACAGTAATACCCCTGACAGTAACACAGCCGACAGAAAAATTACAGCATCACCACTGACTGTAGCGGCACTCACAATAACAGCACTAACAGTAATACCACTTACAGCAACATCACTGACAGTAACACCATTAACAGTAACACCTTTTTGCAGTAACAGCACTTACAGTAACTGCAACAGTAACAGTAACACCACCAACAGTAACATCACAGACACTAACAGGACTGACAACTGTACTTTTAGTATAAGGTTCTCTACGGTAGTATTCAGTTCCATTGCATACATAGGTGAAACATATAGTCATTGTCTTCGTGTCAAACAAAGCTTGCTGTTGTATATACAGTATTAGACAACAGAACATGATGTCAGAAGTATAAAACATTCTGTGATAAGCTTGTACGTAATTAGCTGTTAAGTTAGGTTAGGGTTAGGGTTAGGTTAGGTTAGGGTAGAATGACTGGCTGAAATGGGTAAAATGTTTTGAAAGGTTTCATATTGCATCAGGCTTGGAGATACACCCAGATAAAAATCAAGTCAATGGCCTGATTTACATGATGAAGGCTGAAGTCATACTAACATCTCTGCACTGAAGCCGCCAAGAAGCAAGTGAGTACAGAACTGTAATGAGGCTAAATAGGCTAAATATTTCACTTCGTAGCTTGCAGAAACATGGTTTTTGGAGAGGGCTAAATTTATTCTGCAACAACAAGCAGTGGGCGACTCTGCAGATCGCTTCATAATGGATTCTCATTGTCTAGCTAATCATTCTGGATACAGAGATTTGCATGATGAGATGGTGAAAAAATGGGACATTTAGTGCAAGAGTGTGCAAAACAAAGAAAGTAGATGAGGTGAATGCTACCACACTACCTGAGGGTACAAATGATGACATTGCATTCCTTGACACATTGATAGCTAATGTGGCAGGAGGTCTATGGATGACTGGATGACAATGTTCAATATAAACAGTATAGACAGCTCAATATAGTTCAATATGGTGTGGATGTACATTGTATAACCAGGGCCAGTTCAACAGACTGAAACTTCCAGAATGAATCCTTCAGGGGCCAGGAGCAAAGTCATTAAAGTTAAACGGGACATTCACAGTGACCCTTATGAAGAAGAGTATACTGTATGTACAGGCAGGGGCATTTGCAGGTGTACGGCTGTATGTACTGTGCATACCATGAGTGCTCTGACTGACCTGAGAA
This sequence comes from Spinibarbus caldwelli, assembly GCA_039654775.1. Taxonomy (NCBI): domain Eukaryota; kingdom Metazoa; phylum Chordata; class Actinopteri; order Cypriniformes; family Cyprinidae; genus Spinibarbus; species Spinibarbus caldwelli. The sequence continues at coordinate 26,805,721 of CM077247.1, read as the reverse complement.
ACATTTTCCCTGCGAATATTTCAGCAGTTATTTGTGTTCTGTATTTCTGTCAAATGAAGCAGTGATGCCAATCATTTGTGATTTAATCATTATTTTGAGTACAGTTCTCTATTTTTGTTGAAGTGGCCGAATGTGTTTGGACTGTTCTCTTTATATAGCTTTCCCCTGGCCATTGGTCTGAAATAACAGGGGCCTGAGGCAAAAATGCCACCAAACTGGAAATGCAGCATTGCACATTATAACCAATCACATGATTCTGTTGAGATTATGAATGCAATGGCCAATCAGAGGCGTTCAGATTAGACATTGGCGAAACGCCGGAGTTTTGTTCATTCCGCATGTTTGCTGACTGAATTCTAGACTCTTGTGAATTCTCTCATCATAAATAAAGTGCAGATGTACGTACAATGTAAGTAAGAGATTCATTTCACAGTGTAGACAGCTTCATTGATAATAACGGGAGTTCTTTGAGAGTGTTTAAACTCACGCTATATAATGTATTCGCTGTTTGAATAACTAAGGAAATTAAATAAAATAATGAAATAATTAGTAACTTACCATGTTATTATTAAACTGTGATCACGTTAAATATAAATTCTGTCATATTAAAAAAAATGATGACATGACACCCATATCTTGTACTTGCCGAAAAAGACGGGTTTATGATACACGTAATTAATAGATTACACAAACATTAGGCTACTTTTAGCCTTAGACCCTGGAGTTGGTTCACCCTCTGCCTATGCTGAATCATCTGAAGCAGGTTCTCAGTCAGTAAAACAATCAATAACATGTCTCTGCATACCCTCAGATGAAATCCTGCAGGTGCCCCTGTGTACAGGTCATTTATATCGTTGAGGGATTACACATAATGTTGCTAAACCGACCAGCAGCCACTGCACCTCAGCTGGTGGCCAGACTTGATGTTGTCAGTTTGGAGGTCCAAAATTCTTTAGTCGCATGGGCAAAATGGAGAGTGAGTAGAGTGCAACATTTTGCTAATGTCAGGGGCAAAACCTTTTTCTCTGTAAGTTCCCAGGCACATTTCACTCCCTCTTGTGCCAAAGGTGAAGGAAGAATTAAAGCGAATGGAACAGCATGGGCTTATTACAAAGGTGGAAAAGCCAACTAAATAATGTGCACCCATGTTGGTGTTGCCAAAATCTATGGGCAAGGCGAGAATTTGCACAGATCTCGCTGAGTTAAATCACATCCTCTCCCTTCTGTGGAAAAAAAACTTCAGGACAGCTTGCCAGAGCCAATGTGTTTTCTGAGTTCCACGCTAATGCAGGCTTCTGGCAGATTATGCTTTCAAAAGAATACTCACCGCCTTCATAACTTAATCACTTATAACTGTTTATGCACTTCCAAAAGCACATGTCAAAGATTCTTGAGGGGCTGGAAAGGCATTCTTTGTCAGATGGACAACATGCTCAACTGGGGGACCACATAGGGCACTCTCACAACTTCAGAAGGCTGGGGTCACCCTCAATGACAAATGAGAGCTCTCTAAAAAGAAAATCAAGTTTCTGGTACAAATCACTGAGGCAAAAGGAGTGTGGGCAGACCCAGACAAGGTGGCAGTAGTGAAGGCCATGAAGGAACCCTGTAATGGCAGTGACATAAAATGTTTCTGTTGGCGATATGAGATAGGTTGGAGGCTGTTCTCCTTCAGATGCAACAAAACAAAATATGGAAACCTATGGTATATGCCTTAAGAGCTCTAAGTAACACGGTCCAGCGATACGTTCAAATAGAAATGGAGGCACTGGCCTGCACATGTGCCTAAGAGAGGTTTGATGAGTTCCTCATTGGGAAAAGTTTTCACATCGAAACATAACATAAACCTCTGGCTTCTCTGCTTAGAAAAAAACTGAATGAATCCCTCCACGCATACAGCATCTTATAAGGAGGATTAGATCTTCTCCAGGATATCTAAATGACTTTGATTATAGCTAGAGATACACTGGACAAACACTGAGTGACCAATGGGGCAGAATAATCCCCACTGGTTGTTGAAGGTTTTGGGCAGTTTGGGCCATTTGTCTAAATCAGTAATAATAATAACATCACTAACAGTAAGACCATTGCAGTAATGTCACTGGAAGAAACTCCAATGACATCAACTGCATTCACAGTAAACCACTTACATTAACACCAATTAACAAAACATCACTTAATTTAATGCCACTGACAGTCGCACCACTGACAGTAACAGCACTTACAGTAACACCACTGACAATAAAACCACTTACTGTCACATTACTGACAATAACAGCACTGACAGTTACACCACAGTTACACTGACAGTAATGCCACTGACAGGCCGGCAATGTTGTGATTATGGCTGAATCACTATTGTTCTGAAATTCAGTAATAAGAATTTTTGATTTTGCTAATAAGAATGTGATTTTGCTTGACCCAGTGACACTTGTACTGTTGAGCTGTAAGAAAAAGTGTAATAACAAAAGTTGAAAGGGTAGGTAGAAATGGCAGACATACTTCTCCTCCACTATTTCTCTGTATGTTTTGATACTTTTCCTACTCTGTGACCTTCCATCTCCACTCAACAATCTCTCCATCATCTTTCTCTCCTCTTCTTTCTTGATCAGATCCTGAGACACACTCCTTCTGCGACTCTTCCATTTAGCCAAGTCCTGACACACAAACATAACATTACAGACACATTCTGAGCCATGTGTTGGTGTTAATAGGAATCAGTACAAGTAGTGAAATACACTTACATCCTGCCAATGGTCTTCTTCCTCTTTCAGCTTGTTGTACTGGTTGTGCATGAGCTCATGTCGAACTTGACTATGTGGCAGCAACATAGAATCTTCTTCACTTCTCATGTCAATCATGCTCACACTCCTGTTATAGAGAGATTTAAGCTAATTGAATTACTGGTAATTTATAAAATGTAATCAACTAGTTAACAACAGTCAACTCTGAAGGGCAAGTGCAATTATTATTAAGAAACCAGTTAAAAAGCACGGCCAGTGAGTCAAAGTGAGCATTTATAAATAGGTACTGTAGGTTGTGCTGTCCATAAGCCATGCATCAAGAGAAAGAAGGCCAAAAGTGTACATGTGGTGGAAGACACTTTGAAACAACCACCAAACTGATATTATCTAACAACACATTTTCATTATATAAGAATATACTGTTTAGTTTTAATTTCTTAAATATACAGTACGTAGCATATTCAAGTATAACTCCATCTTTCAGGTGCAAGTGCTTTAGCAAACATAAGTATCAAAAAGTCACAAGTTTAAGTGTATTTTTACCTTTTAAATAACTAACTACATTGTATTAGCATCCCAGTAAACGTACTCGGTTACTTTCGTAACCTCGGTTCCCTTAGATATGGGAACGAGAACTGCGTCGTAAGATGCTTGTATGGGAAAAACTCCTTTTTTCCTCTTCAACTGAAGCCTTTTCAGTCACGCAGTGAAATTGCACGTCCATTGGTTCGTGCAGTGCTATAAAAACGAACCAATGGCTCGGTGGCGGCGACGAGCGAGCCTATGGCTGAGCAGCCCGCCATAGCCCGCCAAAACGGGTGGGGACTGTGGCTATATAAGCGGCCACTTCGCCGCCACATCTCAGATGTCTTCAAATGAAACGACTGAGGCGTGCAGCTCATAGCACGGCCAGGAACGCAGTACTTGTTCCCATATCTAAGGGAACAGAGGTTACGAAAGTAACCGAGTACATTCCCTGTCGATATTTTCACTCGTACTGCATCGTAAGACGCTTGTATGGGAACCAGTACAATCACGCCGTGCTATGAAGGGAAACGACTCAAAACCAAGACTCCCATGGAACAAGATCCAGGGGAGTCAATGGAATACACCAAGCACAGGCTGAGCCATCAGGGTCATCCGTGGCCTGGGTGTTGTCCCCTATAGTTTATACCTGGTATCCATACAATATGGATCGTCCAGGTGAAGGAGGGACTTGAATAATGCTGGTCAAGTGAACCCATAAGATTGCTAAACTACCCGGAGGCGGCAAACTAAGCAGAAAGGACTCTGGCCTGTAAGGCAGGGACGTCCAGGTTGTAAAACCTTACAAATGTGGATGGCGAGGACCAGCCGGTCGCCTCACAAATTTCCGAAATGGACACCCCACTGGACCATGCCCAGGAAGAGGCAATGCCTCTGGTGGAATGGGCTCTGACTCCAATAGGGCACTGCAAGCCCAAGGAGGAGTATGCTAGGGTGATAGCATCCACTAACCACCTGGAAATTCTTTGCTTCGTAACAGGGCGACCTTTAGCGTGGTTACCGATGCTGACAAAAAGCTGTTCTGATCTCCTGTATGAGGCAGAACGCTCAATGTACACCCTCAGGGCCCTGACGGGGCAGAGCACGGATAATTCCTGGTCATCTGTCGAAGGGGAAAGCGCGGAAAGCACTATGACCTGGGCTCTGAACGGAGTGCAGAGCACCTTAGGTACATAACCCAGCCTTGGTTTCAGGACGACCTTGGAGTCGTTAGGCCCGAATTCCAGGCAAACTGGGTTAATGGAAAGGGCCTGTAGGTCTCCTACTCGCTTAACCGACGCCAGCGCTAACAGCAGGGGGGTTTTAAACGAGAGTGATCTGAGGCTCGTGGTTTGCAATGGTTCAAACGGGGGGCCTTTCAAGGCCCTTAGTACGGTTGGTAAGTCCCAAGGTGGAACTGTACGAGGACGCGGAGGGTTAATTCTCCTGGCGCCTCGTATAAACTGGACCACCGCACTATTCCTGCCCACTGATCGGCCAGCAATAGGGGCATGGAAAGGCGCTATGGCTCCCGCGTAAACTTTGATGATGGATGAGGAACGCTGTTTATCCAGCATCTCCTACAGAAACGAAAGAACCACTGATACATCAGAGGTAACCGGGTCTAAGTCACAGTCTTGACACCAAGCTGAGAAAATAGACCATTTCAGAGCATAGAGGCGTCTGGTAGACAGGGCTCTAGCTTCTGCCATAGTGTTTAAGACACGATCTGGGAGGTCGAAAGGCTCCCGTTGAGCGGCCACACATGCAGGGCCCATAACTCGGGCCGTGGATGCCACAGCGTGCCGTTCGCTTGAGAGAGAAGGTCCCGTCTCAAGGGAATGGGCCACGGGGCTGCTTCGAGCAGCTGGAATAACTCTGACACCCACGGCTGGTTCCTCCAGAAGGGGGCTATTAGAAGAAGCTTGTGCCATTGTTCCCTGACTCATCTGAGTACCTGCGGTAGCAGAGCGATTGGAGAGAACGCATAGAGTGGGAGGCTGGGCCACTTGTGGGCCAGGGCATCCGTGCTCTTCGTGAAAAAGGTTGGGCAATGAGAGTTGTCTTCGGGGGCGAAGAGGTCTACTCGAGCTCTGCCAAAGACTTCCCAGATTTTTTGAACCCGCGAGTGGGTGGAGCGTCCATTCTTCTGAGGAGACGCTGTTCCTCGACAACATGTCCACTCCTTGGTTCATTTTGCCCGGCACATGCGTCGCCTTCAGTGAGCGCAGATTGGTCTGAGCCCAAACAAGAAGGTCGTTCGCCAGCGTGCAGAGGCGCTTCGAGACGAGGCCACCCTGGTGATTTATGTATGACACCACGGACCTGCTGTCTGAGCATATTAGCACATGGTCTCTCCTTATGTCCGGCAGGAAGAATTGACAGGCACGGCACACTGCTAGCATCTCTAGGCAGTTGATGTGCGGACCCAACTCTTCTTTGGACCAAAGACCGAAGGTTGGTTTGCCTTCGCACAGCGCTCCCCAACCCTTGTTGGAAGCGTCTGTCATGACAACCTTCCTTCTGTGCGCCGTGTCTAAGATCACACCCTGAGCAGTCCCTTCCTTGAAGGAGGCCGCGCGCTGCTGAATAGTCATGGCTCGTTCCGCTGAGACAGTTGCTGTCATCTGCACTGAGTAGATAACTGTCCCCAGGAATGACACTCGTTGGCTGAGTGACAGAATGCTCTTGGCAAAGTTGACCCTGAGCCCCAGGCAATCTAAGTGGCTGAGGAGGAGGGTCTTGTGCGATGTTGAAACTGCCTCTGACTGGGCCAGAATGAGCCAGTCGTCGAGGTAGTTGAGGATGCGGATTCCCATCTGTTGCAGAGGGGAGAGAGCCGCATCCATGCATCGCGTAAAAGTGCGGGGAGCCAGGGACAGCCCAAACGGAAGGACCCTGTATTGATATGCCACCCCCTCGAATGCGAATCTCAAGAATCGTCTGTGATAGGGGGCTACCTGGATGTGAAAGTATGCGTCTTTCAGATCCAGTGACATGAACCAGTCCCCTGGGCATATTTGTGAGAGGATCTGCTTCAATGTGATCATCCTGAACAAACTTTTTACCAGGGCTTGATTCAGGAGTCTGAGATCTAGAATAGGTCGCAGGCCGCCGTCTTTTTTGGGGACGAGGAAGTAGCGGCTGTAGAAGCCTGACTCGCTCTGGGCTGGAGGAACGACTTCTATGGCTCCCTTTACCAGCAGATTCATCACCTCTGCGCGCAGGACTTGAGCATCCTCGCTGCGCACTGTGGTGGCGACCACACCGCGGAAGTGTGGTGGTCTTCGAGTGAATTGGAGTGAATAACCTCGTCTTATTGTAGCCATACCCATTCTGACACACCGGGGATGGCCTGCCAGGCCTTGGCCCGTGTGTTAAGAGGCTGAATAGGCTCTAAAGACTGGCTGCATAAGGACAGGACGCTTATGGTAGGCAGAAGAGGATATTTGCTCTCTTTTTGAAAATGTATGTGTTTTATTTTGTCCGCTATCAAAGCGGTTGGACGCCCGGGCGCTAGAGTGGGCCCGTGGGGAACCAATAATACACTTCCCTCTGCACCCAGCGCTGAGCGGGGTGACAAGAGGCACATTAGAGGCTGCTTGTGGGGTGGTCCGGCGGTAGCGAGACTCGGGCCCGTCCTCTTCCTGCCTGGCTGATCAGGAGGACTTCTGAGGCGCCGGATCCAAGGCGATCTCGGGCCGGGGCCCTTGGCACTTCGGGAAGGGGTAGTGTCTTGCCAAGCGGGAACACCCTCTATCCTGCCGATCCTTAGGAGGTCGGGGACATTTGCTCCCCACAATGTACCACAAACAAGAACACACACACACACACACACACTTTTAGACAGTCTTTAGTCAAACTCATTTTAAACAAGCACATACAATAACAGCTAGAAGAACTGAGTGAGGCCAGTTTCAAAAAGATTTACTGATTGGGCCATAATTAATCTTTCTCTCTGTGTGTGTGTGTGTGTGTGTGTTTTAATTATTTGTGTGTTAATTAATTTTGCTACAGTTATTACTGTCAGCCGATATAAATAATTGTAATTAATCATAATTAATTGTAATTATTTATATACAATTCCCTTTTGAGCTCATTTGCTACAATAAAAACTGAAAGCTTATCTCCAACATTATTCTTTCAGGTGTACTGAAATTATCACATACTGATAAAAAAAAAATAAAATAAAAAATGTAGAGCCTGAATGCACTGTAAGTTGCTTTGGATAAAAGCGTTTGCTAAATGCATAAATGTAAATGTAATTCTTTGACAAATATAGTTACAGTCCAACTTAATCTCTTGTTACAGTCCAACTTCATCTTTTTTTTTTTTTTCAGTTTCCTTTAGTCTCTTCTGCTGGATGGATTTACGGCAAACTCAAGCCATATTTACATTTATGAGAGATACTCTAGGCTTTATAATTGGTTTGTTTTTTGAGTGGCCTGTGTTTTCAGTGTCTGTGTGTTTCTTGTGGTGAGACCGCAGGCCATACTTTCACTGACACACATCTCAACACTTTAAGAGCTGAGCTGGGGTTTTAGTGTTGGCCTGCTCTCTCTCTTTTATGTTTTCCTTCCTGTTATTCTTTTTCCTCTTCTTTAAGAGGCCTTATGACATTTTGATAAGTGCAATAAGTGGTGAATTTGATGAGTCTGTGCAATATGGGTTAGACATACCCCATAGTAATACGGTTTGATAAACAATGAAATTGTAACAAGGCTGTTCTATTATGCCCTCTTCTGTTTATATATGTATATTTCACAGTTATATGGTCCCTTCAACAAGGTACACAGAATGTTAGCCAACTTAACACATATGGAGAATTGTATGGTAACTGCTACAGTCCATAGAAAATGGATTTTCTTTGGCACCTTACCATTATTCTTCCAAATTATCTAAAAGCTGATTTTTTTAAACCATTTTTTAGCCATAGTGTAACGGGGCTGATGAGACGTGAGACGTGCGGATCCATATGCAGGCTTTTATTTAAAGGCATAGTCAGAAGACAAGCAAGGTTCAGGCAATGGCAAACAGGTATAACACAGGCAAGACACAGAGTAATCCTAGAACAAGCGTGGGTCGATGATCGGCGAACAGTATCCAACAGGGCAAGGCAGAGAGAGTAAATCCAGGTACACAGCAATAACCCAAACGAGGTGCAAACAGAGTCCGAACGGCAAGGCAAGGGTTAATCCAGGAAACACGGGCTAGAATCAAAACACGGGAAAACAGGCAAGGCAAGGCAAGGCAAGGCAAGGCAAGGCAAGGCAAGGCAAGGCAAGGCAAGGCAAGGCAAGGCTAAGACAACTAAGTAGGCTCCATAGAGTAGCTATCGCTAGAAGAGGGATATGTGCGTACAATACTCAGCCCTCTGACTGAGGAAGTCCATGGCTTAAGTAGTGTGTGTGATTGTGTGATGGGTATCAGGTGTGAGCATGTGATTAGGGAAATGGCTGCTGGGAAATGAAGTCCGGGGTAATGTGTGACAGTCTGTGTGGTGTGAGAGTCAATGTGATGACTGAGCGACCTCTGGTGGTGAACAAATGGAAGTCCATGGACCAGATTCATGACACATAGACACTTTTGGGATGTTACTGTGACAGGGAGCAACAAAGACATCAGCCAACAACAAAAAAAAAAAAAAAAGAGTACTTTTTTTATTTATTTATTTATTTATTGGAAAGATTTCTTCAAAAAGATTGCATAGACATTTAGTATCCAGAAATATATCTATATATAATATCTACTAACGTTTATAATTTTTCATGAAATAATGTATTTTATATTGAAAATAAGTAGTATCATAAAAAGTAACATTAAGTATTAGAGTGGTCAGACCCACCACTTAAAGTTTTTACCAACTTGAACCAATTAGGCATTACCACAGACTTCAAATGAATCTGAGGACAAAATGTAAAATAATTTTAACACCTATTTTATTATATAAATAAATTAAAACACACACAAATGTGAGCCAAAATCATCACAATTAGAAGAACCAAAGAACCAAAGACTACTTCAGTCTGTGTGCATTGAATTTATTTAATACACGAGTTTCACAATTTGAATTACTGAAATAAATGAACTTTTCCACGACATTCTAATTTATTGAGATGCACCTGTATATGGGGACATTATCTTTACTAGAATATCAAAGAACAGAGTTCTCAATATCAGACATTGAGTTCCTCAGTTAAGTTTAATACTTCTGTTTTTAATAACCACTAATTTAATTAACTTAATTATCTCAAAATGAACCACCTCTGTCATATTGTGTTTGTGTTATTTTGTCCACCTCCTGTAGGACTGCAATTTTACTTATTCCTGACAACGCCGAGCTCACAAAGCAAAACCCTCAGTGTTAAATTAACACTGATCAGTGTTTATATAATCCACACTCAGTGTTAAAAAATTAACACTGAAGCGGTGTTACATTTAATGAGATAATTACTTGATTAATTGGGTGATGACTGAACATTAGTGATGAACACCTGCTGTTAACAAGCAGAACCACTGAAAGAAAGAGAAACGAGAACTGAAAAAAAAAGAGACAAGATGAGCAGAAATACAAGAACTACAACTGACTTCAGCCACAGCCATAGAGGAAATCAACACAAGATAAAATAAGACATTAAATCTCTCAAGATCTTGGCAGAGGATGATTAAACAACTCCACAAACAGCATTACCAGCTTCACACATTACTAACCAGATTGACTTTAGATGTTGATGTATTAGTTTTGTTTGAAGTTAGCATTGTCGAGGTCAGTGTTTGCTTTAGCTGGGCTATTGACCCTTGACTTTGAAACATTAGAATTTCTTTGGTTGTCCTAACTGTGTGTTTGTTTAGACATGTTTGTTATGGCAAATTGTAAGATTTTTATAATGCATTATCTTCTTGTCGATCCACCTGTTCACATTTACAACTGTGTGTTTGCAGCGTCAAAACATGGGTTAATGTTCACATTTGGAAAATCTTCCATCATTGATCAGCAGGAGGCGCTTTCACCAAAGAGTATACTGTAGAAGACCAAGAGGCGAAACGCTGATGCGTTTTGGGTAACAGCCACTAGGTGGTGCTTCGGTAGCGCGACCGCCATTTTGGACTGAAAACTCCAACTAGACAACAACACCGATACACAGAAATAGACCAAATAACAACGAAAGAGAAGTTAAAGTGGAATAAAAGAACGCAAAGTTGGCCAATCCACTGCAAAAACTATCAGTGTGACAGTAAAAATCTTGCCTTTCATTATTTTTTCAAAGACCCTGACAGGTGAATATTCACAAAAGTGTAAAATATATTGTGTGTTTTGAAGTGGGACGTAGCGCTGTCTTGGTCTGCTAACTTTAACTGTTTTTAGTAAACTTAATTCCTTTTAGGAACTGCAGGTCCTAGCCCTAGAAACCATAATAATGATTTATATGGATGACACTAAGTTATAATGAGCTTAAGCAACTTTACACATTTACAATTACTTACTATATTATTATTTACTATTACTCCACTAGGTCTGAAATATATATTGTACGTTTTAATCCCCTGGAGCACACTACAAACATGATGGTTTAGAACATGATGCATTGCTGTGTCTGTCATAATTAAATAATTAAACAATTTTGGAGAAAGTGGCTGTACATGCATTTTAGTTTAGTTTTTTTTTTTTTTTTTACATAAAGTTTTTTTTTTTTTTTTTTTTTTAACAGTCTTCCTTTAACGGACATTAATATAAGACAATACTGCAAAAACAGTTTACTGTCAAGCTGTTATATTCCTGTAACATATTTATTGTCCAACATTCCTAATTTTTCTGTCATTAATTTAATTAATTTCATATGTTGGTATTAATTCAGTGTTTATAATGCTAACACTTGAACTTGAAATATTTTCAGCCGAAACTGACATGGTTTCTAGAGAGCAAAATTTTTTGTGAAAAAAAGAAGACTTTAAAATAAAGTCTGTAAAATAAACTGTTAAAAGGATTTGATGATCACTAGTCTAGTTCAGGCTGTATTTCAGCTTTAATGCACGGTTTTTTAAACAAATCCGCTGATATTTGCCATAGCGACAGCTAGAATCTAGTGGATTGCCGAATCGCTTTCACCCCAAAATATTGGTGGGTTTTGTTAAATGTGAGCCAAAATCATCACAATTAAAAGAACCAAAGACTTAAACTACTTCAGTCTGTGTGCATTGAATTTATTTAATACACAAGTTTCACAATTTGAGTTGAGTTAGTGAAATAAATGAACTTTTCCACGGCATTCTAATTCATTGAGATGCACCTGTATATATATATATATATATATATATATATAATAAATATTTAATTAGTAGTCTAATTAATTAATTTAGTTTAATCGCAAAACAATCGTTAATTTTTGTAAGGGAAGTTGTAAAAGTAAGTTAGCCAGCTTACAACCTTTCACAGCTACAGTAATGTATTTTGTCAACTTATTTAGTTATTAGCTAATAATATCCAAAAAAAAAAAAAAAAAAAAAACTAAGGAATTTTACAGATTTTTCCTAGATTATTACAATGAAAGCACTAAATATTCTACAGAGAAACACTGTTATTTTACAAATCATTACAATCAAAAACCTTCAATAAAGTGTCAAAGCATGCTTAAGATCGAAAATTAACAGTTTTTTTTTGGAAGACAAAATACAAAGTCTGAACAAATGCCATATGAAATTAAACTTTTACATTTTTTACATTTACTTTTTTTTTTTTTTTAAGAAATAAAGCACAATTACATTTAAAACTCTGTACTGATGAGGAACATAGAACAGTTTCATCAAAATGTTGAATTAAATATATTCAACTTAAAGGACAAGTTCACCAGAATAAATATTTCCTGATAATGTACTCACCCCCATGTAATCCAAGATGTTCATGTCTTTCTTTACTCAGTCAAAAAGAAATTAAAGTTTTTGAGGAAAACATTCCAGGATTTTTCTCCATATAGTAGACTTCAGCGGGAGCCAACTGGAACGTTTTCCTCAAAAACCTTAATTTCTTTTCGACAGAAAAAAAGAAAGACATGAACATCTTGGATGACATGGGGGTGAATAAATTATCAGCAAATTTTTATTCTGGAATTGAACTAGTCCTTTAAAACTGAAGAAATACAAAACCGATATATCTACATGATTGTCAAGATTCATTCGAAAGCAATTTTATTATTCAGATGTAAATTTACATTATCAATGAATTCTTCATAAACATTTCTTCAGAGCCCCCAGGAGGAATTGAATAGCTAAGAATTGCATTTCTATTATATCAGTTAGGGTTACTCTCATGATGAGGTCTTAATTTTAATATTCTACTGACTCCTGTGGGCTCCATATACAGTGGTATCCAAAATTATTAGAACACTAGTATTTTCACCAACTAAAAAATGGTTCTAAGTCAGTTATTTCTATCTTTTGCTGTAGTGTTTCAGTAGGAAATATCAGTTTACATTTCCAAACATTCATTTTGCCATTAATTGTAATAATCCAGTGAGATTTTTGTTTGCTCCACACAGAGATCTGATATGATCATGATCCAGTCTGTCTGGAATGACATGAAGAAACAGAACAAACTGAGACAGACTAAAGAACCCTACCTGCAAAGCTACCTGAAAAACTATGCACAAGTGCATCTAGGGCAAACGCTGCTTTAAACGCAAAGGATGGTCACACTAAATGTTGATTTAATTTAGTTAATATAAGTTAATTGATAAAGAAAATTTATTTATGACATTATTTTTGACAGCATCCTCATTTTACAGAATTTTTACACAAGTGACTAAAACTTTTGGCTTTGCAGGTAGGTGTCTTGAAGCATCTTGGAGACTTATTAGGTCAATTGGCAACATGATTGGGTATAAAAAGAGCCTCTCAGAGAGAATGGGACAACATTCCTATTCCTAAACTTGAGCAACTTGTCTCCTCAGTCCCCAGACGTTTGCAGACTGTTATAAAAAGAAAAGGGGATGCCACACAGTGGTAAACATGGCCTTGTCCCAACTTTTTTGAGATGTGTTGATGCCATGAAATGTAAAATTAACTTATTTTTCCCTTAAAATGATACATTTTCTCAGTTTAAACATTTGATATGTCATCTATGTTGTATTCTGAATAAAATATTGAAATTTGAAACTTCCACATCATTGCATTCTGTTTTTATTCACAATTTGTACAGTGTCCCAACGTTTTTGGAATCGGGTTTGTATAAGATCAAAGTAGCAAATTACAAACAATATGCAATAGAACAAAGATAAGTTAAATACATTTTGTGATTTTCTCTTTAGTATTTTGTTGTTTAAATAAAATTATGACCGACTGCAAGTAATGTTAGGCTAAATTATACTGCTGTCACTTTAAGAACAAAATGCACAGATCCAGTATACTGACCATAGATGTAAAAAAAAAATAAATAAATGACGTAGTGTCCGTGACGTCACCCGTAAGTTTCTGAAGAGCATTTTTGAAGCTCAAAGTGCGCGGAGCCAGCCGTCGCCAACTTGGCAGCGCATCACTCCCACTCCCAAAAAGGCGGGATGTGGGTGGAGCTGGTTGCTGAAACACGCCCGCCTAGCGCGACAGTGGTGACAGCAGTGGCAATCCACCTGTCACTCAAATGGCCACGCCCTTAATTATGCAGAAATTTAAGGCTTAATATAATTTAAATGGATGAGTTATAAAAAAATTCACCCACAGTTGTCACGGCAAAATTAGCAACATAGACCAAAACCACTTTTTGTACCAGGCTGTAAAAATACTTTTTTTCTGCTGTAAAGTTGGGCGTTTTAACATGGGGAGTCTATGGGACTGACTCCCTTTTGTAGCCAGCCTCTAGCGGTCAGTTGATGAATTGCAGTTTAAGTCACTTCCGTGTTGGTTTCAAGACAGAGACCGTGAGGTTGCCGCTTGATACTGACACGTCACCGGGTTTCCACCCAAATGTTTATCTTGACACCAGACTATGGAAGGATTTTCAGGACCATTTTCAAATAGAACTGCAAATTGTATTTTCAATTGCGTTTTCCATATGTGGACACATAAATTGTGACATAATCCAAATGCAATTGCAAATCTTGCATTACCGTTTGCATTTTCGCTTTCGCCAATGCACAGTGACTGCTACATTTCAATTGAAAAAGCAAAGTCCATTTGCAACTGTATTTCCTATGTCTTACGAGTTATGAGGCTGTCATATTTAAATAGCAATATTAATTACCACATTTGCTTTTTCACTCTCACTGCGCCGCACATATAACCTGCCAAAACTCAAATGGAATCGTAATTCCTTTTGCATTTGAATTTCCGATGTCTACACTGAAAGCTGTCAATCAATGTGAGGGGGCGGGACTAAACTAGGGGGTGTGTTTGTTTTGGGAGGTGACGTCACTCACAGACGACCGTGCCGAATGCTTTGATCAATGGAGGTAATCGGTAAAGCCTCTGCTAAAGGCAGCTGCCAATCAGTTCGTGCCTGTGTTAATAAACAGACAGTGCAACCTTCTTAGCACAATACATAATTCTGTCTTTTATACCCCAAATGCAGCGATTATCCCCTGCTAACAAAGCCACAAACGGTACGCACAATAGGTCAAAATTCATTATTACCCAAACACTTTTCACCTGTCTCAACATCTCTCACTGTTTACACTCCGATTGATGCAAGTGAGAAAACAGACAGTGCAATTCTACACTTATTACAGTACATTTTATTCGTAAGCAAACAAAACAGTGCCAATCTATATTTATTTACCCATTTTCCACCTTACATTCTATTTTTTTCAACAGTTTTAATCCGTTATGGAGCACGCGACCTGTGGCACCAAAGTGTCACCAAAAAGACTTTATTTTTGTCGTGATCTCTACATAACAAAAGTTGCTTTCTCGTTATCACGACTTCTTTTTCTCGTGATCTCAACGTAACAAAAGTTGTTTTCTAAGTTACACAATTGTGCCAGCAGGTGGCAGTATAGAACTACTGATGGGGAGTTGTATACTGTATCAACTATAGCCTACTGTACGTGTTTGGGACAGAGGACCTTCTTCGTGATCGCTATAATTTATGCAGTTTATTATTGGCATTTAATTAACTTATAAATGTTAAACATTAGTTCAGTGATGTTATACAGTGTTGTAGCCTTATCTTTTGTATTTTCTACATTTCTTTGTAGGAAACCACACACACGCATGCACGCATGCACGCACACCCACATAACAGCATCCCAAGCTTGTAACGCACACGATATCACAGCCTATCCTACATGACTAATAAAAATCACAAACAAATTATTATAATATATTATTACATATAATTTTATTTTAAACAAAGTGAGTAAATTGAATTCAAGTAAGTTGAATCCAAGCATCTTAAGATTTTTTAGAATAGGCTCTGCATTCTTCTGAAGGCGCTACACCTGTGCTTGCGGTGTTGAATGCGTTGTTTTTAGACAATTTAAACATGTTAATTACACAAATAAAATGTTTAGCGTAGCCTAACTCTGGACAAAATCAGCAATGTTTCATTAGCCTTTATTTATTTAATTTATTGTAGACGTTATTTCTAAGTGAAGCAACATTTGCTGAAATGTCCACAAGAAGAGCGCATGGTCATCTGTCGATCATTTACGCTGAGTTTGGTCTTTTAAAAACACTCTCAATTAACACATTAAGCCAGGTTAAGCATTTTAGAATGTCCCTGTCAAGGTTGCATTTGTTACTATAGCAGCAGTAGACTAAATTAAGTCATGATCACGAGAAAACAAGAAAGAAAAAATTATAATATGCTTGGCCGCTTAGAAGAACTTCCGTACTATTACAGATTAAAAGAAAGGAATAAAATGTACTGTAATAAGTGTAGAATTGCACTGTCTGTTTTCTCACTTGCATCAATATCAGAGTGAGAGAAACAGTGAGAGATGTTGAGACAGGTGAAAAGCATTTGGGTAATAGTGAATTTTGACCTATTGTGCGTACTGTTTGTGGCTATGTTAGCAGGGGATAATCGCTGTATTTGGGGTAAAAAAGACAGAATTATGTACTGTGCCAAGAAGGTTGCACTGTCTGTTCGCTAACACAGGCACAAACTGATTGGCAGCTGCCTTTAGCGGAGGCTTTACCGATTACCTCCATTGATCAAAGCATTCGGCACGGCCGTCTGTGAGTGACGTCACCTCCCAAAACAAACACGCCCCCTAGTTTAGTCCCTCCCACTCACATTGATTGACAGCTTTCAGTGTAGACATCGGAAATTCAAATGCAAAAGGAATTGCGATTCCATTTGAGTTTTGGCAGGTTGCAGAGAGAGTGAAAAAGCAAATGTGGTAATTAATATTGCTATTTAAATATGACAGGCTCATAACTCGTAAGACATGGGAAATACAGTTGCAAATGGACTTTGCTTTTTCAGTTGAAATGTGGCAGTCACTGTGCGTTCGTCAAAGAGAAAATGCAAACGGTAATGCAAGATTTGCAATTGCATTTGGATTATGTCACAATTTATGCGTCCACATATGGAAAACGCAATTGAAAATACAATTTGCAATTCTATTTGAAAAAATTCTGGAAAATCCTTCCATACCAGACATTAGCGACTGTGTTTAAGTCAAGTGAATTTTGAGATGCCTATCTGTATTTGACCATTCAAGTGAGGCGCGGTTTTCTGTGTCTATTGTTCTTCACTCATTTCATCATCACCCCTGTCCTGCTCTTTATTCCTCATTCATGCACGCTTCTTTATCAAAGTGTCAATAACTTTAAGTTGTACTGTGCTATGAGGATATATATTGCGCTTCATATCATCAGCACGGCATGGTCATACCGTATATCGCCCAGCCGCTGCCAACAGTATTAGCTCATACTAACAAAACACAGTAACTGGTAGGACATTGAGATATGATATGTAATCGCAATTAGCGTCTCACTTCAATGCGCTGTATCTTGATGTAACTATAAAACATTAGGCTATATATTAATACAGTACCGCAGCTCCCTATAAGCAGAGTACGCAGTTTGCGTAGGGCAACATCTCCCAGGGGGGCACTATCCCAGTTGCTCCAAAAAAATTAAAAAAAAAAAAAAAAAAAAAAACTACTTTCGTTCTGTATTAAAATTAACATATACATAAATAAAAATATAGCCATGAATATATATATATATATATATCATAAAAAATGCATTTTACGGTGAACGCAGGCTAAGCACACGTGACATGCCATTCCCGCATCCACGCGCGCACCCGCTAGCACCTTATGTTTGCGGCAGAATGCAAATGATCATAATTTATGGACAACTATACCCATGAAAAGACATCAGCAATCCGGTGCCGAGAAAATAAAAATAAAAAAGATGAAGCCCGTGCATCACTTTCAGGTAGGCTACATTCATAATCCTATGAAACTTTTTTGGCTGTTGACATTAACAACGCATTTTAATATCTGATGTAATAATGTACTAATGTAATAATTTAACCACCAACAACGCATCTAATACGCATCTAGAGTTTCCCTTACGAAAATTAGCCATGGTTTTACTATGAATAAAACCAAAAATCATGGTTCTTGTAGCCATGGTAACCACAAATTGACCATGGTTTTGTTACTTCAAATAATAGTTTACAAAGAAGTATTAGGATAATATTTTTTTGTGGTTATTAAAACAGAACTAAGCCAACAACAGCCTTTAAAATTACTTAAAATGCATTATATAAAAACAATGATGCAACAATGATTGGTTAAATAATAATTATATGGTTTCATTGAATAACACCGTTAAAATGCATAATGTAATAGAAAATAAACAATTTATGTACATTACATATTATTACAAATGCCTGTAAAGGGCGCCAAAGGCCTGGTAATTACTGCTGTTACACTTACAAGGACGATCAAGTCCTTCTTTGATATTGACCAAACATTTAGGCTAATTCAAATATCCACTTAATCTTTAATTTTTGCCATAGAAATGCTACAGCGTCTATAATTTCTTCAACAAAAATGTGGACATCACAACCCTTAAATAAATTAACCATGGTTCCCTTTCAAGGGAATTTCGAACTGCGTCCTCTAGGGGTCACTATGGGGGGAATGCCATCAGCGTGACCGGTGTCTGAAGCATATATCTAAACACGACAATAACATTGGCCGGCGACAGCCTATGACGTCATTACCTGGCGCCGCCACAGTATAAAGGGGTGCCGGGAAAATACGTCATCCTCTTCTTCGTCTTCACTGACCGTTTGTTTATGCTAGCAGAAGCTAAGTACGACTAGGAGTGCGTGTTCTCTCACCAGAGGCTTTGCTCTGATACACACAGTTTCACACAGCTCGTGGGTTGTGTGTGTGTGTGGTGAAGAGCAAGCGCGTTCAGTCCTGAGGGACTTGAATGCGCTCGTCGCATCCATTGCTTGTTTCTTGTGAGGGATAAGCACGCTCTGATACCCGCAGTTTCACGCGGCTCGCGTGTTGTGTGTGTGGTGAAGAGCAAGCGCATTCAGTCCTGAGGGAGTTGAATGCGCTCGTCGCATCCATTGCTTGTTTCTTGTGAGGGATAAGCACGCTCTGATACCCGCAGTTTCACGCAGCTCGCGGGTTGTGTGTGTGTGTGGTGAAGAGCAAGCGCGTTCAGTCCTGAGGGAGTTGAATGTGCTCGTCGCATCCATTGCTTGTTTCTTGTGAGGGATCTGATACCCGCAGTTTCACGCGGCTCGCGTGTTGTGAAGAGCAAGCGTGTTCGGCTCTCGAGGGAGTTGAATGTACTCTTTGCATTCGTTGCTTATTTCTCGTGAGAAATAGGCATGAATTCAACATACTACACTCACGAGGAGACTGCTTGTGCTCACCGTGATGCATTCGCGGGACTACTGAGAGGGGAGGTGAGTGCTTCACTTTTACCCGAGTTGTATACCTGTGTCTGCATGAGTGTGTTCACCTCTCGCGGGAATAGCGACGCATTCGCGGCGGCGGCGTGTGGGCGGAGCGCGTTTAGCTCCCGTGGGAGTTTAATACATGCTGCGCGTTGCGGGTGCGGTGAGAATTATCTACCCATTGCCCGCGATTAGCGGTTCATGGGCAGAACGTGGAGAGGACCTGACAGGAAATCCCCCCTATCAGTAATTTCCTAAGGTATTTTATAACATGTTCTAACCACATTATACTACACTCCAGGAGCCCTTCTTTCTGCAGGGGTTGTATGACTCTCCGTGCTCAAGTGTTGGCTTGCGAGCCTCCTCGATGCTTGCTGAAGCCACCACCCTCCTGCACTTGCGTTACAGTCTCATGTTGGACCTGCACGGGAGCTGTGGTTGGTGAGTATGATCCATTTAATTTCTCCGCAGCGCTATGTGGGCCTGTTTTTTTTTTTTGTACGCTTTGACTCTAGTCAGAACCTCTCGATCTGTCGACTGATTATGGTGATGGTCTCACCCGTTGGTACTGGATCCAGCCTGGATGATAGCCTTACTTCTTCAGCTTCATGCTTGCTGGATCATGCAGCCAAGTCGCTAGGCTTCTGTGGGAGCCTCTTTGGCCTTCAGGTCCCCAGTATAGCGCTGCAACTCCATCAGTCCTCGCAGTCCTCCATTCAGGCTGAGCCTTTTTCGGAGTGTAATGCTTTGTGATGTGCTCCCTGACGTCCTGGCTGAGTGTTTGCTTTGAGAAGCTGCCCCAGCCAGGACGCACTACTCATGTCTCGCCTCGAGAGGCTTCCTGAGATTTGAGTCATCCACTTAACAAAGCATTACTTACGGCGAATCAGTGAATACGCCCCTCTGTGGAGTGGGCTTGAGTACACTGCTTTCCCGGAGGTACGAGAGTGAGAGGTGTTTCTGCGGAAAGCCTTCCTGAGTGCTTGGCTCTGAGGAACGATAGCTCTCCAGATATGTTTGGTTATTGGGTCCCTGTTGGTCAGGCCTGGCAATGCTTCCCTCACCTTAGAGGGTCACCTATGAACATGCCGCTCCCTTCTGAGCATCTGAGTTTCCTCTCATTCTGAGAATTGAATTCTCCGCTCCCCAGAGCTCTGTGATAGTTTGCTCTCCTTTTTGGTCAAGCTAGCATTGCTCACCTCTCCATAGAGGGTCACCTATGAGCATGCCGCTCCCTTCTGAGGGTCTGAGTTCCCTCTCATTCTGAGAGATGAGTTCTCCGCTCTCCAGAGCTGTCATTCAGCAGCCTCAGGTTGTTTGGCCTCTCTATGCCTCCCTGTTAGGTTGCTATCCTTGTTGGTAGAGCTAGCATTGCTCCCCTCTCCATAGAGGGTCACCTATGAGCATGCCGCTCCCTTCTGAGCGTCTGAGTTCCCTCTCATGCTGAGAGATGAGTTCTCCGCTCTCCAGAGCTGTCATTTAGCAGCCTCAGGTTGTTTGGCCTCTCTATGCCTCCCTGTTAGGTTGCTATTGCTTGTTGGTAGAGCTAGCATTGCTCCCCTCTCCATAGAGGGTCACCTATGAGCATGCCGCTCCCTTCTCAGCGTCTGAGTTCCCTCTCATTCTGAGAGATGAGTTCTCCGCTCTCCAGAGCTGTCATTTAGCAGCCTCAGGTTGTTTGGCCTCTCTATGCCTCCCTGTTAGGTTGCTATCCATGTTGGTAGAGCTAGCATTGCTCCCCTCTCCAAAGAGGGTCACCTATGAGCATGCCGCTCCCTTCTGAGCGTCTGAGTTCCCTCTCGTGCTGAGCGTTAAGTTCTCCGCTCTCCAGTGCTCTGTGACCATATGCTCTCCTTGTTGGTCGAGCTGGCGTTGCTCCCCTCACTATTGAGGGTCACCTATGAGCATGCCGCTCCCTTCTGAGCGTCTGAGTTCCCTCTCATGCTGAGAGTTAGGTTCTCCGCTCTCCAGAGCTATGTTTGTTGGTCTAGCTAGCATTGCTCCCCTCACTATAGAGGGTCACCCATGAGCATGCCGCTCCCTTCTGAGCGTCTGAGTTCCCTCTCGTGGTGAGCGTTAAGTTCTCCGCTCTCCAGTGCTCTGTGACCATATGCTCTCCTTGTTGATCGAGCTGGCGTTGCTCCCCTCACTATTGAGGGTCACCTATGAGCATGCTGCTCCCTTCTGAGCGTCTGAGTTCCCTCTCATGCTGAGAGTTAGGTTCTCCGCTCTCCAGAGCTATGTTTATTGGTTGAGCTAACATTGCTCCCCTCACCATAGAGGGTCACCTATGAGCATGCCGCTCCCTTCGGAGCATCTGAGTTCCCTCTCATGCTGAGAGTTAGGTTCTCCGCTCTCCAGAGCTATGTTTGTTGGTCGCGCTAGCATTGCTCCCCTCACCATAGAGGGTCACCTATGAGCATGCCGCTCCCTTCTGAGCGTCTGAGTTCCCTTTCATGCTGAGAGTTAGGTTCTCCGCTCTCCAGTGCTCTGTGACCATATGCTCTCCTTGTTGGTCGAGCTGGCGTTACTCCTCTCACTATTGAGGGTCACCTGTGAGCATGCCGCTCCCTTCTGAGCGTCTGAGTTCCCTCTCATGCTGAGAGTTATGTTCTCCGCTCTCCAGAGCTATGTTTGTTGGTCGAGCTAGCATTGCTCCTCTCACCATAGAGGGTCACCTATGAGCATGCCGCTCCCTTCTGAGCATCTGAGTTCCCTCTCATGCTGACAGTTGGGTTCTCCGCTCCCCTAGAGCTCTGTCATCAGTAGCCTCAGGTTGTTAGGCCTCTCTATGCCTCCCTGTGGGGTTGCTCTCCTTGTTGGTAGAGCTAGCATTGCTCCCCTCATCATAGAGGGTTACCTATGAGCATGCCGCTCCCTTCTGAGCGTCTGAGTTCCCTCTCATGCTGAGAGTTGGGTTGTTTGCTCCCCCAGAGCTCTGTGACCCTATGTTCTTCAGAGCCCTAGAATGGTGTTTACAATCCATGTTATGGTAAGTACGCACGCTAGTCTCTGTGTACTTTCTGAAAGCCACGTTGTGGTAAGATCGCACACCAAGTGTTTTCCGGTCTTTCTAAAATCCTGTACGGTATGGGTTACGCGCTGTGGCTTCGTGCCCTTTCTTTGAGTCGGTCAGGCCCCGGTTTCACCTTGGGCCCCACTCTATCTATGTATCTCTAGTGATACTGACTTGAAGAGGGTGTTGCTACCAAGGATCTGTTGAGACAGTTCCTTCAGCGAGCTCATGCAGAGCAAGCAGTAGCCCCTGGGTGACAGGCCAAGACCTAGTTACTATCCTAGGCGCTTGGTCGTATCCCCTTAAAGGAATCTCTGCTTCTGATTCCAAGCCTTTGAGCTCTACCCTGGGTCCGGGAGGCCCGGCCCCTAACAGGTAAGTTTTGGGGTATGCAGCTCAGGTTTTTGGCCGAAGGGGATAATGTCACTGACAGCCATTCACCCGTCCCAGGGGCAACTCCCTTAGCCAGGTAGAGTTGGTACTTAGTGCTCACCTTTTGTGCCTGGCTTTGCACTCCCCTCAGCATGGCGGCGTGGGTATTCAGTTCCCCATAGCGATCCCTAGAGGACGCAGTTCGAAGTTCCCTTGAAAGGGAACATCTCAGGTTACATATGTAACCATGGTTCCCTGAGTAGGGAATGAGACACTGCGTCCTCTAGGCTCGGTGCCATGCTTCGGACGAAGAAGTGAATGACGTATTTTCCCGGCGCCCCTTTATACTGTGGCGGCACCAGGTAATGACATCATAGGCTGTCGCCGGCCAATGTTATTGTCGTGTTTAGACATGCTTCAGACACCGGTCACGCTGATGGCGTTCCCCCCATAACGACCCCTAGAGGACGCAGTGTCTCGTTCCCTACTCAGGGAACCATGGTTACATATGTAACCTGAGACGTTTTATCGTAGTAAAACTGCTTAATTTTCTTTTGCGTGATTTCTGAATGCTTGAGACTATAAAATTAATCAGACAACTGTAAATCGCGGCCATAGGTAACTGTCTAGAGCTACAATTGGAATTTTTAAATAATGTAATTTAATTACTATTTATTTATTTATTTACTTTTATATTTTATTAAAGTTCTATTTTGATCCCTATATGCTTTTTCTTTTTTTTTTTTTTACTTCCATAATATTTGACAGACGGGGCACAACAATACAATTCTGCTTAGTGCACCCATTTGGCCAGCAGCGGCCCTGTATTAATAAAAGGTACTTACCTTTTGCAGTTTGCATGCCTGTTAGCTGCTGGTAGAAGTCTGTGTCCATATTCGCGTTTATTTGTTCTCAATCGTCATCCCATAACACCAACTCACTCAAAATATGAATTTAACACACAGACATGTAAAAGCCATTACTAGAGGAGCGACCGAAGCAGACTGCAGAAGCCGAGCAGCAGCGGCACATTGACACTGCTGCAATATTAGTGATGATGGGTCGTTCTTGAACGATTCGTTCATTCGTTCATTCATCGGCTGCATCCGATGACGACATCGATGTTTACACAGACACTGTCACGTGCTTCATAAGGAAGTGCACAGAAGATGTTGTACCGACCAAAACAATCAGAACCTACCCGAATCAGAAACTGTGGATTAACGCTGATGCTCTCAACGCTCGAACCTCTGCCTTTAATTCCGGTAATGCGGATGATTATAAGCAAGCCAGCTATGCCCTTCGCAAAACCATCAAGACCGCAAAACGCCAATGCAAAGAAATTGAAGCACAGTTCCCCACTTCCAACTACAGAGACATGTGGCAAGGACTCCACAACATCACGGACTACAAGGATCGCAAACACCCTGCTACAAACACCTCTACCTCACTTCCTGACGAGCTCAACACCTTCTACGCTCACTTCAAAGTCAGAGGCTCCTCCCACACACAGAGCGTGTGAATATCCGCAAAGCCACAAGTCCAGACGGCATTCCTGGCCGTGTCCTTAAAACATGCGCTCATCAACTAGCTGGAGCCTTTACGGACATTTTTAACCTTTAATCTGTTGTCCCCCAATGTTTCAAAACATCCACCATTGTGCCAATACAAAAGTCACCCAAAGTTTCTTGCTTGAATGACTGGCGCCCTTTTGCTCTGACTCCCATCATCCCATCAGATGGTGGATCAGCATCTAGAGACAACCTCTACAGCCCTGAATGTCAGCGGAGACCATGTCAACTAGATGAGCCCCAGAGACAGATCCCCTGCCAAGACCGCGTCAACTAGACCGCCATCAGGACAAGACCACAAGAACCAGATGAGTCCTCTGCACAATCTGACCTGTATTGCAGCCTGGAATTAAACCACACCATGCTGGTTTCATCTGTCCAGAGGAGAACTGGCCCCCCGACTTAGCCTGGTTTCTCTCAAGTTTTTTTTTTTCTCCATTTCTGTCACCGATGGAGTTCACCACTGTCGCCTTTGGCTTGCTTAGTTGGGGACGCTTGGCTGATTGCACAGACACTATTGTAAGAGAGCTGAACTGGATGATGACATCACTGAATCATCAATGAATTGACTTTAACTGAAAATGACTCTGTTATTGTCCTCTTGCATTATTGACAAACTGTTTTCCTGATTGACACTGTAAAGCTGCTTTGACACAATCTGTACTGTACAAAGTGCTATATAAATAAAAGTGACTTGACTTGGCATCGACCATTTTGAATTTTGTATTAAAATGCTGTATTTTATAAAATGCATGAGTTTTGAGCACCAGTCCATTAGGAAGCAACCTATGGAATTTTGGGCTGGTTCCACCTAATGGTCATAAGATTCAACAAAATTTACAAATATGCTTACAGCTTACAGAATTTGGTTCTTCTTATTCCCTGGGTCCTACAGAATCCAGTGGCATATATTTTTTCGACAGTCTACCATTTTGCCTGTTGGCTATTTTGATTTAGGTAAAAAAACTAACTTTTTCATCATAGACTGTTTGTCCAAACTTCACCAAATTTCACACAGATAATCATCACACCATGCTGACAAAGAGTTATTAAAAGCTTTTTGATTTCTCTAACCATTTTCATAAAACTCATCAATAATAATGCCAAAATAAATGCATTTCTGCAATGCCTTGGCATACTGATGCCAAACTGTGTGTGCCCTTATCACACCAAACTGACCACAGCATATTAATTTGGGAGCAGCTTCACCAATTGGTCAAAAGTAATATGCAATTATGTTACATTACAAGCTTAAAATCAATAACAAATGTCTTCATTTACCTTTTTTTTTCAGTTGACTTGATACTCCCTGCCATTCTTAACATGCTTGCTCCTCATTTTGCCTCTGTTGTACTCAGCCTCTTTGTTGTGCACTTGCCCCCCAACTCCTGTTTTACCAGTGAAAATCTGTTCTTATAAAACAGCACCCACTTTCCTAGAACAGCATTTGGACCTCCCCAGAAAGCAAGTTCCAAATATATGAGCAAAAGGACATTAAGTATTTTTTCCCCTCAGCTCCTCAGTGCTGATCCCAAAACAACACAAGTCTGCTGTCAGAATCAAGCTTTGGTGGTTAGACAAAGCAACAATAAAGCTTCTGAAAGAGACATAAAAGTAAGAGAAGCTGTATTTGTTGTTAAATTGTCAAATGAAAATAAGAACATAAGATCCCACTGGATTGTTATAACAACTACTGTATTTTAATACTTATGTTAAAAAAAAAAAAAAAGGACATGAGTCAAGTGTAAAAAAGAAATTCAAATGACATTTTACTTCCATAATGTGACAATGTTTTTTATGCTACTTTTTTGTGTAAGTGTATTAAGTTCACTAGGAGGGATTTTGGGTGTTTTGTATGTTGGCATGGTGTAGGGAAAGTCTCAGCACCTGGTATCATTTCCTGGAGTCTCATTATTTGACATCTGTAAGTTGCTCTGAATGGGATCCGTGGAATTTCACAGAAAACGGCCCATCCATCGCTCTCCTTTTCCTTCTCCTCCATCTTCTCGTGGTCTGAGTGGTTCTGTTCTAGAGGTTGGGGTTGTACAGAAGGATGGAGGTGGTCTTTGGGAAGGGGGGGTCTAATCTGAGGGTCACTGAGTTGTGTATTAATAGAAATGGGGTCTTTAGGGGAAGAGTCATTTTGAGGAGACACTCTAGAGTATTGCTGTTTAGAGTCAGTATCTATTTGTTGTGACTACATAGTGAACATCACTTCCTGCTACCACTGAGGACAATTCTAACGAAAGGTTTTCTCTCCCACTAAATTACACAAGAAGTGTGACACACCAACAAAAACAACATACATGAGCAAGACAAAACAGGACACCATGTCAAACAAAAA
Organism: Spinibarbus caldwelli; assembly: GCA_039654775.1. Lineage (NCBI taxonomy): Eukaryota > Metazoa > Chordata > Actinopteri > Cypriniformes > Cyprinidae > Spinibarbus > Spinibarbus caldwelli. The sequence goes on along the minus strand of CM077247.1, from coordinate 26,779,278 downwards.
AACATGCAAGACAGAAAAGGGAGATGAAAAGGAAAGTGTTATACAACAGAAAGTAGGGACAAAAAGAAGAAAAAAAAAAACAATTATATTGTGTGGGTTCAGAGTTCAGAATTCACTACTAGCTAGTTTGTGCTGTATACTGCCAACCAATTCTCTCTCTCTCTCTCTCTCTCTCTCTCTCTCTCTCTCTCTCTCTCTCTCTCTCTCTCTCTTTATTTGTATCAGTCCATATTTGGAAACATCAATTATGTCCAAAATTGGATAAATTAATAAAATATATATATACAGTCATGTGAAAAAGTTAGGACACCCTATTTGAATTCCATGGTTTTCCATATCAGGACATCATAAAAATTTATCTAGTCCTTGGCAGATCTTAAATTTTGGAAAATAAAACCTCAGATGAACAACAACACATGACATATTGCACCATGTCATTATTTATTTAACAAAAATAAAGCCAAAATGGAAAAGCCATGTGTGACAATGTTAGGACACCTTTACTGTTAACATAGGAATTAAGAGGGTAAGAAGTAGTCAGGCACTGCTAATCAAATGCCTTTGACTGTGTGCAAAGATGGAAAAGCCATGGGTGACAAAGTTAGGACACCCTATGATTCAGTTGCCTGTGGATCCACTTTTAGCAGCAATAACTTGAGTAACCATTTTCTGTATGACTTTTATCAGTCTCTTACATTGTTCTGGAGGAATTTTGCCATGGCAAGTGTGAGCACCTCAATAAAGGCAGAAGTTTTGGCACTTTGCTGGTCTAGAGCCTTCAGGTCTGTGTTAACACAATGCCAAGGAGGTAAGACATCAGCAATGATCTTAGAGAAACAATTGTTGCTGCCATCAATCTGGGAAGAGTAATATGGCTATTTCTAAACAATTTGAAGTCCATCATTCTACAGTGAGGCAGTTTATTCACAAGTGGGAGACATTCAAAACAAACACAAATCCTCCCAGGAGTGGACATCCCAGCAAATTCACCCCAAGATCAGACCGTGTAACGCTCAGAGAAATGGCAGACAACCAAAGAACTACACCGTAGACTCTACAGGCCTCAGTTAACACGTTAAATGATAAAGTTCATGACAATACAATTAGAAAAATATGGGACAAGTATGGCATGTTTGGAAGGCTTGCCAGAAGAAAGCCTCTTCTATCTAAAAAAAAAAAAAAAATGGCAGCACGGTTTAGGTCTGCAATGTTGCATCTGAACCAACCGTAAGACTTCTAGAACAATTTCCTTTGAACAGACGAGACCAAAGTGGAGGTGTTTGGCCATAATCCGTCTTTCGGATGAGACATTAAACCGAGGTCCTGACTCTCTGTGGTCATTAAAAATCCCATGGCAAAATTCCTCCAGAACAATGTAAGAGACTGATAAAAGTCATACAGAAAATGGTTACTCAAGTTATTGCTGCTAAAAGTGGATCCACAGGCAACTGAATCATAGGGTGTCCTAACTTTGTCACCCATGGCTTTTCCATCTTTGCTTTATTTTTGTTAAATAAATAATGACACGGTGTGATATGTCATGTGATGTTGTTCATCTAAGATTTTATTTTCCAAATTTTAAGACCTGACAAGAACCAGATAATTTTTATGATGTCCTAATACAGAAAACCATGGAATTCAATAGGGTGTCCTAACTTTTTCACATGACTGTAAATATATATTTTATTAATTTATCCAATTTTGGACATAATTGATGTTTCCAAATATGGACTGATACAAATAAAGAGAGAGAGAGAGAGAGAGAGAGAGAGAGAGAGAATTGGTTGGCAGTATACAGCACAAACTAGCTAGTAGTGAATTCTGAAGGTCTGAGGTCACCAGTAAATTTCGGACCTAGGTAAATTTCTCATGTTCAAAACAAAATTTGTTCTCTGAATGACTAATTTACTGTTAAACTCTTCATAAGAATGTCTGCACGACACGTATAATTCAGTTTAGACAGTTTGCAAGAATGTTTAGCGTCCGTGGTATGAAAATGATCACTGCGCTGCCGGAGTGGACGAGACTTGAGAGAGCTGTGAGAGAAGGCGCGGACGCAGCCTCCATGTTGCCAGTTCCAGCTATTTTAAGCGTTTCTGGACTTGTCTTTTCCACTTACCGTATTGACCCAAATATAAGACAACCCTGCTTATAAGACGACCCCCCTTTTTCCAGATGTACCTTTTGGAAAAAGGCTTTTTTGAAAACCAAATGTTTTTTTTTTTTGTTTTTTTTTCTCAGTAAAACACATTTTGTCTTAAATTATTTTCATAATGCATATTTTTCCTATTTTAATTTTTATTTTGAAAGTATGGTAAATACTGGTAAAATGTACCAACAAATCACATTTAAAAATATACACTTTTTGATATCCCATAAAAAAAAAAAAAAAAAAAAACATGTAGCCCATCTGAATTATATAACATTTAGGCTATCCATCTCATAGTAGCCTACCAAAATTTTATTAACAGCAGAAGTGAAATCTTATTGTAGTCTTCAAATCTGGGTACTGTCTTATGTTTTAAAATCACTTACAGAGGAAGTTTGGTCCCATCAGACTAACATGACAGTCACGACTCATGCAGCTGTAAGCTTTTCTTTTTCTTTTGTTTTCACTCGCGATCTTTACAGCACACATTAGCTACATCACATATTTCATAGCAACAAAGACGTTGCCGTTTAGCGTCGGTGATATCTTTATATTTTCATATATGCAAATTATTTGAAATGAATTCAGTTTATTTTTATTTATTTTTCAGTTTTTGTTTGTTTTAATAGCTATATTTGGCAACACTGCATCACTGGCACTTAAACTGACAGTAATAAAAAAGCCCATGGACAGGTTTTTGCTAACACTGATACCACATTCGGTCATAAACATTATCAACATTGTCAAAACAGTAGCATTTAACACTAGTACACAGATCTGTAAAACAAGTAGGTTCCAGAATGAAATGAAATACGCAAACACCAGCCATGTAGAAGTCTATGCTATGTCATTCAGTTGTTAAATTAGTTCATTTAAATTAGATGTTAAAATTAGATATTAAATTAAAATAAATGTTAACTTCAGTAGTTAAATTTTCACAAGTCATTCCAAAAACATTGATAAGAGCACTAGACAAACTTATCATCTATATAGCAATGGTTATTAATAAAAACATAGATAGTGTGAATAAGCATTTTAATTTCTTATTGGAAAGTCCCTGTCTGTGTTCATAGTGTCAGTCTGATGAATGTTCTGGATCAGAACAGTCTGTAGCTCTCAGTCAATTAATGCTCACATCTGGTTCAAATCAACCACCCCTCTCAAACCACAGCACTACAAAATCAAAACTGAAAAAAAGAAAAAGAAAAAGAAAAAGAAAAGCAGAGGATCAAACCCATGCAATCCCTTAAGTTGCCATAATATTGCCAATTACTTACAAATGAAGTTATTTGTGCTGTAAAAGGATCTTTGTGGAGTTTGGCAAACAGTTTTAGTGTAGTAAAAACAATCGCTATCTCAACATACCAGCATCTCTGATTAGATTTACCTGAATGGTCTCTCTCCTCCAAGAGGTGAGGTTGCATTACTCCAGCTTTTGCGGCTGTCATCTCTGTCTGTGTGAGGGTGTCGCACTGGTGCAGGTATGTATGAGCTTTGGTTACTCTTGTTGGGCAGATACTGGTTGAAAGGAACGGCGGTCCGGTGTTCACTGCAGGAAGTTCGCCGGACCAGCATGTCATCCTTGCGCACATCTGGCATCTTCCTCTGGGGGGTGTCGCACTCCGAGTCGCTGCCATGGCCTGCAGTGGAACAATCAGTGTGAATTAATTAGTAGTGTTACAATCATCTTAGCACATGTTAATAATTACTGTATCGGTGTAAGATGGCATAGTGGTAAATGATCTCAGCTGGTAACTAAAAGGTTGTAGGTTCATCACCAGTGGGTACACTGTCCCTGGCCAAAAATAAATAAATGAATAAAAAATATTAAAACAAAAATCCTTTTGATTTACTATTTATGCACTGAAATTTTGGTAACGTAAAATATTTCAACGCAACTGGAAAACAAATTAATTTTAAATTTCAGCTGAAATAGTTTTGGATGGTCAAAATCATTGACCAAAGCAGTGACATTTATGTAGAGCGTTTTGACTGCGTCAGTGTCTATTTTGTGCACACAACGTGGATAAGCTACAATAGGTAGTCAAGTCAAGTCACTTTTATTTATATAGCGCTTTATACGATACAGATTGTGTCAAAGCAGCTTTACAGTGTCAATCAGGAAAATAGTTGGTCAATAATGCAAGACGACAATAACAGGGTCATTTTTCAGTTAAAGTCAGTTCATTGATGATTCAATTATGTCATCATCCAGTTCAGCTCTCTTACAATAGTGTCTGTGCAATCAGTCAAGTGTTCCCAACTAAGCAAGCCAAAGGCAACAGTGGCAAGGAACCAAAACTCCATTGTGACAGAAATGGAGAAAAAACCTTTTGAGAAACCAGGCACAGCCAGGGGAACAGTGCTCCTCTGGCCAGATGAAACCAGCATGGTGTGGTTCAATTCCATGCTGCAACACAGGTCAAACTGTGCAGAGGACTTGTCTGATTCCTGTGGTCTTGTCCTGATGACCGTCTAGTTGGCGCGGTCTTTGCAGGGGATCTTTAAAATTTGTTTGGCTGAACTACCAAGAGGTAGGTCATTGCCAAAGAACTTAACTATGACTGGTTGAAGCTGAGAACATGACATTCTGAACAACATAAAGAGTTCAACTAACCAATAATCCGAATTTAATTATTGAATGGTTAATTTTGGTTTTGGTATTTCTGTAAAAATGTTTTTCGGTGCATCACTAAGGTTTACACTGAATGAAGGATCTGAATCATATGTATAAACCATTATATCATAAAAATGCACTTACAAAAATGATACAAACTATTATCTCAGGCACTCTGGAGTATAAACAAACCTATTTAAAACCACATTAGCCTGTGTCTCCATTTAACAGGAGTGACCTAGAAAATCATGAGGACCTGAGGTTTGAGTAGACTCAAAAATGTCTAGTCTTTATGGAACTGATTTGCCAGAGTAAAAAGCTGTTTTCAGGTGCACCTGGAACAACCTACCACTGCAACTCTCCTCCTCACCTTCCATCTGTGGTCACATTCCTAGGCAAGGTGCTCTCCACATGTTAACCTGTTTGTTTGACAGCTTGTGTAGCTCAGGGTTAAACACACACCAGTCACAATGATGATTGATGCTGCACATCACATCGCACACCTCTTGACATAATTAATAAACACATGCTGTATGGCTACTGATACGACAGCAGTCTCCACTACTGCAGACATACTGTATGATGATACTGCAGAGAAAGTGAAACTTTTGCAGGCATGAGGCTTTTCCCAACAATTTGTGTAGAGCAGTAAGATCACAGAACAATCAAAAACAGAAACTTGTTTTTGGGAGAACTTGAGACATATCTGAGTTCATATTTAAGTTATCAGTGAGTAGTGCAGAAGAGAGAAGATAAGAAAGTACAGCAGTTTACACTACTCAGCTGGTCATCTAACTACTGTTTATGCAGTCTAATAGTGGAATAGGAGAGCAGAGGGTTAGGTCTATCCATTTTTCCACCAATATGAAAGCTTTATTATTGCATATGCTGTTTTTTTATTCTTCTTTTTTTTTTTTTTTTGTAAACAATGTACTCTAAAAATATCTAAAGCATAAACCTAATGTTTTTTTCATGAGACATGATGGTTATAAAGTTGGGTAGAGGGTTATTATAGTTAACTAAAAGTAAAACCATAAAAAGAAAAAAAAACATTATTTGAAATCAAATAAATGTTAACTAAAATAAATTATTATTATTTTTTCAGTTTGTTGCCAAGTCAACATTTAATTTCTCATTTTAATTTATTCTAACTTGGCATACTAAAATAACTAAAATAAATAATTTAAATAAATAATTTGAATGAATAAATAAATAAATAAATAAATAAATAAATAAATAAATGTTTATAAACATTTTTAAATGAACAACAAAAAAAACTACAAAAATTACAAAACAACAAAATTACTAAAAAATAACAAAAATTAAAATGAAAACAGAAAATATAAAAATCAAAACAATTTCAGTTTGATGTCAGTGATACTAAAATAACACGGCAAACAAACCAAGTGTGAGCCACACTTACCACAACTTAATCTAAAAATGCCTCATGCACATGCTATGTACATTATGTTAATAAAACCAGTAAAGTTTTTATAGGCGTCTTATTAAAACGTTAACCACTCTTGGTATGTTCTCCTGAAATCAACTTATGAGAAGAGTGACATTATAAAATAACTTTATATACAGGCAAGTTATAATTAGATTTCCATGTGTACTTCAAACTCTCACATAAAAATCTACCAGAACCATTTATGCTATACATATGCTTTGAGTGCTATACATGGCAAGTGAAAAGAATTGCAGACACTCAATATGTAATGTAACCTCTTGCGCTTTAAAGATTGCTTTAAAATAATTACACAATTAGCTTGATATTACAGCATAAAGTCTGCATAACAGGAAACAGCAGGGCTCGATTTGAGGGGGGATGCGGGGGGATGGCATCCCCCTGGTCGAAAAAAATGACAAAAACCATCCCCTCTGTAAAACCACCATCCCCCCTTACCATCCCCTTTGGATTATTAATTTTGTGTATTACGTAAAACTTCTCATGCACATGAAATGTTAAAATTCTCTACTTATGATCATTACAAACGAAATAACGCTGATTGGCCAGTCAGAACTTGATACTAACAAGCTGCGCACAAACGGAAGCAATTTCGTAATTATTCACGCAAAATGGTTCAAGCGCAACTTTGGAAGTTCTTTAAAAAAAAGACAACAGAAGGTAGGCTATGATTTTTTCTTGATTATAACTTAAAGACATTCTCCTGACATAATGTTAATGTATGTGTGACTGTAGGAGAGCTGACATTATCCAACTTGGAGAAAAAAAAAGAAAAAAAAAACAACAACAAAAAAAAAACACGTCTTTAGAGTCCAAAGGCATTCACTGCGCGATGAAGCTCATTAGAAAACAGTTAAAATGCCCTTATAATTACAGCAATGAAACAAAAATACCCATGTATGAGTTTTTACGTTTTTATATTCATTGCACATGCAATGTACTTTCCTACAGGTGCATCTCAATAAATTAGAATGTCGTGGAAAAGTTCATTTATTTCAGTAATTCAACTCAAATTGTGAAACTCGTGTATTAAATAAATTCAGTTCACACAGACTGAAGTAGTTTAAGTCTTTGGTTCTTTTAATTGTGATGATTTTGGCTCACATTTAACAAAAACCCACCAATTCACTATCTCAACAAATTAGAATACTTCATAAGACCAATAAAAAAAACATTTTTATTGAATTGTTGGCCTTCTGGAAAGTATGTTCATTTACTGTATAAGTACTCAATATTTGGTAGGGGCTCCTTTTGCTTTAATTACTGCCTCAATTCGGGGTGGCATGGAGGTGATCAGTTTGTGGCACTGCTGAGGTGGTATGGAAGCCCAGGTTTCTTTGACAGTGGCCTTCAGCTCATCTGCATTTTTTGGTCTCTTGTTTCTCATTTTCCTCTTGACAATACCCCATAGATTCTCTATGGGGTTCAGGTCTGGTGAGTTTGCTGGCCAGTCAAGCACACCAACACCATGGTCATTTAACCAACTTTTGGTGCTTTTGGCAGTGTGGGCAGGTGCCAAATCCTGCTGGAAAATGAAATCAGCATCTTTAAAAAACTGGTCAGCAGAAGGAAGCATGAAGTGCACCAAAATTTCTTGGTAAATGGGTGCAGTGACTTTGGTTTTCAAAAAACACAGTGGACCAACACCAGCAGATGACATTGCACCCCAAATCATCACAGACTCTGGAAACTTAACACTGGACTTCAAGCAACTTGTGCTATGAGCTCCACCCTTCCTCCAGACTCTAGGACCTTGGTTTCCAAATGAAATACAAAACTTGCTCTCATTTGAAAAGAGGACTTTGGACCACTGGGCAACAGTCCAGTTCTTCTTCTCCTTAGCCCAGGTAAGACGACTCTGACGTTGTCTGTGGTTCAGGAGTGGCTTAACAAGAGGAATACGACAACTGTAGCCAAATTCCTTGACACGTCTGTGTGTGGTGGCTCTTGATGCCTTGACCCCAGCCTCAGTCCATTCCTTGTGAAGTTCACCCAAATTCTTGAATCGATTTTGCTTGACAATCTCATAAGGCTGCAGTTATCTCGGTTGGTTGTGCATCTTTTTCTTCCACACTTTTTCCTTCCACTCAACTTTCTGTTAATATGCTTGGATACAGCACTCTGTGAACAGCCAGCTTCTTTGGCAATGAATGTTTGTGGCTTACCCTCCTTGTGAAGGGTGTCAATGATTGTCTTCTGGACAAATGTCAGATCAGCAGTCTTCCCCATGATTGTGTAGCCTAGTGAACCTAACTGAGAGACCATTTTGAAGGCTCAGGAAACCTTTGCAGGTGTTTTGAGTTGATTAGCTGATTGGCATGTCACCATATTCTAATTTCTTGAGATAGTAAATTGGTGGGTTTTTGTTAAATGTGAGCCAAAATCATCACAATTAAAAGAACCAAAGACTTAAACTACTTCAGTCTGTGTGCATTGAATTTATTTAATACACAAGTTTCACAACTTGAGTTGAATTACTGAAATAAATGAACTTTTCCACGACATTCTAATTTATTGAGATGCACCTGTATATATCAGCACATGTGCGCGAGGCCGCAAGCACAAATGTGCAATTAGTTTTATACAACAGTGCATAGCAATACGGTGTTTCATTCCGTGAATGAATCAGTTTTTGAACGAATCAAGTGAGCCGGTGATTCAACGGTCTCACTTGTTTCGTTTCTATTGAATCAGCCGTTTTGAACGAATCGTTTGATATGAATGATTCAGTAAGTCATTTATTAAAACAGGGACTTTCTGCCACCTACTGGTTGTTTTATTTTCATATTTATTTATCCATGACTGACTTAAATCAGCCAAGGTGCCAGCACAAAAACACATTCAGCAAAATATTAATTATCAATATTAACCAAAATTCCTCTATTTCAGGCCCCAGAAGGAAAAGAAAAAAAAAAACTTATAAATAACAGTTCATTTAATAAGGCAAATTTTTCATTAAATAGAAACCTTTTTAAAAATGAGACCAATTTTGTAATCATTGTGTAAAATTAGCCACAGGACACCCCCCCCTCCGACCACACCATCCCCCCTGAATTTTTTTTTACAAATCGACCACTGGGAAACAGCATGTATATAACATTTACCAGTGCCAAATCAAAATTAGTAGCACATGCACACTTCTTTCCACATATTCTTTCCCATATATTAAACCAATTTTTTTTTTTTTTTTTCTCATACCAATTTAATGTTTAGAGATGAGTAGGCTCAAACTCACACATTTGTTCAATCTGTATTAATGAACAATGGACGTTGAGGGGTATCTGGTGCATCACAATTGAATTACAAACTTTGTTTTTTAGGCCAATTCACACTGCACCGACAGATGCAGACCAGTGACAGTCACCAGACTATAGTATGTCACTTCTCAAACATCAAACGCCTCAAGACCCGACAAATGCCGATTCAACATTCAATCAGTGAAAACCAATCAACGGCAAAAGACGACGACTATGGTAACACACTAATCTGCCAATACCTGACAAATGTCTGTTGCGTTTCTCTGCATCAGTGTGAATTGGCCTCAAGAATTTTTTTATTTATTTATTTATTTATTTTTTTTACAGAACTAGCCTATGATTCTGGTCTCTCTTCTGTCTTGCCACATTGACCGTTCTGCTTTCAAACCCCTGATAGCCCCATTACTGAGCAGTGCATTCTGGGATAAAGTCTCTGGTTCTCACTAGGGGTGGACGATATGGCAAAAACATCATATCACATTTTTTTTTTTTTTTTTAGAAATATCACGATTCACGGTTTTATCACGATTCTTTGTCATGTTGGTTTTACTATTTTGCAAGTTGTCTGAGCAGTACAGCCAAACTAATTTCCCTATTATAAAGACAAAGCCTTTCAAGGTAACAAAATGTAAAAAAAGAATGGCGGATATTTAGGCCAAAGTGGGCGAAGATAAAAATATTTGTCATTATTTTATCTTTGTTATTAAAAAATAAGAATAAAGACACAAATTACAAATACACATAATATACAAATAAAACAAACAGTGCTTTATTTTCAGGTACAATAGGTGTATTTAGCAGGAGCATTCAAGAAATTGTATGAACACATATAAAAATAAAACACTATATAGACTGATTCCTATTAAAGCAACTCTATTAAAGTTTTCAGTCAAGATAGTGAGGGATTTTTCACTAACATTAAAGCCAAAAATGAAAACTCTGTCATCTGTCTGTCACTTCTGTCATAATGTTTTATTTTTATACCATCATTTACTCACTCAAAAGTTATATTAAACCTGAATGAGTTTCTTTCTTCTGTTGAACATAAATATAATTTTAAAGAATGTGGGTAACCAAACAGTTGCTGGTACAAACTGAATTCCATAGTAGGCCTATTTTTTCCTACTATCAAATTCAATGTGGACCAGCTAATGTTTGGTTAACCACATTCTTCGAAATATCTTCTTTTGTGTTCAGCACAAAAAAGAGATTAATACAGGTTTAGGACAACATGTGAGAGTGTAAACAATGACAGAAATTAAATTTTTGGGTGAACTATCCCTTTAATGACAAACGGCAGCATGTTTAGTACTGTCTCTTTAAGACTAGCACGCGTCTAATATACAGGCACATATCTGTTTTTCTCTCAACTGTTTGCTTTCATTTTAGACATAACCAACTGAGTCTATATGCAAACCTTGTGTGTTTTAACAGTTTTAGTGCAAAAGATAACTTAGTCCAGTAATAATTAAGGCGCTGCTGACAGGCTTTCTAGCGTGCGCGCGCTTCAGGTGTACGCGCTGAGAAAAAGCGCATGTCAGAACAGCACATGAATGAAACGTTCAACCGGCAAGGCTTTAAAGCACATGCAAATAATGTACTTTTGTGATTGCGAATAAGTGCAGTGTCCTAACGCTGAGTTAACATTTGAAGTTAATGTATGTCGTCACGTTGTACAGTATATTGAGACAGAGGCTCAGAACTGCAACTGACTGAATACACGATACTACCATATTTCTTCAAAAGCAGATCGTGGTAAACCACGATCTAAAATCGTCATATCGCACACCCCTAGTTCTCACTCCCAATTTCTATGGAAAAAGACAACCAAAATCTAATATTGAATTAGTATATATATATTTTTTTATTTGTTTTTTTTTAATTTTTTTTTTCCAGGAGCTCTAGGTCACTAGATAGGATAAAAGGGTTTTTACTAAAAAATTGTGTTTGTGTTTATTCTCAGACTGGGCCAAGTGGGGTGAGTGTGTATATGTCGATGTGCATGTGTGTTTGCTTATGAAAGACAAAACTTCACCTGGGTTGTAGGTCTGCCCTGATATGCAAATCACAAAATGTAAATAACCGTTTAGTTGTGCATAGTTGAGATAAAATAAGCAGTTTTTTAAAATAAACTTTTAAAAGAGAAAATGTCTCGGGTTATGCATGTAACCATGGTTTCCTGAGAGGGAACATGACGCTGCATCCTCTGGCGGACACTATGGGGACTGCTGCCAGTAGGACCGGTGTCTGCAGCATGTGTGAAACAACTCCAATCCAATTGGCCCACGGAGTACTTGACGTCACAGGCAGGTGCCCTAAAGTATATGAGGGCTAAAAACAACTCACACTTTCATTGTCATAACAACACAAACACTATCCGCGGCATGAGGCAACCCATTTAGAGAGGGTATGCAGATCCCGCAGATCAAATTAACAAATTAAACTGATATAAAAGGCTGTACATCTAATCAAACTCTACTGTAATGTAGTGAACAATGGTCAAGATGGCAAGACAATGCGTGGAAAGTTTTATTCTGATGTGATCAGGCTCTGTGGACAACAAAGGATGCCTTTTGGTTGAAGATAAACAACACTACCTCTTGTGGAGAAGGGAGTTAACATTACCATACTGTAACCCCCGCTCAAGAACTCCTTTGTTCTCTGTTACTCTTATCAAAGTGTGAATGATCGTAAATCCCCTTCACAGGAGAAACAAGTTTTGCCATGTGGCCAAAGCCAAAAAGGAAAAACACATCTTCACATGCATTCACACAAAATGGACACAAAATTGACTAAAACTTCTTCATATCCATTTACAGAACTGTATATACTTAATGAGTGCTGTTTGTGATACAACACTGTATATATGAATGCATGGGTCAATGCTCAGCATTACCCATAGATGTTTGGTCTTCATATTTTCAGCACAAAGTGTATGTTAATCTGTAATTCGTTTGGAAAGTGAATAATGCATGGATAAAATTTTAAAGACACTATTCTAATCGTGAACTTTAAGCTATGCAAATAGACCTCATGCCAGAGAGAGGCTATCCCATGGCCACCTCTGACAGCATCGGCCAATCAGAATACTGGATCTGAAAGGTGTCAACTTGCAGATCCCTCCTCCTCAGGGAAAGAATAAAAGGTTCTCTTCGAGACAAAGAATTGGTTCAAAGTGGTGTGGTCGACCGTGTGCTAAGTTTCGTTGTGCTAATTTATGTTGTGTGCTAAGAAAAATGTGGTAAGCCAAGAACTACAGGTGCATCTCAATAAATTAGAATGTCGTGGAAAAGTTCATTTATTTCAGTAATTCAGCTCAAATTGTGAAACTCGTGTATTAAATAAATTCAGTGCACACAGACTGAAGTAGTTTAAGTCTTTGGTTCTTTTAATTGTGATGATTTTAGCTCACATTTAACAAAAACCCACCAATTCACTATCTCAACAAATTAGAATATGGTGACATGCCAATCAGCTAATCAACTCAAAACACCTGCAAAGGTTTCCTGAGCCTTCAAAGTGGTCTCTCAGTTTGGTCCACTAGGCTACACAATCATGGGGAAGACTGCTGATCTGACAGTTGTCCAGAAGACAATCATTGACACCCTTTACATGGAGGGTAAGCCACAAACATTCATTGCCAAAGAAGCTGGCTGTTCACAGAGTGCTGTATCCAAGCATGTTAACAAAGTTGAGTGGAAGGAAAAAGTGTGGAAGAAAAAGATCCACAACCAACCAAGAGAACCGCAGCCTTATGAGGATTGTCAAGCAAAATCGATTCAAGAATTTGGGTGAACTTCACAAGGAATGGACTGAGGCTGGGGTCAAGGCATCAAGAGCCACCACACACAGACGTGTCAAGGAATGTGGCCACAGTTGTCGTATTCCTCTTGTTAAGCCACTCCTGAACCACAGACAACGTCAGAGGCGTCTTACCTGGGCTAAGGAGAAGAAGAACTGGACTGTTGCCCAGTGGTCCAAAGTCCTCTTTTCAGATGAGAGCAAGTTTTGTATTTCATTTGGAAACCAAGGTCCTAGAGTCTGGAGGAAGGGTGGAGAAGCTCATAGCCCAAGTTGCTTGAAGTCCAGTGTTAAGTTTCCAGAGTCTGTGATGATTTGGGGTGCAATGTCATCTGCTGGTGATGTTCCATTGTGTTTTTTGAAAAGTAAAGTCACTGCACCCATTTACCAAGAAATTTTGGAGCACTTCATGCTTCCTTCTGCTGACCAGCTTTTTAAAGATGCTGATTTCATTTTCCAGCAGGATTTGGCACCTGCCCACACTGCCAAAAGCACCAAAAGTTGGTTAAATGACCATGGTGTTAGTGTGCTTGACTGGCCAGCAAACTCACCAGACCTGAACTAAGGAGAAGAAGAACCTGGATGAGCCCCGGGGACATATCCCCAGTGAAGACCTCGACTTAAATACAATAAAACTTAAAATTAAACAAAATAACTATAATATAATAAAATACCTAACTACATAATACTATTATTGTTAGAAATTGCAACAATATAAAAATAGAAATATAATACATTTATACATTTAAAATTTAATTAATACAATAAGTAAAAAAATAAATAATAATATCCTGGCCAGAGGAGAACTGGCCCCCCGACTGAGCCTGGTTTCTCCCAAGGTTTTTTTCTCCATTCTGTCACAGAGGGAGTTTTCGTTCCTTGCCGCTGTCGCCTCTGGCTTGCTCAGTTGGGGACAGTTAATTTCTAACGATTATCGTCAATTTGATTTCATATATACTATTTAAACTAAACTGAGCTAGACAATGACATCTCTGAATTCAATAATGAAATGCCTTTAACTGAAAATTGAGTGTTTAATCTTATTATTATACATTACTGACACTCTATCCTCCAATTTAAGTGCTTTGACACAATCTGTATTGTTAAAAGCGCTATATAAATAAAGGTGACTTGACTTGACTTGAACCCCATAGAGAATCTATGGGGTATTGTCAAGAGGAAAATGAGAAACAAGAGACCAAAAAATGCAGTTGAGCTGAAGGCCACTGTCAAAGAAACCTGGGCTTCCATACCACCTCAGCAGTGCCACAAACTGATCACCTCCATGCCACGCCGAATTGAGGCAGTAATTAAAGTAAAAGGAGCCCCTACCAAGTATTGAGTACATATACAGTAAATGAACATACTTTCCAGAAGGCCAACAATTCACTAAAAATGTTTTTTTTTTTTTTTTTTTTTTTTTTTTATTGGTCTTGTGAAGTATTCTAACTTATTGAGATAGTGAATTGGTGGGTTTTTGTTAAATGTGTGCCAAAATCATCACAATTAAAAGAACCAAAGACTTGAACTACTTCAGTCTGTGTTCACTGAATGTATTTAATTCACGAGTTTCACAGTTTGAATGAATTACTGAAATAAATGAACTTTTCCACAACATTCTAATTTATTGAGATGCACCTGTAAGCTGCTAAGCTAAGTTTTTCTATGGAGAAACAAGGAAGTTCTGCAAGAAGCGAGTTTGGGGAGTTTGGAAACTGCCACAGCAACAATGACCACAAGCTTAGTGCCCCCCATCTTCAACAACGACTTCAGAATCTTCTCTTCAGCGATCCTCTGCTTGCGAGTTCCAAGCTGCCAAGATCTTCTCCAACAAATTCAGAAAGTCAATGTCAGAGATCCTCCCTCCTGCACATTCCAGGTAGTCTGGATCTTCTGTACAGACTTCAGAACCTTCACCTTCAACGGATCCAACCCCTTTTTTCCCACTGCTATGTAGCCCAGGTTAACCAAGTGGAAGACGTCGCCGGCCAGATGGGGAATGTAAATATCACTCTTTCCAAACCTCTTTCCAGAGACTGTTGGCATTAGTGTATTGTCAGTTTATGATTATCTCATTTGCATTAGATTCTATATAAATGATGTCCGTTAATAACAAATAATAACTTCCAATTCAGTCACTTGCAGTTATCAATCTTTGCATTTTATCCATTCATTGTATTCATTTAGTAGTTGTTAGGTACTCTTGTCTATCCCTTTGTTAATAAAACCACTTGTGTCTTCCTTGTGTTGATAATACAGTAAAAAGGCTCTATAAATTAACAATATCTCACAAATCCTTCAGATTGGTCAGACTACAGCTTCCTAAAATTTAAATGTAATTCTTATTTATTCAACAATTTTCCATGATTGTTCTTTATTGTCAAGGCAGAATTCCTTGGCTGGAGCCCCGTAAATAATATGACCAAAATGAAATATTAATATTAAAGTCCAAAGCCATTACACTGGTGGTGCTACTTAAATCTAAAATCACTACATTTAGTGGTGCCCCGTGTGAGGCTAACATCTGATATCAGTACAGTATTAACCTTCACTCCTAAAAGGAGCTAATGAAAAAATTATTTAACTTCAAATTCTTATTAGTAGACATCTAATAAATAGCCCCAAGCACTTTTTTTTAAATTTATGTTTTATATAAAACTCTACCGTACGGTTGAGCTGTCAGTCCATGGTAAATCTCAATTTAAATTCAGAGATCTATTTCAGGAGTTATTTTCCAATGATCAACATTCGTTTAACTTTATTAGTATCTTGGATACATTTCATAACCTTCAGGGTCCACAAAGATAAAAAAAAATTATATTTAAGCGTCTGTATAATAGGCTTACTATATATAGACGTATGGCAATATATATGCTATATGATGTCTTTTACAGACATATCAGCCGTACGGTCACGCATGATTTTGGATAATTATGGTAAATAAAAATTTTTGCATTTCTCATATATTTTGCAATATTTCTGTTCTTTATCCCCTCCCCTATTTACAACAACATTATGGTTTCATCCCTACTTCCTTGATTGCTTGTTTGACCCTATTATCTGATGACTGACCAGCACCATTCTCCCTTCAGTGTGACTGACTGAAGTTTGTAAACTGCTGCTGTCACTTGAAAACTGGAAATACCTAAACCCCCCATGGCAACAGCAAACACAGAGATGGGGCAGTACAGCTGTGGAAATATTGCTCTCTCATCTCTTCCTTTTGATAGATTTATTCTCTATCAAAGTAAGCTCAACTGCACGGTAGCGATATCAGTTAAAGGGTTAACGCAAATTCAGTTGCCACTTGTTAGAAGCTAGTAGAATGGACAGGTTGTGTGACATCCTCGAAAACCAATGACAAAATCACATTAGGTCACAGAAAATACAGGTGCATCTCAATAAATTAGAATGTCGTGGAAAAGTTCATTTATTTCAGTAATTCAACTGAAATTGTGAAACTCGTATTAAATAAATTCAGTGCACACAGACTGAAGTAGTTTAAGTCTTTGGTTCTTTTAATTGTGATGATTTTGGCTCACATTTAACAAAAACCCACCAATTCACTATCTCAACAAATTAGAATACTTCATAAGACCAAAAAAAAAAAAACATTTTTAGTGAATTGTTGGCCTTCTGGAAAGTATGTTCATTTACTGTATATGTACTCAATACTTGGTAGGGGCTCCTTTTACTTTAATTACTGCCTCAATTCGGCGTGGCATGGAGGTGATCAGTTTGTGGCACTGCTGAGGTGGTATGGAAGCCCAGGTTTCTTTGACAGTGGCCTTCAGCTCAATTGCATTTTTTGGTCTCTTGTTTCTCATTTTCCTCTTGACAATACCCCATAGATTCTCTATGGGGTTCAGGTCTGGTGAGTTTGCTGGCCAGTCAAGCACACTAACACCATGGTCATTTAACCAACTTTTGGTGCTTTTGGCAGTGTGGGCAGGTGCCAAATCCTGCTGGAAAATGAAATCAGCATCTTTAAAAAGCTGGTCAGCAGAAGGAAGCATGAAGTGCTCCAAAATTTCTTGGTAAATGGGTGCAGTGACTTTGGTTTTCAAAAAACACAATGGACCAACACCAGCAGATGACATTGCACCACAAATCATCACAGACTGTGGAAACTTAACACTGGACTTCAAGCAACTTGTGCTATGAGCTTCTCCACCCTTCCTCCAGACTCTAGGACCTTGGTTTCCAAATGAAATACAAAACTTGCTCTCATCTGAAAAGAGGACTTTGGACTACTGGGCAACAGTCCAGTTCTTCTTCTCCTTAGCCCAGGTAAGACACCTCTGACGTTGTCTGTGGTTCAGGAGTGGCTTAACAAGGGGAATATGACAACTGTAGCCAAATTCCTTGACACGTCTGTGTGTGGTGGCTCTTGATGCCTTGACCCCAGCCTCAGTCCATTCCTTGTGAAGTTCACCCAAATTCTTGAATCGATTTTGCTTGACAATCCTCATAAGGCTGCGGTTCTCTCGGTTGGTTGTGCATCTTTTTCTTCCACACTTTTTCCTTCCACTCAACTTTCTGTTAACATGCTTGGATACAGCACTCTGTGAACAGCCAGCTTCTTTGGCAATGAATGTTTGTGGCTTACCCTCCTTGTGAAGGGTGTCAATGATTGTCTTCTGGACAACTGTCAGATCAGCAGTCTTCCCCATGATTGTGTAGTCTAGTGAACCACACTGAGAGACCATTTTGAAGGCTCAGGAAACCTTTGCAGGTGTTTTGAGTTGATTAGCTGATTGGCATGTCACTATATTCTAATTTGTTGAGATAGTAAATTGGTGGGTTTTTGTTAAATGTGAGCCAAAATCATCACAATTAAAAGAACCAAAGACTTAAACTACTTCAGTCTGTGTGCAATTTATTTAATAAACAAGTTTCACAATTTGAGTTGAATTACTGAAATAAATGAACTTTTCCACAACATCTTAATTTATTGAGATGCACCTGTATAACCCAGATGATATTAAAAGTCAGCAAAAAAGAATCATCCACTCAAAAGTCATAGTGAGTATCTTGTATGGCCACCAGCTGCTTTAAGTTCTACAGTGCATCTCATTCTCATGCACTGTGATGTTACCGCACTCTTCCACCAAGGCACTTGAAAGTTCTTAGCATATTAGAAATACAAAGTTGGCAACACCAAAGCTCCAAAAGTATCAAAAAATTTATTTAAAAAACTTTCGCATAGTATGTTACGTTTCGAGCACACAGGCTCTTCATCAGACAAATGAACAACACTGATATGCCACTCTTTATACCTCCAGGTGTTCAAAGGTCACATGACCTAACACAATATTACCATCATAATAATACCCCAGGAAATAAACCAAAACAATAACATATCAATCAAGGAAAAAATAAAATAAAAGAAAGAGAAAAACAGAACATATAAAGCTATGCAAAATACAGTTCTCAATATGCAATTCAACAGCATTAACTGATACCTGCCTATGTACATAAATTCAACCAGTACCATCAAAACCTTTATTAGAGCTGTAAAAAAGCTATATAAATAGATAGATATATTATATTTAAAGAAATGGACGAATATCAAAGTCCTCATTTAATCCTCTCGGGGACAACGTATCTAATGTAAAAATCCAAAAGGCCTCACGTTGTAAAAGTAATTTATTAATATCACCACCGCGCCGTGGACACTTGACTACCTCTATTCCTATGTACTGAAGAGTGGAAACGGAGTGTCTCGAGTTTGCAAAATGCTGAGCTACTGGACTTTTTGGATCGCGATGTCTAATTGCATATCGATGTTCAGAAATACGAATTTTCAAAGGTCTACTAGTCTTACCAACATAACATAAGCCACAAGGGCAACGCAGCAAGTAAATAACATTAGCCATTTTACACGAAATGGTGCCCCGAATTTTAAAGGTTTTTGCCGTGTGAGGATGTGTAAAGGTTAACGTCTTATATGTGAAATTGCACTGTTGACAATTACCACATCTGTAATTCCCATATGGTATTTTGTTCAAGAAATGAGGAGCAGGTTTCAAATCAGTTCTAACCAAGATATTTCGAAGATTAGGATTTTTCTTATACACTAAACAAGGTGGTTTATCAAAACATTTCTTGAGACTGGGATCACTCTCTACAATATGCCAATGTTTCAATAAAACATTATCAATGTCCTTCGAAACAGGTGAATATTGAATGTAACAATTAATCCGACAGTCAATTTTTTTTTTTTTTGCTTTTTAACGAGACTCTCTTGTGACACATCTTTAAAACGACTCACTGCAGACTGGATCCACTCTTCTCAATATGACGTTTTCTGAATCTCTCCAATAAGATTTGTGATTGCTGTTGAAAATCTACATCACTGCTACAAATACGGCGAATACGACTAAATTGTGAAATTGGTAATGAGTGCTTTAATGACACAGGATGATAAGATTGTCCGTGCAAGATGGTATTGCGGTCAGTTTTTTTGCGATACAAAGTAGTTTCAATGCCCGATGCAGTGTGAAGAACAAGCACATCCAAAAAATTAATTTTCTCTTGATGAAATTCAATCGTAAATTTCAACACACTACACTTATTGTTTACCAAACTATGAAACTCCAGTAGCTCAGATTCAGTACCACTCCATATTAAAAAGACATCGTCAATATATCATTTCCATAGAACAATGCATCTCAAAAAATCATTAGCCCCAGGGTTTAACACAAACTGATGTTCAAACATCCCACAAAATAAGGATGCAAAGCTTGGAACCCATGCTAACCCCTGAAATCTGCAAATAGTAATCATACCCAAACAAAAAATAATTGTCTGAAAGCACCAATTTTGCCAGATCACTCAGACATACAGTACTTGGTACATGACAAGGATGTTGATCGAGAAAAAAATCAATTGCCTCTATCCCTCCCTGAAATGGAACATTAGTGTAAAGCGATTCAACATCCATGGAAACTAGAAAAACAGGATGATCAGGTAATTTCACGTTATTCATAAGTTCAATAAAATCCATTGTGTCTTTAATGTAAGAGGATAAAGACATGACCAAAGTTTGTAAATGAAAGTCAACAAAAGCAGAAATTTTTTTCTGTGAGTGACCCAATTGTTGCCACTATGGGTCTCCCAGAAGGGATTTCCCTATACGGTTTGTGAATTTTAGGCAGCGTGTATAGTACTGGTGTAATCGGATATTCAACACGCATATATTCATATTCGTCTTTGGTCAACTGACCTGAATCTACAAAGAGCTGTAAAGTATTGTATACAGATGTCTTAAAATGAGCCAAAGGATTCGTACTCAATTTTTTATAAAAAACTGAATTAGAAAGTTGTCTCTAAATTTCAATTTCGTAGTCTTTTCGATCTAAAATCACCACTGCTCCATCCTTATCAGCACTTCGAATCACTATAGACAAATCTTTTTTAAGTGATTCCAATTCCGACAGTTGTGCCTTCATCAAATTATGTGCAAGTTTGTATTGTCTTTTAGATTTTAATATAGAGACAACATCACTTTCTACAAGCCTACAAGAAGTATCCAAAGAGGCATTTCTACAAAAGTGGATTTACCTTTAAAACCAGTCCGATGTAATTCACTAGAATTATTGTCCTCTATAGATGTACCACAGTCACTATCCCGTGACTGTGAATAACGATCACGATGAGGTCAAAATTCAGCTATCTGTGGAATATCCGGATAAAGAACAACTTGATTCAGCTCTACTGGAATGCAATCAACGAATTATGGAACTAAAAAAGGAGATTATCGCATCTATCTATCGTTCACTCGTAACATCTATTAATTGAATCTTTTATTTGGGAACTGGGACCAAAATACCCTGTTTGAAAATTAACTGATTATATAAATATGGCTAAAATCTGAAATGGCCTAAGGCTATAAAGTAGGAGGATTTGAGGACTTTTAAGTCAACATTAATTCTAACTAATAACCAAACTCTTCATTTTTCAGGTAGGAAAGCTACCTGATATAATTTGCTTTCTTCTCCATGGCATGTGGTTAAGCTGGCGCAGGCACTCCCAAAATTAATGGATTTGAATTCTGCCATCTCTGCCCATGATAGCTCAGCATGTAAGTCAGCCAACATGACCATAAATGCCATGTGACTAACAACTTTAGAGCTGCAGCGAAATTCTGTGATGAAATTATTGGCTCATTGCATATCCATTTGACATTTTTAAAAGTCCTCTAAAAATCTCTTTTGTCAAAACACAGATAATTTTTTACTGACCATCAGCGCAGAAAGAACTTTGCAGCAAGTGACGTTACAGCTTCTACCAAGGCTAACTGGACCACACTAACCAAACCGGACAATTTGGTCATGAGCCTCTTTAATATGTGCAAAAAGGATGAGCTTATGATTAAGTGATGAGAAAAATGTATATCCCAATAGTCTTAAATTTTTTTGGAATAGTTAAAAAAATAAATAAATTAATTAATTAAAAAAAATTAAAATAAATAAATAAATAATAATAATAATAATAATAATAATGAAGACTCCTTTGTCCAAAATAAAAATAAGCATATCACACCTTACCTATGTCATGTAAAATGCAATAAAACAAATGTATCACAAATAAACAAATAATGATTTTTCTAAAATACTATTTTTGCCAAAAATAAATAAATAAATAAAAAAAGACCTGTTTAATCTGTAAAAAGATCTTTTAACTGAACATGTTTTCTTCGGCTTTAATTTTGAAGAAAATTGCTCAATTTCTCCACATATCTTTTATTGCTGAACAACCCTTGCTTAGGAAAGTCAGCATTAGCAGCAGTCAGTAAGGGGAACAGGGCTCAGCATTGGGCCAGTTTCAAACCATGGATAACAGCTTCCACATTTTCTCTTCTGTGGGGATTTTTGGGACAAATGCATTACTCCAAAATGTACTGGTTGTCAAATTTTAACCTTGAATTTATTGTTTCAACCGATATATTGCCCACCCTTCAATAAGTCAGTTTTTATACGTGTTTTAATGTATGCATTAGACTTACCATCGCTGCAGCCATGGGCAAGCAAGCCATCAGGCGAGGGGGTTTGATGGGAACTCGAACCGATGGAGTCCAGGCTGTCGAATGAGTCGTCTCGTGCGTGCCTCGGCGGGGAGAGAGAGTCACTACACTCGGACTCCCAGCAGTCTATGTAACCACTGTCCCTGATGCTTCGCTTTGGGCTGTCCCACTCCTCTGCTTCCTGAGAAACACACAAACACATATAAAAATATAGCTTAAGATTCTGCTCTACGGAGCCCACTCAGTTGTTGTAGTCTTGCCTTCGGACTCTGTTTGCACCTCTCTTGGACTACCACTCGTGTACCTGGATTATCTCTCTGCCTTGCCCTGTTGGATATTGTTCGCCGATCAAAGACCCACGCTTGCCATAGGACTACTCTTTGTCTTGCCTGTGTTGTACCTGTTTGCCATTACATGAACCTTGCTTGTTTTGTACCACGTCTCTGTCAAATAAAATCCCTGCAAATGGATCCGCACGCCTCTCGTCTCGTCGGTCCCGTAACAATTTATATTACCTCCCCGACGTGACCCAAAAACCTCTTCTATTCCTATACATTCCAATTGCTTGATGTCGTGTCCCATTTCATTAAAATGTCTCGCTACTGAAGAGGTTATATCTTGTCGTTGTATACTCGATTTATGTGCATTAATTCATAATTTCAACTGACGCGATGATTTTCCTATATATATCTTTTGACAGGGAAATTTTAACATATGGATCACATTACGAGTTGAACAGGTAATACAAGACGTAATTTTAAAACATTTCCGTGTTACTGGACTCATAAACTCTTTACACTTCACCAAATTCCAGCATCGATCACGAAACCTATCAGATATGTAAATTCAGATGTAGTAAGGAGAAAAAAGACTGCATATATATACAAGGCTGTTTCCCGTGCAGAAACTGTGCCACATGCCGGAATTTGGTGAAGTGTAAAGAGTTTATGAGTCAGTAACACGGAAAAGTTTTAAAATTACGTCTTGTATTACCTGTTCAACTCGTAATGTGATCTACCTATATGTTAAAATGTCCCTGTCAAAAGATATACAGTATATAGGAAAATCATTGCGTCAGTTGAAATTACGAATTAATGAACACAAATCGAGTATACGACGACAAGATATAACCTCTTCAGTAGCGAGACATTTTAATGAAATAGGACACGACATCAAGCAATTGGAATGTATAGGAATAGAAGAAGTTTTTGGGTCACGTCGAGGAGGTAATATAAATTGTTACAGGACCGACGAGACGAGAGGCGTGCGGATCCATTTGCAGGGTTTTTATTTGACAGAGACGTGGTACAAAACAAGCAAGGTTCATGTAATGGCAAACAGGTACAACACAGGCAAGACAAAGAGTAGTCCTATGGCAAGCGTGGGTCTTTGATCAGCGAACAATATCCAACAGGGCAAGGCAGAGAGATAATCCAGGTACACGAGCGGTAGTCCAAGAGAGGTGCAAACAGAGTCCGAACGGGAAGGCTTAATTAACCGGGAAGGGTTAATCCAGGAAATACGGGCAAAAAAACACTAGAAAACAGGCAAGGCAAGACTATAACAACTGAGTGGGCTCCGTAGAGTAGCTATCGCTAGGATATACGCTATACAATACTCGGCACGGAAGGGCATGTGAATGGCTGTTATATAGACAGTGTGACTGATATCAGGTGTGAGTTTAATTTGTGAGATGGAACATGGGAAATGTAGTCCGGGGTAACATGTGACAGTCTGTGAAGTGTTAGAGTCAATGTAGTGATAAGGCTACATCTGGTGATGAGCAAACTGAAGTGCATGGACAGGATTCGTGACATAAATAAAGAACTACTGAAACGAGAAGCATTTTGGATTCATAAACTTAAATCACTAATGCCAAATGGCATGAATGAGGAACCAGAACTTTCTGTTTTCTTTTAATATACTAAAATTGGTCGTATTTATCTTTAAGATGTTATATAATAAATCCTGAATATTTACAGTGTGATAACAATAATTGCTTATGACGATGTATTTCTGATGTTTTTAATTATTGAATTTTCCACTGTTATACTATTTAAAGTCAATTGGTGGAGTACATATTGTTGATTGTTTATCTAAATTGTAGGCTTGTATAATAGTGATAAATGTATAATCATAGACAATTCTTGCCTTGGCCACAGATGTGTAGTGTGATTTACTAGTGAATATGATGTTTTGTGTTGTGAAAATTGTCTAGTAGTTAAAATGAAATGTTTTAATGATTTTGGTGATTCAACATTGACTAATGAGTGATGACCTCGACATAATTGGTGATTTAAAATGTGGGTGGAGGGATGTAATTGCTTTACACACCGAGGAAGGCTTGGTAGCCGAAACGTTTGTGTCTTTTCCCCATTGGTGACGATCGTGAAATAAAACAGGAAAAGAAGAATGTTCTCGTGAGTGCGGATCATAATTTCTTATACAAAGTAACTTAATAGATCGATGCACCAAAATAAAAAGATCAAGTAGCAGAGGAGCGCGGTGCAAACGACGTTGTTGATCTGAAAAAGATACCTACTGACATTATGATTATGATATGATACATAAAAAGAGTCACTACATGATTTGATGTACAAATTGTTTTGCTGAATGGAATTAAAATATTTAAGTCACTTGATGAATCAAAATCCCCACTACTGGCTCTTCGTGAACATAACCATGAAGAGAACAAGCAAGAGCTAGAATGAATGTGGTGTGACAGATGAAGTGAGGTTTATAAACTATGTTGCTGTGACTGGCATGCACTGGCGCTTAAAGTGCAGTTCTCTGATTAAAGAAATAACAGAGCACAGCTCAAGTCAGCTCTTTTTCAGTCGGCTGTGCTGTGTCACCAAAACACAATCCAGCCTTTCATTAGAGTCCTGCAGAACTGTCACTGAACCCAGACCAGTCCTGGATTTGTCTGCTTGTGACTATCTAACCAGATGTGGAAACTTTTCATGCAAAGGACACATGACATGATGGAAAAATAAACTGCAGTCCAGTGACATCATTGGCTGTGTCACATTAAAAGTGTGATAAAGTCTTTTTCTACACAATTATAGACAAAAATGTTGGTAAGACATCTGAAAATTAAGATTTTTAGGGTCCATATCATGGTATATTTTTTACAAGTTTATAAGAATTTACAAAAAAAAAGTCTACTGCACAAAACAACCCAGACATTGTTATATGGCCTGATGACATACACAGAGATCATTGTATTCTCTTGAGATCTACAAAAGATATCAGCCCTGGCTTAGTCCAGTGATGTGAGCCCATCTGAAGAGACTATAAACACTCTCTTCCAATAATGACCTCAAAGAATGATGGACAGAGGTGGAGTGATTTTCTATAAGCCAAGACACGATACTCATTCAGAACCCAACCCAAATCAGGATCAACTTGCTATTTACTCAGATGTTTAGCTTTTCTGAAGAAAATGTGAGTGCCCATAGAAAATGACAGGGTGTTATGGGTGTTGCTAAGCAGTTGCTAACTTATTCCGAGGTGATTAAATTGATCATTATGTGCTGAAGTGAATTCCTTTGCAAAATGAGCAGAGATGGACTGGCCGTATGGAGCGCTGGGACTTCATAGCCGTCATGTTATATAAAAGTGTTTTAATATTTCAAAATATTTAATATTTCCAATTACTCTTTCCAAATTATACACTTCACAACCAGTTCACTTCCAAACCACACAAAAGAGATGCAGCTGTGCACAGTGCTGGTCCTAGACTTCTGGGGGCCCTAAGCAAAATTTTGTCAGGGGGCCCTTTCAGTGCATTCATAAAAACCCCAAAATGACCCCCAACCCCATAATCTGTTTATTTTTTATTTTTTATTTTTTAAGAGCAGTCTCACCGTCAACAAACAACAGTGAGTTGAAACAGTAATACAATTAAAATAAAGAAAATTACAAACACTATATTACAAATACAATAGAAAACAAATAAATAAATATACAAATAAAATAATTCAGCCTACTAAAAATAGCTAATAGCCTATTATGCAGAAATTAAATAAAGTAAGCAAATGTAAAAATAAAACATTGCACAGTCTTCCCTGTATGCATTAAATATACAGTGATTCTCATTAAAATTATTCAGTTATTTAGTAAGGAGCAACAGGTTTATTATTTTATCACTTTAAGACTGAATGCACAGATATAATTTACTGACATTTGATTATTTTTTATGTTCACTGAAGACATAACTGACTGCTTTTGATATATTTTTGGTGTGTATTTGTCCATTTAAGCACACAGCTAAAACCTAAAGTAGCCTTTACTGTCCGTGTTTCACTCCATCTCTGATTGGTTGTGGTTGTGATGGTTGTGTACTTTGCAAATAGGGAGGATCGACAGATACAGAGAGGAAATTAAACTTTATAAGCAAGAGGTTAAATTAAGTGTGTCCGAACAGTAAAATGCATTAAGAAGGATGTATGCAAAAAGTTTGATAAAACTGTATAACAATTGTCTCTTAATTATAATTTAAGTCTCTTAAGATGTCTTAAATTTACGGATGAAAAAAAAGGAATTGCAAAACAGCCTAATGTTATTACTAAACTTCAAAAGGCTTTGATTTCATTAAACATATATGAACACTGCATGTTCAAATTCCAAACACAGTGCTTTTGCACATTCTACTGGTCGCAGTTTCATTTCACAATCAATGAATACCTTGCATTTAAGCAAAGTGCTTGCTTATATCGACAGTTGATGAATTTTGACAGTGCTTACTTTATGCTGTTTATATTGTAATAGGTTGTAGACGGTTATAAGAGTGCATATATTATCTTCTTTTAATCAGCAGCCAGCAATAGTAAGCACAGACATTTCAAAATAAGCATAGAGCATTTGCTCTAACAGTGCTTGCATTTTAATGCATTATATTTTCAACATGCTTGTATATTGAAGCTGTGAAAATTTCAATTGAAAAAAAATTTAGACACATTTTTATTTATTAAAAAATGGATATTCAGTAAATATGCAAAATATTTATTTCAATTTACGAATTTACTTCCATAGATTCAGTGGTTAAAACTCGGCAGAATATTCAACATTGCACTTCCAGCAACTGCCATGACATTCAAGGGCAGGCTTCTATATAACCTGGCGCATCAAAATCAGAGTACTCGCATACTCTTCAGTTGCTTTGCCACATGTGTGCGCTACAAATTTTATTGAGCGTTCCAGCAGTTTTAGGCTGTTGAAACAACTGTTTGTTTGTTTTGGCAGCCGTTCCAAAGGGGTAACCGTCTCTAAGCAAAAACTGTTACATTGGCTTGTGGATGCGATAGGCCTGTCTTATATGTTACGGAACAGGGAATGCCCAATCAGGCTGAGAGCTCATTTTATCAAGTGCATGGCATTCTCATGGGCATGGGCAAGTGGAATGTCCATTCAAGACAATTGTCTGATAAGCTGACTGGTCAATGCTGCGCCATTTGTATTGTCTGTGCAAACACAGCTAAGTCCAGCAGGATTTGAATCTCAGCCCTTCTCTTAGTTGTTACAACCACTTACTGGTTTGTTCAGTGGTTTTGACAAGGTTGTATAGTGTTGGTGGCAGCAGTGCCAGCCACCACCCACTTACCATTTGCCGACTGTGGCTGGGAGGCTTACACAGACTCACTGCTTTGTTCAAAATACCAGCAGTGCTGTGTCATTACCTATTTGTGCTTGTGTACACTGTCCACTTATGCACGCAATCAGTACGAATAGATAGTTATTTTCATTCACTGAATTTTGTGAAAGTGTCGGTATGGCTACCATTTTTATCATTCATGCGAATAGAGTTGGTCTGTTTCGTTGGAATACTGTTGTTAGATTAGCTACAGTCATTGAACATTCTCATTCCTTCCTTTAGCCCACAAGTTTGCGAATACTTGTGCTCAACTAGGTCCACTGCCAGATACTAATATGTTTGCATGTTTGCATGAACTGTCCTCGAAAGAGAACGTCTCTGGTTACTCAACGTAACCATGGTTCCCTGAGAGGAGGGAATGTGACAATGAGTAAGTTGTCGTGTTACATTATGCTCAAAGTCTGGGAACAAGAATCGCCTAAGGTTTTTCTCAGTCTAAAGATACAGATGCAATGACATCACTTTTTTATGCGCACTTAATATATAATATGCGGTGGGCATAGCTGAAGCTTGGCTGGGCTCTGGGTTTGGAGTGCTGACAGGTTCTTCTTCCATGGGGCAGACAATGCAGCCCACACTGTAATAAGCACCCCCTCCACGTAAATAGTAAAGCTCCCTCGAGGACCAGGCCCAGGTAGTGCATCAGGCACGCCAGATCTAAGAAGCCCCTTGTGTTCTAAACACTGATGTCTAAGGTAGCGATAAAAATAGAGTAAATCACCTTTTGTAACTATTTTGACATTTATGTATTATATCGCTTATCTTCTTATGCCAGAAGATGTCAACAACTGACTGTTTAAAGGCGTCATCGGATGCCCATTTTACACAAGTTGATATGATTCTTTAGGGTCTTAATGAAAAGTCTATAACATACTTTGGTTAAAATTTCTCAATGGTAGTGTAAAACAATACCCTTTTTACCTTGTCAAAAACAGCTCTGTTCACAGTGACCCGTTTCAGTGCATGTCCCTTTAAGTGCTAAAGTCTCTGCTCACCCTGCCCCTCTCTTCCGTGGGGTGACGAGAAGTTCTCTGAAAGATGGTAAACTTCAGCCGCATTCGTCGCGAAACTTGCTAACTAGTACATTATTAGCAAAGGCGATTTGCAAAGATTAAAAAAAAAAAGAAAAAAAAAAAGCTTATACTCACTCCTTCTGTAGGTGAGGCTGGATCACGAATGATTCGCGCGAACATTTCATGCTCAAACTTAAATGAATGTGCAGCTTTCGGTGCAATAGTTTGATTTGTTTCAGTTGTAATAGTTTTAAGGGTAAAACAGCAAGACTTAATTTTCGTGTTGATGCTTCATGTGTTTGCACATTGTGGACAGACACAAAGTTGCTCTAAAATAAATATCTCAAAGAGAAAAGACTTAATTTACTTAAAAACTTACTTCATTTCTTGATTTTCATTTATTCCTATTATGATGACAACTCACAAAGAGGTGTCTTCACCTAAAAACATACACAGTCCAACAAACAAATTGTGAACGGCCATCTGAAATCTTGATAATATGACTAGAACTAGTTGTGTAAGAAAAATGTCATTTACAAAAGATTGTTATTCTTAGATGCGACACATCCCTAACAAAATCTGTTGGCATGGAAAAATACTCATAAATGTTTTAGCACAGCTATTTACGCACATAGTATGAGAACTGTACATTGTATCACTTGCCATAGAAAATTCATTACCAGTTTATTAGGGTGAAAAAGATATGACGATAATAATTGAAACATCCTTGTACATCTCTTTCATGCTGAAAACACTGGTGCTGCTGCTTTAATCTTTTAGAAAACCATTTCAAATGGCATGATACCTACAAAAGAGTCAAATAGTTAAAATGTACAAGTTTTGTGTTCTAGGTGAGAAATTTACACCAATAAAGGTTTCATGAACATTAGAAAACAACATGTATTCCCTCTGGCCGTTAAACGCCTCGGGTAAATAATTTGAAACGTAGGTCTGTCAAATGAGAAAAGTTCAGTAATACATTTCAAAAACTTTTCTCATGTGTGGTCACCATTCTGAGTTTTGACAGCAGTGTGTGAGGATGTATCAGCGCGAGATGCTCAGTTCTTTTTCTTTTGTTTAACGTTCTGTCAGTAACAAGGTCTCGCTAATGGTGGTGTACAACATGGATTTTGACAAGTATCTTATGCTGGTGTTTTAACGACCGTGTCTGATACATTTTCTTTTAGATCACGGCAAGATACGTGGTTCTTTTTTTTGTTTAACTTTTCTACCGTTGTGATAAACTAGTTTTAAATTGTAGCTAATGGTAGAGTACAACTTAGATTTTAACTGACGCTTTGCTGTTGGTTAACAGTCTGATATTTTTTTCTTTTACACCACGATAAGTCGGTCAGCTCTATTTTACTTAACTTATAACAAACTCTAACTAGTTTTAAATTGAAACAGAAAAAATAATATATATATATATATATATATACAGGTGCATCTCAATAAATTAGAATGTCGAGGAAAAGTTCATTTATTTCAGTAATTCAACTCGAATTGTCAAACTCGTGTATTAAATAAATTCAGTGCACACAGACTGAAGTAGTTTAAGTCTTTCGTTCTTTTAATTGTGATGATTTTGGCTCACATTTAACAAAAACCCACCAATTCACTATCTCAACAAATTAGAATACTTCATAAGACCAATAAAAAAACATTTTTAGTGAATTGTTGGCCTTCTGGAAAGTATGTTCATTTACTGTATATGTACTCAATACTTGGCAGGAGCTCCTTTTGCTTTAATTACTGCCTCAATTCGGCGTGGCATGGAGGTGATCAGTTTGTGGCACTGCTGAGGTGGTATGGAAGCCCAGGTTTCTTTGACAGTGGCCTTCAGCTCATCTGCATTTTTTGGTCTGTTGTTTCTCATTTTCCTCTTGACAATACCCCACAGATTCTCTATGGGGTTCAGATCTGGTGAGTTTGGTGGCCGGTCAAGCACACCAACACCATGGTCATTTAACCAACTTTTGGTACTTTTGGCAGGGTTGGCAGGTGCCAAATCCTGCTGGAAAATGAAATCAGCATCTTTAAAAAGCTGGTCAGTAGAAGGAAGCATGAAGTGCTCCAAAATTTCTTGGTAAACGGGTGCAGTGACTTTGGTTTTCAAAAAACCCAATGGACCAACACCAGCAGATGACATTGCACCTCAAATCATCACAGACAGTGGAAACTTAACACTGGACTTCAAGCAACTTGGGCTATGAGCTTCTCCACCCTTCCTCCAGACTCTAGGACCTTGGTTTCCAAATGAAATGCAAAACTTGCTCTCATCTGAAAAGAGGACTTTGGACCACTGGGCAACAGTCCAGTTCTTCTTCTCCTTAGCCCAGGTAAGACGCACAAGAGGAATACGACAACTGTAGCCAAATTCCTTGACACGTCTGTGTGTGGTGGCTCTTGATGCCTTGACCCCAGACTCAGTCCATTCCTTGTGAAGTTCACCCAAATTCTTGAATCAATTTTGCTTGACAATCCTCATAAGGCTGCGGTTCTCTCGGTTGGTTGTGCATCTTTTTCTTCCACACTTTTTCCTTCCACTCAACTTTCTGTTAACATACTTGGATACAGCACTCTGTGAACAGCCAGCTTCTTTGGCAATGAATGTTTGTGTCTTACCCTCCTTGTGAAGGGTGTCAATGATTGTCTTCTGGACAACTGTCAGATCAGCCCCTGTCTTCCCCATGATTGTGTAGCCTAGTGAACCAAACTGAGAGACCATTTTGAAGGCCCGGGAAACCTTTGCAGGTGTTTTGAGTTGATTAACTGATTGGTATGTCACCATATTCTAATTTGTTGAGATAGTGAATTGGTGGGTTTTTGTTAAATGTGAGCCAAAATCATCACAATTAAAAGAACCAAAGACTTAAAGTTCTTCAGTCTGTGTGCACTGAATTTATTTAATACACAAGTTTCACAATTTGAGTTAAATTACAGAAATAAATGAACTTTTCCACGACATTCTAATTTATTGAGATGCACCTGCATGTATATACTGTATATATGTATATGTATGTTTTGTAGCCATAGACTCACGCATGCTATGTCCTCTCATAAAAAAAAAAAAAAAAAAAAAAAAAAAACATTTTATATCTGAGAAACTAATTATTATTGTTTAGCACATTATTTAAACTATTTTTGAACAGAGTAGGCTATTGATAAAAAAACATGTTCTAAACATACTTAGACTCGTAGCATTCATCAGGTTACAGTGTACACTCATATTACTTTTATTGTTTTATATAGAGCATGAAAACATCATCGCGCCTTAAGAAATTTAAATACAATGAATTGCCTTTCATATTCAAAATGTTTTACTCAATTTCAAACATTGTAGTCAGGAATTATAGTTTGGGAAAAACACAACTATGATTTTGTAGTCATATAGCCTAGTATGTATGATTTTATAGTAGCCTATGATTTGATTCTGTAGCCATAGACTCACGCATGCTTTGTACTATAAAAGGATGTATTTTGTACTATAAAAAAATATATATTTTATATCTGATAAACTAATTATTATTGTTTAGCACGCTAGTACAAAAAAATAAATAAATAATTAAATATTTAAATAAAAAATACTTACTCATCAGATTGATCTCCCTCCTTCTTCTTTTGAGGGAAATCCAGCCTTCTTCTTCCAGTTGGGCGTTTCCATGCTCACGTGTCTCAAGTGGATATTTACATATGAACGACTCGAGCATTCGAGTCGGCGGCAGGCCTACTTGGCACAAGGAACCGATCCATTTTTTAAAATAAAATGCTATGACATTACGAATTCCTGCAAATCACGTCACGTATTGCATTGCACAAGTTTTCCATGTGAGTCAAATGTTTTTATTTTATTTCATATTTTTTAATGTATGGGCGAGCTAGCTCCTAGCGCCGCCCAATAAAGACTATTGTAGTGACATACAGGAGTCATACACTAGACGTGCATATGTGTCCGTTATTATTGATTATTGATGCGCAAACAAACAGTGTATCTGCGCTCATGGCGCACGGATCGCTATAACATCATATTTCTGCTTGGAGTTCTGTATATTCATGTAGTTGTCAAAATTAATGTACAGCAAGTGTTTTGTAACGGATGCTAGCCGAAGAAGCGTGTTTTGGAGAAGTTTCTGAGGATCAGTTATGTATATATGGGCATCAAACGCTTCAAATTCGCTTATTCTGACGGAGGAACTATTCAATGATGACATCAACCCGCCTTACGATCGCTGAGTCTCCACACATTCAGAATGGTTTAATTTTTTTATTTGTATTTTGGTGTGTTTCGTTATTCTGCATGGATCTGTGTATGAAGTCCTTTGGCGTCTCCCTGTGGTCTTGTTTGGTATGGCAGGTTGACTTCTGCTTATTTATTAAAGTTACTGTATAATTAAGGTTTACAAACTTTTAAGTTGTAAAGAATATATGGAGTGACATTTTTGCAAAGTATGTATTGATTTGGAGTGGAGGGGGGCCTTGGAAATGAAATATGGCTCTTTCATTTGAAAGCCATGTTTCTAGTATCTGTAAAACTGCGTTTTTCCATCTCAAAAAACATATCTAAATTGCGACCTATGCTCTCAACGTCAAATGCAGAAATGCTAATTCATGGGTTTATGACCTCAAGGTTAGACTATTGTAATGCTTTACTGGGTGGTTGTTCTGCACGCTTGGTCAATAAACTACAGTTGGTCCAAAATGCAGTAGCTAGAGTCTTTACTAGAACCAGGAAGTATGACCATATCAGCCCGGTTCTGTCAACACTGCACTGGCTCCCTATCAAACATCTTATAGATTTTAAAATCTTGTTAATTACTTATAAAGCCCTGAATGGCTTAGCTCCTCAGTACTTGAGCGAGCTCTTATTACATTATAGTTCTCCACGTCCGCTGCATTCTCAAAACTCTGGCCGTTTGATAATACCTAGAATATCAAAATCGACTGCGGGCGGCAGATCCTTTTCCTATTTAGCGCCCAAACTCTGGAACAATCTACCTAACACTGTTCGGGAGGCAGACACACTCTGTCAGTTTAAATCTAGATTAAAGACACATTTCTTTAACCTGACTTACACATAACACACTAATACACTTCTATTATTCAAATCCGTTAAAGGATTGTTAGGCTGCATTAATTAGATCAACCGGAACCGGGAACACTCCTCATAACACACGATGTACTCGTTACATCGTAAGAAGAATGGCATCTACGCTAATATTTGTCTGTTTCTTTCTTATTCTGTTTCTCAGTCCGTGTCCGGATCAGATGGTGGATCGGCGCCAGGAGATGATGTCTGCGACCCTGATTGTCGGCGGAGGCCAGACACCTGGATGAGCCCCGGGGACAGGGGACATGGGACATATCCCCAGTGAAGACCTCGACTTAAATACAATAAAACTAAAAATAAAACAAAATAACTAAAGATATAATAAAATACCTAACTACATAATACTATTATTGTTAGAAATTGCAACAATATAAAAACAGAAATATAATACATTTATAATTTAATTAAAACAATAAGTAAAAAATAAATAAACAATAATATTCAGAGAGAGAACTGGCCCCCCGACTGAGCCTGGTTTCTCCCAAGTTTTTTTTTGTTTTCTCCATTCTGTCACAGAGGGAGTTTTGGTTCCTTGCCACTGTCGCCTCTGGCTTGCTCAGTTGGGGACACTTAATTTCTAGCGATTATCGTCAATTTGATTTCATAGATGCCATTTAAACTAAACTGAGCTAGACAATAACATCTCTGAATTCAATAATGAAATGCCTTTAACTGAAAATTGAGTGTTTAATCCTATTATTATACATTACTGACACTCTATCCTCCAATTTGATACTGTTAAGTGCTTTGACACAATCTGTATTGTTAAAAGCGCTATATAAATAAAGGTGACTTGACTTGACCTGACTTGGAGTAAAAAAGGTTGAGATCCACTGGCTTAGACAAATCATCCCCTTGAAATTATAAGGTTTCTAATTATAAGGTTCTATCTGCATTCTGAGTGGTTTTCAGATATTGAGCTTCAAAGTTTTTGCATTCCATATAGAAAAAATTATATGGGGAACAAATCTCTTTCTTACATGAAATTGACAGAGACCTTAAATCTATTCTAAATATACAATATCAAAATCCTCTCAAATTTTTAAATGGGGATTTTTGGAACCGGTCAAATGCAGATAGAACCTTCTAATTCCAAAACGTCATTTTCCTCTTGGAATTATAAGGTTCTGTCTGGCAAAACATTAATTGAAGCAACAATTTTCAAGAAATACAAATATTTTTTTTTATAATTTGTTTTAAAACAAAATTAGTGTTGTAACAATGTGTCAACATGTATGAGAAAGGTCAATTTAATGGTTTCTTTATCACATTTATTCCATATTTTAGGACAAATAACCGAGATAACATGCTGATGTTTATTGTTGGAATTAAGACCCCATCATTTAAATCATTGACTATTTGATATTTAAGGCTGTTGTAAAATTTAAGACATTTTAAGACTTTAAACTGCATGAATATTTCGCCAATCATTATATTCAGGTCTTTAGCGACGCAGACTTAGGCTTATATCCAGCACAGATGGATCTCTAACTGTTACAATAGCAAACTCTCCTGATATTTTAAGAACAATTAAAAAATAAAATAAGAATAAAATAAGCATACTTTCTTACCTTTTGAAACTTAGAAGGGTTCGATTTGAGCAGATGATTTTACCATCACTGCCATCGTCAGAGCGCATTTCCCCAGTATACATTCAGCATCTGCCTCATATTCGCGATCTCAATATATTCTCAAAACTATCTTTTTCAGCATCTTCTAAAACACTTTGATCGCTATTCACCACATCCACCATCAAACGACAGTGACACTTATATTTCATTATGTACAATAATTGCTCTGCAGAAAAGCCATTCAAGCCAGTTCAATTTTTGCAGATGATTATTTGTTTTATGCATGCGCACTAATTATGAGTAAAAAAAAAATCACGTCATTATGTTTTAAACAGTGCCACTTTGTGGAATAAAGATGAATTGCACTTATTGATTCTACAGACACGTAATTATTGAGTGCTTCTCAAACGGAAGGCTGCATCCTACGAAGGCTGCATATCTCGGCTGGCACATCATCAAACGTAGCTGAAGGCCATCTCAGTCAGAAGGATCCTTGTAAGGCAGCCTTCGTTTCGTGTCCTTCATTCAGCTGAATTTGAAGGATGCATGGGATGTATCCTCCGCGACCTTCAATCACCCACAATCCTTTGTACCAATTCTATTTCATGAAAATAAACTGACGAAAAACGAGTCATTAATGAGCTTGTCTGAATTTATTATGAAATGTCAGACAAAAATAATGTTTTCGGACATGAAAGCATAGATGTTATTTTTTTGTTTTGGTGTAAATTACTCAATAAACGCTAAACTGCCAATAACTTAAGCCACAGGGAGACTCTAGATGGCTGTGATTCATTGTATTGCATTAATAGAAAGCCAAATAATATAAAGATTTGTAATACAAAGTATTTTTCCAAAACTAAGTTTCATTAGTATTTTCGTGCCGTGACGGTGAGGGCGGGAACATGTGACGTAGCCACGCGCACTTAACTAGACCGTCTCATTCTAGCGTTTATATGCCAACGAGGACTCTAGCCTACAAGACTCTGAAGGACTGAACTAGGAAGGACGCAGCCTCGGTACAATGCAGCCTTCCGTTTGAGAAGCACCCATTGTTGTTTAATGTTTAATCTTTCCTGCTGTTACGGAGTAGTCCGGCGACATGACAAAGAACGTTGATCCTGATTGGTCCGCTTGCGTGCATTCGAAGTGCTGATTGGCTGATTCACAGATAGAACCTTATAGAACCAAGTTAGAGTTCGACT
Organism: Spinibarbus caldwelli; assembly: GCA_039654775.1. Classification (NCBI taxonomy): domain Eukaryota; kingdom Metazoa; phylum Chordata; class Actinopteri; order Cypriniformes; family Cyprinidae; genus Spinibarbus; species Spinibarbus caldwelli. The sequence goes on along the minus strand of CM077247.1, from coordinate 26,742,406 downwards.
TTATAGATAGAACCTTTTTGTTTCCTAAATAAAAAGTCCTAAAATGTACACAACTTAAAAAAAAAAAAAAAAAAAAAAAAAAAAAAAAAAACATCACATAATGTAAATAAGTTGTCACAGAATAAGAATATGTCAATAACTCAATTTTGACAAAAATGTCAGATAGAACCTTATAATTCCACGGCGACGAAATGTTTCACATGCTAAGAAAGCTAACCTAACATATAAGTATATAAACCATAAATGTTTAAGAATCACTTAGGCCACCTCTGGCCGATTCATTATCAGGTAGATCTTGAACCGCATGCTCACGCCAAAAAACTACTAATTGGCAAAAATGCTTCGTTTGACTTTTCAGAGATCATCTAGAGATAATCTTTTCAGAGATTACCTCTGACCTACTTTCTGTACGATCTGAATTTCTGCGTATTGAATTTAAGAATATTGAATTCGATGTTCCGAATTTCCTCTTCCTCTTGAAAACTTGAAGCTGTATTTTTAAAAACTGGATATTTGCAGTCTAAGATTTCAGAACAAAAAAAAATCGCTGTTTGAAAATACACGTCTGTAAAACTCTGCAATAAAAATATTCAGTTGTGTTCAATTTCACATTTAATATTCAAGTTAAAAAAAAAATCAGAACTATGTTAAATGCCAAATAATATTCAGTTTTGTTAAATGACACTGGTCAATAATTCAAATATGCTCAATACAAATTCAATTTGTTTTGTCATATTATAAGCTCCATACACTAGCCGCTGGCACTGATAACAGCGGCAATGAGCATGATTTTAAAAGCAACACATTTCAGCACCAGATCGCCTCTTATTTAAAACAAACAAACAAAATTAATAGTCTGCTTGTCATCTAGAGATGTTTCATTTGTAATAGATATACAGGTGCATCTTAATAAATTAGAATGTCGTGGAAAAGTTCATTTATTTCAGTAATTCAACTCAAATTGTGAAACTCGTGTATTAAATAAATTCAATGCACACAGACTGAAGTAGTTTAAGTCTTTGGTTCTTTTAATTGTGATAATTTTAGCTCACATTTAACAAAAACCCACCAATTCAACAAATTAGAATATGATGACATGCCAATTAGCTAATCAACTCAAAACACCTGCAAAGGTTTCCTGAGCCTTCAAAATGGTCTCTCAGTTTGGTTCATTAGGTTACACAATCATGGGGAAGACTGCTGATCTGACAGTTGTCCAGAAAACAATCATTGACACCCTTCACATGGAGGGTAAGCCACAAACATTCATTGCCAAAGAAGCTGGCTGTTCACAGAGTGCTGTATCCAAGCATGTTAACAGAAAGTTGAGTGGAATGAAAAAGTGTGGAAGAAAAAGATGCACAACCAACCGAGAGAACCGCAGCCTTATGAGGATTGTCAAGCAAAATCGATTCAAGAATTTGGGTGAACTTCACAAGGAATGGACTGAGTCTGGGGTCAAGGCATCAAGAGCCACCACACACAGACATGTCAAGGAATTTGGCTACAGTTGTCGTATTCCTCTTGTTAAGCCACTCCTGGACCACAGACAACATCAGAGGCGTCTTACCTGGGCTAAGGAGAGAAGAACTGGACTGTTGCCCAGTGGTCCAAAGTCCTCTTTTCAGATGAGAGCAAGTTTTGGATTTCATTTGGAAAAAAAAGTTCCTAGAGTCTGGAGGAAGGGTGGAGAAGCTCAGCCCAAGTTGCTTGAAGTCCAGTGTTAAGTTTCCACAGTCTGTGATGATTTGGGGTGCAATGTCATCTGCTGGTGTTGGTCCACTGTGTTTTTTGAAAACCAAAGTCACTGCACCCGTTTACCAAGAAATTTTGGAGCACTTCATGCTTGCTTCTGCTGACCAGCTTTTTAAAGATGCTGATTTCATTTTCCAGCAGGATTTGGCACCTGCTCACACTGCCAAAAGCACCAAAAGTTGGTTAAATGACCATGGTGTTGGAGTGCTTGATTGGCCAGCAAACTCACCAGACCTGAACCCCATAGAGAATCTATGGGGTATTGTCAAGAGGAAAATGAGAAACAAGAGACCAAAAAATGCAGATGAGCTTAAGGCCACTGTCAAAGAAACCACCTCAGCAGTGCCACAAACTGATCACCTCCATGCCACGCCGAATTGAGGCAGTAATTAAAGCAAAAGGAGCTCCTACCAAGTATTGAGTACATATACAGTAAATGAACATACTTTCCAGAAGGCCAACAATTCACTAAAAATGTTTTTTTTTTTTTATTGGTCTTATGAAGTATTCTAATTTGTTGAGATAGTGAATTGATGGGTTTTTGTTAAATGTGAGCCAAAATCATCACAATTAAAAGAACCAAAGACTTAAATTACTTCAGTCTGTGTGCATGTAATTTATTTAATACACGAGTTTCACAATTTGAGTTGAATTACTGAAATAAATGAACTTTTCTACGACATTCTAATTTATTGAGATGCACCTGTATACTGCGAGATGTTTCAAAAAAATCTGACATCCAACTCGGATTAAAAGGGGAATATCTGATCTGTCTGCTTACATGGCAGGTGCAAATGCACGTATCCGATTCATATCAGATTCATTTCCACATATGAATGAGGCCTGAAACCAATCTGATAATATCGGAATCCATGTGCTTTTTTTCCTGCTTACAAGTTCGTGGGTCATATCCAATCTGTGCCACTGTGAATTGTGTCACATGAACCATGCAGCGTAAATGTGGCCATAGATGGAAACTCCTCTCAGCTAGCGTGTCTTTTCCAAGGCCCTGTTTACATTTGGTATTAAGATGCCTTTTGGTCGATCGGATGACAAGTGAACAACGCTAAATACAGGTGTAAACAGGGTGTGAAACATTTTGAGCCTGTCTACTTTTGACCACTTCCAGAGGTTGTCGAAAACGCATTAGACCGGATCAGAGTCCTGCACGCGGGCGGGTACCCGACGGGTGAAGCGCAAAAATTGACCTAAAGGGTGGAATAATATTGACGTGTCGGGTGCGGTGCGGGTGCGGGTCGGACTAGTGACAGGCACGGGCGGGTTGCGGGTACAATTACAACCAAGACTATTTAGACTTAATCCAGTACACGCTGATAGGCAGCTCCTTTCAAATTGTCCGGTGCTTGTGTTCGCGCGCTTTGTCTGAAGACCGGGCTCCTACAGCGGGATTTGCAAACACTGAGCACTGTAGCCAATCGACAGCTGTATTGACATTGATTGACAGCTGTAGGTCTAGTGATTATATTAAAGGGAGCGCTCTTTGCTCGTTTTTCTGTAGTTAATTTATTCACAGTTTGAATAAAAGCTATAGGCACTGTTCTGTTAGCTTATTTAATGCAATGTTTAATTAACTGAAAAATGCTTAAAGCTTCTTAATGTGCTAATAAAAACGCTAACAATTATTTTATATTTCTGTCAAATTGTTAAAATTTTGTTAAAACAGAGGGTTGTGTTCCAATAGTTTTTGCTATGATTTCGAAATTAATAATTAGAAACGTGAAACTGGTTCACCGTGTGTAATTTCTTTCTTTTTCTTTCTTTCTTTCTTTCTTTCTTTCTTTCTTTCTTTCTCTCTTAAGCTTTCTCTCTCTCTTCCTCGACACTGCTGCCAATCCTACATATTTTTATGCAGAATAAAGTTGACTGTTTTTTATAGGTTATGACGGAAAAGTTCATATTTGACTAATCTAAGCCTTTTAGACCTGTTTAAAATAGATTGGTCACATGTACGCAATAGTTTTATATTGTTTTTACATGTTGGATCTTGTGCGCGCTCTCTCTCTCTCTCTCTCTCTCTCTCTCTCTCTCTCTCTCTCGACACTGCTGCCAGTCCTGCATATTTTTATGCAGCCTATAAAGTTAATTGTTTTTATAGGTTATGAAGGAAAACCTCATATTTGGCTTATTAATCTAAGCCCTTTAGACCTGTTTACAATAGATTGTTCACATGTACGCAATAGTTTTATATTGTTTACACGTTGAATGTTGCTTTCTCTCTCTCTGTTAACTTGTTGGGCTGCGTGTGTTAAATGTTATTATTAATTTTTAAACGCATTAACGCATTAACTCAGAATGACTTGTTAATTGCTTGTTACATTAAAAATAAAATAAAGGTGTTTTGTCTGCCTTATGTAGATTTAATGCGGGTGCGGTTCGGGTCGCGGTTTTTATGTCAAACGGGTCGGGTCGGTTCGGAATTAAATTAGTGTTGCTGTCGGATAATGGGTCGGGTATTCGGTTAACTACTGCGGGTGCGGGGCGGGTGCGGGTTTATCAAACAGGACCCGTGCAGGACTCTGGACCGGATTGCTTTCGTGGTGTAGATGCTGATGTGGTCGAATGCATTGGAGCAGTCACAAAAGACCGCCTACGTAATCATTGCCAGACATACATGGACATGCGCTTATTAGACGGAATTTAAACTTTGACGGGCCGAAACGAAAGCGGTTGCTCTCCGCGTATTTCTCTTTTCTCTAATTTTGCGAACGTGTGAAATTTGTCAGAGCTTATATCTTCCATTGCTCTGTAATATCTGAAAAAGCCCATAAGTTACATATACTTGAGCAAAACTTTGTGCAGCATGTTTGCTAACAACACTAGCAGCAGTAAGTACAAGCAGACAGTTAGACTTGTTTAAGATTAGCAAAATCTGCGCAGACCGATCACCGGTGATCACCGCGAAATGCATGCCGGTGTTACGAAATTTTCGGTTTCCGAGATTTTCGGTTTCAGTGTGTATGTAAACACACTTGGCAATAAAGCTCTGTCTGGTTCTGGTTCTGTTTCTGATTCTGAGCACTGTTGTAAGGTTTTTCTCTAATGTCAGATTTTTCCTCTTCAGTGTCATATGATCTTTCAGAATTCATTTCAATATGCTGATTTGCTGCTCAAGAAGCATTTCTGATTATTATCACAGTTGAAAATGGTGGTGCTTAATGAAGTGTGCAAACCATTATATAGTGACAGGATTCCTTGATGAATAGAAAGTTCAGAAGAACATTTATTTGAAATAGAAATAGTTTGTAACATTATAAATGTCTTTAATTTTTTATTAATTTAATGCTTCCCTGTCAAAAAAAAAGCATACTTTTTTTTTTTTTTTTTTTTTAATCATATTAATCCCAAAAAACATTTGGTAATGTCATGAATCAAATGCCAGAATCAAGTTTAGAAATATGTTGTTGTTGTTTTTACATATCTCTATTATGTTTCATATTTTAATACAGCAAATTCAACAGGGACGTTTACATCACAATATCTTTTCTCCTATGTTCTTGTTTTGGTGCATACATCTTTTTAGTTTATAACAAGAATTCAATAATGATTCATTCAGGAGAACTTTACTTTATTAATCACATCCTCCATGACTACATTTTCCTGGATTTTGAGTATGAATCACTATTGAATTCATATTTTTAAAAACAAAATGTTTCTGTCTCACATAATATCAAACTTCCACACCAACACACGTTACAATATCTAGTTATCAAAAGCTAGTTAAGGCCACAATCCAATCTTTATTCCACTGATTAAAGCCTTATAGAATATATATGTTTATTAAACTTTCTGACTTATAAATAATGTTAAATGAGTGTTTGTTGTGCATCAAAATAGTCATGCATTTGTATCAATGATCATCACTGTGTATCATCCAGGTACAGTGCAAGAACAGATGACAGAGAATAACATCAGTGTAGGCTGCAAAAAATTTTTAGGCCACTGATATGGTGAACGTTATTTCATTCATTGCCAAGATGACCGTTTTAAAACTTAAAAGGTAACAGAAGAGCATAACAATAAATAATTAAAATGGTTGTTGGTTCACATATCTATGTCTGCACTATATTGGAAATCAGTAGATGTAATCATCCAGGTGTTTTGGAATTCTTGGTTTCATCATGTGCAAATGGAACCATAAACATTTACTTGTGATAATCTTAATTTGTAAATTTGTATTTGTTTCTAGAAATGTTTAAATATTATATATTGTAAACACAAAAAAAAAAACAAAAAAACAATGAAATTTCAGCAACATTTTTTGCAGCAGTGTAAGACTATCATAGTTTACTACAAGACAGTTCACCAGACCAGTTGGAGAATGACCAGACAACATGAAGAATGTTGAACAGGGTAAGTTAAGACATGGATCATCACACCAATATACAAAAAAAAAAAAAAAAAAAAAAAAAAAAAAACTCCTATACATTCATACGTTTATTTCATTTGTTGCAGGCAGTGATGTATTCAACAAATGATAATAAGACAGTTTTAAAGCATCACAAGATACAAATGAACAGCACAACGAACTGAAGTTTGCTGTACTTTATCCTAACATTACACAAAGAATGTCTGCAATCATTTAGTCACGGGCAACTGCACAAAACGTGCACTGCAAACTACTAAAATGTTATACTGTTATGAAATGATGATGAACAAATGTGGTTTAAGCATTTTTGCACAACGCTAAAAAAAAAGTTTAACCTTTTTTTGTGGAAATAGCCTATTCCATTAAAGTCGGCATGAAATCAAAATTGAAAATTCTTATTTTTTAATGGAATACTGTAGTGTTTATTATAAATAATGTATCCGTGCACTTCATTATTTTTTTAAAATTCATGTGCCTTTGTAATCTTTAATCAAAAATGTTAACCTCCCCTCCCCCTCAAAACGACTCATATTCTCTTCTGGTCACGAGTGATGGCGCAAGGGCGGAGCTAATGACGTAAGAGGTAAATGCTGGGATAAATGGCAGGGGAAAAGCTGAAGCTGATGCTTCACTTTATAGAAATAAATGCATTGACCAGTTGACGCGAGCCATGGGGGAGTACACTACTCTTAAAAGTTGAAAGGATATTACCACAACATTACTCTTAGGGCATCGCAAACTATTTTTTTTCTATGAATATGACTTAATCTGATGGAGGACGCGCTCTGTCATTCAGGCAATTTCTCTCTCGCGAGCGCGCGCTGTTAGGCATGTTTTGTGCCGTTGATCATCCTCATCACCGTCATCCTTAATAAAAAAAATCTTCATGCTTGGGTGTCGGCGGTGAATCCAGTGGAGAGAAATCTCCCCACAACTAACTCCAAACTGGCATTCAGATCTGCCTCCATTTTGTTAGCAACGCCCCAACTTCGAACGATCCAATCAGTTCTCGAAGGACGAAATCAAGTCCCGCCCTCTCATTTCAGATGCCGTTTCACTCGGATATACGTCACAGTACAGAAAAAAAGACTATGGCTACTTCCGTTTCATGCCAACTTAATCCCTGCGTTCCATTCGGAAGTGCCCTTCGGAGGGCGATATATCCCGTTTGGAATGCACTGTAAACCTGTTGAGATACACAGTGTGTTCCAAACGGGATATATCGCCCTCCGAAGGGCACTTCGGAGTGAAAACAATCATGGCCGCCATATTGAAGGGTCGTTCCAAACCGAAGTGCTCAAAACTAGGCACTTCAAAGGGCCCTTCGGAATGAAGGATTTCGAAGGGTACAACTGATGGACACTTCGGGCTCCCATGATCCTTTGCACAGATTCTTTGCATGATGATGGCGCTTCCGTATGATGATGCAGAAGGTCACTTCAAGAAGCAGTTGTTTGGTCCCCTACACCCTTCAACCCTTCGAAGCTATCACTCCGGAGGGTAAACCCCTTTGAAGGGATTAGGGCATAGGGATGAGCCCTTCCGAATGGAACGCAGGGACAATGAGGTAAACTGAAATTCTCCACGCGCAATCGCGCATGTCCGGGAAACTCGTGAATATTCATGAATGTTCCCGCCCACTGAAACCGAAAATCTCGTAACACCTGTTAGAAAAGTGTCCGAGTTATGTCCGCCTTGCTCTGATGTCATGCTGATGTGTGCCAAAAAAACTCTGGCGACGGCGAGGTGGCTGTGTGGGATTGAGCAGTTGCGCGCAGTTACTCTCCACCGACTGCGCTGACCAAAAGCATGATGGGAAAGACGACGACACAGCTTCATGCTCATTGGTTCAGACAACCGTGATGCTGCGTTTTCTTCTAAAATATATATATATATATATATATATATATATATATCTGATTTCATGTGATTATGTATTTAAATTATGCATGAATGTTCCCAAACACTATGACAGTGCGATCTCTGTGTGAGATATGTGATTGTTGTCATATTTCTATAAAAATCTAAAATACATGTTTGTATTAAAGTAAAAATGAATGATAAATACGCCTTTCGTATGGAATTAAATAGTAAGCACTTTGAGTGTCTTGTTCATCATATTTATTTTCATATAAAGCAACATAACTGAAATTATATCATGTTTATAAGCAGCACAGCATACGAGTGAGAATAACGCGATATCTGCCTTTGATCTGGTTGGTATCTGTTCCACTTCGAGAGGTCAGACTCAGAACTGTCCGTCTTGACTGCGTTTATTTCACTCCTCCTCTCACTGCAGCCGCCTACTCTCGCCTACATTTCAGGCCAGGCGAGGCGCATCTAAAACAAGCCTAATATTAGTGCGCGATAACTTGAGCCCTCCCGCTTGTGTTTTGACGCGGGATCCGCGCATTTACCCTCCTTGACGAAATCAGCACTAAGGGGGGTAATCTGGTCAAAAGTGGTCGAAAGTGGACAGAAGAGATGGATTAAAACGGTGTAAATGGGTATGTGTCTCCATTGTCCACTTGTGATCGACCAAGACGCATCTTAATATCAAGTGTAAACCCAAGTGAATAGCAGATTTGTCACCTGACCTGAATACTGCGTGCTGATTCCCTAAAACGGACTTATCGGGTTGTGTTCACAAACAACAAGGGTGCTTGTTGGTTTCTGCTGTAAAACGTGAACTCACGATGCCTTGACAGTGGACAATAACGGCTTTTGAGACAAAATGTGTTTAGGGTTCAGAATGTGCTACATGTGGAGAATAACGGATATATACTTGTTTCCTCCGAGTAGGCAAGGGAGGCAGTGTCTCCTCAAAAAATTGGATGAGAAAATAATCGATATTACAAAAATAAAACAACGCAAATATCACTAAATATGAAATTAAAATTATAAAAGTCACTCGTTTTTATAAAGTAACACTGTCCTCCAACAGCGACACCTACAGGTAAAGTTACAGCAGAGTCTTGCCTCCCTTCATCCCATCCCATAGGAAACATTTATTGTTCAGTGGTTGCTTTTCCTAAGCTCAGGAGACTTAGAAGTGATTCTCATATATCTCTCATTTTAGTATCAATAGAATTTCAGACGTTTCTCCTAAAATTCCTTAGGAGAAATAGAAGTAGACACAAATGAGACATGAGAAATATTTGAAAAAAAGTCAAACCTGAGAATGTGGTGGAAGAAACGTAATATCTCTTTATTGTCTTGCTGCAGTCTCTATCAAGGAATATTTTATTGCTCAGTGGTTGCTTTTTCTAACCTCAGGAGACTTAGTTGTGCTTCTCATGTATTTCTCATTTTAGTCTCAACAGTGTCTCAGATGTTTCTCCTAAAAATCCTTAGGAGAAATAAAGTAGACACAAACTGAGACATGAGAAAGTTCTGAAAGAAAGGAATCCAAAATGACAATGGGAGAGAAACGTCTGAGAAACATGGGAGATCTCTTTATTATCTTGCTGTAATCTCTTGCAAGACTCCAGTATAAAAACGTTTTACTGCTCAGAAGGTGGGGTTTTTTTTTTTTTTTTTTTGTATTGCAATGAGGTTTTTCCATCTTTAATGGTCTAATATATATATACTAATATTGTAAATACTAAAACTATCATTTAAATAGCATTAAACATTTCAGAATATCAAGAGTTACTAGTTTAAATGTTTAAATTTATCTTCAATGTCCAGCATTGTATATACACAACATTTTCCAAACACACCAGAAAGGACTTACAAGTGCAAGATGTTTAGTTTAGTATAACAGCAATACCTTTTTTAACAAATGTATCACTAGTGTACCACTGTTTTTCTTTTTTACTTTTTATTTATATATTTTTATTTTATTTTATTTTATTTTTTTGCTTTGTTTAGCATTACAATTTTGTCTTGTAAAGCCCATTTTTGCATGTAAAAATTATAAATTAAATAAATTCAATGCACACAGATTGAAGTAGTTTAATTCTTTGGTTCTTTTAATTGTGATGATTTTGGCTCACATTTAACAAAAACCCACCAATTCACTATCTCAACAAATTAGAATGCTTCATAAGACCAATAAAAAAAAAAAAAAAAAAAAAACATTTTTAGTGAATTGTTCTACTACTTAAACTACTTCAGTCTGTGTGCATTGGATTTATTTAATACACGAGTTTCACAATTTGAGCTGAATTACTGAAATAAATGAACTTTTCCACGACATTCTAATTTATTGAGATGCACCTGTAGGTTATGGTTTCCTCTGTTAAATCATTGTGCAATAAAACACTCTACATAAAACAACTTCAAATATGACGATGCATGTATTGTCTTTGATTCAAATGGTGTGGATAAATGACACTGAAGCTAACCAGAGGGATGAAAAATAAAATAAAAAAGAGCTCTCTCTTTAACATTTCAAATATTTCTCCTAGACAGAATGAGGTTACTTTAAGGTTGAATGTAATCTTTTGCTTGAGTCTCCTGCTTCTCAAAATTGTCTCCTGAGACAAAAACACTCTCACAATGGTCTCCTTTAAAGCTTTAGAAGAGATCTTAACAACTTTACACAAGGTGCTCAGATTTTTCTCCTAATCTAGACTCTGGTCGTCTCATTTTTGTCTCCTCCAATGTTTCAAACAAGATCTCAACAACATCACAGACTGTGCTCAGATTTTTCTCTTTAGCTAGAGACACTGGATCTCACACATTGTGCTCAAAATTTTCTCCTACACTAGAGACTCGGGAGCTCTCACATTTGTCTCCTCTAAATTTCAGAAGTGATCTCAATAATTATACAAAGTGTGCACCAAAGTCAAATGCCTCAATATGAGCTCAAACATTTGTACCATATAATATGTATTAATAATCAAATTAGTCAATTAATAATTAAGACTGAGTCATAAGCCATTTATGTGCCTTTCAGCAAAGAAAGCTCCAGGGTTACATTTTCTGTAAATTAATTTGGATTTAGGCATCTGGTACATTACTATTTCCAACAACAAATTATGTTCCTAAATACATAAACATTGTCCTATAAAAAGTAACATTATCCTTATTTCTGCATAATTTCTCTCTCAATATAGCCTTTAACTCTGAATTTTTGATCTCACAGTATGTGATGTTGTTGAGATCTCTTTTAAAGCTTTAAAGGAGACCATTGTGAGAGTGTTGAGTTTTTGTAATCTCCATTCGATCTTAAAGTAACCTCATTTCTGTCTAGAAGAAATATTTGAGATGTTAAAGAGATCTCACTTTTGATTTTTATTTCCTATGGGATTGACTTATAACAGAGACCACATAAGCATGCCGTGACTTTACTTGGGGGTAATAGAGAATGAATGGGGGAAAGTCACGTGAGAGGAGGCAATGCCTCCATCGCACTATAATTGGATACAGTCGGTTATGATTGGATGTGATTGGTTTGTGTGATAAATCCTGCCTCTTGTTTTCATGCAAGCTCTCGGACTGAATGAAGAAAATGATGGAGTTATTGACTAATTATAAAGTAAGTAAACAACGCACCTGCTTAAATATCACTGCTTTGTGTCACATTAAAATCTAACTTGAAATGGTATGAAAATGTCATGACTGTGTCAGTTTTTAGTGAGCATTCAGCTTTATGAAATGAATGACATATATTCATGTCTGTAATTGTTTTGATGACGATGACCTGAAAATAATTGACTATTAAAAAGAGCTGCTGAATATCAGTTCAAAAAAAAAAAAAAACTGCTAACACTTTACAATGTGTCATTAGTTAACATTAGTTAAGGTACTACCTAACATGAACAAACAATGAACCTTTATTACTGTATTTATTAATCTTTGTTAACATTAGTTAATAAAATACAGTTGTTCATTGTTAGTTAATGTTCGTTCACAGTGCATTAACTAATGTTAACAAACACAAATTTTGATTTTAATAATGCATTAGTAAATGTTGAAATTAACATTAACTAAGATTAATAAATGCTGTAGAAGTATTGTTCATTCTGTTGTTCATTGTTTATGTAAACTAAAGTAGCTAATTAATGAAACATTATTGTAAAGTGTTTCTAAAATATTGTTCAAATTGTTACTGGCTTTAGTTATTATTTTGGAATAAATGTAAAAATGTATAAAAACACTTTGAAATGTATAATTAGTATTAAAAAATAAAAATAATAGTAAATTAAATAAAACAAAATAGTACTAGTAAATTACATAAAAAATAACATTAATACAATACAAAATAGAATTATATTTGTTCTCTTTTTTATGTAATGTTTATTTAACCAGGAGAATGTGTGTGTATAGATTGTGCCTATACAAAGTGTTCATACCCCTTCATTTTTTTCACATTTTGTTTTGTTGCTGCCTTATGTTAAACTGCTTTAAATTACTTTTTTCCACATCAATCTACACTCCATACACCATAATGGCAAAGCAAAAAACAGGTTTTTAACATCTTTGCAAATTTATAAAAAAAATAAATAAATAAAAAACTTAAATGATTCCATTGCATAAGTAATCATGCCCTTATCTGGGACAGTTTAAATTTAGCTCAGGAACATTCATATTGCTTTTAGATGTTACTACACTTCGAGTTAAGTTAACCTGTGGCAAATTCAATTGAATGGGTATGATTTGGAAAGGCACACGTCTTTATAAAAGCTTTAACACCTGAAAATGCATATCAGAGCAAAAACCAAGCCCTGAGGTAAAAAAGAAATATGACTGCGTCAAGCCACACATCTGGGGAAGAGTTCAGAAAAAAATTCTGCTGCATTGAAGGTTCACAGAAGCATGTAGTCTCCGTTACCCTTAATGGAAAAAGTCTGAAACAACCAGGACTCTTCCTAGAGCTGGCCTCCTGGCCAAACAGAGCAATTGATGGAGAAGGGCTTTGGTTAGAGTGGTGACCAAGAACCTGATGGCCACTCTAGTTGAACTCCATGATTATATGAGGAAATAGGAGAAACCTACAGAAGGACAAACATCATTGCAACACTCCATCGATCTGGGTTTTATGACAGTGTGGCAAGACTCAGTCCTCTCCTCAGTGAAGACACATAAAAACACACTTGGAAAAAAGCACCTAAAGGACCCTCAGACTGTGAAAAACAAGATTATCTGCTCTGATGAACCTCAATTCCAAGCATCCTGTTTGAAGGAAACCTGCAGAGTACCATCCCAAAAGTAAAGTGTGCTGGTAGCAGTCTCATGCTGTGGGGCTGTTTTTCAGCAGCAGGGACTGAGGGGCTCGGCAGAGTAGAAGAAAAGCTCAGTGCACCAAAATATAGAGACAGACTTAATGAAAACCCAGTCCAGAGCATTCAGAACCTCAGACAGGGCAGAAGGTTCACCTTCCAACAGGACAGTGAACCTAAGCACACAGCAAGAGTGGCTTTAGACAACTCTGTGAATGTCCTTGAGTGGCCCAGTCAGAGCCTGGGCTTGAATGCAATCAAATATTTCTGGAGAAACCTAAAAATGTGCGTCTGCCCCATCCAACCTGACAGAGCTTGAGAGGTGAAGAGGTGAGGTGAAGAATGGCAGATAAGTGCAAAATGCTGATGCGCAAAGCTTGTTGTATCATACCCAAAAAACCTTGAGGCTGTAAAGGTGCTTCAGCTAAGTACTGACTTAAGGGTATGAATACTTATGCAATGTACTCATTTCAGTTTTTTTCATTTTTAATAAATTTATGAAGTTGTGACAAATCTGTATTTGCTTTGTCATTATGGTGTATGGAGTGTAGATTGATGTGGAAAAAAAGTAATTCAAAGCAGTTTAACATAAGGCTGCAACATAATAAAACATGAAAAAAAATGAAGGGGTATAATATAAATAATATTATTTTTTATAGGCACTGAATGTGTCAAGTCAAGTCACCTTTATTTATATAGCACTTTTAACAATACAGATTGTGTCAAAGCACTTAACAGTATCAAATTGGAGGACAGAGTGTCAGTAATGTATAATGATAAGATTAAACACTCAATTTTCAGTTAAAGGAAAAACACATTATATGACACATTCTCATAGGGGAAAAATGTGTCAAGCCCTGCCTGCTTTCACCAGTAGAAACATCTGTTTATATTTATTTTGTTGGTTTGAATACTCTTATTGCCCTCATTTGTGAGTCACTTTGGATAAACGCATCTGCTAAATGATTAAATGCAATTGTAATGTAATTTTATAAGCACTTTTGGAATGGCTTGTTATTTTAAAGCAGTAAAAACTTGAAAGAACAGTAGTGAATAACATAATAAATTGTTTGAAATGAAATGAATCATTTAAAGCATTTCAGATGTACAGCATGTAATCAATGATAAGTGTCAATGACAAGTGTGTGCAAGTGTCTATGTCTAACACAGTTCTGCATTTTCAGAAAAGCAGAAATATGAATATTTCTACACTGGTATTTCACCATTGTCTTGTGCACAACTGTTTAATATAATTACACATAAAAAATATTTACAGCTAATTGCACATTTTGTGTTACTAATACTAATTACAAAAATGATTATTGGTGGGAACCCCACTGCAAAACGTCACAAAAATGCTGCAAACATCAACACAATATTTTAGAAAAGCCACAGCAAATTCAGCTTTTTTTTTTGCCCACAAAAATCAGAAAAAGTCAAAATCCTGGTGGTACTAACAAGTCCATGTCAAGAGTCCAATCTCAAACTTTATGATTTTTCTGGTCTCTGATTTGAGGATTCATGATAAACTATGATATTTGCTGAAATTTATCAGATTAATGCTCTGTTCTGTACATGTCACCAATTAAATAAAATCACATTTCTAGTGTTAATGACAGAAATACAAGTGGTTTTGATTTGTTTTTACCTTTCTCATCTGTGACAACAGTCCCTCAAACTTGTGCAGGTCCAGGGTGGGCTCGTTGTATGTGGCGCTGCTATTGGCTGCTTGGCCCAGCCAGTAGATGTTGATCAAAACCTAAAGGAACACAGTCAAAATATTACTCAGTCAGTGTATCTTCTGATCAGTATGCTCACTTATTCATTAACAAGTGCATTTATTTCTTTATAAACAGAAAAGCCTCGCAGAAACTAATGTGCCGTACTGTGATTTACACTCAAAAAAAAAAAAAGTAACAGCAGTTCCCAATCGATACTTCACTCATACTGCGTCTGCTTAAGATGCTAAGGGGAAACTCCTTTTCTCCGATGACTGAAGCCTTTCAGTAACGCAGTGTAACTGCACAGCCACTGGTTCGGGCAGTGAATGAAAAACGAACCAATGGCTCGGCAGCGGAGCCTATGGCGACGAAGCCCGCCAGAGCCCGCCAGAGCCCGCAAGAATGGGCGGGGCCATCTGGCTATATAAGCGGGCATTTCGCCATAGGATCCTCAGATTCTTCTCCTTCAGCGACGACTGCAAGATCTTCGCTCTATGAGACTCAAGCCTTCACCATGATCAAGCCTTGCGCGGATCGAGAGAGACATCTTCCTGCTCAGCCGTCTTCGCCACTTCTGTAGGACGACGTCAGCTCTCGCTGGAAGGCAAAGGCCGCCCATCCGTCCAAGCCGTGTAGGACGACGTCAGCTCTCGCTGGACGAGCCTACTCGTCCGCTGGACAAGCGGCCTTGGCGCTTCATTCCATTGCGGTCTTCCAGGTCTTCCAGGCCAAGCTCCTCCGCTGCATGAACGAGTCCGGCCCAGACCTCGCAGCTTTTAAGGAGCTGCACAGCGCAACCAACCTGGCTCTATGCACCACCAAGATGACTGCGCAGGCGATTGGCAGATCCATGGCGAGCCTAGTACTGCTCGAGCGCCATCTATGGTTGAACCTTACAGAGATCAAGGATGCAGATAAGGTCCTCTTCCTCGACTCCCCGGTTTCCCCTACTGGCCTGTTTGGACCTGCAGTTGAGGGTTTCGCCGAACGCTTCACCGCTGCACAGAAGTCGTCCCAGGCAATGCGACACTTCTTGCCAAAGCGCTCCAGTTTGACAGCTGCTTCCAGTCGCCTCAAGAGTGCACCGACTCAGCAGTCCACAAAGCCTAAAACTGCGTCGATGCTCCCGCTCGGCCAGACGCTACCCGTTTCCTAAACTCCAGGGCCCCCGACCCAAAACAGCCTTTGTTGTGCCTCCAAGCACCCCGTTCCGGGTGCCGATGGCAATGTGTTTGTGACCAAAAATACTGTTGTGAACATGGGGCCCGTTCTAATCACGCCCACACAAATAGCCGCTGTTATAGCGAGGAAAATAAAACACAAACATTTTCAAAAAGAGAGAAAATTTCCTCTTCCACTCATTACGAGCGTCAGGTCCCCACTGGGCGGCCCACCGCTCGAACCAATCCAACCTCTTGGCAAGCAGGCCGAGGCCTGGCAGGCCATCCCTGGAGTGTCAGACTGGGTTGTGGGGATAATAAAATGAGGTTATACACTCCAATTCACTCGAAGACCCCCATGATTCAGCGGCGTGGTCACCACCTCAGTTCGGAGCGAGGATGCACATGTCCTACGTGCCGCGGTGATGAATTTGCTGACAAAAGGGGCCGTAGAAACAGTTCCCCCAGCCGAGGGAGAGTCAGGCTTCTACAGCCATTACTTCCTCGTCCCCAAAAAGGATGGCGGCCTAAGGCCCATCCTCAATCTTAGGCACTTGAATTGTGCCCTCATGAGCCGGCCGTTCAGGATGATTACATTGAAACAAATCCTCTCACAAGTGTGCCCAGGGGACTGGTTCTTTTCACTGGGCCTGAAAGACACGTACTTTCACATCCAGATAGCCCCCATCACAGGCGATTCTTGAGATTCGCCTTCGAGGGAGTGGCTTATCAGTACACGGTCCTTTCCTTTGGGCTGTCCCTAGCTCCTCGCACTTTTACGAAGTGTATGGATGGGGCTCTTTCCCCGCTGAGACAGATGGGAATCCGCATTCTGAATTACCTTGATGACTGGCCCAGTCGGAAGACGAGATACTATCTCATAGATCCCTCCTCCTCAGCCACCTAGAATGCCTGGACTCAGGGTCAAGAGCGCCAAGAGCGCACTGTACCCTAGCCAACAGATATCGTTCCTGGGAACAGTTTTAGACTCAGCCCAAATGAGGGCGATAGCCATGCCAGAACTTGCGCTGGCCATTCAGCAGCTTGCGGCCTCATTCAAAGTTGGAGCCTCTTGCCCTCTCAAGGCATTTCAGAGAATGCTGGGCCTCATGGCCTCTGTGTCTCCGGTATGTCAGTTGGTCCTGCTTCGCATGCGGCCCCTTCAGTACTGGCTGAAACCACGAGTTCTGTCTCACGCCTGGCGTCTCGGACGCCTTCGTGTCAAGGTGGACCAGGCATGTGTAACAGTCCTGGCCCCTTGGAGAGATCCTCAGTGGATGGAACGGGGCATGCCCCTGGGAATGGTCTGCAGGAGGAAGGTGGTCTCGACAGACGCTTCTAACAGAGGTTGGGGAGTGCTTTGCGATGGCAAGCCAGCTTTCGGCCTCTGGTCGAAAGAGGAAGGTCGACTTCAAATCAACTGCCTGGAAATGCTGGCAGTGTTGTCTGGACGTTCGCACCTTTCTCCCGAACGTAAGGGGACACCACGTCTTAGTCAGCAACGTCCCCTTGGGAGAGTGGACGCTCCACCCTCAAATGGTTCAGAAGATCTGGGAAATCTTCGGCAAGGCAGAGGTCGACTTCTTCGCCTCAGAAGACAACTCTCATTGCCCAACTTACTTTTCGAAAGACAGGGACGTGTTGGCCCACGACTGGCCCAACCTCCTCTTTTATGCCTTTCCCCCAATTGCTTTGATTCCACAAGTAATCAGGCGAGTCAGGGAGCAGAGACACAAGGTTCTGTTGGTGGCCCCGCTCTGGAGGAACCAGCACTGGTTTGCAGAGCTGTATCAGCTGCTCTCGGCAGCCCCGTGGCCCATTCCCTTGAGAACAGACCTCCTCTCTCAGGCGAACAGAACGATATGGCATCCCTAGCCCGAGCTGTGGGCTCTGCACTTTTGGCCTCTCGATAGGAGCTTGTGGACCTGCCCGAGAACGTGCTAAACACAATCTCTCAGGCTAAAGCACCGTCTACAAAACACCTCTATGCCCTTAAATGGTCTGTCTTTTCCGCCTGGTGTGCAACCCGTGGCGCAGACCCAATTTCCTGCGACATATCTCTGAAATTGTCCTTCCTGCAAGAGCTGCTGGATAAGGGTCGCTCCCCTTCCACACTCAAGATCTATGTAGCAGCCTCTCACGCTCCTATAGCTGGCCAATCAGTGGGCAGGAACAACTTAGTTGTTCATTTTCTGAATGGATCTAGGAATCTTAACCCACCTCGCCCCATCACTGTCCCTACATGAGGTCTGCCCACGGTGTTGAAGGTTCTGAAGAGCCCTCCCTTTGAACCGCTACAGTCTATTGACCTTCGTCCCCTGATGCTTAAGACCACTCTGCTACTAGCGTTAGCATCGGTAAAACATATGGGAGATCTGCAGGCACCATCTGTGAGCCCCACCTGCCTAGAATTCGGACCCAATGACTCTAAAGTCATCCTGAAACCAAGGCATGGTTACATACCTAAGGTGCTTTCTACTCCATTCAGAGCACAGGTAATATCTCTATCGGTGCTTCCTCCTTCAGAGCAAGACCAAGAGTTGAATTTTCCATGCCCCATCAGGGCATTGAGAGTCTATGTTGAGCGTTCCACCCCATTCAGGCAGTCAGAACAGCTATTTGTATGCTTCGGTGGCCGCACCAAGGCTTCTCCGGTCATGAAGCAGAGACTTTCCAAATGGATTATTGACGCTATTACGCTAGCATACTCTTCTGTGGGCCTTCAATGCCCCATGGGAGTAAGAGCCCACTCAACTAGAGCCGTCGCCTCTTCCTGGGCCTGGTCTAGCGGTGTGTCCATTGCAGAGATTTGTGTGGCGGCCGGCTGGGCCTTGCCGTCCTCATTTGCCAGGTTTTATAATCTGGACGTTCCGGCCTTACAGGCTCGGGTCCTTTCTGCATAAACAGGGCACTCTGTTATATGACAAATCCAGTGCTTTGGCGTTTGCCGTTTCTTCATGTACGCTCGTGGCCCTCACTGAGTTCCGAGGCTGTGCAAGATTCTTTGGGATGATTACTCAAGGCTGGGCCGACCTCTTTGCATTTGGCCCTATTGTCCCCTGCGGGGTTCCTGCAAAATACTTGGTCCCTCTTGGCCCCTCTTGGTGCTTAAGGCAAGTTCAAGTATTGGTCGTTCCTCTAGCATAGCACGGCGGGATTGTACTGGTTCCTCTTAGCGTCTTAAACAGACGTAGTACGAGTGAAGTACTGATAGGGAACGTACTCTGTTACTAACGTAACCTCCCTGAGATACGGGAACGAGTACTGCATTGCTAGCCGTGCTATGCAGCTGCACGATTCAGTCGTCGTTTCAGTCGAAGTAACCTGAAGAGCCTATGCCCGCTTATATATCCAGATGGCCCCTCCCATTCTGGCGGGCTTCGTCGCCATTGGTGACGTTTTTCATTTTTCGTTTTTCATTCACTGTGTCACTGAAGGGCTTCAGTCATCGGAGAAAAAGGAGTTTTCCCCTTAGCGTCTTAAGCAGACGCAGTACTCGTTCCCGTATCTCAGGGAACCGAGGTTATGTTAGTAACCGAGTACGTTTAAGCCAGTCTTTAGTGTCACATATTCTTTCATAAATCATTCCAATGTGCTGATTTACTGCTCAATAAACATTTCTTATAATAATAATAATAATAATATTAATAATAATAATATAAAATGACACTGAAGAGTAATGAAAAGAATAATGGCTGCTGAAAATTCAGCTGTACAATCAGGAATAAATTATTTTTAAATGATTCAAATAGAAAACAGTTATTTTAAATTGTAATATTTCACAATATTACTATTTTTTTCTTCATTTTAATAAAATCAATGCAACCTTAGAGTCCATAAAAGACTTATCTCAAAAACATAAAAAAATTAAATAAATAAATTAAAAAAAAGCTTACCAACCCCAAACTTTTAAATGACAGCATATTTTATATGATGTCATTTTTTGGGCTTTTCCAGCACTTTTGGTCTGTTAGAATATTTTATTTTTATATGAGAATATTCCCCTCAGCCCTCCATATACAGAGCAACTGTAGTGGCACTAAAATAAAGATCCAATTTGAATCCTACAGTGACAGTGTTGTATAATATTTATGATAATACTTGACACCGAACTTCATGATCACAAATCATCGCAAAAAAGCAGTGGTGTTCTTAGCGTGAGAACAAGTTCAGTGAGGACCATAATCATATGTGTGTTGAGAAGAATAATCCTCTTGTTGCAGAAAAACAAAGGAAAGGAGACGTTTCATCATTCTGTGTTAACTATTCTAGTTAACTATTCTAGCTCTATCTGGGGTCGACGGTATCGCCGGCGATACCAGCTCGGTTTTTTTAAGATCAGTGCAAAAGACACTAAAAATACTCTGTTGATTTTGGTCACACAAATAAGTGTTAAACATCAGTCAAAACTGTTAAGTGTCTACTTTTATTTGTGTACACTCACAATAACAACAAAACTTTGTGCTTTTGGAAAAGAAATAAAACAAACAGGGTACACTCTCTGTCTTCTCCATCTTCTTCACGAACTGCTTTTAGAAACGCATAATTAAAATGAACTGTAACTCAGCAAATAATCAGCACACAGACATGGGAGTTATATCTATAGAAAGCTTGAAGTGTCTACTTTTAAATGAAGTAAGTCTTATCAAAAATAAGTAATAATAATAATATAAAATATCAAATATTCCGTGATTAAGTAATCCGTGTGAGACCAACATGATGTTCAGTCTTTCCCGTCTAACTCATTATCTCTAATGCAATCCCGCCCCCTCGCGGCCCGCGCCGTTCATATGTAAATATCCACGTGAGACGCGTGCATGGAAACGTCCAACGCAAACAAAGCGTGAGGAGATCGTTCATCGCGGATACTGTTCGTTTCTGGAAGAAGAAGGCTGGATTTCCCTCAAAAGAAGAACAAGATTTCATCCAGTAGAGGAGATCAATCTGATGAGTAAGTAATGTTTCTGTTTTGCATTAGTTAACGTGTTACTGTGGCATAAACTTGAACACATTTACTAGCTGGGTTTTTCCCAAACTACAACATGATGAATGCTACGCGTCAAAGAATGTTTAGACCCTGTTTATTATTAATACTCTGTTCACAAATAGATTTTAATAGCGTACTAAGCAATAATAATTAGTTTCCAGATATAAAATATCATCTTTTATAGTACAAAGTACATCCTTTTATAGTACAAAGCATCCGTGAGTCTGTGGCTACAGAATTACACCATAGGCTACTATAAAATCATACATACTGGACTATATGACTACAAAATCATAGTTGGGTTTTTCCCAAACTATAATTCCTGACTACAGTGTTTGAAATCCAGTAAAACATTTTGAATATGATGGGCAATTCATTGTATTTAAATTTCTTATGGCGCGATGATGTTTTCATGCTCTATATAAAACAATAAAAGTAATATGAGTGTACACTGTAACACGAGGAATGCTACGAGTCTAAGTATGTTTAGAACATGTTTATTATTAATAGCCTACTCTGTTCAGAAATAGATTTTAATAACTTGCTAAACAATAATAATTAGTTTCTAAGATATAAAATTTCTTTTTTTTCTTCTTTTTTTTATGATAGTACAAAGCATGCGTGAGTCTATATATTACACAGATGCTCCTGATATTAACATGCTCACAAATGTTTTGTTTTTTTTTTTGTTTTGTTTTTTTTTTTGGTTGTTTGTATTTTATTGAATCAGATACCTGTACCACGGATGAATCCTGATGTCTCTTCAAACTGTTTTCCTCTGAGCGCGCTGTACCAACATCAGATGTTCAATTACACTGATATTCTATGGTAAAACAAGCTCCTTGACTATTGATTATGTTTTTTTCTTCTTGAATCCATGGAAAGAAGCAGAAAAACTTAAATAAAACGTAAATATCAGGAATGATTTACTTGTTTCACTTGTTGGACAGAATCTGTTGCAGGAATGACTCAAAGTCTGTTCACATCTCTGTGGTTAGATCAGTGTGCAAAATAATGTGTCTTTGACCTTCATTATGTATGTTTTGATTATACTGTGTTGTAAATAAAATACAAATAACTAAAAAAAAAAAAAAAAACATTTTTTTTCAGTCTCCTCACATTCTGTTTTACCTGCCTCAAAGTCACAGTCACACTGATGGGCTATTAGGGGAGGGCCCTTTGTCTCTCAGGTGAGACTCACTTAATAATCAAGGCCATTGCCACTCCCTCGCATATAGGCTTTCGATCACAAAACATGGCTTTAAAAATTTAAATCAATATATTGTTTTCTGTGAATGAGGTAGCAGAATGATTTTCACATAATTTTGAAGTAAATATTCTAGCCTACAAGACTGATTACTCAAAAGTCTTATTCAGAACTATTTAGTGTGGGTTTTATGGCCTTATTTCAGCTACATTTCCCCCCCAAAACTTACTAACCACGCTTATTTTTTTTCTAAAAAATGCAAACATGTACATCCATCTTGGTCACATATTATTGAAGCAGTTTGTGCTGAATACAAAAAAATTACATGTTGGTCAATAATATGTTTTAAGTAGCTGAAATAAGCACAAGTATCAGGGCATGTCAAAACATCTCAAGGGCCCCAAAATTACCTCAGACCCCAGAGGGTTAAGATTAAGATTAAGATTAATAAGAGACTTCATTCATTAAAAAACAGTGGCATGGCACTGAAAATTTTACTTACATTTTTTAACTTCTTGTTGTCTGGACCTCTGTGTGAAAGACCAAGAATGAGAAAGATGTGTTAAATGGACTGATTTTATGTAACTTGATCGTTTAGATTAAAACAAAGAAAACAGGTAAGAATTAAAACAAATGCTCTACCTAAACTCATAAGAGAAAACCTTTTAATCTTTCAACATTCAAAATTTTAAAATCATCAAATGTTGGGGACCCTGTATGGAGCGTTTTGACTGATGTGACTTGACTTTCAGACTGCGGATTGCTCTGGCTTGGTGAAACGTGGTAAAAATGTAAACAGTGACTCTCTGACCAGCCCAAAACTCATATTATAGGTGTCTGTGTGTCTTCTGTTCATTTGATCACCTCTAGGCACTGACAGCTGATGACATTTCAAATTACCTCTACCTCATGTGCTCAAGTTTCTATTCTCTACTTTTATTATAAAGAAAAGGATATAAAGATGGAGAAAAAGAAGAAAAAAACAGAGGTAGTGAGAGAGATGGCTAAATAAAGCAGCAGTAATTTCTGTTTTCCTTCTTGTCTGTTGAATCAGAGGGCAGTCTGTTTTTCTAAGCTTTCCTCCTGTAAGATAGGCTTTGGTCGACACAACATGACAGATTCCAATACGTATTAGATCATTCTTCTGATAGCACCTTCTGTCTGTCTCTCTCCCTCATCTGTCAAAAGCGTTCATTGTTTCCATCAACAAGCAGAGTATCTACATACTTCACTTCTGTGCTCATTTCATAGATTTGTCTGTGATCCAGTGGAAAGAGTGATGATTGTTATATGAAAGAGAGACAGGTATGGAAAAAGATTTGCCAGTACAGGTGTGCAGCAGACATGCACACAGAAACACATAGATTTTCAGAGAGAAAAAAAGTTCAGTTCAGAAATAAGCACTTGAGGATATATTATATTTTTAATTGTTCTAAATAATTACTACTAATATAATACCAGCCTAAAGCAACATTCACACTGACAGTAATTTGAGTAATTTGAAAGATTTAAACTTAGTTGTCAAAAAGGTGCTATATTTATTTTAATATTTTTAGCATTTTAAAAACTTAAAGAAAAACATAATTCTTGTTGAAATGGTCATTGTGCATACTGTGCATCCCTACTTTTAAACAGTCGTTTAAAAAAAAAGCATAAATTGTGCCAAAGATGATGTAATGCAAGAATTAAAAAGCATGTTTTTCTGTCTGGACCTTCAGACTAAATAACAACAATCTGGCAAAATATTTTAACACCCATTTACACAACTGTGTAATTCTGAACTGTGGCACTATGACACAAGCAGACACACATACACAAACAGAGAGAGGGAGAATGAAATTCTATCTCTCTTGTGCATTCAGTCTGACAAAACCAGCCCTATGCGCAAGACAATCTTTTTGATCTAGAGTAGTTTCAGTGTGCTGTCTCAGAAAGACTTCTTCATGCCTGATAGCGTATCCCTCACTGAGAAGAAACTACCACATTCATGAACTCTGAGTGGGACACCTGAGACGACAGACTGTGCAGTGGACAAACACACCTCTGTTTAATATCTACATGTTGTGGCTATGAGGGAAAAAAAAAATTCTAAATGGAGGAGGTTTGTACACTTGAAGCCTGTTAATGGGCTCATTGGGAAGATGTTTATCTAGTTATCCAAGTGAGGACAAACACAGACTTCTATTGTTTAATATAATGCTTATTATATAGTGGTCAACCGATATGGATTTTTTGATGGCTGATCCCAATAAAGAGCAGGGTGGCTGATGTCAAAGACAGTACAAATATTCAATATTCTAATCATTTTTTTTTCCCAAACACATTTTACCAGTTCAAACCACATCAGTTTCAACAATGACTATTAATTTGGTATATAACCATTTATAAGTTATATCTAATTTCTGATATAATTGCTTGAGAAGAAAAGATATTAACTGACTTCATGTCAGAGCCTCATTTAATACAAAGTTTTGTCATGAAACTCTAGATGGCGCGGGCCAATAGGTTGTAACTAAATCTGATATAATTTCATCATCATTCACATGGTGCACCTGATCGGTTTCTTTTCGCATCAGCAGTCAATGAGCTTGTTGCTCAACATTCAGATACTTGGCTAGTGCTTGCTGTAGCAGTCGTAGTGCACTTCAGAAAGCATCTGAAATCAAACATCTAAGTTAAGTGAATGCTCTTTTACTCTGTTTTAACTGTGCATTTTGTGTGGTCTGCCTTATTAATTTCTAAATAAGTGACCATAAAACTATTTTTAAAGTAAGCTTTATATTTAGCAGTCTTGCATTTATATTCAGGAGCAAAATACTAAGCTTATAAGCAGCAGCATTTATGACCCTCAGTTGTCCTTTCCAACAGTCATTGTTGGAAAGGGTTCAAATACACAAAAATGCTGAAAAACCTACAAATTTGTGGGACCTGAAGGATTTTTTTGAAGAACAGCGGGCAGTTTTACTGTTCAGGACAAACAAGGGACTCATCAACAACTATCACTAAACAAAAATGCACAGCTGTGGATCATTCAGGTAACAACACAGTATTAAGAATCAAGTGGATGTAAACTTTTGAACGGGGTCATTTTTTATAAATTCAACTATTATTTTCTCTTGTGGACTATATATAAACATATTTTATGTGAAATATCTTATTCAGGTCAGTACTAAATAAACAATAACATGCATTTGGTATGATCCCTCTTATTTTGGTCAAATAATTAACATTTTGCTGATTCTGCAAGGGGGGTGTAAACTTTTGACCTCAACTGTATCAACTTCCAACGTATATCTATTTGTTAACTATACATAGTGCGCATTCTAACTAGAGTTAAGCCGGTCAGCATGGTAGCCCAGGCACATATAACCATAGGCCACTAGTGTTAAGCCGGTCGGCATGGTAGCCCAGGCACACATAGATAGTAATACGGGGAAGTCGTGGCCTAATGGTTAGAGAGTTGGGCTTGTAACCTGAAGGTTGCCGGTTCGATTCTCACACCGGCAGGAATTGAAGGTGGGGATTGTGAATGAATCTGCCTTCGATACCATGACTGAGGTGCCCTTGAGCAAGGCACCGAACCCCCAATTGCTCCCCGGGCGCTGGAGCAATGGCTGCCCACTGCTCCGGGTGTGTGTTCACGGTGTGTGTGTGCGCGTTTGTTCACTATTCACTGCTGTGTGTGTGCACTTGGATGGGTTAAATGCAGAGCACCAATTTCGAGTATGGGTCACTGTACGTCACGACTTTCTAATACATGCATATATTGGTTTGTGTTGTCCATTTCTGTGTCTCCTGCTTTGTTGGGGGGTTATATCATATATGTTATATATAACATATAACAGTATATCCTACGTGCATACAGCAGCAAGTCTGTGGCAGTAGGTGTATTGGCAGTAGCAAGTCTTGGTACTTGCTCTGCCGCAGAAGCAGCATAGCAGATCTGTTCTGCTGAGACCAAACACATTAACATTGCTATGTATATTACCATGCTAAACTGTCCAAGTTGTCATGACAGAAATAAGAATCACAACATTAAGTATTTTAATTATTTACATTTATTCATTTGGCAGATGCATTTATCCAAAGTGACTTATAGTTGAGGAATACAAGCATTTCATTATAGGATGGAAGTAAACATATACTTATTATTAAACAATATAATGTTATATAATTATCTTTAAAACTGTACCACGATTTGAAAAACTTACAGCAAACACTATCCAGTATATTATCTTGGAAGGGGACCGACTGTGTTCAGAAAAGTTTCAATAGCATCTTCTTTTCTTTTCATCTTACGTCCATGCCTAGGTTTTCACCTCATTTCATTTTTTTCCCCATCTATGGTTACCTAACTTAACCTCATGTTGCAAATTTACCTCAAAAGGGAAATGTATATAAATAATTACAATTAATTATGATTAATTACAATTATTTATATTGGCTGACAGTAATAAACTGTAGCAGAATTAAATTGCCATCAGCTAATCTGTTCGTCCAGCGAACATTCAGTGTATGGTTCATGTCAACTCTAAGAAAGGATATTTTCGTGGCCACAGAAAGTACTTTCCTAAGTATTAATGCATTAGAGCATGTAGTAAGAATCAAAATCATAAAGGGACATTAATATGCAAGGCAGAATCAGAAACTTATGTAATTTGTGCACAAGACTTTTATTAACTAAACACTATCATAAACTAGTCTAACAAACAAACAAACAAACATACAATCACTCATACATGGGGAAAGGGCAAATGAGAGTTGATGGATGAAACCATCAGGAAACCAGAGAATGAAGCTATGAAAAGAGTCAGTTGACCACCTGAGTAAAACCATCAGTGCCATTTATGACGGGGTCTATAGCGTATACTCAACCTCTGTTTTGTTTAGTTAAATATACGATACTTGCATTGCCTTACTGAACGAATGTCCGGATGCAGTCTCAGATGAAATTCTTGATGGTTTCAAGGTTTTGGACTTGCAGTCACATTCTTCCTGGTTTGAAGAGTGATGAACTCCAAAGATGTTCTGACTCGATGGTGACTGGGAGTTTCTTCCCAGGTGAAAAGTGAAGAAGAGTTAAGAGACATCAGCTAAGATCCGAGAATCTTTGGTTGAATGGAAAGTCAAGGCCGAAGGCCTGGCACAAAACTTAAGGGTCCAGAAGAGTTCTAGCTCACATCCTCCTCATCCTCTTAGAATCTAAAAGATCCGCCGACTGGGTGTGCTGAGGCCTGCCAGACGCGATAGTGCCGGCCCTGGGATTTAGCAACCAGAAGATGGAGAGGGGATGGGAGACGAGTGAAGAGACTAAAAGCTAAAAACTAAAAACTAAACTAGGCGGGTCACTGAAGTGAGGTCTTTTAAACCCTATGGAGGTCACACCTCTGGGGTGTCAAAGACCCAATGGAGTCCTGAACTTTTGGTGGGAAGGTTTTATGACTCTTTGTCTCTGAGCATGGTAATTTGCATGGGGTTGGATTGGAAGTTGATATACAAACTATTAAAGATTCTTAGAACACTAATAAGTTGCATAGGTATCAACATATAATATACAATCTCAATAAGATCATCCGGAGACGAATTGAACCCCTGAGATTTCATAAGGCTTTAGTAGATTCAAGGAAGTATGATGCAACTATGATGCAATGTCTCGTTCCCTCCTCTCAGGGAACCAAGGTTACGTTAGGTAACCAGACATGGAGAAAAAGTGAAAAGAAGTGAAAAAGTAGGCATGGAGGTAAGATGAAAAGAAAAGATGTGAGAGTGAGCGTGAGAAAAATGCAATTATTTGATGAAGAGTCCATGCAGCAGGAGCAGTAGAGTAAAATACAGCAACCAATAGTCCCTCATGGAGTGGCACAACAAGCAACCAGAGTCACACTGCGCCTCAAATGCCGCAGAGTACAAATGAGTGCAAACTCCAGGACTCTGAGAGGCAAACGGAAACACTCGATGACTCAACGTCCACCACAGAGCCAGAAGGAGTGCAGAGCAGACCCCAAACGGGAAGCGGGAAAACCCGATAGCGTAGTTCACCACGACTCAGGCACTCCGCCCGCAGCACCCACACCACAAACACTGCAAGGTAGGCAGGCTGGCGGGTTCAGGAAGCTGGATGAAACACCATAACAAAGCATCATTGTGGGGCGCACCACCTCTGCGCACCAGCGAGAATCCGAAAAATGAATTGTCTTTTCTGAAGACAGTCTTCAATGTCGAGTGATGTTGAGTGAAACAGCTCTATTTCTGATGTTGAATATCACCACCTACTGTCAGAGAGTGGATTTTCAGTAAAATTTTTATTCAGCCTTTATGCCGTTTTTGTCAGTCCAAAAACTGGACCATATTTGTATGCACTGTTGTAAATTTTAACCAGCTGATAGAATGTAAGGTTTATCATTTTATAAAACTTTTTTCAAAACTTTATTTGTCAAGTCAAGTCACCTTTATTTATTTAGCACTTTATACAATACAGATTGTAGCAGTTTTACAGTGTTAAACGGGATAATAGTGTGTCCATAATGCAACAAAATTCAATTCTGCTGCAAAGTAGCTCTAAAAAGAGAACACTAGTAAACAGTCAATTTTCCAGTAAAAGTTAGTTCATCGTTGATTGAGTGGTGTCATCGTCCAGCTCATTTCTGTTCTCTTCTAATATTGTCTGTGCAATCAAGTTGACAATGATGCCAAAAGTTAACTGTCCCCAAATAAGCATGCCAAAGGCGACAGTAGAAAGGAACCCAAACACCATCGGTGACAGAAATGGAGGAGAAAACCTTGTGAGAAACCAGGCTCAGTCTGTACTAGTAAACAGTCAATTTTCCAGAAAAAGTTAGTTCATCGTTGATTGAGTGGTGTCATCGTCCAGCTCATTTCTGTTCTCTTCTAATATTGTCTGTGCAATCAAGTTGACAATGATGCCAAAAGTTAACTGTCCCCAACTAAGCATGCCAAAGGCGACAGTGGAAAGGAACCCAAACACCATCGGTGACACAAATGGAGGAGAAAACCTTGTAAGAAACCAGGTTCAGTCTGTACAACATGTACAACATTTGAAGTTGTTGTACATGTTAGTAGATAAAATGTTATGGTGTAAGTCACTTAGTCAACATTTTTGTTCATTTAAAATCCTAAAAATGTTGTTAATGTTATTATTTTAATATTTATGCAAACACAAACTGCATAGTGCTGCTAATTTTATTTGTTGTATTGGTTTTAAATATGAAACTGAATTGAAATCTGAAAACTGAAATGAATTCAGTGTGTGCATCAGTGTGTAACAATACCATGATAATATTGACAACTTTTCTATTGATGATAATCATTTTGAAGTTTTATGAAATATTTTTTTATACCATTCATCTTTAGTCATGAAATAGATTAAGACTGATTTAAAAAAAAAAAAAATGTTTTATGGACAGGTTGATAGTGGTTCAGTGGTTTCAGAATATTGACTTACTTATGCACACACTGTAAAACCAATATAGATGATACCACATTTATTTAAATAACATAAATAACAGATGCTGCAATTAAATTCATATTTAATGTTATTTTTACTAAATTACAAACAGTGTTGGGTGTAACGTGTTACTAAGTAACGCGTTACTGTAATTAAATTACTTATCCACTGAAAAAGTAAAGTAAGGGATTACTGTTCATTTTTAGGTAATTTAATTATAATTACTTATAAAATACTTGCGTTACATACAGTAAATAATTTGAAATCTAAATTTACCATTTAAAGATAAAATTGAATGCATCGGCTTTAACCCTCCGCGCGCAGGCTCGTTCACTTTCAGATTTTCCTGATTCATAGAGAAAACTTAAATAATCAGATACATATAAGACTAAAATCAATAGAATCAAAAAAGCTTGAAGTGTCTACTTTTAAATGAACGAATTCAAATCAAAAGTTAATATTTCTGATTATGTAGTCCCTATGAAACTAAAGCGAGGTACAGTCTTTCCTGTATCTGAAACTTTTAGGTGTCTACTTTTAAATGAACGAATTCAAATCAAAAAGTAATATTTCTGATTATGTAATCCCTATAAAAGTAAAGCGGAACCAGTCTTTCCCGTATCTGAAAGCTTGAAGTTTCTACTTTTAAATGAACGAATTCAAATCGAATGTTATCTGATTATGTAATCCATATGAAACTGAGGTACAGTCTTTCCCATATCTGAGCTCATTATATGCAGTCACCTGCTCACAAACGCGCCTCACCTAGATATAAAAAAAATATAATAATAAAAAAAAGATTAAAAAAAAAATTCATCTAATTTTCAGCATTTTTGAAAGAAGACCTACTATGAGGAATTTACCTCATAAGAACAGCGTGATCTGACATGGCTTTATTCAGCAGAGAAGATCATTTCTGTCATTTATTCTTACCTACATTAGTTAACGTGTTATTTTTACATAAACCTGTACAGCTTTTACTAGTTGGGCTTTTCCTGAACATCTTGCCAGACTGAAATGTATTGTTTAACTTTTAAGTTTTTTTGTTATTCAGATATTTTGCAGAGTATTTCTATTTGTTAACCAAAGAAGGTTACATTTTTTTATAAAAACGTTTAAGTATTATAGTTGTTTTAAAACTAAAAGGCTAAACTATTCTGTGTTTGACTCAAATTTAAAGAATAAAGAATTTAATTTCTATTAAGGTTTATAGGGATTTTAAGATGTAGCCTAATTAGCGATTTGAATAATTAAGCTATTTATTGAATAACTAAGTTACTTTTCAGAAAGAAAAATTTGTAAAGTAATTTAAATACAATATTGATGAAGTAATTAGTAACTGTAATTAATTACTTTTTGAAAGTAACTTACCCAACACTGATTACAAAATAAAAATATGGAAAATATGGAAAAAATATTTTAACTTGATTAAAAAAGTAACTTAATAGATAAATACTTTAGATAGCATTGATTCTGTAATGTAGGTAGGTTAACTTTATTGTCCTTAAAAGGCAATTCTTTATGTAGACAGCAGTATACATACACATACAGCAGCAACACAACACACATAAAACGCACATTTATAATAAGTCATTTAAAAATTATATAACATATAACATATAACATGATTGCAGCAGGTACAAAATAATTATTGTATCTGTTTGATTTGCACAAAGGGAGTTTAAATCAGAAGGAAGCAGTTGGAACTCAGAAAGGACTAACTAGCCCTTCTTGGTCACCTTATGTTCATAAATTTGTGTGATCCTTAAATCAGTCCCCACTATCTTACTGCATATTTTAACTGTACTGTTCAACTTACTCCTACTCTTTACATTCAAATTGCCATACCAACAAATAATAGAAAAGCTTAAAATAGATTCCATAAAACAAGTATAAAACATCTTCATAAAAGAAACATCCACATAAAAAGTTCAAAGTTTCCTCAGAAAATACATACAAGAGCTTTCCCTCTAATCATATCAGTGTTTGCCTCAAATTTTAGTTTATCATCAAACACAGTGCCTAAATATTTGTATTCCTTGACCACTTCTACCTGATGTCCCTTAATGACAGCAGGCAGCACAGGTACAAAATTCTTCTTACGGAAGTCAATGAACATCTTTTTTGTTTTAGAAACATTAATGTTTAGAAATGAGGCATCACACTATTGAATAAAATGATCTGCCACTGGACCATGACTCCCATCTGACTCAGTGAGGAGAGACACAATTACAGAATCATCTGCAAATTTAATAATGTGTCTCCCCTCAAAAACACTCTGACAATCATTAGTATATAAATAAAACAAGAGAGGGGACAAAACACGACCCTGGGGGGGTACCAGTAGAAGACAATGCATTGGACAACACCCCATTAACACGTACTCTTTGGGATCTGCTAGTTAAAAAATCCACCAACCAACACACAATATTTAAGTCTAAATTAAATTTTTTTAACAAGTTTCTTTGTCAGAATATGGGGTTGAACACAATTAAAAGCAGAAGAAAAAATCAATACAAAGCAAACGTACATAATTATTTGTACCTTCCAAATGTTTTAGAATCATATTTAGTAAGGTACAAGTGGCATCTTTCACTCCTCTACCTGATCTGTACACAAACTGCATAGGATCAAGTGCTGACTGTGTTAAGGCTAAAATCCCCTTCCTAACTATTTTTTCAAAAGATTTCATAACCAGGGAAGTGAGTGCAACAGGCCTATAATCATTAAAAGAAATAGGATTTCTTTTTTTTCGCAATTGGCACTACTATGGAATCTTTCCAAAGACGACGGACTTTAGAAAGTTGCATTGATTTATTAAAAATAAATGAATAAATCCCTGAAAGCTGCTCTGCACAATTCCTCAACAATCTTCCAATAATATGATCAGGGCCTGGACTCTTCCTTACTAATCCTAATATATTGTAGTCTTTAACATAATAGTAATAACAATAATTTTTTAAAAACATGAATAAAAATGTGAGAACCAACAGTGCACTCAGTAATCTGGTATGAGCCAGATCCTGCAGCTTCCCCCACTCGTTCACAATCCCTGGAAATTCTGATTCACCACACCTGCCTACACTAATCAAGTCATAAGCCCTCACTGTGCACTCCACTTTTGTCTGGTCTTGTTGTTACCTCCATGCAACTTACCCGACTACCTACCCACTCTACTTACCATCTCTGATCTGCCATCCATCTGTCTTCATCCTCCCGTTGTACCTGCGGACTCATATCACCTTGCCAATACTCACCATGTTGTGTCAGTTAAGTCTCCGTTGCACATCTGTCTCCATTTCTATGCATCCTGTCAATAGATACCTTACCAGCTGAAGTTCCTTGTTCGTCTCCTTCTGTTCTAATAACAGAAGACCAGATCTACAATGTAACGAGCAACAGAACCGCCAATTAATCCCAACCCAGATCCCTTCACTGAACTTGTGGAAACCATCCGTCAATCACTGTTACCTCGCACCTCTTCTTTACTATCTGCCTCCACTAAACCCATGGCCCGACCAGCGACGTACTCTGGTGAGACGGAGGAATGCAGCGGTTTTCTACTTCAATGCTCATTGTTCTTTGAAATGCAGCCTCAATTGTTTGCAAATGACTGGGCCAAGATCACCTACATCATCTCGCTCCTATTGGGACATGCCTTCAATAGGCCAGAGCAATATGGAATGCCAACGGCCCAGTGACTACCTCTCTTATGGCCTTTGTGACCCATTTTAAGGTAGTCTTCAGCCAAACAACTGCCACATTGTCTGTGCATGACCAACTGTTCCAGCTTCGTCAAGGCAGTTCTTCATTGAGTAAGTACGCACTGCACTTCTGCACTCTTGCAGCCTCCAGCAGCTGGAATGAAACTGCCCTCATAACTGCTTTTTGACAAGGGCTCACTAATAACATTTGTTTGCAAACGGTCATCTATTATGATGTCGTGGGGCTAGAGATCTTTATTCAGCGGGCCATCCGCATCTCACAGCGCATGTCGGTGTGTGAGCTGGACCAATCTGCTGCATTTCCTCCATCACTCTCTCC
The DNA here is from genome assembly GCA_039654775.1 of Spinibarbus caldwelli. Lineage (NCBI taxonomy): Eukaryota > Metazoa > Chordata > Actinopteri > Cypriniformes > Cyprinidae > Spinibarbus > Spinibarbus caldwelli. Next base: position 26,708,511 of record CM077247.1, on the reverse strand, counting down.
ATCTGTCGGCCCTCCAGCACCAGAACCCATGCAGGTCAATACCTATCGCCTGTCCCATGCGGAGAATCACCAATCATCTGTCAAGTCACCTTTATTTATGTAGCTTAGAGCTGCTCGATTATGGCAAAAATCATAATCACGATTATTTTGGTCGATATTTTAATCACAATTATTTAACACGATTATTAGTGGGTCATATGACCAAAACTTTATATGAGTGATTAATTTAAAGACAGTAATATATCAAAAATACATTTTCTGTAAATAAGGTTGCTATGACATCTACATTTTAGATACAAGCGAAATTTCAGAATTCCCAATACCACAGCAGTATACTAGGGAAACTTATACTGTATAAGTTTAAAAAAAGTCCTCAAAAATGATTGAAAAATAAATAAACAGTCAGTAATACAATAAAATAAAAATAAATAAATAAAATAAAATAAAATAAAAAAAGGTCAAAAACAATACAAAAAAGATACAAATGAAACAAACAGTGCTTTAAGTTTGTTTGGGCTTTTTTTATGCAAGCCTAAAGTATTCAGCTAACAGCCTACAAAAATTGAATGATCAAATGTAAAATAAAACAGCATAGTCTTCACTGTAAGAATTAAACTTGCTTTGTTTCTTATTTAAGCTAAAAAAAGTCCTTCAGTCAAGAGCAGTGAGTGATTTTCTCTTTGTCTTTTGTCACTTGATTAATATTACGGATGGCAGAAGGAATATTACCTGTTGTCGCTTTAAGAGCCGCACGGACCCAATATACTATTACACACATATTTTCATTCTCAACTGTTTACGTTCACTTAAGACATAACTGATGAGGCATTACATGAATAATAAACAAGTGCCGCATTTTGACACATTTTTGCATGTATTTGACGGTTTAGGGACACAGTTTAAGCTAAAGGTTTACTTTACATGTCCGTGGTCTGTTCTGTGTTGGAGCGCATGCACAGAACAGCGTTTTCGTTCGCGCTCTTAAAAACACGAACAAATCTAATAAACATGAATAAATCAAGCACGTCCAATTTTGCCAAAATCACATTACTTGATTGTACTGATTTGCACATTAAGTTTGGGCTTTTATGGAGGAGCAACACCACACCGCTGGAAAGGGGAAGAATGAATGGGGCACAATAATCATTATATTTTGATTATTGGATTTTCATAAGCTTTGGACGCTGAAATCAAAATCAATGATGTCATCATCCAGTTCATCCAGTTCCAATAGTCAGGTTGTGCAGAGGACTCATCTGGTTCCAGTGGTCTTGTCCCGATGGCTGTCTAGTTGAGGCGGTCTTTGCAGGGGATCTGTCTCTGCGGCTTATCTAGTTGATATGGTCTCCACTGACATTCTGTAAAGGTCGTCTCTAGGTGCTGATCCACCATCTGGTCTAGATATGGACTGGATCTGGATGGCTACAGTGACCTCGGAATAAAAAATGAAAGACAGTAAGATTAGCATAGATTGTCATTTCTGTTACGATGTAGTGAGTACACCGCATGTTATGGGAAGTGTTCCTGGTTCTGGTTGACCCAATTAATGCAGCCTAACAATCCTTTAATGGATTTGAATGATAGAAATGTGATAGTGTGTTATGTGTATACCAGGTTAAAGAGATGGGTCTTTAATCTAGATTTAAACTGACAGAGTGTGACTGTCTCCCAAACAACACTAGGTAGATTGTTCCAGAGTTTGGGTGCTAAATAGGAAAAGGATCTGTTGCCCACAGTTGATTTTGATATTCTAGGTATTATCAAATGGCCATAGTTTTGAGATCGCAATGGACATGAAGGACTATAATGCGATATGAGCTCGCTCTTATTTGTTGGCAAAAAGGATGGAGGCTTCCGGACCTGCATTGATAATTGGGTGTTAAACTCCCAAACCATCAAATATCACTACCTACTTTCTCTGGTCCCTGCCACCCTTGAGCAGCTTTGTGGAGCTCGCATCTTCTCTAAGCTGGACCTGCGTAGCGCGTATAAAATCATTCAGATCTACAAGGATGATGAGTGGAAGACTGCCTTCATCACACCATCCCACCACTACGAATACCAGGTGATGCCATATGGCCTATCCAACTCACTGGAGTTCCACCATCATGATTGTGTACATCGATGATATCCTTATCTACTCCTGGAACCTGGCCAAACATCACCACCATGTGAAACAGGTCCTCCAAAAGCTGAGGGAACACCATCTCTACCTCAAATTGGAAGTGTGAGTTCCACCGTGACACGATGCAGTTCCTCAGGTACATCATGGAACGTCATGGCATCCTCATGGACCAGAAGATAGTGCAAGCTGTTAAGGACTGGCCTCAACCTACCTCCATCAAAGAACTCCAAAGATTCCTAGGATTTGCTCATTTCTACATATGCTTTATTGCCAATTTCAGCCAGATCTGTGCACCATTTACCTACCTCCTGAAAAATCAGCCCAAGTCTCCATCCTGGTCACTTGCTGCCATTAAAGCCTTCCAGCAAGCAAACCTTTTTGCTCCTCCAGAACTGCTATTGGTGGCCTAACATGGCCCAGGATGTCTCCCGATATGTGAAAGGTTGCTCAGTCTATGCCATTGCCAAAACCCTTCGCTGTCTCCCTGAAGGAAAGCTGATCCCTCTACCCATTCCACAACGACCCTGGTCTCACCTCAGAGTGGACTTTGTAACAGACCTTCCTCCCTCTAACTCCCACACCTGCATCCTAGTGGTGGTTGACTGGTTCTCAAAGGCTTGCAAACTCATCCCTCTAAAGGGACTACCCACACCTCTGGAAACTGAAGAACATTTTCTCCAAAATGTGTTAAGCAATTTTGGACTCTCAGAGGACATAGTTTCAGAGCGTGGTCCCCAATTAATCTCGCAGGTGTGGCAAGCTTTCTTCTAACTATTGGGAGTTTCTGTCAGCTTTCTTCCAGGTACCCCCCACAAACTAATGACCAGATTGAACATAAGGTCCAGGAATTTGGGAGATACATGTGGTCCTATTGCCATGAACATCAGCACAGCTGGAGCTGTTTCCTACCCTGGGCCGAGTATGCACAGAATTCCCTCCAACAGAACACAACGGGATTGACCCCTTTTCAGTGCATACTCAGTTTTCAGCTGCTCCCATTTCCCTGGTCAGGTGAACCATTGGACATACCAGCTGTGAACCACTGGTTCCAAGAGAGCAAGAGGGTCTGGGACTCAGCTCATATCCACTTTCAACAGGCAGTTCGGAGACTAACGAGACAGGCCGATACTTGCCGTTCCACCGCTACCCAGTACCATCCGGGACAAAAGGTCTGGCTTTCTACCAGGGACATCCGTCTTCAACTGCCTTGTCATAAGCTGAGTCCCCGCTACATAGTAGAGCTGCACAATTAATCGTTAAAAGATTGGGAACTCTATTCAGACACACACGCGATCTAATTTCTAAGTGACAACGATTCGCCCTTTCTCTTAAACAGGCAGATCAACGATGTCACTTGCCAACTCAATCTCTTAGCACACTACCGCATCACACCAACATTTCATATATCACTCTTAAACATTTTATGTATCACTCCTAAAGCCCTTTACTAATCCTCCAAGAAGTGTTGTTGACCCTCTTGGATTACTAGTGATGAGGCGGCCGTTTGGAATATGTGTTGGACTGGGAAGGATATGGTCCTGAGTAAAGACCCTGGGTTGCTTGTGATGATATACTGGATCCAGCCCTATTAACAGAGTTCCATACCCTTTCTCTAGATTGTCCCGCTCCCATGGACAGAGGCTGTACTCGTCGCCGCATCCCGCAGTCAGCTGGAGCTGCCCATGGAGGGGGGAGTACTGTCACGGAGTCACCAGTCACACCAGATCCTGCAGCTCCCCCCACTCGTTCACGATCCCTGGAATTCTGATTCACCGTACCTGTCTACACTAATCAAGTCACACTTTATAAGCCCTCACTGTGCACTCCACCTTTATCTGGTCTGGTTGTTACCTCCATGCAACTTACCTGGCTACCTACTCGCTCTACTTACCATCTCCGATCTGCCATCCGTCTGTCTTCATCCTCCCATTGTAGCTGTGGACTCACGCTATCCCCTTGCCAATACTCACCCATTGTGTCAGTTAAGTCTCCATTGCTCAACTGTCTCCATTTATACGCATTCTGTCAATAAATGCCTTAACAGTGGACGTTCCTTGTTTGTCTCCTTCTGCTCTGCTGACAGTAAATCTGAGTGCACTGGGAATCATAGTTTCTAGGTAATGCTAATTTTACATACAGTGCACAATTAATATGGCAGCAGCTAATTGGATACAGTACAGCACAGTCTGCACTCAGTTACTGGTGTTCTTATCATTGTCAAATAAAAGTCCCACTTCCGACACTTATTGGCCAAACAAGAAAACATATTGTCTGATGCCAATAATGAAAAAATCCCAAATATTGATGCCAAATGGCAATATATATAACAGCTTACTGATAAAATGATATTTACTACAGACTATGCCAGTGGTTTTCAAACCCTGGGTCGCAAGATATAAAAAATGGGTCTCCAGGATGATTTAAGAAAAACGTGTATATGTATGTAACAAAGTTCAGGACTCAGGAAAGAAGGAAGCAGGAACTGGCAAACTTAACTTTAAAGGTGCAATAGGTGATTGTCTTCAGAAACATTTTTTGTTATGCTGGTTGTAAACCTCTTCACATCCCAATAGCAATCATTAAGTTAAGTGGTCTAAATGTATTTATCTGTATTTTTATATTCTGTGGAAGGCGTAGGACCAAGAAATGTGCGTCCAATCAAAACACACGGTCTGAGCGTTTTAATCGGTTTTCCTACCTGCCTGTCAGTGTACGTATTAGGGTACCTCTGCACACCCTGTTCGCGCAGACAGGATACGTCATCACCGCGGTCACGTACACTGTGCAGACAGAGCGAGAATGGCAGACAAACAACAATAACCTGATGGTTGTTCCTTCCTTGTATTGTAGTACTTTTACTAACTGTGCTATAAAGTTTTCTCACCGGTGAATGACACATGATGTAGCCCAGTGGTTCCCAATTCCAGTCCTCGCAAAGTGAAGTTTACTTCACTTTGGAACATTCATTCACGGATTTGCGCTGCGCAGCGTCTTCACACACAGACGAAACTTACTAGAGAAGTGTGACATATTATACCTCTGTAAATAAATACTATTTAAATTTACGTCTCGCACACGTTAATGCCCTTTGTATGGAACATATAGGCTCGCTTTGAACTGGAATCATGGCGGAATATCCGGTGATGTCCACTTCGCAGGGCACTTATATGACTTACAGTCGAATAGAACAAACGTCGCACATGATAAGAGATGCATATGAAATGTGCAGAGCGGGGACGCGAGGACTGGAATTGGGAACCGCTGATGTAGCCTATTGTAGTAATGTTGTCTTTGGTATTCTGGTCTGTGAGCGTATATGCGTTCAGGGGGTGCGGCTTTGAACGGTGATTGCAGGGAGGGTGGGACATTCGCTTTCAGTGCTATCAGGCTAAAGTTAGCATTTTCCAAGATCTCCTACTGCACCTTTAATAACTAAATAAACATAAACAACAAAACGAAAGTAAGCGGCAGCCAGCATACGGCAGAATCCAATATGTATTTGTGTTCACACTCTGTTTTTGCATTGTAACCAATCACAGACATATCTGTTGATTTCTGTAACGCAATGGCCAATCAGAGGAGTTTCAGTTAGTCAGAATCCACTCACCACGCAAAATGCCAGAGTTCTTGTTCAGTTCTGAGTTCGGTTTCATTTTATTTTGATGGTCCCTTTAACACATTCTGTTGACTATAAGTAACGTTGCACCTACATATCTGCTAGCTCTTAATAGGTCTTAATAGAATATTATTAGACTGGTAGGGCTAGGGTTAGAATAAATTGATGTACTTGCAAAGTTACTTATAGTCAGTAGAATGTCTGTTGGGAGACCATCACAATAAAGAGTTAGCAGATATTAATCAGACAGTCTACTAACACTCTAATGAGAGTTCGTTGACAAGTAGGTGCAAAGTTATTTATTGTCAACAGAATGCTCAAAAGGGACCATCAAAATAAAGCATTACCCTGAGTTCTGGAAGCTCGCAAATTCTCTCTTTATAATGAACAAGGTGTAGAGGTGATGTAAATAAGAGATTAATTGTGCCGTGTTGAGAGATTCATTGATTATAGCGGAATTTTCTGAGATCTGGATGAACTGAAATTACAGTTTTTCAGAGATTAAGGGAGTGCTCTTTGCGTGCTTTCTTTGCTATATATAATCCATTCAGAATTTGAATAATAGTTTTGTTTTTCATGCTGCTAAGAAAACCAATGTGGTGTACTTGCTGCAAAGTTTCGGGAGTGACATCAGCATTTTGTCTCAAAATCTCAATGACTGATATAGCGATAATTATAACTATAGACTGGACAAAATATGATATGTCAAAATAGATGTGCATGAAGGCAAAGCACCCTCACTAATTTCAGAAGCACCAGCAGTGATTTGATTCTGGAACAGAACATCCTTCCGGAGCTCTATGGTGGCAATCGAGACCAGTCTGTGGCGCAGTTGTCTATCTGTCTGTATTTCTGTCTTTCTGTCTTTCTTTCTTTCTTTCTTTCTTTATATTTATATATAAAGATATGTATGTATATATACAGTTGAGGTCAAAAGTTTACATCCCCCTTGCAGAATCTGCAAAATGTTAATTATTTTACTAAAATAAAAGGGATCATACAAAATGCATGCTATTGTTTATTTAGTACTGACCGGAATAAGATATTTCACATAAAAGATGTTTACATATAGTCCACAAGAGAAAATAATAGTTGAATTTATAAAAATGAATCGGTTCAAAAGTTTACATACCCTTGATTCTTAATACTGTGTTCTTACCTGAATGATCCACAGCTGTGTTTTTTGTTGTTGTTGTTGTTGTTGTTTAGTGATAGTTGTTCATGAGTCCCTTGTTTGTCCTGAACAGTTAAACTGCCTGCTGTTCTTCAAAAAAATCCTTCAGGTCCCACCAATTCTTTGGTTTTTCAGCATTTTTTGTTTATTTGAACCCTTTCCAACAATGACTGTATGATTTTGAGATCCATCTTTTCATACTGAGGACAACTGAGGGACTCATATGCAACTATTACAGAAGGTTCAAATGCTCACTGATGCTCCAGAAGGAAAAATGATGCATTAAGAGCCGGGGGGTGAAAACTTTTTGAATTTGAAGATCAGGGTAAATTCAACATATTTTGTCCTGTGGAAAACATGTAAATATCTTCTGTAGTCTCTGAAAGGCAATACTAAATGGAAAAAAAAAAAAAAAAAAAAAAAAAAAGATATTTCGGCAAAATATGTTGGTAGGACCTGAAGTATTTTTCTGAAGAACAGTGGGCAGTTTAACTGTTCAGGACAAACAAGGAGCTCATGAACAACTATCACTAAACAAAAAAGAACAAAAACAAAACAAAAACAAAAAAACATAGCTGTGGATCATTCAGGTAACAACACAGTAATAAGCATAAACGGGATGTAAATTTATGAACCGAGTCATTTTTATATATGCAACAATTATTTTCTCTTGTGCACTATATGTAAACATCTTTTATGTGAAATATCGTATTCAGATCAGTACTAAATAAACAATAGCATGCATTTTGTATGATTCCTCTTATTTTGGTAAAATACTTAACATTTTGCAGATTCTGCAAGGTGGATGTAAACTTTTGACCTCAACTGTATATGTTGCGTCAATTTAAAAAGAAAAAAGGTCTTGCTCTTAAAAAAAATTGAAAACCACTGTACTATCCTGTGAAAAATCTATCTGTTTAATATATTTCAATGATTGTTACTCAATTTCATGAGTTTTTTTTACAACTCTGATTTCTTTATCTATAATTCCATGCAAAAGTGACTGAAAAATTGCAATGAACTCATCACTGAAGGTTGTAATTTTGCAGACCTGTAGCTCTGCAGATCCTTCTGAAAGATCCTACAGTTTGAAATGAGTGGTTGAATCTTTAGATCCTTGATCATTTCAGTCTGATCTTAAAGAGATCACTCTACCGAAAATGAAGATATTCAAAGAACTGTTTTTACAAAACTGTTTGCTGAAGTGTCGTTATTTAGCTCAAGTCAGCTGAGTGTTGGTTCAGTTCAGATAAGACTGCATGATAAGCAGAAATCGTGATCATGACTGAAATGTGATTTCTCTTAATTTACCGTATTGTTTCGAATACAAGCTGACTCTGATTATAAGATGTCCCCCTCTTTTGGAGAAAGGCTTTTTGAAGACCAAATCTTGTCTTGTCTTGATCTAATTCCTAAAAAATGTAAAAAATCCAGTTATGTCATTTATTGGTACTTTTTGGCAATTTAATAATTTACTAACATAACTACCACGTTGCATGCTTGTATGTTCATGTTTGTTTTTCTGAGGTGAAAGAGCATATAGCCTGACAACCTTTTTATTTTTTGATCAAAATAATCAAAATTAACCATTTAGCCATCATCGTGCAGCCCTAAGTAATGAGAAGTAATTGACAGATCTACAAAAGGCAGCAATGTCATCATTCAGCATGAGTCAGTTGGATACAATTGGATTCTATTCAGTTCAATAACAGTGTCAATGTAAAGCAGCTCTACAGAAGACAACAGTGCCATCATTCAGCTTAATTCGGTTTAAATTTGGTTCTAATCTGATGGTGTTGGTGCAGTCATATGGATGAATTTTGTATCGTCATATCAAAGTGTATAAGTCACTATATAAGCTACAATTGTTAAAATACTCACAGAAGATATTAGATGTTATTCAAATAAATCTATTTAGCAAACTCAACAGATTTTGTGAGGAAATCCTAATAATACATCAATCAGTTTTAATGAGAGTTTAATGATTTTCCACTAGGAACCAAATTATTTTGAAATATTTATAGAACTTCACTGTACAAGAATCCAGTGTTTCTAAGTAAACAAGAACATGGGCATACACAAACACACACACAAGCGCACACATACACACAGTCACAGTGTAATGAATGGTTGATCTTACTTGTTGGAGGTGTCTTGCAGATCTCCAGGATCAAAAAGCTGAGAGCTCTTCAAACCTAACTCCAAACAACCCTTCAGGAAAAGTGCCACATTATCCTAAACACACACACATGAACACACATGTGAGTGAATCCTGCATGAACGCAGTGCCAAGACTAACTACACACACATACTGTTAAAGAGCAGGGAGAGGGGAGGCAAACTGACTCCTTTGGTTTTGGGCATTCACTGCCTGTGTCTCTCTCTCTCACTCTTTCTGCAAGTTTAATGTTAAACGCACACTCTATCTCAGGTGCAGGAATGCCTCTCTCTCCTTCAGGTGGCTCTGTGTCTTTTGTTGAAACATGCAACCCAATCTCTGTTATTTGCTACTCTCTGGTTCCCAGCTTCAATGAAAGGCCCCTAATCCCTCCCTTCAGTTTCTATCTCCATCTCCAGCGGACCTGGAAGGGTGGCACAGTTTCCTGTCCCTAGTGATTGTTGTTCCACTGTTGTTTTGGAGGGACAAAACTTTTTATCTCACGCCCATGTGTGAGAGTGAGAGAGAGAGAGAGAGAGAGAGAGAGAAAAAGAGAGAGAGCCCTCCCCCTAGAACTGAACCGGCCCCTTCTGACAATACACAATAATAACATACAAATAACAAGGCAACATTTCTATGTTGTTGCAGTATATTAAAGAAGTTTGCAGTACCGCTTATCAGTTTGAGTCAAGATTTCATCAGCTGAACTTATAATTATTTAACGATTTTATTAATTTCTTACAACACATTCAATTCAATTGGGTCCAAAGTTTTGAAATAACATTGAAAAAAATGTGTTTAATTTAAACTTGAAAATAAACTAAGTTTTAGGATTTTTTTTTTTTTTTTTTAAATAAAGAATTATTATGTAAAATCAAGATTCTGGACTATTTCTAAGTCACTAATCAAATAAGTAAACTGATCCTGTGACTGTTTCTACAGATGGTCAAATGCTCTTTGGATCAGTTTAAAAATCACACTGAAGAACATAATCATCAGGTTTTGTTCATATCAACTCAACTGTTGCTGTCATTACAACAAAAGAGGGTTGACAAATACTGTGCTTGCTTATAGGGCTACACAATTTCAAAAAACAAACATAAATATGACTACAGAAAGAAAGAAAGAAAGAAAGAAAGAAAGAAAGAAAGAAAGAAAGAAAGAAAGAAAGAAAAAGAAAGAAAGAATAGTAATAACTTTATTTTACAGTACAACTTTAAAATTGCAATACTAATATATATGGCTGTCTTAATTTTCTTTTTTTCAAAAGTCAAACCATCAAGCTTTTATTTTAGTGGAAAACCACAGGGAGCCCTTAAAGCTTCTCTTTTGCTGACAACAGCTAGTTATAAGCGCTTCTCATTGTAAATATAGGAAGATGATTGGCACATATAGAATTTTCAAAAGCACATTAAAATTGAGGCAAACTGAGAGCACAAGCAGGGACTTTTTTTTCAGTTTCACTTACTACTGCCTTCTCACGAACCTCTGCAGTTCCATGACAAATCTCCAAATGTTTGCTAAACCCCAGTTGGGACTGGGGAGACTCTCTATTAGACCCTAAGTCCCAAGTAACAGTACTTCACCTCAAAAGTCTATAAAAGTTCCTTCATTTTATCAACATGACTTAAGACAATGACAATTCAAACATTTTCTTCATCTTTCTTAATTTCTTTATCGTCACCTCCTCAAAATACAGTTGCGGCTAGAAGGGATACGGCTCCGACCGGAAACGAACAATGAAATTTAATTTTCTACCTATTAGATTGTGTTTTATTAATGTCTACACCTACCCCAACCCTAAACCTACCCCTCACAACAATGAAAAAATAGTAATTATTGTTGTACAGTGTGACAAAATTACGCTGTATTGATGTGTGCATGCCCAGTAGCGCCATATCCCTTCTATCCTTAACCTCAATTACACTAGATGTGAAATACTGCCCCTGCTGACCAGCAGGTCATGGTGCAGAACAGCTGATTACAAGATTTTCACCTCTGGATTTAAACTGAATACACAGTTCTGGTTCTGTACAAAAGAAAATGTTTCACTTCTCTTTCACTTTACCTCTTTGCCCAACAAACAGAAAAAAGAAGAAAAAAAGTGAAAATGTTGACATACTTCAAAAACATACAGCAAACAGTTAATATTACAGTCTCAGACACTGATTATCAAACACAGATCCCAGCACTACTAATGCTCTGTACTTACTGTCATCTTTAGGGATCTAGGAATCACCTTAGTCTTGCAGTTCCAGACATTTCACACATTTCAGATTTTTTTTTTTTTTTTTGTGAAAACCTGTATCTGAACTATAAATCATATCATTTTACATTTTTAAAATGTTACCATAGACATTGCCCTAACCCGCTAATACGTTGTTAATTTTATTTGTGCAAATTTCTTAAATGGATTCCCACAGATTCCCTGTAAATAGTGAAAAAATAAAAAATAAATCTTAATTTGTGGGAATTATAAATATATATTTTCCCGCATGTCATGTGCAGTGAATTAGTTCACGAACCGATTAATTAGCAGAAGTTCTTGCTTAACCATCAGCATGATGTCATTAATGACAGTTCTATTTTCTTGAATCAACATTAATTTCTAACTAATTAATTTCTCCAATGATACATTGTACATTTATAGTTAGGATGCAAATTACATCAATGTACAGGTAATAAAACTACTGAATTTCAAATTAAGTCAAATGTTCTTGGGCATTAGCTTAACTATATCTATGCTGGCATATATTTAGCTATGTGATTTGGACTCTATACTGCATTGCCCTGAGTATGGGAGACTATGAGACTTGCTCAAATATTACTAACATCACCGGTATATTAAATTAGACAGTCAAACATAGAATAACTGACCATTTTAAATAACAAATCTTGAACAATCTTCAACTATGATAGTTATATTTCCAGTCCTCTTTGGAAGTAAGAAGCCTACCAAAGTCATGAAAAACAATGCTAAACAATTACTCCTCCTACAGCATTACACTTACATTCTACTGGCATGTGCCAAACCCAGATTTGTCCCTTAGACGATGACAGAAATGCCAGATGGTGAGGTGCAAAGTACACTACAAGAAATGTTTCCACTGATCCATTCAGTTTCACATTGGGAATGGAGATATTAGGCTGATGATGCTTTCAAAGGATAGTTTGGAACATTACAGTTTCTTCAGAAGGTCAAAAATATAATGAACTGACTGAATACATGTAACAATGCCAAGCTGAAAGTCACTAGCATTTCAACATTTTAAATTAAACAATTAAACTGTGCACTTAGTTTTCTGAAACTGTCAACACTGAAATAGCAGAATTCAGTAATTAAGAAGAGCTTTAGATACTTCTGGTGGTGTAATGTAGCAGTCATGTCCCCAGCTTATGCACAGAATTCCTCCCTATTTCCCTTCACATCCATTCATACAGCCTTCCAACCAAGAAAAACAGCCTGCACATAAACAATGCAGTGACACATGCATAAAACGGAACTGGTGAGCAGACATAATATTGGTGGTGAGAAACAGGGAAAATAAGAAGCAGGCTGCTGAAATAGGCGGTGGAAATGGGCTGCAGAACAGGACATTCTTATAAAATGATTTTAGAACCCAATGCCACAGTCGTGTTTTTTTTAATCTTCTTTAGAAAATATCCATGTTTCTATGTTATAAGTGCAATTTTTTTCATCTAATTTGTGTGTTCAACAGAACCTATGCAAATAATGTAGTTCCTATAAACATAGTGTATGCAAGATTTATAAATGTATTGAGTTTGAAGTTAAAACAAAACATTTATAAATCAAATCTTTGAAAATGTCTTGAAACTCTTGAATCTCTTGTACTGAGATTATTTACTCAATTCATTTCATTAATTATGATTTATAACTCTGGCTAATTTGATAAGAGTTGAGCACATTTATCTATTAACCCTGACAAACTCTCTAAAACATTCCAGGTCTGCATTTCAGGTTGGCCTGCTTCTCTGTATGAACACACAGCTAAGAACTAAAACACTACTATATTACAGCAGTTCATGCAAAACTAACAACAAGCCTAAACAGACTTGAGAGCCCCCTAACTGAATACTACAAACAGGGCCGCTGCTGGCCAAATGGGTGCCCTAAGCAGAATAGTATTGTTATGCCCCCTCCCTCAAAAAAAAAAAAAAAAAAAAAAAAAAACCTACGATAAGGGGTCAAAATAGAACTTTAATAAGATATAAAAGTAAATAAATACATTGTAATTAAATAGTATTATTTATAAATTACAATTGTAGCTCTAGACCTTATGGTAGATAGATTTTATGGTCTCAAGCATTCAGAAATCACACAAAATAAAATTAAGCAGTTTTACTAAAATAAAACCATGGTTAATTTTGGTAAGGGTTGTGATGTCCATTATTTTTGTTGAAGAAATTAAAGAGGCTGTAGCATTTCTATCACAAAAAGGTGGCCAAAAATTAAAAAAATAAAAAAATAAATAAATAAGTGGATATTTGAATTAAATGTTTGGTCAATATTAAACAAAGATTTGATCGTCCTGCAAGTAACAACAGCAATTATCAGGCCTTTGGTGCCCTTTGCAGGCATTTTTAATAATGTAAATTGTTTATTTTGTATTACATTATGTAGTTTAACAGTGTTATACAATGAAACCATATTTAAACCATATACCATATATTGTCTCGTTGTTTTTATATAATACATTTTAAGTCACGGAAACTAGAATATTAAGTCAGATGCGTTGTTGGTGGCGGTGAAATTATTACCGACATTAAAACATGTTACTAACATCAACAGTCAAAAACGTTTCAAAGGATTATGAATGTAATTACCTGAAAATGCTGTACGGGCTTCATCTCGGGCTTTTTTATTTTTTCTTTCTCTGCGCCGGATTGCGCTGATGTCTTTTCCCTGATATAGCCTAGTTGTCTATGAGTTATGATCATTTGCAAACATGAGGTGAGAGCGGGCGTTGGCGCGGGCGCAGATGCGGGATTTGGCGTGTCGTGTGCTTAATACTGCCTGCTGCATACTTTTTTTAAAATAATTATATTTATATAATATATATGTTCATGTTTAGATTTTTATTTATGTATATGTATATTATTATTAATATAGAACGAAAGTTTTTTTTTTTTTTTTTTTTTTGAGCAACTGGGATGGTGGCCCCCTGGGAGTTGGTGCCCTACGCAAACTGCGTACTCTGCGTATAGGGAGTGGTGGTACTGACTACAAAATAGTAAGTCTGGAGGGCCAAAAGTCCTATTGACCAAAAAACAGGAAAAGGAAGGGGAGTTAACCTGTTTTATTATGATGGAGATAACAGCATGTTTGTGCAATTTGCTCTTGACAATAGTTTTGAGCTGGTTGCAAATGCCAAGAAGACCGACATTGTTTTAGAAGATCACAGACCTGAGTCTCAAAGTGCAATGCTTGCAATAATTCAGGTTGTGGAATTTTGTTGTGAAATACTTGAAAATGTTGAGTCAAAATCCCTTGGGCTGTATTGCGTAATTTTCCTCAAAGCTAAAATCTTAAAAATTGGATTAAAGGCAAACGCAGTAATATCATATATGCATGAATTTTAGATTTTTTAAATAAAGTTTTTTTTTTTGTTTTTTTTTTTACCTTTTAGTGTCCAATATATTATTTACTGATAATTGATCATAATTGTTTCACTTTTAATTTTTTTTTTTTTTTTTTTTTTTGACCAGTCTCATGAGATCTAGTGTTTGTAGCAAAGTTAAAATATCATGTGTAACGTTTGTGGAGTAATACAAAAAAAGCTAATTAATAGGAACTGAAACAGGTACGCACTAATCAGAAACCATAGCAAATAATAAGAAAGGGAATACAGGCAAACAAGCATAGTAAAAACAAGACAAAATGACAAAGGAACAGATCTATACAGAACTGCCACAGTACTCCCCCCTCCCAAATGGCGTGTCCCCGCGCCATAACAAGTCCAACTGCGGAAGGAGGGAGGGGGCTCTGGAGGACGGCATAAAGCAAGTAAAGAGCAGGCACCAGCGGAAGGCGACGGTGGGAAAAACCAAGTTGGTGATGATGGAGGCAGGAGCCAGGAGCAGGAAAAGCCAAGTGGGAAACCAGAGTCCAGCCAGGAAGCAGGCTCATGGTGGAGTCGAGAGAGGGAGGAGCCATGGTGGAGATGCCCTCGACGATACCCTGGGGATGAGTGATGGAGACAGAGGCACTGGAGGTGGAGACTCATGTGGAGCTGAGCAGACAGAGAGCCAGGGTGTCCTGGAGGGCCAAGGCGGAGCTGACAGCTCATGCGAGCAAGGAGGAGACAGGAACTCTGATGACTGCAGTGGAGCCAGAGTGACTGAAGACGAAGGCAGAGCCCCATGAGATACAGAAGATTCAGGAGATGCAGGGGATACAGGGCTGGGGAGGGCCAGAGGAGACAAAAAAAACAGACTCAAACTCATTCATTCATTTAAAAGGATATTAGGGCACGTCACTCGGTGGCAGATGTCAGTGAACTCCCCAAAGTAATCCTCCAAACAACAGCCACCTTGAAAAACAAATATGATTCCTCCTCGTAGTCCCAGGCAGGGTCGTGGGGTCACATTGATGGAGACAATCTCAAAATCTTTCCTTATTCTTGCCTTTTTTCTTTTCTTTTTGGTTCGGTCTGTAACATTTGTGAAGTAATACGAGTAAATGTTTGGGCTTTTTTGAATCTGGATCATCTCCTGCCATTTTTCATATTCCAAATCAGTTATGGCCACTAAAAACTACTGAATAACGGTTATTGTTATTGGTTATTGTCAAGAAGTTCTATTTTGTTGCATTCCTTAACTAGAATTAAATTAAAATATTTAAGCAATACAACACAAGAAAAAATGCTGAAATTCAAAAGAAAAAAAAAGTTTAGCAGAACCACAAAATTAAATGTTACATGTCTCTGGGCAAAGTGTTTTGCTGCTAAATGAATAAGCTTTTTTTAACAAACGGGTTAAGTAAAAGAATCAGTTATTCGCTTATAAAAAGTCATTTAGTGAATGATTCAAATGACTCAAAGACTAACGCTAACTATGGGGTGTCAGTGCAGAAAAGTTAACTAAAAAGCCCCAAACACTAATGTACAGACGGACAGGCTGTCTGAAACAAACACAGACAAGCAGATTAATAAAAACTGTGACAATCCCCAGTGCTGTTGGACTGTGATATCTGCACTCTTGGAACGAGAAATGCTTGAACAATCGGATTTGACAAACTTAATGTTATATAAAATATAATATTATTATATTTAATATATTGCAACATTGCTGCCAACCACTTGGAACAGCTTTAACAACAAGCATTAATATGATGCCTGTCTAGGTTAATTGTAACAGTTATTGTAATACGAACATGAGAGATCTTGTCTGACATAACAGGCGAGGGGAAGCATTCAGGGCTTTAATGTGCAATAAGATATTCCAGCGTAATTGTAGCTCTGAGATCACATCAAGACATGGGGGAAACCAGGCAGAGAGCGATAGAGAATGATTTAAGGAATGTTGGCGTGTAATTACCCATGTCTGTTACAAGGGTGGGAGCACTGATTAGTGGACGGGGAAGATAAAACAGCCAATCTAGCTAGTGAAGGGGTGAATGATGGAGGAGAAAGGAAACAGCCCAGCCAAACTAAACTTCCTTCAAAACACAAATTCTAAGCACAGGGTGATTAACACCTATTATTTTCACTCTGTTTTCTTCTTCTGGTTGCTCTCCTCCAAACTCTAAGCTTTCTATTAACGCCTTTCATCAAACCTTTCATCAAACAAGTCATGAAAATAAAAGAAAGCGGTGCTTTACTGCTTGGTTATTGTTTTCATTAAACAGCAATAAATATGATTTACCAACTTTAAAAATGATATATATATATATATATAGATAGATAGATAGATAGATAGATAGATATAGATATATATATATATATAGATATATATATAAATACATAGATATAGATATAGATATATGTATGTATGAATGTGTGTGTGTGTGTGTGTGTGTGCGCACTGGTTTGGGTGGTTTACGGGGACACAAATTATGAACTATGTCCCAATAATTCAAAAGGCTTAAAAACCTACTAAATGGAGTTTTTGAAAATCTAAAAATGCACAAAGTTTTCTGTAAGGGGTAGGTTTAGGTGTAGGGCGATAGAAAATACAGTTTGTACAGTATTAAAATCATTACGCATATGGACAGTCCCTGTAAACCACCAAAACCAACATGTGTGTGGTGGTGCAACATTTTGTCACATAAGAAAAAAAAGAAGAAGAAATTACTGGTGAAAAATATTGTCTTTATAAAAGAATTCTGTATTTGTTTAATGTAACACTACCGCGTAAGAGTTTCACAATCAGCTATTCTTATACACATTTGCCGAACTCATCAAATTGCAGAGTTCAAAACATCAGTATAAGGCACCTCTCAGATATTTACACAAAGCATTCATGTACCGTCAAACATTTGGGAGTCAGTAAGACTTTTTACGTTTTTGAAGTCTTTTTGAAGTTTTGAAGTCTGCATTTATTTGATCTAAAATACAGTAAATGCCAAATGCCAAGAAGACCGACATTGTTTTAGAAGATCACAGACCTGAGTCTCAAAGTGCAATGCTTGCAATAATTCAGGTTGTGGAATTTTGTTGTGAAATACTTGAAAATGTTGAGTCAAAATCCCTTGGGCTGTATTGCGTAATTTTCCTCAAAGCTAAAATCTTAAAAATTGGATTAAAGGCAAACGCAGTAATATCATATATGCATGAATTTTAGATTTTTTAAATAAAGTTTTTTTTTTTGTTTTTTTTTTTTACCTTTTAGTGTCCAATATATTATTTACTGATAACAAGAAAAGAGAGAAAAAGAAAGCAATAATTAATAAAAAATAAAAATGAAAGAAAGAAAATAACAATAAATAAAAAAGTAAGAAGAAAAGAAAGAAATAGAAAAATAACAATAAATAATTAATAAAAATAAAAAGAAAGAAAGAAAGAAAAAAGAAAGAAAGATAAAGAAAGCAAGGAAGCATAACAAGAAAGAAAGAAAGAAAGAAAGAAAGAAAGAAAGAAAGAAAGAAAGAAAGAAAGAAAAAGAATTACAGGGCAGTGATACAATCAATAGAAATGCACATGGCTGCATTCACAGTTACTGTTTGGGACTGACAGCAGTTGCTTACAGGTGAGAGACTTGAAATGTTTTATTTATTCAGCAGATTAAAACATCTGCTTGAATACAAATCTGTACTAAACAGCTGAAGTCACAACCGCATTCAGGACACTAGCGACAGAATCAAAAATGGCATCATAACACCAGGAAGTTTTATCACAGTGGACAGCCCGTTTTTAAATAAATGAGCCCAATCGAGGCTTGTCCAATCCATCACACAGTTAAACAACTAACAATGACTTTAACCCTAGAGCGTCCCTCGAGTAGGGTTTACGTTTAAGATCCTTGGGGTCAGATAGACCCCAAACTTTTACAGAGCAATTGCATGAGGAAATATACATTTTTTTTATATGACAAACTATATATCATTTTTTTTATTTACTTCTCAACTATATGTTTATGCTGTGTTTTTGTGGATATTTGATAGTTTTTTACCTATTTACTGCACAATTACTCAACTACGTCATAAATTGGCTTATGAAAAAAAATATTTTTTTATGAAAAAAACACTTAAATTATGACCTAAATTAAAAATAAATGGATTCTAGAGATTGGCCCATGTGTTAAGGATAGAATACTGCCATCTGCAGGTTAGAATAAAAACTTTAGGGATTACAGTTAAAGAAAGAAAGTGCAATGACCACATATATCCAGCAGAGGTCCATAGAGACTCATTCATTTTCAGTTCAGTTTCAAGTAATTTTTTCTTCATGTTTCAGCTTCTCTTTGCAACTTTTTGATATATATTTTGTGAAAATATATTTAAAAATTCTAAAATATATTAAATTTTTTTGTGAAAATATTTTTGCCAAAGGTTAGAATTTGTTGTTGTCGTCTGGTGTCTTCTGAATTGTCTGCTTTTGCAAATTATGTTACATAAATTTGCAGAAATCTCTCTCTCTCTCTCTCTCTCTCTCTCTCTGTGTGTGTGTGTGTGTATGTTATGTCTACCCCTTCACATTGTTATGCATTTATGTTCTGTGCATTTTATTTGCCAAAATCTAAAAACAGCACTGGACACCTATGTCATACCTCTGTGTCTGTCTGTCTGTGTGTGTGTGTGTGTGTGTGTGTGTGTGTGTGTGTTGCATTTGTGCTCTAGTACCAGTCCTTCATTTATGAGTGGAAATTTTCAAATTTATGCCAAATTTGTTGATTTTATATGCCAATTTCTATAAAAATGCACTCTATTGCAGTCATACACACGTGTGTTTGTGTGTGTGTGTGTGTGTGTGTGTGTGTGTGTGTGTGAACATGCTTGTTCCACATTCCATTTGTGCTCTAGTACCAGTCCTTCATTTATGAGTGGAAATTTTCAGATTTATGCCAAATTTGTTGATTTTATATGCCAATTTCTATAAAAATGCACTCTACTGCAGTCACAGTGTGTGTGTGTGTGTGTGTGTGTGTGTGTATGTGTGTGTGTGTGTGTGTGTGCGCATGAGATAGAATATTCGTTCCAATTTGCATTTGTGCTCTAGATCCAGGCCTTTATAAAAATGTAAAACTTTTCAGATTTATACTGGGTTTACTACTTTTTTTTTACAAATGAAACAAAAAAAAATCATTTTTTTCACTTTTCCCATTCATTTTGAATGTGGGGTCAATCTGACCCCGAGGACCTTAAAAGGTAATTTTTTTTTTTACACCCCTTTAGAACAACCAAATCAAGTCCAGATTTTTTTTTTTTGTGTGTGTTTTAGACAGATTATTTAGGAAATGTCACAGAGTCTCATGCCCCTGAGATGAAGGGAACATTTTTAAAAAATAAAGGAAAATGCCACTGGGGTCAGATAGACCCCAAGGACCGATTAAGGTAAATGCTTTGTTAGCGAGTGCAGAGAGCGCGTTTGGTGCACGAGTCAGAGCTCGCGCGATCACGCGGCACTGATGGGAGCTCCGGTGGATCTTAAGATGAACTTGAATTATTTCTCCTTCTCTGTCTCTGTGGGTGAATTAAACCCGGCTGTCATGATTATATAGGCAACTCGATGTCATCTGCTGTTTCGTTTATTCAGCGCAGCTTTGAATGCGAGAATGCAGTTGTGAATGTTGACCATGTAAAGGAGTCAGTTCGGCTATATATGCGGTTCTGACGGTCTTATAATAATAAAATGCTCTATGAATGCAACTCTATGAAGTGATGTTGCCATACTAGCCTTTACCTTCTGCTCTAGAGTCTTGTTTTGTCTTATCAATCACAGTGAGTTCATTCATCATTCATCAATCACGGTGAGTAATGGCTTCTCCTTGTCTTGTTGTTTGCACTTCATGTCACATGTACAGTTTATCTCTCTCTGTCGGCGACGAGGGATTCACATGTGATAAATGCAGGGAAATAGTTAGGCTGACAGAGAACATTTTAGAACTAGAGACACGCATCCAAACTTTAGTTGAGGATAGTAAGAATGTGAGGGCTGTAGATACTGCTTTGAATGCGACTAGCTCAGGGACTTCTGTACATTGTTCGGTTCCGGTTGTGCCCGTGCAGCAGGGCAACTGGGTGACTGTGAGGCGGCATAGTCGCCGGTCAAAACACCGCTCTTCCGTTCCGATCAAAACATTAAACAGGTTCTCCCCACTCGTTGACGCACCCACTGAGAAACCTGATGAAAGTGCTCTAGTAATTGGCGATTCTATTGTACGGAACGTGAAAATAGAGACACCAGCCACCATAGTCCAATGTTTACTGGGAGCCAGAGCGCCTGACATCTTGGCAAATTTAAAAGTGCTGGCTAATGCTAAACGTAAATTCAGTAAGATTGATATCCACGTCAGCGCTAATGATGTTTGACTTCGCCAGTCGGAGATCACTAAAAATAACGTTAAAGAGGTGTGTGAACTTGCAAGTACGATGTCAGACACTGTAATATGCTCTGGTCCGCTCCCTGCTTACCATGGCGATGAGATTCATAGCAGACTGTCGTCACTCAATGGCTGGATGTCTAAGTGGTGCCCGCAGAATAACGTAGGTTTCATAGACAATTGGAAGAGTTTTTGGGGCAGACCTGACCTGTTGAAAAGAGATGGTGTTCATCCCTCCTGGGGTGGTGCCGCTCTTCTCTCTAGAAATATGGCACATAGTCTTAGAGTTCGTACTTGACTAACTAGGGCCCAGGTCAGGAAGCAGACAGACTGGCTAAACCGACCGTCTGCTAGCTGCCTCACGTCACAGAAGTCAGTTAATTCTCAGCACATAGAGACTCCTTCACCTAGATATCACACTATATAGACTGTGTCTGTTCCCCGTACTAGAAAATACAGAAAACGTCCAAACCAAAGTAATAGTAACAATTTAATTGATGTTCAACAAATAAAAAATGTTTACAATACAGAGAAACAACTGATAAAACTTGGCTTACTGAATATCAGGTCCCTTTCTACAAAAGCACTATTTGTAAATGATATGATCACTGACCATAAGCTAGATGTGCTTTGTTAGACAGAAACATGGCTAAAACCAGATGAATACATTACTTTAAATGAGTCTACCCCCCAAGATTATTGCTATAAAAATGAGCCACGTCCAAAAGGTAAAGGGGGAGGTGTTGCTACAATTTATAGCAATATTCTCAGTATTTCTCAGAGGGCAGGTTTTAAGTATAACTCGTTTGAAGTTATGGTGCTGCGTATAACATTATCTAGGGAAACACGTGTTAGTGATAAATCCCCTGTGATGTTTGTATTGGCTACTGTGTACAGGCCACCAGGGCACCACACAGACTTTATTAAAGAATTTTCTGATTTTCTATCTGAGTTAGTACTGGCTGCAGATAAAGTCTTAATTGTTGGTGATTTTAATATCCATGTCGATAATGAAAAAGATGCGTTAGGATCAGCATTCATAGACATTCTGAACTCTATTGGGGTTAGACAACAAGTTTCAGGACCTACTTATTGTCGAAATCATACTCTAGATTTAATACTGTCACGTGGAATTGATGTTAGTGGTGTTGAAATTCTGCAGCAAAGCGATGATATCTCAGATCAGTATCTAGTCTTGTGTAAACTCCATATAGCTAAAACTGTAAATTCTACTCCTTGTTACAAGTATGGTAGAATCATCACTTCTACCACAAAAGACTAGAGATCGACCAATATATCGATTTACCGATATTTATTCCCCGATATCTAAGCATTTTACCATAATCGGATATCGTTTTCGTAATATCAGATTCACAGATAAACGGCGCCATCTTGTGGGTGTTTTGAGAATTGCGCGCAGGATCGCCATTGCAGCAAGTCTGAGGGGAGACGAGACAACAACAACGGTGTGCACAGGTACTTGATTTGCTGTAGTTAGTAAACTTTATTTAACATAACAGCCATTAATGCACAAATTAGATGTATTACATAAATGCCTGTTATGCAGTTTATATAGTTTGGCTCTAAATAGAGACAAACTCACGGAGTCACGTAAGATAATCCGTCAGTCTGTCCCAATAAAGACAGAACTTTGCCTGAATTAAACAATATGCAGCCATGAATGAGCGCATGTTGTGATGAATTTAATTCTCTCTCTGCTGTCTATGCTCATCATTAGTCTCGTGAAGTCAGAGTCACGTAGGCTAATTCGTCAAGTCCTCTCCAAATAAAGACGTAACTTTGCATGAATTAAATAATACAGCCATGAATGAGCGCATGTTGGAAATAAAAGCGCTGAATTTAATTCTCTTTCTGTTGTATATGCTCATCATTAGTCTCGTGAAGCCGCTTTCATTTTGCTGTTCACTCAGAGGTTGATGCTCAGGAAATGCTCCAGCACGGCCACCGCATGTTACTTTTAACAAGATTCACTTGTTTAAAACACGCTAAATTATATTAACATTTACCATATAACCATTATTTCGTTAAGAAACATCTAAACAAATACATCGCTATGGAAATTAATTATTTATTATCTCCGCGAGCAATCGCAATTTGAGTAGGCTATAGTTCTGTGTAAATGCCTGCTGACAGTGCGGTTTATCTATGCATTTCATAATCTAGAATGACAAAAAAACATATTAATAATTCTGATATAACATACCAGTTGAGAAATGCAATAAAACACGATGTTTTGTTTGTTATATTTCAATATTCCAGAGAATATTATTCAGTGAAATTAACATTATCCAGTGAATTATTCTTCACTCTTTAGCCTATTAAACAGCTTATAAACCTAAAACTGTAGTTTAAAATGAAGTTATGACTCCTGTCCTTTATTTATTTTCTCCATTTGAAAATGAGACATTCTACATTTATTTTGCTTATTGTTAAAATCAGTGTTGCCGCTGATGCTTGTTATAAATAAAATGTTTTTATTGTTGTAATATGATTAAATTTACAACATGAAAGACTGTTAATTTTCAACCTTTTTTTTTTTTTTTTTTTTTTTGTTTTGTTGTTTTTTTTAAGATGACTGAAAGGAGGAAAAACCAAAGTGAAGTATGGACTTACTTCACTTAGTTATTTATTTACTTTATAACAGTAAATAAATATCGGTTCTGCGTATTGGTTATCGGGCACGTAAACATGCAAATAATTGGTATCGGTATCGGTTATAAAAAATCAATATCGGTCGATCACTACAAAAGTAAGTAAGTAATCTTCCTGATTTATCTAAATTCCTCAGCATATCCAACAGCGCAGAAAAACTTGATGATGTAACAGAAACTATGGACTCTCTCTTTTCTAGCACTTTAGATACAGTTGCTCCTTTACGCTTAAGGAAGATCAAAGAAAAGAGTTTGACTCCGTGGTATAATGAGCACACTCGCACCCTAAAGAGAGCAGCCCGGAAAATGGAGCGCAGCTGGAGGAAAACAAAACTACCCAGCAGGCACAAAACAGGCACACGACATCATAAGACGTTGATATTTGGTTAAATTTCGTCAACCTGACGTTACATAGACGTCTGGTGCCTGCTGGGTAGAGGTATTTCATAGCTTGGCGGGAAAGTACCCTATCCTACAGAAAAGCATTAAAAATGGCTAGATCTGATTACTTTTCGTCTCTTCTAGAAGAAAACAAACATAACCCCCGGTATTTATTCAATACAGTCACTAAATTAACGACAAATAAAGCATCAACAGGTGTTGGCATTTCCCAAGAGCACAGCTGTAATGACTTTATGAAATACTTTACTTCCAAGATCGATACTATCAGAGATAAAATTGTAACCATGCAGCCGTCAGCTACAGTATCACATCAGATAGTGCACTATAGATCCCCTGAGGAACAATTCCACTCATTCTCTATTATAGGAGAGGAAGAATTGTATAAACTTGTTAAATCAACTAAACCAACAACATGTATGTTAGACCCTATTCCATCTAAACTACTAAAAGAGCTGCTTCCAGAAGTCATAGATCCTCTTTTGGCTATTATTAATTCATCATTGTCATTGGGATATGTCCCCAAAACCTTCAAATTGGCTGTTATTAAGCCTCTCATTAAAAACCACAACTTGACCCCAAAGATCTAGTTAATTACAGATCGATCTCAAATCTCCCTTTTCTGTCAAAGATACTAGAAAAGGTAGTATCCTCACAATTATATTCCTTCTTAGAGAAAAATGGTATCTGTGAGGAATTCCAGTCAGGATTTAGACCGTATCATAGTACTGAGACTGCTCTCATTAAAGTTACAAATGACCTGCTTCTATCATCTGATCGTGGTTGTATCTCTTTATTAGTTCTACTGGATCTTAGCGCTGCGTTCGACACTATCGACCACAACATTCTTTTGAATAGACTAGAAAACTTTGTTGGCATTAGTGGAAGTGCCTTAGCATGGTTCAAATCGTACTTATCTGACCGCCATCAGTTCGTAGCAGTAAATGAAGAGGTATCATATCGATCACAAGTGCAGTATGGAGTACCTCAAGGCTCAGTACTAGGACCGTTACTTTTCATGCTTTACATGTTACCCTTGGGAGATATTATCAGGAGACATGGTGTTAGCTTTCACTGTTATGCTGATGATACTCAGCTCTATATTTCTTCACAGCCCGGTGAAACACACCAAATTGAGAAACTAACGGAATGTATAGTCGATATAAAAAACTGGATGACGAGTAAATTCTTACTGCTAAATTCTGAAAAAACAGAGGTGTTAATTATCGGACCTAAAAACCCCACATGTAATAACCTAGAACACTATCTAACACTTGATGGCTGCTCTGTCAATTCTTCTTCATCAGTTAGGAAACTAGGTGTGCTGTTTGATAGCAATCTTTCATGTGAAAGCCATGTTTCTAGTATCTGTAAAACTGCGTTTTTCCATCTCAAAAACATATCTAAATTGCGACCTTTGCTCTCAACGTCAAATGCAGAAATGCTAATTCATGCGTTTATGACCTCAAGGTTAGACTATTGTAATACTTTACTGGGTGGTTGTTCTGCACGCTTGATCAATAAACTACAGTTGGTCCAAAATGCAGCAGCTAGAGTCCTTACTAGAAACAGGAAGTATGACCATATTAGCCCGGTTCTGTCAACACTGCACTGGCTCCCTATCAAACATCGGATAGATTTTAAAATCTTGTTAATTGCTTATAAAGCCCTGAATGGGTTAGCTCCTCAGTACTTGAGCGAGTTCTTATCACATTATAGTCCTCCACATCTGCTGCGTTCTCAAAACTCTGGCCATTTGATAATACCTAGAATATCAAAATCAACTGCGGGCGGCAGATCCTTTTCCTATTTAGCGCCCAAACTCTGGAACAATCTACCTAACACTGTTCGGGAGGCAGACACACTCTGTCAGTTTAAATCTAGATTAAAGACACATTTCTTTAACCTGGCGTACACATAACACACTAATATACTTCTATTATTCAAATCCGTTAAAGGATTGTTAGGCTGCATTAATTAGATCAACCGGATCCGGGAACACTCCTCATAACACACGATGTACTCGTTACATCGTAAGAAGAATGGCATCTACGCTAATATTTGTCCGTTTCTTTATTATTCTGTTTCTCGATCCGTGTCCGGATCAGATGGTGGAACGGTGCCGGGAGATGATGTCTGCGACCCTGATCGTCGGCGGAGGCCAGACACCTGGATGAGCCCCGAGGACATATCCCCAGTGAAGACCTCGACTTAAATACAATAAAACTTAAAATTAAACAAAATAACTATAATATAATAAAATACCTAACTACATAATACTATTGTAACGGGGCTGATGAGACGTTAGACGTGCGGATTCATATACAAGCTTTTATTGAGAAGAGACGTGGTCATAACAGGCAGGGTCGAACAGTGGCAAACAGGTATAACACGGGCAAGACAAATAGTAAACAAGGACAAGTGTGGGTCGACGATCGGCGAACAGTATCCAACAGGGCAAGGCAGAGAGATAATCCAGGTACAAAGCAATAATCCAGGCAGGGGAAAATACAATCCGAAATGGGCAAGGCAAGACTAGAAAACTACAACAGGCTCTGTAAGGTAGCTAAAGCTAGAACAGCGATAAGTGCATACAATACTCGGCGATCTGTGAACGGAAGTCCATGGTTTATATAAGGGTTGTAATGGGAATCAGCTGTGTGATCAGTCTCAGGTGTGAGCGTGTGATTAGTGAAAAGGCTGCTGGGAAATGTAGTCTGGAGGTGACGTGCAACAGTTAGTGTAGTGCAAGAGTCCATGTAGTGAGCGGGTGACTTCTGGTGGTGAACGACCAGAAGTGCATGGACAGGATTTGTGACATAGCCCCCCCCCCCCAAGGAGCGGCTTCCAGACGCTCCTATGCAATCCAGGAGGGCGGTGGAGCGGTGGCGGAACAGGGGGAGGGACGGAGGGCCAGGTCCATGTGGAAGTGGAGTGGTCGGGGACCGAAGCAGAGCCCGCAGAGCAGGGCACCCTGGCAGAACTGGCGAGGCAGGGAACCATGGCGGAGCAGAAAACCAGGGTGATGCTGGCGAAGCAGAGATCCAGGGTGGAGCAGACGGAACTAGAGCCCTCCAGGGTGAAGCAGACAGAACTGGAGCCCTCCAGGGCGGAGCAGACGGGACTGGAACCCACCAGGGCGGAGCAGACGGGACCGGAAACCACCAGGGCGGAGCAGATGAAGCAGGAGCCCACCAGGGTGGAGCAGATGAAGCAGGAGCATTCCAGGGCAGAGCAGACGGAGCAGGAGCCCACCAGGGTGGAGTAGACGGGACTGGAGCCCACCAGGGTGGAGCAGACAGGACTGGAGCCCACCAGTGCGGAGCAGACGGAGCAGAAGACCTCCAGACTGGAACAGATGGAGCAGTAGACCACCAGACCTGAGCAGAAGGCCACCACGGCAGAGTAGAAGACCACCTCGGCGGAGCAGACGGACCTGAAGACCACGGCAGGGACTGGGACCTAGGAAACACTGAGACACACGAAACAGACAGAGAATTTTGGGCCCCAAGAGTCAAGGCAGGGAACACAAAAAGTTCATCTGTAGCTTCCCGGGATGACAGTTCATAATCCGGCTCATTTCTAGTAAGTAGACAGGCACAAAGTTCAAAAACAGGTTTGTTAGCTAAAACCAGACAGTCAGACAGTTCACGAGTGGTATCAATGGCAGTGACAGAGTTAACTGGACAGACATGGGGTGCTTTTATAGTTTCTGGGCTAAAGACAGACAATTCACAAGCAACCACCATGGTTGGTTCAGAACGGGGCGAGAGTTCAGAGATTGCCTCTTTGGCTGATTCAGAGCAGGGCGAAAGTTCAAAAGCGACCTCCGTGGCCGTGACAGGACAGGGCGAGAGTTCATAAACGGCCTCCTTGGCCGTGACAGGACAGGGCATGAGTTCACCGGTGGTTACCACTGACTCCGCCGAAGGTTCTGCAGCGGTAACCGTCTCCTTGACCACGACACGACAGGCTGAGAGTACATTGCTGGGCGCCACCACCATAAAAGGATCTGAAGTGAGCACCGCTGCTTCAGGAGGTTCTGCAGCAAGTGCCACCTCCTCTGGAGAAGCTGCAGCGGGTGCCATCGCCTGGGGCAGTTCTGTGGTGGTATATGCAGCCCAAATGCAACATAAAGCGATCCCCATCATGGGAAGCGCTTCGGACAGGTGAATTGGAGCAGGAACAGGAGGGTTAAAGTGAGCTGGTTTGGGGATACCAGCTGCACGTGCCGACACCAGTGGTGCATCCCTCACACTGGATACCAGACTGAGAAATCGAAACACTGAACTTGAATATCTGGGTGTGACAGACTGGACGACACAAGGCTCTGGATGATCAGCAGTGACGTGACGTGGTTCTGGAGGGTCAGTGGTGACGTGAAGGGACTCTGGAAGATCTGCTGAGACGTGAAGAGACTCTGGAAGGTTAGTGGGGACATGAAGAGACTCTGGAAGGTCAGCGGAGACATGAAGAGGCTCTGGTAGATCAGTTGAGACGTGACGCGACTCTGGATGAGCAGCTGTGACGTGACGTGTCTCTGGATGAGCAGTTGTGACGTGACGTGTCTCTGGATGATCAGCTGTGACGTGATGTGTCTCTGGATGATCAGCTGTGACGTGATATGTCTCTGGATGAGCAGCTGTGACGTGACGATCAACTGCGACTTGTCTTGACTCATGAAGATTGTCTGTGAATTGACTTGACTCATGACTGGCAGCAAGGACAGAACGGGACGCTGTTGTGTCCGCCATTTTGTAATCCAGCTCCGCTGTCGCCGCCATTTTGTGAGCGTGCTCTAGTGCAGCCTCCCTGACATGAGTGAGTGCGGTGTCGCATTCCTCCGCGACACCCACAGTGAACACAGAGCCCACAGACAGCAAAGCAAAATCCATAAACTGCGCTAATGATGAACGCGGACCCTCTTGAAGAAGCTTTGATCTGAGCGGTTGATTAACGCCATCAGAAAACAAATCAATTAAAAAACAGTCCGGCAACTCAGAGTCATTTGCTAAAATTAAATATTCCTCTATACACTCCTCAAGTGATCGGGTACCTTGCTTGAAGCGTAACAGTAGATGTGATGTGTCCATACCTGGCCAATGTTCACATGAAAAGCTGCTGGATCCTTGAGTGGCCGAGTATTCTGTAATGGGGCTGATGAGACATGAGACGTGCGGATCCATATGCAAGCTTTTATTGAGAAGAGACGTGGTCATAACAGGCAGGGTCGAACAGTGGCAAACAGGTATAACACAGGCAAGACAAATAGTAAACAAGGACAAGCGCGGGTCGACGATCGGCGAACAGTATCCAACAGGGCAAGGCAGAGAGATAATCCAGGTACAAAGCAATAATCCAGGCAGGGGAAAATACAATCCGAAATGGGCAAGACTAGAAAACTACAATAGGCTCTGTAAGGTAGCTAACGCTAGAACAGCGATAAGTGCATACAATACTCAGCAATCTGTGAACGGAAGTCCATGGTTTATATAAGGGGTGTAATGGGAATCAGCTGTGTGATCAGTCTCAGGTGTGAGCGTGTGATTAGTGAAACGGCTGCTGGGAAATGTAGTCTGAAGGTGACGTGCAACAGTTAGTGTAGTGCAAGAGTCCATGTAGTGAGCGGGTGACTTCTGGTGGTGAACGACCGGAAGTGCATGGACAGGATTTGTGACAACTATTATTGTTAGAAATTGCAACAATATAAAAATAGAAATATAATACATTTATACATTTAAAATTTAATTAAAACAATAAGTAAAAAAATAAATAATAATATCCTGGCCAGAGGAGAACTGGCCCCCCGACTGAGCCTGGTTTCTCCCAAGGTTTTTTTCTCCATTCTGTCACAGAGGGAGTTTTGGTTCCTTGCCGCTGTCGCCTCTGGCTTGCTCAGTTGGGGACACTTAATTTCTAACAATTACTGTCAATTTGATTTCATAGATACTATTTAAACTAAACTGAGCTAGACAATGACATCTCTGAATTCAATAATGAAATGCCTTTAACTGAAAATTGAGTGTTTAATCTTATTATTATACATTACTGACACTCTATCCTCCAATTTGATTACTGTTAAGTGCTTTGACACAATCTGTATTGTTAAAAGCGCTATATAAATAAAGGTGACTTGACTTGACTCTTAAGTAGGGATAACTGCAGGCTCGCGCAATGGGCGTGGCTAAAGGTGCGGCGCTAATCGACCAGTCAGGGGCGATTCTAAGATTTTCATTTTAGGGGGGCTCAGCCCCCAATGAGGGTATAATATGTGTGTGTGTGTGTGTGTATGTATATATATATATATATATATATATATATAATAAATGTTTGACTAATAGGAGTGGTATACTAAACTTACAAACAAAAAAGTGCAGTATTCCACTGTATTGCATAGATAGGTATAACATATAGGCCTAACTGAATAAGCCAAATACAAGTCTTCATGATCTCATACACACTCACCTGTTTACTGTACACACACAAAATTTTACTGTTTGCATTTCTAGTACAACCCTCTTTTCTTAGCTCAAGTATGCAAAACTCTTTGCCACATGCACTGGAATATATATTACACTGAATGTTAAATTTTCAAATTAAAATGGCAACATGATCGTTTTATAAAGTATGTGTTCATATGTGCTTCATTTTCACTGGAGGAAACAGCTGTGGTTTGATGATGAGGGGTGAACGCAGCAAAAACAGGCTACAGTAGATGGGGAACCGATTGCTGCTCTATGATATTTTGTAAACTGTATTTATGACAAAGAACAGAACTGCACAGATGCAGATATTATAACAATCTATCGATAAACACACCTTGTCCTCTGTTTCTCGCTCTGCGCCGCCGCGGTCTGTTGATTGAAAAAGCATGCGCTGAAAGTCGGGGAGGAGCCTATCGAAGTCTGCCGTCGTTTTCATGTGAAGTTTAAAGGGGACTGAGGCGATCACGAAATTGACAGTTTATGGAGCTTATCGCAAAATTTCAGTGGGGCTGAGTAGTCATTTTAGGGGGGCTATAGCCCCCCTAAAAATGACCTAGCGACGCCCATGATCGACGTATTTTCATAATCGACGTAATCAATGACGTTGACGAATCGCTGCAGCCCTAATGTGCAGCAGCAGTATTTCTTACATTCTCACAGCAGTATGTTGTGGATGTATTGGCAGTAGTCTCAGTACTTGCTCTGCCGCAGCTGCAGCAGCGTAGCAGATCTATTCTGCCAACACCAAACACATTAAATGGGTCATGACAGGAGAAATCAAATTTGCCTTGATCTTTTGGCATATACAGTGCCTTGAGAAAGTATTCATACCCCTTCATTTTTTTCATGTTTTTATGTTGCTGCCTTATGTTAAACTCCTTTAAATTACTTTTTTTCCCACATCAATCTACACTCCGTACACCATATTGACAAAGCAAAAACAGAACTGTCAGAACTTCGTAAATGTATTAAAAAATAAAAAACTGAAATAAGTACATTGCATAAGTATCCTTAACCTTAACTAAATATATAGCTGAAGCACCTTTACAGCCTCAAGCCTTTTTTGTTTGATGTGACAAGCTTTGCTCATCAGCATTTGGCAATTATCTGCTATTCTTCCCCACACCTCTTCACCTCTCAAGCTTTGGACGGGGGAAGATGCACATTTTCAGGTTTGTCCAGAAATATTTGATTGGGTTCAAGCTCAGGCTGTGGCTGGGCCACTCAAGGACATTCACAGAGTTGTCTATAAACCACTCTTGCTGTGCGTTTAGGTCCATTGTCCTGTTGGAAGGTGAACCTTCTGCCCAGTCTGAGGTTCTGAATGCTCTGGACTGAGTTTTCATTAAGGCTATCTCAATATTTTGGTGCATTGAGCTTTTCTTCTACTCTGACGAGTCCCTCAGTCCCTGCCCCTGAAAAACAGCCCCACACCAAGAGGCCGCTACCAGCACACTTTACTTTAGGGATGGTTCTCTGCAGGTGATGAGCAGTGCCTGGTTTGCTTCAAACATGATGCTTAGAACTGAGGTTCATCAGACCAGAGAATCTTGTTTCTCACAGTCTGAGGGTCCTTTAGAGTGAATGAATGAGGCATTTATATAGCGCTTTCTTGTGTATTGCCATACACCCAAAGCGCGTTACAATCATGTAGGGGGGTCTCTTCGCAACCACCACCAGTGTGCAGCATCCACCTGGATGATGCGACGGCAGCCACAGGACAACGGCGCCAGTGCGCTCACCGCACACCAGCCACAGGTGGAGAGGAGAGAGAGTCATAGAGCCAATCAAGTGGATGGGGATTTTAGGGAGGCCATGATTGACAAGGGCCAGTAGAGGGAATTTGGCCCGGACACCGGGATTACACCCCTACTCTTTACGATGAGTGTCATGGGATTTTTAATGACCACAGAGAGTCAGGACCTCAGTTTAACGTCTCATCCGAAAGACAGTGCTCTTTTGACAGTATAGTGTCCCCGTCACTATACTGGGGCATTAGGACCCACACAGACCACAGGGTGAGCACCCCCTGCTGGCCTCACTAACACAACAGCAACAGCAACCTAGTTTTCCCAGGAGGTCTCCCATCCAGGTACTGACCAGGCTCAACCCTGCTTAGCTTCCGTGGGCAACCAGTCTTGGGCTGCAGGGTGATATGGCTGTGAGGTGCTTTTTTGCAAATTCTAAGTGTGTTTTCATGTGTCTACACTGAAGAGAGGATTGGGTCTTGCCACATCGGCATAAAGCCCAGATCGGGAGTGTTGCAGTGATGTTTGTCCTTCTGTAGGTTTCTCCTGTCTCCACATATGATCATGGAGCTCAACTAGAGTGACCATCAGGTTCTTGGTCACCACACCAATGTAGCATTTGGACCAATCAGACACACATTTGTTCATCAGATTTAACAAATCAAATTAGTTATTAGATTAACAACTAACCACAGACCCCTCACCCCACACACATTCTGAGTGCCGGTATGTCTGTGATGACTCCAGGCCTCCACGGTGCCATGGCAACCTATCTGATAACAATAGTTTTATTGGTCAAAGGAATGCGGGCAGACCTCATTTTCCCTTAGGAAAGAGACATGTAATGCACATAAAAATGGACTCTTCTCTAATTAATTCATTGAAAAACCTTTCTTTGAATGAACACACATATCCTCAGGTCATTGTGTATTTTGTTACTGTTCGTGCATATTGTCTTTTTGTACTGTATCCTGTTTTATGCATGTTTATGATAGATCACTAGTTAATATTACCTCACTTATATCATGTTTGATCTCTATCAATTCGCCTTCGGATGATCTAAATGACAGTGTATATTACATGTCAAGTCAAGTCACCTTTATTTATATAGCGCTTTTAACAATACAGATTGTGTCAAAGCACTTAACAGTATCAAATTGGAGGATAGAGTGTCAGTAATGTATAATAATAAGATTAAACACTCTTTTCAGTTAAATTTTCAGTTAAAGGCATTTCATTATTGAATTCAGAGATGTCATTGTCTAGCTCAGTTTAGTTTAAATAGTATCTATGAAATCAAATTGATGATAATCGCTAGAAATTAAGTGTCCCCAACAGAGGCGACAACGGCAAGGAACCAAAACTCCCTCTGTGACAGAATGGAGAAAAAAACCTTGGGAGAAACCAGGCTCAGTCGGGGGGCCAGTTCTCCTCTGGCCAGGATATTATTGTTTATTTATTTTTTACTTATTAATTAAATTTTAAATGTATTATATTTCTATTTTTATATTGTTGCAATTTCTAACAATAATAGTATTATGTAGTTAGGTATTTTATTATATTATAGTTATTTTGTTTAATTTTTAGTTTTATTGTATTTAAGTCGAGGTCTTCACTGGGGATATGTCCCCGGGGCTCATCCAGGTGTCCGACCTCCGCCGACAATCAGGGTCACAGACATCATCTCCCGGTGCCGATCCACCATCTGATCCGGACATGGACTGAGAAACAGAATAAAAAAGAAACAGACAAATATTACCGTAGATGCCATTCTTCTTACGATGTAACGAGTACATCGTGTGTTATGAGGAGACATGTTGATACCTATGCAACATATTAGTGTTCTAAGAATCTTTAATAGTTCTTTAATAGCAACCCCATGCAAATTGCCATGCTCAGAGACAAAGAGTCGTAAAACCTTCCCTCCAAAGAGAAGGGAGCCCATTGGCTCTTTGACTCCCCAGAGGTGTGAGCTCTATACCAGATAAAGGTCTCATTCACAGGTCCAGCCCTCTCTTCTAAAAAAAAAACCTTCTTCTAAAAAACCTCTCTTCTGCAAAAACTTCTTCTGCAAAAAGCTCTTCTGCTATCTTCTGATTGCTCCGTGAGGGACTCCTAAGAGGATGAGGAAGATGTGAACTAGAACTCCTTTGGACCATTAAGTTTTTGTGCCAGGCTTTACGGCCTTGTCTTTCCATTCAAACAAAGATTCTTGGATCTTAGCTGATGTCTCTTAACTCTTCTTCACTTTTCACCTGGGAAGAACTCCCAATCACCACTGAGTCAAAACATCTTTGGAATTCATCACTCTTCAACCCGGAAGAACGTGATCGCGAGTCCAAAAACCTTGAAACCATCAAGACTTTTCATCTGAGACCGCATTACGGCACGACAAAAGGAAGTGCAAGTATAGTACATTTAACTAAACGAAACAGAGGTTTTGTATAAGTTATAGACCCCGTTATAAACGGCGCTGATGGTTTTACTCAGGTGGTTAACTGACTCTTTCCATAACTGCATTCTCTGGTTTTCCTGATGGTTTCATCTATCAACTCTCATTAGCCCTTTCCCCATGTATGAGCGATTGTTTATTTGTTTGTTTGTTTGTTTGTTAGACTAGTTTGCATTAGTGTTTAGTTAATAAAACTCTTGTGCACAAATTACATGAGTTTCTGATTCTGCCTTGCATATTAATGTCCCTTTACGATTTTGACCCTTGCTACATGCTCTAATGCATTAATAGGAAGATATTTTCTGTGGCCACGGAAATATCCTTTCTTAGAGTTGATGTGAATTTACACTGATTGTTCGCTGGATGAACAGATCAGCTTATGGCAATTTAACTCTGTGACAGTTATTACTGTCAGCCGATATAAATAATTGTAATTAATCATAATTAACTGTAATTATTTATATACAATTCCCTTTTTGAGCTAATTTGCTACAGATGGTGGAGAACGGTGGCAATCGTTTAAACATTATTTGCAAGCAGACTCAGTATCAAACTTGTGTGTTTGTCTCATAAATTTTATTAATGTCCTACACATGCAGTTTCTGATAAAATCAGATAGACTATAGCTTGAATGCACCTTACTACGAGCAGTAGAAGTTTATCAATGCTATAATACATGTGTAAATCGTACGATAAGGAACTAACCTGATATTAGTGAAGAAGTCCTAATTTCTGTTGTTAGTAGAGCATAAGACTTCCCTGATGAAAAATCCCAGATTAGCAGCCCGTATAGATGGTACCAGAATGAATTAATCTGATTTTGGGCGAAAAAAAAACCCTATTTCAGCTTTAAATGTGTAAGTCTTCTCTGATGAAGAAAACTCAGATTAGTGGCACAAATTAATCTGCGTGGGGAAGAAAACCCATTTGCAGTGATATCAAAACTGAGTGACGAAGAAAACTCGCTACAGGATATTTAGTTAATTGGTGATTTGAGTGATGTTCCTCATCTCCCCAAGTTAAGGCCGTCTTGTAACCTTCGCGTATGATTGTAGTCACTGAAGTGATGCAACTGAATAGCGAATTAATAGTGTAATTCTATCCTAGCTAACTAGTAATTCGCCATGGTCTGTGAAGTGAATGTGCTGTTTTGATTTGTGAATGTAGTTGTATGCGACACGTCATAACTGACTGTTATGCACCGCGTGAGCTCCCATGCATGTTTACAGCAGCATGAGTTCTGCTCCTTGCGCGTGTTGTAAGCTTGCATCGGTCTCTTAGCAACGTCTGACCCTGGAAGTGGAGAGCAGCCTCTTCTGGTTCAATCTGATATCAGCACACACGTCACAGACCCCTGTGTAAACAAACAACTAGTATAGCCTAGTGTAGCCTAAAGCTAACTCTCTTAGCTGCCGCACAGGCATTTAAGCTAAGCCCTTTACCTCAACTGTTAACTGTTAGCATCCGACTAACACTTAAGATACTTGTGAGGGTAAAGTGTAGCCACTCCTCCCTCCCTCTCTCTCTCTCTCTCTCTCTCTCTCTCTCTTTCTCTCCACCTCACTCTTGGTTTCACTTCCTGTTGGTGCGATCACTTTCTGTTTAGGTTGGCCCCTCCTCACATACGTTGGTTCTATTTGTGTTATTTTTATTTTGACTTTATTCTACCTCTCTTTGATTTCATTTCATTCATTTACTTTTAGGTTGAATGTACAGATTCAGCTAAGTTGATTTTACTTAAATCTGAGATTTAACTAAATCAATTTGGGGTTTTTTATTATTCCTTTTAGTGTCCTAAAGCTATTAGGACATTTTTATTTTGCCTTTACCTTATTTTAGTTATTTGACCATCACCATCTTCCCTCTCAGTATAGGATTAGAGCAGTTCTAGCAACTGTTGTCCCCTTAATGAACTGTACAGGTTATTAGTAGCCTAATTCCTGTCTCTTCTATTACCCTCCTTACACCAGGCCTCTGAGCAGATAGAAAAACTTCCTATTGTTTCTATTTATTTACCTTGAGGTGTTTGATGTTCCCTGCTAGCGTAGCTAACAGTCTCCCTATGTTTTATGACCCTGCTGCATTCCTTTGAACAAGTGATAACTGCTTAGTCATATCTCCTAGCTTAAACTAAATAAGGAAAGCCCTTCCTTCTCCCTCTGTCTCTTCCTGATTTTATTTCAGTTTTGTTTATTTGATACCTTCATAGTGACCAAACCTGTAAACCATCAGTGCTTTGAGTAATAGTTTGACCACACGTATAGCCCGGTCATTAGCTGACCACTGCTTACAGCTCCGTCAACAGAGTTACTCAAACACTCTCCTGTGTGCTTAGCACCCTACCTCACTAGCTGCCCCTCACTAGCTAGTCACACCTTACACGGCCTAGCCTTTCCCCATACAGATAGCCTAACACCTCTGTACGTACTTGCACTTGCCTTCTGCCTCTCTCTCTCTGGTGTTCCCCCAAGCATACCAGTGTGTCTCAGACATTCCACAGACATCCAGCCCGGCCAGCTCACCAGGACCCGATGAAAACCCGGCAAAGCAGAGTGATGGACATCCTTCAGCCCAAAGCAGCCAGCGACCTGCAATGGCAGAGAAAGGAACAGCGAGACTGTGACACAAGTGGACACCTGACACCCAG
Organism: Spinibarbus caldwelli; assembly: GCA_039654775.1. Lineage (NCBI taxonomy): Eukaryota > Metazoa > Chordata > Actinopteri > Cypriniformes > Cyprinidae > Spinibarbus > Spinibarbus caldwelli. The sequence goes on along the minus strand of CM077247.1, from coordinate 26,671,035 downwards.
CCTGAACCACCAGGAGCTGACTAGCATCATCTTCTCCTTGGCCTACACCCTCAAGGGCCTCAGACAGGAGGTAAATGAACTGAACCTGCAAGTCACAGAGTTCTACAGGGAACTGACACCCGCTCAGCGAGAGAAGGGACAGAACGGATGCAAAGATCCTTACAGAATGGCACAACAGAAGGAAATCACCAGTTTTCAGGAGGCTCTAACAGCTGCTGGACACCAAGCGCAGCTGGAAAAAGCCATCAGACAGGACTTGGAAAGAGAACTGTTTCACACAAAGTCACTGTTAAAAACAGCGTATGTGGAACTTAGTGAGAGCAACACCAGAGCTAAGGCCTTAGAAGGCCATCTGCATGCAGTCAGAGCTGAAGTCCACAGCCTGACTCAGAAGTTCTGCAACATTAAAGAGGAGCTTGACACGGTTCAGAGAGAACTGAAACAGTCTTACAAACTGTGCAAGGACTCAAGTAACAGGCACCCTGCTGCACGTCACACGGACAGCAGTGCAAGCCCCCTTACTCCCGTACACAGATACGAAGGGGGGAGCCAAAGCTCTCTGATTGACACTTCACTAGTCAGCTTCCTGAAAACCTCTGCAGCTGTAGAAAGAAAGGCAAGCCTTGAAACAGGACATGGAGTGACACTCAAAGACCTCAACCGAATGGCCAGAAACATCCCTGCATTCACACTAGAACTTGCAGGAGAGAATGATGTTCACACTTACTTAGGAGAGATTGACTTTCACTTGCAGTCTTGGACCAGTGTGAAACACCAAGATAGATTCTATCTGCTCTGGATCACCGCTAGCACAGAAGTGTGATGCTTCCTGGCGCGACAGCCATAACACATCCAATCGGACTACCAGCAGTTTAAACAAGGTATCATAAAAGAATTCTCAGACCCAGAATTTGAACACGGACTGACCGCTACCCTAGCCATCAAACAGGGCCGTCATGAAACTCCCCGTGATTACTACCACAGACTTCGACGAGCTTACTTCGGAGCTCGCAGTGAACCTGGGATGGAGGAGGACCACAACTTTAAGAGCCTTTTCCTCTGAAACCTCCACCCCATTGTAAGTCACCATCTCGGCATTATGGCCTGCCACACAATGCCTATTCAACAACTGCGTGACCTGACACAGAAGGCCTTTAACAAGCACAAGGCCTCTACCAAAGGTGTTTGTAAGACCCCACTGATTCTGAACTGCACAACCCAGAATCCAAAGCAGGCCCCAGAAGGCACCCAGCATTGCCACAATGTAAGGCTCTTCTACAGGAAGCCACTAGCCAGCGGAGGACAGAGCCGTCACCGTGGCAACAGACCTAGGCCCCAGGCCAACCACTGGCAGAGACCATGGAAAAGGCCATCCTCATCCAGCAAACACCACGGCATGTCCAATGACAGTCCACCACAACATCCTCCTTCACACCCTTCACACAGGTGCCAAACGGATGCTGCACAAGGACAGCTGGACACGCCTACTTCTGAGTTACAGGAGTCAAGTCAAGTCACCTTTATTTATATAGCGCTTTTAACAATACAGATTGTGTCAAAGCACTTAACAGTATCAAATTGGAGGATAGAGTGTCAGTAATGTATAATAATAAGATTAAACACTCAATTTTCAGTTAAAGGCATTTCATTATTGAATTCAGAGATGTCATTGTCTAGCTCAGTTTAGTTTAAATAGTATCTATGAAATCAAATTGACGATAATCGTTAGAAATTAAGTGTCCCCAACTGAGCAAGCCAGAGGCGACAGCGGCAAGGAACCAAAACTCCCTCTGTGACAGAATGGAGAAAAAAACCTTGGGAGAAACCAGGCTCAGTCGGGGGGCCAGTTCTCCTCTGGCCAGGATATTATTATTTATTTTTTTACTTATTGTTTTAATTAATTTTTAAATGTATAAATGTATTATATTTCTATTTTTATATTGTTGCAATTTCTAACAATAATAGCATTATGTAGTTAGGTATTTTATTATGTTATAGTTATTTTGTTTAATTTTAAGTTTTATTGTATTTAAGTCGAGGTCTTCACTGGGGATATGTCCCCGGGGCTCATCCAGGTGTCCGGCCTCCGCCGACGGTCAGGGTCGCAGACATCATCTCCCGGCGCCGATCCACCATCTGATCCGGACACGGACTGAGAAACAGAATAATAAAGAAACAGACAAATATTAGCGTAGATGCCATTCTTCTTACGATGTAACGAGTACATCGTGTGTTATGAGGAGTGTTCCCGGTTCCGGTTGATCTAATTAATGCAGCCTAACAATCCTTTAACAGATTTGAATATTAGAAGTGTATTAGTGAGCTATGTGTAAGCCAGGTTAAAGAAATTTTGTCTTTAATCTAGATTTAAACTGACAGAGTGTGTCTGCCTCCCGAACAGTGTTAGGTAGATTGTTCCAGAGTTTGGGCGCTAAATAGGAAAAGGATCTGCCTCCCGCAGTCGATTTTGATATTCTAGGTATTATCAAATGGCCAGAGTTTTGAGAACGCAGCGGACGTGGAGGACTATAATGTGATAAGAGCTCGCTCAAGTACTGAGGAGCTAAGCCATTCAGGGCTTTATAAGCAATTAACAAGATTTTAAAATCTATCCAATGTTTGATAGGGAGCCAGTGCAGTGTTGACAGAACCGGGCTAATATGGTCATACTTCCTGGTTCTAGTAAGGACTCTAGCTGCTGCATTTTGGACCAACTGTAGTTTATTGATCAAGCGTGCAGAACAACCACCCAGTAAAGCATTACAATAGTCTAACCTTGAGGTCATAAACGCATGAATTAGCATTTCTGCATTTGACGTTGAGAGCATAGGTCGCAATTTAGATATGTTTTTGAGATGGAAAAATGCAGTTTTACAGATACTAGAAACATGGCTTTCAAATGAAAGATTGCTATCAAACAGCACACCTAGGTTCCTAACTGATGAAGAAGAATTGACAGAGCAACCGTCAAGTGTTAGATAGTGTTCTAGGTTATTACATGTGGGGTTTTTAGGTCCGATAAACACCTCTGTTTTTTCAGAATTTAGCAGTAAGAAGTTACTCGTCATCCAGTTTTTTATATCGACTATACATTCCGTTAGTTTCTCAATTTGGTGTGTTTCACCGGGCCGTGAAGAAATATAGAGCTGAGTATCATCAGCATAACAGTGAAAGCTAACACCATGTCTCCTGATAATATCTCCCAAGGGTAACATGTAAAGCATGAAAAGTAACGGCCCTAGTACTGAGCCTTGAGGTACTCCATACTGCACTTGTGATCGATATGATACCTCTTCATTTACTGCTACGAACTTATGGCGGTCAGATAAGTATGATTTGAACCATGCTAAGGCACTTCCACTAATGGCAACAAATTTTTCTAGTCTATTCAAAAGAATGTTGTGGTTGATAGTGTCGAACGCAGCGCTAAGATCCAGTAGAACTAATAAAGAGATACAACCATGATCAGATGATAGAAGCAGGTCATTTGTAACTCTAATGAGAGCAGTCTCAGTACTATGATACGGTCTAAATCCTGACTGGAATTCCTCACAGATACCATTTTTCTCTAAGAAGGAATATAATTGTGAGGATACTACCTTTTCTAGTATCTTTGACAGAAAAGGGAGATTTGAGATCGATCTGTAATTAACTAGATCTTTGGGGTCAAGTTGTGGTTTTTTAATGAGAGGCTTAATAACAGCCAATTTGAAGGTCTTGGGGACGTATCCTAATGACAATGATGAATTAATAATAGCCAAAAGAGGATCTATGACTTCTGGAAGCAGCTCTTTTAGTAGTTTAGATGGAATAGGGTCTAACATACATGTTGTTGGTTTAGATGATTTAACAAGTTTATACAATTCTTCCTCTCCTATAATAGAGAATGAGTGGAATTGTTCCTCAGGGGATCTATAGTGCACTATCTGATGCGATACTGTAGCTGACGGCTGCATGGTTACAATTTTATCTCTGATAGTATCGATCTTGGAAGTAAAGTAGTTCATAAAGTCATTACAGCTGTGCTCTTGGGAAATGCCAACACCTGTTGATGCTTTATTTTTCGTTAATTTAGTGACTGTACTGAATAAATACCGGGGGTTATGTTTGTTTTCTTCTAGAAGAGACGAAAAGTAATCAGATCTAGCCGTTTTTAATGCTTTTCTGTAGGATAGGTTACTTTCCCGCCAAGCTATACGAAATACCTCTAGTTTTGTTTTCCTCCAGCTGCGCTCCATTTTCCGGGCTGCTCTCTTTAGGGTGCGAGTGTGCTCATTATACCACGGAGTCAAACTGTTTTCTTTGATCTTCCTTAAGTGTATAGGAACAACTGTATCTAAAGTGCTAGAAAAGAGAGAGTCCATAGTTTCTGTTACATCATCAAGTTTTTCTGCGCTGTTGGATATGCTGAGGAATTGAGATACATCAGGGAGATTACTTACAAAGCAGTCTTTTGTGGTAGAAGTGATGATTCTACCATACTTGTAACAAGAAGTATAATTTACAGTTTTAGCTATATGGAGTTTACACAAGACTAGATAATGATCTGAGATATCATCGCTTTGCTGCAGAATTTCAACACCACTAACATCAATTCCATGTGACAGTATTAAATCTAGAGTATGATTTCGACAATGAGTAGGTCCTGAAACATGTTGTCTAACCCCAATAGAGTTCAGAATGTCTATGAATGCTGATCCTAATGCATCTTTTTCATTATGGACATGGATATTAAAATCACCAACAATTAAGACTTTATCTGCAGCCAGTACTAACTCAGATAGAAAATCAGAAAATTCTTTAATAAAGTCTGTGTGGTGCCCTGGTGGCCTGTACACAGTAGCCAATACAAACATCACAGGGGATTTATCACTAACACGTTTTTCTCTAGATAATGTTATACGCAGCACCATAACTTCAAACAAGTTATACTTAAAGCCTGCCCTCTGAGAAATACTGAGAATATTGTTATAAATTGTAGCAACACCTCCCCCTTTACCTTTTGGACGTGGCTCATTTTTATAGCAGTAATCTTGTGGGGTAGACTCATTTAAAGTAATGTATTCATCTGGTTTTAGCCATGTTTCTGTCAAACAAAGCACATCTAGCATATGGTCAGTGAATATATCATTTACAAATAGTGCTTTTGTAGAAACGGACCTGATATTCAGTAAGCCAAGTTTTATCAGTTGTTTCTCTGTATTGTAAACATTTTTTATTTGTTGAACATCAATTAAATTGTTACTATTACTTTGGTTTGGACGTTTTCTGTATTTTCTAGTACGGGGAACAGACACAGTCTCTATAGTGTGATATCTAGGTGAAGGAGTCTCTATGTGCTGAGAATTAACTGACTTCTGTGACGTGAGGCGGATAGCAGACGGTCGGTTTAGCCAGTCTGTCTGCTCCCTGACCTGGGCCCTAGTTAGTCAAGTACGAACTCTAAGACTATGGGCCATATTTCTAGAGAGAAGAGCGGCACCACCCCAGGAGGGATGAACACCATCTCTTTTCAACAGGTCAGGTCTGCCCCAAAAACTCTTCCAATTGTCTATGAAACCTACGTTATTCTGCGGGCACCACTTAGACATCCAGCCATTGAGTGACGACAGTCTGCTATGAATCTCATCGCCACGGTAAGCAGGGAGGGGGCCAGAGCATATTACAGTGTCTGACATCATACTTGCAAGTTCACACACCTCTTTAACGTTATTTTTAGTGATCTCCGACTGGCGAAGTCGAACATCATTAGCGCCGACGTGGATAACAATCTTACTGAATTTACGTTTAGCATTTGCCAGCACTTTTAAATTTGCCAAGATGTCAGGCGCTCTGGCTCCCGGTAAACATTGGACTATGGTGGCTGGTGTCTCTATTTTCATGTTCCGTACAATAGAATCAGCAATTACTAGAACACTTTCATCAGGTTTCTCAGTGGGTGCGTCACCGAGTGGGGAGAACCTGTTTGATGTTTTGATCGGAACGGAAGAGCGGTGTTCTGACCCGCGACTAGGCCGCCTTACAGTCACCCAGTTGCCCTGCTGCACGGGCACAACCGGAACCGAACAATGTACAGGACTCCCTGAGCTAGTCGCATCCAAAGCAGTATCTACAGCCCTCACATTCTTACTATCCTCAACTAAACTTTGGATGCATGTCTCTAGTTCTAAAATCTTCTCTGTCAGCCTAACTATTTCCCTGCATTTATCACATGTGAATCCCTCGTCGCCGACAGAGAGAGATAAACTGTACATGTGACATGAAGTGTAAACAACAAGAGAAGGAGAAGCCATTACTCAACGTGATTGATGAATGATACCAATTTAACTTACCACTTACCACTGTTGTTTGATGAACTTGTGAAAACGGAGCGAGAGAGAAATGAAAACGGAGCGAGAAAAAAGAAAACAATAATAGGCGTGAATAGAAACGCGAATAGAAACGCGAATGGAACCGCGAGTAACAAGCTAACCGGCTAACGAATCCTAACGCGCTGCACGCGCGCTGCACTCGCGGTTTTAAAAGCGAACGATCAAATTAGTTAGATTAGTTTGATAGATAATACCAGAAATATGGTGGGAATTAAGTTATATGTTATCACTTTAAACAACAGAGAGAGAAAGTAAGGTAAAGATTCAATAAAAAAGCGGAGCTACAATCGCAAACCTCTCAGCATCACAACAGACTGAACAGACTGAAGCAATCGATCAGCAAAGAGGAGCTGATGACACTAGCAAAAGAGCTCCTTGAACAAAACTCAACTGAGGAGTACTGGGAAAGACAAACTTCTGACTCCTTGCCTGACGCAACACAGCAACGAGACAACTCCAAGCACCAATCGGGTACAGTCAAACGAGGCCAAGGTGAACTCAATGTCACAAATGAACTGAAATATGCTTGCAGACCACAAGATTTCCCCTGACAAGCAGGCCCAGGCCCCCTTAGCCAAGAGTCCAAACCTGCGAGGAGGGCGCGAGAGCCCACTGTTCACACTTCAACAGCCAGCAACTACAGGGGGGTGGGGCAGGGACCCTTCCAGAGGATCACTGCAGGCGCACACACCGTGTGGCCCCACAGACCCCAACAAGCTGGCCAGAGACAATACAACTGTCAACCTAAATACTGCAGAGGGCCACAACACTTGCCCACCTGCAAAACATGAACTTTTGTGCTTGAACTCTGCCCAATGTGACCACACGAGACAGACTATCTCAGGATCACCTCCAGCCTTGAAACGCAACATCTTGTACCAGCAGTCTAAACCTGTCAAAGTGGATTACAAAAACTACAAGAAGCCTGCTACAGCCAGCTCTGAATCTACGGCAGATGACAGAACAGGCCACAAGGGAGGAAGGCTTCAACTCCAGAACCTTCTCTCCTCCTGAAATCCGCATCACATTATGAGTCACCACCCAAGCGCCATGGCCTTCCCCCGCACAATGACCACCTGACATCTGCGGAACTCAGCCCATATGGCCTACAGAGAACACAGCGCTGCCTCCATAGAGACTGTTAAAATCCTGCCTATCTCTGCACAGTACCCAGAACTGATTCTGGAGAGCACACGGGCCAGCAACAGAGATCTTGAGAACATTAAAGGAACTGATCCTGAGAGCGGCCTCACCAGCCGGACAAGCAGGATATATCAGCCTATCAGACTCCTTTTAACTACGAGTGGCATGAGAAACCAACAACCTACCAGAATGCCCCCCTACTCAGAGAAACGCCAGCTGATCATGGCACCCAGACAGCACATCAGCAGACGGCTGACCACCCATGACAGGCCATAATACACACACGGCCAACTCCCCTGCACCTGACCATGAGCTCCATGAGACAGTACACAACACAAATGGACACAGGCCCTCTTTTCACCAGCATAGACCTGCTGTATTGTTTTGAGCCCCAAAGGACTTTAAGCATTCATAGAATTGGACTCAAGTGTGGGAACGTTCATCTTTCCAGCCAGCGAAACTCCGGGCTGAAGTGCGAGAACCCCCGCCACTCCAGCCAGACAGGTCACCCCGACAGACTGTCAGGTCGCCGAGGTCACGGGAAAATCTCACAGCCAGCCATGAGGACATGGCCTGAAGCCTCACACACTTCAAAGCACTCACCGAGCACACACCAGACCTGCCTTCGCAAACAAGTGCACGAGTTTCCCTATGACACCTTGCAACCCCCTGGGGAAGCCCTGTCAAGTGCAGGAACTTCCTGCAAGATCATACCAGTCGTTTAGTCTGGTGAAAATATGAGACTGCAGTACCAGCATACACAAAAGGGGAACAGACAGGGACAGTGTGACACACAGACAGCGTGGCCAAACCCTCAACCACACACCTTCCAGGGAATGGAGGGAACCTGGACCCACTCTGAGCCACACCCCCTTTTCTAAGAGACATCCTGCACCTGCCGACAACTGCCAGTGCCAAAGCTGCTCTTCACAAGAGGCAATGATGCAGAGCTAATGTCAACTACGTGGACTCACTCAAGACCACATTACATCATCAAGCTCAAATGGCATCTGCATTCTACACCATGCTGTTGAAATGTGTTCTCCTGAGGAACCCATGCAACTAAACACATCCCAACTATCTGAGAGTGAGAGAGAATGGAGACGACATCAACGCCTGTGTTTTTACTGCAGTGAATCAGGTCACTGCAGTTTAGGATGCCCCCACAAGCTCCAAAGCAATCCCCGGGTAAATATTGAATATCTTACCCTTTTAAGTAACAAATCATTCACACTCCCTGTTGTCTTAAGATTTGATACCCTGTCTCTTGACCTCACAGCGATGATCGACTCAGGAGCCGCCCTGAATCTAATCCACCAGGATATTGTCTCAAATCATCAAATCCCAACACAACCATGCACCCCACCAATCCAAGTCAAGGCTATCGATGATGTACAGATTGGAAAAGGCATCACTCACCAAACCAAGACGCTCACACTCCAGGTTGGAACTCTTCATATGGAATCCATCACCTTTTACATCATCGACTCTCCTAAACACGAAGTTGTTTTAGGATATCCATGGCTCTCTACTCATGACCCCGAACTCTCATGGCATCAAGGTGAGCTAACACGCTAGTCATCCTTCTGTATGAATCATTGTATCACTGCAAAACCCCAATCATGTCTCACAACCAGTGTTGAAAGTCCTGAAACACACAAGAAGGTTCATATTCCTCGTTGCTACCAAAATCTTTCTGACGTATTCAGCAAGGAGAAAGCCACTCAACTTCCTCCACATAGACCATGGGACTGTGCCATCGATCTCCTGCCCAACACACAACCCCCCAAGAGTAAAGTATATCCACTTTCTAGAAACGAAAAGCAAGCCATGGAGGACTATGTGGATGAAGCTCTGAACTCCGGTTTTATTCGACCATCAACCTCCCCAGCAGCTGCAGGATTCTTCTTCGTGGAGAAGAAAGATGGTGGTCTAAGACCGTGTATTGATTATAGAGGACTGAATAACATTACCATTAAATTCCATTATCCCCTTCAGTTAGTGCCATCTGCACTAGAACAACTCTGAGAGGCCAACACCAAGCTCGATCTCCGAAGTGCATATAATCTCGTCAGGATCAAAGAAGGGGATGAATGGAAGACAGCCTTTCTCACCACCAGGGGGCACTATGAATATCAGGTAATGCCGTATGGGCTGGCCAACTCTCCTGCTATATTCCAATCTTTCATCAATGAAATTTTCAAGGACCTTCTGAATAAGTTTGTGGTCGCCTACATCGATGATATCCTCATCTTTTCCAAAACTGAACAGGAGCACATTTCCTGTGTCAGAACAGTCCTTTCTCGACTTCTAGAGAATAAATTATATGTCAAGGCTGAAAAGTGTGAGTTCCATGTTAATCAAGCCTCCTTCCTGGGTTACCACATCAGCTCACAGGGCGTCAAGATGCCAATTTTTACAGGAGGTTTATTCGAAGTTATAGTATGGTGGCCTCTCCTCTCACCTCGCTCCTCAAGAGTAAACCGTCAAAACTGGTTTGGACATTAGAAGCTGACAACGCTTTCAACGCGTTGAAAAAACGATTTATGACAGCCCCTATCCTGAAACATCCTGATCCGAACGAACCATTCATACTAGAAGTGGATGCCTCAGACTGTGGCATAGGTGCGGTACTCTCACAGAGACAAGGGCAACCAAGCAAATTGTATCCATGTGCTTTCTTCTCCAGGAAACTGACCCCCGCAGAATGTAACTATGATGTTGGAAATAAGGAACTACTCTCCATGAAAGTAGCTATAGAAGAATGGCGTCACTGGCTTGAGGGAGCTCTTCATCCCTTTCAAGTGATAACTGACCATAAGAATCTTGAATATATCAAAAGTGCCAAACGTCTTAACCCCCGTCAAGCCCGTTGGGCATTATTCTTCACACGCTTCAACTTTGCAGTAATTTATCGATCTGGCAGCAAGGACGGTAAAGCAGACGCTCTTTCCAGACAATATAACCCCTCCTCAGTACATCACATTTCCAGTCCCATCCTACCCAGCCATCCTAACCTCAGTTTCCTGGGATATCATGGAAGAACTAAGAGAAGCACAACAACAAGATCCCTCACCCGCAAACACACCCCCAGGAAAGCATTATGTACCTCAAGTTTTAAGACCACGAATCATGCAATGGGTTCATACTTCTCTCTGCTCCGGTCATCCAGGTATCTCTCGAACCCTCCAACTATTACAGAACTCTTTCTGGTGGATTAACATGGCTCGTGATGTCACCAACTATATCAAGTCCTGTCAGATCTGTGCTCAATCAAAAACCCCAAAGGAATTGCCATCAGGTTTACTCAAACCATTACCCATTCCTCAACGACCATGGTCTCATCTGTATATTGACTTTGTCACTGATCTCCCACCATCAAATAATAACACCACTATCCTGGTCATCATCGACCGTTTCTCGAAGTCCTGCCATCTCATTCCACTACCCAAACTACCCACTGCCATGGAGACCGCTCAAACCCTCTTCCAACACGTCTTTCGGATCTATGGGCTACCAGAAGATATAGACAGTGATCGGGGTACCCAATTCACGTCTCAGGTCTGGAGGGCATTCTCCAGCCAATTGGATATCAACGTCAGTCTAACTTCAGGTTATCACCCACAAGCCAACGGGCAATTCGAACGGCTCAACCAGGAAATAGGAAGGTACCTTCGAAGTTACTGCAGCTGTGAACAACACAGATCTGAGGTCTGAGTTCCTACCATGGGCGGAATACGCCCAAAACTCTCTGACCCACTCCTCTACAGGTCTAACTCCCTTCCAGTTTGTCCTGGGGTTCCAACCGCCTCTGTTCCCGTGGTCTGGTGAACCCTCCAACGGTTCCTGCAGTGGACGACTGGATTCAGCGTAGTGAGAGGGTGTGGGACAGTGCTCATGTTCGTCTCCAGCGGGCCATAAGAACACAGAAATTCCAAGCCAACAGACGACGTCGCCCACACCCTCCTTACCAACCAGGACAACGGGTCTGGCTCTCCACAAAAGACATCAAGTTGCGGCTACCAAGCAGGAAGCTCAGTCCCAGGTATGTTGGCCCTTTCAAAATACTGAGACAGATCAATGATGTAACATACCAATTGGAGCTTCCTGCTAACTATCGTATCTCTCCCTCCTTCCATGTGTCCCTCCTCAAACCTGTTCACCCGGGAGCTGATCCTGGACATGAAGCCCCAGAACCACCACCACCACTACCACTGGACTTTGATGGAACCCCAGCATATAGGGTGAATGAGTTAATGGACTCGAGATGAAGAGGGGGTCAGCTCCAGTATCTGGTGGACTGGGAGGGCTATGGACCTGAGGAGAGATCATGGGTAGCCGCCCGGGACATTCTGGATCCAGCACTCATCGAGGAGTTTCATCGAGCCAGACCCGATCGACCAGCACCACGACCACGGGGACGTTCACGTCGAGCTCCAGGAGTCGCTCCTAGAGGGAAGGGTTCTGTAACGCCTAGCCAGCAGAGGGAGCCCTCACCCGAATACTGAACCTGGCCCGCTCCCTCTGCTGTCACTTCCTGTTTGACTCTCATATAAACTGAGACCTGTTCACGTGCTAGTCCCGAAGTATTGCCAGTCATTCTGCCTTACCAAACGTTATTCCTTCTACTATTCCTGATTGCTCACCTGCCTATGATCCTGCCTGATATCCTGACTCACGGTATTTGTACTCTGTACTTCTGTTCTGACGCCTGATCTGACTGATGTTTGTGTTTGGACCCTTTGCCTGCCTTATCACTATTGTCTCTGATTTTGCCCCTGTGTATGAAGAACGATCTGCTTGCTTCTCTGGTTTGACCGACCTCTGTTTAAAGCCTTGACCTCTAATAAACTTCCGCTTATGGATTCTAACCAAACTCCAGCCTCTCTGTTACAGAAGTCTCTTAGAATAGTAATTGTATTAATACTATTAAAATACTACATAATTTAAAATGTACTGTATTTCTGTCAGGACCACAATTTTCAGAATGATTGACACTTAGCAAACGGTTTGGTTTGGCGGTTGTGGGCAAAAAAACTCCCTGCCCATCCATGCAGCCAGTTGGGGATGGAGGAGGGTAATTTGCTTCTGTTTAAAACAGTTCTTGTTGTTAATTATTTATATCTGCGTGTCCCTTTGCCAGGAAAAATAATTTTCTCCACAGCAAGGCCTACAGGCTAAGATGTTCATTACTTGTTTTACTGTGTAAAACAATAAAAATGTGATATAAAAACTGCCCTGAGTTCCTCAAAAACATCCAGTATCAAAAACTGACCCTTCACAGCTGAAACTTCGAAATATACTGAAGATGTTTGGTTGCTTTTGGCAGCGCTTACAACATTAATACAAGGTTATGTGTGTGTATGGAAGGAGGAGTATCTGTATTTGCATGTTTGTGTGATGGATAATGACGACATTGTGATTACCCGATCATTATTCAGTAAGTGTATAATGAAACAGGACAGCTTTGAAGTGTTCAGCTAAACACCCCCTAAAACTTCCAAATAAACACTGCTGTTAACAATTAGTCTAATATTATCCAACACTGTTAAAAACTACCTATCAAAGTTCCTACTCTACTCGAAATGAGAAGTCTCCTGCTTCCCAGGCTTTACCCTGAGAAAAGACCCCAATATTCTCACATGTAAACAGCTTTCAACAATATTTAAATCCGTGCTTGGATTTGGCCATATATCAAAGACAGCAAAAATGAAGAAGATTAATATGAACTCAAACATTTCTAATCACATTCTTCCAAGAACAACTGAAATGCTCTCACTCATTTTACAGCTTTATATTTTATGGCCTAATTTTCTAGTTTGTGTCTTTTATTGTGTGTAAATAAAGAAAAACAATATACATTTTATTGATATTAAAAGTTAACACTTAAAGTGATATTCAATAAAAATGTAAATTCTGTCATCATTTACTCATCCACATGATGTTCCAAACCTGTATGAAACCTTGTGCAGTGTTGGGTAGTAACTCATTACTCAGTAACGTGTTACTGTAATTAGATTTTTTTTTTAGTAACGGAGTAATTTAATGTGTTATAATTGTAATCAATGTACATCAATGTAATTAGAGTATAGTTGCAGGCCGAGGTCTCTATACGTTACCGCTGTTACATCATTGCCGACAGAATGCAGTGTTTTATCATCTAGACTGTAAAAAAAGGGTGTAGCACATGCGACGTCCTCTTCTTTGAATGGTAAGCGCCTGCGAGGCGGATACTACCAATGAAAACAAACTCAGCACGGAGAGAGAAAAGTACGCGTTCTGTAGCTGGAAATAAAATCATTATTTTGAGTTTGTTTTTGTCAAAGGCAAGAACATTATTGTGCATTGTCAATTAGGGGGAAAGAAAACCTTTTAAACCGTGAAAAACTCCACATCCAATTTAAAACACCTGAAACGGCAGCACGGCATGGTAACGGCGAAGCAACAGAGTATGTCACAGGACAGATGGGTGAGTGCGGGCGGGTAGAGACTCGCTGGACTCCCGCAAAATAGAAATATCTAAACATAAAATATCTAAAAATAAATAAATTGCTATTCATCTACTGCACAAAAGCAACAAGAACAACTAATATAAAATAAAAACGATTAACAGGCAGAGTTTATATTTATAACAGGTGTTTGCAGTGTAGCAATGTTGATTTCTGGAACACAATGGCCAAGCAGAGGTGTTAGAATCCACTCACTGCTCAAAACGCCAGTGATCCTGTGCAGTGCTGAAATTTGTGTGCTCACAAATCCTCTCATTATAACACACATATTGCAGACATTACGAAAGATTCATTATGCGTATATTCATTGTGTTCTTTGTGAGATTGCGATGAACAGATATGTCATCTTTTTAGAGATTATGAAGGGACGCAGCAGCCTATGCTAGCTATATGTTAAAAATAACAGTGGTCTGTGAATGTTAATGCTTTAATAACAGATATTTTATCGAGAGCGTTTATGTTGGGATGTTGTGACTAGGCAGCACACAAAGCTTACTATTTAAGGTAAATTTCATGGATGTACAGGAAAAAAGTAACATAACTAGTAATGTAACCAATTACTTTTGAAATAATCAAAACAGTCACTTGATTACTTTTAAAAGGAGTAATCAGAAATCAGTAATTTAATTACATTTACAGAGTAACTTGCACAACACTGGTTATGTGTTTATTAGTCATGTTGAATCAATGAAAGCAGTTCAATCCTCTTTTTATTCAGCTACAGCGATAAGGATTTCCTAGAACGACGTGCATTACACTGTGTCTACACCGGACGTAAGTGGCACGGCGCAGTGCGACATGACAAAATACTATAGAACCCATTATAATCAGTGATGCTGTCTACACTGGATACAGCGCGGCACGACACAATGAATCCCTTACAGTAAACTGTAGCCTTGTTCTATTTATGACGTACTAATACAAATTTCAAATGATTTGCAATGGTCGCTTTGTTGCAATGTAGACAGCTTCAAGCTGTTGCGGGTGGTGCGGTGCGACAGCTGTTGCGTCTGCTGTAGACACACAGTGCGTTCCAAATGGGATATATCACCCTCCGATAGGCACTTCGGAGTAAAAACAATCATGGCCGGCATATTGAAGGGTCGTTCCGAAGTGCTCAAAACTGGCCACTTCAAAGTGCTCTTCGGAATGAAGGATTTCAAAGGGTATAACTAATGAACACTTCTGCCCCATGATTCTTCGCGCAGATTCTTTGCATGATGACGGCGCCTCCAATGGGCATGGGATGATGAAGCAGAAGGGCACATCAAGAAAGAGTTGTTTGGTCCCCTACACCCTTCAACCATTTAAAGCTCTCACTCTGGAGGGTAAACCCTTTGAAAGGAATAGGGCATAAGGATGATCCCTTCCGAATGGAATGTTGGGGAAGCGTTACCTTTCTTCTGAGGGCCATATTTGGAGTTTTAGTGTGAGATCACCCTCTGGCCTTTGGATGGAGCAGTATTTACTACTGATCACAGAACCATGCTTCACTGACAAGCCGTGCATAAAAAAATTGTTAATTGAGATTCCAGTTTAATTTCGATTAATTTCGGTTAATCATGCAGCCCTACACACTAGCGACTGACAGAGACAGTATTCTTTAGTGTACTTGTTAGCATGCCCACCTACCATGCTGGAAGTGCCGGTTTAATCATTGGTAACACTGGTGCCGTGCCCCGGATAGGAGTGAGGTTTAGGGGGGAGAGAGTAACAGAGGCCAGCTAGCAGAAGTTGTGCAGGTAAAACTCATTCACCTGATCTCAAGAGGCGCACTAGCTACCGATGCTAGAATCTGTGTTTTTTCTTTTGTTTTTTGTTTTTTTATAGCTCTTGTTTGCGTGCTTGCCTCCAATGACAGAAATGCCAGTTCGAATCCAATTCGGAGCAGGGCAAGTTGAACCACACGGGTAACCCAAGGTCCACTTTTTACGGCAATGCCCCCATATCTTAAATGTATGACGCAATGTGGAAGAAAAGATCTTCTGCTACCTTTATAGTTTAGTCAACATGAAATCAAAAGTGGAAAATCGTATATATATATATATATATATATATATATTTTTTTTTTTTTTTTTTTTTTTTTTAATGGAATATTGCAGTGTTTAATATACATGCTTTATCCATGATTATTATTTTTTTAATTCTGCATGCCCTCATAACCTTCAATCAAAATAAATTGCATCTCTTCTCTGTTCACAAGCACGAGTGTCATGAGCTGGGTTTGCTTCTCTGTCTCTCTCTTACACACACACACAGGATTTCACACACACACATACACTATCATACATACACACACTCAGGCACGCCCATGCTCATTCTAGCTCTCTTCTCCACCTGTTTGTCCTCACAATCAGCGCTCGCGCTGCTTTGCGGTGACACTTGTTCCCACTCTGATCTAATCATTGACTCTATTTCTAGTGGTTGTGCTTGCTGCTGTCTGTCGGATTATTGTGTGTCATGTATACGCTATTGTTTCGCCCTTCGTGTTATGATACCATCAGAAGTCTTACCATGCCTTGTCTTGCCTAGTGTTGTTGTGCTCGTCTAAGTGTCCTCGGTGTCCTGTTGCTGCTTCCAGTGAGCCCAGCCCCACGAGCTCTCTCCAAGATGGGAGTCCTCTGAACCTGATCATTATCAGTTGTGTTTTGTGTTTGATCCAGTTCTGTGTCATTGTATGACAGACTGCCTTGTTTTGCGTCTTCATTAAAGACTGTTTCTAACTGACTGCCTTTGCACGTGGATCCTTTATATCATCCATGACAACGAGGGCCAGACAATAACTTCTTCCCTCCAGCAGATTGTGTGGTGGCTTCTGCCGCTGCTGTGAGGAATCATTCTCAAAGTCTTGGAGTTTTGATGCCAGAAGATAAGACTTTATTATATGTGATAATGAAGCCTGAGAGACCCTGCAGAGAATCTCCCGAATCTGGGTTTGCAACCTCTTATATACAGATTTTTCTCCTAAGGCGTGTTCAATACATTTCCTATATCTTATTGTTTACCTTTTTTGGATGTGCCTCTAGTCTGTTTTCAGGAAGCAGACAGGAGGCCTTCATATACGTTAAAGAAGAGGCACCAACATATAGTTTTTGTCTAATGTCACAACAGGATGTGCAGTTTCAGCACAAAATGTATGTCTGCACATCCTCTTCTCATGCTGGCCTGTACATACAGACAGAAACATGATTTTAATAGTGGACTAACTTGATACATAAATGGCTATGTTCACATTGATTATACTTGATTAATTTATATTTTGATTAATAAAACTCTTCTACATTCCCCCCTTTGAGACTTACTAAGTCTCACCTTTACTTGTTTTACCCAGAGTGCAGTTTCATAATTCAGTCTCATCAGTTATCACTTACCTAGTGACTAAATTAAGTCACACAGTTTTATCACCACTGACTAGATCAGGCATCCTCAAATCTGGACCCCGAGATCCACTTTCCCCTGCAGAGCCCAGCTGCAACCCTAACCAAACACACCTGAACAAGCTAATCAATGTCTTCAGGATCATTAGAAAATCACAGACAGGTGAGTTTGATCAGGGCCGGAACCAAACCCTACAGCGGACTGGACCTCCAGGGTAAGAGCACTCTGGCGGAGCAGCAGGACCAAACCTCTCCCCCACACTTGACTAGGAAGGAGTGAAAGATCCTGTCTCCCTAATCCCTCATTTAAGATACAACATTGTTATAAGCATGAGCGTGCAATTGGTTCAGCATTTGTCTGTGGTTGTCACAGTTATGTATACAACAGAAATAAAAATTCAAAACATACAGCAATGTAACATCACACAAAAACTGCATAGTTGATCTTCAGCCCAGACACTTTGGGCCACCCTTGGGCAGAGGTTAGGCTAGCACTTACACCCAGGGTATGGTTCGTCTTTATGCTTCTTCTTCGTCCTCAGTTGAGGTACTAGAATCTCCATCATTTGTCAATGTTTGTGACTTCCAGTTGGGTGCATAAAGCCAGTCCTGGTAATGTACATTTTGGTTACTCTTCAAATTCAATTTCTCATCATCTTGACATTTTAGCATTTCCATTTGCCTAGCTGTGGCTTTGACAACTAGTGACCTCAATATAGGAAGTACACAGCAAAACAGTAATCCTCCTATTAATACTGCAACTCCTGAAAACATTCCCAAATTAGCTAACCATGCTCCCCATGCTCCTAACTTCATATCAAACCAGTCCCACATTTGATTATCTTTTTCCAGCATTTGCTTTAAGTTTAATCCTTAGGTTTATTAATTTGATCATTACTTCACTAAATGCTCCTTCTGGAGCAGTATAATTTCGTATATAAGTATTGCATTGTTCCCCAAACATAACACATACTGTTTTTTTTTTTCAGATAACAAATAATTTACAGCTATTCTATTTTGCCATGTCATTCCGACTGTTGCATCCAATTGCTCTCCTAGAAATGATAAGGGCTCATCAGTGTAATTAATAAATCTTTGTTGATTGTACTTTATGTAATTAATCCATTCTGTATTTTTTTTTTTTTTCAAATTAATATTGATTCAAACCCTGATTTTACTTCATCTGTTGCATTAAATTTGTTAGGTATGCCTTTAAGTTGACTACTTGAATCTATATAAATTGCAGGGTCTTTTTCATAGGCTCTTTTGGATCTGACTTTCTGTTCATTTTTTGCTTCCTCTTCTAGAGAGATGTGACTCATTGTATATGTCACCATAACCCTAGTACCTAATCCTGACCATTTTTCTGGTGATGTTGGCATGAGGCCTTATTCTAATCCACACATCTACCATATGTCTGCCAATGCAATATCAATTTCATCAAATAGGCCTATAGGTGGTAAGCCTTCTTTTATCCCTAAATAATCATCTTTACATTGTGATATTTTCCATATTTTGATGCATTTCCCTTCAAATCTTCCTATGTCAATATTTCCCTTTTACTCGTTACATTCAAATTCTTTATCTACCATTAAGTGTATTTTTCCTTGTGGCTTTTGTATTTTGTATTTTTATTTTTTCCATACTATTGGCCATTCACGGGTATGTATGTAATGTAATTCAGTTGCTTCTCTGTAGTTTGTTGTAGATTGGAGAAACTGGCACCAATATGGGCAAAATGCCATTTTTGGGTACAGTTTCTAAAGACATTTATTTCTTTGCCTCTTGCTATAAAGCATTTACCTCCCAATCTCACTACCTCAAACCCCATTGCATTAGATAGTCCTGGACATTTCTTAAACCATTCATCATGAAATATTCGACAACGAGAACTGTGTATAGGTATTGGTACAATATATAAAATTGGTTTTGCTTCAAAGCAAACTATGCAGTTTTCCAGTTTTTCTTTTTCTGCTGTGTAATTTACCCATTTATACCAACTTTTTTTGTCTACCTTTTCCCATAAAACATTTGAATTGCTCATTTTCTTGTAACTGATATGATTATTATCTACAATGTGTCTGTTTTGTCTGGATATTTTTCCTCCTCATCTAGTTCTTGGTCTTTTTGGATTAAGTCATAGCCACTGCTAGATTCATTCGAGGGTTGAAAAGTCAGTTCTAGGGAAGTCTGGGTGCTGTTGTCTTCGGCTTGAGCTTGTAGAATTAGATGCATTAGGCATGTGATGATCATCAGATATCTTTTCACTTTTCTGCTTCTCTCACAAAAGAATGTGAGCTCCTTGCTTATCTCTTTTTGAGTTGTCATCAGTTTGCACTTCATCTTGTCTCACTGGTCTCTTCTTGTCACTTTCTCCTGAGTTGTCTGCTTGTCTGTTTCCTTCTCTTTCCACTTCCTCTTTTCCATTTATCGGCCCACATCTGCTCCCAAGTATTTTGATCATCTCGTTAGCTGTCCCATCACTTATTCCATCTTCACCAGGGAGACTCTTTGCGAGTCGTTGCATTGGTCTTTCCCTCCTTGGCAAGGGAGGGTTGTTACTAGCACGCCCTTCATCCCTCATTTCATGTTGTGTGGGGTTGTTGAAGCTGGTTGGTGTATTTTAAGGTGAGAGATGTGGACCCAGATGTCCCTCTGCAACCATTTTGCAGGTCAATGCAAGATTCTTCCTTGAGATCATAACTGCACACTCACTGGTTCTTAATGGTGGAGCAGACCATTCCCTGGCCTTGATAGAACTGCTGTCACCTGGAAATGGAAACCTTTAGAGTTTTTGTTAGTGATATCAAGCATGCTCATTTGCTCATCTGGCCAGTCGTCCTTCTTGGTGTGACCTGTGGAAATTTCATGTGGGTTGAGGGTGTCACGATCGCTGGAGCCAGGAACGAGGAGACACGGAGAATTCACAAACTGAGAGTCTTTAATAAACCATATAGGGAACAGAGCATCTGGAGACATTCAAAGACCGACAAACACTAACTGAAAGGACTGGGGCTTTTAAAGACAGGACAATCAAGGAACTAAGGAGACACACCTGGAAACAAATTAACAATCAGACTGGGGAGAAACTGGGTAACAGGGAACACATGGGGAGCAAAAACCACAACAAAACAGTCCAGGGGCGTGACATTACTCCCCCCTCCCGGAAGGTGCGTCCTCGCACCGTGGAACAACAGAGGGGGGGGGGGGAAACGGGTGGGAACAATGGCGGCGGCTCAGGAGGAGGATGGACAACCGGGAGGGGGCCGGCAGACAGAGACCAGGGAGGCGACGAAGGAGGGAGGAGCCAGGGAGGACCCAGGCCACAGCCATGATGATGGCCCACGGTGGAGCCGACGGAGGGAGGAGCCATGGAGGAGGAATGTCCGCCGACTCCAGGGGGCCGACCAACGGAGGCGGAGCAGGTGGAGGAGGAGCCCGAGGTGGAGATGGAGAGCCGACGAGCCAGGGTGACGCCGAGGATCCGGAGGGCCAAGGTGGAGCCAGAGGCTTCGGCGACCGAGGTGTAGGCAGAGATCCGGAAGGCCGCGGCGGAGCCGGAGCGACAGAGGACTGAGGTGAAGCTGGAGGGAAGGAGGAGCCCAACGGAGCCTGAGGGATGAAGGGACGTGGCGTAGCCAGAGGAGTGTAGTCCCGAGGTGGAGGTAGGGGGACGACTGACCAAGGCGGAGCCGGAGGGACGAGGGAGCCCGGTGGAGCTGGTGGACTGACGGGCTCTGGTGGAGACGAGGGAGCTGGAAGCCGGGGTGGAGCCACTGGGTCGCAGGACCGAGGCGGAGTCTGGGCCTCGGAGGCTGAAGGCGGAGTCGAGGGATCCTCCAGACTCAACGCCAATGGAACTGGAGATGGGCAGACCAGCGGCGAGCCCACACCACAGATGGTGGGCTGAGGGTGAGCAGAGGGGCTGCCAGACGACAGCGGTGGAGGAGGCAGGAGCGGGTGGGAGGGTGGGCATTTGAGATCCTCCGGGCTTCCAGGGGTTAACTCAGGAATGGGAGCCGACACTGTGGGGCGCTCTGGAGGCGCGGGTTCTGGAGGACGCTTTCGGGAAGCGGGCACAGGGGGGCGCTCGGGAGGAGCAGAGCTGGCTGGAACCAGCGGAGACGGAGAGAGAATAGGGGAAGCGTCGACCTCCAGATCATGTTCCCAGTCCAACAGATCCCCTTCAAAGTCTAGCAGCCCCAGATGTATCAACAGCTCACCCTCAGCCGCGGTGCAGGGGGCGGAGCTCCACTCCGCGCTCACACCGTCCACGGCTGGCTCCCACGTGATCAGCTCTCGCACCTGATCTGACGTGTTGGGCTCAACTTCCAGGACGATCTTCCGCTCAGTCGCTCGGCTTGGCGCTGGCTCATGGATCGTAGCGGGAAATGGCTCTCCATCATCGGTGGGCTCGTGCTGGTGCTCCGCACTGCGGGGAGTTGGTGGGCTGGGCTCTGGGTCAGGAGTGGCACTGGCGAGATCCCCCTCGGCACAGACGGTGAACGGGGATCCGTGCCTCGCCAGTGTCCACTCCACGAAGGTGGCGAAATCCTCTCGAGGACCATCCTCGGACGACAGCGCTCTGTACGCGGTGTTCAAGCTTGCATTATAGAATGTGCAGAGCGCGCCGTCCGGGTAGCTGGTGGCGTTAGCTAACATCAGGAAAAGTCGTGTATGGTCCTCGAGAGATCGGTCCTCTTGCTCCAGCAGGAGGAGGAGGAATTCGGGCCGGACGTAGGGATCCATGGGGCAACACAACGGAAACAAAAACACTGATAGAAAACGGAAAACAAAACGGAGGGTGGACACGGAGGTAACTGTTTTGGTCGGTCTTTCTGTCACAATCGCTGGAGCCAGGAACGAGGAGACACGGAGAATTCACAAACTGAGAGTCTTTAATAAACCATATAGGGAACAGAGCATCTGGAGACATTCAAAGACCGACAAACACTAACTGAAAGGACTGGGGCTTTTAAAGACAGGACAATCAAGGAACTAAGGAGACACACCTGGAAACAAATTAACAATCAGACTGGGGAGAAACTGGGTCACAGGGAACACATGGGGAGCAAAAACCACAACAAAACAGTCCAGGGGCGTGACAGAGGGCTGTCCTGGCCCCTTTTTTGAGCTCTCACAAATCCAGTTCTGTCAATACAATGAGTATAGGGCTACTACCCATTTGCTATAATGTAATAAAGAATTTGGTTTTACTCAGTTATCTGCATCCTTATAATTTTTCACTTCATTTGAAATTTATTCTCAACAATTTGCTAATTCAGTTATCTCTTTGTTTTATAAACTGAGTTCCCCTATATCACTAGATAATTTCATAGGTCTATCTTGCTCAGTAGCATAGGTCTTTTGACCTGGAAAACACTCAACCCACTTTACGTTAACAGTCAGAAAGACTATTTTATCCTTTTGACACAGAATCAGCTCCATCATGATATGCTGAAAAGAAAGTTAGATGTGGGGTGGACAGAGTAAGCTTGCTTGCTTTGCCTTCCCATGTTATACGCTGCGCAAGTGTGGCACTGTTTTTCTTTTTGCCACAACACTAACCTAGGTGCTGACCAGGAAACTTAACCAAATTCATCCATGGTCATTATTTTACTGGGCATAATTTGCCCTGTGGGCCCACATATTAACATTTGCATACAGCTCTTTTGGCAAAATAATTGATTTGCCTCAGTGTCTCGTCAGACACCTTCTTTCACTCCATACAACAACATCATTCATACTTTTTCACACTCTTTCACACACCCCTTTTGGCCAAAACCTATTTTTCTCTGTGAGACCTCAGTCGATTGTGAACTGGATGATTTTAGCTGTGGAACGCCACAGATTCTGAATAGGAAAACATGAACTTTTTCGTTACACTCTACTGAGCGTAGACCTGGAAGCATTCCACATAGTTTCTAGATGTCATATGCATCTGGACAACATCAATCACTATAAGATTTAATTTAACACTGCAGTTTAAACCTCCTTTTTTTTTTCTTCTTTTTTTTTTTCTTTTTTTTTCTCAAACAATATGTAATAGATTAATTTGTTTAGAATAATTGTCTTAGGCAGTGTGCAGTTGAGATAGCCAATTGTAATTTCTCAAATGTCACTTGTTTGTCTAATTTAAAGTTTAGTCAAATACTTTTTGTTATTGCTCATGAGCTACTTTGAGAAGAGGATTGGAGATCTCTGCATAATCTAGGATCCATGGCCATCAACATTTCTATCTTGTTATCCCCAGTGATGACAGCATATGTGATTTCATGATTTTGGATCTTTGGAGTACATATTTTTTTTTTTTTTTTTTTTTATGATTTTATGAAATCTAGCCCTAGAAAATTACCATTAAACAAAATGGAGTGACCAGTATTTTTATTTTATCAGCCATATATATATATTTTTCTGTTAGACATATTGTCTACCCTTTGTTTGTTTTTTTCCCAAAGAGTTCAGCATTGTTGTCAGTAATTCAGTTGTACATTTCTCCCCTAGTTGGTTAATAAAATAGCCCTCACTATGCCAAATCCAGCTCCATTTTTATCTGATTGGTGAGTCAAGCACCCACTTTTGTCTATTAAAATTCCTTATTCTTTAAGACACAGGGCTGGACTAGTACCTATTGAAAAGCAGATTGAGAACGTTAGTTAAAACACAGAATTCAAAGAACTGCTGTGAGACCAGTGAATAGTCAAGATTAATATAGTTAATAAAATAATTAACAAAATTTGAAACAGTCTCTAAAGTGATCAAATAAATGTGCATCACCTGTCCACGCAAAGGGAAGGGATGGAAGTGCTTCTGGTTAGATCATCAGCCTGTTGAAGCTGTCTGGCTGTTGCACTGGGTCGTAAGTCTGTGATGACACTCAAAGGCCTGATGTTGTGGTGTATGATCTCCATTGTTTCTCTGCCTCTCCTCAGTCTGGCTTTTGATTGTTCCTGCCAGAGTTTTGCATTTCAGGATGTTCTCTTCACCCTCAGGAAAAGTCTCAAGTGAAAGATTCACCTTTTCCTGCTTTAAGTCAGCCTTTCTCCATGTAGAAGTGTGCACTCCTCTTTCAGGAGGGGAGTTGAAAGTCCATCAGCCCCTCTCTCTTCTTCTTTCTGCAGCTGTGTCTTTGTTTCTTCGCTGCATTGTTAAACAGACTTCAGTTCATTGCTTCCCCTTGTCAAGGCACTGATCCAGAAGCCATCTGAAATCTTAACACTCAGAGACTACATTATTCAAATTGCACCTTTGTAAACTCTGACCAAATTGTGTCGGAGCAATCAGCTTTTTATCTAATTTTCACTTTTCAACCATCTCTTTCAATGGTCCCTTAATAAAAAAGGTCTCATCTGGTTAAAAACAGCAGTTCCCTTATTCTATTTTAGTAACGCAAGTTCTTCATTGCAGAAATACAGCAAGCAGTTATTTCTTTGCAAAATGCAGAAAGCAGCAGTAATCTACCTTTATTATATACTACAATTAAACAAAAGAATCTTTCCTTTTACAACAGCATGACGTGTATGGTAAACTAAAGACTTCAATCCTAATTTTTCTTCTATATTTGCATACATGGTTCAGAATAATCTAGTAATGTTGAGTGAATTTTCCCCAACCAACATAAAATAATTCCTTTTATTTTATTTAATTATTTAATCAACAAGTTCTGTTATTATTGTAAAATGCCCTATAGCTTTTGAATGAAAATTTTCTATGAACTTGGTCACCCAATCTTGCTCTCATTCAACATTGCACAACACAAGTTATCTCTTTTTAACTCAAACCCAAATTTCTGAAACTCTGTAATGAATTAACTTTCTCACCATCTCCCAGGGACAACAAGATACAAATTTTAGACGTCTTCAGATATAAGATACAAAGTTTTAAGCACGTGCAATATTTTCATTCATCTATTAAGACATGTCATTATAATAATAAATGTATATCTTATTTTAATTAATCTATTATTATTTCAATATTTTGCAAAGTCCATATCTTGGAACACTTTTTTTTTTTTTTTTTTTAAATAGCATTCATACAAGTCCCTTTATTCTTTAGGGCTCATACACTCATCCTTTGTCCCTTTTTTTAAATAGGGCTCATACACTCATTCATCCCTCTCAGGTGGGCACGAGCTGCGTCCGCCTCTGCCAGGTCACACTTAAGTGACGGTCCAGGAGGGGTGCGCAGCTTCCGCCCACCTAATACGGAATTTATTTATTTTCTCATACAACCACAGTCATTCACACAGACACAGACACCGACACAGACACATTAAAACAGACTACACTACACTCTTCCTGAGTGACCTGTTAGCTCTACTTGCTCTTTCACTGATACACTTCCTCAACACAGTAAAAACAGAACCTAGCAGGAATTTTTGCCTACCCGTACAGACCTCTGAGACCAGAGCGGTATCCGCAGGACTTTGCGCGCTTCTCTATACTTTATCTGTTTAACGTTTATTGCTATCCTTCAAGGCCCACTTAGCAATAAACACAGACCATTGCATGCAATGTATATCTGCTTAACGTTTACGTCATCTATCAAAGCCCACTTGACAGTAAACACAGATTTTTGCATGCACAATCTGCCCTCAATTACTGCTATCCATCAAAGGCCCTCTTAACAGTAAAACAGATCTGTGCACGCAATTATTTCTTCTGGAATCAAAACCCCTTTTTTCTTTTTCTCCTATATAGTTCTTTAAAATTTGGAGGAGCATTCTCAAGTGTTCTTACCACCATGGGCACACTTTGGCCAACAACACAAACCATTTATATAAGCAAAAACTGCCTACCTTTTTAGTGGCCACTTAATTGGTGTTGCTCGTCAAAGTCTACCCAACGTGGTCTTTCACCCTCTGCTCCTTTCCAATCCTGTTCGTGACGCCAATTTGTGGTGGCTTCTGCCGCTGCTGTGAGGAATCATTCTCAAAGTCTTGGAGTTTTGATGCCAGAAGATAAGACTTTATTATATGTGATAATGAAGCCTGAGAGACCCTGCAGAGAATCTCCCGAATCTGGGTTTGCAACCTCTTATATACAGATTTTTCTCTCCGCGTGTTCAATACATTTCCTATATCTTATTGTTTACCTTTTTTGGATGTGCCTCTAGTCTGTTTTCAGGAAGCGGACAGGAGGCCTTCATATACGTTAAAGAAGAGGCACCAACGTATAGTTTTTGTCTAATGTCACAACAGGATGTGCAGTTTCAGCACAAAATGT
The DNA here is from genome assembly GCA_039654775.1 of Spinibarbus caldwelli. Taxonomy (NCBI): domain Eukaryota; kingdom Metazoa; phylum Chordata; class Actinopteri; order Cypriniformes; family Cyprinidae; genus Spinibarbus; species Spinibarbus caldwelli. The sequence continues at coordinate 26,644,411 of CM077247.1, read as the reverse complement.
ATGTCTGCACATCCTCTTCTCATGCTGGCCTGTACACACAGACAGAAACATGATTTTAATAGTGGACTAACTTGATACATAAATGGCTATGTTCACATTGATTATACTTGATTAATTTATATTTTGATTAATAAAACTCTTCTACAATTGCCACTTAGATGGGATTGTAGCAATAGCAGACAACAATGATCCAACAAGCAATTCCTGATGGACTGTGAAGTCCCGTCCCACAATTTTTCTCATTCAAAAAGCCTTTTCACTCAGATATACGTCAAGAAGAAAAGGTGAGCACAGTTGAGGACAGCCATATGTTTAAAAGTGTCTGACTCCCTCTGTTCTACTGATGACATTTTTGTCGCTGTTAGAGGATAAAGCGTTACATATTTCAGGAAATGCCAGCTATATTTCTGCACATGAAAAACATTTCTGTTGTAACAAAGTCAACACAAGAAGACACATTTAGAAACAATTTAGTCTGTAAATTAAGCACCATACATGAAAAAAGGATTTTGAGTGTGCAGAAAGAGTGTCTGGTTTGTTTTCAAGAGAAACACCATGAAAAAACTCACAATGTCCTCTCTCTCCATATACACAAGTACAGAATACATTGTAATTTCATTATTCTATATGAGTATGTGAATACAAAATAAAATCATAAAACAATGAAGTAATGAAGGTGCATTATTATATATATATATATATATATATATATATATATATATATATATATATATATATATATATATAGTTTATAGTGTGTGATTTTTATGGTGTTTTTTGTTTTGTTTTTGTTTTTGCTTTTGTTGTTGTTGTTTTTTTTTTGTTGTTGTTGTTTGTTTGTTTTTTTGGTCATTTTGGGGGCTTTGTCATTTTAGAGGTCTTTAAAACTTTGAGTGCCTTGGACACAGGACCTTGGTTAATTTTAAATAAATGTGCTTTTACAAAATAGACCCGAGAAGACCCGAATTCTTTTCTTTTTACACACTGGTTTAATCACTGGTTATTGAATGTTTAGCTCTTCCATGTTTCCTAGTTTCTATGTTTCCTTGCCTTCGTGTTTTGAATCTTGGACTGTTACCTCGTTTTTGATTGTTTGCTGCCTGTCCTGACCATTGCCTGTCTTGTGGATTACTCTTTTGCCTGTGCCTGGAATTATACTGTTTGCTGGTGTTCAACTCTGCATGTTTTGATCATGTTTCATAAAAAAACCTTGCATTTGGATCCTTTGCTCCATTGTCACGGCTCCCCCTTCATTACAGAACCACGTAGACTCTACCCTCACTAGCCACGCAGTCTCTATGCTCTCATGCCACACAGACTCTCCGCTTCAGTAGCCACGTACACTCTACGCTCACTAGCAACGCAGACTCTATGCTCACTAGCCATGCAGATTTTACGCTCCCAAGCACCGCTGTCTCAGCACAATCAAGCATCATGATTTCAGCGCTCTCAAGCACCACAGTTTCGGCGTTCTCAAGTGACACGTTTTCAATGCTCTCAAGCCTGGCAGCCGCTACTCACCCCAGGTCCCCAGGCGCAGCGCCGTCAGTCTCGGAAATACACAATGTACTCTCTGTCCTGCCAGTTATGGTTACGGCCATTCTCTGTGTTCTGGCTGAACACAACACCGTAGTTTCCCCAGAGGTGGCAGCCTTCGCTGCAGAACCTCCCGAGGTGGTGGCGCCCAGTCTACTCCCTGAATCTGCTCCCATGTTTAGCCCAGAGAAGGCTTCTGATCCCAAGTCTAGCCCAGAGAAGGCTTCTGATCCCAAGTCTAACCCAGAGAGGGCTTTAGCCCCCGAGCTTGCTCCAGAACTCACTCCTGTCCATAGGTTCACTCCCGAGTCAGCTCCAGTCTATGAGTCTGATTTAGAACCCACTCTAGTCCATGAAAATGGTCCAGAGTTCGCTCCAGTATATGAGTCTGTTCCAGAGTCCGCTCCAACTTACGAGTCTGTCCCAAAGCTCACTCCAGTCCTCGAATCTGTCCCAGAGTCCGCTCTTGTTCCAACTTCTGTTGCAGAACCTCCTCTGACAGTAGCAGCATTCTTTCCCAAGCTCATGATGTTCTCTGTCCCCTCTGTTCCTACTATGGACACTATGTTTGAACTCTCCCTGTTTCTTGATGCATCTGTTACAGCCACAAGTGCTGTCTCTGAACTCTCTGTATCCATTAAAGCTCTTGTTGCTACCACTACAGAACCTCCAGAGGTGGCGGCATCCACTACAGAACTTCCAGAGGTGGTGGCATCTGCTGCAGATCCTCCAGAGTTGGCAGGGGTGTTCACTTCAGCTCCTTTTAGGACAGGGGTGTCCACTTATGAACTCTTCGTCTGTCCTGACGAGGTCATGGAGACCATCAGTGAATCCCCTGTCATACCCTTCTCGGCCTTAGAGGCCAATCATGATCTCTCAGCCCTGCCTGTTAGGGTCGTAAAGACTGTCTCTGAATTCACTCAGTGCCCTGTCCCGGCCAAGGAGGCCTTTCCTGAACTCATTGTCTGTCCTGTCACAGCCTGAAAGGCTGCCTGTGTGCTTTCTGCCTGTCCTGTCATGGCTTTGGGGGCCATCTGTGAGCTGTCTGCCTGTCCTGTTATGGCTAAGAGGACCATTTCTGAACTCATAGCTTGTCCTGTCCCGGTCAAAGAGATTATCAATGAACTTCTAGCATGCTCAGTCATGCCCATGAGGACCGTCAATGAACTCTGTGACTGTCCTGTCCTGGCCAAAAAGACCAGTCCTGAACCATCTGTTTGTCCTGTAATGACCAAGGAGGTTGTTTCTGAACTCTCTGATTGTCCAGCCATGGTCAAAAGGACTACCCCCAGAACTCTTTGCTCACCCTACAGTCAAAGATGCCGTTTCTGAACTGTCTGCCGGTGCTAAAGTGTCATGAAACCCCCCTGTTTCAGCACTGGTCTTTCACACCTTACATCTGAAAAAGACTCCAGAAATGGGTGTGTAAAACTGTGGAAAAGAGGGGGTGTAGAGGGTGGGAAGAGGGGAGAAAACAACCAATAAAACAGACCTACAACACACACATTATACAGACAGATGAATATTAAAATTATTTAAATATTGAAATTAATATTTAAAACAGAAAGATTAAAGACATAGTTACTTTTTGTTAACTCTTCTTTGGATTTTCGGTCATATCATTGTTTTCTGTGTATCACAATAATCCATTGCGTCATCGCGTTCATGATCAGACCTACCACTGTACACTGTAAAAAGTAATTTGTTAAATTTACTTAATTAAATTGTGCAAACTGGTTGCCTTAATTCAATTAAGTAATCTTAACTTAAAAAGTAATTCATTAAGTTGACTTAATTACATTGTGCAAACTCGTTGCATTAATTTGCTTAGTTTCACTAAAACAGCATTTAATGTTCTAAGAAGCTCTAAACTAGTGATTCTGTGCATTGAAACACTAACATAACTTGCTCTACAAAAAAGCTCAAACATGAAAATCTCTTCTGCATTGCAAATAACATTTCATTTCATGGGAAAGAAACATCTTTCATGTTCTTAAACTTTGCTCTTAAAATTGCATTAAGCACCTTTCTCTAACAGAGAAAGTACCTTTTCAGCATCTGTGGCCTGGTAGTCTCTTCATTTGCTTAGTTTCACTAACACAGCATTTATTGTTCTTAGAATCTATGAACTAGTGATTCTGTGCATTGAAGCTCTAACAACTTGCTTTTCAAAAAAAAAGCTCTAACACATTAAAGAAACGCCTTTCTGCATTGTAAATAAGAGTTTATTTCATTTGAAACCAATATCTTTCATTTTAGCAAGCTTTCATCTTAACTTTGCATGAAGTGATATTCTTTTACAGGGAAAACAGCTTTTCAGCATCTGTGGAGCTGTGGTCTCTTCTTTCACTCAGGAGAACTGACACAGTACAACTATTCATAGAAACGCTAAAATAAGTTGTTTGGGCATAGTAGCACTAACTTTACTTGATGAGCAGAAACAATCTAACACATTAAAGAAACGCCTGTCTGCACTGCAAATAAGAATGTAATTCATTTGAAACCATTATCTTTTATTTTAGCAAGGTTTGATCTTAAGATTGCTTAAAGTCACATTCTCTTACAGGGAAAACAGCTTTTCAGCATCCGTGGAATTGCGGTCTCTTCTTTCACTCAGGAGAACTGACACAGTGCAACTATTCATAGAAACGCTAAAATAAGCTGTTTGGGCATAGTAGAACTAACTTTATTTGAGGAGCAGAAACAATCTAACACATTAAAGAAACGCCTTTCTGCATTGCAAACAAAAGTTTATTTCATTTGAAACCAATATCTTTTATTTTAGGAAGCTTTGATCTTAACATTGCATGAAGTGACATTCTCTTACAGGGAAAACAGCTTTTCAGCATCTGTGGAGCTGCGGTCTCTTCTTTCACTCAGGAGCACTGTCACAGTGCCACTGTTCATAGAAACGCTAAAATGAGCTGTTTGGGCATAATAGCACTAACTTTACTCGAGGAGCAGAAATCATCTAACACATTAAAGAAACAACTTTTTTGCATTGCACATAAAAGTTTATTTCATTTGAAACCAATATCTTTCATTTTGGTAAGCTTTAATCTTAACATTGCATAAAGTGACTATCTTACAGGGAAAACAGCTTATCAGCATCTCTGGAGCTGCGGTCTCTTCTTTCACTCAGGAGCACTGTCACAGTGCCACAGTTCATAGAAACGCTAAAATAAGCTGTTTGGGCATAGTAGCACTAACTTTACTCGAGGAGCAGAAATCATCTAACACATTAAAGAAACAACTTTTTGCATTGCAAATAAAAGTTTATTTCATTTGAAACCAATATCTTTCATTTTGGTAAGCTTTGATATTAACATGGCATAAAGTGAAATTATCTTACAGGGAAAACAGATTTTCAGCATCTGTGGAGTTGTGGTCTCTTCTTTCACTCAGTAGCACTGATACAGTGCCACTGTTCATAGAAACGCTAATATAAGCTGTTTGGGCATAGTAGCACTAACTTTACTTGAGGAGCAGAAACAATCTAACACTTTAAAGAAACGCCTTTCTGCATTGCAAATAAGAGTTTAATTTAATTTGAATCCAATATCCTTTATTTTAGCAAGCTTTGATCTTAACATTGCATAAAGTGACATTCTCTTACAGGGAAAATAGCTTTTCAGCATAAGCGGAGCTGCTGTCTCTTCTTTCACTCAGGAGCACTGTCACAGTGCAACTATTCATAGAAACGCTAAAATAAGCTGTTTGGGCATAGTAGAACTAACTTTATTTGAGGAGCAGAAACAATCTAACACATTTAAGAAACGCCTTTCTGCATTGCAAATAAGAGTGTAATTCATTTGAAACCAATCTCTTTCATTTTGGCAAGGTATGATCTTAACATTGCTTAAAGTGACATTCTCTTACAGGTAATACAGCTTTTCAGCATCTGTGGAGCTGCGATCTCTTGTTTCACTCAGGAGCACTGACACAGTGCCACTGTTCATAGAAACGCTAAAATAAGCTGTTTGGGCAGAGTAGCACTAACTTTACTTAAGGAGCAGAAATTATCTTACACTTCAAAGAAACGCCTTTCTGCTTTGTAAATAAGAGTTTAATTCATTTGAAACCAATATCTTTTATTTTAGCAAGCTTTGATCTTAACATTGCATGAAGTGACATTCTCTTACAGGGAAAACAGCTTATCATTATCTGTGGAGCTGCGGTCTCTTTTTTCACTCAGGAGCACTTTCACAGTGCCACTGTTCATAGAAAAGCTAAAATAAGCTGTATGGGCATAGTAGCACTAACTGTACTTGAGGTGCAGAATCCAATCCAACACATTAAAGAAAGGTCTTTCTGCATTGTAAATAAGAGTGTATTTCACTTGAAACCAAATATCTTTCATTTTGGCAAGCTTTGATCTTAACTTTGCATAAAATGACATTCTCTTACAGGGAAAACGGCATTACAGCATCTGTGGAGCTACGGTCTCTTCTTTTAGTCAGGAGTACTGACACAGTGCAACTATTCATAGAAACGCTAAAAGAAGCTGTTTGGGCATAGTAACACTAACTTTACTTGAGGAGGAGATATCATCTAACACATTAAAGAAACGCCTTTCTGTATTGTAAATAAGGGTGTAATTCATTTGAATCCAATATCTTTTATTTTAGGAAGCTTCGATCTTAACATTGCATAAAGTGACATTCTCTTACAGGGAAAACAGCTTTTCAGCATCTTTGGAGCTGCGGTCTCTTCTTTCACTCAGGAGCACTGTCTCAGTGCAACTGTTCATAGAAAAGCTAAAATCAGCTGTTTGGGCATAGTAGCACTAACCTTACTCGAGGAGCAGAAATCATCTAACACATTAAAGAAACGCCTTTCTGTAGTGTAAATAAGAGTGTAATTCATTTGAAACCAATATCTTTTATTTTAGGAAGCTTTGATCTTAACATTGCATAAAGTGACATTCTCTTACAGGGAAAACAGCTTTTCAGCATCTGTGGAGCTGCGGTCTCTTTTTTCACTCAGGAGCACTGTCTCAGTGCAACTGTTCATAGAAACGCTAAAATAAGCTGTTTGGGCATAGTAGCACTAACTTTACTTGAGGAGCAGAAACAATCTAACACATTAAAGAAACGTCTTTCTGCATTGTAAATAAGAGTGTATTTCACTTGAAACCAGTATCTTTGATTTTGGCAAGCTTTGATCTTAACATTGCTTAAAGTGACATTCTCTTACAGGGAAAACAGCTTTTCAGCATCTGTGGAGCTGCGGTCTCTTCTTTCACTCAGGAGCACTGTCACAGTGCCACTGTTCATAGAAACGCTAAAATAAGCTGTTTGGGCATAATAGCACTAACATTAGTGGAGGAGCAGAAATCATCTAACACATTAAAGAAACAACTTTTTGCATTGCACATAAAAGTTTATTTCATATGAAACCAATATCTTTCATTTTGGCAAGGTATGATCTTAACATTGCATAAAGTGACAGTCTCTTACAGGAAAACAGCTTTTCAGTATCTGTGGAGCTGCGGTCTCTTTTTTCACTCAGGAGCACTGTGACAGTGCCACTGTTCATAGAAACGCTTAAATAAGCTGTTTGGGCATAGTAGCACTAACTGTACTTGAGGAGCAGAATCCAATCCAACACATTAAAGAAAGGTCTTTCTGCATTGTAAATAAGAGTGTATTTCACTTGAAACCAAATATCTTTCATTTTGGCAAGCTTTGATCTTAACTGTGCATAAAATGACATTCTCTTACAGAGAAAACAGATTTTCAGCATCTGTGGAGTTGTGGTCTCTTCTTTCACTCAGTAACACTGACACAGTGCAACCGTTCATAGAAACGCTAAAATAAGCTGTTTGGGCATAGTAGCACTAATTTTACTTGAGGAGCATAAACAATTTAACACATTAAAGAAACGCCTTTCTGCATTGCAAATAAGAGTGTAATTCATTTGAAACCAATCTCTTTCATTTTGGCAAGGTATGATCTTAACATTGCTTAAAGGGACATTCTCTTACAGGGAAAACAGCTTTTCAGCATCTGTGGAGCTGCGGTCTCTTCTTTCACTCAGGAGCACTGTCACAGTGCCACTTTTCATAGAAACGCTAAAATAAGCTGTTTGGGCATAATAGCACTAACATTAGTGGAGGAGCAGAAATCATCTAACACATTAAAGAAACAACTTTTGCATTGCACATAAAAGTTTATTTCATATGAAACCAATATCTTTCATTTTGGCAAGGTATGATCTTAACACTGCATGAAGTGACAGTCTCTTACAGGAAAACAGCTTTTCAGCATCTGTGGAGCTGCGGTCTCTTTTTTCACTCAGGAGCACTGTCACAGTGCCACTTTTCATAGAAACGCTAAAATAAGCTGTTTGGGCATAATAGCACTAACATTAGTGGAGGAGCAGAAATCATCTAACACAATAAAGAAACAACTTTCTGTATTGTAAATAAGAGTGTAATTCATTTGAATCCAATATCTTTTATTTTAGGAAGCTTCGATCTTAACATTGCATAAAGTGACATTCTCTTACAGGGAAAACAGCTTTTCAGCATCTGTGGAGCTGCGGTCTCTTTTTTCAATCAGGAGCACTGTCACAGTGCCACTGTTCATAGAAACGCTAAAATAAGCTGTTTGGGCATAGTAGCACTAACTTTACTTGAGGAGCAGAAACAATCTAACACATTAAAGAAACGTCTTTCTGCATTGTAAATAAGAGTGTATTTCACTTGAAGCCAGTATCTTTCATTTTGGCAAGCTTTGATCTTAACATTGCTTAAAGTGACATTCTCTTACAGGGAAAACAGCTTTTCAGCATCTGTGGAGCTGCGAACTCTTCTTTCACTGAGGAGCACTGTCACAGTGCCACTGTTCATAGAAACGCTAAAATAAGCTGTTTGGGCATAATAGCACTAACATTAGTGGCGGAGCAGAAATCATCTAACACATTAAAGAAATAACTTTTTGCATTGCACATAAAAGTTTATTTCATATGAAACCAATATCTTTCATTTTGGCAAGGTATGATCTTAACATTGCATAAAGTGACAGTCTCTTACAGGAAAACAGCTATTCAGTATCTGTGGAGCTGCGGTCTCTTTTTTCACTCAGGAGCACTGTGACAGTGCCACTGTTCATAGAAACGCTTAAATAAGCTGTTTGGGCATAGTAGCACTAACTGTACTTGAGGAGCAGAATCCAATCCAACACATTAAAGAAAGGTCTTTCTGCATTGTAAATAAGAGTGTATTTCACTTGAAACCAAATATCTTTCATTTTGGCAAGCTTTGATCTTAACATTGCTTAAAATGACATTCTCTTACAGGGAAAACAGCTTTTCAGCATCTGTGGAGCTGCGGTCTCTTTTTTCAATCAGGAGCACTGTCACAGTGCCACTGTTCATAGAAACGCTAAAATAAGCTGTTTGGGCATAGTAGCACTAACTTTACTTGAGGAGCAGAAACAATCTAACACATTAAAGAAACGTCTTTCTGCATTGTAAATAAGAGTGTATTTCACTTGAAGCCAGTATCTTTCATTTTGGCAAGCTTTGATCTTAACATTGCTTAAAGTGACATTCTCTTACAGGGAAAACAGCTTTTCAGCATCTGTGGAGCTGCGAACTCTTCTTTCACTGAGGAGCACTGTCACAGTGCCACTGTTCATAGAAACGCTAAAATAAGCTGTTTGGGCATAATAGCACTAACATTAGTGGCGGAGCAGAAATCATCTAACACATTAAAGAAATAACTTTTTGCATTGCACATAAAAGTTTATTTCATATGAAACCAATATCTTTCATTTTGGCAAGGTATGATCTTAACATTGCATAAAGTGACAGTCTCTTACAGGAAAACAGCTATTCAGTATCTGTGGAGCTGCGGTCTCTTTTTTCACTCAGGAGCACTGTGACAGTGCCACTGTTCATAGAAACGCTTAAATAAGCTGTTTGGGCATAGTAGCACTAACTGTACTTGAGGAGCAGAATCCAATCCAACACATTAAAGAAAGGTCTTTCTGCATTGTAAATAAGAGTGTATTTCACTTGAAACCAAATATCTTTCATTTTGGCAAGCTTTGATCTTAACATTGCTTAAAATGACATTCTCTTACAGGGAAAACAGCTTTTCAGCATCTGTGGAGCTGCGGTCTCTTCTTTCACTCAGGAGCACTGTCACAGTGCCACTGTTCATAGAAACGCCAAAATAAGCTGTTTGGGCATAATAGCACTAACATTAGTGGAGGAGCAGAAATCATCTAACACATTAAAGAAACAACTTTTTGCATTGCACATAAAAGTTTATTTCATATGAAACCAATATCTTTCATTTTGGCAAGGTATGATCTTAACATTGCATAAAGTGACAGTCTCTTACAGGAAAACAGCTTTTCAGTATCTGTGGAGCTGCGGTCTCTTTTTTCACTCAGGAGCACTGTGACAGTGCCACTGTTCATAGAAACGCTTAAATAAGCTGTTTGGGCATAGTAGCACTAACTGTACTTGAGGAGCAGAATCCAATCCAACACGTTAAAGAAAGGTCTTTCTGCATTGTAAATAAGAGTGTATTTCACTTGAAACCAAATATCTTTCATTTTGGCAAGCTTTGATCTTAACTTTGCATAAAATGACATTCTCTTACAGGAAAACAGCTTATCAGCATCTGTGGAGCTGCGGTCTCTTTTTTCACTCAGGAGCACTGTCACAGTGCCACTGTTCATAGAAACGCTAAAAGAAGCTGTTTGGGCATAGTAACACTAACTTTACTTGAGGAGCAGATATCATCTAACACATTAAAGAAACGCCTTTCTGTATTGTAAATAAGAGTGTAATTCATTTGAATCCAATATCTTTTATTTTAGGAAGCTTCGATCTTAACATTGCATGAAGTGACATTCTCTTACAGGGAAACCAGCTTTTCAGCATCTTTGGAGCTGCGGTCTCTTCTTTCACTCAGGAGCACTGTCTCAGTGCAACTGTTCATAGAAACGCTAAAATAAGCTGTTTGGGCATAGTAGCACTAACTGTACTTGAGGAGCATAAACAATCTAAAACATTAAAGAAACGCCTTTCTGCATTGGAAATAAGAGTGTAATTCATTTGAAACCGATCTCTTTCATTTTGGCAAGGTATGATCTTAACATTGCTTAAAGTGACAATCTCTTACAGGGAAAACAGCTTTTCAGCATCTGTGGAGCTGCGGTCTCTTCTTTCACTCAGGAGCACTGTAACAGTGCCACTGTTTATAGAAACGCTTAAATAAGCTGTTTGGGCATAGTAGCACTAACTGTACTTGAGGAGCAGAATCCAATCCAACACATTAAAGAAAGGTCTTTCTGCATTGTAAATGAGAGTGTATTTCACTTGAAACCAAATATCTTTCATTTTGGCAAGCTTTGATCTTAACGTTGCATAAAATGACATTCTCTTGCAGGGAAAACAGCTTATCAGCATCTGTGGAGCTGCGGTCTCTTTTTTCACTCAGGAGCACTGTCACAGTGCCACTGTTCATAGAAAAGCTAAAATAAGCTGCTTGGGCATAGTAGCACTAACTGTACTTGAGGAGCAGAATCCAATCCAACACATTAAAGAAACGCCTTTCTGTATTGAAAATAAGACTGTAATTCATTTGAATCCAATATCTTTTATTTTAGGAAGCTTCGAGCTTAACATTGCATAAAGTGACGTTCTCTTACAGGGAAAACAGCTTTTCAGCATCTGTGGAGCTGCGGTCTCTTTTTTTCACTCAGGAGCACTGTCACAGTGCCACTGTTCATAGAAACGCTAAAATAAGCTGTTTGGGCATAGTAACACTAACTTTACTTGAGGAGCAGATATCATCTAACACAGTAAAGAAACGCCTTTCTGTATTGTAAATAAGAGTGCAATTCATTTGAAACCGATCTCTTTCATTTTGGCAAGTTATGATCTTAACATTGTTTAAAGTGACAATCTCTTACAGGGAAAAGAGCTTTTCAGCATCTGTGGAGCTGCGGTCTCTTCTTTCACTCAGGAGCACTGTAACAGTGCCACTGTTTATAGAAACGCTTAAATAAGCTGTTTAGGCATAGTAGCACTAACTGTACTTGAGGAGCAGAATCCAATCCAACACATTAAAGAAAGGTCTTTCTGCATTGTAAATGACAGTGTATTTCACTTGAAACCAAATATCTTTCATTTTGGCAAGCTTTGATCTTAACTTTGCATAAAATGACATTCTCTTACAGGGAAAACAGCTTATCAGCATCTGTGGAGCTGCGGTCTCTTTTTTCACTCAGGAGCACTGTCACAGTGCCACTGTTCATAGAAACGCTAAAATAAGCTGTTTGGGCATAGTAGCACTAACTGTACTTGAGGAGCAGAATCCAATCCAACACATTAAAGAAAGTTCTTTCTGCATTGTAAATAAGAGTGTACTTCACCTGAAACCAAATATCTTTCATTTTGGCAAGCGTTGATCTTAACTTTGCGTAAAATGACATTCTCTTACAGGGAAAACAGCTTATCAGCATCTGTGGAGCTGCGGTCTTTTTTTTCATTCAGTAGCACTGTCACAGTGCCACTGTTTATAGAAACGCTAAAATAAGCTGTTTGGGCATAGTAGCACTAACTTTACTTGAGGAGCAGAAACAATCTAACACATTAAAGAAACGTCTTTCTGCATTGTAAATAAGAGTGTATTTCACTTGAAACCAATATCTTCTATTTTAGCAATCTTTGATCTTAACATTGCATAAAGTGACATTCTCTTACAGGGAAAACAGCTTTTCAGCATCTGTGGAGCTGCGGTCTCTTTTTTCACTCAGGAGCACTGTCACAGTGCCACTGTTCATAGAAACGCTAAAATAAGCTGTTTGGGCATAGTACCAGTAACTGTACTTGAGGAGCAGAATCCAATCCAACACATTAAAGAAAAGTCTTTCTGCATTGTAAATAAGAGTGTATTTCACTTGAAACCAAATATCTTTCATTTTGGCAAGCTTTGATCTTAACTTTGCATAAAATGTCATTCTCTTACAGGGAAAACGGCATTTCAGCATCTGTGGAGCTACGGTCTCTTCTTTCAGTCAGGAGTACTGACACAGTGCAACTATTCATAGAAACGCTAAAAGAAGCTCTTTGGGCATAGTAACACTAACTTTACTTGAGGAGCATATATCATCTAACACATTAAAGAAACGCCTTTCTGTATTGTAAATAAGAGTGTAATTCATTTGAATCCAATATCTTTTATTTTAGGAAGCTTCGATCTTAACATTGCATAAAGTGACATTCTCTTACAGGGAAACCAGCTTTTCAGCATCTTTGGAGCTGCGGTCTCTTCTTTCACTCAGGAGCACTGTCTCAGTGCAACTGTTCATAGAAACGCTAAAAGAAGCTGTTTGGGCATAGTAGCACTAACCTTACTCGAGGAGCAGAAATCATCTAACACATTAAAGAAAGGCCTTTCTGTAGTGTAAATACGAGTGTAATTCATTTGAGACCAATATCTTTCATTTTGATAAGCTTCGATCTTAACATTACATAAATTGACATTATCTTACAGGGAAAACAGATTTTCAGCATCTGTGGAGTTGTGGTCTCTTCTTTCACTCAGGAGCACTGTCACAGTGCCACTGTTCATAGAAACGCTAAAATAAGCTGTTTGGGCATAGTAGCACTAACTGTACTTGAGGAGCAGAATCCAATCCAACACTTTAAAGAAAGGTCTTTCTGCATTGTAAATAAGAGTGTATTTCACTTGAAACCAAATATCTTTCATTTTGGCAAGCTTTGATCTTAACTTTGCACAAAATGACATTCTCTTACAGGGAAAACGGCATTTCAGCATCTGTGGAGCTGCGGTCTCTTTTTTCACTCAGGAGCAGTGTCACAGTGCAACTATTCATAGAAACGCTAAAAGAAGCTATTTGGGCATAGTAACACTAACTTTACTTGAGGAGCAGATATCATCTAACACAGTAAAGAAACGCCTTTCTGTATTGTAAATAAGAGTGCAATTCATTTGAAACCGATCTCTTTCATTTTGGCAAGTTATGATCTTAACATTGTTTAAAGTGACAATCTCTTACAGGGAAAACAGCTTATCAGCATCTGTGGAGCTGCGGTCTCTTTTTTCACTCAGGAGCACTGTCACAGTGCCACTGTTCATAGAAAAGCTAAAATAAGCTGTTTGGGCATAGTAACACTAACTGTACTTGAGGAGCAGAATCCAATCCAACACATTAAAGAAAGGTCTTTCTGCATTGTAAATAAGAGTGTATTTCACTTGAAGCCAGTATCTTTAATTTTGGCAAACTTTGATCTTAACATTGCTTAAAGTGACATTCTCTTACAGGGAAAACAGCTTTTCAGCATCTGTGGAGCTGCGAACTCTTCTTTCACTCAGGAGCACTGTCACAGTGCCACTGTTCATAGAAACGCTAAAATAAGCTGTTTGGGCATAATAGCACTAACATTAGTGGCGGAGCAGAAATCATCTAACACATTAAAGAAATAACTTTTTGCATTGCACATAAAAGTTTATTTCATATGAAACCAATATCTTTCATTTTGGCAAGGTATGATCTTAACATTGCATAAAGTGACAGTCTCTTACAGGAAAACAGCTATTCAGTATCTGTGGAGCTGCGGTCTCTTTTTTCACTCAGGAGCACTGTGACAGTGCCACTGTTCATAGAAACGCTTAAATAAGCTGTTTGGGCATAGTAGCACTAACTGTACTTGAGGAGCAGAATCCAATCCAACACATTAAAGAAAGGTCTTTCTGCATTGTAAATAAGACTGTAATTCATTTGAATCCAATATCTTTTATTTTAGGAAGCTTCGAGCTTAACATTGCATAAAGTGACGTTCTCTTACAGGGAAAACAGCTTTTCAGCATCTGTGGAGCTCCGGTCTCTTTTTTTCACTCAGGACCACTGTCACAGTGCCACTGTTCATAGAAACGCTAAAATAAGCTGTTTGGGCATAATAGCACTAACATTAGTGGAGGAGCAGAAATCATCTAACACATTAAAGAAACGTCTTTCTGCATTGTAAATAAGAGTGTATTTCACTTGAAACCAATATCTTCTATTTTAGCAATCTTTGATCTTAACATTGCATAAAGTGACATTCTCTTACAGGGAAAACAGCTTTTCAGCATCTGTGGAGCTGCGGTCTCTTTTTTCACTCAGGAGCACTGTCACAGTGCCACTGTTCATAGAAACGCTAAAATAAGCTGTTTGTGCATAGTACCAGTAACTGTACTTGAGGAGCAGAATCCAATCCAACACATTAAAGAAAGGTCTTTCTGCATTGTAAATAAGAGTGTATTTCACTTGAAACCAAATATCTTTCATTTTGGCAAGCTTTGATCTTAACTTTGCATAAAATGTCATTCTCTTACAGGGAAAACGGCATTTCAGCATCTGTGGAGCTGCGGTCTCTTCTTTCAGTCAGGAGTACTGACACAGTGCAACTATTCATAGAAACGCTAAAAGAAGCTCTTTGGGCATAGTAACACTAACTTTACTTAGGGAGCAGATATCATCTAACACATTAAAGAAACGCCTTTCTGTATTGTAAATAAGAGTGTAATTCATTTGAATCCAATATCTTTTATTTTAGGAAGCTTCGATCTTAACATTGCATAAAGTGACATTCTCTTACAGGGAAACCAGCTTTTCAGCATCTTTGGAGCTGCGGTCTCTTCTTTCACTCAGGAGCACTGTCTCAGTGCAACTGTTCATAGAAACGCTAAAAAAAGCTGTTTGGGCATAGTAGCACTAACCTTACTCGAGGAGCAGAAATCATCTAACACATTAAAGAAAGGCCTTTCTGTAGTGTAAATACGAGTGTAATTCATTTGAGACCAATATCTTTCATTTTGATAAGCTTCGATCTTAACATTACATAAATTGACATTATCTTACAGGGAAAACAGATTTTCAGCATCTGTGGAGTTGTGGTCTCTTCTTTCACTCAGGAGCACTGTCACAGTGCCACTGTTCATAGAAACGCTAAAATAAGCTGTTTGGGCATAGTAGCACTAACTGTACTTGAGGAGCAGAATCCAATCCAACACTTTAAAGAAAGGTCTTTCTGCATTGTAAATAAGAGTGTATTTCACTTGAAAACAAATATCTTTCATTTTGGCAAGCTTTGATCTTAACATTGCTTAAAGTGACAATCTCTTACAGGGAAAACAGCTTTTCAGCATCTTTGGAGCTGCGGTCTCTTCTTTCACTCAGGAGCACTATCTCAGTGCAACTGTTCATAGAAACGCTAAAATAAGCTGTTTGGGCAGAGTAGCACTAACTTTACTTAAGGAGCAGAAATGATCTTACACTTCAAAGAAACGCCTTTCTGCTTTGTAAATAAGAGTTCAATTCATTTGAAACCAATATCTTCTATTTTAGCAATCTTTGATCTTAACATTGCATAAAGTGACATTCTCTTACAGGGAAAACAGCTTTTCAGCATCTGTGGAGCTGCGGTCTCTTTTTTCACTCAGTAGCACTGTCACAGTGCCACTGTTCATAGAAACGCTAAAACAAACTGTTTAGGCATAGTAGCACTAACTTTACTGGAGGAGCAGAAATCATCTAACAAATTAAAGAAACAACTTTTTGCATTGAAAATAAGAGTGTAATTCATTTGAAACCAATCTCTTTCATTTCGGCAAGGTATGATCTTAACATTGCATAAATTGACATTCTCTTACAGGGAAAACAGCTTTTCAGCATCTGTGGAGCTGCGGTCTCTTTTTTCACTCAGTAGCACTGTCACAGTGCCACTGTTCATAGAAACGCTAAAACAAACTGTTTAGGCATAGAAGCACTAACTTTACTCGAGGAACAGAAATCATCTAACAAATTAAAGAAACAACTTTTTGCATTGAAAATAAGAGTGTAATTCATTTGAAACCAATCTCTTTCATTTTAGGAAGCTTCGATCTTAACATTGCATAAATTGACATTATCTTACAGGGAAAACAGCTTTTCAGCATCTGTGGAGCTGCGGTCTCTTCTTTCACTCAGGAGCACTGTAACAGTGCCACTGTTTATAGAAACGCTTAAATAAGCTGTTTGGGCATAGTAGCACTAACTGTACTTAAGGAGCAGAATCCAATCCAACACATTAAAGAAAGGTCTTTCTGCATTGTAAATGAGAGTGTATTTCACTTGAAACCAAATATCTTTCATTTTGGCAAGCTTTGATCTTAACTTTGCATAAAATGACATTCTCTTACAGGGAAAACGGCACTTCAGCATCTGTGGAGCTAGGGTCTCTTCTTTCAGTCAGGAGTACTGACACAGTGCAACTATTCATAGAAACGCTAAAAGAAGCTGTTTGGGCAGAGTAACACTAACTTTACTTGAGGAGCAGATATCATCTAACACATTAAAGAAACGCCTTTCTGTATTGTAAATAAGTGTGTAATTCATTTGAATCCAATATCTTTTATTTTAGGAAGCTTCGATCTTAACATTGCATAAAGTGACATTCTCTTACAGAGAAATCAGATTTTCAGCATCTGTGGAGTTGTGGTCTCTTCTTTCACTCAGTAACACTGACACAGTGCAACCGTTCATAGAAACGCTAAAATAAGCTGTTTGGGCATAGTAGCACTAACTTTACTTGAGGAGCATAAACAATCTAACACATTAAAGAAACGTCTTTCTGCATTGTAAATAAGAGTGTATTTCACTTGAAACCAGTATCTTTCATTTTGGCAAGGTATGATCTTAACATTGCTTAAAGTGACATTCTCTTACAGGGAAAACACCTTTTTTAGCATCTGTGGAGCTGCGGTCTCTTCTTTCACTCAGGAGCACTGTCACATTGCCACTGTTCATAGAAACGCTAAAATAAGCTGTTTGGGCATAATAGCACTAACATTAGTGGAGGAGCAGAAATCATCTAACACATTAAAGAAACAACTTTTTGCATTGCACATAGAAGTTTATTTCATATGAAACCAATATCTTTCATTTTGGCAAGGTATGATCTTGACATTGCATAAAGTGACAGTCTCTTACAGGAAAACAGCTTTTCAGTATCTGTGGAGCTGCGGTCTCTTTTTTCACTCAGGAGCACTGTCACAGTGCCACTGTTCATAGAAAGGCTAAAACAAACTGTTTAGGCATAGTAGCACTAACTTTACTCGAGGAGCAGAAATCATCTAACAAATTAAAGAAACAACTTTTTGCATTGAAAATAAGAGTGTAATTCATTTGAAACCAATCTCTTTCATTTTAGGAAGCTTCGATCTTAACATTGCATAAAGTGACATTCTCTTACAGGGAAAACCAGTATCTTTGATTTTGGCAAGCTTTGATCTTAACATTGCTTAAAGTGACATTCTCTTACAGGGAAAACAGCTTTTCAGCATCTGTGGAGCTGCGGTCTCTTCTTTCACTCAGGAGCACTGTCACAGTGCCACTGTTCATAGAAACGCTAAAATAAGCTGTTTGGGCATAATAGCACTAACATTAGTGGAGGAGCAGAAATCATCTAACACATTAAAGAAACAACTTTTTGCAGTGCACATAAAAGTTTATTTCATATGAAACCAATATCTTTCATTTTGGCAAGGTATGATCTTAACATTGCATAAAGTGACAGTCTCTTACAGGAAAACAGCTTTTCAGTATCTGTGGAGCTGCGGTCTCTTTTTTCACTCAGGAGCACTGTGACAGTGCCACTGTTCATAGAAACGCTTAAATAAGCTGTTTGGGCATAGTAGCACTAACTGTACTTGAGGAGCAGAATCCAATCCAACACATTAAAGAAAGGTCTTTCTGCATTGTAAATAAGAGTGTATTCCACTTGAAACCAAATATCTTTCATTTTGGCAAGCTTTGATCTTAACTTTGCATAAAATGACATTCTCTTACAGGAAAACAGCTTATCAGCATCTGTGGAGCTGCGGTCTCTTTTTTCACTCAGGAGCACTGTCACAGTGCCACTGTTCATAGAAACGCTAAAATAAGCTGTTTGGGCATAGTACCACTAACTGTACTTAAGGAGCAGAATCCAATCCAACACATGAAAGAAAGGTCTTTCTGCATTGTAAATAAGAGTGTATTTCACTTGAAACCAAATATCTTTCATTTTGGCAAGCTTTGATCTTAACTTTGCATAAAATGACATTCTCTTACAGGGAAACCAGCTTTTCAGCATCTTTGGAGCTGCGGTCTCTTCTTTCACTCAGGAGCACTGTGTCAGTGCAACTGTTCATAGAAACGCTAAAAAAAGCTGTTTGGTTATAGTAGCACTAACCTTACTCGAGGAGCAGAAATCATCTAACATATTAAAGAAAGGCCTTTCTGTAGTGTAAATAAGAGTGTAATTCATTTGAGACCTATATCTTTCATTTTGATAAGCTTAGATCTTAACATTACATAAATTGACATTATCTTACAGGGAAAACAGATTTTCAGCATCTGTGGAGCTGCGGTTTCTTTTTTCACTCAGGAGCACTGTCACAGTGCAACTATTCATAGAAACGATAAAATAAGCTGTTTGGGCATAGTAACACTAACTTTACTTGAGGAGCAGATATCATCTAACACCGTAAAGAAACGCCTTTCTGTATTGTAAATAAGAGTGCAATTCATTTGAATCCAATATATTTTATTTTAGGAAGCTTCGATCTTAACATTGCATAAAGTGACAAGCTCTTACAGGGAAAACAGCTTTTCAGCATCTGTGGAGCTGCGGTCTCTTCTTTCACTCAGGAGCACTGTAACAGTGCCACTGTTTATAGAAACGCTTAAATAAGCTGTTTGGGCATAATAGCACTAACATTAGTGGAGGAGCAGAAATCATCTAACACATTAAAGAAACAACTTTTTGCATTGCACATAGAAGTTTATTTCATATGAAACCAATATCTTTCATTTTGGCAAGGTATGATCTTGACATTGAATAAAGTGACAGTCTCTTACAGGAAAACAGCTTTTCAGTATCTGTGGAGCTGCGGTCTCTTTTTTCACTCAGGAGCACTGTCACAGTGCCACTGTTCATAGAAAGGCTAAAACAAACTGTTTAGGCATAGTAGCACTAACTTTACTCGAGGAGCATAAATCATCTAACAAATTAAAGAAACAACTTTTTGCATTGAAAATAAGAGTGTAATTCATTTGAAACCAATCTCTTTCATTTTAGGAAGCTTCGATCTTAACATTGCATAAAGTGACATTCTCTTACAGGGAAAACCAGTATCTTTGATTTTGGCAAGCTTTGATCTTAACGTTGCTTAAAGTGACATTCTCTTACAGGGAAAACAGCTTTTCAGCATCTGTGGAGCTGCGGTCTCTTCTTTCACTCAGAAGCACTGTCACAGTGCCACTGTTCATAGAAACGCTAAAATAAGCTGTTTGGGCATAGTAGCACTAACATTAGTGGAGGAGCAGAAATCATCTAACACATTAAAGAAACAACTTTTTGCAGTGCACATAAAAGTTTATTTCATATGAAACCAATATCTTTCATTTTGGCAAGGTATGATCTTAACATTGCATAAAGTGACAGTCTCTTACAGGAAAACAGCTTTTCAGTATCTGTGGAGCTGCGGTCTCTTTTTTCACTCAGGAGCACTGTGACAGTGCCACTGTTCATAGAAACGCTTAAATAAGCTGTTTGGGCATAGTAGCACTAACTGTACTTGAGGAGCAGAATCCAATCCAACACATTAAAGAAAGGTCTTTCTGCATTGTAAATAAGAGTGTATTTCACTTGAAACCAAATATCTTTCATTTTGGCAAGCTTTGATCTTAACTTTGCATAAAATGACATTCTCTTACAGGAAAACAGCTTATCAGCATCTGTGGAGCTGCGGTCTCTTTTTTCACTCAGGAGCACTGTCACAGTGCCACTGTTCATAGAAACGCTAAAATAAGCTGTTTGGGCATAGTAGCACTAACTTTACTTGAGGAGCAGAAACAATCTAACACATTAAAGAAACGTCTTTCTGCATTGTAAATAAGAGTGTATTTCACTTGAAACCAATATCTTCTATTTTAGCAATCTTTGATCTTAACATTGCATAAAGTGACATTCTCTTACAGGGAAAACAGCTTTTCAGCATCTGTGGAGCTGCGGTCTCTTTTTTCACTCAGGAGCACTGTCACAGTGCCACTGTTCATAGAAACGCTAAAATAAGCTGTTTGGGCATAGTACCAGTAACTGTACTTGAGGAGCAGAATCCAATCCAACACATTAAAGAAAGGTCTTTCTGCATTGTAAATAAGAGTGTATTTCACTTGAAACCAAATATCTTTCATTTTGGCAAGCTTTGATCATAACTTTGCATAAAATGTCATTCTCTTACAGGGAAAACGGCATTTCAGCATCTGTGGAGCTACGGTCTCTTCCTTCAGTCAGGAGTACTGACACAGTGCAACTATTCATAGAAACGCTAAAAGAAGCTCTTTGGGCATAGTAACACTAACTTTACTTGAGGAGCAGATATCATCTAACACATTAAAGAAACGCCTTTCTGTATTGTAAATAAGAGTGTAATTCATTTGAATCCAATATCTTTTATTTTAGGAAGCTTCGATCTTAACATTGCATAAAGTGACATTCTCTTACAGGGAAACCAGCTTTTCAGCATCTTTGGAGCTGCGGTCTCTTCTTTCACTCAGGAGCACTGTCTCAGTGCAACTGTTCATAGAAACGCTAAAAAAAGCTGTTTGGGCATAGTAGCACTAACCTTACTCGAGGAGCAGAAATCATCTAACACATTAAAGAAAGGCCTTTCTGTAGTGTAAATACGAGTGTAATTCATTTGAGACCAATATCTTTCATTTTGATAAGCTTCGATCTTAACATTACATAAATTGACATTATCTTACAGGGAAAACAGATTTTCAGCATCTGTGGAGTTGTGGTCTCTTCTTTCACTCAGGAGCACTGTAACAGTGCCACTGTTTATAGAAACGCTTAAATAAGCTGTTTGGGCATAGTAGCACTAACTGTACATAAGGAGCAGAATCCAATCCAACACTTTAAAGAAAGGTCTTTCTGCATTGTAAATAAGAGTGTATTTCATATGAAACCAAATATCTTTCATTTTGGCAAGCTTTGATCTTAACTTTGCATAAAATGACATTCTCTTACAGGGAAACCAGCTTTTCAGCATCTTTGGAGCTGCGGTCTCTTTTTTCACTCAAGAGCACTGTCACAGTGCAACTATTCATAGAAACGCTAAAAGAAACTAATTGGGCATAGTAACACTAACTTTACTTGAGGAGCAGATATCATCTAACACCGTAAAGAAACGCCTTTCTGTATTGTAAATAAGAGTGCAATTCATTTGAATCCAATATCTTTTTTTTTAGGAAGCTTCGATCTTAACATTGCATAAAGTGACATTCTCTTACAGGGAAAACAGCTTATCAGCATCTGTGGAGCTACGGTCTCTTTTTTCACTCAGGAGCACTGTCACAGTGCCACTGTTCATAGAAACGCTAAAATAAGCTGTTTGGGCATAGTAGCACTAATTTTACTTGAAGAGCATAAACAATCTAAAACATTAAAGAAACGCCTTTCTGCATTGCAAATAAGAGTGTAATTCATTTGAAACCGATCTCTTTCATTTTGGCAAGTTATGATCTTAACATTGCTTAAAGTGACAATCTCTTAAAGGGAAAACAGCTTTTCAGCATCTGTGGAGCTGCGGTCTCTTCTTTCACTCAGGAGCACTGTAACAGTGCCACTGTTTATAGAAACGCTTAAATAAGCTATTTCGGCATAGTAGCTCTAACTGTACTTGAGGAGCAGAATCCAATCCAACACATTAAAGAAAGGTCTTTCTGCATTGTAAATGACAGTGTATTTCACTTGAAACCAAATATCTTTCATTTTGGCAAGCTTTGATCTTAACTTTGCATAAAATGTCATTCTCTTACAGGGAAAACGGCATTTCAGCATCTGTGGAGCTACGGTCTCTTCCTTCAGTCAGGAGTACTGACACAGTGCAACTATTCATAGAAACGCTAAAAGAAGCTCTTTGGGCATAGTAACACTAACTTTACTTGAGGAGCAGATATCATCTAACACATTAAAGAAACGCCTTTCTGTATTGTAAATAAGAGTGTAATTCATTTGAATCCAATATCTTTTATTTTAGGAAGCTTCGATCTTAACATTGCATAAAGTGACATTCTCTTACAGGGAAACCAGCTTTTCAGCATCTTTGGAGCTGCGGTCTCTTCTTTCACTCAGGAGCACTGTCTCAGTGCAACTGTTCATAGAAACGCTAAAAAAAGCTGTTTGGGCATAGTAGCACTAACCTTACTCGAGGAGCAGAAATCATCTAACACATTAAAGAAAGGCCTTTCTGTAGTGTAAATACGAGTGTAATTCATTTGAGACCAATATCTTTCATTTTGATAAGCTTCGATCTTAACATTACATAAATTGACATTATCTTACAGGGAAAACAGATTTTCAGCATCTGTGGAGTTGTGGTCTCTTCTTTCACTCAGGAGCACTGTAACAGTGCCACTGTTTATAGAAACGCTTAAATAAGCTGTTTGGGCATAGTAGCACTAACTGTACATAAGGAGCAGAATCCAATCCAACACTTTAAAGAAAGGTCTTTCTGCATTGTAAATAAGAGTGTATTTCATATGAAACCAAATATCTTTCATTTTGGCAAGCTTTGATCTTAACTTTGCATAAAATGACATTCTCTTACAGGGAAACCAGCTTTTCAGCATCTTTGGAGCTGCGGTCTCTTTTTTCACTCAAGAGCACTGTCACAGTGCAACTATTCATAGAAACGCTAAAAGAAACTAATTGGGCATAGTAACACTAACTTTACTTGAGGAGCAGATATCATCTAACACCGTAAAGAAACGCCTTTCTGTATTGTAAATAAGAGTGCAATTCATTTGAATCCAATATCTTTTTTTTTAGGAAGCTTCGATCTTAACATTGCATAAAGTGACATTCTCTTACAGGGAAAACAGCTTATCAGCATCTGTGGAGCTACGGTCTCTTTTTTCACTCAGGAGCACTGTCACAGTGCCACTGTTCATAGAAACGCTAAAATAAGCTGTTTGGGCATAGTAGCACTAATTTTACTTGAAGAGCATAAACAATCTAAAACATTAAAGAAACGCCTTTCTGCATTGCAAATAAGAGTGTAATTCATTTGAAACCGATCTCTTTCATTTTGGCAAGTTATGATCTTAACATTGCTTAAAGTGACAATCTCTTAAAGGGAAAACAGCTTTTCAGCATCTGTGGAGCTGCGGTCTCTTCTTTCACTCAGGAGCACTGTAACAGTGCCACTGTTTATAGAAACGCTTAAATAAGCTATTTCGGCATAGTAGCTCTAACTGTACTTGAGGAGCAGAATCCAATCCAACACATTAAAGAAAGGTCTTTCTGCATTGTAAATGACAGTGTATTTCACTTGAAACCAAATATCTTTCATTTTGGCAAGCTTTGATCTTAACTTTGCATAAAATGTCATTCTCTTACAGGGAAAACGGCATTTCAGCATCTGTGGAGCTACGGTCTCTTCCTTCAGTCAGGAGTACTGACACAGTGCAACTATTCATAGAAACGCTAAAAGAAGCTCTTTGGGCATAGTAACACTAACTTTACTTGAGGAGCAGATATCATCTAACACATTAAAGAAACGCCTTTCTGTATTGTAAATAAGAGTGTAATTCATTTGAATCCAATATCTTTTATTTTAGGAAGCTTCGATCTTAACATTGCATAAAGTGACATTCTCTTACAGGGAAACCAGCTTTTCAGCATCTTTGGAGCTGCGGTCTCTTCTTTCACTCAGGAGCACTGTCTCAGTGCAACTGTTCATAGAAACGCTAAAAAAAGCTGTTTGGGCATAGTAGCACTAACCTTACTCGAGGAGCAGAAATCATCTAACACATTAAAGAAAGGCCTTTCTGTAGTGTAAATACGAGTGTAATTCATTTGAGACCAATATCTTTCATTTTGATAAGCTTCGATCTTAACATTACATAAATTGACATTATCTTACAGGGAAAACAGATTTTCAGCATCTGTGGAGTTGTGGTCTCTTCTTTCACTCAGGAGCACTGTAACAGTGCCACTGTTTATAGAAACGCTTAAATAAGCTGTTTGGGCATAGTAGCACTAACTGTACATAAGGAGCAGAATCCAATCCAACACTTTAAAGAAAGGTCTTTCTGCATTGTAAATAAGAGTGTATTTCATATGAAACCAAATATCTTTCATTTTGGCAAGCTTTGATCTTAACTTTGCATAAAATGACATTCTCTTACAGGGAAACCAGCTTTTCAGCATCTTTGGAGCTGCGGTCTCTTTTTTCACTCAAGAGCACTGTCACAGTGCAACTATTCATAGAAACGCTAAAAGAAACTAATTGGGCATAGTAACACTAACTTTACTTGAGGAGCAGATATCATCTAACACCGTAAAGAAACGCCTTTCTGTATTGTAAATAAGAGTGCAATTCATTTGAATCCAATATCTTTTTTTTTAGGAAGCTTCGATCTTAACATTGCATAAAGTGACATTCTCTTACAGGGAAAACAGCTTATCAGCATCTGTGGAGCTACGGTCTCTTTTTTCACTCAGGAGCACTGTCACAGTGCCACTGTTCATAGAAACGCTAAAATAAGCTGTTTGGGCATAGTAGCACTAATTTTACTTGAAGAGCATAAACAATCTAAAACATTAAAGAAACGCCTTTCTGCATTGCAAATAAGAGTGTAATTCATTTGAAACCGATCTCTTTCATTTTGGCAAGTTATGATCTTAACATTGCTTAAAGTGACAATCTCTTAAAGGGAAAACAGCTTTTCAGCATCTGTGGAGCTGCGGTCTCTTCTTTCACTCAGGAGCACTGTAACAGTGCCACTGTTTATAGAAACGCTTAAATAAGCTATTTCGGCATAGTAGCTCTAACTGTACTTGAGGAGCAGAATCCAATCCAACACATTAAAGAAAGGTCTTTCTGCATTGTAAATGACAGTGTATTTCACTTGAAACCAAATATCTTTCATTTTGGCAAGCTTTGATCTTAACTTTGCATAAAATGACATTCTCTTACAGGGAAAACAGCTTATCAGCATCTGTGGAGCTGCGGTCTCTTTTTTCACTCAGGAGCACTGTCACAGTGCCACTGTTCATAGAAACGCAAAAATAAGCTGTTTGGGCATAGTAGCACTAACTGTACTTGAGGAGCAGAATCCAATCCAACACATTAAAGAAAGTTCTTTCTGCATTGTAAATAAGAGTGTATTTTACCTGAAACCAAATATCTTTCATTTTGGCAAGCTTTGATCTTAACTTTGCTTAAAATGACATTCTCTTACAGGGAAAACAGCTTATCAGCATCTGTGGAGCTGCGGTCTCTTTTTTCACTCAGGAGCACTGTCACAGTGCCACTGTTCATAGAAAAGCTAAAATAAGCTGTTTGGGCATAGTAACACTAACTGTACTTGAGGAGCAGAATCCAATCCAACACATTAAAGAAAGGTCTTTCTGCATTGTAAATAAGAGTCTATTTCACTTGAAACCAAATATCTTTCATTTTGGAAAGCTTTGATCTTAACTTTGCATAAAATGACATTCTCTTACAGGGAAAACAGCTTTTCAGCATCTTTGGAGCTGCGGTCTCTTCTTTCACTCAGGAGCACTATCTCAGTGCAACTGTTCATAGAAACGCTAAAATAAGCTGTTTGGGCAGAGTAGCACTAACTTTACTTAAGGAGCAGAAATTATCTTACACTTCAAAGAAACGCCTTTCTGCTTTGTAAATAAGAGTTCAATTCATTTGAAACCAATATCTTCTATTTTAGCAATCTTTGATCTTAACATTGCATAAAGTGACATTCTCTTACAGGGAAAACAGCTTTTCAGCATCTGTGGAGCTGCGGTCTCTTTTTTCATTCAGTAGCACTGTCACAGTGCCACTGTTCATAGAAACGCTAAAACAAACTGTTTAGGCATAGTAGCACTAACTTTACTGGAGGAGCAGAAATCATCTAACAAATTAAAGAAACAACTTTTTGCATTGAAAATAAGAGTGTAATTCATTTGAAACCAATCTCTTTCATTTTAGGAAGCTTCGATCTTAACATTGCATAAATTGACATTATCTTACAGGGAAAACAGCTTTTCAGCATCTGTGGAGCTGCGGTCTCTTCTTTCACTCAGGAGCACTGTAACAGTGCCACTGTTTATAGAAACGCTTAAATAAGCTGTTTGGGCATAGTAGCACTAACTGTACTTGAGGAGCAGAATCCAATCCAACACATTAAAGAAAGGTCTTTCTGCATTGTAAATGAGAGTGTATTTCACTTGAAACCAAATATCTTTCATTTTGGCAAGCTTTGATCTTAACTTTGCATAAAATGACATTCTCTTACAGGGAAAACGGCACTTCAGCATCTGTGGAGCTACGGTCTCTTCTTTCAGTCAGGAGTACTGACACAGTGCAACTATTCATAGAAACGCTAAAAGAAGCTGTTTGGGCAGAGTAACACTAACTTTACTTGAGGAGCAGATATCATCTAACACATTAAAGAAACGCCTTTCTGTATTGTAAATAAGTGTGTAATTCATTTGAATCCAATATCTTTTATTTTAGGAAGCTTCGATCTTAACATTGCATAAAGTGACATTCTCTTACAGGGAAATCAGATTTTCAGCATCTGTGGAGTTGTGGTCTCTTCTTTCACTCAGTAACACTGACACAGTGCAACCGTTCATAGAAACGCTAAAATAAGCTGTTTGGGCATAGTAGCACTAACTTTACTTGAGGAGCATAAACAATCTAACACATTAAAGAAACGTCTTTCTGCATTGTAAATAAGAGTGTATTTCACTTGAAACCAGTATCTTTCATTTTGGCAAGGTATGATCTTAACATTGCTTAAAGTGACATTCTCTTACAGGGAAAACACCTTTTTTAGCATCTGTGGAGCTGCGGTCTCTTCTTTCACTCAGGAGCACTGTCACAGTGCCACTGTTCATAGAAACGCTAAAATAAGCTGTTTGGGCATAATAGCAATAACATTAGTGGAGGAGCAGAAATCATCTAACACATTAAAGAAACAACATTTTGCATTGCACATAGAAGTTTATTTCATATGAAACCAATATCTTTCATTTTGGCAAGGTATGATCTTAACATTGCTTAAAGTGACAATCTCTTACAGGGAAAACAGCTTTTCAGCATCTGTGGAGCTGCGGTCTCTTCTTTCACTCAGGAGCACTGTAACAGTGCCACTGTTTATAGAAACGCTTAAATAAGCTGTTTGGGCATAGTAGCACTAACTGTACTTAAGGAGCAGAATCCAATCCAACACATTAAAGAAAGGTCTTTCTGCATTGTAAATAAGAGTGTATTTCATATGAAACCAAATATCTTTCATTTTGGCAAGCTTTGATCTTAACTTTGCATAAAATGACATTCTCCTACAGGGAAACCAGCTTTTCAGCATCTTTGGAGCTGCGGTCTCTTTTTTCACTCAAGAGCACTGTCACAGTGCAACTATTCATAGAAACTCTAAAAGAAGCTATTTGGGCATAGTAACACTAACTTTACTTGAGGAGCAGATATCATCTAACACCGTAAAGAAACGCCTTTCTGTATTGTAAATAAGAGTGCAATTCATTTGAATCCAATATCTTTTATTTTAGGAAGCTTCGATCTTAACATTGCATAAAGTGACATTCTCTTACAGGGAAAACAGCTTATCAGCATCTGTGGAGCTGCGGTCTCTTTTTTCACTCAGGAGCACTGTCACAGTGCCACTGTTCATAGAAACGCTAAAATAAGCTGTTTGGGCATAGTAGCACTAATTTTACTTGAAGAGCATAAACAATCTAAAACATTAAAGAAACGCCTTTCTGCATTGCAAATAAGAGTGTAATTCATTTGAAACCGATCTCTTTCATTTTGGCAAGTTATGATCTTAACATTGCTTAGTGACAATCTCTTACAGGGAAAACAGCTTTTCAGCATCTGTGGAGCTGCGGTCTCTTCTTTCACTCAGGAGCACTGTAACAGTGCCACTGTTTATAGAAACGCTTAAATAAGCTGTTTGGCAATAGTAGCACTAACTGTACTTGAGGAGCAGAATCCAATCCAACACATTAAAGAAAGGTCTTTCTGCATTGTAAATGACAGTGTATTTCACTTGAAACCAAATATCTTTCATTTTGGCAAGCTTTGATCTTAACTTTGCATAAAATGACATTCTCTTACAGGGAAAACAGCTTATCAGCATCTGTGGAGCTGCGGTCTCTTTTTTCACTCAGGAGCACTGTCACAGTGCCACTGTTCATAGAAACGCTAAAATAAGCTGTTTGGGCATAGTAGCACTAACTGTACTTGAGGAGCAGAATCCAATCCAACACAATAAAGAAAGGTCGTTCTGCATTGTAAATAAGAGTGTATTTCACTTGAAACCAAATATCTTTCATTTTGGCAAGCTTTGATCTTAACTTTGCATAAAATGACATTCTCTTACAGGGAAAACGGCATTTCAGCATCTGTGGAGCTGCGGTCTCTTTTTTCACTCAGGAGCACTGTCACAGTGCAACTATTCATAGAAACGCTAAAAGAAGCTGTTTGGGCATAGTAACACTAACTTAACTTGAGGAGCAGATATCATCTAACATATTAAAGAAACGCCTTTCTGTATTGTAAATAAGAGTGTAATTCATTTGAATCCGATATCTTTTATTTTAGGAAGCTTCGATCTTAACATTGCATAAAGTGACATTCTCTTACAGGGAAAACAGCTTTTCAGCATCTGTGGAGCTGCGGTCTCTTTTTTCACTCAGGAGCACTGTCACAGTGCCACTGTTTATAGAAACGCTAAAATAAGCTGTTTGGGCATAGTAGCACTAATTTTACTTGAAGAGCATAAACAATCTAAAACATTAAAGAAAGGTCTTTCTGCATTGTAAATAAGAGTGTATTTCACTTGAAACCAAATATCTTTCATTTTGGCAAGCTTTGATCTTACCTTTGCATAAAATGACATTCTCTTACAGGAAAAACGGCATTTCAGCATCTGTGGAGCTACGGTCTGTTTCTTTCAGTCAGGAGTACTGACACAGTGCAACTATTCATAGAAACGCTAAAAGAAGCTGTTTGGGCATAGTAACACTAACTTTACTTGAGGAGCAGAAATCATCTAACACATTAAAGAAAGGCCTTTCTGTAGTGTAAATAAGAGTGTAATTCATTTGAGACCAATATCTTTCATTTTGATAAGCTTCGATCTTAACATTACATAAATTGACATTATCTTACAGGGAAAACAGATTTTCAGCATCTGTGGAGTTGTGGTCTCTTCTTTCACTCAGGAGCACTGTCACAGTGCCACTGTTTATAGAAACGCTAAAATAAGCTGTTTGGGCATAGTAGCACTAATTTTACTTGAAGAGCATAAACAATCTAAAACATTAAAGAAAGGTCTTTCTGCATTGTAAATAAGAGTGTATTTCACTTGAAACCAAATATCTTTCATTTTGGCAAGCTTTGATCTTACCTTTGCATAAAATGACATTCTCTTACAGGGAAAACAGCTTATCAGCATCTGTGGAGCTGCGGTCTCTTTTTTCACTCAGTAGCACTGTCACAGTCCCACTGTTCATAGAAACGCTAAAACAAACTGTGTAGGCATAGTAGCACTAACTTTACTGGAGGAGCAGAAATCATCTAACAAATTAAAGAAACAACTTTTTGCATTGAAAATAAGTGTAAATCATTTGAAACCAATCTCTTTCATTTTAGGAAGCTTCGATCTTAACATTGCATAAAGTGACATTCTCTTACAGGGAAAACCAGTATCTTTGATTTTGGCAAGCTTTGATCTTAACATTGCTTAAAGTGACATTCTCTTACAGGGAAAATAGCTTTTCAGCATCTGTTGAGCTGCGGTCTCTTCTTTCACTCAGGTGCACTGTCACAGTGCCACTGTTCATAGAAACGCTAAAACAAACTGTTTAGGCATAGTAGCACTAACTTTACTCGAGGAGCAGAAATCATCTAACTAATTAAAGAAACAACTTTTTGCATTGAAAATAAGAGTGTAATTCATTTGAAACCAATCTCTTTCATTTCGGCAAGGTATTGTCTTGACATTGCATAAAGTGACATTCTCTTACAGGGAAAACAGCTTTTCAGCATCTGTGGAGCTGCGGTCTCTTTTTTCACTCAGTAGCACTGTCACAGTGCCACTGTTCATAGAAACGCTAAAACAAACTGTTTAGGCATAGTAGCACTAACTTTACTCGAGGAGAAGAAATCATCTAACAAATTAAAGAAACAACTTTTTGCATTGAAAATAAGAGTGTAATTCATTTGAAACCAATCTCTTTCATTTTAGGAAGCTTCGATCTTAACATTGCATAAAGTGACATTCTCTTACAGGGAAAACCAGTATCTTTGATTTTGGCAAGCTTTGATCTTAACATTGCTTAAAGTGACATTCTCTTACAGGGAAAATAGCTTTTCAGCATCTGTGGAGCTGCGGTCTCTTTTTTCACTCAGGAGCACTGTCACAGTGCCACTGTTCATAGAAACGCTTAAATAAGCTGTTTGGGCATAGTAGCACTAACTGTACTTGAGGAGCAGAATCCAGTCCAACACAATAAAGAAAGGTCGTTCTGCATTGTAAATAAGAGTGTATTTCACTTGAAACCAAATATCTTTCATTTTGGCAAGCTTTGATCTTAACTTTGCATAAAATGACATTCTCTTACAGGGAAAACGGCATTTCAGCATCTGTGGAGCTGCGGTCTCTTTTTTCACTCAGGAGCACTGTCACAGTGCCACTGTTTATAGAAACGCTAAAATAAGCTGTTTGGGCATAGTAGCACTAATTTTACTTGAAGAGCATAAACAATCTAAAACATTAAAGAAAGGTCTTTCTGCATTGTAAATAAGAGTGTATTTCACTTGAAACCAAATATCTTTCATTTTGGCAAGCTTTGATCTTACCTTTGCATAAAATGACATTCTCTTACAGGGAAAACAGCTTATCAGCATCTGTGGAGCTGCGGTCTCTTCTTTCACTCAGGAGCAGTGTCACAGTGCCACTGTTTATAGAAACGCTTAAATAAGCTGTTTGGGCATAGTAGCACTAACTGTACTTGAGGAGAAGAATCCAATCCAACACATTAAAAAAGGTCTTTCTGCATTGTAAATAAGAGTCTATTTCACTTGAAACCAAATATCTTTCATTTTGGCAAGCTTTGATCTTAACTTTGCATAAAATGACATTCTCTTACAGGGAAAACGGCATTTCAGCATCTGTGGAGCTACGGTCTCTTTCTTTCAGTCAGGAGTACTGACACAGTGCAACTATTCATAGAAACGCTAAAAGAAGCTGTTTGGGCATAGTAACACTAACTTTACTTGAGGAGCAGATATCATCTAACACATTAAAGAAAAGCCTTTCTGTATTGTAAATAAGAGTGTAGTTCATTTGAATCCAATATCTTTTATTTTAGGAAGCTTCGATTTTAACATTGCATAAAGTGACATTCTCTTACAGGGAAAACAGCTTATCAGCATCTGTGGAGCTGCGGTCTCTTTTTTCACTCAGGAGCACTGTCACAGTGCCACTGTTTATAGAAACGCTAAAATAAGCTGTTTGGGCATAGTAGCACTAATTTTACTTGAAGAGCATAAACAATCTAAAACATTAAAGAAAGGTCTTTCTGCATTGTAAATAAGAGTGTATTTCACTTGAAACCAAATATCTTTCATTTTGGCAAGCTTTGATCTTACCTTTGCATAAAATGACATTCTCTTAAAGGGAAAACAGCTTATCAGCATCTGTGGAGCTGCGGTCTCTTTTTTCACTCAGTAGCACTGTCACAGTCCCACTGTTCATAGAAACGCTAAAACAAACTGTTTAGGCATAGTAGCACTAACTTTACTGGAGGAGCAGAAATCATCTAACAAATTAAAGAAACAACTTTTTGCATTGAAAATAAGAGTGTAATTCATTTGAAACCAATCTCTTTCATTTCGGCAAGGTATTGTCTTAACATTGCATAAAGTGACATTCTCTTACAGGGAAAACAGCTTTTCAGCATCTGTGGAGCTGCGGTCTCTTTTTTCACTCAGTAGCACTGTCACAGTGCCACTGTTCATAGAAACGCTAAAACAAACTGTTTAGGCATAGTAGCACTAACTTTACTCGAGGAGCAGAAATCATCTAACTAATTAAAGAAACAACTTTTTGCATTGAAAATAAGAGTGTAATTCATTTGAAACCAATCTCTTTCATTTCGGCAAGGTATTGTCTTAACATTGCATAAAGTGACATTCTCTTACAGGGAAAACAGCTTTTCAGCATCTGTGGAGCTGCGGTCTCTTTTTTCACTCAGGAGCACTGTCACAATGCCACTGTTCATAGAAACGCTTAAATAAGCTGTTTGGGCATAGTAGCACTAACTGTACTTGAGGAGCAGAATCCAATCCAACACAATAAAGAAAGGTCGTTCTGCATTGTACATAAGAGTGTATTTCACTTGAAACCAAATATCTTTCATTTTGGCAAGCTTTGATCTTACCTTTGCATAAAATGACATTCTCTTACAGGGAAAACAGCTTATCAGCATCTGTGGAGCTGCGGTCTCTTTTTTCACTCAGTAGCACTGTTACAGTGCCACTGTTCATAGAAACGCTAAAACAAACTGTTTAGGCATAGTAGCACTAATTTTACTTGAAGAGCATAAACAATCTAAAACATTAAAGAAAGGTCTTTCTGCATTGTAAATAAGAGTGTATTTCACTTGAAACCAAATATCTTTCATTTTGGCAAGCTTTGATCTTACCTTTGCATAAAATGACATTCTCTTACAGGGAAAACAGCTTATCAGCATCTGTGGAGCTGCGGTCTCTTTTTCACTCAGGAGCAGTGTCACAGTGCCACTGTTTATAGAAACGCTTAAATAAGCTGTTTGGGCATAGTAGCACTAACTGTACTTGAGGAGAAGAATCCAATCCAACACATTAAAGAAAGGTCTTTCTGCATTGTAAATAAGAGTCTATTTCACTTGAAACCAAATATCTTTCATTTTGGCAAGCTTTGATCTTAACTTTGCATAAAATGACATTCTCTTACAGGGAAAACAGCTTATCAGCATCTGTGGAGCTACGGTCTCTTTTTTCACTCAGTAGCACTGTCACAGTCCCACTGTTCATAGAAACGTTAAAACAAACTGTTTAGGCATAGTAGCACTAACTTTACTGGAGGAGCAGAAATCATCTAACAAATTAAAGAAACAACTTTTTGCATTGAAAATAAGAGTGTAATTCATTTGAAACCAATCTCTTTCATTTCGGCAAGGTATTGTCTTAACATTGCATAAAGTGACATTCTCTTACAGGGAAAACAGCTTATCAGCATCTCTGGAGCTGTGGTCTCTTTTTTCACTCAGGAGCACTGTCACGGTGCCACTGTTTATAGAAACGCTAAAATAAGCTGTTTGGGCATACTAGCACTAATTTTACTTGAAGAGCATAAACAATCTAAAACATTAAAGAAAGGTCTTTCTGCATTGTAAATAAGAGTGTATTTCACTTGAAACCAAATGTCTTTCATTTTGGCAAGCTTTGATCTTACCTTTGCATAAAATGACATTCTCTTACAGGGAAAACAGCTTATCAGCATCTGTGGAGCTGCGGTCTCTTTTTTCACTCAGTAGCACTGTCACAGTGCCACTGTTCATAGAAACGCTAAAACAAACTGTTTAGGCATAGTAGCACTAACTTTACTGGAGGAGCAGAAATCATCTAACAAATTAAAGAAACAACTTTTTGCATTGAAAAAAAGAGTGTAATTCATTTGAAACCAATCTCTTTCATTTCGGCAAGGTATTGTCTTAACATTGCATAAAGTGACATTCTCTTACAGGGAAAACAGCTTTTCAGCATCTGTGGAGCTGCGGTCTCTTTTTTCACTCAGTAGCACTGTCACAGTGCCACTGTTCATAGAAACGCTAAAACAAACTGTTTAGGCATAGTAGCACTAACTTTACTGGAGGAGCAGAAATCATCTAACAAATTAAAGAAACAACTTTTTGCATTGAAAATAAGAGTGTAATTCATTTGAAACCAATCTCTTTAATTTCGGCAAGGTATTGTCTTAACATTGCATAAAGTGACATTCTCTTACAGGGAAAACAGCTTTTCAGCATCTGTGGAGCTGCGGTCACTTTTTTCACTCAGTAGCACTGTCACAGTGCCACTGTTCATAGAAACGCTAAAACAAACTGTTTAGGCATAGTAGCACTAACTTTACTTGAGGAGCAGAAATCATCTAACACATTAAAGAAAGGCCTTTCTGTAGTGTAAATAAGAGTGTAATTCATTTGAGACCAATATCTTTCATTTTGATAAGCTTCGATCTTAACATTACATAAATTGACATTATCTTACAGGGAAAACAGATTTTCAGCATCTGTGGAGTTGTGGTCTCTTCTTTCACTCAGGAGCACTGTCACAGTGCCACTGTTCATAGAAACGCTAAAATAAGCTGTTTGGGCATAGTAGCACTAACTGTACTTGAGGAGCAGAATCCAATCCAACACATTAAAGAAAGGTCTTTCTGCATTGTAACTAAGAGTGTATTTCACCTGAAACCAAATATCTTTCATTTTGGCAAGCTTTGATCTTAACTTTGCATAAAATGACATTCTGTTACAGGGAAAACAGCTTATAAGCATCTGTGGAGCTGCGGTCTCTTTTTTCACTCAGGAGCACTATCACAGTGCCACTGTTCATAGAAACGCTAAAATAAGCTGTTTGGGCATAGTAGCACTAACTTTACTTGAGGAGCATAAACAATCTAAAACATTAAAGAAACGCCTTTCTGCATTGCAATTAAGAGTGTAATTCATTTGAAACCGATCTCTTTCATTTTGGCAAGTTATGATCTTAACATTGCTTAAAGTGACAATCTCTTACAGGGAAAACAGCTTTTCAGCATCTGTGGAGGTGCGGTCTCTTCTTTCACTCAGGAGCATTGTCACAGTGGCACTGTTCATAGAAACGCTAAAACAAACTGTTTAGGCATAGTAGCACTAACTTTACTCGAGGAGCAGAAATCATCTAACAAATTAAAGAAACAACTTATTGCATTGAAAATAAGAGTGTAATTCATTTGAAACCAATCTCTTTCATTTTAGGAAGCTTCGATCTTAACATTGCATAAAGTGACATTCTCTTACAGGGAAAATCAGTATCTTTGATTTTGGCAAGCTTTGATCTTAACATTGCTTAAAGTGACATTCTCTTACAGGGAAAATAGCTTTTCAGCATCTGTGGAGCTGCGGTCTTTTTTTTCACTCAGGAGCACTGTCACAGTGCCACTGTTCATAGAAACGCTAAAATAAGCTGTTTGGGCATAGTAGCACTAACTGTACTTGAGGAGCAGAATCCAATCCAACACATTAAAGAAAGGTCTTTCTGCATTGTAAATAGAGGTCTATTTCACTTGAAACCAAATATCTTTCATTTTGGCAAGCTTTCATCTTAACTTTGCATAAAATGACATTCTCTTACAGGGAAAACGGCATTTCCGCATCTGTGGAGCTACGGTCTCTTTTTTCACTCAGGAGCACTGTCTCAGTGCAACTGTTCATAGAAACGCTAAAATAAGCTGTTTGGGCAGAGTAGCACTAACTTTACTTACGGAGCAGAAATTATCTTACACTTCAAAGATACGCCTTTCTGCTTTGTAAATAAGAGTTCAATTCATTTGAAACCAATATCTTCTATTTTAGCAATCTTTGATCTTAATATTGCATGAAGTGACATTCTCTTACAGGGAAAACAGCTTTTCAGCATCTGTGGAGCTGCGGTCTCTTTTTTCACTCAGTAGCACTGTCACAGTGCCACTGTTCATAGAAACGCTAAAACAAACTGTTTAGGCATAGTAGCACTAACTGTACTTGAGGAGCAGAATCCAATCCAACACATTAAAGAAAGGTCGTTCTGCATTGTAAATAAGAGTCTATTTCACTTGAAACCAAATATCTTTCATTTTGGCAAGCTTTGATCTTAACTTTGCATAAAATGACATTCTCTTACAGGGAAAACAGCATTTCAGCATCTGTGGAGCTGCGGTCTCTTTTTTCACTCAGGAGCACTGTCACAGTGCCACTGTTCATAGAAACGCTAAAATAAGCTGTTTGGGCATAGTAGCACTAACTGTACTTGAGGAGCAGAATCCAATCCAACACATTAAATACATGTCTTTCTGCATTGTAAATAAGAGTGTATTTCACTTGAAACCAAATATCTTTCATTTTGGCAAGCTTTCATCTTAACTTTGCATAAAATGACATTCTCTTACAGGGAAAACAGCTTTTCAGCATCTGTGGAGCTGCGGTCTCTTTTTTCACTCAGGAGCACTGTCACAGTGCCACTGTTCATAGAAACGCTAAAATAAGCTGTTTGGGCATAGTAGCACTAACTGTACTTGAGGAGCAGAATCCAATCCAACACATTAAAGAAAGGTCTTTCTGCATTGTAAATAGAGGTCTATTTCACCTGAAACCAAATATCTTTCATTTTGGCAAGCTTTCATCTTAACTTTGCATAAAATGACATTCTCTTACAGGGAAAACAGCTTATCAGCATCTGTGGAGCTGCGGTCTCTTTTTTCACTCAGGAGCACTATCACAGTGCCACTGTTCATAGAAACGCTAAAATAAGCTGTTTGGGCATAGTAGCACTAACTGTACTTGAGGAGCAGAATCCAATCCAACACATTAAAGAAAGGTCTTTCTGCATTGTAAATAAGAGTCTATTTCACTTGAAACCAAATATCTTTCATTTTGGCAAGCTTTGATCTTAACTTTGCATAAAATGACATTCTCTTAAAGGGAAAACGGCATTTCCGCATCTGTGGAGCTACGGTCTCTTTTTTCACTCAGGAGCACTGTCTCAGTGCAACTGTTCATAGAAACGCTAAAATAAGCTGTTTGGGCAGAGTAGCACTAACTTTACTTAAGGAGCAGAAATTATCTTACACTTCAAAGATACGCCTTTCTGCTTTGTAAATAAGAGTTCAATTCATTTGAAACCAATATCTTCTATTTTAGCAATCTTTGATCTTAATATTGCATAAAGTGACATTCTCTTACAGGGAAAACAGCTTTTCAGCATCTGTGGAGCTGCGGTCTCTTTTTTCTCTCAGTAGAACTGTCACAGTGGCACTGTTCATA
This sequence comes from Spinibarbus caldwelli, assembly GCA_039654775.1. Lineage (NCBI taxonomy): Eukaryota > Metazoa > Chordata > Actinopteri > Cypriniformes > Cyprinidae > Spinibarbus > Spinibarbus caldwelli. The sequence goes on along the minus strand of CM077247.1, from coordinate 26,606,674 downwards.
GAAACGCTAAAACAAACTGTTTAGGCATAGTAGCACTAACTTTACTCGAGGAGCAGAAATCATCTAACAAATTAAAGAAACAACTTTTTGCATTGAAAATAAGAGTGTAATTCATTTGAAACCAATCTCTTTCATTTCGGCAATGTATTGTCTTAACATTGCATAAAGTGACATTCTCTTACAGGGAAAACAGCTTTTCAGCATCTGTGGAGCTGCGGTCTCTTTTTTCACTCAGTAGCACTGTCACAGTGCCACTGTTCATAGAAACGCTAAAATAAGCTGTTTGGGCATAGTAGCACTAATTTTACTTGAGGAGCATAAACAATCTAAAACATTAAAGAAACGCCTTTCTGCATTGCAAATAAGAGTGTAATTCATTTGAAACCGATCTCTTTCATTTTGGCAAGGTATGATCTTAACATTGCTTAAAGTGACAATCTCTTACAGAGAAAACAGCTTTTCAGCATCTGTGGAGCTGCGGTCTCTTCTTTCACTCAGGAGCACTGTAACAGTGCGACTGTTTATAGAAACGCTTAAATAAGCTGTTTGGGCATAGTAGCACTAACTGTACTTGAGGAGCAGAATCCAATCCAACACATTAAAGAAAGGTCTTTCTGCATTGTAAATAAGAGTGTATTTCACTTGAAACCAAATATCTTTCATTTTGGCAAGCTTTGATCTGAACTTTGCATAAAATGACATTCTCTTACAGGAAAACAGCTTATCAGCATCTGTGGAGCTGCGGTCTCTTTTTTCACTCAGGAGCACTGTCACAGTGCCACTGTTCATAGAAACGCTAAAATAAGCTGTTTGGGCATAGTACCACTAACTGTACTTGAGGAGCAGAAACCAATCCAACACATTAATGAAAAGTCTTTCTGCATTGTAAATAAGAGTGTATTTCACTTGAAACCAAATATCTTTCATTTTGGCAAGCTTTGATCTTAACTTTGCATAAAATGTCATTCTCTTACAGGGAAAACGGCATTTCAGCATCTGTGGAGCTACGGTCTCTTCTTTCAGTCAGGAGTACTGAAAAAGTGCAACTATTCATACAAACCCCAAAAGAAGCTGTTTGGGCATAGTAACACTAACTTTACTTGAGGAGCAGAAATCATCTAACACATTAAAGAAAGGCCTTTCTGTAGTGTAAATAAGAGTGTAATTCATTTGAGACCAATATCTTTCATTTTGATAAGCTTCGATCTTAACATTACATAAATTGACATTATCTTACAGGGAAAACAGATTTTCAGCATCTGTGGAGTTGTGGTCTCTTCTTTCACTCAGGAGCACTGTCGCAGTGCCACTGTTCATAGAAACGCTAAAATAAGCTGTTTGGGCATAGTAGCACTAACTGTACTTGAGGAGCAGAATCCAATCCAACACAATAAAGAAAGGTCTTTCTGCATTGTAACTAAGAGTGTATTTCACCTGAAACCAAATATCTTTCATTTTGGCAAGCTTTGATCTTTACTTTGCATAAAATGACATTCTGTTACAGGGAAAACAGCTTATAAGCATCTGTGGAGCTGCGGTCTCTTTTTTCACTCAGGAGCACTATCACAGTGCCACTGTTCATAGAAACGCTAAAATAAGCTGTTTGGGCATAGTAGCACTAATTTTACTTGAGGAGCATAAACAATCTAAAACATTAAAGAAACGCCTTTCTGCATTGCAAATAAGAGTGTAATTCATTTGAAACCGATCTCTTTCATTTTGGCAAGTTATGATCTTAACATTGCTTAAGGTGACAATCTCTTACAGGGAAAACAGCTTTTCAGCATCTGTGGAGGTGCGGTCTCTTCTTTCACTCAGGAGCACTGTCACAGTGCCACTGTTCATAGAAACGCTAAAACAAACTGTGTAGGCATAGTAGCACTAACTTTACTCGAGGAGCAGAAATCATCTAACAAATTAAAGAAACAACTTTTTGCATTGAAAATAAGAGTGTAATTCATTTGAAACAAATCTCTTTCATTTTAGGAAGCTTCGATATTAACATTGCATAAAGTGACATTCTCTTACAGGGAAAATGGCTTTTCAGCATCTGTGGAGCTGCGGTCTCTTTTTTCACTCAGGAGCACTGTCACAGTGCCACTGTTCTTAGAAACAATTAAATAAGCTGTTTGGGCATAGTAGCACTAACTGTACTTGAGGAGCAGAATCCAATCCAACACAATAAAGAAAGGTCGTTCTGCATTGTAAATAAGAGTGTATTTCACTTGAAACCAAATATCTTTCATTTTGGCAAGCTTTGATCTTAACTTTGCATAAAATGACATTCTCTTACAGGGAAAACGGCATTTCAGCATCTGTGGAGCTGCGGTCTCTTTTTTCACTCAGGAGCACTGTCACAGTGCAACTATTCATAGAAACGCTAAAAGAAGCTGTTTGGGCATAGTAACACTAACTTTACTTGAGGAGCAGATATCATCTAACACATTAAAGAAACGCCTTTCTGTATTGTAAATAAGAGTGTAATTCATTTGAAACCAAATATCTTTAATTTTGGCAAGCTTTGATCTTAACTTTGTATAAAATGACATTCTCTTACAGGGAAAACAGCTTATCAGCATCTGTGGAGCTGCGGTCTCTATTTTCACTCAGTAGCACTGTCACATTCCCACAGTTCATAGAAACGCTAAAACAAACTGTTTAGGCATAGTAGCACTAACTTTACTGGAGGAGCAGAAATCATCTAACAAATTAAAGAAACAACTTTTTGCATTGAAAATAAGAGTGTAATTCATTTGAAACCAATCTCTTTCATTTCGGCAAGGTATTGTCTTAACATTGCATAAAGTGACATTCTCTTACAGGGAAAACAGCTTTTCAGCATCTGTGGAGCTGCGGTCTCTTTTTTCACTCAGTAGCACTGTCACAGTGCCACTGTTCATAGAAACGCTAAAACAAACTGTTTAGGCATAGTAGCACTAACTTTACTCGAGGAGCAGAAATCATCTAACTAATTAACAGTTTCTTACAGGAAACAACTTTTTGCACTGAAAATAAGAGTGTAATTCATTTGAAACCAATCTCTTTCATTTCGGCAGGGTATTGTCTTAACATTGCATAAAGTGACATTCTCTTACAGGGAAAACAGCTTTTCAGCATCTGTGGAGCTGCGGTCTCTTTTTTCACTCAGTAGCACTGTCACAGTGCCACTGTTCATAGAAACGCTAAAACAAACTGTTTAGGCATAGTAGCACTAACTTTACTCGAGGAGCAGAAATCATCTAACTAATTAAAGAAACAACTTTTTGCATTGAAAATAAGAGTGTAATTCATTTGAAACCAATCTCTTTCATTTCGGCAAGGTATTGTCTTAACATTGCATAAAGTGACATTCTCTTACAGGGAAAACAGCTTTTCAGCATCTGTGGAGCTGCGGTCTCTTTTTTCACTCAGTAGCACTGTCACAGTGCCACTGTTCATAGAAACGCTAAAACAAACTGTTTAGGCATAGTAGCACTAACTTTACTCGAGGAGCAGAAATCATCTAACTAATTAAAGAAACAACTTTTTGCATTGAAAATAAGAGTGTAATTCATTTGAAACCAATCTCTTTCATTTTAGGAACCTTCGATCTTAACATTGCATAAAGTGACATTCTCTTACAGGGAAAACCAGTATCTTTGATTTTGGCAAGCTTTGATCTTAACATTGCTTAAAGTGACATTCTCTTACAGGGAAAATAGCTTTTCAGCATCTGTGGAGCTGCGGTCTCTTTTTTCACTCAGGAGCACTGTCACAATGCCACTGTTCATAGAAACGCTTAAATGAGCTGTTTGGGCATAGTAGCACTAACTGTACTTGAGGAGCAGAATCCAATCCAACACAATAAAGAAAGGTCGTTCTGCATTGTAAATAAGAGTGTATTTCACTTGAAACCAAATATCTTTCATTTTGGCAAGCTTTGATCTTAACTTTGCATAAAATGACATTCTCTTACAGGGAAAACGGCATTTCAGCATCTGTGGAGCTGCGGTCTCTTTTTTCACTCAGGAGCACTGTCACAGTGCAACTATTCATAGAAACGCTAAAAGAAGCTGTTTGAGCATAGTAACACTAACTTTACTTGAGGAGCAGATATCATCTAACACATTAAAGAAACGCCTTTCTGTATTGTAAATAAGAGTGTAATTCATTTGAATCCAATATCTTTTATTTTAGGAAGCTTCGATCTTAACATTGCATAAAGTGACATTCTCTTACATGGAAAACAGCTTTTCAGCATCTGTGGAGCTGCGGTCTCTTTTTTCACTCAGGAGCACTGTCACAGTGCCACTGTTTATAGAAACGCTAAAATAAGCTGTTTGGGCATAGTAGCACTAATTTTACTTGAAGAGCATAAACAATCTAAAACATTAAAGAAAGGTCTTTCTGCATTGTAAATAAGAGTGTATTTCACTTGAAACCAAATATCTTTCATTTTGGCAAGCTTTGATCTTACTTTTGCATAAAATGACATTCTCTTACAGGGAAAACAGCTTATCAGCATCTGTGGAGCTGCGGTCTCTTTTTCACTCAGGAGCAGTGTCACAGTGCCACTGTTTATAGAAACGCTTAAATAAGCTGTTTGGGCATAGTAGCACTAACTGTACTTGAGGAGAAGAATCCAATCCAACACATTAAAGAAAGGTCTTTCTGCATTGTAAATGAGAGTGTATTTCACTTGAAACCAAATATCTTTCATTTTGGCAAGCTTTGATCTTAACTTTGCATAAAATGACATTCTGTTACAGGGAAAACAGCTTATCAGCATCTGTGGAGCTGCGGTCTCTTTTTTCACTCAAGAGCACTATCACAGTGCCACTGTTCATAGAAACGCTAAAATAAGCTGTTTGGGCATAGTAGCACTAATTTTACTTGAGGAGCATAAACAATCTAAAACATTAAAGAAACGCCTTTCTGCATTGCAAATAAGAGTGTAATTCATTTGAAACCGATCTCTTTCATTTTGGCAAGGTATGATCTTAACATTGCTTAAAGTGACAATCTCTTACAGAGAAAACAGCTTTTCAGCATCTGTGGAGCTGCGGTCTCTTCTTTCACTCAGGAGCACTGTAACAGTGCCACTGTTTATAGAAACGCTTAAATAAGCTGTTTGGGCATAGTAGCACTAACTGTACTTGAGGAGCAGAATCCAATCCAACACATTAAAGAAAGGTCTTTCTGCATTGTAAATAAGAGTGTATTTCACTTGAAACCAAATATCTTTCATTTTGGCAAGCTTTGATCTGAACTTTGCATAAAATGACATTCTCTTACAGGAAAACAGCTTATCAGCATCTGTGGAGCTGCGGTCTCTTTTTTCACTCAGGAGCACTGTCACAGTGCCACTGTTCATAGAAACGCTAAAATAAGCTGTTTGGGCATAGTACCACTAACTGTACTTGAGGAGCAGAAACCAATCCAACACATTAAAGAAAGGTCTTTCTGCATTGTAAATAAGAGTGTATTTCACTTGAAACCAAATATCTTTCATTTTGGCAAGCTTTGATCTTAACTTTGCATAAAATGTCATTCTCTTACAGGGAAAACGGCATTTCAGCATCTGTGGAGCTACGGTCTCTTCTTTCAGTCAGGAGTACTGAAAAAGTGCAACTATTCATACAAACGCCAAAAGAAGCTGTTTGGGCATAGTAACACTAACTTTACTTGAGGAGCAGAAATCATCTAACACATTAAAGAAAGGCCTTTCTGTAGTGTAAATAAGAGTGTAATTCTTTTGAGACCAATATCTTTCATTTTGATAAGCTTCGATCTTAACATTACATAAATTGACATTATCTTACAGGCAAAACAGATTTTCAGCATCTGTGGAGTTGTGGTCTCTTCTTTCACTCAGGAGCACTGTCGCAGTGCCACTGTTCATAGAAACGCTAAAATAAGCTGTTTGGGCATAGTAGCACTAACTGTACTTGAGGAGCAGAATCCAATCCAACACAATAAAGAAAGGTCTTTCTGCATTGTAACTAAGAGTGTATTTCACCTGAAACCAAATATCTTTCATTTTGGCAAGCTTTGATCTTAACTTTGCATAAAATGACATTCTGTTACAGGGAAAACAGCTTATAAGCATCTGTGGAGCTGCGGTCTCTTTTTTCACTCAGGAGCACTATCACAGTGCCACTGTTCATAGAAACGCTAAAATAAGCTGTTTGGGCATAGTAGCACTAACTTTACTTGAGGAGCATAAACAATCTAAAACATTAAAGAAACGCCTTTCTGCATTGCAATTAAGAGTGTAATTCATTTGAAACCGATCTCTTTCATTTTGGCAAGTTATGATCTTAACATTGCTTAAAGTGACAATCTCTTACAGGGAAAACAGCTTTTCAGCATCTGTGGAGGTGCGGTCTCTTCTTTCACTCAGGAGCATTGTCACAGTGGCACTGTTCATAGAAACGCTAAAACAAACTGTTTAGGCATAGTAGCACTAACTTTACTCGAGGAGCAGAAATCATCTAACAAATTAAAGAAACAACTTATTGCATTGAAAATAAGAGTGTAATTCATTTGAAACCAATCTCTTTCATTTTAGGAAGCTTCGATCTTAACATTGCATAAAGTGACATTCTCTTACAGGGAAAATCAGTATCTTTGATTTTGGCAAGCTTTGATCTTAACATTGCTTAAAGTGACATTCTCTTACAGGGAAAATAGCTTTTCAGCATCTGTGGAGCTGCGGTCTTTTTTTTCACTCAGGAGCACTGTCACAGTGCCACTGTTCATAGAAACGCTAAAATAAGCTGTTTGGGCATAGTAGCACTAACTGTACTTGAGGAGCAGAATCCAATCCAACACATTAAAGAAAGGTCTTTCTGCATTGTAAATAGAGGTCTATTTCACTTGAAACCAAATATCTTTCATTTTGGCAAGCTTTCATCTTAACTTTGCATAAAATGACATTCTCTTACAGGGAAAACGGCATTTCCGCATCTGTGGAGCTACGGTCTCTTTTTTCACTCAGGAGCACTGTCTCAGTGCAACTGTTCATAGAAACGCTAAAATAAGCTGTTTGGGCAGAGTAGCACTAACTTTACTTACGGAGCAGAAATTATCTTACACTTCAAAGATACGCCTTTCTGCTTTGTAAATAAGAGTTCAATTCATTTGAAACCAATATCTTCTATTTTAGCAATCTTTGATCTTAATATTGCATGAAGTGACATTCTCTTACAGGGAAAACAGCTTTTCAGCATCTGTGGAGCTGCGGTCTCTTTTTTCACTCAGTAGCACTGTCACAGTGCCACTGTTCATAGAAACGCTAAAACAAACTGTTTAGGCATAGTAGCACTAACTGTACTTGAGGAGCAGAATCCAATCCAACACATTAAAGAAAGGTCGTTCTGCATTGTAAATAAGAGTCTATTTCACTTGAAACCAAATATCTTTCATTTTGGCAAGCTTTGATCTTAACTTTGCATAAAATGACATTCTCTTACAGGGAAAACAGCATTTCAGCATCTGTGGAGCTGCGGTCTCTTTTTTCACTCAGGAGCACTGTCACAGTGCCACTGTTCATAGAAACGCTAAAATAAGCTGTTTGGGCATAGTAGCACTAACTGTACTTGAGGAGCAGAATCCAATCCAACACATTAAATACATGTCTTTCTGCATTGTAAATAAGAGTGTATTTCACTTGAAACCAAATATCTTTCATTTTGGCAAGCTTTCATCTTAACTTTGCATAAAATGACATTCTCTTACAGGGAAAACAGCTTTTCAGCATCTGTGGAGCTGCGGTCTCTTTTTTCACTCAGGAGCACTGTCACAGTGCCACTGTTCATAGAAACGCTAAAATAAGCTGTTTGGGCATAGTAGCACTAACTGTACTTGAGGAGCAGAATCCAATCCAACACATTAAAGAAAGGTCTTTCTGCATTGTAAATAGAGGTCTATTTCACCTGAAACCAAATATCTTTCATTTTGGCAAGCTTTCATCTTAACTTTGCATAAAATGACATTCTCTTACAGGGAAAACAGCTTATCAGCATCTGTGGAGCTGCGGTCTCTTTTTTCACTCAGGAGCACTATCACAGTGCCACTGTTCATAGAAACGCTAAAATAAGCTGTTTGGGCATAGTAGCACTAACTGTACTTGAGGAGCAGAATCCAATCCAACACATTAAAGAAAGGTCTTTCTGCATTGTAAATAAGAGTCTATTTCACTTGAAACCAAATATCTTTCATTTTGGCAAGCTTTGATCTTAACTTTGCATAAAATGACATTCTCTTAAAGGGAAAACGGCATTTCCGCATCTGTGGAGCTACGGTCTCTTTTTTCACTCAGGAGCACTGTCTCAGTGCAACTGTTCATAGAAACGCTAAAATAAGCTGTTTGGGCAGAGTAGCACTAACTTTACTTAAGGAGCAGAAATTATCTTACACTTCAAAGATACGCCTTTCTGCTTTGTAAATAAGAGTTCAATTCATTTGAAACCAATATCTTCTATTTTAGCAATCTTTGATCTTAATATTGCATAAAGTGACATTCTCTTACAGGGAAAACAGCTTTTCAGCATCTGTGGAGCTGCGGTCTCTTTTTTCTCTCAGTAGAACTGTCACAGTGGCACTGTTCATAGAAACGCTAAAACAAACTGTTTAGGCATAGTAGCACTAACTTTACTCGAGGAGCAGAAATCATCTAACAAATTAAAGAAACAACTTTTTGCATTGAAAATAAGAGTGTAATTCATTTGAAACCAATCTCTTTCATTTCGGCAATGTATTGTCTTAACATTGCATAAAGTGACATTCTCTTACAGGGAAAACAGCTTTTCAGCATCTGTGGAGCTGCGGTCTCTTTTTTCACTCAGTAGCACTGTCACAGTGCCACTGTTCATAGAAACGCTAAAATAAGCTGTTTGGGCATAGTAGCACTAATTTTACTTGAGGAGCATAAACAATCTAAAACATTAAAGAAACGCCTTTCTGCATTGCAAATAAGAGTGTAATTCATTTGAAACCGATCTCTTTCATTTTGGCAAGGTATGATCTTAACATTGCTTAAAGTGACAATCTCTTACAGAGAAAACAGCTTTTCAGCATCTGTGGAGCTGCGGTCTCTTCTTTCACTCAGGAGCACTGTAACAGTGCCACTGTTTATAGAAACGCTTAAATAAGCTGTTTGGGCATAGTAGCACTAACTGTACTTGAGGAGCAGAATCCAATCCAACACATTAAAGAAAGGTCTTTCTGCATTGTAAATAAGAGTGTATTTCACTTGAAACCAAATATCTTTCATTTTGGCAAGCTTTGATCTGAACTTTGCATAAAATGACATTCTCTTACAGGAAAACAGCTTATCAGCATCTGTGGAGCTGCGGTCTCTTTTTTCACTCAGGAGCACTGTCACAGTGCCACTGTTCATAGAAACGCTAAAATAAGCTGTTTGGGCATAGTACCACTAACTGTACTTGAGGAGCAGAAACCAATCCAACACATTAATGAAAAGTCTTTCTGCATTGTAAATAAGAGTGTATTTCACTTGAAACCAAATATCTTTCATTTTGGCAAGCTTTGATCTTAACTTTGCATAAAATGTCATTCTCTTACAGGGAAAACGGCATTTCAGCATCTGTGGAGCTACGGTCTCTTCTTTCAGTCAGGAGTACTGAAAAAGTGCAACTATTCATACAAACCCCAAAAGAAGCTGTTTGGGCATAGTAACACTAACTTTACTTGAGGAGCAGAAATCATCTAACACATTAAAGAAAGGCCTTTCTGTAGTGTAAATAAGAGTGTAATTCATTTGAGACCAATATCTTTCATTTTGATAAGCTTCGATCTTAACATTACATAAATTGACATTATCTTACAGGGAAAACAGATTTTCAGCATCTGTGGAGTTGTGGTCTCTTCTTTCACTCAGGAGCACTGTCGCAGTGCCACTGTTCATAGAAACGCTAAAATAAGCTGTTTGGGCATAGTAGCACTAACTGTACTTGAGGAGCAGAATCCAATCCAACACAATAAAGAAAGGTCTTTCTGCATTGTAACTAAGAGTGTATTTCACCTGAAACCAAATATCTTTCATTTTGGCAAGCTTTGATCTTTACTTTGCATAAAATGACATTCTGTTACAGGGAAAACAGCTTATAAGCATCTGTGGAGCTGCGGTCTCTTTTTTCACTCAGGAGCACTATCACAGTGCCACTGTTCATAGAAACGCTAAAATAAGCTGTTTGGGCATAGTAGCACTAATTTTACTTGAGGAGCATAAACAATCTAAAACATTAAAGAAACGCCTTTCTGCATTGCAAATAAGAGTGTAATTCATTTGAAACCGATCTCTTTCATTTTGGCAAGTTATGATCTTAACATTGCTTAAGGTGACAATCTCTTACAGGGAAAACAGCTTTTCAGCATCTGTGGAGGTGCGGTCTCTTCTTTCACTCAGGAGCACTGTCACAGTGCCACTGTTCATAGAAACGCTAAAACAAACTGTGTAGGCATAGTAGCACTAACTTTACTCGAGGAGCAGAAATCATCTAACAAATTAAAGAAACAACTTTTTGCATTGAAAATAAGAGTGTAATTCATTTGAAACAAATCTCTTTCATTTTAGGAAGCTTCGATATTAACATTGCATAAAGTGACATTCTCTTACAGGGAAAATGGCTTTTCAGCATCTGTGGAGCTGCGGTCTCTTTTTTCACTCAGGAGCACTGTCACAGTGCCACTGTTCTTAGAAACAATTAAATAAGCTGTTTGGGCATAGTAGCACTAACTGTACTTGAGGAGCAGAATCCAATCCAACACAATAAAGAAAGGTCGTTCTGCATTGTAAATAAGAGTGTATTTCACTTGAAACCAAATATCTTTCATTTTGGCAAGCTTTGATCTTAACTTTGCATAAAATGACATTCTCTTACAGGGAAAACGGCATTTCAGCATCTGTGGAGCTGCGGTCTCTTTTTTCACTCAGGAGCACTGTCACAGTGCAACTATTCATAGAAACGCTAAAAGAAGCTGTTTGGGCATAGTAACACTAACTTTACTTGAGGAGCAGATATCATCTAACACATTAAAGAAACGCCTTTCTGTATTGTAAATAAGAGTGTAATTCATTTGAAACCAAATATCTTTAATTTTGGCAAGCTTTGATCTTAACTTTGTATAAAATGACATTCTCTTACAGGGAAAACAGCTTATCAGCATCTGTGGAGCTGCGGTCTCTATTTTCACTCAGTAGCACTGTCACATTCCCACAGTTCATAGAAACGCTAAAACAAACTGTTTAGGCATAGTAGCACTAACTTTACTGGAGGAGCAGAAATCATCTAACAAATTAAAGAAACAACTTTTTGCATTGAAAATAAGAGTGTAATTCATTTGAAACCAATCTCTTTCATTTCGGCAAGGTATTGTCTTAACATTGCATAAAGTGACATTCTCTTACAGGGAAAACAGCTTTTCAGCATCTGTGGAGCTGCGGTCTCTTTTTTCACTCAGTAGCACTGTCACAGTGCCACTGTTCATAGAAACGCTAAAACAAACTGTTTAGGCATAGTAGCACTAACTTTACTCGAGGAGCAGAAATCATCTAACTAATTAACAGTTTCTTACAGGAAACAACTTTTTGCACTGAAAATAAGAGTGTAATTCATTTGAAACCAATCTCTTTCATTTCGGCAGGGTATTGTCTTAACATTGCATAAAGTGACATTCTCTTACAGGGAAAACAGCTTTTCAGCATCTGTGGAGCTGCGGTCTCTTTTTTCACTCAGTAGCACTGTCACAGTGCCACTGTTCATAGAAACGCTAAAACAAACTGTTTAGGCATAGTAGCACTAACTTTACTCGAGGAGCAGAAATCATCTAACTAATTAAAGAAACAACTTTTTGCATTGAAAATAAGAGTGTAATTCATTTGAAACCAATCTCTTTCATTTCGGCAAGGTATTGTCTTAACATTGCATAAAGTGACATTCTCTTACAGGGAAAACAGCTTTTCAGCATCTGTGGAGCTGCGGTCTCTTTTTTCACTCAGTAGCACTGTCACAGTGCCACTGTTCATAGAAACGCTAAAACAAACTGTTTAGGCATAGTAGCACTAACTTTACTCGAGGAGCAGAAATCATCTAACTAATTAAAGAAACAACTTTTTGCATTGAAAATAAGAGTGTAATTCATTTGAAACCAATCTCTTTCATTTTAGGAACCTTCGATCTTAACATTGCATAAAGTGACATTCTCTTACAGGGAAAACCAGTATCTTTGATTTTGGCAAGCTTTGATCTTAACATTGCTTAAAGTGACATTCTCTTACAGGGAAAATAGCTTTTCAGCATCTGTGGAGCTGCGGTCTCTTTTTTCACTCAGGAGCACTGTCACAATGCCACTGTTCATAGAAACGCTTAAATGAGCTGTTTGGGCATAGTAGCACTAACTGTACTTGAGGAGCAGAATCCAATCCAACACAATAAAGAAAGGTCGTTCTGCATTGTAAATAAGAGTGTATTTCACTTGAAACCAAATATCTTTCATTTTGGCAAGCTTTGATCTTAACTTTGCATAAAATGACATTCTCTTACAGGGAAAACGGCATTTCAGCATCTGTGGAGCTGCGGTCTCTTTTTTCACTCAGGAGCACTGTCACAGTGCAACTATTCATAGAAACGCTAAAAGAAGCTGTTTGAGCATAGTAACACTAACTTTACTTGAGGAGCAGATATCATCTAACACATTAAAGAAACGCCTTTCTGTATTGTAAATAAGAGTGTAATTCATTTGAATCCAATATCTTTTATTTTAGGAAGCTTCGATCTTAACATTGCATAAAGTGACATTCTCTTACATGGAAAACAGCTTTTCAGCATCTGTGGAGCTGCGGTCTCTTTTTTCACTCAGGAGCACTGTCACAGTGCCACTGTTTATAGAAACGCTAAAATAAGCTGTTTGGGCATAGTAGCACTAATTTTACTTGAAGAGCATAAACAATCTAAAACATTAAAGAAAGGTCTTTCTGCATTGTAAATAAGAGTGTATTTCACTTGAAACCAAATATCTTTCATTTTGGCAAGCTTTGATCTTACTTTTGCATAAAATGACATTCTCTTACAGGGAAAACAGCTTATCAGCATCTGTGGAGCTGCGGTCTCTTTTTCACTCAGGAGCAGTGTCACAGTGCCACTGTTTATAGAAACGCTTAAATAAGCTGTTTGGGCATAGTAGCACTAACTGTACTTGAGGAGAAGAATCCAATCCAACACATTAAAGAAAGGTCTTTCTGCATTGTAAATGAGAGTGTATTTCACTTGAAACCAAATATCTTTCATTTTGGCAAGCTTTGATCTTAACTTTGCATAAAATGACATTCTGTTACAGGGAAAACAGCTTATCAGCATCTGTGGAGCTGCGGTCTCTTTTTTCACTCAAGAGCACTATCACAGTGCCACTGTTCATAGAAACGCTAAAATAAGCTGTTTGGGCATAGTAGCACTAATTTTACTTGAGGAGCATAAACAATCTAAAACATTAAAGAAACGCCTTTCTGCATTGCAAATAAGAGTGTAATTCATTTGAAACCGATCTCTTTCATTTTGGCAAGGTATGATCTTAACATTGCTTAAAGTGACAATCTCTTACAGAGAAAACAGCTTTTCAGCATCTGTGGAGCTGCGGTCTCTTCTTTCACTCAGGAGCACTGTAACAGTGCCACTGTTTATAGAAACGCTTAAATAAGCTGTTTGGGCATAGTAGCACTAACTGTACTTGAGGAGCAGAATCCAATCCAACACATTAAAGAAAGGTCTTTCTGCATTGTAAATAAGAGTGTATTTCACTTGAAACCAAATATCTTTCATTTTGGCAAGCTTTGATCTGAACTTTGCATAAAATGACATTCTCTTACAGGAAAACAGCTTATCAGCATCTGTGGAGCTGCGGTCTCTTTTTTCACTCAGGAGCACTGTCACAGTGCCACTGTTCATAGAAACGCTAAAATAAGCTGTTTGGGCATAGTACCACTAACTGTACTTGAGGAGCAGAAACCAATCCAACACATTAAAGAAAGGTCTTTCTGCATTGTAAATAAGAGTGTATTTCACTTGAAACCAAATATCTTTCATTTTGGCAAGCTTTGATCTTAACTTTGCATAAAATGTCATTCTCTTACAGGGAAAACGGCATTTCAGCATCTGTGGAGCTACGGTCTCTTCTTTCAGTCAGGAGTACTGAAAAAGTGCAACTATTCATACAAACGCCAAAAGAAGCTGTTTGGGCATAGTAACACTAACTTTACTTGAGGAGCAGAAATCATCTAACACATTAAAGAAAGGCCTTTCTGTAGTGTAAATAAGAGTGTAATTCTTTTGAGACCAATATCTTTCATTTTGATAAGCTTCGATCTTAACATTACATAAATTGACATTATCTTACAGGCAAAACAGATTTTCAGCATCTGTGGAGTTGTGGTCTCTTCTTTCACTCAGGAGCACTGTCGCAGTGCCACTGTTCATAGAAACGCTAAAATAAGCTGTTTGGGCATAGTAGCACTAACTGTACTTGAGGAGCAGAATCCAATCCAACACAATAAAGAAAGGTCTTTCTGCATTGTAACTAAGAGTGTATTTCACCTGAAACCAAATATCTTTCATTTTGGCAAGCTTTGATCTTAACTTTGCATAAAATGACATTCTGTTACAGGGAAAACAGCTTATAAGCATCTGTGGAGCTGCGGTCTCTTTTTTCACTCAGTAGCACTGTCACAGTGCCACTGTTCATAGAAATGCTAAAACAAACTGTTTAGGCATAGTAGCACTAATTTTACTTGAAGAGCATAAACAATCTAAAACATTAAAGAAAGGTCTTTCTGCATTGTAAATAAGAGTGTATTTCACTTGAAACCAAATATCTTTCATTTTGGCAAGCTTTGATCTTACCTTTGCATAAAATGACATTCTCTTACAGGGAAAACAGCTTATCAGCATCTGTGGAGCTGCGGTCTCTTTTTCACTCAGGAGCAGTGTCACAGTGCCACTGTTTATAGAAACGCTTAAATAAGCTGTTTGGGCATAGTAGCACTAACTGTACTTGAGGAGAAGAATCCAATCCAACACATTAAAGAAAGGTCTTTCTGCATTGTAACTAAGAGTGTATTTCACCTGAAACCAAATATCTTTCATTTTGGCAAGCTTTGATCTTAACTTTGCATAAAATGACATTCTGTTACAGGGAAAACAGCTTATAAGCATCTGTGGAGCTGCGGTCTCTTTTTTCACTCAGGAGCACTATCACAGTGCCACTGTTCATAGAAACGCTAAAATAAGCTGTTTGGGCATAGTAGCACTAATTTTACTTGAGGAGCATAAACAATCTAAAACATTAAAGAAACGCCTTTCTGCATTGCAAATAAGAGTGTAATTCATTTGAAACCGATCTCTTTCATTTTGGCAAGTTATGATCTTAACATTGCTTAAGGTGACAATCTCTTACAGGGAAAACAGCTTTTCAGCATCTGTGGAGGTGCGGTCTCTTCTTTCACTCAGGAGCACTGTCACAGTGCCACTGTTCATAGAAACGCTAAAACAAACTGTGTAGGCATAGTAGCACTAACTTTACTCGAGGAGCAGAAATCATCTAACAAATTAAAGAAACAACTTTTTGCATTGAAAATAAGAGTGTAATTCATTTGAAACAAATCTCTTTCATTTTAGGAAGCTTCGATATTAACATTGCATAAAGTGACATTCTCTTACAGGGAAAATGGCTTTTCAGCATCTGTGGAGCTGCGGTCTCTTTTTTCACTCAGGAGCACTGTCACAGTGCCACTGTTCATAGAAACAATTAAATAAGCTGTTTGGGCATAGTAGCACTAACTGTACTTGAGGAGCAGAATCCAATCCAACACAATAAAGAAAGGTCGTTCTGCATTGTAAATAAGAGTGTATTTCACTTGAAACCAAATATCTTTCATTTTGGCAAGCTTTGATCTTAACTTTGCATAAAATGACATTCTCTTACAGGGAAAACGGCATTTCAGCATCTGTGGAGCTGCGGTCTCTTTTTTCACTCAGGAGCACTGTCACAGTGCAACTATTCATAGAAACGCTAAAAGAAGCTGTTTGGGCATAGTAACACTAACTTTACTTGAGGAGCAGATATCATCTAACACATTAAAGAAACGCCTTTCTGTATTGTAAATAAGAGTGTAATTCATTTGAATCCAATATCTTTTATTTTAGGAAGCTTCGATCTTAACATTGCATAAAGTGACATTCTCTTACAGGGAAAACAGCTTTTCAGTATCTGTGGAGCTGCGGTCTCTTTTTTCACTCAGGAGCACTGTCACAGTGCCACTGTTTATAGAAACGCTAAAATAAGCTGTTTGGGCATAGTAGCACTAATTTTACTTGAAGAGCATAAACAATCTAAAACATTAAAGAAAGGTCTTTCTGCATTGTAAATAAGAGTGTATTTCACTTGAACCCAAATATCTTTCATTTTGGCAAGCTTTGATCTTACCTTTGCATAAAATGACATTCTCTTACAGGGAAAACAGCTTATCAGCATCTGTGGAGCTGCGGTCTCTTTTTTCACTCAGTAGCACTGTCACAGTGCCACTGTTCATAGAAATGCTAAAACAAACTGTTTAGGCATAGTAGCACTAACATTACTGGAGGAGCAGAAATCATCTAACAAATTAAAGAAACAACTTTTTGCATTGAAAATAAGGGTGTAATTCATTTGAAACCAATCTCTTTCATTTCGGCAAGGTATTGTCTTAACATTGCATAAAGTGACATTCTCTTACAGGGAAAACAGCTTTTCAGCATCTGTGGAGCTGCGGTCTCTTTTTTCACTCAGTAGCACTGTCACAGTGCCACTGTTCATAGAAACGCTAAAACAAACTGTTTAGGCATAGTAGCACTAACTTTACTCGAGGAGCAGAAATCATCTAACAAATTAAAGAAACAACTTTTTGCATTGAAAATAAGAGTGTAATTCATTTGAAACCAATCTCTTTCATTTTATGAAGCTTCGATCTTAACATTGCATAAAGTGACATTGTCTTACAGGGAAAACCAGTATCTTTGATTTTGGCAAGCTTTGATCTTAACATTGCTTAAAGTGACATTCTCTTACAGGGAAAATAGCTTTTCAGCATCTGTGGAGCTGCGGTCTCTTTTTTCACTCAGGAGCACTGTCACAATGCCA
The DNA here is from genome assembly GCA_039654775.1 of Spinibarbus caldwelli. NCBI lineage: Eukaryota > Metazoa > Chordata > Actinopteri > Cypriniformes > Cyprinidae > Spinibarbus > Spinibarbus caldwelli. Next base: position 26,589,502 of record CM077247.1, on the reverse strand, counting down.
CTGTTCATTGAAACGCTTAAATAAGCTGTTTGGGCATAGTAGCACTAACTGTACTTGAGGAGCAGAATCCAATCCAACACAATAAAGAAAGGTCGTTCTGCATTGTAAATAAGAGTGTATTTCACTTGAAACCAAATATCTTTCATTTTGGCAAGCTTTGATCTTAACTTTGCATAAAATGACATTCTCTTACAGGGAAAACGGCATTTCAGCATCTGTGGAGCTGCGGTCTCTTTTTTCACTCAGGAGCACTATCACAGTGCAACTATTCATAGAAACGCTAAAATAAGCTGTTTGGGCATAGTAACACTAACTTTACTTGAGGAGCAGATATCATTTAACACATTAAAGAAACGCCTTTCTGTATTGTAAATAAGAGTGTAATCCATTTGAATCCAATATCTTTTATTTTAGGAAGCTTCGATCTTAACATTGCATAAAGTGACATTCTCTTACAGGGAAAACAGCTTTTCAGCATCTGTGGAGCTGCCGTCTCTTTTTTCACTCAGGAGCACTGTCACAGTGCCACTGTTTATAGAAACGCTAAAATAAGCTGTTTGGGCATAGTAGCACTAATTTTACTTGAAGAGCATAAACAATCTAAAACATTAAAGAAAGGTCTTTCTGCATTGTAAATAAGAGTGTATTTCACTTGAAACCAAATATCTTTCATTTTGGCAAGCTTTGATCTTACCTTTGCATAAAATGACATTCTCTTACAGGGAAAACAGCTTATCAGCATCTGTGGAGCTGCGGTCTCTTTTTCACTCAGGAGCAGTGTCACAGTGCCACTGTTTATAGAAACGCTTAAATAAGCTGTTTGGGCATAGTAGCACTAACTGTACTTGAGGAGAAGAATCCAATCCAACACATTAAAGAAAGGTCTTTCTGCATTGTAAATAAGAGTCTATTTCACTTGAAACCAAATGTCTTTCATTTTGGCAAGCTTTGATCTTAACTTTGCATAAAATGACATTCTCTTACAGGGAAAACGGCATTTCAGCATCTGTGGAGCTACAGTCTCTTTCTTTCAGTCAGGAGTACTGACACAGTGCAACTATTCATAGAAACGCTAAAAGAAGCTGTTTGGGCATAGTAGCACTAACTGTACTTGAGGAGCAGAATCCAATCCAACACATTAAAGAAAGGTCTTTCTGTATTGTAAATGAGAGTGTATTTCACTTGAAACCAAATATCTTTCATTTTGGCAAGCTTTGATCTTAACTTTGCATAAAATGACATTCTGTTACAGGGAAAACAGCTTATCAGCATCTGTGGAGCTGCGGTCTCTTTTTTCACTCAAGAGCACTATCACAGTGCCACTGTTCATAGAAACGCTTAAATAAGCTGTTTGGGCATAGTAGCACTAATTTTACTTGAGGAGCATAAACAATCTAAAACATTAAAGAAACGCCTTTCTGCATTGCAAATAAGAGTGTAATTCATTTGAAACCGATCTCTTTCATTTTGGCAAGGTATGATCTTAACATTGCTTAAAGTGACAATCTCTTACAGAGAAAACAGCTTTTCAGCATCTGTGGAGCTGCGGTCTCTTCTTTCACTCAGGAGCACTATAACAGTGCCACTGTTTATAGAAACGCTTAAATAAGCTGTTTGGGCATAGTAGCACTAACTGTACTTGAGGAGCAGAATCCAATCCAACACATTAAAGAAAGGTCTTTCTGCATTGTAAATAAGAGTGTATTTCACTTGAAACCAAATATCTTTCATTTTGGCAAGCTTTGATCTGAACGTTGCATAAAATGACATTCTCTTACAGGAAAACAGCTTATCAGCATCTGTGGAGCTGCGGTCTCTTTTTTCACTCAGGAGCACTGTCACAGTGCCACTGTTCATAGAAACGCTAAAATAAGCTGTTTGGGCATAGTACCTCTAACTGTACTTGAGGAGCAGAAACCAATCCAACACATTAAAGAAAGGTCTTTCTGCATTGTAAATAAGAGTGTATTTCACTTGAAACCAAATATCTTTCATTTTGGCAAGCTTTGATCTTAACTTTGCATAAAATGTCTTTCTCTTACAGGGAAAACGGCATTTCAGCATCTGTGGAGCTACGGTCTCTTCTTTCAGTCAGGAGTACTGACACAGTGCAACTATTCATACAAACGCCAAAAGAAGCTGTTTGGGCATAGTAACACTAACTTTACTTGAGGAGCAGAAATCATCTAACAAATTAAAGAAACAACTTTTTGCATTGAAAATAAGGGTGTAATTCATTTGAAACCAATCTCTTTCATTTCGGGAAGGTATTGTCTTAACATTGCATAAAGTGACATTCTCTTACAGGGAAAACAGCTTTTCAGCATCTGTGGAGCTGTGGTCTCTTTTTTCACTCAGTAGCACTGTCACAGTGCCACTGTTCATAGAAACGCTAAAACAAACTGTTTAGGCATAGTAGCACTAACTTTACTCGAGGAGCAGAAATCATCTAACTAATTAAAGAAACAACTTTTTGCATTGAAAATAAGAGTGTAATTCATTTGAAACCAATCTCTTTCATTTCGGCAAGGTATTGTCTTAACATTGCATAAAGTGACATTCTCTTACAGGGAAAACAGCTTTTCAGCATCTGTGGAGCTGCGGTCTCTTTTTTCACTCAGTAGCACTGTCACAGTGCCACTGTTCATAGAAACGCTAAAACAAACTGTTTAGGCATAGTAGCACTAACTTTACTCGAGGAGCAGAAATCATCTAACAAATTAAAGAAACAACTTTTTGCATTGAAAATAAGAGTGTAATTCATTTGAAACCAATCTCTTTCATTTTAGGAAGCTTCGATCTTAACATTGCATAAAGTGACATTCTCTTACAGGGAAAACCAGTATGTTTGATTTTGGCAAGCTTTATTCTTAACATTGCTTAAAGTGACATTCTATTACAGGGAAAATAGCTTTTCAGCATCTGGTGAGCTGCGGTCTCTTTTTTCACTCAGGAGCACTGTCACAGTGCAACTATTCATAGAAACGCTAAAAGAAGCTGTTTGGGCATAGTAATACTAACTTTACTTGAGGAGCAGATATCATCTAACACATTAAAGAAAGGCCTTTCTGTATTGTAAATAAGAGTGTAATTCATTTGAATCCAATATCTTTTATTTTAGGAAGCTTCGATCTTAACATTGCATAAAGTGACATTGTCTTACAGGGAAAACCAGTATCTTTGATTTTGGCAAACTTTGATCTTAACATTGCTTAAAGTGACATTCTCTTACAGGGAAAATAGCTTTTCAGCATCTGTGGAGCTGCGGTCTCTTTTTTCACTCAGGAGCACTGTCACAATGCCACTGTTCATAGAAACGCTTAAATAAGCTGTTTGGGCATAGTAGCACTAACTGTACTTGAGCAGCAGAATCCAATACAACACAATAAAGAAAGGTCGTTCTGCATTGTAAATAAGAGTGTATTTCACTTGAAACCAAATATCTTTCATTTTGGCAAGCTTTGATCTTAACTTTGCATAAAATGACATTCTCTTACAGGGAAAACGGCATTTCAGCATCTGTGGAGCTGCGGTCTCTTTTTTCACTCAGGAGCACTGTCACAGTGCAACTATTCATAGAAACGCTAAAAGAAGCTGTTTGGGCATAGTAACACTAACTTTACTTGAGGAGCAGATATCATCTAACACATTAAAGAAACGCCTTTCTGTATTGTAAATAAGAGTGTAATTCATTTGAATCCAATATCTTTTAGTTTAGGAAGCTTCGATCTTAACATTGCATAAAGTGACATTCTCTTACAGGGAAAACAGCTTTTCAGCATCTGTGGAGCTGCGGTCTCTTTTTTCACTCAGGAGCACTGTCACAGTGCCACTGTTTATAGAAACGCTAAAATAAGCTGTTTGGGCATAGTAGCACTAATTTTACTTGAAGAGCATAAACAATCTAAAACATTAAAGAAAGGTCTTTCTGCATTGTAAATAAGAGTGTATTTCACTTGAAACCAAATATCTTTCATTTTGGCAAGCTTTGATCTTACCTTTGCATAAAATGACATTCTCTTATAGGGAAAACAGCTTATCAGCATCTGTGGAGCTGCGGTCTCTTTTTCACTCAGGAGCAGTGTCACAGTGCCACTGTTTATAGAAACGCTTAAATAAGCTGTTTGGGCATAGTAGCACTAACTGTACTTGAGGAGAAGAATCCAATCCAACACATTAAAGAAAGGTCTTTCTGCATTGTCAATAAGAGTCTATTTCACTTGAAACCAAATATCTTTCATTTTGGCAAGCTTTGATCATAACTTTGCAAAAAATGACATTCTCTTACAGGGAAAACGGCATTTCAGCATCTGTGGAGCTACGGTCTCTTTCTTTCAGTCAGGAGTACTGACACAGTGCAACTATTCATAGAAACGCTAAAAGAAGCTGTTTGGGCATAGTAACACTAACTTTACTTGAGGAGCAGATATCATCGAACACATTAAAGAAAAGCCTTTCTGTATTGTAAATAAGAGTGTACATCATTTGAATCCAATATCTTTTATTTTAGGAAGCTTCGATTTTAACATTGCATAAAGTGACATTCTCTTACAGGGAAAACAGCTTATCAGCATCTGTGGAGCTGCGGTCTCTTTTTTCACTCAAGAGCACTATTACAGTGCCACTGTTCATAGAAACGCTAAAATAAGCTGTTTGGGCATAGTACCACTAACTTTACTTGAGGAGCAGAAACCAATCCAACACATTAAAGAAAGGTCTTTCTGCATTGTAAATAAGAGTGTATTTCACTTGAAACCAAATATCTTTCATTTTGGCAAGCTTTGATCTTAACTTTGCATAAAATGTCATTCTCTTACAGGGAAAACGGCATTTCAGCATTTGTGGAACTGCGGTCTTTTTTTTCACTCAGGAGCACTGTCACAGTGCCACTGTTCATAGAAACGCTAAAATAAGCTGTTTGGGCATAATAGCACTAACATTAGTGGAGGAGCACAAATACTCTAACACATTAAAGAAACAACTTTTTGCATTGCACATAAATGTTTATTTCATATGAAACCAATATCTTTCATTTTGGCAAGGTATGATCTTAACATTGCATGAAGTGACTGTCTCTTACAGGAAAACAGCTTTTCAGTATCTGTGGAGCTGCGGTCTCCTTTTTCACTCAGGAGCACTGTGACAGTGCCACTGTTCATAGAAACGCTTAAATAAGCTGTTTGGGCATAGTAGCACTAACTGTACTTGAGGAGCAGAATCCAATCCAACACACTAAAAAAGGTCTTTCTGCATTGTAAATGAGAGTGTATTTCACTTGAAACCAAATATCTTTCTTTTTGGCAAGCTTTGATCTTAACTTTGCATAAAATGACATTCTCTTACAGGGAAAACAGCTTATCAGCATCTGTGGAGAAGCGGTCTCTTTTTTCACTCAGGAGCACTTTCACAGTCCCACTGTTCATAGAAACGCTAAAATAAGCTGTTTGGGCATAGTAGCACTAACTGTACTTGAGGAGCAGAATCCAATCCAACACATTAAAGAAAGGTCTTTCTGCACTGTAAATAAGAGTGTATTTAACTTGAAACCAAATATCTTTAATTTTGGAAAGCTTTGATCATAACTTTGCATAAAATGACATTCTCTTACAGGGAAAACAGCTTATCAGCATCTGTGGAGCTGCGGTCTCTTTTTTCACTCAGGAGCACTATCACAGTGCCACTGTTCATAGAAACGCTAAAATAAGCTGTTTGGGCATAATAGCACTAACATTAGTGGAGGAGCACAAATCATCTAACACATTAAAGAAACAACTTTTTGCATTGCACATAAATGTTTATTTCATATGAAACCAATATCTTTCATTTTGGCAAGGTATGATCTTAACATTGCATGAAGTGACAGTCTCTTACAGGAAAACAGCTTTTCAGTATCTGTGGAGCTGCGGTCTCTTTTTTCACTCAGGAGCACTGTGAAAGTGCCACTGTTCATAGAAACGCTAAAATAAGCTGTTTGGGCATAGTAACACTAACTTTACTTGAGGAGCAGATATCATCTAACACATTAAAGAAACGCCTTTCTGTATTGTTAATAAGAGTGTAATTCATTTGAATCCAATATCTTTTATTTTAGGAAGCTTCGATCTTCACATTGCATAAAGTGACATTGTCTTACAGGGAAAACGGCATTTCAGCATCTGTGGAGCTGCGGTCTCTTTTTTCACTCAGGAGCACTGTCACAGTGCCACTGTTCATAGAAACGCTAAAATAAGCTGTTTGGGCATAGTAGCATTAATTTTACTTGAAGAGCATAAACAATCTAAAACATTAAAGAAACGCCTTTCTGCATTGCAAATAAGAGTATAATTCATTTGAAACCGATCTCTTTCATTTTGGCAAGGTATGATCTTTACATTGCTTAAAGTGACAATCTCTTACAGGGAAAACAGCTTTTCAGCATTTGTGGAGCTGCGGTCTCTTCTGTCACTCAGGAGCACTGTACCAGTGCCACTGTTTATAGAAACGCTTAAATAAGCTGTTTGGGCATAGTAGCACTAAGTGTAATTGAGGAGCAGAATCCAATCCAACACATTAAAGAAAGGTCTTTCTGCATTGTAAATAAAAGTCTATTTCACTTGAAACCAAATATCTTTCATTTTGGCAAGCTTTGATCTTAACTTTGCATAAAATGACATTCTCTTACAGGGAAAACGGCATTTCAGCATCTGTGGAGCTTCGGTCTCTTTCTTTCAGTCAGGAGTACTGACACAGTGCAACTATTCATAGAAACGCTAAAAGAAGCTGTTTGGGCATAGTAACACTAACTTTACTTGAGGAGCAGATATCATCTAACACATTAAAGAAACGCCTTTCTGTATTGTAAATAAGAGTGTAATTCATTTGAATCCAATATCTTTTAGTTTAGGAAGCTTGGATCTTAACATTGCATAAAGTGACATTCTCTTACAGGGAAAACCAGTATCTTTGATTTTGGCAAGCTTTGATCTTGACATTGCTTAAAGTGACATTCTCTTACAGGGAAAATAGCTTTTCAGCATCTGTGGAGCTGCGGTCTCTTCTTTCACTCAGGAGCACTGTGACAGTGCCACTGTTTATAGAAACGCTTAAATAAGCTGTTTGGGCATAGTAGCACTAACTGTACTTAAGGAGCAAAATTCAATCCAACACATTAAAGAAAGGTCTTTCTGCATTGTAAATAAAAGTATATTTCACTTGAAACCAAATATCTTTCATTTTGGCAAGCTTTGATCTTAACTTTGCATAAAATGACATTCTCTTACAGGGAAAACGGCATTTCAGCATCTGTGGAGCTACGGTCTCTTTCTTTCAGTCAGGAGTACTGGACACAGTGCAACTATTCATAGAAACGCTAAAAGAAGCTGTTTGGGCATAGTAACACTAACTTTACTTGAGGAGCAGATATCATCTAACACATTAAAGAAACGCCTTTCTGTATTGTTAATAAGAGTGTAATTCATTTGAATCCAATATCTTTTATTTTAGGAAGCTTCGATCTTAACATTGCATAAAGTGACATTCTCTTACAGGGAAAGCCAGTATCTTTGATTTTGGCAAGCTTTGATCTTAACATTGCTTAAAGTGACATTCTCTTTCAGGGAAAATAGCTTTTCAGCAACTGTGGAGCTGCGGTCTCTTCTTTCACTCAGGAGCACTGTGACAGTGCCACTGTTTATAGAAACGCTTAAATAAGCTGATTGGGCATAGTAGCACTAACTGTACTTGAGGAGCAGAATCCGATCCAACACAATAAAGAAAGTTCGTTGTGCATTGTAAATAAGAGTGTATTTCACTTGAAACCAAATATCTTTCATTTTGGCAAGCTTTGATCTTAACTTTGCATAAAATGACATTCTCTTACAGGGAAAACGGCATTTCAGCATCTGTGGAGCTGCGGTCTCTTTTTTCACTCAGGAGCACTGTCACAGTGCAACTATTCATAGAAACGCTAAAAGAAGCTGTTTGGGCATAGTAACACTAACTTTACTTGAGGAGCAGATATCATCTAACAAATTAAAGAAACGCCTTTCTGTATTGTAAATAAGAGTGTAATTCATTTGAATCCAATATCTTTTATTTTAGGAAGCTTCGATCTTAACATTGCATAAAGTGACATTCTCTTACAGGGAAAACAGCTTTTCAGCATCTGTGGAGCTGCGGTCTCTTTTTTCACTCAGGAGCACTGTCACAGTGCCACTGTTTATAGAAACGCTAAAATAAGCTGTTTGGGCATAGTAGCACTAATTTTACTTGAAGAGCATAAACAATCTAAGACATTAAAGAAAGGTCTTTCTGCATTGTAAATAAGAGTGTATTTCACTTGAAACCAAATATCTTTCATTTTGGCAAGCTTTGATCTTACCTTTGCATAAAATGACATTCTCTTACAGGGAAAACAGCTTATCAGCATCTGTGGAGCTGCGGTCTCTTTTTCACTCAGGTGCAGTGTCACAGTGCCACTGTTTATAGAAACGCTTAAATAAGCTTTTTTGGCATAGTAGCACTAACTGTACTTGAGGAGAAGAATCCAATCTAACACATTAAAGAAAGGTCTTTCTGCATTGTAAATAAGAGTCTATTTCACTTGAAACCAAATATCTTTCATTTTGGCAAGCTTTGATCTTAACTTTGCATAAAATGACATTCTCTTACAGGGAAAACAGCTTATCAGCATCTGTGGAGAAGCGGTCTCTTTTTTCACTCAGGAGCACTTTCACAGTCCCACTGTTCATAGAAACGCTAAAATAAGCTGTTTGGGCATAGTAGCACTAACTGTACTTGAGGAGCAGAATCCAATCCAACACATTAAAGAAAGGTCTTTCTGCACTGTAAATAAGAGTGTATTTAACTTGAAACCAAATATCTTTAATTTTGGCAAGCTTTGATCTTAACTTTGCATAAAATGACATTCTCTTACAGGGAAAACAGCTTATCAGCATCTGTGGAGCTGCGGTCTCTTTTTTCACTCAGGAGCACTATCACAGTGCCACTGTTCATAGAAACGCTAAAATAAGCTGTTTGGGCATAGTAGCACTAACTTTACTTGAGGAGCAGATATCATCTAACAAATTAAAGAAACGCCTTTCTGTATTGTAAATAAGAGTGTAATTCATTTGAATCCAATATCTTTTATTTTAGGAAGCTTCGATCTTAACATTGCATAAAGTGACATTCTCTTACAGGGAAAACAGCTTTTCAGCATCTGTGGAGCTGCGGTCTCTTTTTTCACTCAGGAGCACTGTCACAGTGCCACTGTTTATAGAAACGCTAAAATAAGCTGTTTGGGCATAGTAGCACTAATTTTACTTGAAGAGCATAAACAATCTAAGACATTAAAGAAAGGTCTTTCTGCATTGTAAATAAGAGTGTATTTCACTTGAAACCAAATATCTTTCATTTTGGCAAGCTTTGATCTTACCTTTGCATAAAATGACATTCTCTTACAGGGAAAACAGCTTATCAGCATCTGTGGAGCTGCGGTCTCTTTTTCACTCAGGTGCAGTGTCACAGTGCCACTGTTTATAGAAACGCTTAAATAAGCTTTTTGGGCATAGTAGCACTAACTGTACTTGAGGAGAAGAATCCAATCTAACACATTAAAGAAAGGTCTTTCTGCATTGTAAATAAGAGTCTATTTCACTTGAAACCAAATATCTTTCATTTTGGCAAGCTTTAATCTTAACTTTGCATAAAATGACATTCTCTTACAGGGAAAACGACATTTCAGCATCTGTGGAGCTACGGTCTCTTCTTTCAGTCAGGAGCACTGTCACAGTGCAACTATTCATAAAAACGCTACTTGAGGAGCAGATATCATCTAACACATTAAAGCAACGCCTTTCTGTATTGTAAATAAGAGTGTAATTCATTTGAATCCAATATCTTTTATTTTAGGAAGCTTCGATCTTAACATTGCATAAAGTGACATTCTCTTACAGGGAAAACAGCTTTTCAGCATCTGTGGAACTGCGGTCTTTTTTTTCACTCAGGAGCACTGTCACAGTGCCACTGTTTATAGAAACGCTAAAATAAGCTGTTTGGGCATAATAGCACTAACATTAGTGGAGGAGCACAAATACTCTAACACATTAAAGAAACAACTTTTTGCATTGCACATAAATGTTTATTTCATATGAAACCAATATCTTTCATTTTGGCAAGGTATGATCTTAACATTGCATGAAGTGACTGTCTCTTACAGGAAAACAGCTTTTCAGTATCTGTGGAGCTGCGGTCTCCTTTTTCACTCAGGAGCACTGTGACAGTGCCACTGTTCATAGAAACGCTTAAATAAGCTGTTTGGGCATAGTAGCACTAACTGTACTTGAGGAGCAGAATCCAATCCAACACACTAAAAAAGGTCTTTCTGCATTGTAAATGAGAGTGTATTTCACTTGAAACCAAATATCTTTCTTTTTGGCAAGCTTTGATCTTAACTTTGCATAAAATGACATTCTCTTACAGGGAAAACAGCTTATCAGCATCTGTGGAGAAGCGGTCTCTTTTTTCACTCAGGAGCACTTTCACAGTCCCACTGTTCATAGAAACGCTAAAATAAGCTGTTTGGGCATAGTAGCACTAACTGTACTTGAGGAGCAGAATCCAATCCAACACATTAAAGAAAGGTTTTTCTGCACTGTAAATAAGAGTGTATTTAACTTGAAACCAAATATCTTTAATTTTGGCAAGCTTTGATCTTAACTTTGCATAAAATGACATTCTCTTACAGGGAAAACAGCTTATCAGCATCTGTGGAGTTGCGGTCTCTTTTTTCACTCAGGAGCACTATCACAGTGCCACTGTTCATAGAAACGCTAAAATAAGCTGTTTGGGCATAATAGCACTAACATTAGTGGAGGAGCACAAATCATCTAACACATTAAAGAAACAACTTTTTGCATTGCACATAAATGTTTATTTCATATGAAACCAATATCTTTCATTTTGGCAAGGTATGATCTTAACATTGCATGAAGTGACAGTCTCTTACAGGAAAACAGCTTTTCAGTATCTGTGGAGCTGCGGTCTCTTTTTTCACTCAGGAGCACTGTGAAAGTGCCACTGTTCATAGAAACGCTAAAATAAGCTGTTTGGGCATAGTAACACTAACTTTACTTGAGGAGCAGATATCATCTAACACATTAAAGAAACGCCTTTCTGTATTGTTAATAAGAGTGTAATTCATTTGAATCCAATATCTTTTATTTTAGGAAGCTTCGATCTTCACATTGCATAAAGTGACATTGTCTTACAGGGAAAACGGCATTTCAGCATCTGTGGAGCTGCGGTCTCTTTTTTCACTCAGGAGCACTGTCACAGTGCCACTGTTCATAGAAACGCTAAAATAAGCTGTTTGGGCATAGTAGCATTAATTTTACTTGAAGAGCATAAACAATCTAAAACATTAAAGAAACGCCTTTCTGCATTGCAAATAAGAGTATAATTCATTTGAAACCGATCTCTTTCATTTTGGCAAGGTATGATCTTTACATTGCTTAAAGTGACAATCTCTTACAGGGAAAACAGCTTTTCAGCATTTGTGGAGCTGCGGTCTCTTCTGTCACTCAGGAGCACTGTACCAGTGCCACTGTTTATAGAAACGCTTAAATAAGCTGTTTGGGCATAGTAGCACTAAGTGTAATTGAGGAGCAGAATCCAATCCAACACATTAAAGAAAGGTCTTTCTGCATTGTAAATAAAAGTCTATTTCACTTGAAACCAAATATCTTTCATTTTGGCAAGCTTTGATCTTAACTTTGCATAAAATGACATTCTCTTACAGGGAAAACGGCATTTCAGCATCTGTGGAGCTACGGTCTCTTTCTTTCAGTCAGGAGTACTGACACAGTGCAACTATTCATAGAAACGCTAAAAGAAGCTGTTTGGGCATAGTAACACTAACTTTACTTGAGGAGCAGATATCATCTAACACATTAAAGAAACGCCTTTCTGTATTGTAAATAAGAGTGTAATTCATTTGAATCCAATATCTTTTAGTTTAGGAAGCTTCGATCTTAACATTGCATAAAGTGACATTCTCTTACAGGGAAAACCAGTATCTTTGATTTTGGCAAGCTTTGATCTTGACATTGCTTAAAGTGACATTCTCTTACAGGGAAAATAGCTTTTCAGCATCTGTGGAGCTGCGGTCTCTTCTTTCACTCAGGAGCACTGTGACAGTGCCACTGTTTATAGAAACGCTTAAATAAGCTGTTTGGGCATAGTAGCACTAACTGTACTTAAGGAGCAAAATTCAATCCAACACATTAAAGAAAGGTCTTTCTGCATTGTAAATAAAAGTATATTTCACTTGAAACCAAATATCTTTCATTTTGGCAAGCTTTGATCTTAACTTTGCATAAAATGACATTCTCTTACAGGGAAAACGGCATTTCAGCATCTGTGGAGCTACGGTCTCTTTCTTTCAGTCAGGAGTACTGGACACAGTGCAACTATTCATAGAAACGCTAAAAGAAGCTGTTTGAAAGCCAGTATCTTTGATTTTGGCAAGCTTTGATCTCAACATTGCTTAAAGTGACATTCTCTTTCAGGGAAAATAGCTTTTCAGCAACTGTGGAGCTGCGGTCTCTTCTTTCACTCAGGAGCACTGTGACAGTGCCACTGTTTATAGAAACGCTTAAATAAGCTGTTTGGGCATAGTAGCACTAACTGTACTTGAGGAGCAGAATCCGATCCAACACAATAAAGAAAGTTCGTTGTGCATTGTAAATAAGAGTGTATTTCACTTGAAACCAAATATCTTTCATTTTGGCAAGCTTTGATCTTAACTTTGCATAAAATGACATTCTCTTACAGGGAAAACGGCATTTCAGCATCTGTGGAGCTGCGGTCTCTTTTTTCACTCAGGAGCACTGTCACAGTGCAACTATTCATAGAAACGCTAAAAGAAGCTGTTTGGGCATAGTAACACTAACTTTACTTGAGGAGCAGATATCATCTAACAAATTAAAGAAACGCCTTTCTGTATTGTAAATAAGAGTGTAATTCATTTGAATCCAATATCTTTTATTTTAGGAAGCTTCGATCTTAACATTGCATAAAGTGACATTCTCTTACAGGGAAAACAGCTTTTCAGCATCTGTGGAGCTGCGGTCTCTTTTTTCACTCAGGAGCACTGTCACAGTGCCACTGTTTATAGAAACGCTAAAATAAGCTGTTTGGGCATAGTAGCACTAATTTTACTTGAAGAGCATAAACAATCTAAGACATTAAAGAAAGGTCTTTCTGCATTGTAAATAAGAGTGTATTTCACTTGAAACCAAATATCTTTCATTTTGGCAAGCTTTGATCTTACCTTTGCATAAAATGACATTCTCTTACAGGGAAAACAGCTTATCAGCATCTGTGGAGCTGCGGTCTCTTTTTCACTCAGGTGCAGTGTCACAGTGCCACTGTTTATAGAAACGCTTAAATAAGCTTTTTTGGCATAGTAGCACTAACTGTACTTGAGGAGAAGAATCCAATCTAACACATTAAAGAAAGGTCTTTCTGCATTGTAAATAAGAGTCTATTTCACTTGAAACCAAATATCTTTCATTTTGGCAAGCTTTAATCTTAACTTTGCATAAAATGACATTCTCTTACAGGGATAACGACATTTCAGCATCTGTGGAGCTACGGTCTCTTCTTTCAGTCAGGAGTACTGACACAGTGCAACTATTCATAAAAACGCTACTTGAGGAGCAGATATCATCTAACACATTAAAGCAACGCCTTTCTGTATTGTAAATAAGAGTGTAATTCATTTGAATCCAATATCTTTTATTTTAGGAAGCTTCGATCTTAACATTGCATAAAGTGACATTCTCTTACAGGGAAAACAGCTTTTCAGCATCTGTGGAGCTGCGGTCTTTTTTTTCACTCAGGAGCACTGTCACAGTGCCACTGTTCATACAAACGCCAAAATAAGCTGTTTGGGCATAATAGCACTAACATTAGTGGAGGAGCACAAATACTCTAACACATTAAAGAAACAACTTTTTGCATTGCACATAAATGTTTATTTCATATGAAACCAATATCTTTCATTTTGGCAAGGTATGATCTTAACATTGCATGAAGTGACAGTCTCTTACAGGAAAACAGCTTTTCAGTATCTGTGGAGCTGCGGTCTCCTTTTTCACTCAGGAGCACTGTAACAGTGCCACTGTTCATAGAAACGCTTAAATAAGCTGTTTGGGCATAGTAGCACTAACTGTACTTGAGGAGCAGAATCCAATCCAACACACTAAAAAAGGTCTTTCTGCATTGTAAATGAGAGTGTATTTCACGTGAAACCAAATATCTTTCTTTTTGGCAAGCTTTGATCTTAACTTTGCATAAAATGACATTCTCTTACAGGGAAAACAGCTTATCAGCATCTGTGGAGAAGCGGTCTCTTTTTTCACTCAGGAGCACTTTCACAGTCCCACTGTTCATAGAAACGCTAAAATAAGCTGTTTGGGCATAATAGCACTAACATTAGTGGAGGAGCACAAATCATCTAACACATTAAAGAAACAACTTTTTGCATTGCACATAAATGTTTATTTCATATGAAACCAATATCTTTCATTTTGGCAAGGTATGATCTTAACATTGCATGAAGTGACAGTCTCTTACAGGAAAACAGCTTTTCAGTATCTGTGGAGCTGCGGTCTCCTTTTTCACTCAGGAGCACTGTGACAGTGCCACTGTTCATAGAAACGCTTAAATAAGCTGTTTGGGCATAGTAGCACTAACTGTACTTGAGGAGCAGAATCCAATCCAACACACTAAAAAAGGTCTTTCTGCATTGTAAATGAGAGTGTATTTCACGTGAAACCAAATATCTTTCTTTTTGGCAAGCTTTGATCTTAACTTTGCATAAAATGACATTCTCTTACAGGGAAAACAATTTATCAGCATCTGTGGAGAAGCTGTCTCTTTTTTCACTCAGGAGCACTTTCACAGTCCCACTGTTCATAGAAACGCTAAAATAAGCTGTTTGGGCATAATAGCACTAACATTAGTGGAGGAGCACAAATCATCTAACACATTAAAGAAACAACTTTTTGCATTGCACATAAATGTTTATTTCATATGAAACCAATATCTTTCATTTTGGCAAGGTATGATCTTAACATTGCATGAAGTGACAGTCTCTTACAGGAAAACAGCTTTTCAGTATCTGTGGAGCTGCGGTCTCTTTTTTCACTCAGGAGCACTGTGAAAGTGCCACTGTTCATAGAAACGCTAAAATCAGCTGTTTGGGCATAGTAACACTAACTTTACTTGAGGAGCAGATATCATCTAACACATTAAAGAAACGCCTTTCTGTATTGTTAATAAGAGTGTAATTCATTTGAATCCAATATCTTTTACTTTAGGAAGCTTCGATCTTCACATTGCATAAAGTGACATTGTCTTACAGGGAAAACGGCATTTCAGCATCTGTGGAGCTGCGGTCTCTTTTTTCACTCAGGAGCACTGTCACAGTGCCACTGTTCATAGAAACGCTAAAATAAGCTGTTTGGGCATAGTAGCATTAATTTTACTTGAAGAGCATAAACAATCTAAAACATTAAAGAAACGCCTTTCTGCATTGCAAATAAGAGTATAATTCATTTGAATCCGATCTCTTTCATTTTGGCAAGGTATGATCTTTACATTGCTTAAAGTGACAATCTCTTACAGGGAAAACAGCTTTTCAGCATTTGTGGAGCTGCAGTCTCTTCTGTCACTCAGGAGCACTGTACCAGTGCCACTGTTTATAGAAACGCTTAAATAAGCTGTTTGGGCATAGTAGCACTAACTGTAATTGAGGAGCAGAATCCAATCCAACACATTAAAGAAAGGTCTTTCTGCATTGTAAATGAGAGTGTATTTCACTTGAAACCAAATATCTTTCATTTTGGCAAGCTTTGATCTTAACTTTGCATAAAATGACATTCTGTTACAGGGAAATCAGCTTTTCAGCATCTGTGGAGCCGCGGTCTCTTTTTTCACTCATGAGCACTGTCACAGTGCCACTGTTTATAGAAACGCTAAAATAAGCTGTTTGGGCATAGTAGCACTAATTTTACTTGAAGAGCAGATATCATCTAACACATTAAAGAAAAGCCTTTCTGTATTGTAAATAAGAGTGTAATTCATTTGAATCCAATATCTTTTATTTTAGGAAGCTTCGATCTTAACATTGCATAAAGTGACATTCTCTTATAGTGAAAACATCTTATCAGCATCTGTGGAGCTGCGGTCTCTTTTTTCACTCAGGAGCACTGTCACAGTGCCACTGTTCATAGAAACGCTAAAATAAGCTGTTTGGGCATAGTAGCACTAATTTTACTTGAAGAGCATAAACAATCTAAAACATTAAAGAAACGCCTTTCTGCAGTGCAAATAAGAGTATAATTCATTTGAAACCGATCTCTTTCATTTTGGCAAGGTATGATCTTAACTTTGCATAAAGTGACATTCTCTTACAGGGAAAACAGCTTTTCAGCATCTGTGGAGCTGCGGTCTCTTTTTTCACTCAGTAGCACTGTCACAGTGCCACTGTTCATAGAAACGCTAAAACAAACTGTTTAGGCATAGTAGCACTAACTTTACTCGAGGAGCAGAAATCATCTAACTAATTAAAGAAACAACTTTTTGCATTGAAAATAAGAGTGTAATTCATTTGAAACCAATCTCTTTCATTTCGGCAAGGTATTGTCTTAACATTGCATAAAGTGACATTCTCTTACAGGGAAAACAGCTTTTCAGCATCTGTGGAGCTGCGGTCTCTTTTTTCACTCAGTAGCACTGTCACAGTGCCACTGTTCATAGAAACGCTAAAACAAACTGTTTAGGCATAGTAGCACTAACTTTACTCGAGGAGCAGAAATCATCTAACAAATTAAAGAAACAACTTTTTGCATTGAAAATAAGAGTGTAATTCATTTGAAACCAATCTCTTTCATTTTAGGAAGCTTCGATCTTAACATTGCATAAAGTGACATTCTCTTACAGGGAAAACCAGTATCTTTGATTTTGGCAAGCTTTGATCTTAACATTGCTTAAAGTGACATTCTCTTACAGGGAAAATAGCTTTTCAGCATCTGTGGAGCTGCGGTCTCTTTTTTCACTCAGGAGCACTGTCACAATGCCACTGTTCATAGAAACGCTTAAATAAGCAGTTTGGGCATAGTAGCACTAACTGTACTTGAGGAGCAGAATCCAATCCAACACAATAAAGAAAGGTCGTTCTGCATTGTAAATAAGAGTGTATTTCACTTGAAACCAAACATCTTTCATTTTGGCAAGCTTTAATCTTAACTTTCCATAAAATGACATTCTCTTACAGGGAAAACGGCATTTCAGCATCTGTGGAGCTGTGGTCTCTTTTTTCACTCAGGAGGACTATCACAGTGCAACTATTCATAGAAACGCTAAAAGAAGCTGTTTGGGCATAGTAACACTAACTTTACTTGAGGAGCATATATCATCTAACACATTAAAGAAACGCCTTTCTGTATTGTAAATAAGAGTGTAATTCATTTGAATCCAATATCTTTTATTTTAGGAAGCTTCGATCTTAACATTGCATAAAGTGACATTCTTTTACAGGGAAAACAGCTTTTCAGCATCTGTGGAGTTGTGGTCTCTTCTTTCACTCAGGAGCACTGTCACAGTGCCACTGTTCATAGAAACGCTAAAATAAGCTGTTTGGGCATAGTAGCACTAACTGTACTTGAGGAGCAGAATCCAATCCAACACATTAAAGAAAGGTCTTTCTGCATTGTAACTAAGAGTGTATTTCACCTGAAACCAAATATCTTTCATTTTGGCAAGCTTTGATCTTAACTTTGCATAAAATGACAATCTCTTAAAGGGAAAACAGCTTTTCAGCATCTGTGGAGGTGCGGTCTCTTCTTTCACTCAGGAGCACTGTCACAGTGCCACTGTTCATAGAAACACTAAAACAAACTGTTTAGGCATAGTAGCACTAACTTTACTCGAGGAGCAGAAATCATCTAACAAATTAAAGAAACAACTTTTTGCATTGAAAATAAGAGTGTAATTCATTTGAAACAAATCTCTTTCATTTTAGGAAGCTTCGATATTAACATTGCATAAAGTGACATTCTCTTACAGGGAAAATAGCTTTTCAGCATCTGTGGAGCTGCGGTCTCTTTTTTCACTCAGGAGCACTGTCACAATGCCACTGTTCATAGAAACGCTTAAATAAGCTGTTTGGGGATAGTAGCACTAACTGTACTTGAGGAGCAGAATCCAATACAACACAATGAAGAAAGGTCGTTCTGCATTGTAAATAATAGTGTATTTCACTTGAAACCAAATATCTTTCATTTTGGCAAGCTTTGATCTTAACGTTGCATAAAATGACATTCTCTTACAGGGAAAACGGCATTTCAGCATCTGTGGAGCTGTGGTCTCTTTTTTCACTCAGTAGCACTGTCACAGTGCCACTGTTCATAGAAACGCTAAAACAAACTGTTTAGGCATAGTAGCACTAACTTTACTGGAGGAGCAAAAATCATCTAACAAATTAAAGAAAAACCTTTTTGCATTGAAAATAAGGGTGTAATTCATTTGAAACCAATCTCTTTCATTTCGGGAAGGTATTGTCTTAACATTGCATAAAGTGACATTCTCTTACAGGCAAAACAGCTTTTCAGCATCTGTGGAGCTGCGGTCTCTTTTTTCACTCAGTAGCACTGTCACAGTGCCACTGTTCATAGAAACGCTAAAACAAACTGTTTAGGCATAGTAGCACTAACTTTACTGGAGGAGCAGAAATCATCTAACTAATTAAAGAAACAACTTTTTGCATTGAAAATAAGAGTGTAATTCATTTGAAACCAATCTCTTTCATTTCGGCAAGGTATTGTCTTAACATTGCATAAAGTGACATTCTCTTACAGGGAAAACCAGTATCTTTGATTTTGGCAAGCTTTGATCTTAACATTGCTTAAAGTGACATTCTCTTACAGGGAAAATAGCTTTTCAGCATCTGTGGAGCTGCGGTCTCTTTTTTCACTCAGGAGCACTGTCACAATGCCACTGTTCATAGAAACGCTTAAATAAGCCGTTTGGGCATAGTAGCACTAACTGTACTTGAGGAGCAGAATCCAATCCAACACAATAAAGAAAGGTCGTTCTGCATTGTAAATAAGAGTGTATTTCACTTGAAACCAAATATCTTTCATTTTGGCAAGCTTTGATCCTAACTTTGCATAAAATGACATTCTCTTACAGGGAAAACGGCATTTCAGCATCTGTGGAGCTGTGGTCTCTTTTTTCACTCAGGAGCACTATCACAGTGCAACTATTCATAGAAACGCTAAAAGAAGCTGTTTGGGCATAGTAACACTAACTTTACTTGAGGAGCATATATCATCTAACACATTAAAGAAACGCCTTTCTGTATTGTAAATAAGAGTGTAATTCATTTGAATCCAATATCTTTTATTTTAGGAAGCTTCGATCTTAACATTGCATAAAGTGACATTCTTTTACAGGGAAAACAGCTTTTCAGCATCTGTGGAGCTGCGGTCTCTTTTTTCACTCAGGAGCACTGTCACAGTGCCACTGTTTATAGAAACGCTAAAATAAGCTGTTTGGGCATAGTAGCACTAATTTTACTTGAAGAGCATAAACAATCTAAAACATTAAAGAAAGGTCTTTCTGCATTGTAAATAAGAGTGTATTTCACTTGAAACCAAATATCTTTCATTTTGGCAAGCTTTGATCTTACCTTTGCATAAAATGACATTCTCTTACAGGGAAAACAGCTTATCAGCATCTGTGGAGCTGCGGTCTCTTTTTCACTCAGGAGCAGTGTCACAGTGCCACTGTTTATAGAAACGCTTAAATAAGCTGTTTGGGCATAGTAGCACTAACTGTACTTGAGGAGAAGAATCCAATCCAACACATTAAAGAAAGGTCTTTCTGCATTGTAAATAAGAGTCTATTTCACTTGAAACCAAATATCTTTCATTTTGGCAAGCTTTGATCTTAACTTTGCATAAAATGACATTCTCTTACAGGGAAAATGGCATTTCAGCATCTGTGGAGCTACGGTCTCTTTTTTCACTCAGTAGCACTGTCACAGTGCCACTGTTCATAGAAACGCTAAAACAAACTGTTTAGGCATAGTAGCACTAACTTTACTCGAGGAGCAGAAATCATCTACCAAATTAAAGAAACAACTTTTTGCATTGAAAATAAGAGTGTAATTCATTTGAAACCAATCTCTTTTATTTTAGGAAGCTTCGATCTTAACATTGCATAAAGTGACATTCTCTTACAGGGAAAACCAGTATCTTTGATTTTGGCAAACTTTATTCTTAACATTGCTTAAAGTGACATTCTCTTACAGGGAAAATAGCTTTTCAGCATCTGGTGAGCTGCGGTCTCTTTTTTCACTCAGGAGCACTGTCACAATGCCACTGTTCATAGAAACGCTTAAATAAGCTGTTTGGGCATAGTAGCACTAACTGTACTTGAGGAGCAGAATCCAATCCAACACAATAAAGATAGGTCGATCTGCATTGTAAATAAGAGTGTATTTCACTTGAAACCAAATATCTTTCATTTTGGCAAGCTTTGATCTTAACTTTGCATAAAATGACATTCTCTTACAGGGAAAACGGCATTTCAGCATCTGTGGAGCTGCGGTCTCTTTTTTCACTCAGGAGCACTGTCACAGTGCCACTGTTTATAGAAACACTAAAATAAGCTGTTTGGGCATACTGTCACAGTGCCACTGTTTTATAGAAAACACTAAAATAAGCTGTTTGGGCATAGTAGCACTAATTTTACTTGAAGAGCATAAAACAATCTAAAACATTAAAGAAAGGTCTTTCTGCATTGTAAATAAGAGTGTATTTTCCACTTGAAACCAAATATCTTTCATTTTGGCAAGCTTTGATCTTACTTTTGCATAAAATGACATTCTCTTACAGAAGAAAACGGCATTTTCAGCATCTGTGGAGCTACGGTCTCTTTCTTTCAGTCAGGAGTACTGGACACAGTGCCACTGTTTATAGAAACGCTAAAATAAACTGTTTGGGGCATAGTAGCACTAATTTTACTTGGAAGAGCATAAACAATCTAAAACATTTAAAGAAAGGTCCTTTTCTGCATTGTAAATAAGAGTGTATTTCACTTGAAACCAAATATCTTTCATTTTGGCAAGCTTTGATCTTACTTTTGCATAAAATGGACATTCTCTTTCAGGGGAAAAACGGCATTTCAGCATCTGTGGAGCTACGGTCTCTTTATTTCAGTCAGGAGTACTGACACAGTGCAACTATTCATAGAAAACGCTAAAATAAACTGTTTTGGGCATAGTAGCACTAATTTTACTTGAAGAGCATAAACAATCTAAAAACATTAAAGGAAAAGGTCTTTCTGCATTGTAAATAAGAGTGTATTTCACTTGAAAACCAAATATCTTTCATTTTGGCAAGCTTTGATCTTACTTTTGCATAAAATGACATTCTCTTTCAGGGAAAACGGCATTTCAGCATCTGTGGAGCTACGGTCTCTTTATTTCAGTCAGGGAGTACTGACACAGTGCAACTATTCATAGAAACGCTAAAAGAAGCTGTTTTGGGGCATAGTAAACACTAACTTTACTTGAGGAGCAGATATCATCTAACACATTAAAAGAAAAGCCTTTCTGTATTGTAAATAAGAGTGTAATTCATTTGAATCCAATATCTTTTATTTTAGGAAGCTTCGATTTTAACATTGCATAAAGTGACATTCTCTTACAGGGAAAACAGCTTTTCAGCATCTGTGGAGCTGCGGTCTCTTTTTTCACTCAGTAGCACTGTCACAGTGGCCACTGTTCATAGAAACGCTAAAACAAACTGTTTAGGGCATAGTAGCACTAACTTTACTCGAGGAGCAGAAATCATCTACCAAATTAAAGAAACAACTTTTTTGCATTGAAAATAAGAGTGTAATTCATTTGAAACCCAATCTCTTTTATTTTAGGAAGCTTCGATCTTAACATTGCATAAAGTGACATTCTCTTACAGGGAAAAACCAGTATCTTTGATTTTGGCAACCTTTATTCTTAACATTGCTTAAAGTGACATTCTCTTACAGGGAAAATAGCTTTTTCAGCATCTGGTGAGCTGCGGTCTCTTTTTTCACTCAGGAGCACTGTCCACAATGCCACTGTTCATAGAAAACGCTTAAATAAGCTGTTTGGGCATAGTAGCACTAAACTGTACTTGAGGAGCAGAAATCCAATCCAACACAATAAAGATAGGACGATCTGCATTGTAAATAAGAGTGTATTTCACTTGAAACCAAATATCTTTCATTTTGGCAAGCTTTGATCTTAACTTTGCATAAAATGACATTCTCTTACAGGGAAAAACGGCATTTCAGGCATCTGTGGAGCTGCGGTCTCTTTTTTCACTCAGGGAGCACTGTCACAGTGCCACTGTTTATAGAAACACTAAAATAAGCTGTTTGGGCATAGTAGCACTAATTTTACTTGAAGAGCATAAACAATCTAAAACATTAAAGAAAGGTCTTTCTGCATTGTAAAATAAGAGTGTATTTCACTTGAAACCAAATATCTTTCATTTTGGCAAGCTTTGATCTTACTTTTGCATAAAATGACATTCTCTTACAGAAGAAAAACGGCATTTCAGCATCTGTGGAGCTACGGTCTCCTTTCTTTCAGTCAGGAGTACTGACACAGTGCCCACTGTTTTATAGAAACGCTAAAAATAAAACTGTTTGGGGCATAGTAGCACTAATTTTACTTGAAGAGCATAAACAATCTAAAAACATTAAAGAAAGGTCTTTCTGCATTGTAAATAAGAGTGTATTTCACTTGAAACCAAATATCTTTCATTTTGGGCAAGCTTTGATCTTACTTTTGCATAAAAATGACATTCTCTTTTCAGGGGAAAACGGCATTTCAGCATCTGTGGAGCTACGGTCTCCTTTATTTCAGTCAGGAGTTACTGACACAGTGCAACTATTCATAGAAACGCTAAAAGAAGCTGTTTGGGCATAGTAACACTAACTTTACTTGAGGAGCAGATATCATCTAACACATTAAAGAAAAGCCTTTCTGTATTGTAAATAAGAGTGTAATTTCATTTGAATCCAATATCTTTTATTTTAGGAAGCTTCGATTTTAACATTGCATAAAGTGACATTCTCTTACAGGGAAAAACAGCTTATCAGCATCTGTGGAGCTGCGGTCTCTTTTTTCACTCAGGAGCACTGTCCACAGTGCCCACTGTTCATAGAAACGCTAAAATAAGCTGTTTGGGCATAGTAGCACTAATTTTACTTGAAGAGCATAATCAATCTAAAACATTAAAGAAACGCCTTTCTGCATTGCACATAAGAGTGTAATTCATTTGAAACCGATCTCTTTCATTTTGGGCAAGGTATGATTTTAAACATTGCTTAAAGTGACAATCTCTTACAGGGAAAACAGCTTTTCAGCATCTGTGGAGCTGCGGGTCCTCTTCTTTCACTCAGGAGCACTGTACCAGTGGCCCACTGTTTTATAGAAACGCTTAAATAAGCTGTTTTGGGCATAGTAGCACTAACTGTACTTGAGGAGCAGAATCCAATCCAACACATTAAAGAAAGGTCTTTCTGCATTGTAAATGAGAGTGTATTTCACTTGAAACCAAATATCTTTCATTTTGGCAAGCTTTGATCTTAACTTTGCATAAAATGACATTCTGTCACAGGGGAAAAACAGCTTATCAGCATCTGTGGAGCTGCGGTCTCTTTTTTTCACTCAAGAGCACTATCACAGTGCCACTGTTCATAGAAACGCTAAAATAAGCTGTTTGGGCATAGTACCACTAACTGTACTTGAGGAGCAGAAAACCAATTCAACACATTAAAGAAAGGGTCTTTCTGCATTGTAAAATAAGAGTGTATTTCACCTGAAACCAAATATCTTTCATTTTGGGCAAGCTTTGATCTTAACTTTGCATAAAATGACATTCTGTTACAGGGAAAAACAGCTTATAAGCATCTGTGGAGCTGCGTTCTCTTTTTTCACTCAGGAGCACTATCACAGTGCCACTGTTCATAGAAACGCTAAAATAAGCTGTTTGGGCATAGTAGCACTAACTTTACTTGAGGAGGCAGATATCATCTAACACATTAAAGAAACGCCTTTCTGTATTGTAAATAAGAGTGTAATTCATTTGAATCCAATATCTTTTATTTTAGGAAGCTTCGATCTTAACATTGCATAAAGTGGACATTCTCTTACAGGGAAAAACAGCTTTACAGCATCTGTGGAGCTGCGGTCTCTTTTTTTCACTCAGGGAGCACTGTCACAGTGGCACTGTTTTATAGAAACGCTAAAATAAGCTGTTTGGGCATAGTAGCACTAATTTTACTTGAAGAGCATAAACAATCTAAAACATTAAAGAAGGTCTTTCTGCATTGTAAATAAGAGTGTATTTCACTTGAAACCAAATATCTTTCATTTTGGCAAGCTTTGATCTTACCTTTGCATAAAATGACATTCTCTTACAGGGGAAAAACAGCTTATCAGCATCTGTGGAGCTGCGGTCCTCTTTTTTCACTCAGTAGCACTGTCCACAGTGCCACTGTTCATAGAAAACGCTAAAAACAAACTGTTTAGGCATAGTAGGCACTAACTTTACTGGAGGAGCAGAAATCATCTAACAAATTAAAGAAACCACTTTTTGCATTGAAAATAAGGGTGTAATTCATTTGAAACCAATCTCTTTTCATTTCGGGAAGGTATTGTCCTTAACATTGGCATAAAGTGACATTCTCTTACAGGGAAAACAGCTTTTTCAGCATCTGTGGAGCTGCGGTCTCTTTTTTTCACTCAGTAGCACTGTCACAGTGCCACTGTTCATAGAAAACGCTAAAACAAACTGTTTTAGGCATAGTAGCACTAACCTTACTCGAGGAGCAGAAAATCATGTAACAAATTAAAGGAAAACAAACTTTTTGCATTGAAAATAAGAGTGTAATTCATTTGAAACCAATCTCTTTCATTTTAGGAAGCTTCGATCTTAACATTGCATGAAGTGACATTGTCTTACAGGGAAAACCAGTATCTTTGATTTTGGCAAACTTTGATCTTACCTTTGCATAAAAATGACATTCTCTTACAGGGAAAACAGCTTATCAGCATCTGTGGAGCTGCGGTCTCTTTTTTTCAATCAGGAGCACTGTCACAGTGCAACTATTTCATAGAAAACGCTAAAAGAAAGCTGTTTTGGGGCATAGTAACACTAACTTTACTTGAGGAGCAGATATCATCTAACAAATTAAAGAAAACGGCCTTTTTTTGTATTGTAAAATAAGAGTGTAATTCATTTGAATCCAATATCTTTTATTTTAGGAAGCTTCGATCTTAACATTGCATAAAGTGGACATTCTCTTACAGGGAAAAACAGCTTTTCAGCATCTGTGGAGCTGCGGTCTCTTTTTTCACTCAGGAGCACTGTCACAGTGCCACTGTTTATAGAAACGCTAAAATAAGCTGTTTGGGCATAGTAGCACTAATTTTACTTGAAGAGCATAAACAATCTAAGACATTAAAGGAAAGGTCTTTCTGCATTGTAAATAAGAGTGTATTTCACTTGAAACCAAATATCTTTCATTTTGGCAAGCTTTGATCTTAACTTTGCATAAAAATGACATTCTCTTACAGGGGAAAAACAGCTTATCAGCATCTGTGGAGCTGCGGTCTCTTTTTTCACTCAGGAGCACTATCACAGTGCCACTGTTCATAGAAACGCTAAAATAAGCTGTTTGGGCATAGTAGCACTAATTTTTACTTTGAAAGGGCATAAACAATCTAAAACATTAAAGAAACGCCTTTCTGCATTGCAAATAAGAGTGTTAATTCATTTGAAAACCGATCTCTTTCATTTTGGCAAGGTATGATCTTAACATTGCTTAAAGTGGACAATCTCTTACATGGAAAAACCGCTTTTCAGCATCTGTGGAGCTGCGGTCTCTTCTTTCTCTCAGGAGCACTGTAACAGTGCCACTGTTTATAGAAATGCTTAAATAAGCTGTTTGGGCATAGTAGCACTAACTGTACTTGAGGAGCAGAATCCAATCCAACACATTAAAGAAAGGTCTTTCTGCATTGTAAATAAGAGTGCATTTCACTTGAAACCAAATATCTTTCATTTTGGCAAGCTTTGATCTTACCTTTGCATAAAAATGACATTCTCTTACAGGGGAAAACAGCTTATCAGCATCTGTGGAGCTGCGGTCTCTTTTTTCACTCAGGAGCAGTGTCCACAGTGCCACTGTTTTAAAAGAAACGCTTAAATAAGCTGTTTGGGCATAGTAGCACTAACTGTACTTGAGGAGAAGAATCCAATCCAACACATTAAAGAAAGGTCTTTCTGCATTGTAAATAAGAGTGTACATCATTTGAATCCAATATCTTTTATTTTAGGAAGCTTCGATTTTAAACATTGCATAAAGTGACATTCTCTTACAGGGAAAACAGCTTATCAGCATCTGTGGAGCTGCGGTCCTCTTTTTTTCACTCAGGAGCACTGTCACAGGGCCACTGTTCATAGAAACGCTAAAATAAGCTGTTTTGGGCATAGTAGCACTAATTTTTACTTGAAGAGCATAAACAATCTAAAACATTAAAGAAAACGCATTTCTGCATTGCAAATAAGAGTGTAATTCATTTGAAACCGATCTCTTTCATTTTGGCAAGGTATGATCTTAACATTGCGTAAAGTGACAATCTCTTACAGGGAAAAACAGCTTTTCAGCATCTGTGGAGCTGCGGTCTCTTTTTTCACTCAAGGAGCACTATTACAGTGCCACTGTTCATAGAAACGCTAAAAATAAGCTGTTTGGGCATAGTAGCACTAATTTTTACTTGAGGAGCATAAACAATCTAAAAACATTAAAGAAAACGCCTTTCTGCATTGCAAATAAGCGTGTAATTCATTTGAAACCGATCTCTTTCATTTTGGGCAAGGTATGATCTTAACATTGCTTAAAGTGACCAATCTCTTACAGAGAAAAACAGCTTTTCAGCATCTGTGGAGCTGCGGTCTCTTTTTTCACTCAGGAGCACTGTCCAC
Organism: Spinibarbus caldwelli; assembly: GCA_039654775.1. Lineage (NCBI taxonomy): Eukaryota > Metazoa > Chordata > Actinopteri > Cypriniformes > Cyprinidae > Spinibarbus > Spinibarbus caldwelli. Next base: position 26,562,407 of record CM077247.1, on the reverse strand, counting down.
AGTGCCCACTGTTTATAGAAACGCTTAAAAAAGCTGTTTGGGCATAGTAGCACTAACTGTACTTGAGGAGGAAGAAATCCAATCCAAACACATTAAAGAAAGGTCCTTTTCTGCATTGTAAATAAGAGTGTAATTCATTTGAATCCAATATCTTTTATTTTAGGAAGCTTCGATTTTAACATTGCATAAAGTGACATTCTCTTACAGGGAAAACAGCTTATCAGCATCTGTGGAGCTGCGGTCTCTTTTTTCACTCAGGAGCACTGTCACAGTGCCCACTGTTCATAGAAAACACTAAAATAAGCTGTTTGGGCATAGTAGCACTAATTTTACTTGAAGAGCATAATCAATCTAAAACATTAAAGAAAACGCCTTTCTGCAATGCAAATAAGAGTGTAATTCATTTGAAAACCGATCTCTTTCATTTTGGCAAGGTATGATTTTAACATTGCTTAAAGTGACATTCTCTTACAGGGAAAACAGCTTTTCAGCATCTGTGGAGCTGCGGTCTCTTTTTTTCACTCAGTAGCACTGTCCACAGTGCCACTGTTCATAGAAAACGCTAAAAACAAACTGTTTAGGGCATAGTAGCACTAACCTTACTCGAGGAGCAGAAATCATGTAACAAATTAAAGGAAAACAACTTTTTGCATTGAAAATAAGAGTGTAATTCATTTGAAACCAATCTCTTTCATTTTTAGGAAGCTTCGATCTTAACATTGCATAAAGTGACATTGTCTTACAGGGAAAACCAGTATCTTTGATTTTTGGCAAACTTTGATCTTACCTTTGCATAAAAATGACATTCTCTTACAGGGAAAACAGCTTATCAGCATCTGTGGAGCTGCGGTCTCTTTTTCACTCAGGAGCAGTGTCACAGTGCCCACTGTTTTATAGAAACGCTTAAATAAGCTGTTTGGGCATAGTAGCACTAACTGTACTTGAGGAGAAGAATCCAATCCAACACATTAAAGAAAGGTCTTTCTGCATTGTCAATAAGAGTCTATTTCACTTGAAACCAAAATATCTTTCATTTTGGCAAGCTTTGGATCATAAACTTTGCATAAAATGGACATTCTCTTACAGGGGAAAACGGCATTTCAGCATCTGTGGAGCTGCGGTCTCTTTTTCACTCAGGGAGCAGTGTCACAGTGCAACTATTCATAGAAAACGCTAAAAGAAGCTGTTTCGGCATAGTAACACTAACTTTACTTGAGGAGCAGATATCATCGAACACATTAAAGAAACGCCTTTCTGTATTGTAAATAAGAGTGTAATTCATTTGAAATCCAATATCTTTTATTTTAGGGAAGCTTCGATTTTAACATTGCATAAAGTGGACATTCTCTTACAGGGAAAAACAGCTTATCAGCATCTGTGGAGCTGCGGTCTCTTTTTTTCACTCAGGAGCACTGTCACAGTGCCACTGTTCATAGAAAACGCTAAAATAAGCTGTTTGGGCATAGTAGCACTAATTTTACTTGAAGAGCACAAACAATCTAAAACATTAAAGAAACGCCTTTCTGCATTGCAAAATAAGAGTGTAATTCATTTGAAAACCGATCTCTTTCATTTTGGCAAGGTATGATCTTAACATTGCTTAAAGTGACAATCTCTTACAGGGAAAAACAGCTTTTCAGCATCTGTGGAGCTGCGGTCTCTTCTTTCACTCAGGAGCACTGTACCAGTGCCACTGTTTATAGAAACGCTTAAATAAGCTGTTTGGGGCATAGTAGCACTAACTGTACTTGAGGAGCAGAATCCAATCCAACACATAAAAGAAAGGTCCTTTCTGCATTGTAAATGAGAGTGTATTTCACTTGAAACCAAAATATCTTTTCATTTTGGCAAGGTATGGATCTTACCTTTGCATAAAATGACATTCTCTTACAGGGAAAACAGCTTATCAGGCATCTGTGGAGCTGCGGTCCTCTTTTCACTCAGGAGCAGTGTCACAATGCCCACTGTTTATAGAAAACGCTTAAATAAGCTGTTTGGGCATAGTAGCACTAAACTGTACTTGAGGAGAAGAATCCAATCCAACACATTAAAGAAAGGTCCTTTCTGCATTGTAAAATAAGAGTCTATTTCACTTGAAAACCAAATATCTTTCATTTTGGCAAGCTTTGATCTTAACTTTGCATAAAATGACATTCTCTTACAGGGAAAACCAGTATCTTTGATTTTGGCTAGCTTTGATCTTAACATTGCTTAAAGTGACATTCTCTTACAGGGAAAATAGCTTTTCAGCATCTGTGGAGCTGCGGTCCTCTTCTTTCACTCAGGAGCACTGTGACAGTGCCACTGTTTATAGAAAACGCTTAAATAAGCTGTTTGGGCATAGTAGCACTAACTGTACTTAAGGAGCAGAATCCAATCCAACACATTAAAGAAAGGTCTTTCTGCATTGTAAATAAGAGTGTATTTCATATGAAACCAAATATCTTTCATTTTGGCAAGCTTTGATCTTAACATTGCTTAAAGTGACATTCTCTTACAGGGAAAAATAGCTTTTCAGCATCTGTGGAGCTACGGTCTCTTCTTTCACTCAGGAGCACTGTGGACAGTGCAACTATTCATAGAAACGCTAAAAGAAGCTATTTGGGCAGAGTAGCACTAACTTTACTTAAGGAGCAGAAATTATCTTACACTTCAAAGATACGCCTTTCTGCTTTGTAAATAAGAGTTCAATTCATTTGAAACCAATATCTTCTATTTTAGCAATCTTTGATCTTAATATTGCATAAAGTGACATTCTCTTACAGAGAAAACAGCTTTTCAGCATCTGTGGAGCTGCGGTCTCTTTTTTCACTCAGGAGCACTGTCACAGTGCCACTGTTCATAGAAACGCTAAAAACAAAACTGTTTTAGGCATAGTAGCACTAACTTTACTCGAGGAGCAGAAATCATCTAACAAATTAAAGAAACAACTTTTTTGCATTGAAAATAAGAGTGTAATTCATTTGAAAACCAATCTCTTTCATTTTAGGAAGCTTCGATCTTAACATTGCATGAAGTGACATTCTCTTACAGGGATAACCAGTATCTTTGATTTTGGCAAGCTTTGATCTTAACATTGCTTAAAGTGACATTCTCTTACAGGGAAAATAGCTTTTTCAGCATCTGTGGAGCTGCGGTCCCTCTTCTTTCACTCAGGAGCACTGTCACAGTGCCACTGTTCATAGAAACGCCTAAAATAAGCTGTTTGGGGCATAGTAACACTAAACTGTACTTGAGGAGCAGAATCCAATCCAACACATTAAAGAAAGGTCTTTCTGCACTGTAAATAAGAGTGTATTTCACTTGAAACCAAATATCTTTAATTTTGGCAAGCTTTGATCTTAACTTTGCATAAAATGACATTCCTCTTACAGGGGAAAAACAGCTTATCAGGCATCTGTGGAGCTGCGGTCCTCTTTTTTCACTCAGGAGCACTATCACAGTGCCACTGTTCATAGAAACGCTAAAAATAAGCTGTTTGGGCATAGTAGCACTAATTTTACTTGAAGGGCATAAACAATCTAAAACATTAAAGAAAACGCCTTTCTGCATTGCAAATAAGGAGTGTAATTCATTTGAAACCGATCTCTTTTCATTTTGGCAAGGTATGATCTTAACATTGCTTAAAGTGACAATCTCTTACATGGAAAACCGCTTTTCAGCATCTGTGGAGCTGCGGTCTCTTCTTTTCTCTCAGGAGCACTGTAACAGTGCCCACTGTTTATAGAAATGCTTAAATAAGCTGTTTTGGGCATAGTAGCACTAACTGTACTTGAGGAGCAGAATCCAATCCAACACATTAAAGAAAGGTCTTTCTGCATTGTAAATGAGAGTTTTATTTCACTTGAACCCAAATATCTTTCATTTTGGCAAGCTTTGATCTTAACTTTGCATAAAATGGACATTCTCTTACAGGGAAAAACAGCTTATCAGCATCTGTGGAGCTGCGGTCTCTTTTTTTCACTCAGGAGCACTGTCCACATTGCCACTGTTTCATAGAAAAGCTAAAATAAGCTGTTTTGGGGCATAGTAACCACTAACTGTACTTGAGGAGCAGGAATGCAATCCAACAAATTAAAGAAAGGTCTTTCTGCATTGTAAATAAAAGTATATTTTGACTTGAAACCAAATATCTTTCATTTTGGCAAGCTTTGATCTTAACTTTGCATAAAATGACATTCTCTTACAGGGAAAAACGGCATTTCAGCATCTGTGGAGCTGCGGTCCCTCTCTCTTTCAGTCAGGGAGTACTGGACACAGTGCAACTATTCATAGAAAACGCTAAAAGAAGCTGTTTGGGCATAGTAACACTAACTTTACTTGAGGAGCAGATATCATCTAACACATTAAAGAAAACGCCTTTCTGTATTGTTAATAAGAGTGTAATTCATTTGAATCCAATATCTTTTATTTTAGGAAGCCTCGATCTTAACATTGCATAAAGTGACATTCTCTTACAGGGGAAAGCCAGTATCTTTGATTTTGGCAAGCTTTGATCTTAACATTGCTTAAAGTGGACATTCCTCTTACTGGGAAAAATAGCTTTTCAGCAACTGTGGAGCTGCGGTCTCTTCTTTCACTCAGGAGCACTGTCCACAGTGCCACTGTTCATAGAAAAGCTAAAATAAGCTGTTTGGGCATAGTAACACTAACTGTACTTGAGGAGCAGAAATGCAATCCAACAAATTAAAGAAAAGGTCTTTCTGCATTGTAAATAAAAGTATATTTCACTTGAAAACCAAATATCTTTCATTTTGGCAAGCTTTGATCTTAACTTTGCATAAAATGACATTCTCTTTACAGGGAAAACGGCATTTCAGCATCTGTGGAGCTGCGGTCTCTTTCCTTTCAGTCAGGGAGTACTGGACACAGTGCAACTATTCATAGAAACGCTAAAAGAAGCTGTTTGGGCATAGTAACACTAACTTTACTTGAGGAGCAGATATCATCTAACACATTAAAGAAAACGCCTTTCTGTATTGTTAATAAGAGTGTAATTCATTTGAAATCCAATATCTTTTATTTTAGGAAGCTTCGATCTTAACATTGCATAAAGTGGACATTCTTTTACAGGGAAAAGCCAGTATCTTTGATTTTGGCAAGCTTTGATCTTAACATTGCTTAAAGTGGACATTCTCTTTCAGGGAAAATAGCTTTTTCAGCAACTGTGGGAGCTGCGGTCCTCTTCTTTCACTCAGGAGCACTGTGACAGTGCTACTGTTTATAGAAAACGCTTAAATAAGCTGTTTGGGGCATAGTAGCACTAACTGTACTTGAGGAGCAGAATCAGATCCAACACAATAAAGAAAAGGTCGTTGTGCATTGTAAATAAGAGTGTATTTCACTTGAAACCAAATATCTTTCATTTTGGCAAGCTTTGATCTTAACTTTGCATAAAAATGGACATTCTCTTACAGGGAAAACGGCATTTCAGCATCTGTGGAGCTGCGGTCCTCTTTTTTCAATCAGGAGCACTGTCACAGTGCAACTATTCATAGAAACGCTAAAAGAAGCTGTTTGGGGCATAGTAACACTAACTTTACTTGAGGAGCAGATATCCATCTAACAAAATTAAAGAAACGGCTTTTTTTGTATTGTAAATAAGAGTGTAAATTCATTTGAATCCAATATCTTTTATTTTAGGAAGCTTCGATCTTAACATTGCATAAAGTGACATTCTCTTACAGGGAAAACAGCTTTTCAGCATCTGTGGAGCTGCGGTCTCTTTTTTCACTCAGGAGCACTGTCACAGTGCCACTGTTTATAGAAACGCTAAAATAAGCTGTTTTGGGGCATAGTAGCACTAATTTTTACTTGAAGAGCATAAAACAATCTAAGGACATTAAAGAAAGGTCTTTCTGCATTGTAAATAAGAGTGTATTTCACTTGAAAACCAAATATCTTTCATTTTGGCAAGCTTTGATCTTAACTTTGCATAAAATGACATTCTCTTACAGGGGAAAAACAGCTTATCAGCATCTGTGGAGCTGCGGTCTCTTTTTTTCACTCAGGGAGCACTATCACAGTGCCACTGTTCATAGAAACGCTAAAAATAAGCTGTTTGGGGCATAGTAGCACTAATTTTACTTTGAAGGGGCATAAAAACAATCTAAAACATTAAAGAAACGCCTTTCTGCCATTGCAAATAAGAGTGTAATTCATTTGAAACCGATCTCTTTCATTTTGGCAAGGTATGATCTTAACATTGCTTAAAGTGACAATCTCTTACATAGAAAACCGCTTTTCAGCATCTGTGGAGCTGCGGTCTCTTCTTTCTCTCAGGAGCACTGTAACAGTGCCACTGTTTTATAGAAAATGCTTAAATAAGCTGTTTGGGCATAGTAGCACTAACTGTACTTGAGGAGCAGAATCCAATCCAAACACATTAAAGAAAGGTCTTTCTGCATTGTAAATAAGAGTGCATTTCACTTGAAAACCAAATATCTTTCATTTTTGGCAAGCTTTGATCTTACCTTTGCATAAAATGACATTCTCTTACAGGGAAAACAGCTTATCAGCATCTGTGGACCTGCGGTCTCTTTTTCACTCAGGAGCAGTGTCACAGTGCCACTGTTTAAAGAAAACGCTTAAATAAGCTGTTTGGGGCATAGTAGCACTAACTGTACTTGAGGAGAAGAATCCAATCCAACACATTAAAGAAAGGTCTTTTCTGCATTGTAAATAAGAGTGTACATCATTTGAATCCAATATCTTTTATTTTAGGAAGCTTCGATTTTAAACATTGCATAAAGTGACATTCTCTTACAGGGAAAACAGCTTATCAGCATCTGTGGAGCTGCGGTCTCTTTTTTCACTCAGGAGCACTGTCACAGGGCCACTGTTCATAGAAACGCTAAAATTAAGCTGTTTGGGGCATAGTAGCACTAATTTTACTTGAAGAGCATAAACAATCTAAAAACATTAAAGAAACGCATTTCTGCATTGCAAATAAGAGTGTAATTCATTTGAAACCGATCTCTTTCATTTTGGCAAGGTATGATTCTTAACATTGCGTAAAGT